>CM066040.1:186513331-188913331 GCA_033557465.1 Ichthyophis bannanicus
CAGAATTTAATGAATGGATTAACGCCTGTGATGTTAATTTGCATTTTCAGGTTACTTATGGAATTCAACAGATACCATATTTATATCTACTTATTAAAAAAACAAATGAGGGGTTCATTACCACACTTTATAGGAAATCTACAGACAGAAATCAATTACTACATTTTAAAAGTTTTCATAATTCTGCACTCAAGAACAACCTGCCTTTAGGTCAGTTCCTAAGAGCACAGAGGATATGCCCTTCCAATCAAGGTTTTGAACAGCATGCAACCATCATGAAAGATAGATTTACAGTGAGACAATATCCTTTGAATCAGATCAACAAGGCATACAATAGAGCTTGCCAGTCCTCTCGAGAACAATTATTACAGCAACAACAAAAGAAGCCTAATATTGGAATGGTTTGTCCTCTTCTCTATTCTCACCATTCCCATAGTATTGTAAAAAATTTAAAGAAATATTGGCTTCTAGTACAAACCCTCCCAGGTTTTCATGGTTTAAACCTCACTGTGGCCCACAAACGCAATATAAATCTGCGTAATATGTTAGTTCCATCTGCATTCACTGAGCGCAAATTTCTTTCAAAATATAAGGGGCAATTCCAGTGTGGTCGATGTTCTGTGTGTGTCCATGCCCTATCGATTAGAAATCAATATATTCATCCGACAAGTAAACCCATATTTTATATAGATGATTTTTCTAATTGCTTAACTAGTCATGTGATTTACGTTATACAGTGCCCTTGTAATAAAATGTATGTAGGTATGACCACGCGCCCTATTCGCAACAGGATCATTGAACATAGGAGCTGCATTAAGAGGGGAATGGTTGATAAGCCCCTGGTCACCCACTGGCTACTGTGGCTTTGTAAACAAGCCCCAAGGTGTCTGATTTAAAATTTTTCAAAATCAAGAAAGTCAAGTTAAATTGGAGAGGTGGTGATGTTGAAAAAAACATTTTGCGACAGGAGCAAGGATACATTTTTGCCTTGAATAGTCTGCATCCTAATGGATTAAATATGGAAAGTGATCTATCCGTTTTTCTTTAATAATGGTCCATATGGAGATATATATAGGTCTTATTAATTTTCATATTTTTAGTAATATACAACGCTTTTTATCATCAAGTATTATCATTTTATTTTTATGTGTTCAGTACATTGTAGGTGTTCAAAATATTTGTTATCATCATGGATGCACCACGATCATAAATCATCAGTGTGTATTGTTTAAATACATCTATCTTTGGGTTTTTGCGAATTTGTCTTTTATACCCTCACAAATTCATCTTCCCTTTTAATCCTGGTGACCTTCATACATATGTTAACATTTATTTTCTGATTTTAATGAATTCAGTTTTTCAACCTTTTGGATTAATCCATTATGGCTCCTCGATGCAATTCAATTAGAATGGTTAATATCATGTTTCTTTTCCCATCTATGGCCTCATGTATAGTAGTAAATTCCTTTTTGGGACAATTTGCATATCCCTGCCAATCATGTCAGCTGGTTTATTTCCTGCTCAAAATAATCCTTCCCATAGCGCAGACGCCGGCATTTTCATAGTTAGTTGGTTGTCACTTTGTTATGAAGAGTAATCACATACAGATACCGTGTTAATATTTGGTTTTATACGGGAGATGCAGGTATTTTTATCTCATGCTTTACTTCTTAATGTTTGATCCAGTGGTGATTTTTTAGTCGCTTTGGTTTTGATCTACATGGCAATTGGTTTACAGGCAGTGTGCACAGGCAGTGTGCACAGGATAATCACAGATCAGTTTTTATACATTGAATGTGTTCTAACTATAATATAAGTTTTTTGTAAACATATATGACAATGAATAATTTAAAAAGAGCATGGCTTTTGTTAGTTTTCTGGGATAGTTTGGTTGCCACTTTATATGTTTATATTATTATTACACGTAAGTTAGTGTCCCTGAGTTTTAGAAACACACCCAGTTTTAAAGTTTTTATACGGGCAACACTGGTGAATTATCCTTGTGGTTCAGTCCTTAATGTCTGACCCTAGTTTATTAAGCACTTTATTTTTTGAACCACTTGGTCATCCAGTTAAATGTAATATATATATATACTTCTTCATAATCATAGAGTTATTCTCATACAATTGAAAGTGGTCAAATATAACGTTAGTTTTCTGCATACATATATGATTATTAATACTCTTTGATAGACAGTATGGTCTTTGTTGTGCACTTTTGGTATTTTTGTGACATGAAAGTCAGCACGTTATATGCCTATACCAATATCGTACACAAGTCAAGGGCCTTTTTAGAGTCAATTTTCACATTATATTAAATAACAGTTCAAAAATGTCTTATTGCATTTTTGGTACTATTCCTTTAAGGTAACTAACCTTTAATCAGTTTTAGAAAGTTCCTCCTCCATTCCGCTGATTCCTTCTCGGTTTTGCGCTTCCTCTTCTTCAATATAGGATATCACACAGTGAGATATCATCTGGTATGTTTATCCTCTTTTCTTAGTGATACAGATTGAATTGAACACACAATAGAACACAAAGGTATGTGTTTTCAGTCATTTTTAGTCACACCCTTGCTGTTTTTATTTTATGATCTAGATGTTTGGTCATTTGAATATTTTAATAATGGTTTTATATATTATTTCTGTCAGTTTATTATCTAATACACCGACTTTAATACATGCTGTATATAAATGTATTTTTATAAGTGTATTATCATATATGAATGTTTTTATAAGTGTATTAATTTATCACAAAGGTAATAGTTGTTGATTTTTAGCTTATGGTGCTCATATTTGTGTTTTTAATCATTTCGTATTTGTGTATTTTATTATTTATTTACATGCTTTTATGTGTTGCGTCCTCAGCCAAGTAAGCCCCTGATGAAGGCATAACGAAACACGGCCTGTGTCGGGCCATTGGCTAAAGGTGTTCAATAAAAATATTCTTCCTCTGCTATCCACATTTTGGACTGGGTCAGTTAGTTGCATGTGGATTTGTGCTTTCGTGTTGGGGATTCCCAATGGGACAGCAATTTTGGCCAGGCCATACTCCAGCATCTCTTTGGGATTTAGAGTCAACTCCTGCCCACCTGGCCCTTCTGTCCATCCAGGCTAACTGCTCAAAATCCCTTCAGGTCAATCTCTGCTGAGGAAACTGAATCAGATGAGTCCCTCGGCGGGACTGCCTCTCTGGTCTTCCTGACTTCTCCAGTTTTCATTGCCCTGTTGGGCTGCTTCTCTCCTCGGGTTCTTGTAGCTTGGGAGTCTGATACGTGAGGTGTTCTCCATGAACAGCAGGAATAAGTCCTCATAACCCTCCCACTTTTATGGGGAGTTGACTTTTTGGCTCCTGCTATATTCTCGTACTGATGGTGCCATGGCAGGTGGGAAGGCAGGTGCGCATGTACTGTATACCTCCCAAAAGCTTCCTTTGGAAGCTGGGAAGCGTTCTATGAGGGGCTGCGTTGGTTATGCCACCCATACGTGAGGACTTATTTCTGCTGTTCATGGAGAACACCTGCTACAGGTCAGTAACTATGCTTTCTCTCCCCCCCCCCCCCCGAAACTCTAGTAGTCTAACCTCAGCATTCTGATTCACCAAGGGATCCTTCCACAACCTTATCTTTAATCCTACTGTAGCCACCAGCAGCATAATGGCCTTCCAAATGGACTCTAAAGTCACTTTCTCTGGTTTAGCACCCTTAGAGTGGCAAGAGATTTCACACTCACCGGATCTAAAAGTTGATGCTGAGTTTGTTCCTCCACTAGCAGCTGCTCCTTCACCACCACAGGCAAATTAAGAGCATTCTACAAAGCACTTTGCAAGTCTTCTGCCAAAGCCCCTGACACTGCTGGCTCAGCTCAGGACCCTCTGCTTCTTGGTAGTGCTTGACCACCAAACTTGGGCACTCTTCACACCTCTCAATGGGGGAGCTCATTAACTGAGGTAAAGGGGGGGGATCTGCCATTCAGATTGAGAGTGACTTTCTCAAGGTAGGTGGGGGATTCTCTTCTCCATGCCACCTAAAAGGATAGCATCCTCAAGATGGGGGACATCTAATTTCTGTGCATATCGCATTATCAAAGGTTGCATGGTCAAAGAAGGACCTGGGATATTTACCTTTCCTTTCCCCCCCTCTTCTTAATAGGAAGAAAACTGCAAGTAAGGCAAATTGAACCACAGGTCAAGGAACTGCCTGAACAAATGTCTCAAACCTTCGAGAGAAGAACATAAGATATGCCATACTGTGTCAGACCAAAGGTCCATCATGCCCAGTATCCTATTTCCACAGTGGCCAATCCAAATCACAAGCACTTATTAGGCTCCTAAAAGGTAGGTAGGGTGTACTTAGATTTTAGTAAAGCCTTTGACAACTTTCCACACAAGTGTGTTATTAATAAACTGAGCATCCTAGGGATGGACCCTAAAGTGACTGGGTTAGAAATTGTTTGAGTGGGAAGCTGTGTTTAATGTTCATCTCAAATTGAACTGTAAGGATCTAATTAATCTATTCCTATGGCATAATAACTTTCTGATGAAGATAACTGGTTAAATCTGAAACTGAATAAGATACCTCCTTTCCCTTGACTGGTTTAAGAGATTGTAAATTAAAGATTGTGCCCGGGATTGGTGGGAGCCGGGGTGGGTGGGTAAGTGAAAAATAAACACTAACTGTACGATAGCTTATTGTACTATGCCCTGAACTGACTTTAATTTAAAATGTAAGTTAGCTTGGTACACTATGCCCTGACTTTATAAAACACAGAATTTTAAAATATATACCGATTTTATTAGCATATATCCAAAGAATTCCCTTTCTCTCAAGATTTTGAAAATTTCCCAACAGGTAAATACTTACAATGTAGATTCCTTCCCAGCAGTCGCAGCTGCTCTCTCAGCAGTCCAAGAGTGAAAAGCTTGGTTCCCCAGGTATTTTAGTATTCAAAATGAAATTATGTGCATGTGAGTTTACCAACTACTATAACCATCACCTCTGCCTCCAAAGCCCTTGAACATCCTTCTACCAATGTCCCAAGCTCATCTCAGCCCCATCAGAAGAGCTGTCTAAGACATCATCTAGCCTACGTGAGTGATGGATGACCCCATGTTATGGAGAAAATGTGAGGGGCTCCTCCCTTCCACAGGGCACAGGTCCCAATATTTCAGAGGAGGGTGGTGTTTCCATGACATTCAACGGCTCAGATGTTCTTAAGCACATAGAAGCGAATGATGGGGGAGGTGCCCTCCTCTTCATTGTGGCCTGTGTAGGCTGAAAGGCTGGGTCACAGGTGGTCCTGAGGCAGCTGGCTGCACAGCTAGGCTATGGAATGCTGTTGGCTGTAGTGGTGCAGGTAATCTATCTGCACAAAGCCTGCAGTTTGGCGATCAGGACCCATAGGCATTGGAAAGTGGTGGGGCATATGGGCCCTGGCCCGACGAAAAATCACGGCCTGCAGCAGCAGACTGCCCATGAGGATCCCATTCCCCACGGGCAGAAGAAGAAGAGAAACTACAATTACGACAAGGACCCTTCCTGTTTGCCTGCGGGAGATTGGATCCCAATGGGCAGAATAGGAAGGGTCTTTGCCATGATTGCAGCTTCTCTTCTTCCTTTGCCCATGGAGGATGGGATCCCCATAGGAAGCCTGCTTCCTGCTGGCCACAATCATGGCAAAGACCCTTCCTGTTCTGCCCATGGGAACTGGAAGGGTCTTTACCATGATCGCGGCTGGCAGGCAGCAGGCTGCCCACAGGGATCCCATTGCGTGTGGACAGAAAAATAGCACCGCGATCGCAGCAAAGACCCTTCCTGTCTGCCTGCAGAAGATCAGAACCCTGTAGGCAGAACAGGAACGGTCTCTGCTGGCAGAGCAGAGCTTGGGCTGGGCCCCCCACAAAGAAAGAGGCCTTCCTTCACCCCTTGGGCCTCCAATATCTTTTGCAATGACATCTGTCCTCCCCCATTTGTAGTCTGCACTCATTGATGATTACCAGTTTCCTCTGGAGCTCCATCTTCTCTGTCCACTGAGCTAGAAGCTGCTAGTTCTGCTGTAGGAGGTGCTCCCCACACTACAACAGTGGCCAGTCTAGGTCATAAATACCTAGCAGTTTCCCTAAAAGACACAGATTACACAATGCTTGTATTGGGTGAAGCAGTCATATCCCAGGTCCCTTTTGATAATGGTTTATGGACCTTTCCTCCAGGAACTTAACCAAACTGTTTTTAAACCCAGCTATACTAACAGTTTTTACTACACCCTCCAGAGTTTGATTACACGTTGAGTGAAAAAATATTTTCTCCTCTTAGTCTTAAATAGTTTACCTTGAAGCTTCATTGCATGTCCCATTGGGGTATGTTTACTAAACCGTCTTAACGTCGCAGCGATGGTATTATCGTGTGATAAGTGATGTTATCGTGCATAATGTCACTTATCGCGCAATAACGCAGTGGCGGCATTAAGGCACACTAACGCTGTGAAATCTGGGTCTGAAGGGTGGAGTAAGGCTTCCCAGAGGGCGGAAAGAAGGGGTCAATGGGCGGAGAGTGGGAGGGGAGAGGCTCCAGGCACACTAACGCTGTGAAATCTGGGTCTGAACACTAACGCCAGTGAAACCCTCGCGTTAAGGCACATTTGCAGGAAAGAGAAACCATTTCAGTCAGCAATGTACAGCAAAGCCAGGGAAACCCAAAAACATAATAGTAGTGATACATGTGCATGGAACAAAAAGGCAAATAAACATAGAAAATGACCTGAACCACATTTAAAATCCCAATAACCAAGCTGGCCAAAAGTGATAGTAATGATAAACATAAAGCAACACCACTGACAAAGCTCAAAAAATAAGGTACCATGTTTGGAAGGGTCTATTCTCTGTCCCCCCTACAAAGTGAATGATCCTACATTGAAATAGTGCTGATCAGGGTTTATTCACGTCTATATTGGGCAGGTTTGTTATGGCGTGCACATGTGCAGTAACAGCAGAGTAGGCATGTAGGAAAGGGCAACTGTATTGATGCTGTAAATGGGATATAGAGGGCTGCAGGTGGCACATGCTGTGGTCCAGCTGGGGCACAGTGCATGTTAGGCTGATGCCTAGGTGGCACATAGGGATGCTGAAACTGTAAAGCAGCAAGACAGCAACTGACGAGGGTCCAACATGGCCACGAGTGTGTGTCCCACAGTGTCACAGGGGAGATTATCCAGCAGGTACCCCCAAGGGCACATAACATTGGCAGGTGGGGGGGGGGGGGGGAAGCGCGCATGTCCATGGTAGGCACCCCTACCCGAGAACCCACACCATAGGCAGCTGCCTACCGGCACACTGGATGGCCTGGGACTGCGCACCACCAGTACCACCAGCATAATAGCATGGCAGCATGTTGGCGGAGGGGTGCTGGTGGCAGAGGGGGCAGTGGCATCTGCCCACAGCAGACCATGGCCTATCCCCGTGTAGGTGGGTGCCCTGCACTGCAACAGACAGGGTCTGTCTGACGAACAGTCATGGTATCCCCAGGGAATGAACTGTCCCTGTGGCAACAGTGTGGTGCAGTACACACAGCCAGTGTGCTCAGGAGCAGAAGGTCACAAGTTCAAGTCCCAGCTGTGGCTCCTGCCAACCCTTTCCCCATATTTTACCCAGTACCAAACCGTGGTAATAAAGATGGAACCTTTATTGCAGATAACATAAACATGCCTGAAACGCCTATATTTTACCCTACAGAGCATAGACACCATAAACGTGCAATACCTAGAGCAGAGTTTTCCAACTGCAGTCCTGGAGGGCCAAACACCATTCAGGTGTCATGCTTTCTCTAATACATATGCCTGTGCTGCATTTTACGCGCCGCCCCCAAGGTATACAAATGTATCTCATGCATATTCATTAGGGACAGCATGAAAACACAAACAGTGTTTGGCCCACCAGGACCGGAGTTGGGAACCTCTGCCCTGGAGCAGTGGCCAACAGGGGCATAAACACCCACACCCACAGGCTCTACTATCCAAAGCCTCATGGCGAGTCAGGCTGTTGGGCCCTGCGTGCAGCACCATCTCCCAATACTAGCACTTGCATATCTTAGCAATGCCGCCCTAAACCTGGCACACATATATCAAAAGGTTGCTATGATTAATGGCAGATAGCAGTTCCTAAGTTAAGCACAATTTGCTGATAGAGCTGCATCATAGCAACCTTTCTGATATCTGTGGAGTGTGTTTCAGTTTTGGTTTCTGACAGTGTTTACCAACCCGGGGAGTGACCCCAACAGTATTGCGTACCATAGCCATGCCTGCACTGTGCCCAGGATTGGTGTGTTTGCCAGGGCTGCTAAAAGCCTCTATATTTGCACAATGCTGGCATAGGTGTGGGAGTGTGTGTCTGTCTATCCAGTGTGTTGTGGCTGCCCACACCTTACTCAGCACACACTGCTTGCACTGTCTCCAGTGTAAGCCTGCCAGTGTGCATAATGAAGAGCAAGGCACTGTGGGTATGGGCTGGACAGGGCGGCCTAGCAGGATGCATCTGCACAGGGTGTAGGGCAATGGCTGGGACATTGTAGTGCCCGACCACCACCTGCATGGACAGGATGGCCACAGCATGTCATGCTGGAAGGTCACTCTCACCCTGACTGAGCAGTGAGCACGGTATGGCTAGGTTCCCCCATAGTACCATATAACATTTCTCTCTAGTGATATTTATGGGTTCCCTTTTCTGGGGCCCAATCACTGACATAGCTCTGTGGTGTTTGTGCCAGATCCCCACCAGGGTGCACAGTGTTCCTTCTGGAACATGCACTATGTATGTGGCAGCAGACTGTCTGTAGCTAGCATGTGTATGGCTGCAACACCCTGCAGGATACAGCACGTGCACACTGACTGCCCTCTGCTGTTGAATGTCAGAATGTAGTGGGGGAATCAATGAAATTATTTGCTCAACGTATTAACTATTCCAAAAAATACCACAAGGATCGGGGAACAGGTCTCAGACTGATTCGGGGAGGAATGTGAGAGTTAAACCTCTTCACCGTACCTTTCCCCTTTATTGCATCAAGGACCTGAACTTATTTTTCCCCTTTTTTTGTGTTACTTAAAGTTCTTATAGCAAAAGCTCGCTCACTTATTTCAATAATATTTCAATTATATTAATCTATAGAGATGAGAAGAGTCAGAGCTGCTAAAGTAGTGGGGGGCAGCTTAGCTGACCAGTTGCACTGCCAGTGGTTGAGTTCCATGTTCAGATCTGCATCAGCTCTCTGTTCCTTAGTTGGCCGAGGGTTGCTGAACCCACAGTCTGTCATCATTTAGCTCAACTGGCCTATTGGAAACAATGATAGTGTGTGTCTGTTGTGTCCAGATCATGTTCCCCACCTTGACCCACAGAGGGTGGGCTTGCTCTGTATATCGTCCTCATGTGAGTCCAGACACACCCCTGCTCCAAAAACAGGTGTCCATGGCAATCTCACTCAATATGCATTATGTTGAGAGCATCCTGGTCCACATGGGCTATGCATCAATGGCATATAGGAATTTACATAGAAAACTTCCAAGGCTGTCTGCAAAGAATACCCCATACACTGGCAGTGATGGTGAACTGCAGCAAAACCTACTGCAAACATCTCGGGTAGCGTGGACCTGGTGCTGTCCCCACGACTTTACTCTCAGGGTGAGCACAGAACATGCACAATGGCATGGTCAGTAGGCACACTGTAACAGTAACATGCATGCTTGGTCCCCCTACCCAGTTGATGTGCTGCAGAGTTGCAAACCCCTATCCAGTGAGCAGATGTAGACTGCTGATCTGCATGTGCATTGCATCATGGGTACCCTTGGTGCTAACTTATCCTGGTAGCCACACCAGACAGTGTGTCTGTTGACCTGCACTGGTTGAGTAGCTAGCCATAATTTAATTACAACCAATATTGTTGCAGGACAATGGTGAATATACTGACTTCAGTGGGAGAGGTCATGGGTTCAATACCCCAGTGGACCTTTATAGTGATGTATCAGGATGTATAGGATATAGTGTATTATCACATCAGAGTGTGTTACCACATGACAATATGTCCAAAAGTGTTGCCAGTTGCATTCAGTGGTTATGTTGGAAGAGTGACATGGGCTGCAGGTTGCTAGATCAGCTGGTGAGCTGCATACAAAGTGCGTCCGTCAATATAACTGTCAGAGGATACGGCCGTCTATGCATGTAGCAGTCTGACATAGATCTGAAATCCGTGTGCACATCTCAAAACACCTGCAGCTCAGTTGGCCAAACCAAAGTGCCCTCTAAAGTGCCCTAGCTGTGTCCGTACACTAGCCTGGTAAGCAGAGTAGAACGTATATGTAGATGACCTGGTGTAACTGTGTAGCCAGTCATTGCTATGTGAAAGGGCATAGCACACTGGTTGATACAATGCCCTCAAACCCAGTGATGATGGGTTTGAGACCCCAGTGTGCCAACACCGAGATAAATGCATAATAAACAAATTGTGTTATGAAACGTCAGACACAGCACTGTAATGTGTGTCTGCAGAATAGATCTTTATATATATGGACGATGCCACCATCTGCTGTGTACCAGCCGCAGCACAGGCACATTGCTAGCGCGCCTTAATGAGGCGCAGCGGCGCTGCTGTGCATGTTGAGGCACGCATATGCGACGTGCGTGTGTGAGCAAGGCATTGCTGAAAATGGCGACTCGGTCTAGAAAGCCTGCTTTTACCCGCTGGGAGCTGCGCCACCTTGCAGGGCTGATCTGCACTAGGCAGAGAAAACTATTCCCTGGCTCCTCCAAGCGGCAGGACCTCGGGCACGTAAGGAGGGCCTGGACTGCGTCACCAGACGTTATAATCGTCTTGCTGACTACCCACGTGAGGTAAGTGTATGGGGACAGGTCAGTATATCCATATACATATCCAGTGTTGATTGTAGCTGTGTATGCTGCTGTGTGTAGGCATTCTAGTCCATTTATGTTTCTTAGTTAAACCCACATGATATACCGCCTAGTTATCACATCAAACTGGTTAGCCCTATCCCCAGGAGGCTAAGGACCTGATCACAGAGGTCCAGATGTCAGCCTGGTGTTATGGGAGCTGCTGCTGTTGATGTGTTACATACACCCTAACACAAGGAGCCCCTAGATCTGCCTTAAAGAGGTCTGGTAAACAGCATGCTGATATGGTAGGTTCTGCAGTTGCAGGGTCACACATCTGCCCTCCCCCTACGGGTCCTGAGACCTGTTCAAAATGGTCTGTCAATCACCCTGGTGATATGGTTGTGTGTGCATTTGCAGGTTAAAACATCTGCCCTACCCCCAGGAGTCCTCAGACCCCATCAAAGTGGTCTGTCAGTCACCCTGCTGCTATGGTTTCTGTTGCTGTTGCTGTGTTATAATCCACCCTACCCCCAGGAGGCCTGAGACCCCATCAAAGTGTTCTGTCAGTCACCCTGGTGATATGGTGTATGTTGCTGATGAAGTGTGCTAAGACACCCTACCCCCAGGAGTCCTGAGACCTGATTCCAAAGGTGGGTATGGCATCTAGATATTGTGGTAGGTTATGCCGGGTTAGGTCACACATTTGCCCTATTCCCCGGAGGCCCAGACCTCATTACACATGTCTGTTATGGATCCTGATGGTATGGTAGGTGCAGTTGTGGATGTGCTGTAAACCACCCCACCCCCAGTAGCCCTGAGACCTGATTCCGAAGGTCTGTAACAAATCCATATATCATTGAAGTGTACGCAGTTTCAGGTCACACATCTGCCCACTCCCCAGGAGTCCCGTACCTGATTGCAGAGGAACATTATAGATGCTGGTGTAAGGGTACATGCACCTGTTGGGGTTGCACAGCTCTGCCATAACCCCAGACAGGAGCACAGATGTTAATAGGCCAGCTAGATGTGTTGGGCCATGCTCCTGTTGTAGTCAGCCACAACTGCCCTAATCACAGGAGGCCCTAGTCATGACCATAGAGGTATAGTAGAAAGCCAAGTGTCATGGTATTGGCGCCTGGCAAGGTGCACAGGGCCACCCACCTTCTGCTCTATGTCAGAACACATCACCCATGTGTGGTAGGATATCATGGTGCCATGGCAGGTGTGTCGGATGATGTGTTTGGTCAGGCAAACACACATGTGTTTGCCAGACCACACAGGGAGTTAGGGAGGACTTCCCCTGGACACCAGCATGCCCAAACCACACGTGGCATGGTGCTGCCATGTCATGCAAGGAGAGCGTAGGAACAGGGTATGCTGTGTCCAAGGTGTTACACACAATACACATAGGTGTCACTGCACACATGGCCAGACCCACAGCCACACATGCAGGTGGCACTGGCAACAGTTAGTAGAGGACATGCTGACCAGAGGAGCAGGAGCAGCATGATGCTGCTCACAGAGATATGTGATATGTGTTGGCCACCCACCAGAGATATATGGTCATTAATGCTGCCACCCATTGCTTTTCCCCCCAGGTAGAGTACCTACGGAAAAAGGGTCGGGAGTTGCGGCTGCACTGCCCAGAGGTCCTTGCCCGCCTCCAGAGGGGGGCGATGTCACAATGTGGAGGTGAGTGTTGTGGCCTCTGCAGCTCAGTAAAGAATGTCACAGTGGCCCACCAGTCTTTGCGCGGCCAAACTATGTACATGTGGTATGTGACTCACATGATAGTGTGCTAATGACTGTCATCCCCCACAGAGGATGCTCCTGCTGGCGAGGGCCCCTCAACATCAGGGCACACAGCAACATGCCCCACTGCCCAACACTGGACAGAGGAGGAGGAGGAGGCGGCAGAGGAGGAGGCGGCAGAGGCGGAAGAGGATGATGGGGACATGGAGGGGATGGAGGGTGGGGTGGGAGGGGAGGTTGACAGTGTGTCTGATGTTTTGGGGGGTGAGGAGGAGGAGGGGAGCATGGAGGTGGGGAGGGTGTGGAGGGAACATAGGACAGCACAGGGCACTGTGGGTCCCTGCCAGCCGCCACATGTGTGTGGCGATGGTGCCTGTCTGGATGTAGCTACGCCACCCATTGCCACAGACAGGTCCCACGCACATGCCACCACACAGACACCTGGCACCTTGTGTGTATCTGGTGGCAGGTGCATCCAGGACCTGTATGTGGCAATGGAAGGTGTGGTGCAATGCCTGCGGGCCCAGGACCGCACCATCCGGTGGCTGGCAGGTTCCATTCAGTGGATGGCTGCCGAGATGCAGCGTGTGGTGGGTAGGGGCGCTGCATCTCGACAGCCATCCCCTGATGGGCATCCCAGGAGTGTGTGAGGGTCCCGGTGGCGCCCACACATGTGCCCTGTGCTGTCCTGTCTCCCAGGACCCAATATGGGGGATTTTGTATACGCTACATGTTGTACATTTTTTTAAATACAGTTGTGTTACTACATCACAATGGTCATCTGTCTCCCTTACAGACTGTTGACGTGAGCATGGGACATGTGTATAGATCCCTATGTGTATGTGTGGTGGACATAGGTAACATACATGGACTGTGGGGGCTGCCCATGTGCGTAGGCGTCTGTGTCCCATGGTGCCCCTGTGATGTGCCAAAGTGCAGTGTGTCCTGAAAGCTATGGTCACATGCATGCTGCCTGTGATGTGTGGGCACCATATCTGATGCACCATGCACGTAGGGAAATAGTGGAGACGGCCAGCAGCAGGTATGTGGCAGGAAGGATGAGATGGACCGCTGTACCCAGGAGCTGCCCAAGGGGATAGCTGGTGAAGTCAAGACAGGTGGATGTTGGTCTGGAGGGGGAGCAGAGGCTCACTACAAGTGCAGGGGTGGAGTAAACAACTGACTGTAGCTAGTTACCTATGTCTGCCTGTGTCTTACACAAACATCTACAGCTAAACAGCCACGTAGGCTCTGGTGTGGGTCAGAGGGAATGGCACACATGTGGGTGGGGCACTGGAGAGGATATGGGGAGTGAGAGACTGACTGATCCGTAAAACATACATGTACCACCATATACATATTACTGCCTAACTGGAGAGGTAGGATATACCCCCACGCATAGGTAGAAGGGTGCACACATGGCATGGTTCCTGGCACACAGGGCATGGTATAAGGTCTGTGTGTTGATTGGTGGTTTTGCATACACCACACCCCTAAGGGAGCTGGGGAGGCACATGTGACCATGTTGACAATATGGGGGACAGGGTACTCAGGGGGGGACAGGGTACTCAGGGGAGTACAGTGTCAAACACCGGAAATGGGCACACAGGTATTACTGGTTTTGTCTCCTTTATTGTCACACAGTAACCCAATCCCCCCAATCAGGACCTGCATGGGTGCCCACGTTCACGGCGACCACGACCCATGCAACGCCATTCTTGTGGTTCTTCTGGTGCTGCCTCTGGGGCTGTGGCTGGCTGCTGCAAGCGCCCAGCCATGGCCTCCTGAGCATCTGCAATCCGCAGTAGCGCCGCTGCCATCGCCTCAGCTGTGGTATGCATCCAGTCCATCCTCTCCTGAATGCCCATCAGAACCTGAAGAGTGGCTGTGGGTGAGACACAAGGTGATGTGTGAGACATGTGTTGCACCCCCCCACCGTGACTCATGCAAATGTACGGCGTATCCCAAAAGACCAGTCTGCAGAACACTCATGTATGCGACGTCCAGCAACACGGTACCATGTTTACATCTGTGTGTCCCATGATCCATCCACAGGCCAGGAAATGATCCTGCTGGGGGTCATGGTGATCACAGATATGACACATGGTACTGTGTTGCACTTCAGTGTGTCACTGCTATATCTGTGCACTGGTCGTATGGGATAGGTTGGATAATGTGGGACTTCATGGCACACAGATAGATATCTGGGGGGCGCTGTTCACTCTAAACCTGACGCACACTACTGAGTACCCTGACTATCTTTGCTACATACCACTACCCAGGGAGAGGTAAACTGTATAGGTGATCTGGGGTAGGTGTGTACCAATGTACGTCTCCATGGGGTATTTTGGGGTGAATAGTAGGCGGATGTATGAGCTCATTGGCATGATGACACCAGATGGCACATGATACAAGGGGGGGAGTGCACATGGCACCCACCCCCACTACACATACAGAACTATGTGCTGTGGTGTCCTAATATTAGGGGGCACATGGAATCTCATTCTGGATGTGCTGTCAACCCCCAGGGGGCTTGTTGTGTATTCTGTTACCCACCTTCCGCATCGTGCTTTGCAGAGGCAGTATGAGCCCGCAGCTCTGCAAGGATGATATCCATGCTGGTGTGATGGGTGCCTGCTGTTCCTAGTGCCTGCAACGTGTGGGGACTCTCCTATGACTCTGCGTCCGCCACAGCCCGTGTGCTGCTGTCACTGGCCCCCACTTGTGCATTGTCATCCTCCGCCCAGTCCTCTGCCTCAGGCAGCACAACGTTTCCTGGGGTCTCGGCACCAGTGCTGTCCGCGTCCCCGGACTTGGCGGCCTCTGGCCCCTCGGTATCCCCTGGCGCCAGCACATCCCCCTCCTCATATGCCTCAATGGCCTGGATGTCACATGGGGGGTAGAAGAAGGTACACAGCAAGGATGAGTTAGCACAGGTAACATAACTACACCTGTGCAGTGCTGTAAAATGTCCAGGACTGTGGCTGTCGTGCAAGCAGCCCCAGGTACCTGTCACACCCACCCTGTACTTACACAGCCATGTTTTTCTCAATATGTGGACCCCAGTTGCCTGTGTTAGGGTACACGTGTTCTCAGGACATAGGCCCCCCCCACCTTCCTGTCCATGGCAGGCATATACTGGGCCGTGTGGTTTACATGTGTAGCATAGCTCTGACCTACCTGCCTATGGATGGGTGGTGTCCAGCGCTTCCGGCAGCCCTCGCAAGTAGATGGGGCCCAGACGGTCTGCCAGTTCCTGCTCCAGGGGTGTCAGAGTTGGTGCAAAGGGACCACCCCCTCCGGTGCCCATGGCATGCTGCCTCTCTGCCACCATGTGGGCACGGACACCCCGCTTTATATCATTAAACCTTTTCCTAAGGCTATCAAGGTCCCTGGACGGCCCCCCTGCCTGGGCTACGGCCTCCTGGATCTCCCCCCACACTTGTATCTGTGTGCCCACAGTGGTGCTTGTGCTCAGGCGGCTGTACAGCACATCATACCTCTCCAGAACACTGGCCAGCAGGATGTGGTTCTCCTGCTGGCTGAACCTAACAGCCCCCCTCCTTTTTTCAGATGGCACAGGTATGCGCCTTCATTTGGTTCTGGGTGGCCCCTGTGTGGGCTGGGACACACCTGATGGGCCTGCAGCCACCACCACAGACCCAACACTCCCTGCCGGCTCTGGGTCCTGCTGAACAGGTACCCCCCCCCCATTCCTGCCATGTCCTGTCTCTCCATCTCCCTGCCCTCTGTGCCCTCTCCCTCCCTGTCACACATACCTGCTCCTTTGCCCCTCAGCTCCACCTCACACCTGCTTTTGGCCCCACCCCTCCTCTCCCTGCTGTCTGCTCCTCAGCTCAGCTCGTGTCTCTCTCACCTTTTCCTCCCCTCACCCCCTCACTCTCTCCTCTGCTTAGCCACACACCTCTCCACAACAAACCTCCCTCTGACACTCTCCACCACCACTCACAGACCAATACACTCTCCACAACACACCTGCTTCTGACTCTCTTCTTGCTTCTCCGACAACACACGCCTTCTCTCCTTTGCCTACACAAATCCTTCAATGTGATCCAGGTGTGCAGGTGTATATATAGGATTTCTTTACATTGTGCGTGTTGCGCATGCGCAGCAATGCTAGCGTGGTGTCTGCGTGCGTTTTGCCACAGAGGCACAGAAGGTGCATGCGTGGGACTCCGTTACACACACGCTGTGCGTGCGCGTGAGGCACGGCGCATGCATGTAATAGGACGCAGCACATGTGCATGTCTCACACTCATGCACAGCGCACTCCACGCACACCGCATTTACCGCATCTCTGCGGTGCATGCACAACACGCGTAGCCACCGCGCTGGTGCTGCTGTGCATGCGCAACGTGCGCAACATAGGAAAACCCTATAACTACACCTGCACACCTGGATCACGTTGAGGGGTTCGTGTAGGCGAAGGAGAGAAGGCGTGTGTTGTCGGAGAAGCAAGGAGAGAGTCAGAAACAGGTGTGTCGTGGAGTGTGGCTGGGTTTGTGAGTGGTGGTTGTATTGTGTGGCTGGGTTTGTGTGTGGTGGGAAAGGTGTGTGATTTGGTTAGTGAGGTGAGTATCTGTGTGTGAGTGAGTTAGAGGTGTTGGTCAGGTGGAGTTAATGGCGGCCTTTGTGTCTGCCAAGGCAAAGCAGCACACTGCCACGCAGGCAAACCGCAAACAGTACAAAAACGTAGGCAGGTATGAACTCTCACCAATGCTTTATTGATCCATGTATCTTAAGGGAGACCTGACCCGACACAGGCCGTGTTTCGAAAAAACTCTTCTTCAGGGGTTGGCTCACCTTATACTAAAAACACATTTTGAATAAATTAAAACACAAGTACAAAAACATAATACATAATTTGAAAAACTGTAAGAACACGATAATAAATAAATAATATGTATAATATGTATAAAAAACACAAAAGTGTTATTCATAAACTCATAGGCAAAATCATATTCTGATATGTATCACACTAAGACATATAAAAGCCTAAAAGAATAAAACATAAAACCTGTTAAATTGTGTTAATACAAAGCTCCCTCTAAAAAATAAATTAACGCAATGTATATATAAAACAATAACGAAAAACAGATGCTAATCAAAAGCTAATATGGTTAAATAAAAGCAATAAATAAACAAATTATGTATTATGTTTTTGTACTTGTGTTTTAATTTATTCAAAATGTGTTTTTAGTATAAGGTGAGCCAACCCCTGAAGAAGAGTTTTTTCAAAACACGGCCTGTGTCGGGTCAGGTCTCCCTTAAGATACACGGATAAAGCATTGGTGAGAGTTCATACCTGCCTACGTTTTTGTACTGTTTGCTGTTGGCCTTTGTGTCTCCTGCATTTGCGGTGGGAGGTGAGCAAGGGCTGCGGTTGCCTGACGGGGAGATGGTGTCCATGGGGCTGAGGCACAGGGCATGGGTGTAGTCCCGCGGAAACACAGACCTGCAGCTTTGGGGGCAGGCCAGGCAGGGGCTGTGCGGGCACAGCGCAGGAGATGTGCAGAGGTGCAGGCTCACCAGCCTTGCCTCTACAGGCCCAGGGCCCAGCTCCAGGGCATGTGTGAGGACCAGGTCATCTCCCTCTACCGCCTGAGCACGGGGGCTATTAGGGAGCTCTATGAGGATCTAAGATCTGACCTCGAGCCCCTGACTGGTTGGTCACATGCCATACCAGGTTTGGTCAAGCTCCTTGGTGCCCTACATTTCTTTGCCTCTGGCTGTTTCCAGTCATCTGTGGCTGCAGTGGGTGGCATGAGCCGCCCCACCTTCTCACGCTGTCTCCACCAGGTACTGCATGCCATGATCAGCTGGGTGGGTAATTACATTGCCATTCCCAACACTAGGCAACAGTGGGGGACCCTGAACCAGGCCTTTGAATTGTTAGCCGGGATACCACACGTGATGGCAGCTATTGATTGCACACATGTTGCCCTGGTCCCACCTAGAGACAGGGAGGTAGTGTTCCGCAACCGCAAACACTATCATTCCCTGAATGTTCAGGTTGTATGTGATGCAAATATGCATATTCTGAATGTGGTCCCTAGGTTTGCAGGGTCCACCCATGACTCCAATATCCTGCATCACTCGGCACTATTCACACAATTCGAGGCTGGACAATATGAGGACTGTATATTGCTGGGTGTGTATTTCTCATCTCTGACATGTGTGTGTGTCTCATCTGTCTGTGTGTGATCTGATGTTAGGGGGGGGGGGTGTGCCCTCCAGCTCTACCTTGCTATGGTGGTGTGTGATAATGGTAGAATGGACGGTAGCATTTGTGTTGTGGTTTCAGATTATGTTGATGGCAATCCGTACACCTACCCCTTGTTTTGTGTGTCATAACTTCACACGCTGATGCATAGTTGTGGTGTCCCATCATGTGCTGTTATATGTATATGTCAGGATGTGTCATGCATTTGGTTTGCACGTACATACCTGTGTCCATTTATGTGGGCATGGGCTCCTGCTTTAACGTTCTACATTTCTTTCTGCAGATGATGCAGGATATGGGTGTCGCCCCTGGTTGCTGACCCCCGTGCGTCAGCCACGGACACGTGCAGAGAGGAGTTACAATGAGGCCAATGCCTCCAGCCGCTCTGTCATAGAGCGCACCTTTGGTGTTTTAAAGAGTCGCTTCAGGTGTCTGGATAGGACAGGTGGGGCCTTACAATACAGACCACAGACTGTGGCAGAGATCATTATAGCCTGTTGCATCCTGCACAACATTGCTCTCAGGCACCATATCCCTGTCCAAATTAATGAGGATCTCGAGGATGATCCTATGTGCCCTCCTGTACGTGCCCGTAGTGACACACGTGAGGACACAGCAGTCAGGTGGCAACTGATTGAGGAGGTCTTCTCATGTAAGTACTGCATATGTTGCCACCTACATTTGTTTAAATATGTGTGTACTGCTACCACTAGTTAACATCTGTATACCAATATCAGTAAGATGCAACACTGCACTGACATGTAACAGACACTGCCTGGCCATCCCAGCTTACGATCTATTCATGACTGAAACACAGACAATGTGAGCAGGCCACAACAGCTGGTGGAGGTGGATTATGTGTGTCTGTATTTTTAGGCTTGTGGGAGGTGTTATGCTGACATACCTGATGTGTGGATGATTGGGATAGGGGCTGCTGTATAGCCACAGGAAGTTAGTTTCATGCTTTGGGTGCAGCAAGGTGAAACTGCTAACACCTAATCAGGAGTTAGTGGGCCTGTTTCCTGAGTGCAGTTGAAGCCTGCATAAAAGGCTCCAGTGCCCTGCCCTTTTGAGGCTTTCCTAACCAGGGCTCCACAGATCAAACAAACAGTAAGGATTTGAGGGTTTGTTTGTTTTATTATATTACATTGCTAGCTCTCTGACTGGGAGCTCTTAAAAGGGTTTTTTGTATATTTTTCTTCACAGATTTTTTTTTTTTTTTTAGAAAAAGAAAAAGAAAAAAGAAAGAAAGTACTGACGGAGGTCGGTACCAGTGTCAACAGGAAGGCAGACGTGAACCACAAAAATATGAAAACCAGGAATTTTCTGCACTGACAGGAATTTCTCCCTGTTGGCTCCATGGAAAATGAAGAACTGAGGAGGGAGAGCTAGAAATGCAGGAAGGCAGCTACACAGGCACAGTGGGATGCTCCCAAAAGCTTTCCTATTGGATGCTGGGGAGCATTCCCTTGTGGGCTCCGTCGGTACCAACGTCACCCATATGTGAAGACTACATTCCTGCTTATTCCTAGAGATAATACAACTTACAAACAGACATTTTCTCTAATTTATAAACAAAAGTTAACAATAAAATAGCACGAGTAGAAATCACACACACACACAGAAATATTATAATGTGGAGATTTCAAGAAAGCAGTCAGTTCCAGAGCATATCTGGTCTAACACCTTCCCTCTGGAACTCAATCCCATACAAGCTCCGGGCCACAAAGAACCTACTATCATTCAGAAAGGCCCTAAAGACTAACCTATTTACAGCATGCTTTCCTGAAGACACGACATAATATCACTGCACATCTACCTCTTCCCCCTCCTCTCCCTGACCCCTGTTAACCCTTCATTCTTCCACTTCAACCCATATTCCCCTCTATACTAAGTTTTCTCCAAATTTACTACCCTGTTACAATGTATAATGTTCTGTTTGATGTAAACCACTTTGACCATAGGATAAAGCTGTATAGAAAAACTGTTAAATAAATACTGCTTCTTCCTCATTTACTACTCTGGTGCTTCTAGGAAGATAATAAATAGTAGTAGAGGTCATAACTTCAGCATAAGGATAACAAAGAATCTCCTTTAAATACTTCTTAAAGAGCCCCAGAGGAGAAAACAATTGAGTTTTAGGAAAATTTAATATCCTTAAATTTTTTGCCCTAGAAAAATGCTTCATTTTCTCAGTCTTAATATGTAAAAGCAAATTATATTTTATATAGACAGCCAAAGTTGCCTATAACGATACAGACTGGGTTTCAAGTTTTTCCACTTGAGAAGACAAAGATTGAAAAGACACATCAAGTTCTGCAAGTTTTTTGAACAGTTTGATCTAGAGTCACACAATTGAATTAAAGTCCCCTTTAGAAAAGTTTCAAAATGAGCCTAGGAAATCCAATTATCTCTTAATGAGATATTTGGAGGTATCTCTTCAACACCCAATAATGATATGATCCTGAAATACTAGAGAAGCAACAACTTTGGGTATAGACCCCCCAGTCACTAGTCCAGTCTCCACCTCTACATTAGGGGAAACCTCAGAATCCAAAGGAGACAAAGAAGGTGCATACTATCCTTTTCAACAAGAAGGACATGCACTTTCAACTATTAAATAGGGTTGGTTGAAGGGGTGGAGTCCTACCACCTGGAGTAATAGAAGCAGTAGTGGAAGAAGCACTCACATTTTGAGGAAGGGAATCTTGCCACATTGGACTTGAGGATGTTGATTCATGGCCCATGTAAAACAGCATCAGGCTTTCCTCCAGTCTTCCACTTCTTCTGGACCATATTCAAGATGCACTTCAAATATATTTCCTTCTCTTCAAGTGCTCTGAAGGGGTGTGACCAATGGCACTGTAGGCTACAAGATTTTATAGGGGGCTATGTTGGCATCTCGTGATATCACTGACCGGTTTCTCCAGTCACTCAGTGGCATTCTCTGTTCTCAGCACCGGCTCTGATGGCACATACCATGTCTCACTCCCAACAGACAGATGACTTCTCTGCTCCCAAGAGTGCTGCAGTAGAACCTGAGATTTATAGGGGGGCTACATCAACACCTCATGATGTCACAGACCAGTGCCTCCAGTCACTCCATAACTCACCAACCCCCCAGTGAAAACAATTAGAACAAACAAAACCAAAATTCACTGCAATAGCACCTCTCAAATACTTAATATTTTTGTTGGAGCTAAGCCGTGGGAGGGATAGGACATGTATACTTATCCCCCAACCAGACTGCTAGCTACTTTTTTTTCTTCTTTTGTGGTCCTGTGTTATCAAAACCGTTTTATCTAAACTTAAAAATCTTTTACTTAACTGAAGTATCCCAATATCTTCATATCCGTTCCGTTGCTCAAAAGATCATCTAGTAGCATGACGCGCGCGTTTCGAGCCTTCAGGCCCTGTATCAAATGCTGTTAAACCGCTCTGTGCTCGGCAACGAAATACCAAAAAACGCCGTCAATGCGGCCAAGGTACACTTCCTCCTTCATGAGTGCAGTAAATTGCTTCACGTATTTAAATAGGAGCCACCCAATGAGAACAGGGAACTACCCCACTGAACAGGGGAATCCCTGTGCTGATTGGTCAGATCTCAAAAACGTCAGAGAATGCCTTGCCACTCAATCTCACGGTTAAGCCCGCCCGGTTCTACAGCTTCCAATTGGAAGATCCATCGCTGTTCCAATCTGTGTAGTTTCTGGAGGCGATCTCCCCCTCTGGGATCCATTGGAATATGATCGATAATCGTCCACTTTAAATCTTCAAAACAATGTTGGTAAGTGATGCAATGAGACACTATTGGCGCTGTCAATACTTCTTGGCGCAAACGAGAAGCATGTTCATTTAAGCGAACTTTTATTGGACGAGTTGTCCGGCCAATATACAGCAAAGCGCATGGACAAATGATCATATATATCACAAAACAAGATTGACAAGTTGTGTCCCAATGTCTCAGAAAACTACGCTGTGTCTTGGGATGAGTCCATTGAACTCCTGTTAAGGAGAAAGCGCAATGTTTACAAGTGCCACATGTAGTATGACCTGTTGTCACCGGTTGTCGATTTAATCGATCCAACGCCAAAGATGTCTTCATCAACATGTCCCCCAAATTTCTTCCCCGAGAAAAGGCTAATTTCAAAGGGTTTTTAAAACATTCTAGTAATTGTAACATAGACCAATGCTGTTGTAAAATCCGTAGAACCACTGAACTTCCTTCAAAAAACGGAAGAACCCCCACAATTGCATCTGCAGAATTTTGCTTGAAGGCTGTGTATTGTGGGTCTAACAACCACTCACGGTGTATAAATCGTGCTCTTTTCATTGCTTTTCTTACCACCATGGAGGGGTATCCCCGCTCAATCAGCCGACTACTAAGGTCTCGAGCATGTATAATGAAATCTTCCATAGTAGCACAATTACAACGAAGCCTTAAAAACTGCCCAAAAGGCAAACCTCTTCGTAGGGGACCAGGATGGTAGCTCCGAAAATGTAATAGACTGTTGCGCTGCACATCTTTTCGATAGAGGGTGGTATGAAGTTGCCCGTTTAATACTGTAATTTGAAGATCTAAAAATTCAATGGTGGTAGGATGAGTATGTGCTACAAATTGAATGTTAGTTCTTAAGGTATTAAGCCAAGTCAAAAATTCAGTAAGGGATGATGAACTTGATGTCCAAATAAAAAACACATCATCTAAAAATCTCTTCCAAATTAAGATCTTAGAATATTCTGGTGATATTTGAATCTGTGTCCTCTCCATTTGATCCATGTATAGAGTGGCTATCGAAGGGGCACTTGTGGCCCCCATGCGATTCCGGATATTTGATGATAATATTTACCCCCAGACAGAAAATAATTCTTTGTTAAGACTAATTCTATTAATTGAAGCAGGAAAGATTTTGGTATTCGAGCTGGCACTAATTGAAAACAGTCCCTCAACAATTTTAATGCTTCATTTTGGTCAATTTTGGTATATAAAGAAACAACGTCTAAGGTGACCAAAAAAGCCCCAGGGGGAACTACCGCTATTGATAACATCTGCAAAAGATGTGTGGTGTCTCTAATAAAGGAGGTTACTTGGCTAGCTTCCTGATTCAAAAAGAAATCACAAAAAATAGAAAGGGGCTCTAACACGGAGTCTCTACAAGAAACGATAGGGCGTCCTGGGGGCGATATCAAAGATTTCTGAATTTTTGGTACAAGATATATAGTTGGAACACGCGGGCATAATTTGATAAGAAACCGATGCTCCTTTGGAGTAATCCAACTATTTTGCAAAGCTCCCCCCACTAACAACTTTATTTCTGTTAGTAAGGCGGCGGTAGGATCCCCATCTAATATGCGATAAGTACTGTTATCATCTAAATGTTGCCGTAAAGATATCGTATAATCATCCAAGGTCTGTAGCACCAGCGCTCCCCCTTTATCAGCCCTCCGTACTATCAAATTGGGATCAGACATGATATCTGAAAGAGCCTTCCAACTCTCTCTATTCAAATTTGAACGATGTGGGGTTAAAGTGGCTTCCATATGTGTTAAATCCCGTAGAACTAAAGATTGGTATGTCAACAAAATTGGGTCAGGTGGCCCTGATGGAACCCATTGGGAAACAGGTTTAACAATGGATAAATCCGAACTAATGGGTTTGTCATGAAAGAAGTGAATGATCTGAAGCTTCCGAAAGAATCGTTGTAAATAAACTCTTATAGAGAACGCGTCATATCTCGCGGTTGGTACAAAAGAGAGTCCATAGTTCAATACTTGTACTTGAGTGGACGAAAGACTTTTTTGTGTTAAATTCACCACTATTGATGAGCTTGGCGAGACCGTTGTCTTGTGTTGGGAGGGTCCCAGGTGTCTTCTTGGTACGTGCCTCGGGGCCTGCGCCCCCGTCCAGACCGAAAAACCTGTCGTCCCCTTCCTGAGGATCGGGTAGTTGAATCAGTTGCACTATCGTCAGTGTCTTCAGATGATCTGTCAAAAGTCACTGTGTTCCGACTTTCGGTCACTTTGTCAGTAGACTCATACATCCAAAAATAAACCTTATCTGAGTCATAATCAGATTTATCTCTGGTAAACATTTTGGTCTTTAATGATTTTAAATAGTCAAAAAACCTTTTTATTTGTCTATTAACTTCCTCCAGTTTAACAGTATAAGCTTCTGCCCCTAAAGATTCTTTCAAAGATACTTGAGCCACATCCATCTGTTTCTGTATGGTCTCTTCTTCTTGAATGGTACGCTCCAAAATCAAAGCGATCAAGTCAAAACTACATTTATTAAAGATTTTGTTCCATTTGGTAATGAACTCTTCATCCCACTTATACATTTTCGGAGCTCTAGTCATTCGTAAACCTCTAGGTATGATACGAGTTTTAAGATATTGAGTCATGCCAGCTTCATGTAATTGGGCTCTTATCTGCCGTTTACGAAGAGCTTTATACGCTGTCAACGAAGCTCCCGCTGAATCCTCTTTAGAAACCACACCAAATAGACAAGGACGCTGACGTAATTTATCCAGATGCTCCTCTGAATACGCGAATGTATCTGCAGCCATATTGGGTATTTAATAAATCCAAAACTCACCAACCCCCCAGTGAAAACAATTAGAACAAACAAAACCAAAATTCACTGCAATAGCACCTCTCAAATACTTAATATTTTTGTTGGAGCTAAGCCGTGGGAGGGATAGGACATGTATACTTATCCCCCAACCAGACTGCTAGCTACTTTTTTTTCTTCTTTTGTGGTCCTGTGTTATCAAAACCGTTTTATCTAAACTTAAAAATCTTTTACTTAACTGAAGTATCCCAATATCTTCATATCCGTTCCGTTGCTCAAAAGATCATCCAGTAGCATGACGCGCGCGTTTCGAGCCTTCAGGCCCTGTATCAAATGCTGTTAAACCGCTCTGTGCTCGGCAACGAAATACCAAAAAACGCCGTCAATGCGGCCAAGGTACACTTCCTCCTTCATGAGTGCAGTAAATTGCTTCACGTATTTAAATAGGAGCCACCCAATGAGAACAGGGAACTACCCCACTGAACAGGGGAATCCCTGTGCTGATTGGTCAGATCTCAAAAACGTCAGAGAATGCCTTGCTACTCAATCTCACGGTTAAGCCCGCCCGGTTCTACAGCTTCCAATTGGAAGATCCATCGCTGTTCCAATCTGTGTAGTTTCTGGAGGCGATCTCCCCCTCTGGGATCCATTGGAATATGATCGATAATCGTCCACTTTAAATCTTCAAAACAATGTTGGTAAGTGATGCAATGAGACACTATTGGCGCTGTCAATACAGAAGTAGAGGGTACCACACTTGACGTGGCCAGCATGGAGCTATGAGGATCATAGATCCTTGATCCCTCTGGAGCTTGAACAGAGTCTTGGGAATTAAGGGAATGGGTGGAAAGGCATACAGGAAGTCTTGACCCCAGTGAAGGAGGAAGGCATCCTTGGCCTGAACCCCCTGACACGGAATTCTGGAACAGAACCGGGGAAGTTTGGCATTCCACGGACTTGCAAAGAGGTCTATGTCCGGGGTTCCCCACTCTTGAAAGATTCTGAGTACCTGGTCCATGTGCAGGGACCATTCGTGTGGAAGCAGAACTCGACTGAGTCTGTCTGCCCAAGAGATTTGGATTCCTGGAAGGTATACGGCCAGGAGATGGATTTGATGCTCTCTGGCGAAGGCCCACAATCTTAAAGCTTTGTTGCAAAGCGACAGAGAGCCAGTTCCTCCTTGCTTGTTTATGTAAAACATGGCTACCTGATTGTCCGTATGAATGAGGACTGTCTTGTAGCTGAACAGGTTATGGAAGACCTTGAGAGCTAGAAAAACTGCTCGGAGCTACAAGTGGTTGATATGTAGAGAGGTCTCCTGTGGAGACCAAGTGCCTTGAGTGGAGAGGTCTTATAGATGAGCTCCCCAACCTGTTGGGGAGGCATCTATTGTGAGGGTTGCTTGGGGCAACAACTGTTGGAAGGGGGACCCCAGCAACAGATTTTGGGTGGACCTCCACCACTGGAGAGACCAAAAGAGGCGCCTGGAGGTCGCTATTTTGTCTGACAGACCCCCTGATGCTTGAGTCCACTGGGTGGACAAAGTCCATTGAGCTGCTCTCATGTGAAGGCGAGCATAGGGGACCACATGCACTGTGGATGCCATGTGGCCTAGCAGTTGTAGCATCTCCCGGGCAGTTAAATGGCTCTTTGACTGAATCTGGGAGGCTAACTGCACTAGGCGTAGGCAACGGGCCTGAGGAAGATAGGCCCTTGCAGTGGTAGTATCTAGCCAGGCCCCTATGAACTCTAGGGACTGAGTAGGGGTGAGCTGGGACTTTGGGAGGTTTACCACAAGTCCCAGATACTGCAGAATGCGCCTTGTGCAGTCCAGGGAAGTCTGGGCCTCTGACTGGGATGGAGCTCGGATGAGCCAGTCGTCCAGGTATGGGAACACAAATATTCCCAGAGTGCGTAGAAATGCAGCTACTACTGCCATGCATTTGGTGAACACTCTTGGAGCAGAGGCCAGACCGAAAGGAAGCACCCTGTATTGGTAATGCTTCCCTTGGAAAAGGAAACGGAGGAACCTTCTGTGAGATGGATGGATGAGGACATGGGTGTACGCATCCTTGAGATCTAGAGAACAAAGCCAATCCTGACTCTGAAGGTATGGAAGGAGAGTGCCCAGAGAAAGCATCTTGAATTTCTCCTTGCATAGAAATTTGTTCAATTCTCTGAGATCTAATATGGGTCTGTAGCCCCCTGTTTTCTTTGGGATTAGAAAGTAGAGGGAGTAAAACCCTGACCCTTGTTGAAGAAGAGGTACTTCTTCTATTGCCCCTTGGGCAAGAAGGGCAGCCACCTCCTGACCTAGAAGGTCGAGGAGAGATGTTGGAGAATTGAAATGTCTCACCATGGTGTGAGGAGGAAGGTTTGACAAATGAAGTTTGTACCCCTCCCTTATGATGGAGAGGGTCCACTGCTCTGTTGTAATTTGCTCCCATCTGGGAGCAAAGTGAGCTAACCTTCCTGGAATGGTGAGAGGCTCTGGCTGTTTCAGAGCCAGAAAGGCTAAGTTCTCTAGCATCAAGTCAAAAGCCCTGAGGAGGCTGGGTCTGCTGAGTTGCAGCAGCCCCTGTAGGCTTAGGCCTGGCTTGCTTAGGTTGCTGACGCTTAGCAGCAAAACAACCTGTAGATGATTGCTGGCCAGAAGCAGGATGGAATCTGCCTTTCTTGAGGAAAAAAGACTTCTTGAAAGGTTTTTTCTTGGCAGGAATGGAGGTTGACTTTGAAAGTCTATCCAAAGCAGAATTTTCTGCATCCATTTGAGTGGCTTTTATTTGCCAATCTTTGCCAAACAGGTTTTCTCCTGTACAAGGAAGATTTCCCAAGCCATCCTGGACCCAAGATTCTAGATCAGAAGCTTGGAGCCAAGCAATTCTGCGTTCAGCTATGGCAATGGCCGAAGCTCTGCTGGCACCCTCAAAGGAGTCAAAAGCTGCACGGTTGGAAAACTTTGAAATATCTTGAGTATGCTTAAGCCAAATAAGAAATTCTTCCCTTTTATCCTCTGGAAGAAAAGGGAGGAAAGTGTGCAGCTTATCTGCAACTTCTTTCAGAAACATCCCCATATAAAGACTATAGGAGTTGATTCTGGCAATGAGCATACTGGCTTGGAAGACTTTTCTACCAAAAGCATCCAAGGTCCTGCATTCTCTTCCTGGAGGAGCAGAGGAGTGTCTTTTTGCACTCTTTATCTTTTTCATAGCTGACTCCACCACAATAGAATGGTGAGGAAGCTGTGTTTTATGAAAACCAGGACAAGGAGGGACATGGTACATGGTGTCCAACCTACGAGAATGAGAAGAGATAGTGAGAGGAGTCTCCCATAAGTCAATCATGTGATCATAGAGAATCTCATGAATTGGCAAGGTGACTGCCTCCTTAGGAGCCTTGGGATAACCTAAAATATCTAATTTTTTAGCTCTAGGCTCTGATTCAGAGGTTACTGAAATAGAAAGCCCTTTAGCCACTTCTCTTATGAAGTCTTGAAAGGACAAGTCTTCTGGAGGAGACATTCTTCTTTTTGGAGAAGAAGGCTCTTCAGGAAGGGCTATGGATACTTCAGCAGACGCCTCCGATGCATCAGAATCTTCGGAGGAATCAAAGTATCGACTGTCAGGGTGCTCTTTCAAAGCTCGATACGCGTACCGAGCCATATCGACATCGGGCGTTATCGGTACCGGTTCGGTACCGATGGGCATCCCTAGGCAGGGAACCGCTGCAGTCGACACCATGGCCGATGTCGATGCAGTCGGTACCGGTACCGGCATTGGTGCCGGTACCTGGGCCGATACCGACAACGGAGTTTGTTGTGGTATCAGCGGCGTCGCAGCTTGAATGAAGGCCGTGATAGCCTGCTGCATGGATAGAACATTCTGATCCATCGACGCCATGAATGCCTGGAATTCGGTACCGGAAGGTTGAGCCGGTACCCCAGAGCATTCTAACAGGTGATCGGTCGAGGCCGTGCCATCGATGTCAACCTGTAACCCCATAGGAGGAGCTTTGGAAGCCGGAGCTTCCCGCCGGGGTAGTTTTGCCGGTGCAGGATCCTCGAGGGCAAGCCCGGAGGCATCTCGATGCTTGGAAGGAGATCTACCCTTCGAGGACCGGCTGGTTTTATGTTTGGTTACCTGAGATCCATGGGAGGAAGAAGCTCGGTTCTGTAAATGTCGTTTAGACATCAAGGAGCAGGACGAACAATCCAAAATGGAGTGGTCAGGACCCAAACATTTGAGACACCATTCATGGGTGTCGGTAGTACCGCTGAACTTAGTGCATTTTTTAAACCCGGAGGCTGGTTTTTCCATGAGGAAAAGTTTTCGTGAGGCCTAAGGCCCAAAAGAGGAAAAACACACTAAGTGAGGGAAAAATATGTTCTTTTTTTTTTTTTTTAAGAAAAGAAAGAAAGACCGGCGATACCGGTCCGACGTCGGAGAAGGCAGACGCGCGACCAAAGAAATAAAATAAAACAAAGAACTTCTTCAGCAGTGACAGGAACATGACCTGCTGGCTCCGCGGAAAAGAAGAACTGGAGAGAGGCGGTTGGAAAGGCGGGAAGGCAGCGCGCAGGCGCTGTGGGATGCTCCCAAAAGCTTTCCTTTTTGGGAAGCTGGGGAGCGTTCCCGCGCAGGCTCCGTCGGTACCAACGTACCCATATGTGAAGACTCATTCCTACTTTTTCCTGGAGATTGTATAATAAAGGAGAGCAATCTTTTTCAGTAATTAGATGGACATTTAAAAAAAATCTTTTTATTCTTGTATCATGAATTATAATATCATAACAGAAAGACATTACAGTCCATGAATAAAATAAGGAAAACAATTGTCCATTAGAATACCATTAGAGAAATCATTATAAATTAGAAAGAAGAAAATTCCTCCCAAATCAAGGAGAAACCAAAATTAACCACTACAAAGAAATAATGAATAGATAAGAAGTCTAAAACTCAGACTGCTCAAAGCTATCAATGTAAATCATTCAACAGAATCCGCACCAAGTTGAGACATTCTAACATGAAGGAGAGATTTTAACAGATCTGGCTGCAGAAAAACAAAACATCAGAATAATATTTAATCCAACATTTACAAGGATAATTCAAGGTAAAGTTAGCACCAATGTCTAGAACTTGAGATCTAAGAGACAGGAATTGTCATCTATGTTGTTGGGTAGTATATGAAACATCAGGGAACATTCAACTAGTGCAACCCAGAAACTTCTTATTTATTTATTTATTTATTTATGTCACATTTCTTATATACTGCCTTTCAGTGACATGAAGGCAGTTTACATCGAACGCAACTGAGTAACAGCTACATAGAACATAGTGTCAATTAGCAATAAGTTACAAACTATTTAATCCTTGAACAGATAACTACAATCTGGATGTTTGGGTCCAGAGCCTGGTGTATTTAAGGCATTTGGTTATGAGAAAAATTAACATTTTGACCCATAACATTCCAGGAAAATGTGTCTTTTAAGTTTCTTCCTGAAGTCCTTCAGATCAGCTGTTGTTCTTAGTTGACTTGGAAGGGGATTCCATAAGGTAGGACCATATATATGGAAAAGGTGTGTTGGCATGTTTCTTGCGTGCTGGTTGTTTTATGCCTTGGGACTTCAAGGAGGTTCGTGGTTTGGTCTCTTCTTGGTCTGTTGCCTGGAGGTATATGTATGAGCAATCGCAAGCAGCCAGCAGTTAGGTTGTGCATACTCTTGAAAGTGATCATGATTGATTTATATTGTATGCGAGCTTGGATGCGCAGCCAGTGTAGCTCCCTTAATACTGTGGTGATATGTTCTTGTCTAGGTGTCCGTGATATCAAGCAAGCAGCTGGGTTTGGGCTATTTGGAGTGGGAGGAGTGAATATTTTGGTAGATCTTGGAGTATGGAAGTACAATAATCTCAAATCGGGGTGATGATCGATTGGCAGACAGTGTGGAATAGACTATGGTCCAGTAATGGACGGAGGTTATGTAGCATCCTTATTCTTTGGTACATCGCTGCAGTTTTCTTTGTGTGTTTGGACTTCAGTTTCTGGTCTAACGTCACTCCAAGGTATTTGATTTCTGATTTGATGGGGATATTATGGTTATTGAATATGAGTTTCTCTACTTAAATAAATAATCTGAAAAGCCAATCGCAAGCCAGTTCTAGAGCCAGAGAAACTAGCAATGTAGCAGATGTCATTGATTCTGGTACTGATTGTAGAGGCAAGTCTGTCACATTTCCATTCATCAGAGGTGACTTTTTAGAGTCTTTACTTTTCACTGGTATATAATAAGCTGAGATAAGTGGGGGTAAATTAGCATCCGAAACCAACAAAACTTCACATATCATTAGGTGAAATCATATCAACTTTAGGGAAGTTTATAAGTCTGACATTTTTGCATCTAAGCTGATTCTCAATATAGTCTATTTTCTGAGTAGTGTCAACTGAGGTCTTAACTAGGGTTTCTTTTTTTTTTAATCGAAATTTTCAAATGTTACAAAAGCAACAACAAGGAAAGCCAATCATCATTATATAATATATAAAGGAAACATCAACAAATAATAAAATAAAGATAGTAAGAAATAGCAAAAGTCCACATTTAGGACACACCAATATTGAATCAAGGCAATCCCAAAATATTGAATCAAGGCAATCCCAGATCATTTAGACAAAAACTCTTTTTACATCCTCAGTCTGCAGAATGAAAAACAACAAAGAAAATATTATTTATCCACAAGGAATTTATCCAAATTGGAAACATCCGTAAAGACATATCTAAAACCAGACTACATCATAATACATTTACACAGAAACTTTAAATAGATCGTGCCACCAACAGCCAGAACCTTGTACTTTAATTGTAGGAAAGACTTCCTGTGGAGCTGGGTAGCCTTCGTTACATCAGGAAACATTGTAGTAGGCCGTCCACAAAAAAGGGCAGCCTTTTTTGAAAAGTAACATTTCATAATAGAGCTCTTATCTAGTTCAGATTTAAAAGTGACTACTAAGGTCACTCTTTTGGAAACATTATGCAGTGAGGACTCCAAAAATTGAGTCAACTCTACAGATTTTTCACATCAACTAGCTCGTCAACTCCCCCTTCCTCCCCCCCCCCCCACTGGAGATTTAAGAGCCATACTATGAGGGAGATAATAAATAGAAGAAACTACAGAGTCAGGAAAAGTACCTCCCCTTAAGTATTTCTTCAAAAACTCCGGGTGGAAAAGATGGACTACAAGAAAGTTTAAACCTCTTAAATTCCAAGCCCTAACAGAGTTTTCTAACAATTCAATCTTATTATGCAAAATAAAACTGTCTTTAACAAATGAATTACCAAACGCTTGAACACTCACCACACTACTCTTGAATCTAGACACTCTTCATTAAAATCATCTGTAATACCTGAAGATTGGAGGATCGCCAATGTAACGCCAATTTTTCAAAAGGGTTCCAGGGGTGATCCAGAAAACTACAGACCGGTGAGCCTGACGTCAGTACCGGTGAAAATGGTAGAAACCATCATAAATTTATTTATTTATTATTTTATTTATTTATTTATTTAGCTGCATTTATATCCCGCTTTTCACTGGGTCAAAGCGGTTGGGGGATACATTTAACACGAGGGGATATGAGACACATAGACTAATACTTACAGGGAACATGGGCAAAGGAGGGTTAAGTGGCTTGCCCAAGACCACAAGGAGCACCTGTGGGACTAGAAACCCCAGTCCTTCTGGCCCAAGGTTGCTGTCCTCTAGTGGGATTTGAACCACCGACCTTCCGGCCTGTAGTACGTTGCCCCAACCACTAGGCCACTCAGACTATGTAGATAGTCATGGCCTAATGGGAGACAGCCAACATGGCATTAGACAAGGAAGATCTTGTCTTACTAATCTGATATGTTTTTTTGAAGGTGTGAATAAACAGGTAGACAAAGGTGAGTCAGTGGATATAGTGTATCTGGACTTTCAGAAAGCCTTTGACAAGGTCCCTCATTTATTTATTTATTTATATAACTGTATTTATATCCCGCTTTTCACTGGGATATAAATACAGTCTCATCAGAGACTTTTGGCAAAACTAAAAAGTCATGGGAAAGGAGGCAGTGTACTATTGTGGATAAGGAACTGGTTAAAAGGTAGAAAGCAGAGGGTAGGGCTAAATGGCCAATTTTCCCAATGGAAAAAGGTGAATAGTGGAGTACCCCAGGGATCTTTACGGGGTCTGCTACACCTGGAAAAGGGAATAACTAGTGAGGTTATCAAATTTGCAGATGACACAAAACTGTTTAAAGTTGTTAAAACCCAAGAGGATTGTGGAAACTGCAGGAGGATCTGGATAAATTGGAAGACTGGGCATCCAAATGGCAGATGAACTTTAATGTGGACAAGTGCAAAGTTATGCACCTAGGAAAGAACGACCCACACTATGGTTACACAATGCAAGGTTCCACATTGGGAACCACCCCCCAGGAAAAAGATTTAGGTGTCATGGTGGATAACATGTTAAAACCCTCCACCCAGTGTGCTGCGGCGGCCAAGAGAGCAAATAGAATGCTAGGTATCATAAGGAAAGGAATGGAAAATAAAACAAAGGATATTATAATGCCTCTGTAAGGTTCTATGGTACGACCGCACCTTGAATATTGTGTGCAATTCTGGTCGCCGTATCTTAAAAAGGATATAGCGTTATTAGAAAAGGTACAGAGAAGAGCTACCAAAATGATAAAGGGGATGGAAGACTTCTCCTATGAAGAGAGGCTACAAAGGTTAGGGCTCTTCAACCTGGAAAAGAGACTGCTGAGGGGAGATATGATAGAGGTCTATAAATTAATGAATGGAGTGGAACGGGTAAACATAGATCGATTGTTTACGCTATCAGAATATAGAAAGACTAGGGGACATGTAATGAAGCTACAGGGTAAACTTCTGAAGACAAATAAGAGAAAATATTTTTTCACTCAACGTGTAATCAAACTCTGGAATTTGTTACCGGAGGATGTAGTAAGGGCTGTTAGTGTAGCTGGGTTTAAAAAAGGTTTGGACAAGGTCCTGGAGGAAAGGTCCATAAACCATTATTAATAAGGGATCCAGGATATCACTGCTTGACCCAATACAAGCATTGTGGAACCTGTATCTCTTGGGGATACTGCTAGGTACGTATGACCTAGATTGGCCACTGTTGGAAACAGGATACTGGGCTTGATGGACCTTGGTCTGACCCAGTATGGCATATCTTATGTTCTTATGTACCATCTAGATCCGAGAGCAGCCCACCATGTTATTGAAGAGTCCTAGTAATGTCCTGGGAGAAGGCACAAAGTTGGGCCAGAGTATCTTTTAACACTTCCTCCATCTGATGTACGGCAAGCCAAACATCTTTTAAAGAAATATCCCCTGAACTGGCACCCGGTGAAACTAAGTCCATGGCAGCCACAGGCAAAGATACCAGGACAGGAAACAGAGCTTTGAGTCAATGGAAAATCTGAGCCGGCCAGCTGCATCGAGAGGTAGCAAAGTACAAGCACACAGAGATGGAATACCAACGAAAGAGGTGTCTAACTCACTAGCACAATCTACCATAGCAGGCTGGAGGGGAGGGATATGTGAACCCAAACTCAATGAGGCTTCCAAGGGAGAAGTCAACCCCATAGTTGAAACAGCAGACTTCGTAATGGAAGTAACACTCCCCACATGATGATCCATCAGGCCTCACACTGACATTGCTGAAGCAGGCACTTTGTTCTTAACTTTGCACGTCCCCATAGAAAGGAACAAGAAAAGGGTGAAGTCTGATCCTCAGTTGTCCTCAAGCACTCCAGAGGGGCTGATGTGCCTCTTAAGTCACATCCCTTCAGATTCCGCAGCACTTATCAGCTTATATCTTTGATGCTAGGAAGGAGGAGTATGACAAGCTTGGCGTGCACAGATGGAATCAGGACCCTGCTCTGACAGCCCACAATGCTCAGGCAAAATCCACAGGTGCCTCCCCTTAACCAGAGTATCAATCACATTATGAACCATAAGAACATAAGATATGCCATACTGGGTCAGACCAAGGTCCATCAAGCCCAGTATTCTGTTTCCAACAGTGGCCAATCTAGGTCATATGTACCTAGCAGTTTCCCCAAGAGACACAAGTTCCACAATGCTTGTACTGGGTCAAGCATTGATATCTTCGGTCACTTCTTAATAATGGTTTATGGACCTTTCCTCCAGGAACTTGTCCAAACCTTTTTAAACCCAGCTACACTAACAGCCTTTACTACATCCTCCGGTAACAAATTCCAGAGTTTGATTACACGTTGAGTGAAAAAATATTTTCTTTTATTAGTCTTAAATAGTTTACCCTGTAGCTTCATTGCACCACCTTGACTTCGACTTGTATATCAGAAATTTCTTGAGCACATTTTTGTACCCAATCCTCACACTGCTAAACACATTGTTCAAATTTAACTACAACGTTATGTTGCAGCTCCAATTTAGCCACCACCAGTTGCTCCAGGCAAGAAAAATCTAAGATCAAATCGTTCTCCACTACAAATGTGTGAGGCGTAGAAGTAAATGGTTTACTGTATGCATTCCATTGTGAAAGTTCCAATTGAGCAGATCAGAAGATTCAGACACTCCAAAACTGTTAGGCCATTTTGACTGAGAAACAGGAAACTCTGCAGCAGACCAAGTCTTACTGCCACCAGCAAGGGTAGATGGGCAATGCTCAGCTGCAGGAGCAGCCATACTGGAAATTGAATTTTGTGAAGAGAAAGAGTGCTGCTTCCTCCTCCAAAGATGCAGTGAGCTCGTCATCCGAATCAAGTTCCAAAGGTGACGCCGTGTCCGGCAGAGACCACACTGTAAGTCCTTTCTGAGAGACTCTGTGGTCATCGAGCTTAGTCTGTAGGGGACTAATGTCTGGTGAGCTTAGTCGCTAGTAAAGTTTGAGAACTAGGACCCAGTGCATTGTTAGAGTTCTGAGTTAACAAACTGAGATCCCCTCGACTTCCAGGAGGTTTCTCAGACTTGTTTCCCTTCTGAAGAAGGGAAGAATCGATAGCTGGTGTGACTCCCCAGAGAGATTAGGGGAAATAGTTTTGCATTTAGCCATGAGCACAAAGCAAATGGAGAGTAGCGAACAGCCTGAATTAGCGTGCGGCCATCATGGTGAGTTAGACATTTAATACTACAAAGAATTAAAAGAGTTTTCTTTTGTCAGTCCAGAAGACTTTCCTTTTATACAGCATGTCTTGGGGTTTGCAAGCTTTTACTAGGGAACTCCTACAAATATGAGAGTTTAGGTGCCAAACAGATTAAGCCAGTTTCTTACTTACAATTAACACATTTCTCACAGCTGGAGAGAGTTAGCAGACCATAATAGTTTCAGCCACATACTATTTGTCACAATCTCTGTGTTGTCTCTATACGCTGTAAATCATATTTTGGGTTTCTAGACTGATTTTTTGCATATTTTTCTGTTTTATGATACCATATGTTTTTCCTGTTTTGGTGCCATTAAAGTAGTAGCAATAGTTTAGATTATTTCAGGTACTATGTCTATCAGAAATGTAGTGCTAAGAATCAGGATTTTGACAGGTGTATTACATTTCAGCTTGTTATATGCATTATAAAGATTTTGAGGTTATAAAAAATTTATGACTGGAGGTTCATTTTATACACTTAAGTCGTATTGACCATCGTGAATTAGCTTATAGACAATGGTTATTTGTTGCTGGTGGATAAACCAAAGATGTTTCATTATCTCTTTTAATGAAAGTTTCCATTTTTAACACTACACAGGTATTACAAGAACATAAATCAACTATAAGAACCATAATATAAAGAAATACTCAAACAACCCAATAAGAGGTGAAAAACATGAAAGAAATTCCTTAGAAGAAAAAAATATATATTTTCGGCCAAACCAGTTACTGAATTAAATTACCCCAGATCTCACTCACTCTCTCTCCCAGGCAGTCCCATGACAAATGAAAATATTTAAACCACATTTTTATCAAGCAAACAAATTTCTAAACATGAAGAATCCCAAAAAATATTCTTATTCTCCTGAAAGTGAATAATAATTCAGAGAAGAAAGTGGCACCCACAGCAGCCATCCACTGCGGAAGCTGGAAGAACAATTTCTTCCTAGCTTGAGTGCTTGTGTCACCTCAGAAAAAGCCCTTCACCTTTGTCCACAAACGTTATTACAAAAATACAGCTTAAGAACCAAGGGATCAATATTCATAAGGACTTATCTGGCTAGCAGAATCTCACTGAGAGGAATATTCACTATTCTGATAATGCCGCACAGCAGGGGTGGCCCAAGGGGGGTGCGGGGCCATGTGCGGAGACTCGGTGCGGGGCCTCATTTGCATAAGTGGCCTTATTTGCATACATATTTGCATAATGTTACCAAACACTAACTTTTAGTAAACATGTCTCTTAATGAGTGTATGGATAAAGAAAGACTAAAAGATTTCTACATTACTATAATCCAGTGCCAACCGCCAGGCACATTAGGAACTACTACAAACACTGCCCATTTAGAACCCATAGCAAACCCGCTGTATCCTGACAGCATTACCAGGACTCACAAAGCACCAGACCCTACCTATCAAAAGGAAACACTGCAAATATTAAACCAGTACATTTCAGAGAATACTGGGGAAAGAGAACAAGTGGCAATGTCAAATAGGAATTACATAAACAGAATACCTCAGCTCAGTTACACATGCAGAACATAGACCATCACCAAACAAGGAATCGCAATTTAGAAACAGGAAGGCAATAATTAAACTGGGAACCCCAAAAGCCAAACTTGGAATGTACAACAACACTGTAGAAATAAAACTATAAATCAATTTCCTCTTGTACCAAACAAAGCGCAGACGTTAATGATGCACATTTCCCAGAGCTTTCATATTCCAGTTAATAAATTCAAAATAAAGAGATATTTCTACCTTTTGTGCATTTTTTTTCAGTTGCAATTGCTCCAGCCACTTTCTTCTGGTTTCTTCATGTTTTCTGCTAACTCTCCATCGTCTGCTGTCCATTTGTCCTTTCTTCTCTCTTCTAGTTTTCTTTCCATCCTCTCTCTCTACATCTGCTTTAACATACTAATCTTTCTCCTTTTGCTCTTTCCTCATTCTTCTTTCATCCACACAAATTTTACCCCTCCATCCTCAATCCCCACTTACTCTCCCAATACCCGGCCAATTGTAGATTTTTCATCCCTCCCACACAAAATATTTTTCCCCTCTCCATTTTACTCTCCCAGCCCCATCCCATTCTAATCCTCCCCCAACATCAGCTCCCTTCTAGTTCCAGTCTCACCCAGCATCCATTCCCTTCTAGTCCCTGCATCAGCCCATTTCCAGTCCTAGCTCCCCCATCCATTTTCAGTCTGAGTCCCTTCATCAGCTCATTTCCAATCCTAGCCCCCCATCAGCCCATTTCTAGTCATTTCCTAGCCCCACCATCAGCCCATGTCAAATCCTAGCTCCCCTCCACTCAGCCCAATTCCAGTCCAAGCCCCCCCATAAGCCTACTTCCAGTTCTAGCCCCTCCATGAGTCCATTTCAATTCAAGCCCCCACCACAGCCCATTTCCAATCTTAGCTCCCCCCAACAGCCCATTTCCAGTCCTATCCTAGCTGCTCCATCAGCCCATTTTCAGTCCTAGCTCCCTTCCCTCACAGCCCATTTCCATTCCAAGCTCCCTCCCCATCAGCTATTTGCAGTTCAAGCCTCCCCGTCCACTCAGTCCATTTCCAGTCATAGCAATCCCCCAACCCATTACCAGTCCTAGCCCCCCATCAACCCATTTTCAGTTTAAGCCCCCCCTATAACCCATTACCAGTCCTAACCCCCCCATCAGCCCACTTCCAGTCAGCCCCCCATAGCCCATTGCCAGTCCTAACCCCCCCCATCAGCCCACAGCCCATTACCAGTCCTAACCACATCAGCCCACCTCAAGTCCTAACCCCTCCCCATCAGCCCATTTCCTGTCCTAGCGCCCCCATAGCCCATTAGCAGTCCTAACCCCCCCATAGCCCATTAGCAATCCTAACCCCCATCACCCTATTTCCAGACAGCCCCCATCAGTCCACAGCCCATTACCAGTCTAAACCACCCCCCCCAGCCCATTTCCAGTCCTAACCCCCCATCACCCCATTTCCAGTCAGCCTCCATCAACCCCCAGCCCATTTCCAGTCCTAACCCCCCATCCCCCCAGTTCCAGTCCTAACCCCCCATCACCCCATTTCCAGACAGCCTCCATCAGCCCCCAGCCCATTACCAGTCTCAACCCCCCCCCAGCCCATTTCCAGTCCTACCCCCCAGACCATTTCCAGTCCTAACCCCCCTCCCCCCCTTTCCAGCCAGCCTCCATCATCCCCCAGCCCATTAGCAGTCTTAACCCCCCCCCCTAGCCGATTTCCAGTCCTACCCCCCCAGACCATTTCCAGTCAGCCTCCATCAGCCCCAGCCCATTTCCAGTCCTAACACCCCCCCAGCCCATTTCCAGTCCTAACACCCCATCACCCCATTTCCAGACAGCCTCCATCAGCCCCCCAGCCCATTACCAGTCTTAACCCCCCTCCCCTCCTTCCCTTCCCTTCCCTTCCGGCAAATTAAAAAAAAAACCTGGCTCTAGCTGCTGCCGCTGCCGCGTCCGTCGCAGCAGCGGCAGAATGGAGTGTCCCGCGGGGCCCCCTCTCCTCGTTGAGCCCTCTGCAAGGGCTTTCAGATTCGCGAAGGGAGTGTGCTCCCTCGCGTCTCTGTAAAGCCCGCAGGGGCTAATGGGAAATTTCCCATCAGCCCCTCGCGTCTAAAGGGGCAGATGGGAAATTTCCCATTAGCCCCTGCGGGCTTTACAGAGACGCGAGGGAGCACTCTCCCTTCGCGAATCTGAAAGCCCTTGCAGAGGGCTCAATGAGGAGAAGGGGCCCCGCGGGACACTCCATTCTGCCGCTGCTGCGACGGACGCGGCAGCGGCAGCAGCCAGAGACAGGTTTTTTTTTTTAATGTAATTTAAAAAAAAAAGCAGAATGTTCTTTGCGCGGGGCCCCCTGAAACGCGGGGCCCTGTGCAAAAAACATTCTTGCTCAATGGACGGGCTGGCCCTGCCGCACAGTATTTCTTCTGACTGCCTCAGCACTATCAGGATATTGCCATTGCAGTCCATGGGCGGAACTAGCACTTATCCACATAGTGGTTATTTTCAGTGCTGCTATCCAGATAATAATCCACTTAACTTTGGGTAGTAAAAAAGCTGTCTTAAATGCTATGTGGCTTGCCTATCTAAATAACAGCTGAATATCACCACTATCAGTGCTGGCTCTGACTGCTAAGGGACAAATGCAAGGGGAGTGAGAAGGCAGAGAACAGATATTTTTTAGGGGGTTGAAAAAACAAGGGCACATTCAGGGGAAGGTTGAGAGGAAAGGGCATAGGGACGGATGCTGGGATGAGGAGGAGGAAAGACAGGGTTAATGAATATTGAAGAATGAAATATCTAGATAGAAAGACTGAATATTTGCATTTTTTAACCCATGGCTGCTGCTTCTAAAAAAATCATTGACCACCACAGACTGACTAGCACCTTCAAGACTTTATCTTCTTTCAAGCTAAAGGGCACCAGGAAGATAGTCATCCCTCCCACAGATCAGTGCTGTCTGTAGTAATCACTGTATCCAACCGCTGTCTTAGAATTCTTTACCCTCCTCCCAGTTGGGGTATAATATAGCTTAGAAATTGTTATCCCAGTCTCTGAGGCATCTTTAGACCTTCTCATGTATTTCATAAAAAACTCTCTGCAGGGGCGGCCCAAGGGTGATGCGGGGCCATGTGCGGAGACTCATTTCAGGGCCTCATTTGCATAAATTAAATGTACTTTATTTTTAAATGTATATGTTGCTCATCTGAAATTTTAGGCGGATTTCAAAGGAGCCCTTCACAAGCTTCTTTTTTGTCCTGGCAATGACTTAGGAGCATGTTTACTAAATATTAATGTGCATTAAGTGCCACTGTGCCAATAGAAATAAATGGGTGTTGCTGCACTTAATGTGCATTCACAAATGTTAATGTGCGCTAACCTTTAGTAGACATGCCTCTTAATGAGCGTCTTCTATATCATTTGCATGGGCAGTGAGGATAAAGAGACTACCAGAATTCTACATTACTATGCTCCAGTGTCAACTGCCAGGCACATTAGGAAGTACTATGCGCCCTGCTCATTTAGAATCCATAGAAAATCCGCCGTATCATAGTAGCACTAGCAGGACTCACAAAATACCATACCCTACCCATCAAAAGGGAACACTGCAAATATTAAACCAATACATCTCAGAGAATACCTATACATCTCCTATTGGGGAAAGAGAACAAGTGGGACTGTCACACAGAAACTACAGTACATGAACAGAATACTGCAGCTCGGTTACACCTGCAAAACATAGTCCACCACCAAACATAGAACAAGAGATCACAATTTAGAAATATGAAGACAATAATTAAACTGGGAACCTCAAAAGCCAAACTTAGAATATACAACACCACTGGAGAAATAAAACTATAAATTAATTTCCTCTTGTACTAAACAAAATGCAAAATGTTAGCGATGCACATTTCCCAGAGCTGACATATTCCAGTTAATAAATTCAAAGTAAAATATATATTTTCTACCTTTTGTTGTTTTGGCCATGTTATTTTTCACTTGCAATTGCCCCAGTCGCTTTCTTCTGCTTTCTTCGTGTCTTCTGCTAACTCTCCATTGTTTGCTGTCCATTTGTCCTTTTTCTCTTTTCTAGTTTTTTCCATTCTCTCTACATTTGCCTCTAACATACTGATCTTTCCCCTTGTGCTCTTTCTTTCATTTCTTTCTTTATTCCTTTTTCATTCACTCAGATTTCACCCCTCCATCCTCAGTCCACGCTTATTCTCACAATACTCGGCAAATCATAGATTTTTCTTCCCTTCCACACAAAATATCTGTTCCCCTTACATCCTCACTCCCCCAGCTTCTTTTTTTCTCCCTCTAGTCCCAGCCCCATCCCCTTCTGGTCCTCATCCAGCATCAGCTCCCTTCTATTTCCAGTTCCTCCCAGCATCCGCTTCCTTTCAATCTCAGTCCCCCATCTGCCAGTATCAGCCCATTGCCAGTCCTAATCCCCCAGTATCAGTCCAGTCCCTCCCAGTATCAGTTCCCTCCCAGTCCCTTATCCCCAGGCCATTTTATCTAAACCCCCAGTATCAGTCCTCCTCCAGTACCTCCTGGCATCAGCTCCCTTCCAGTTCCCCAGCATCAGTCCATTTCCATTCCTAACTCCCCAGTATCAGCTCCCTTTCAGTCCCAGTCCCCCATCCCCAGGCCATTTCCAGTCCTCCCAGCATCCACTCCCTTCCATTCCCTGTTCTCCATCCCCAACATCAGCCCATTTCCAGTCTCCCCCCCCCCCATAGCACCTAGCCTCCCTCCTACTACTACTGAGGATTTGTATAGCGCTACAAGACGTACGCAGCGCTGCACAGACATGTAAGAGACAATCCCTGCTTATCAGAGCTTACAGTCTAGTCAAGACAGACAACACAATAGGTTTAGACATGGGATACATCTAGGGGGAATGGTAAGGAAACACAAAGGAGATCAGGTGAGTCAAGATCCGAAAATGGCGGCAAAGAGGTGAGTTTTAGCCTAGATTTGAAAAGGGCTAGAGAAGGCGCCTGACGTACAGACTCGGGTAGTTTATTCCAGGCATAAGGAGCAGCAAGGTGAAAGGAGTGAAGTCTGGGGTTAGCAGTAAAAGAGAAGGGCACAGATAGAAGTGATTTGCTAGAAGAGCAGAGTTCCCGAGGAGGGGTGTAGGGAGAGATAAGAGAGGAAAAGTAGGGAAGAGCTGCAGAGTGAATGCATTTCTAGGTCAGTTTGAACTGGATGCGGAAACGGATAGAAAGCCAATGAAGAGAATTGAGAAGAGGGGTGATATGAGCATGACGAGACTGGCGGAAGATTAGCGGTGCAGCAGTGTGTTGAACAGACTGAAGGGGAGAGAGATGATTCAGCGGGAGACCAGCAAGGAGTAGGTTACAGTAAAGACAGGAGGTAATTAGGGAGTGGATAAGTGTCTTAGTAGTGTGTTCAGAAAGGAATGGGCGGATTTTGTTGATGTTATAGAGAAAGAAACGGCAGGTCTTAGCTATCAGATGGATGTGTGTGGAGAAGGTGAGAGAGGAGTCAAAGATGACCCCCAACATTGCGAGCCAAGGAAATAGGGAGGAGTAGAGAGTTATCCACAGAGACTGAGAAAGGAGAAAGAGGAGAGGAGGTTTTAGGGGGGAAAAATACGAAACTCGGTTTTGGCCATGTTCAATTTCAAGCAGCGGTGAGACATCCAAGCAGCAATGTCAGAAAGGCAAGCAGAGATCTGGACCTGGATTGCCGGAGAGATTTAAGGTGTAGAGAAGTAGATTTGGGAGTCATCAGTATAAAGATAGTACTGAAAGCCATGGGAAGAGATGAGCGCACCAAGGGACTGGGTATATATAGAGAAAAGGAGTGGACCCAAGACAGATCTTTTCCATTCCATTCTAGCCCCCCCATTCCCATTCTCACCTCCAGTCTCCCCATTCCCATTCCAACTCCCAGTTCCTTCCCCCCCCCCCCACTACACACCAAAAGGGTCCCGCGCCTGATAGGCTTCAGAGGGAGCTGGGGAGGCCCGAAGCCCCGGCTGACCTCTGAACAACTGAGGGAGAAAAGAGCAGCATTTGCCTTCTCTCCCACAGCTGTGATAAAAAGGAACTCGCCGGCATGCTAAGTGCCGGGAGATCAGGGAACGTCGGATGTGTCCCTGTTTAACCTCCCAGCACTCTGCGTGCCTGCAGGTTTCTTTATCACAGCTGTGGGAGAGAAGACAGTTCTTTACTCCTGTGGCTGTTCAGAGCTCAGCCGGGGCTTCGGGCCTCCCCAGCTCCCTCTGTAGCTGGTCAGGTGTGGGGCCATGTGCAGGTGGCATTCCCGCACAATGGACTGACTGGCCCTAGCTTTCTGAGGGATAGAAGTCTCATGTTAGAAATTCAATATGCACAATTTTTTTTGCTCTACTGATATTTTCCAGATGCCTGCAGATTAATGACCAGGGATCTCAATACAACCCAAAACCCTTCAAGCTCAATCATTCTTTTATTCTGTTTTTCCATTTTGGAGGGGTACGTAAAAGGGGTGAACCAATGAGGAAATGACTCGGGGTGCTCAAGTGTAAGGGTGCTAAAAACCTTCTTTCAGTTTAAATTTAAGACCCAGCAGAGAGCTTTCAGTTTAAATTTAAAACCCAGCAGCGAGCTTCTATTTTAAATTTTATACTCTGTCAGGGCCTAGTATCAGCAAAGAGCTTTCATTTAAATCAAATCAGATTATAACTTAGCATAACAGGCAAAACAGGGTCAGTATTCTTTGAGCAATAAATTGTTTCTAGGAACCTTTACAAAGAAGCCTTCTAGATAGGGGGTAAGAGACCTCTGAAATTGTTTTAAATAGGTGTTAAAGCCAAGTGACAGTTCAAGGGGCATTTTGAAAGACTCCCTCTATCAAAACAAGGGCTGTGTGAATCACCTAAGAAATTGATCACAGATTACCTTAGCAGCACAGGTCTGGGACCTGTGTAGCAAGCCAGCCTTTACTAAGCATTAGTTCCCTCCCTCCCACTCCTACTCCCTCCTACTCCCACCCACCCCAGGCATAATCCTAGCTCTATAGGGTCTTAAACACCTAAAGAGGGAGTGGTATTCACATTCCCTTGTAAGTTCAGCTGATTATCTTCACCAGGAATAGATGAGTTAAGGCCCTGAAAGTAATTAATCTTGAGGTGAACAAAGTCCCTTACACTTATTTGGTATAGTTGTATTAGTACAAGTATCCCTAGCAACTAAAAACAACTTAAATAACTAAACAAAACTTTAAAACTAAAATGCAGACAGCAGTTCAACAACGAGATGGGGGTTATCCAGTTTTTTGTATTGAGTGTCACATGTACGATTTTCTCCCAGTTGGTGAGATGTTTTATGTGTGCACCAGGTACAAGGATCTCTTTGCCCTCAGGGAATGAGTGGTGTTGGGGATTTTGGCCCTTTTTCTAATTATTGTGGCTGCAGGGCTCACCCCAACATAAGTAAAAGGAACAGGACCCTCTTTCACTACACGTATTGTGCCACTGAAGTAAAGTAGAAATTTTTATTATCAGGTCTGTAAAAATACAAGCTTCCACACTGATAAAAATAAAGTTTTAGCTACTACATCAATAGTATACATGGAAATACAATTTAGCAATATACCTGAGAGAACAATTTGTCAATCTGCAAGATATCAAGACAATGAATATAAAATGTCTTTATGCGCAAAGCACCTGATGTCTCTTATGGAGGATCCTGGGGGGACAAAGTCTGGCTTCACTCTAAGGATGGTCTGCCTGAGTCTGCCCACTGATATAGTTCACTGCGTTTCCTTATATAGCAGTTTTCTCTATCCCTTCACACAGTTTTTATTGTTTGTGTGCTTTTCTGACATTTCTCGCTTCTTGCATGTCCCCTTATGCTCCGGTCTCTAAACGCCTCTGAATATACTGGGGGTCTTTATTTTTGGAAATGTGGTTACTGATTCTCGCTTGAGGGTCTGACACTGCTCTAGTCAGTGACTTCTATTGCCGGTAATTATGTCACCCCCACCCCCTCCTTGCTGATGATATCTGGTTGCCCTTTCTACTTGTTCCTACTGCATGGGTAGGTGAGAAACATCCACTATATGTTTTCTTCACACTTCTCATGTCTTTCTTTTCCATTCCTTATAAGGGCTTCCGCTACTCTACGACAACTCCTAGGCATAGCATTTGTCTGGTCATCAGGGAGTACAGCCTAGTGGGGGAATGCGGCCTAAAGTGGGTTTCACCCCTCTTTATTCCATTCAGTGCGATCTCTGGAGGCTAGAGTAGTAGACTTGGAAGACATGTCAGTTAGTGAGGTACATAGATGACATCCATAGGGATGTAGTATTGAAGCCCCATCTCCAGTCTGGCAGCCTCTCAGCTACCATGGAGGAGAGAGGTCGCGTGAAAGGAGAGTATCACCTTGGTGAGGCAGAAATGATCCTGTAGCTAGACCTGTCTGCCAAGAGATGTAAAACCCTCCTGCACCAAGGAGGTTTTTCCAGGCCATGTGCCCATGAGGGAAAGGTTAGGACAGCCGTTATAGTGGGTGATTCAATCATTAGGCATGTAGATAGCTGGGTGGCTCGTCGATGTGAGGATCACCTGGTAACATGCATGCCTGGTGCAAAGGTTGCGGACCTCATGCGCCACCTAGACAAGGTTTTAGATAGTGCTGGGGAGGAGTCTGCTGTCTTGGCACATGTTGGTACCAATGTCATAGGAAAATGTGAGAGAGAGATTCTGGAGGCCAAATTTAGGCTTTTAGGTAGGAAGTTGAAATTCAGAACTTCCAGGGTAGCATTCTCTAAAATGCTATCAATGCCAGGAACAGGGCCCAAAAGGCAGGCAGAGCTCCAGAGTCTCAATGAGTGAATGAAGAGGGTTTTGGATATATTAGGAACTTGGTAACTTTCTGGGGAAGGTAGGGACTCTTCTGAAAGGATGGGCTCCCCCTTAACCGATGGAGCCAAGCTGCTGGCATTAACATTTAAAAAGGAGATAGAACAGCTTTTAAACTAGATAATAGGGGAAAGTTGACAGTCGCCCAAGAGCACATGGTTCGGAAGAATGTATCCTTGAAGGATCCTAACAAAACAGGGAAGTTAGGACATCGAAAAAGAGAGGTTCCAATAAAGATAAAAGTTACCCAGATGCCAAGTACAGAGCTCAAAGATTCCATATTACCCCATCTACTGACACCAGATTAATATGATTGAAATTCAGCCTCTAAAATGCCTATATGCAAATGCTAGAAGTCTAAAAACTAAGATGGGAGCGCTAGAATATATAGCTCTAAATGAGATGTTAGATATGATTAGTATCTCAAGAGACCTGGTGGAAGGAGGACAACTAATGGGATACTGCGATACCTAGGTACAAACTATTTCGCAATGATAGAGTAGATCAAATTTATGGAGGGGCTGCGCTCTATGTTAGAGAAGGCATTCACTCATAGAGGATTAAAGTTTTGCAGGAAACAAAATATGCTGTAGAATCTCTATGGATAGAAATTCCATGTAAAAAAGGGAAGGCAATGGCAGTGGGAGCATACTACCGACCACCTGGCCAGAATGAACAAATGGATAATGAAATACTGAAAGAAATCAGGGAAGCTAACAAAAGTTACAACACCATAATAATGGGTGATTTCAGTTACCCGGGTATCAACTGGGTCGATGTCACAGCAGGACATGCTAGGGAGATAAAGTTTCTAGATGGAATAAATGACTGCTTTTTAGAGCAGCTGGTTCATGAACCAACCAGGGGGAAGCCATTTTGAACCTAGTCCTTAGTGGAACACCAGATGTGGTGCAAGAGATAAGGGTGTTGGGGTCACTTGGCAATAGTGATCATAGCATGATCGTGTTTGATTTAATAAATGGAGGAGGGATGGTAAGGAAATCCACAGTACTACCTTTAACTTTCGAAAGGGAGACTATCATAAAATGAGGAAAATAGTTAAGAAAAAACTAAAAGGAGCAATTGCAAAGGTTAAAGACTTACATCAAGCTTGGGTTTTGTTTAAAAATACTATTTTGGAAGCCCAGACCAGCTGTATTCCACGCTTTAAGAAAAGTGGAAGGCAGTCCAAAAAACTGCCAGCATGGTTTATAGGTCAGATCAGAGACACTGTTGCGGCCAAAAAAAGCATCTTTCAGGAAATGGAAAAAGGAGCCGAATGATGAAAAAGGGAAACATCAGCATTGCCAAGTTAGATGCAAGGCATTGATAAGGCAGGCAAAGAGAAAATTTGAAAAAAAAGCTGTCTGTGGAAGCAAAAATGCATAATAAAATAAAATAATGTTTCAAGTACATTAGTAGCAAAAAACCTGTGAGACGGTCAGTTGGACCATTGGATGATAGAGGAGAGACTGAATGAATTCTTTGCTTTTCCCTTTACTGAAGAAGATGGAGGGAATTTAGCTGTGCCTGAAATGGTATATAAGGTGATGTATTGGAAGAATTGAAAGAAATATTGATAAACCAGGAAGATGTATTACAACTATTTGATAAACTGAAGAGTCCAAGGGTATTGAAAGAACTAAAATATGAGATTGCAGACCTACTATTAGTAATCTGTGAACTATCATTAAAATCAACTGTGGTACCAGAAGAGTGGAGAATGGCCAATGTAACAGTTCCAGGGGTGATTCAGGAAACTACAGACCTGTGAGTCTGACATCAGTACCAAGCAAAATGGTAGAAATCATTATAAATAATAAAATTACTGATCATGTATATAGTCATGGTTTAATGGGAGAAAACCAACATTGATTTAGCCAAGGAAAGTCTTGTCTTACTAATCTGTTATATATTTTTGAAGGTGTGAATAAACAGGTAGACAAAGGTGAGCCAGTTGATATAGTGTATCTGGATTTTCAGAAAGCCTTTGACAAAGTCCCTCATGAGAGACTCTTGGCAAAATTAAAAAGCCATGGGATTGGAGGCAGTGTAATATTGTGGATCAGAAACTGGTTAAAAGACAGAAGTCAGAGAGTAGGGCTTAATGGCTAATTTTCTTAATGGAGAAAGGTGAATAGTGGAATACCCCAGGGATCTGTGCTGGGCCGTCTGCTTTTTAACATACATGTATTCATAAATTACCTGGAAATGGGAATAATGAGTGAGGTGATCAAATTTGCAGATGAAACAAAATTATTCATAGTTGCTAAAACCCAAGAGGATTGTGAAAAATTGCAAGAGGACCTTGCTAAATTGAAAGACAGGACATTCAAATGGCAGATGAAATTTAATGTGGACAAGTGCATAGTTATGCACCTAGGACAGAACAGCCCAAACCTAGGGTTATACGATGCAAGGTGCCACCTTAGAAACCACCACCCTCAGCCCAGTGTGAAGCAGCAGCCAAGAAAGCAAATAGAATGCTAGGAATCATAAGGAAAGGAATGGAGAATAAAACCAAGGCTATTATAATGCCTCATTATTGTTCCATGATTCGACCGCACCTTGAATACTGTGTGCAGTTCTGGTCGCTGTATCTTAAAAAGAATATAATGGCATTAGAAAAGGTTCAGCAAAGAGCCACCAAAATGGTAAAGGGGATGGAAAAGGCTTAAAAGGTTGGGACTTTTTAACTTGGAAAATAGAAGTCTGAGGGGGAGATATGATAGAAGTCTATAAATTAATGAATGGAGTGGAATGGGTTAACGTAAATCGGTTGTTTATGCCATCGAAAAGTAGAAAGACTAAAGGACATGCAATGAAGCTACAATGTAACCATTTAAGACTAATAAGAGAAAATATTTTTTCACTCAACGCGTAATCAAACTCTGAAATTTGTTAACGGAGGATGTAGTAAAAGCTGTTAGTGTAGCTATGTTTAAAAAAGGTTTGGACAAGTTCCTGGAGGAAAGGTCCATAAACCATTATTAATGAGGACCCAGAAAATCCACTGCTTAATGAGGACGAGCATTGTGGAAGCTGTGGTCTTTGAGTACCTGCCAGGTACTTGTGACCTGGATTGGCCACTGTTGGAAACAGGATATTGGGCTTGATGGACCTTGGTCTGACCCAGTAGGGCATTTGTTATGCTTCACTCGCTCACCTCTTCACTGTCATAGGAATGTTTTCCTTCACTCTCATGGCTCTGGTGCTGCTGCAGGCTGCAGCTGTTGGCACTGCAGTATTTTTAAAAGGCAAAAGCAGGGACTTCCTATTTCTTGCAAGAGACAGGAAATGCCTGTATTTTATTTACATTTATTTTATTTATTTACATTCTCTTATATACCGTGCTATTCTGCATCAGTGCGGTTTACATTGAACAAACTGAAATTACATTGAACAGGGCTTTATAACTTGGAGATAACTTTTACAGGGAACATGGGCTATGGAGGGTTAAGTGGCTTGCCCAAGACCACAAGGAGCACCTGTGGGACTAGAAACTCCAGTCCTTCCTGCCCAAGGTTGCTGTCCTCTAGTGAGATTTGAACCCCCCGACCTTCCGGCCTGAAGTACCTTGCCCCAACCACTAGGCCACTCCTCCACTCCATTTGCCTTTTAAAAATGCCAGGGTACCAGTAATAGCAGCACAACACAGCCACAGGAGCAGGGCTGGTGCTAGGGGTTCTGGCGCCCACCTGCAACTTACAGATTGGCACCCCCACCCACATTACTATTGATGGTAGGCTACATTCCCCCCCCCCCCCCCACACCTTTTTTCTCAAAACATCTTTGGGAACTCTACTCACAGGATATTAGTATTTCATCTTCAAATCAAATATTTTAAAAAGAAAATTGCAGTGAAACTGTGAACTCATGTGGAAAAGCTCTCTTTCTCTTTCACATATGCCCCTGCACCCATTTTTCTCTCTTTTATGCTATCGTACTCCATCTCTTTCCCATGCTTCCCACACACTCTCTCTCTCCCATGCCCCCTTACCCTGCTCTCACCCTGTCTGTCCCCAGCATTCCTTGCCCCCTATACCCAATACTGTACTGCTCCCTTGGGTTTTTGCTGCCCAAATGCATGACCTTGCATTTTTTTAGCATGTTATCCATGAGGCGGGATCTAGCATAAAAGCTGCTAGTGTAAAAATGTCAAACCACTGCTTTAGGAGTGTAAGCTTGAATGGTGAATGATCTGAATGCTTATTAAGTGCTGTATATCTGTCATGTTTATTTATTTAACATTTTTTCTATACTGCTTTTCTAAACGCGGTTATTATTATTAATGTTGTTATGTAAAACGTCTTCCCATGCTCAAGGCCACTTCAACCCCTTATGGGTCCCTGGGCAAACGTTTGAGAATGGGCCCCTCCCTGTTCGTGGCCTCCCTCCAGAGCAGCACAATCAACGGTTCTGTTCCTACCTTCTGCTCCTTCAGGCTGCTTGCAAAAGAAGTGTGTGGTGCTTTAGTGAACAGACCGGATACGTGTTGCTTGCAAGCCAGTCCGGCGATATGAGCTCATACCGTGATACTGCCTGCAAGCAGAAGTCGTCGGACTGTTCACATAAGCGCCAATCACTTCTCTTGCAAGCAGCTTGAGGGAGCAGAAGGGAGAAACAGGGCTGCTTTTGTCTATGAGCAGCAGGGCAGCTGGGCCCCCGAGGGCAGAGGCCCCTTTTGCTCATAGGTAAAAGCAGCCTTGCCCATGCTGGCTAGGTGAGAAGAGAAAACATTAATTTTTGCTCCAAGCACTCTAAAATTATATCTAGGGCATAATTTCACATTTTTCTAGGATTTTTGTTTCTGTAAATTTTAAAAAAAGTCAATTTAGCAAATTATCACGATCCTTCATTTATTTATTTATTATTTATTAAACGTTTCTTATATACAGTGCTATTCAGATCAGTGCGGTGTACATTCAAAACATAACACATTACAGTGCAGCAAGCCGCATTGTATTTACAATGAACAGGGTAGTAAACTTGTTTATAACTGGGGAAAACTATCTACATTTCATATACATTAGTGAATATATTCCTAGATATAGGCAATTTGGGTCGAGGGGTTCAAGCTGGCTAACCGTTTTCTTGCTGGGTATGTATGTTGGGGCGGTTTGGGTGGGTAGTCTTTCCTACCCCATTATTTCTAGAGACAATTATGTTTATACAAAATGTAGCAATTCTAAAAAGTATGCATTTGAAATGTAAAGCACAGTTACTTACCTGTAACAGGTGATCTCTGGGCACAGCAGGAATTAGTCCTCACATATGGGTACGTCGGTACCGACGGAGCCTGCGCGGGAAAGCTCCCCAGAAGGAAAGCTTTTGGGGCCTCCCACTACGCATGCGCGCTGCCTTCCCGCCTTCCTGACCAACTCTCCTCAGTTCGAGTTTAAAGCTGAGACAATAGAGAGAGGAAAGGAAAGAGAGAGATAGATACAACTCCTAGGGGAGGCGGGTGGGTTGTGAGGACTAATTCCTGCTGTTCCCAGAGATCACCTGTTACAGGTAAGTAACTGTGCTATCTCCAGGAACAAGCAGGAATAAGTCCTCACATATGGGGACTCCCTAGCTAAGATGCCTGGGAGATCCCCTGAAGGGTATGAGACCCTGAAAGGTTCCTCATCTTCCTATGGATCTCAGGCATCCATTCAGGGAAGGTGGGCTGGAGTTGTTCAAGAATGGAACAGGTGTCTGAGGACAGCCTGACCAAACAAGGCATCCCGGCGGGAGTCCTTGTCCAAACAGTAATGGGCTGTAAAGGTATGAACCGAGGCACAGGTGGCTGCTCGACAGATCTGGTCAATGGACACAGAGTTTAAATGAACCATAGAGGTGGCCATGGCCCTCACGTTGTGAGCGGTGACATGGCCCTCCAGAGAAAGGTTCTTACTCTGGTAAGCAAAAGAGATACACTGAGCAATCCAATTGGAGAGTGTTCTTTTGGAGACTGGAAGTCCGAAATGAGAAGGATCAAAAGCAACAAAAAGCTGAGAAGACTTTCGATGATGTTGTGTCCTGTGGAGGTAAAAGGCTCTGAAAAGAAGCCCGCGTTCGGGGATGACGCTAGCCTACGATGCAGGGACTGGGCGGCTCTGCCGGGCAGGGGGGAGGCTCTGCCGGGCAGGAGGGGGGGCCCCGCGGCGGCACTCTTGATGCTGCCGCGGCAGAAGCAGCTGGTTTTTTTTTTGTTTGTTTTTTTAAATTTGGGATGAAGAATGTTTTTTGCGCGGGGCCCCCTGAAACGCGGGGCCCTGTGCAAAAAACATTCTTGCTCAATGGACGGGCCGGCCCTGCCCGCGGGGTCCCCTCTGCTGCCGCGGCAGCATGGACTGTCCCGCGGGGCCCCCTCTGCCCAGCTGAATCCGTCCGTCCGTCCCTCCCTCCCTCCCTCCGTGCCGGCTTTGAGAGGCGCGAAGGGAGAGTGTCTCCCTCGCGTCTCTGTTAAGCCCGCACAGAGACGCGAGGGAGACACTCTCCCTTCGCGCCTCTCAAAGCCGGCACGGAGGGGCTCAGCCGTCGCGAAGGGAGGGAGGGATTCAGCCAGGCAGAGGGAGCCCCGCGGGTCAGTCCATGCTGCCGCGGCGGCAGCGGTAGCAGCCAACGTTTTATTTTTTTTATTAAATTTTACTTTAGGCCGATGGGGGGGGGGTAGGACTGGTAATGGGCTATTGGGGGGGCTGGGACTGGAAATGGGCTGGGGGGGGTTAAGAATGGAAATGGGCTGATGGGGTTAGGACTGGTAATGGGCTGGGGGGGGGGTTAAGAGTGGAAATGGGCTGATGGGGTTAGGACTGGTAATGGGCTGTGGGCTGTTGGGGGGGTTTAGAACTGGTAATGGGCTATGGGGGGGTTAAGACTGGTAATGGGCTGTGGGCTGATGGAGGCTGTCTGGTAATGGGCTATGGGGGGGGCTAGGACTGGAAATGGGCTGGGGGGTTAAGCCTGGAGGTGGGCAGATGGGGTTAGGACTGGTAATGGGCTGTGGGCTGTTGGGGGGGGGTTAGAACTGGTAATGGGCTATGCGGGGGATAACACTGATAATCGGCTGTGGGCTGATGGGGGGGGGTTAGAACTGGTAATCTGCTATGAGGGGCTGACTGGAAATGGGTTGATGGGGTTAGGACTGGAAGTGGGCTGTGGGCTGATGGGGGGGGTTAGGACTGGCAATGGGCTATGGGGGCTGACTGGAAATGGGTTGATGGGGTTAGGACTTGAGGTGGGCTGATGGGGTTAGGACTGGTAATGGGCTGTGGGCTGATGGGGGGGTTAGGACTGGCAATGGGCTATGGGGGGCTGACTGGAAATGGGTTGATGGGGTAGGACTGGAAGTGGGCTGATGGGGGGTTAGGACTGGTAATGGGTTATAGGGGGGGCTTAAACTGAAAATGGGGTGATGGGGGTTAGGACTGTAAGTGGGTTGATGGGTGGGCTAGGACTGGTATTGGGTTGGGGGGTTGCTAGGACTGGAAATGGGCTGATGGGTGGCTAGGACTGGAAATGGGCTGATGCAGGGACTAGAAGGGAATGGATGCTGGGTGAGGCTGGAACTAGAAGGGAGCTGATGTTGGGGGAGGATTAGAATGGGATGGGACTGGAAGAGTAAAATGGAGAAGGGAAAATATTTTGTGTGGGAGGGATAAAAAATCTACAATTGGCCGGGTATTTGGAGAGTAAGTGGGGATTGAGGATGGAGGGGTAAAATTTGAGTGGATGAAATAGGAATGAGGAAAGAGCAAAAGGAGAAAGATTAGTATGTTAAAGCAGATGTAGAGAGAGAATGGAAAAAAACTAGAAGAGAGAAGAAAGGACAAATGGACAGCAGACGATGGAGAGTTAGCAGAAGACACGAAGAAACCAGAAGAAAGTGGCTGGAGCAATTGCAGCTGAAAAAAATGCACAAAAGGTAGAAAAATATCTCTTTATTTTGAATTTATTAATTGGAATATGTCAGCTCTGGTAAATGTGCATCATTAACGTCTGCGCTTTGTTTAGTACAACAGCAAATTAATGTATAGTTTTATTTCTACAGTGTTGTACATTCCAAGTTTGGCTTTTGGGATTCCCAGTTTAATTATTGTCTTCGTGTTTCTAAATTGTGATTACTTGTTTGGTGATGGTCTATGTTCTGCATGTGTAACTGAGCTGAGGTGTTCTGTTTATATAATTCCTATTTGACATTGCCACTTGTTCTCTTTCCCCAGTAGGTCATGTATTGTTGTTCTCTGAAATGTATTGGTTTAATATTTGCAGTGTTGCCTTTTGATTGGTAGAGTATTGTGCTTTGTGAGTCCTGGTAGTGCTGTTAGGATACGGCGGGTTTGCTATGGGTTCTAAATGGGCAGTGTTTGTAGTAGTTCCTAATGTGTCTGGCAGTTGGCACTGGATTATAGTAATGTAGAAATCTTTTAGTCTTTCTTTATCCATACACTCATTAAGAGGCACATTTACTAAAAGTTAGTATATGGTAACATTATGCAAATATTTATGCAAATGAGGCCCATTATGCAAATGAGGCCCCCGCACCCCCCTTGGGCCGCCCCTGCTGGGGGCCCACAATTTTTGTTGGCGTAGGGCCTCACTCAAGGTAAATCCGGCCCTGCAGTGCTCTTATATTCTGGCAGTCAACACTGCAAGTCAGCAGAAGGGCAGTTTAGCCAACCCAGAAACAGAAGAGGCCCCTTAGACAGCTTAGTTCAAAGTGATTTGATCCATGTAAATGATATACATTCTTCTTTAATTTTTATATTACTATACTGCAGTGGCTCTCAACCTTTTTTCATTTGGGACATACCTGACAGCTGATGCTTGCATATGGGACACACCATACACATGACCCTCATGAACTTTTGGTCTGACACTACATAGCAGCTCTTATGAGTTAAACGTAATGTACTCTGCATTCACAAAAAAACCTCTCTCCCCCAACAACAGGTGCAGATCAGAACTAGGGAATTTTTCCATGTAAATCACCATACAAATGATATTCCAATTTTCATGTTCTGTGTGAACAAGCAGGAAATAAGTCCTCACGTGTGGGTGAAGTCACCGAAGGAGCCCCACATGGAATGCTCCGCAGCTTTCTAAGGAAGATTTTGGGAGATACACCTCACATGCATGCCTGCCTTCCTGCCCACTGTGGTGGCATACTCTACAATCTTCTTTTTTCGTGGAGCCCTTAGTCCGGAAAAAGGTGGCACTGGTGGCCGGGTATTTTCCCCTTATTTCTTTTACACTTGTCGTTGGTTAGCCATTTTCCCTTTTTAGGTTTTTTTGTTGGGTTTTTTTCCCTCAACGCTTTTGCGTGATTTTTCTCCCTTTGGGGTGGTTTCCCACCCATGGCAGTCTTTCAGTTTGACTTTGCCGAGGCTGTGTTTTCTGACATGTCTAAGCCAGCTGGTAGCTTTAAGAAATGCACCATGTGTGGCAAGACCATTTCTGCCACTGACCAACATAATTGGTGCTTGCAATGCCTTGGGCCCAACCACAAACTGGCGTCCTGCGAGCTCTACTTGCAGATGATGCGCCGAGGGCTGAAAGGTTGTGAAAAGCAGAAGACTCTTTGGTTCATATGATTCAGCATCCTCAGAACTGATCTCCTTGTTTACGCCTGCAAAAGGTCCTGAGACAGCCAAGGGAAAGGAGCAGCATGCTCAGTTGGAGCAAAGGGGCCCAAGCGGCTTGGGGAGACTCCTCATAGAGACCCCATTGACACTGAAGGGCAAGCACTAGGAGAAGTTCCAGGTGCAGCATCATCACAGCCCTTCTCGACGCAATACGGAGAGTGAAGGCCGTGAGCACCGGCCAACCTTCTCAGCAGGAGAACCTGACCCAAACGTCAGAGTCATTCCCAGTGCCCAGGAGGGCAACCAGATGTCTCACGATGCATCTATCATCATAGAGTCCCTACCTGAGGTGTCAATATCCGTGGCTGCGGCATTGGTCACCTCTTATGTGGCAGTTCTGGAGGAACACCTTCGAGCCTAGAAGCTCAACAGGCTTTATAGCACAGAAAGCATAGTCACTGCAGTCCTTCCAGCCTATCCTGCAGACCCTTACCCTGTCCGCTGAGGTTGGGACGTCGGGAGGGAGATCGGTATTGACTCTGGTTGCCGGAGTCCTCTCTCTCTCTGGTGTATTCTAGTCCGAGGCCCAGGGCCATGCCACCGGCATGGCGGGCAGCGTGAGGGCCACCGGTGTACTCCCTCTGCCTAGTCATGTAGCCGGTGGGAGGAGGAGACTTGGCATTATTTTGACTTCCTCTCGGAATCTGAATCAGAATGCTAAACTGAGGCAGAATTGACGTTATCAGACCTTCGATCCTTGGACCCCCCATCTAACCCATCACCTCCACCCAAATGGTATAAAGTTGCCCCCTGGAAGACATATACTTCCAGGACTTCATTAGGCTATCCTCTTTTCTCTGGAATCGGAGGAGAAAATGAGGGCGGAAGAACTGGAACTACTCCAGTATCCATCAGCTTGCTGGGAGGTGGTGATGGTTCCTGTCCACCATGTCTTGTAGTGGCTGCTGCTGCAGCTATGGGAGGCACTGCTCACGCTTCCGGTTGTCAGCCGCTAGCTCGATACCCTGTACCATGTCAAGAAGGCCCCGGGATTTGGGAAGCCTTAATTGCCCCACAGTTCTATTGTGGTAGAGTCAGCTTTGCATGCAGAGTGCTAAGATGCACTTTTCGGTCCTGTGGCTCAGACCCCAGACTCCTTTGGGAGGAAGTGCTTCCAGGGTTCCAAGCTGAATGCAAGGATTTTGGCTTATTAGACCTACATGAGCATTTTCCTCAAGGATGTCATATTGGACTGGAGGACTTTGCCACCTTTGTTCCCGAGGACCATTATGTGTCCTTTTGAGGACCTTGTGGCTCATGGCAAGGATTGCTTAATGTTCATGGTGCAGGACACCTACGACGCCTTTGAATCCGCTGGCAGAATAGCGGCTATGGGCACTGCAGATTGTGTGGCTACAGTCTTCAGACGTGGAGTAGTGGGTCCAGGACAAGATCGCCAACGTCCCCTGCTGTGGCGAGAACCTCTTCAGCAAACTCATGGAGGAGAAAGCCAAGGAGCTGGAGAAGGAGCAAGTAACTCTCACCAGGTTCTCCAGAAAGACCACGGACCCAGCGCGGAAGAAACATCAGGCCAAGAAAGTCTTCTATCCGCGCTCGCACCAGTATTTCCCAGCACAGTCACAGGCGCAGACTCCCCACCTGCAGCAGAAGGAGAGGACCCTGAACGTGCAAACTGCCCCCTTAGCCCATACTGGGTATGGGGTTTTGATGGGTTCCTCAGGAGCCTAGACAGCTGACTTCTGCCTGTCAGGAGGCAGCTCATCCATTTTTCCCACCACTGGCCCCTCATCACCTCGAACACCTGGGTGCTGTAGATTGTCCAAAGTGGATATCAGCTGCACTTCACCCAGCTGCTGCCTCCATATGACCCCAGGAGGTACCCCATGGGCCCCACGCACCTGAACTTGCTACAGACCAAGGATGAGGCCCTGCTGTCCAACCTCTCCATCAAGCCAGTCCCCCCAGCACAGATCACATAAGAACATAAAATATGCCATACTGGGTCAGACCAAGGTTCATCGAGCCCAGTATCCTGTTTCCAATAGTGGCCAATCTAGGTCATACATACTGTCAGACGGCTGCCTGGGTGAGAATCTTCACACTCTTGGCAAGTGCATATTTCTATATGATTTGCAAGGTATTGTGGGCAATGTAGTTCATTCACACCAGACACAGCTGCTGACAATAATTTAGTTGTGCTCTTGGGTAAAGCCAATAAGATATTTATTTATGGGGTTATTTCTCCCAACACAGATATGCTTGGTAGCACATAAATTAGGTTACTTGCTTTCAGTGTTAACTTGGAAAAACAAAGTCAAAATCAGGAAAAACAACAAATGAAAAGCCACAAAGCAAGAAACAAACTGTTCTTTTCAGGTTAACTTCTGATTACTTCCCACATAGATACAGAAGTGATTCTCTCCTAGCTCACAAGCAATTAGGTAAGGCTTAATTGCTAGCAGTTACCAGTTGAAACCCCTTAGCTGGCTTGCCTTCCACTGTGTGGGTCAAATCCTGCTTCAGGAGCTTTTCTGAGTAGATTAAAGAACAAATTTGTATTTCTTTGTGATGGTTGCTGTACTTTATAACAGAAAGTTTACCAACGGAGTTTAGATAGAGAGCAGTCCATATAAACAGGATCCTCATCTGCTATTATTCCCCCTTGTTCAACAAGCATGGGTTCAATATCATGGATTGGCACAGATGAATCTCTCAATGGAGCATTTTCAGGAGAATACTTGTTTCCCTGCTGTCTTTCAAGGTTATAGCTAGGGCATAGATCAGTGTTCATACCTGAGCTTCCATTGCTGCTAGAGTTCCTCCCTATATAGCCTGGCCAGTATGTAGTCCAGTTCTTATGTCCAGCCTTCCAATCCAGATCCCTGGACACTGGATCTCTCTTCACATACCTTCTGGCACAGGTCTTAGGGTCCCTTCCACGTGCAGCCGTCTCCCTCACAGGTAGCCTCTGGTGATTCCTAGCTCTGCAGCACCATTCCTCTGGCTTTCCCCAGTCCAATGGTGTATGCTGGCCCTAGGAATACTTCCCAGTATACGTACTGCTTTGGACTCTTCTAGACCTCTCAAAGGCTTTTCTCCTCTTTCTTCCAGAGGGTTTCCTTGCCTCTCTGTCTGTCCGGTTTGGCTTCTGCTTCTGATGATCCTTCAGATGAAATTGATGATCAAACTCAAGCTGATTCTCAGGATACTGAGGACAATTCTCTGGATATACAAGGTGATCATGAAGATGGTCATCTGTAGAATAAACTCTACTCTTATTCTGCTTAGATGAGTGATCCTCCCTAACACAGCGCAGCTGGGCTGAATCAGGCCCTGCCCTTTGAGATGAGTGCTTAGGGATTACCTCATAGCCCTCCTGATTGAACACACGTTTCCCCACTTCAGCTCCTCTAATGGCTGCTGGAAACCTGGTGCATTCTGGGACTGGTAGTCTTTTATGAGAAAATTCTGTTTTCTTATTTCTACCAGAACTGACAGGTTGCTTGTTCAGAGTCACTTCACCTTTTCTATAGCTCCTTCCTGAGCTATGATAAGCTTCCTTATCACATACCCCCCTGCTTAAGTTATTACGGACTGGTTTAACTGGTGAAACTTCTTTCCTACAGTCCGTAATACCTACGAGAGTGTTCTCTTTTTGAAGCTCACTTACTTCCTGACTGGCTTCAGGGTCATTATTATTTACAGGCCTCTCCTTCCAAGACTTAAGTACATTAATATGGTAGGTCTGCCTACGCCCTCTTGCATTTTCTACCATATAAGACACTGGGCTCACTTGTTTAAACAACCTTCCATGGCCCTTTCCACTGTACTTCAAATTTTTTGGGGCTGTACCTGCTACTTGAACCAAAACCTTTTCACCAATGCTTAATTGGTGGCTTTTGGCCTTCCTATCATACCACCCTTTCTGGCGCACTTGACTGTCCTGCAGGTTCCTCTCAGCACCCTGCGAGGTCCTTTTCAAACGTGCTCTCAGGTCACGTAGAAACTGTGGCACCTCCTGACTTCCTGGTTCAGGATCAATCCATTGTTCCCTCAAAATATCTAACAAACCCCGTGGAGCCCTACCATACATCAATTCATATGGAGTTACACCTAGGGACACTTGAATTCTTTCCCTGCGGGCATATAAGGCAAAGGGCAATAACATATCCCATTCTTTTACCTCTCCTGCTAACCCCCTTCTCAACATTTGTTTGAGAGTTTGGTTGAATCTCTCCACCAAACCGTTTGCTTGTGGATGGTAGGCTGAGGTTTTCACGTGATGAATGCCAAAGGCATCCCAGACCTGGGCCAAATATTTGGATACAAAATTGGACCCTTGGTCAGTCAACACCTCTCTTGGGAATCCCACTTCACAAAACAATTTTACTAGCTCTAAAGCTATTGTTTTTGCAGAAACATTCCTCAATGGTATGGCCCAGGGAAACCTTGTTGCCTGATCTACCATAACTAGGATGTATTGGAAACCTCAGGGCGTTTTGACTAATGGGCCTACAATATCCATGGCAATGCGACCAATTGGGTCTGTAATAATTGGCATGGGAATCAATGGCACCACCGGTGGGTGAGCCGCTGTAACTCGCTGACACGCTGGACATGCAGCACAAAACTGGGCAGTGGGAGCCTTCCCTCCACACACTCCTGCCCAATCCGGGCAGTGGGAGCCTTCCCTCCACACACTCCTGCCCAATCCGGGCAGTGGGAGCCCTCCCTCCACACACTCCTGCCCAATCCGGGCAGTGGGAGGCTCACACGCACGCAGGCAGAACCGCATAAAAGCGGCGTCCCTACTTCGTGGGAGCTGCTGAGCATCGCTAGCCCTCCAACCGCCTTGGTGAAGCTCCTGCCCTATCCGGGCAGTGGGAGCCTTTCCCCCACACACCCCTGCCCTATCCGGGCAGTGGGAGCCTTTCCCTCCACACACTCCTGCCCTATCCGGGCAGTGGGAGCCCTCCCTCCACACACTCCTGCCCTATCCGGGCAGTGGGAGCCCTCCCTCCACACACTCCTGCCCTATCCGGGCAGTGGGAGCCCTCCCTCCACACACTCCTGCCCAATCCGGGCAGTGGGAGCCCTCCCTCCACACACTCCTGCCCAATCCGGGCAGTGGGAGCCTTCCCTCCACACACTCCTGCCCAATCCGGGCAGTGGGAGCCTTCCCTCCACACACTCCTGCCCAATCCGGGCAGTGGGAGCCCTCCCTCCACACACTCCTGCCCAATCCGGGCAGTGGGAGGCTCACACGCACGCAGGCAGAACCGCATAAAAGCGGCGTCCCTACTTTGTGGGAGCTGCTGAGCATCGCTAGCCCTCCAACCGCCTTGGTGAAGCTCCTGCCCTATTCTGGCAGTGGGAGCCTTTTCCCCACACACCCCTGCCCTATCCGGGCAGTGGGAGCCTTTCCCTCCACACACTCCTGCCCTATCCGGGCAGTGGGAGCCCTCCCTCCACACACTCCTGCCCTATCCGGGCAGTGGGAGCCCTCCCTCCACACACTCCTGCCCAATCCGGGCAGTGGGAGCCCTCCCTCCACACACACTCCTGCCCAACCCGGGCAGTGGGAGCCTTCCCTCCACACACTCCTGCCCAATCCGGGCAGTGGGAGCCTTCCCTCCACACACTCCTGCCCAATCCGGGCAGTGGGAGCCCTCCCTCCACACACTCCTGCCCAATCCGGGCAGTGGGAGGCTCACACGCACGCACGCAGAACCGCATAAAAGCGGCGTCCCTACTTCGTGGGAGCTGCTGAGCATCGCTAGCCCTCCAACCGCCTTGGTGAAGCTCCTGCCCTATCCGGGCAGTGGGAGCCTTTCCCCCACACACCCCTGCCCTATCCGGGCAGTGGGAGCCTTTCCCTCCACACACTCCTGCCCTATCCGGGCAGTGGGAGCCCTCCCTCCACACACTCCTGCCCAATCCGGGCAGTGGGAGCCTTCCCTCCACACACTCCTGCCCAATCCGGGCAGTGGGAGCCTTCCCCCCACACACTCCTGCCCAATCCGGGCAGTGGGAGCCCTCCCTCCACACACTCCTGCCCAATCCGGGCAGTGGGAGGCTCACACGCACGCACGCAGAACCGCATACCAGCGGCGTCCCCACTTCGCGGGAGCTGCTGAGCATCGCGAGCCCTGCTACCGCGTGGGTGAAGCTCCTGCCCGATCCGGGCAGTGGGAGCCTGTCCCCCACCCACCCCTGCCCTATCCGAGCAGTGGGAGCCTTTCCCTCCCCACCCTCCTGCCCTATCCGGGCAGTGGGAGCCCTCCCTCCACACACTCCTGCCCTATCCGGGCAGTGGGAGCCCTCCCTCCACACACTCCTGCCCTATCCGGGCAGTGGGAGCCCTCCCTCCACACACTCCTGCCCAATCCGGGCAGTGGGAGCCCTCCCTCCACACACTCCTGCCCAATCCGGGCAGTGGGAGCCTTCCCTCCACACACTCCTGCCCAATCCGGGCAGTGGGAGCCTTCCCTCCACACACTCCTGCCCAATCCGGGCAGTGGGAGCCTTCCCTCCACACACTCCTGCCCAATCCGGGCAGTGGGAGCCCTCCCTCCACACACTCCTGCCCAATCCGGGCAGTGGGAGGCTCACACGCACGCACGCAGAACCGCATAAAAGCGGCGTCCCTACAGGGCGCGCCCGCGCCTTGCGGGCCCGCGCCTGAGGGCCTCGCCAGAGGGCCCTTTGGCGGTGGAGATTAGGCGCAGTTGAAACATCATCCACTGAACCGCAACAAGGCTGCAAGTATCAAGAAGCCTGACTCACATGACCAAAACTCCGATAACGGACAGAAAACGAAAATGCCGCAATCAAATGACTGACGGCTTGAGCTCCCCATGCCGGGTCTGAGCTCGCCGGTCCCGACCACCACGCTCCACGAGATTCCCATAGCTGGACCAAAATTCGACATCAAGAGCTTTCAACTACAACGATATCACCCAGGTAATCAATTACTGGACATCTACCTCCTGATGCAAAAGACCACTGTGCAACCCTGGCCTAACCCCCCCCCCCCCAAGTAGGAGCCAACATACCTCTGTATATATAATGTGTAAATTCCCCACTGTCACAAGCCCTGTTCTCCTCAAGCCAGCTGTTACATTGTAAACCCCTACCAACTCTAAAGGCTACTACTGTTTATTTAGAGCTAAATGAAACCAAGTATCTCTAACCAGCAAGTTGTTACATTTCAATGCAGTAACCCAATAACCTTCTTGCAATAACCTTAAGACTGTATCGCACAATACTGTATCTGTTTATACTGAGTGATAGGTAACGATAGGACTGTATCGCACAATACTGTATCTGTTTATACTGAGTGATAAGGAACGTTAGGACTGTATCCCTATTTTGTTAAAGTAATAAGAAACGCTGTACCCCAACCCATCTATCCCTGCTAGACTGTTGGTACCCAACAACTATCTTGTCGGCCTACACTAACACATCTCTAGGCCAGCTGCCTTGACTTCACCCCACACTGCGCCACTCGAATCCAAAAAACAATAAATTCTGGCAGACATAAAATGGACCCTGCTCACACCTTCCTGATTTTGTGCATGTGTATACTAACATCTTCATATAGAACCATCCCACACTCACAATACTGCATTCCTCTACTATATACACCAATCTACCTTCTCCACCCCCCCCTCCATTACCCATCCTGCATCAATACAACTTAAATCCTATCACCACCACACAAACACCAAGTAATTTACCCCAACGACACACCCATATCAAAGGGAACAAATCTCAAAAACACCCTAAAACCAAAGCAAAGAACACTATTGGATCTCAAATACAACTCACACGAACCACACACACCAAGAACATCACACATGTAACATTATCCTTATTAATGCTAGGTCAATAAGGAATAAAATGCATATTATCCACAACATTCTAACTGATGAACAACCAGATATCCTATGCATAACAGAAACATGGCTCACTGACTCAGACTCTGCAACAATGAATCAAATACAGAAGCCCGGATACCAACTATACAACTGCCCACGCATCAACAGAAGAGGAGGCGGAGTCCTTATAGCAGCCAAAACCAGCCTTCAACTCACAACCACATCTACGGTCACAAATCCCGATCTTGACCTACTTAAAGTCGAGAGCATGGCATTATCCATCTGCCTAATCTATCGACCTCCCTCACCACAGCTCGAAACACTAGCCACAGCACTAGAAACCATCACATCCACACAAAGAAAAAAATTCCAGATCATCCTCGGAGATTTGAACCTAGCATCAATTCCTCCGTCCCACACGGACTCCTTCTATGAAGCCATCGACCAATTGGGTTTCCAACAAATAATAAGCAACCCCACACACGATAGAGGAAACATCCTAGATATGATTTTCATACCCAGAAACCCACAACAAAGCAATGAACCACCTATAATAAACATAACTCAAGTACCATGGTCAGACCACCACCAAATCAACTGTAAACTTAAACTACAGTGCCAACCCAAAAACTCAAAGGAAATGAGAATGACCAACCCCATTAGGAAATTCAGCAAACTCAACGAGGAACACCTCATAAGCACCATTGCATCCCACATAAACCTAGATTCCACAGACCTAGACGAACTAACTAACAGATGGAACACACACATCCAAAATACATCTAACCCAACTTTGAAACACACATCAAACCCACATAAGATCAACTCGGAACCCTGGTACACAGGAACTCTAATAAAATCAAAAAGGGAGCTCCGTAAAATAGAGAGAAAATGGAGACAAACCAAATCCTCCGATCTCAAAACTAAATACATGGCCCATCTCGCAAAATACAAAGACGACGTGAACAATGCAAAAAATTACATCACACCAACATCCTAAACAAGGCAATCAATCGCCCACGAGAGTTATTTGAACTAGTCAAATCACTAACCAAAACCGACCAAAATGCCAACCTCAACAAATCCATCAAGGTCCAAACACTGGCAAACCACTACGCGACCAAACTGACGGCCCCTGGTCCTCCACCCCCCCCACCAACACCACAAATCAGAAGTGAGAACAACACAACGCAAAACCAGTTATGGGAGCACTTCCACAAAATAGGAACCCAGCAAATCACAGCCATTGTCACAAGCCTGAAAAGCACCACCTCCCCACTAGATCCCTGTCCTGCATCCTGGATCAAGGCAGTGAAACAAGACATAGCACCTCACATAGCACACATAGTTAACCTATCCCTACAACAAGGAATCATGCCCTCAGAACTAAAGAAATCAGTCATTAGACCAATCCTAAAAAACACTACACTCAACGGAGAAGACCCAGCCTCCTACCGTCCCATATCAAGTATCTCATTCCTGGCAAAGATCATAGAAAAAACGGTCCTTCTACAACTCCAAGACCATCTGACTGACAGTGCTCCTCTTGATGACCAGCAATATGGCTTCAGGCAACATCATGGAGTTGAAACCCTGTTACTAGTTCTACTTAACAACCTCCTAAAGGGCCTTGAAAACAAAAAGAAAATGTACATTCTTGTATTCATTGACATCTCAGCTGCCTTTGATACAGTTAATCATGGGACCCTCATAAATAGGATAAAATCAATAGGAATAACAGGAACCCCACTAAAATGGTTCTCATCCTACATCTCAAATCGAACACAACAGGTTCAATTCAACGGAGAAAAAGCAGAATCTTTCTCACAAACACAGGGAATCCCCCAAGGCTCTGCTCTCTCAGCACTTCTGTTTAACATATATATGCAGCCACTATGCAAAATTTTCTCACGGCACGAAATTAATTACCACATCTATGCCGATGATATCATGCTATACACACAACTAGACACTAAAAACCCAGACTACAACCCACTGGAGACATGTATCGGAGAGATGCAAGACTGGTTACAACAAAGTAGCATGTCAATTAATCACAAAAAAACCGAAGTAATGTATATCTCCAAAGAACCGAATTTTGACCCTCCCACATCAATAACACTATGTAACAACACTTACCAAACAAAAAAAGAAATAAAGTATCTAGGAGTCACATTTGACTGTGACCTAAAGATGGAAAAACACCTCCGAAAGACCAACAGAGCAGTTTTCCACAAGCTTAGAGTGCTCCAACCTATTCGGAATATTATTGATCCCCAAGACTTCAGAACAGTGGCCCAAGCACTCATCATGCCACATTTTGACTACTGCAATGCCATCCTACAAGGTTTACCTAAAAAAACCCTAAACATATTACAAATGGCACAAAATGTAGCTGCCAGGGTCATAATGAAGAAAAATCTAAGTGACCACATCACACCAGTGCTAATTCAATTACACTGGCTACCCATAACAGCTCGCACAAAATACAAAATACTAACAACCACCTTCAAACTCATCCACAACTTAGCACCTTCCTTCCTCAACAACCTAGTAAGATTGCAACCTCCTACCCGAAACAGAAGAACCCACAATTCCAACATCCTTCACACTCCAATAGATATAAGATCTGCCAAAACTAACACCAGCCACAGGGCTTTCTCATATGTGGCGCCAACACTGTGGAACCAACTCCCACCAGAACTACGAGCTAGCAATGACCTTCTAGACTTCAGAAAGAAACTCAAAACGCACATTTTCCAATCACATTTCAACCTGAATTAAACCCACAGATGGAGCAGCCCCTGACCACTGTGTCCAAGAAGATTATCCTGTATATATGTATTTATGTATATATGTAAATGAACTCCCCCATAGCTAAGAAGTGTTAACTCTGTATGATGTGCTTTTCTGACAATCTGTATGTAAACAAAATTTGTACCTGCCTTGATTCGGCAGTTTCACAATAGTAATCCTACCCGCTTCTGATCGCTGGAAGGAGCGGGCTACAAATGCTTGCTAAATAAATAAATAAATAAAATAAATAAAATACCTGGCCAGTAAAAACGCATAAGTATTTGATCCAGTGTTCCTTGCATCCCTTTATGACCTCCCACTGGATGATCATGTGCTAATCTAAGTACTAGCCCTTTGAAAGTTGTGGGTACCACCAATTGTTTACGTATGGTCCCATTTCTGGGGTCCTGACTCTCTCTATATAATATATCATTATCTAGTCTGAATCTGGGCAACTCCTCCCTGACCTCATGAGCATACTTAAAAGCTCGGGTGAGAGCTTGATCAGCTCGCTGCTCTTGTGGAAAGTTAGGAAACTGCCACTAACTCAGCTGGCACCCAGGGTAAACTTTGACCAGCTAACATCTCAGCCCTACCCTGTGCTCTGCAAAGTCTCTCACGCCGCTTTTGTGCTTTCAACTTTCTTACTTTACCAGATGATGGGGTTATTAAATCATCATGAGAGGGTAAGTCTCCTAATAACTCTGCCTGCTCCCCCTCCTCCTCCTCCTGCTGGCTCTCTACCTTAGCCTGCGAGCGGGTGGATACAAGGCCCCTCTTATTACCCATAGTTTGGCCTTCTGGAAGCTGAACCATCTTTTTAGCTAGGGACTGAGGACTTCCAAAGAAAGGCCCGGGAGCTATTTCCATTATTAAACCTTCTCCCTCCTTCTTTCCTAGCCCTTCCACTAGACCCTGCTTAAATCTTGGCCAGTCCTTTCCTAGAACCAAATCAAAGGGTAGCCTAGGCACCACTGCTACCAGGACTTCCTCTTGTTCCCCCAGGCACTTAACCTTTAGCCTATAGGTGGGATGTGATGTTGCAGCACCATGAATGCATCTGATGTGAACTTGGCTTTCAGGGGTTCTAGGCACAAATCCTTCTTGGGCCTCTATCCTCTTCCAAAGCCTTTTTGACTTCATACTCTGGTCTGCCCCAGAGTCTAACAAAGCATTTGTGGTAATTCCTTGCACATCAACCATCAAAAGAAATCCTTCTTTGGGCTGTTTTAAATCCACACCCATTAAGCTAGTGTGTGACTGGCATCCTTTTTCTAAGTGTCCCCATTTTCCACACTTGAAACATTTCTTTTCACTCCCCTGTGTCATCTGGTTTGGCACAGTACATTTATTTTCAGAAATACTTTTAACTATTTTCTTTTCTGATATAGCACATCTAGCCTCAGCACCAATCTTCAGAGGGCCACCCATTCTATGGCAAGCCTGCGTGGCTCCCAAGAATCTCTCTGCTAGCATGGTTGCCTCTCCAAGATTTTGGCAATTTTGCTGTATAAGGAAAGTGTGCAAATCTTTAGGTACCCCAGACATAAATTGTTCAAGCATTATAATATCTAACAACATTTCTACCGTCTTTTGCTCAGGCTCCAACCATTTTACAGCTAAACCTCTGATTCTCTGACTCAGAGCCCTGGGTGTTTCACCCACTCTCAATGTAGTAGCTCTAAACATTCGCCTATACTCTGAAATAGTCAACCCTAGGCGATCTCTAATAGCAGCCTTTACATCCTTATAATTCAAAGCCTGGGTTGCTGGCATTGCTCTGTAAGCTGCAAGCGCCTCTCCAGTTAATGAGGCTGCCAGCCTTACTGCCCACTGGGTCTCTGGCCATGCTAATGCTTGTGCCACTCTTTCAAAAGACTCTAGAAAATCATCAACATTATCATCTGGAGTTAGCTTCCCAAAACTAAATGCCCCAATCCCTTGATTGAGTCCCACACTGTCCACATGTGGTGTACCAGTATTTACTGCTGGTCTTGCATCTGTTCCACTTTGGTTCTTCAGCTCAACTAGGGCTTGCACCAGATCAAGCACTGGCCTCTGCTGGTCCATTAAGGCTCTCATAGCAGTGTCCTGAGCCTGCTGTGCTAGCTCCTGCTGCCTGCTGAACTGGGCTGCCATCCACTGAGCTAGTTCCTTTGAATCCATCTTGAACCCTGTAAGAAAATACAAAGAAAAAAAACACAGTGCACCACCTTCCAAACAGGTGTTTTTTTTCTACACTCTTTTTTTTTCAATTACCCTGTGCTTACTCCCATCCACCACTAGACATGCCCAGGTACTTATTACCTTGTCTCAGTGATGAATCCAGCTCTGCACAGGGTATTTTCCTCCTGGGACAGCTTCCTGGAACAACCCCTTTTCCTCCAAAGTGTAGTTGAGGGAAAATCTTTTTTTTTTTCCAGCTTTAAACTTGAACTTTAGTTGTAATCCTCAGCAAGTAAATCCCCTTTGTGCAAAAGCAATCTGAAAAACTACGCCATTTGTCAGACGGCTGTCTGGGTGAGAATCTTCACACTCTTGGCAAGTGCATATTTCTATATGATTTGCAAGGTATTGTGGGCAATGTAGTTCATTCACACCAGACACAGCTGCTGACAATAATTTAGTTGTGCTCTTGGGTAAAGCCAATAAGATATTTATTTATGGGGTTATTTCTCCCAACACAGATATGCTTGGTAGCACATAAATTAGGTTACTTGCTTTCAGTGTTAACTTGGAAAAACAAAGTCAAAATCAGGAAAACAACAAATGAAAAGCCACAAAGCAAGAAACAAACTGTTCTTTTCAGGTTAACTTCTGATTACTTCCCACATAGATACAGAAGTGATTCTCTCCTAGCTCACAAGCAATTAGGTAAGGCTTAATTGCTAGCAGTTACCAGTTGAAACCCCTTAACTGGCTTGCCTTCCACTGTGTGGGTCAAATCCTGCTTCAGGAGCTTTTCTGAGTAGATTAAAGAACAAATTTGTATTTCTTTGTGATGGTTGCTGTACTTTATAACAGAAAGTTACCAACGGAGTTTAGATAGAGAGCAGTCCATATAACAGGATCCTCATCTGCTATTATTCCCCCTTGTTCAACAAGCATGGGTTCAATATCATGGATTGGCACAGATGAATCTCTCAATGGAGCATTTTCAGGAGAATACTTGTTTCCCTGCTGTCTTTCAAGGTTATAGCTAGGGCATAGATCAGTGTTCATACCTGAGCTTCCATTGCTGCTAGAGTTCCTCTCTATATAGCCTGGCCAGTATGTAGTCCAGTTCTTATGTCCAGCCTTCCAATCCAGATCCCTGGACACTGGATCTCTCTTCACATACCTTCTGGCACAGGTCTTAGGGTCCCTTCCACGTGCAGCCGTCTCCCTCACAGGTAGCCTCTGGTGATTCCTAGCTCTGCAGCACCATTCCTCTGGCTTTCCCCAGTCCAATGGTGTATGCTGGCCCTTGGAATAATTCCCAGTATACGTACTGCTTTGGACTCTTCTAGACCTCTCAAAGGCTTTTCTCCTCTTTCTTCCAGAGGGTTTCCTTGCCTCTCTGTCTGTCCGGTTTGGCTTCTGCTTCTGATGATCCTTCAGATGAAACTGATGATCAAACTCAAGCTGATTCTCAGGATACTGAGGACAATTCTCTGGATATACAAGGTGATCATGAAGATGGTCATCTGTAGAATAAACTCTACTCTTATTCTGCTTAGATGAGTGATCCTCCCTAACACAGCGCAGCTGTGCTGAATCAGGCCCTGCCCTTTGAGATGAGTGCTTAGGGATTACCTCATAGCCCTCCTGATTGAACACACGTTTTCCCACTTCAGCTCCTCTAATGGCTGCTGGAAACCTGGTGCATTCTGGGACTGGTAGTCTTTTATGAGAAAATTCTGTTTTCTTATTTCTACCAGAACTGACAGGTTGCTTGTTCAGAGTCACTTCACCTTTTCTATAGCTCCTTCCTGAGCTATGATAAGCTTCCTTATCACAATACCTAGCAGTTTCCCCAAAAGACACAGGTTCCACAATGCTTGTATTGGGTCAAGCAGTGATATCTTGGGTCCCTTTTTAATAATGGTTTATGGACCTTTCCTCCAGGAACTTGTCCAAACCTTTTTTTAAACCCAGCTACACTAACAGCTTTTACTACATCCTCCGGTAACAAATTCCAGAGTTTGATTACACGTTGAGTGAAAAAGTATTTTCTCTTATTAGTCTTAAATAGTTTACCCTGTAGCTTCATTGCATGTCCCCTAGTCTTCCTATATTCTGATAATGTAAACAATCGATCTACATTTACCCGTTCCACTCCGTTCATTATTTATTGAACAGGGCTTCTACTCCAGGTACTTCCTGGTTCCCAAAAAGGTCGGTGGGGTCCATCCAATTCTGGATCTGTGAAACCTCAACTGGTTCCTAGTGCGTGAAAAGTTGGGGAATCTCATTGGGGATTGGCGCTTAGGGGAAGTAACAAGATGGCGGCAGGACGTGTCGAGCTGTGAGCCGCGTGTGAGAGGTATGTCTGTCCTTGAGGCGTGCTCCGTGCGGTTGCAGTATGGGGTGGAGAAAACGGAAGCAGGCGCCCTTACCTCCTGGGACGGATCTGCTGGGTTCCTCGGGACAGCGCACACTAAAGGATTGTGGCTTTGTGGCTGGTGCAGGAGCGGTGTCTTCAGCAGGAGCGGCAGGAGCTGTGTCACCTCTGAGAGTCTCGGGGGTTTGGCTCTTTCCAGAGCAGCGCACCCCCCCCCCCCCACCGTGACCCAGAAGGTTTTCCTCAGCTGGTGCTGCACTGCCCGATGGAGTGACGGTGAGCACACCAGTGAAGGAGAGCGCAGGAGGTGCTCTGGCTGAGTTTGAACCTTCTTCTGAGGTAGAAGTGCAGCAGGAGACGATTGAAGGAGAAGAGTCATCGGAGTTGAAGTCTGTGGTTGTTCCTGCACAGGAGGAGGTATCTCCGGGGCTTGCCATGTTGGTGAGACCAGCGGTTTTTACAATGGAAACGCTGTGGGAAGGAATGGCAGCTTTAAACTCCTCTCTGATTAAAGTTATGGGGTCTGTAAGAACTGAGCTTTTGGGGGTTAAATCATCGTGTGCAACCTTCACTAGTATCCATGAAGAGCAATCTGGGAGAATCTCCAGACTGGAAAAGGACGTGGAGCAGTTGCGGGACCTGGTTGCTGCCCAGATTAAGGACAGAACTGTGACCATTAGGAAAATGGAATATCTGGAAAATCAGGCCTGTCGATGTGATCTGCGGTTTTTGAATTTCCCTAGGTCTCCTTTATTATCATCTATGGAGATGGTGAGGAAGTATTTTGGGGAAATCTTGAAGATTCCCCTGGAACAAATCCCACCTATGACTAGGGCTCAATATCTGTCCCTGGGATTAAGGGATCAGGTATCTGGTAAACCCCCCCCCCCCCATTCCCTCTGGGGTGGGAGACCTCACAAGGTTTTTGGAAAGTTACCCTTCTTTTAACCATGGCACTGGAGTCGGATAAATTTTACATTCTTAGATTGTATTTCAGGAACATGAATGAAGCTTTTCTGGGCTCTAATGTTAGAATATTCCCTGATGTTTCTCGTGGTACACAACTGAGAAGGAAGGACATTTTGGCCCTTCGCCCCAGGGTTTTGGCCCTAGGGGCTACTTTTTCAGTTAAAATTTCCTGTTAAGTGTTGTGTGTCATTTAAGCAGAAAGTATATGTGTTTTTTGAACCTAGGCAACTTCAGGAGTTTCTGGAGGCTAGGGAGGATGTATCGATTGAAGTTTCTGTTCCTTCTCATTCGGGTGACGCATGAGTCTCCACTTGCCTAATTGATTTATAGATTAGAAAGTGTAGGACCTCCTCGGTTCTTTACTGTCTGTGAAGTTTAGATTCCTAGTACTTCCCCAAATTTCCTTTTTTGGGGACTAATATTGTAAATGGGGGGATAATTGTTTCTTCTTTTTGATGTTATATTTCCTGTATTTTGGATTGCCCATTTTCTTTCATTCAATGTATTTTTGGATGTAATAATAAATAATTGATAAATAAAAAGTTGAAAAAAAAATGGTCCCATTGGGGATGCTGCCCCATACCTCATACAGGATGATTGGCTATGTTCCTTGGATCTGAAAGATGCATGTATGCATATATTCTAATCCACTCACATCACAGGCAATACCTTCCATTCGTGCTGGGTGGCCGGCACTATTAGTACCAAGTGCTTCCCTTCGGGCTGGCCATGTCCCCCCGGGTCTTCATGGTGGTTATAGCCGCCTTCCTCCGGACCCAGAGGGGGCTTTGTCTTCCCATATCTGGACAACTGACTAATCAAGGCTCCCATGCCGGCCAGTGTTCACCTGTCTTCCATACTCACAATTCAGGTGCTTGAGGGCCTCAGCTTTGTGGTCAGCTACCCAAAGTACCACCTCCAAGCAATGCAGCAGCTGGAGTTCATCGGGCACTGGCCTTTCTGCTGGCAGACTGCTTGCAGCACCTCGTCAAGGTGGTGGGTGCATTGTAGCGCCAGTGCCACACAATGGCCCACAGGCTATTGAGAGCCCTTGGACATATGGCTGCCATGGTGCATCTCACTCCTTAGACTCACTTCTCCATGCAGCAGGCCCAGTGGACCTTGTGCACGCAATGGAAGCAGGCGTCAGGCCGTCTGGGGGACAGGATAGTGGTCACTGTACTACTGATGCAGTCCATGGCATGGTGGCCTCCCATTCCAGCTCGTTGCCCTCCACAAGACGCTCATGATGGATGCGTCCAAGCTCAGCTGGGATGCACACCTGGATGGTCTGAGCACCTAGGGGCTGTGGTCCGAGCAGGAGAGTCTTCATCAAATCAATTTCCTTGAGCTTCAGGCCATAGCAAATGCCCTTGGTGCCTTTCTTGTGCACCTGGAAAATCAGGTGGTCCTGATTGAAACAGACAACAAGTGGCAATGTTCTATGTGAACAAGCAGGGGGATGGGGAAGGGATTGTACTTCCTGTGCTGGGAAACTGTTCAGGTAGCCCGGTTTTTCTCTTGGATGCCGGCCAGCGGTCACCTGGCCTCAGATGCCTTACCTCTCCACTGAGGGGAGGACCTGCTGAATGCTTACTCCCCAATGCCACTTGTGGCAAAAACTATCCTAAAGCTCCAAGCCGAGAGGGGCTCCATAATTCTCGTCACCCCATACTGGCCTTGGCAGCCATGGTTCCCTCTGCTGCTGCAACTCTCACTGAGGGAGTCTCTTTGCCTGGGTTCTGACACAGACCTCATCTCACAGCAGGGTGGCTCCCTGCTGTATTCCAACATCTGCTCCCTTGTGCTCACAACATCGATGCTGAGAGGGTAGTCCTCGCGGTACTTGATCTCCCCGAGGACGTTACCATCACCTTGCTAGCATTCTGCAAGGACTCAACGTGCAAGGCCTGCATGTTCAAGTGGCAGCAGTTTGCCATCTCGTGCAAGGGTAGGACACTTGGCTTCTTCACCTGCCTGTGGACCAGCTGCTGGAGTACCCTTTGCACTTCTCCGACTCCGGGCTGAAGTCTAATTCAGTGTGAGTTCAGCTCTGCGCAATTGGGGCTTACCATCGCAGCTGTGGAGGGAAGCCCATTTCGGCACAGCCTCTGGTGGCCTGGTCATGAGGGGCCTGCTCTTGAAGCCTCCTCTCAAGCCCCTACAGTCACTTAGGTCCTCAATGTGGTCTTTGGCCAGCTGATGCGGACTCTCTTTGAGCCACTGGACTCATGCCAGATGAAATTCTTGACTTGGAAGGTCCTCTTTCTGGTGGCCATCATGTTAGCACAATGTATCAGTAAGCTCCAAGCTTTGTTCACTCACCCTCCATATACCATGTTTCACCAGAACCGGGTGGTGCTCCATGCACACTCTCGCTTTCTGCCGTAGGTGGTCTCGGCGTTCCACTTCAATCAGTCCATTGTCCTTCCAACATTCTTTCCCTGGCCTCACAAGAACCGCAGTGAGGCAACCTTTCACACGCTAGATTGTAAGCGTGCGTTAGCCTATGTGAAGTGCATGAAATCCCACCGTCGATCCACCCAGCTGTTCATCTCCTTCGACCCCAGTAGGCTGGGGGTCACTGCTCGAAGCATACACTATCCCTCTTGCTAGTGGACTGTAGTCCACTTATGCATATTCTCTGGCTGGGCTAAGCCTTGAGGGTCATGTCATGGCTCTTAATGTCTGTGCGATGGTTACATTGGTGGCCAACCTTTGTTCTGTGTTTACAGAGGAATCTGCAGGGATGCGACGTGGTCTTTGGTCCATACCTTCACAGCACACTACTGTCTGGATGTCTGCTGAGGATACTGAATCAGATGAATCCCTTGGCAGGACTACCTCTCTGGTCTTCCTGACTTCTCTAGTTCTCATTGCCCAGTTGTCTGCTTATTTCCTCAGGCTCCAGTAGCTGGTAGCTTGGGAATCCCATATGTGAGGATTTATTTCCTGTTTGTTCATGGAGAATGTGTAGTTACTCACATGTAGCAGGTGTTCTCTGTGAACAGCAGTAATAAGTCCTCACAACTCTCCCACCTCCCCGGGAAGTTGCTTTTTTGGCTCCTGCTATGTTATTGTACTAGAGAGTATGGTGTCGTGGCAGGCTGGAAGGCAGGCACGCATGCGCAGTGTACCTACTAAAAGCTTCCTTTGGTATCTGGGGAGCATTCCGTGCAGGGCTACGTTGGTGATGTCACTCATACATGAGGACTTATTCCTGCTGTTCATGGAGAACACCTGTTACAGGTGAGTAACTATACTTTATCTGAGTAACAGCAATATAAATCTCGCCAATACTATGCACATTGTGAAATAATACAAAACCTAAAAAAGGAAATCCCCACGGAATGTACTTGTTGCAAACCTGCTGCACCACAGTAGCAATAATGCCCATGATTCAAACAGCAAAAACCTTCTACTACCACTACAACTGAGCATTGGTATAGAGCGACAAGACATATGCAGAATTGCACAGACATGTAAGAGACGGTCCCTGCTCATCCGAGCTTACAATCTAGTCAAGACAGACAACACAGTAGGTGTAGACAGGGAATGGTAAGGAAGGGATACATCTAGAGGGAATGGTAAATAAATAGGCAGGATACAGCATTATATTAGGCCCTAGAATACCAATACACCTATTCCTGGTAAAACAGAATAAGGGGGCTACTACAGGTTTCTACATAGAAACTACATATGAAGAATTCTGTGCATCAGTCATTCGCAGTACACAGACTATCACCAAATACAGAACAAGGGACCACAGATTAGAAATAATATGAACACAAGAACACTGGAGAAATAATACACTAATGCATTTCCTCTTGTACTGAATAAAATAAAAAAATTCTGTGATCCATACTTCCCAAAGCAAACATATCTCAACAGATAAATTCAAAATAAAATATCTTCTACCCTTGTCTGGGCATTTCATTTTCACATTTCATCCCAGTATCTCTTTTTCTGCTTTCCTTGTCTGTCCCCTCTAAGGGCAGTATATCAAGTTTTAATAAATGAAATGGAATTACTTTTAATGCTCTTTCGAATGTCTGCTGTCCATTTGTTGTTTCTCTTCTTGCCTCCTCTCTTTTCCTATTCCCTCCCTACATCTATCTCTGATATACTGATTTTCCCCTTTTATCTCTTTCCTTCATCTCTTTTCTGCCTCTATCCATTCAAACTTCACTCTCAATCTCTTTCTTTATCATTTTTATTTCCCTATCAAGTTCAAGCAGTCAAGAAATCCAACAACACATTGCTCTTGGCAGAATGGCTATGAAGGACCTCGACAAGATTCTCAAAAGCAGAGATGTCTCTCTCCATACAAAGATTTGACGTTCAAGCCATGGTATTTTCAATAACATTTTATGGATGCAAAAGTTGGACAATGAAAAAGTGCTGACGAAGAATACTGTGTATAACATGGACTGCTTGAAGAACAAACCAGTCAGTACTAGAGGAGATCAAACCAAAGCTTTCTTTAGAAGTTCAGATAATAAGACTTCAACTTTCATACTTTGGACTCATCATTTGAAGAGAGCGATCGTTAGAGAAAGGCATCCTGTTTGGCAAGTTTGAAAGTCAATGCAAAAGAGGAAGGCCAGCAATGAGATGGACTGATAAAATAACAGCAGCTATGGATGCCACTCTATCAACAATGATCTCCTGACCGAAGACCGAATATAGTTTAGGATAGCTATCCAGAGAATAGTCATGAGTAAATACTGACTCGATGGCACTTAATCAGAACAATCAACTTTCCATCTTCTTTCACCCCTGCCCAGTCCATCTCCTCTACGTCTGCCATTTTCCCTGCCTCACTCCTTCCCCATTCTCTTATCCCTGTCTATCTTCCATACACACTCCAATACATTTCTGTCCTCAACTTCCTCCTTGACAACACCCCTATGGCTTTTTCTACATGGTACCACCATACTGAAGCAGCAGCACCCCCCCTCTTTTAGCCCAGCATTTTCCCCCTTCCTTTCACCTCCAACAGTACATTTGGCCTCTCCCCTATCCTTCCATCCCAAGTACAGATTTTGCCCTCTCCACCAGCCCAATAATACAGCATCTTCCCTCTCCCCTAACCTGCCACCCTAAGTACAGCAACTACCCCCTAACTTTCCCCACCACCCAAATGGTGCAGTTGCTGCCTTCCACTTCCACTTTCCTGTATGGCATCTACCCTCTCCCCTAACCTGTCACCCTATATACAGCAACTACCCTCTCCCCTTCCCCACCACCAAATAATGCAGTTGCTGCCTTCGCCTTCCACCTTCCTGTATGGCATCTGCCCTCTCCCCTTACCTGCCACCCTATATACAGCAACTACCCCCTCCCCTTCCCCACCACCCAAATTGTGCAGTTGCTGCCTTCACCTTCCACCCTCCAGTATGGCATCTACCCTCTTCCCTTCCCTGCCACCCCATTAATACAGTATTTCCCTCTCCCCCAAATTGCCACCCTAAGTTTATCAACTACCCCCTCCCCTGCCATCCAAATAGTGCAGTAGCTGCCTTCTCTCTTCCACCCCCCAACTGCCCTGTCCCCTACCTCCCTAAGTACAGCAACTACCCCTGCCCTGCCATCTGAATATTGCACCATGCCTTCTCCCACTCCAAGTCCAGAAACGTCTCCCTCTCCTGTCTTACCACCCAAATAATGCAGTAATAGTTGCTTTCTCCCTTCCACCCTCACCCCTGCCAATACTTCATTTACTATCTCTTAGGCAGCAGAGGATCCAGCCGTAAAAGCAGTGACATTTTTCTTTACTTCAAACAATGTTGCACTCCTTCCCAGAGTTGGAGCAGCAGGAAGAACTTAATATGATTTCACTTTCAGTGTCTCAGCGCACCGGAACTTACATTTATCTATGTATGTATGTATATATGTTTTATTTACAACATTTATAAACCGCCTAATCACAAAAGTTCAAAGCTGCACAAAAAAACACATAATACATCTTAAAATAACATTAAACAAAAATCAAGCACCAAAAGCTTGACAAAACAAATGGCTCTTCAATAGCCGATGAAAAGACAACACATTCAAACATCCTCGTAACAAGACTGGCAAATGGTTCCATAAAACAGGAACTGCCAAAGCAAAAGCACGGAACCCCGTAACCTGCAAACTAGACCAAAACGAAGATGAAGCAAGAAGAGTATCACTCAAACCCTGGTGAATCCGACGGGAAGAGGTATGCCAGGACAATAACTCTGCCAAACAAGCCACAGACAAACTCAGTCAAAGCTTCAGAACCACACAAAGAACCTTAAAAACTATCTGCTGTTGAATAGGTAACCAATGCAATGAATGCAGACAAGGAGTAACATGATCAAAATGTGTCTTCCCTAAAACTACCTTTGCCAAAGCGTTCTGTGCCAGTTGGAATGCTGACAAAGTAGACGTGGGCAAACCCAACACCACCACATTGGCATAATCAAACGTTGGTGACAACACTGCCTGAAACACAGGACAAAAGTTAGAAGGTGACAACAAAGACCAAAGACGGCGCAAAAGCCGGATCAAAAAGAAGAGTGAACAAGCTTAGTTACATGAGCTCTCATATTCAAACGTGAATCCAAAGTCACTGCAAGATAAACAATTTCATGACTCACAACAACCCTATGCCCATTTAACAAAACCTCCTCAGGTGCAAAAAAGGACCTATCACGGGAGACAAACAAGACCTCTGTCTTCTGATAATTAATACTCAGCCCATGCTGGGCAAACCACAATGAAACAACCTCCAAATAATGCAATGCAACAGTGGCAAAGAAGCGTACCTTGCAGAAACCGAGTTGTGCCTCCTACCGCTGCAACCCTGTGAAGGAGTACAGCATTGTTTAAAGTAAAGGGAAATGTGTGTACTGCTACATCATCTGCCACTGGGCTTTGTGCTTTCTGCTGTCACTGCTGATGACCTGACCGTACTGGCCCCGCAACACACTGGTTGAGAACTGCTGAGGATTCTCACCTATGCAGACATTTGTCGATGCAGCAGCCCTCTGCTGTGATTACTGGGTAGCGCTAGCCCTACACCAGAGTACCGGACAGTGCTCCCTGATTGTGAAAAGCATTAATCCAAGTGGAGGGAATGAAAAGATAATTTGCTGGGCTAGCTACCTGGGATTGGAGCTGCAACTGGAACTGGTCTGATTTTGTGGGGCTGGAAAGGGAACTGATGCTGGAGTTGGAGCTGAAACTTAGGCTAATATGTGGGCTGGTAACAAAGGGGACTAATGCTAGGGGGTGGGCTATGGCACTGGAAAGTGTATAATTTGAGAAATGGGGCTGGAAATGGTCTAATGCTGGGGTTTGGACTGAAAGGGGGCTGATGCTAGAGTTGGGACAAGGTGACTAATGCTGGCAAATGCTGGGATCAGGGTGAGAGAAAGGGACAGATATTGGGGGGATGAGAAGGGAGAGGACAGGTTGTGTGGGGGTGGAAAAGCAAAGGCATATGCAGGGGAAGATTGATAGGGAAGGGCATAGTGATGGATTCTAGGGTAATGAAGAGAAAAAGCAGGGTTTATAAATATTGGAGAAGGAAGTAGATGGATAGATGCCAGGAACTTGGGAATGCAGGAGAGCAGGAACTCTAAAATTAGAGTGATAGACCAGAAGAAGACAAATTCTAAGACTGGCTGAGTATTGGGAGTATAAGTGGGAACTCAAAGCTTGGGTAGGATTATAAGTGATTGGGTAGAGTGGAAGAGTGGGGTCTTAGGGATTAGGTGGGGAGATAATAAGGACTAAGAAATTGACCAGCAATTAGGGGGACAATGGGAACTGGATGATGGGGATGTGTAGAGATGTGAGACAGAGTGCAGAAATATGGGTAGAGGAAATGGTATGCAGGACTTGGAAAGGTTGGGAGGTAGAGGGCTATCGAAGAGGTGAGAGACAAAGAGAGGGGACAAGTCTTTGAAGAAAGTAAAAGAAGGTAGAAATGGGGGCAGATAAAAGGGGAAAAGGGAGCTTGCATAGGGGAAAGACATAAGAAAGGGATAGGAGATGGGAAGAGGATGATTGATAGGGAAGGAGCTTGGCCAGATGAGGGGATGAAAAGAAGAAGATAGATGAGATTCTGGAGGGGATGAGTAGAGAGGGAGGAGACTATAAAGTGGATGAAAGCTTGGGGTAATAGGATGCTGGGGAAGGAATGAGACAGAGGTGGGGAATGGGAGGACAGGGGAAATAAGAATTGAAAGTGGAAAGCTGTTAGTAGATGAAGAGTGGAAAGAGGGAGACTGAGGAATGGGGGAGAACGACAAATGAAATCTAGCTATAGGTATATAAAAATGCATATGAGAGAAATGGAGAATATTAAACAGAAGGATCAACATCAGAGATGTATGTAGGGAAGGAAGGGAAGAAGACAGGGAGAGTGAAGAACTACAAAATGGAAATGAGATCCTAGAAAAAGACTTAGGAGAAAATTAACAAGAGGAAATGATAAAGAGATTTCAGGACCAACTCAATTGGAAATATAAAATGATCAGATAACACAAGTAGAAACTGTCAGTTTTTAGAGAATGAAATATGGCAGCTGTCAAAAATATGCATTTCTCTGTATTTTGTTCAGTACAGAAGGAAATGCATTTCTGTTTCTTTCTTCAGTATTTTGCTGCTCACAGACTGGTTTCTCAGCATTTCATTTCATTTTTGCCTATGTATTTGTTTCTCCTCTGTAATTTCTTACTTTTTACTACATGATGGTCTGTGGAGTGAGGTATTTTTTTAGTATGTAGATTCGGTTTAGGAATCAGTAGTAGTTTGACTTGTTCTTTTTTTTCCCAACTGGAGATTACTGGTGTTCTAGAATATTTGCAGTGCTTATGACAGTTCTTGTCAGAATGAAAGACCCAAGAATGGTGAGCGGGTGAGGTTCTCAGATAGGATCTCCATAGGACAGGACACCCCAGGTCTACAAGTAACCAGGACGGGGCCTTTTGCCTGCAATAGCCATCTTCCCTTTGAGTAGCCACCAGATCTTTGTTGCCAAAACCCAGGACCCCAGGAGACAGCAAACATGAGCACAGGGAACTCACCAAGGAGCAGCAAGGCAGGAGTAAAACTGAGACCCAATAGGAAGTGGTGCAGGAAATAAGAATATCTAGCAATGCAAATTGGGATACAAAGTGTAGCAGGGAGCCAAGTACAAGGCAACACTGAAGTGCAGACTAAGCTACTACTACTTCCACTACTACTTAGCATTTGTTTAGTGCTACAGGGCATCCTCAGCGCTTGACATACAGACATAAGATTCAGTCTATGCTTAATAGAGCTTACAACCTATTCAACCTCTGACAAAGAGTTCTCACCAGGGCTTAGTTTGTATACAGATCTGAGATAGGAATAAGAATGGCCTTCAAAAGGAAGTAGCAGGCATAGAGCAGACTAAGGCAGCCAGTCAGCCGAGTCCAACTTACTGGTGAACACTAGCTTTTGCGGTACTGATTGAAAATCCTCTGCTGCCACATAATTTTGTGCTCTAAGTAATAAACTTAATTTAAAAAATGCATTTTTTTATTACTTATCATACAAGTGGTGTCAGATTGAAGAGGTATGGTACGGTAAGCTTCTGAGTATCCATTTGCAGGATTTTGTGCTACTTCATGTGGAGTCCAAATCCATAATATGCACATCAAGCCCACGGACACGTCTAAATCACAAACAGGCTCTGTTTGAACCTAATTCTGCATCCGCAGGTCTAGACGTGCCCACGGGTCTGGAATCAGTGAGGTAGACATGTTTGGTGTGGCACAAGCACAGCACTATTCAGCTAGCACATACTCTAGCATCTGGAGTGCAGCCTGTGCACGGGTGCAGACATGGGCCATGCAATATAATGGAGAAACATGTACCCCGTCAATATTATCGGACACGGGTAAACGTTTTGGACATCCCCCCGCCCACCATATTCTGAAAAGTTACACGTTTCAGATCTTGCCCGTCTCCGTGATGTACACGTGGACGCCACATCCCTTGTGAAAAACGTTAATCTTCTGAGCTGCCCTTCACACTGATAGTAGTGTGCTGATGCAAACTTCACATAAATACCAATGGGAAATGACTGCTGTTGCAACCTAGACCACATGCCAGTCCTCTACAGGCCCTGAAAAGTGCTAGGTTATCCCAGTGCACCCTAATTTGGTATAAGAAATGTAAATATGAACATGTATGTCAGGACATACCTTGCATCAAATCGTACTTGGCAGAAGGAACCGGCCCCAGTGATTCCTGCCTTGGTCATCCTTACAAACACGCTTTAAACTGCTAAGGATGGACCCATACCAAGTGCACCAAATCCAAAACTAACATTGCAATTCCCCAAAAGATGCATAATATTGCTGAGCAACAAATGTATGCCCTTTTCGTGCCTATTGCCTATAAGTGCACTCATTCTGCTGCTCTGTACTACCTTTCCCTTCTTATCTCTCACACCCCTCCTTGGGAACTCCGCTCTTCTGTTCGATTGCTTAAAGTTTAAAGCATGTTTAATGCATGTTTGTAGGGATGACCAAGGCAGGAATCACTGGTGCCGGTTTCTTCTGCCAAGTACCATTTGATGCAAGGTATGTCTGACATACATGTTCATATTTACATTTTCTTATATCATATTAGGGTGCACTGGGATTACCTGTGCCTGTCTCTTCTACCGCCAAATCCAGACTGCTCCTTTCACCTTGCTGCTCCCTATGCCTAGAACAACTATCTGAGTCTGTAGCTCAGGCTTCTTCTCTGGCTCTTCCCAAATCCAGACTGAGTGCAGGCATTCCTCATAACAGCTACACTGTCCCATCATGGTGTATGTCAGTCTGTATACATCCACTATCTGTGGGGCAACCCTGTCTGCCTTCCCACAGTCTACTTTGAGGCACTGTTACCCTAGTCAGGCCTGTGTGGGCATGGGAGGGGGATCCCTGTACCATCATACTTAAGCAGCCAGCCTCCAGATATGTCACCACTCTCGCAGCTTGCATAGAACCTGGACTGGCAAAGGAAGTAGGCCTCATGGTGCAATCTGGGGGATGTTGGCACAACATCAGTCCATGTCTCCTAGTGCCTAGCACAGCTGATGTATGGCTGCCCTATCACACTGGCACATCATGACACTGCAGTCATCCATATAGTCCAGGTACCAGTCAGCCATTCATGGTCTCTCTGAATTGCAGATCAGCACACCAGATCCTCCGGTGCTATCCCCACACCACACACTTTCACTTGCAGTCGCAAAAGACATCATTCTGCCAAACCAAACCTATGGCTAACAGCTGCTATGCCATAATGGCATGACATCCCAGGACCACACATATGATTTCCCTTTCTCACTGCAACATGATTTGTTTCCAGACTCACATACTATTATTACATCAGCAGTCCCAGTTTTCAAAACATAGGATTAGTTAGGGTCCCCTGGACTTGCTCTTTTAGCATAAACAGCACATTTCAGCATAGCCTGAATAAACACTATTGCTCTTCTTAACATTTCTGTAAGGCTGTTTATAAATGTTTCTTTACTTTACATTCCCTCACCTCTGCTTCCTATTCTTTGTAACTGCATCTTGTATTTTTCCAGACTGTAGTCACACCAGTTCAGCACATACTTGTCACAACCATTCTTCTATATGGGATGAATTGCAGAGTGCAACTGAATATTTTCTAAGTCCTAGCCTTAAACCACATTTCAGTAAGAACAACATGGATGTTTCCGGGAAACACTTGAAACGTACATGGGCCTTTCCTGAATATGCTTTATACATCTCCATGGCTAACCACATCCTCGTTCTGCGTCTTCTGGGCACGTTCTTAGATCCCTGTGATAGAAGTGTTAAAGAATATGGTCGGGGATGTTTTCGACACATAAACGTCCTGGCCACACATACAGACCCCTTATCCATGTTCTGGAATGACCCTTATAGTGTCTGGTAGTAGGAGTTTGTGTTGCTGTCATTGATGTGACATCAGAATTGGAATAGAATCTTGTAAGGAGAGTATTATTGGTTAGTCTGGGAATGTTCTATATGAATGAATGAGAACAATATTCAAAGGAAATTATGAATTCGCAATTGAACACATAATTAGCATATTCATGTATTTTCCAAAAATATACAGATAATTTCAGGCCATTTAAATTGATATTGATATTGATATTATTCATATATTTGTAGTCCTCAGTAGGGCAAGAGCAAGGTCAGGCCAGAAAATTATTCAGATAATGAAACTATGCCATACTCTCTTGCCATTCCACTCCATCTACCCCCCTCCCCAACCCTCTCTCTCGCTTTTCCCTATCCCCTTCTATAATTCTCCACAGGCTCCTTCATGCCAGCCTTTTCTCTTCCCCTCTCCCCGCACACTTCCCTACTCTTAAGAATATAAGAACATAAGACATGCCATACTGGGTCAGACCGAGGTCCATCAAGCCCAGTATCCTGTTTCCAACAGTGGCCAATCTAGGTCATACGTACCTAGCAATATCCCCAAAAGACACAGGTTTCACAATGCTTGTACTGGGTCAAGCATTGATATCCTGGGTCCCTTTTTAATAGTGGTTTATGGACCTTTCCTCCAGGAACTTGTCCAAACCTTTTTTAAACCCAGCTATACTAACAGCCCTTACTACATCCTCCGGTAACAGATTCCAGAGTTTGATTACACGTCGAGTGAAAAAATATTTTCTCTTATTTGTCTTAAATAGTTTACCCTGTAGCTTCATTACATGTCCCCTAGTCTTTCTATACTCTGATAGCGTAAACAATTGATCCACGTTTATCCGTTCCACTCCATTCATTAATTTATAGACCTCTATCATATCTCCCCTCAGCCGTCTCTTCTCCAGGCTAAAGAGCCCTAACCTTCTTAGCCTCTCTTCATAGGAGTAGCATTCCATCCCCTTCACCAATTTGGTGGCTCTTCTCTGTACTTTTTCTAGTAACGCTATGTCCTTTTTAAGATACGGTGCCCAGAATTGCACACAATATTCAAGGTGCGGTGGTACCATGGAGCGATACAGAGGCATTATAATATCCTTTGTTTTGTTCTCCATCCCTTTCCTTATGATACCTAGCATTCTATTTGCTTTCTTGGCCGCCGCTGCACACTGGGCGGAGGGTTTTAACATGTTATCCACGATGACTCCTAAATCTTTTTCCTGGGTGGTGGTTTCTAATGTGGAGCCTTGCATCGTGTAACTATAGTGTGGGTTGTTCTTTCCTAGGTGCATAACTTTGCACTTGTCCACATTAAATTTCATCTGCCATTTGGATGCCCAGTCTTCCAATTTATCCAGATCCTCCTGCAGTTTTCCACAATCCTCTTGGGTTTTAACAACTTTAAACAGTTTTGTGTCAGCTGCAAATTTTATAACCTCACTAGTTATTCCCTTTTCCAAGTCATTTATGAATTTGTCAAAAAGCAGCAGACCCAGTACAGATCCCTGGGGTACTCCACTATTCACCTTTTTCCATTGGGAATATTGGCCATTTAGCCCTACCCTCTGCTTTCTATCTTTTAACCAGTTCCCGATCTACAATAGTACACTGCCTCCTATCCCATGATTTTTTAGCTTCGCCAAAAGTCTCTGATGGGGGACTTTGTCAAAAGCTTTCTGAAAGTCCAGATACACTATATCAACTGACTCACCTTTGTCTACCTGTTTATGCACACCTTCAAAAAAACATATCAGATTAGTAAGACAAAATCTTCCTTGTCTAAAGCCATGTTGGCTGTCTCCCATTAGGCCATGACTATCTACATGCTGTGTAATTTTGTTCTTTATGATGGTTTCTACCATTTTCCCTGGTACTGACGTCAGACTCACCGGTCTGTAATTTCCTGGGTCACCCCTGGAACCCTTTTTAAAAATTGGTGTTACATTGGCGACCCTCCAATCTTCAGGTATTACAGATGATTTTAATGAAAGTTCACAGATTACCAATAGCAGGTCTGCAATCTCATATTTCAGTTCTTTCAACACTCTGGGATGTATACCATCCGGTCCAGGTGATTTGCTACTATTCAGTTTATCAAATAGTTGTAATATATCTTCCCGGTGTAGCGATATTTCTCTCAATTCCTCTGCAGTATCACCTTTAAATACCACTTCAGTCTTGGGTAACATCCCTACATCTTCCTCAGTAAAGACCGAAGCAAAGAATTCATTCAGTCTCTCTGCTATAGCCTTGTTTCCTCTTACTGCCCCTTTTACCCCTCTATCATCTAATGGTCCAATTGACTCTCTCACAGGCCTTTTGCTACGAATGTACTTGAAAAAGTCTTTATTGCGTGTTTTTGCTTCCATAGCAAGTTTCTTCTCAAATTCCCGCTTTGCCTGCCTTATCAATGCTTTGCATTTAACTTGCCAGTGCTTGTGCTGTTTCCAGTTTTCATCATTTGGCTCTTTTTTCCATTTCCTGAAGGTTGCTTTTTTGGCAGCAACAGCCTCTTTGACCTCACCTTTAAACCATGCTGGCAGTTTTTTGGACTTTCTTCCACTTTTCTTAATGCGTGGAATACAGCTGGTCTGGGCTTCGAGGATAGTATTTTTAAATAACACCCAAGCTTGCTGTAAGTCTTTACTCTTTGGAACCGCTCCTTTTAGTTTTTTCCTAACTATATTCCTCATTCTATCATAGTCTCCATTTTGAAAGTTAAAAGGTAGTACTGTGGATGCCTTTACTATCTGTCCTCCACTAATTAAATCAAACATGATCATACTATGATCACTATTGCCAAGTGGTCCCAGCACCCTTATTTCTTGCACCAGATCTGGCGTTCCACTAAGGACTAGGTCCAGTATGGCTTCCCCTCTGGTCGGTTCATGAACCAGCTGCTCCAAGAAGCAGTCATTTATTCCATCTAGAAACTTTATCTCTTTAGCTTGTCCTGCTGTGACACTGACCCAGTCGATACCGGGGTAATTGAAATCACCCATTATTACTACTCTGTTGTGACTTTTGTTAGCTTCCTTGATTTCTTTGAGCATTTCATCATCCATTTGTTCATTCTGGCCAGGTGGTCAATAGTATACTCCCACTGCCATCACCTTCCCCTTCATAAATGGAATTTCAATCCATAGAGATTCTACAGCAAATTTTGTTCCCTGCAAAACTTTAATCCTTTCTGACTCAATGCCCTCTCTAACATAGAGCGCAACCCCTCCACCAATTTGATCAGCTCTATCATTATGATATAGTTTGTATCCAGGTATCACAGTGTCCCACTGGTTATTCTCCTTCCACCATGTCTCTGAGAGTGCAATCATATCTAACCTCTCATTTCGTGCTATATATTCTAACTCTCCCATCTTATTGTTTAGACTTCTAGCATTGGCATACAAGCATTTTAGAGACTGTATTTTATTCATATTAATCTGGCTATTGGTAGGCAGGGGTAATTTGGAATCTTTATGCTCTGTCTGCTCCTTACTCAAGGGCATTTGGGCTACTATGCTCCCTTTTGGAACCTCACTGCTTTTGGTAGTATCCTTCAAGGATACCTTCGTCCGAACCATGCACTCCTGGGTGACTGTCGGCTTTCCCCTATTTTCTAGTTTAAAAGCTTCTCTATCTCTTTTTTAAAGGTTAATGCCAGCAGTCTGGTCCCATCCTGATTAAGGTGAAGCCCATCCCTTCGGAAGAGCCCCCCCTTTCCCCAGAATGTTCCCCAGTTCCTAACAAATCCAAAACCCTCATCCTTGCACCATTGTCTCATCCACGCATTGAGACTCCGGAGCTCTGCCTGTCTTTTGAGTCCTGCACGTGGAACAGGAAGCATTTCGGAGAACGCTATCCTGGAAGTTCTGGATTTCAACTTCCTACCTAAAAGCTTAAATTTAGCCTCCAGAACTTCCCTACCACATTTTCCTATGTCATTGGTACCAACATGTACCAAGACAGCAGACTCCTCCCCAGCACTATCTATGATCCTATCTAGGCGGTGCGTGAGGTCCGCTACCTTCGCACCAGGCAGGCATGTTACCAGGCGATCCTCACGTCCACCAGCCACCCAGCTATCTACATTCCTAATGATCGAATCACCAACTATAACAGCTGTCCTGACCCTCCCCTCATGGGGACATGGCCCTGGAGAAACGTCCTCGGTGCGAGAGGGTTTTACATCACCTGGAGGACAGGTCCTAGTTACAGGATCACTTCCTGCCACACCAGGGTGATGCTCTCCTGTCACGTGACCTCTCTCCTCCATGGCAACAGGGATGCTGCCAGACTGGAGGTGGGACTTCAGGACTATATCCCTGTAGGTCTCGTCCATGTACTTCTCTGTCTTTCTTATGTCTTCTAGGTCTGCTACTCTAGCCTCTAGAGAATGGACTCGTTCCCTGAGAGCAAAGAGTTCTTTGCACTTAGTGCATACGTAAGACCTCTCACCAACTGGGAGAAAATCATACATGTGACACTCAATGCAAAAGACCGGAGAACCCCCATCTCGTTGCTGGACTTCTGTCTGCATCTTAGTTTAAAGCTTGTGTTTAGGTCTTTTAAATTCTGTATATAATAAGGATTGGTGTAGATGCTTATACCAATAAAAGTGTATCTAATACTCCTAATACACCTTGTGTACCTGAAGCTTAAGTAATTAATCTCAGGTCCTCTGTGTATGACTGATTTGGATAACGAGCTGCACCTGAGAGCAGCCCCTTTCCTCTAAGATGTGCAAGTACCTATAAAACTACAATTACCCCAGGGGTGGGTGGGTGCTGGGGAGGGAGGGAGGGAGATAAGTCCTATTAAAGAGGGCAGTTACAAGGTACCCTGTCCTGAACCCTCAGCAGGGGGGAGGGGGGTACCACACAAAGCCCAGTTAGTTGAGAGAGGCAAGGTAAGGTATAGCTGAGAAGGCTGAACTAGCACACCACTAAGACAAACAATAAATAATTAAATAAACAGTTAGACAAACAATAAATAATTAATAAACAGCTAGAACTCACAGCAAGGTGTCACAGGAGACAAATATCCACTTCTCTAGCAGAGCACTGTAAAAAGCACTGCTCTTCTCTGATCAGAGAAAAGCAGACTAAAACAGACTATGCACACGTGGAGGAAACAGGAAGAAGGCTACACAATACCTCAGCAGGGGGGGGGGAGGGGGAGGATTCACTCAGGCAGGCTAGGACAGGAAAAAAGTTTAACACACAGCAAGTTCTGGGGAGAGAGATTTAATTTAAAATGAACAGTTAACCTGGCTACCACACAAAGCCCAGTTAGTTGAGAGAGGCAAGGTAAGGTATAGCTGAGAAGGCTGAACTAGCACACCACTAAGACAAACAATTAATAATTAAATAAACAGTTAGACAAACAATAAATAATTAATAAACAGCTAGAACTCACAGCAAGGTGTCACAGGAGACAAATATCTACCTCTCTAGCAGAGCACTGTAAAAAGCACTGCTCTTCTCTTATCAGAGAAAAGAAGACTAAAACAGACTACTCTTCTACTTCTCTCCTTCCCAGACTACTCTTCTCCTCCACTCACATTCCCTCTTCCATCCCCACTCTTGTACTCACTCTTCCCCCTACCGAATGCACCCCCCCCCATAGAAACATAGAAAAATGATGACAGAAAAAGACCACATGGCCTATCTAGTCTGTCCTTCCATATCAACAACTACAACAGTCCCCTTTTTTCCTTTAGAGATCCTCTGTGTTTGTCCCATGCTTTTTTGAATTCAGATACTGTCCTCATCTCTACCACTTCCACTGGGAGACTATTCCACAGATCCACCACTCTTTCCGTAAAGAAATATTTCCACATACCACTCCTGAATCTATCCCACTTAACCCTCATCACATGTCCCCTCATAGCATAACTTGCTTTCAATTGAAAGAGGCTTTCCCCCTGTGCATTTATGCCATGGAGGTATTTAAACATCTCAATTATATCACCTCTATCCCGCCTTTCCTCCAAGGTGTACATATAAAGATCCTTAAGTCTGTCCTCATATGCTTTATAATGAAGACCACTAACCATTTTAGTAGCTACCCTCTGTACTGACTCCATCCTGTTTATATCCTTTTGAAGGTGCGGTCTCCAGAATTGCACACTATGCTCCAAAAGACTTATACAGAGGCACTATCACCTCCTTTTTTCTGCTACCCATTCCTCTCCGCATGCACCCAAGCATCCTTCTAGCTTTTGCCATCGCCTTTTCTGTTTAGCTACTTTAAGATCATCAGACACCACCACGCCTAGGTCCCGCTCTTTAGTGGACAAAAGTACTTCACCCCCTCTACTATATTGCTCCCTTGGATTGCTGCAGCCCAAATGCATGACCTTACATTTTTTAACATTAAATCCCAGCTGCCAAATTCTAGACCATTCTTCAAGCTTAGCTAGATCCCTCCTCATGTTATCTACACCTTGCTGGGTGTCTACTCTATTGCAGATTTTGGTATCATCCGCAAAGAGGCAAACCTTACCCGACAGCCCTTCTGCTATTTCACTAACAAAGATGTTAAAAAGAATCGGACCAACGACAGATCCCTGGGGCACACCACTGGTAACTTCCTTCTCCTCAGAGTGAGCTCCATTTACCTGTACTCTTTGTTGCCTCCTACACAACCAATTTCTAACCCAAGCAGTAACTTTAGGGTCCATCCCTAGGGTTCTCAGTTTGTTTATAAGTCACCTGTGAGGAACAGTGTCAAAAGCTTTACTGAAATCTAAATACACCACATCTAGGGCTCTCCCTCGGTCCAACTCCCTGGTCACCCAGTCAAAGAAATCAATCAGATTTGTCTGACAAGACCTGCCTCTGGTGAATCCATGCTGCCTCGGATCCTGTAAACTGCTGGACTCCAGAAACCTCACTGTTTTCTCTTTCAGCAGTGCTTCCAATAATTTACTCACCTACGAAGTTAAACTAACCGGCCTGTAGTTTTCAACCACATTCTTACTTCCACTTTTGTGTAAAGGCACCACATCAGCCTCTCTCCAGTCCTTTGGCACCACTCCTGACTCCAACGAGGCATTGAAAAGGTCAGTCAGTGGAGCTGCTAGAATGTCCCTACGTTCCCTCAATATTCTAGGGTGTATCCCATCCGGTCCCATCGCTATGTCTACTTTAAATTGAGCTAGTTTCTCACAAACACAGTCTTCTGAAAATTGTTCAAGATGCCCCTCACTTCTGTTCCTGTTTGTTGGTGTTTTCTGAGGTCCTGCTCCTGGTTCTTCATCTGTGAACACAGAACAGAAATATTTGTTAAGCAATTCTGCTTTATCCTCATCAGCTTCTACATATTCCTCCCCTTCACCCTTGAGTCTGACAATACCACTTTTGCCCTTCCTCTTCTCACTAACATATCTGAAAAATGTCTTATCCCCCCATTTTATTGCATTGGCTATTTTCTCCCCATGATCTCTGTCCACCCTACTTGGCCATCCTTCTATGTTTTCTTTCCAGCCCCTTGGGCCTCCTCACTCAACTCGATCCACTCTCCCACCACTGATTTACCCATTGGTCTCTCCAGCCCCTTTTCATCTTCAAATCTCTCCCCTCCCTCCTCACTCACTCCTGTGCTCTCTGTCCCTACTCTTTCATCCCATGTTCTCTCTCCACTCACTCTCTCTCTCTCTCTTCCCCCTTCACTACCCATAAACTCCGTCAGGGCAGTTAGCAGCAGAGGGAGGTTCAGCGTGGAGAGCAGCAATTAAAGGTCCACACAGTAGGAGAAGCCATGGATAAACCAAGTCTACTGCCAACAGGGCCTGTGGATCCCTGTCAGTTAATCTTTTTTTGCAACTCATTGGATGATGCCAGGAACACCTAGAGCACCCCTCATCTCACAGCACCCTAGGTGACCACCCAGCTCACTGTACACAAAGACAGGCTCTGTCTGGGACGAAGGCAGTGGCAGCAGGAAGAGTGAAGCAGGGGCACTGCTCTGACAATGGCAGCAGCGGAGTTCTGCCAGTGCGAGCAGCAAAGGCTCTATTGAGAGACATCAGAACAGTATAGGCAGAGAAATCAGCAGAATACAGCTGCTAAAAGACTTTATGTTCTTAATTCCAGCTCCTTTTTTAATTCTGTGGTCATGCCCGCCACCTAAGGTTTGCTTGTTTGTGGATGATACCAAAATCTGCAATAGAGTAGAAACCCAGAAAGGAGAAGATAACATGAGGAGGGAGCTAGCTAAGCTTGAAGAATGGTCTAGAATATGGTTGCTGAAATTTAATGCTAAAAAATGCAGGGTCGTGCATTTGGGCTGCAAAAATCCAAAATCCGGTGAGGTGGGAGGTACTTCTGTCCATAAAAGAAGAGTGGAACCTGGGCATAATTGTGTCTGACGATCTTAAAGTAGCTAAACAGGTAGAAAAGGCAACTGCGAAAGCCAGAAGTTTGTTTGGGTGTATAGGGAGAAGAATGGCCAGCAGAAAAAAAGGAGCTGATAATGCCTCTGTATAAGTCTCTGGTGCGACCTCATTTAGAGTATTGTGTGCAGTTCTGGAGACTGCACCTTCAAAAGGCTATAAGCAGGATGGAGCCAGTGCAGAGAGTGGCTACTAAAATGGTTAATGGTCTTTGTTATGCAGCATATGAGGGCAGACAAAGATCTTAATATGTATGCTTTAGAGCAGTGGTTCTCAACCTTTTTTGTACCGCGACCCCTTTTACCATTGGTCAACTTGTGATGACCCCCAAGGATAAAATCAAATGCGTCTCTCTTCCTTTACCGTTAACACATTGTCGCTGTAATCATTTGTTGAATTATTAATATATTATAAGCCTTTGCAATATGTTTTTATTTATAAAATGTATTTATTTTAACCACAATAATTAATCACAACAACAAGTAACAATATTTGATTTCAAAATTATGATGATTTTGTAGTCAAATCACTAATATGAAATAAAATTATTTTTTCTACCTTTGTTAACTGACCAATTTATTCTCTGATCATGCTGGTCCCGATCTGAGGCTTCTGCTTTCCTGTCTTTTAGCTTTCTTTCTGTGGTCTATGGTCCGTCTGCCATTTCTTATCTCTTCGTTTGTTTTCTTCACTTCTTTCCATCAGCCTATTTCTAGTCCCCGTAACCCTTCCCAGTATCAGTCCCTTTCCAGTCCTCCCTCCCAGTACCTTCCAATGTCAACTTGCATTCCCATGACTGCCACTGGTGTCCATTCCCTTCCAGTCCCCCACCTTCCCCACTGTCCAGCTCCTTCTAGTCCAAATACCATGGCAGCCCCTCTCAGCATCCACTCCCTTCCAGTCCCATTCTCCCATCCCCTCGCATCAGCCCATTTGTAGCCCTAGCCCCCAGTTTTCTTCCAAGGCCAGCAGCTCTATCCTCCCCTCCCCACCATCAGCCCATTTCCAGTTGAAGCCCCCCAATCAGCTCACTTCCAGTGCTAGTCTCCCCTTAACCCCATTACCAGTGCTAGGCTCCCCTAATCAGCCCATTACCAGTCCTACCCCCACCCCCTTCAGCCCATTTCCAGTTGAAGCCCCCCCCAATCAGCTCACTTCCAGTGCTAGTCCCCCCCAACCCCATTACCAGTGCTAGGCTCCCCTAATCAGCCCCTTACCAGTCCAACCCCCCCCCATCAGCCCATTACCAGTCCTAGCCTCCCCAATCAGCTCATTTCCAATGCTAGCCCCCCTCAGCCCATTACCAGTCCTATCCCCCTCAGTCCATTACCAGTCCTACCCCCCTCAGCCCATTACAAGTCCTAGCCTCCCCTAATCAGCTCATTTCCAGTGCTAACCTCCCCTAATCAGCCCATTACTAGTCCTACCCCCCCCATCAGCCCATTTCCAGTCCTAACATCCTCAATCAGCTCATTTTCAATGCTAGCCCCCCATCAGTCCATTACCAGTCCTACCGCCCTATCAGCCCATTACCAGTCCCAACCCCCCCATTGATCAGTCCATTCCCGGTCCTAGCCTTTCCTAATCAACCCATTACCAGTCCTAGCCCCCCGATCTGCACATTACCAGTGCTAGCCCCCCGCATCAGCCCATTATAATCCTAACCCGCACTTTCTCTCCCCTCTGTCCAGCATTTATCCCCTGTCTGTCCAGTATGTCCCCCTGTCTCTCCCCTGTGTCCATGTCAGCCCCCTCCCTCCATCCCTCCATGTCAGTCCCCCTCTCTATCCATGTCAGCCCCACTCCCTCCATCCCTCCCTCCTTGTCAGCCCCCCCTCTATCCATCAGCCCCGTCCCTCCCCCATGTCAGCCCCGCTGCAGGTTCCCTGCCCCTCCCTCCCCTCACCCTATGTCTGCCTGCTACTGCCCTGTTCTTCTGCAGCCGCGGGTCCCTGTCTCTTAGGGAACTGCGGCTGTGCCTGTGAAGCCATTGCAGAGCCTTTTTCTCTCAACAGGCTCCGTGCAGCATTGTCCCGCCTCCAAAGGAAGTTGTTTACCACTTCCTTTGGAGGAGGGACACTGCTGCACAGAGCCCGTCGAGAGACAAAGGCTCTGCAATGGCTTCATAGGCACAGCCCTGGTTCCCTAAGAGACAGGGAACCGCGGCTGCAGAAGAACAGGGCAGTAGCAGGCAGACTTAGGGAAAGGGGAGGAGGGGGCAGGGAACCTGCAGCGGGGCTGGCATGGGGGAGGGATGGGGCTGATGGATAGAGGGGGGGCTGACATGGAGGGAGGGATGGAGGGAGGGGACTGACATGGATAGAGAGGGGGGCTGACATGGAGGGATGGAGGGAGGGGGGCTGACATGGACAAAGGGGAGAGACAGGGGATAAATGCTGGACAGAGGGGAGAGACAGTGCGGGTTAGGATTATTTTCACAGGCACAGCCGCGGTTCCCTAAGAGGCAGGGAGCCGCGGCTGCAGAAGGGAGGCGGTGAGTTTGCCACTGCCAAGAAGCGGACACAGCAGTGGCAGCAACTTGTACGATTTTTTATTTTTATTGCTTTTTAACGGCAGAGTGAGGCGACCCCTGCTAAATCCTGTGGCGACCCCCATGGGGGTCGCGACCCACAGGTTAAGAACCTCTGCGTTAGAGGAAAAGTGGGAAAGGGGCAATATGATAGAGACATTTAAATACCTTTGTGGCATAAATGCACAGGAGGGTCTCTTTCCTTTGAAGGCAAGCTCTACTACAAGGGGACATAGGATGAGAGTGAAAGACGATATACTCAGGAGTAATATGCAGAAATATTTCTTTACGGAAAGAGTGGTAGTTGCATGGAATAGTCTCCCAATGGAGGTGGTGGACACGAAGACAGTATCTGAATTCAAAAAAGCATGGGACAAACACAGAGGATCTCTAAAGGTAAATAGGGGGCTATTATAGTTGATATGGAAAGGCAGACTAGATAGGCCATGTGGTCTTTTTCTGCCATCATGTTTCTATATTTCTAAAAGAAAAACCATGCACTTGATTGCTGGAAATGGTCTGGGACACCCTGTTTGCCAATCTGAAAAACTGCCACCTGAGGTAACTGCCTCGCTTGGTCTAATTATAGAAACATCTCTGCCAGAAGTTATTATAAACTTATCAGTATTCTCAATGCTTCTCTAGCACCACCCCAGAGATTCCAAAGGGGGAGATGTATCTGGGTCTCTGCAAGTTAAAGGATGAGACAGACAGGTTCTGCCATCACAGTTCAGTGAGGCCTTCATGTCCAAGAGTTGCTATTTCTTTAGCTTCTACTAACTGGCACAAATTGTGCTCTTTATTTGGCTCCTCCCAAATGGCACTAACTGCAGGACAGTGCTGAATCACCTGGACATGATCCTTTATCATCCCCACTGATCCATAGATATCTCCCCCAGTGCACTCCAGATTTTCCTTTCTCCTTCACTATAACAGGAAAGGAAAAAAGCGTTACCAGAAACATAAAACAGTCAAGAAATAGTCAGCATCTGTCCTTGGTGGCCATTTTGGAAAATTCCTCCAGCTTTCAGGATCTAATGCCTATCTCATTTCTTGCCAGCCATGTTCTCATATAAATTTCAAGGGTAGCATAACCACTACTTATTTTAGGGCTGGGTGTATCACACAGTTATTTTACAAGATTGGATCTGCAATAGTAACACTATAGTTTAGGCATTTACTTTAAAGCTTAGGCATGCCTATTTTTAAATCGCATGTCTTTAATTACACTGTTAATAATAGGTTTATAAATTCTTCATACATAAGAACCTGTTAGTTCAGATATAGTAAGCCATTTATTTCTAGTCTTAGCAGATGATCTCCTTACTGTTTTTATTTGTGCGTTGCATTAAATGTGTTGTAGAAAATAATTATTTTGTAAAGATAGTAAATGTCTTGATATTGTATATATATAATATGGCATGCATTCTATGTGCATTTCATATATTGAAATCAAACATTATCCTACATTAGAATGGTTTCATTAGAATACATTAGAACTTTGGTATCTACTGAGTACACATTTGGCATCCATCAAATGTCACAAGATGCAACAAAATTTGAGAAGTTTCAAAAGACTCATATTAATTAGTATAGTAATATTTACATGTGAAGATATATACCAAAAACTCAGTTATACATAGAGAACACTATAATTTAATAAACGTGGCCCTATCTGCCCAGAACCCATGTTTTTCCTATGGATACAGTGGCAGTGTGTACTGACTTTTAATAAACAAGGCCCATAATGTTTTATTATATGAATTAAGCACAAAAAGCAATGGTTTCATTCCATTTATTTTGTTCTTTATCCCATCCTCCCAAAAAATGCCCCATGTAGCTTGCAATAAAACCCCCATAAAATACATAAAAGAAGCATCACACATACAGTAGTGTAAATCAATCAATAACATTTGCATCAGAGCAACTAAAAGCAGACTGTACAGTGGAATGTTGTTGTTAAAGTGCTGTCGAGTTGGTTCCAACTTATGGCGACCCTCTGGATAGTATCCTAAACTGTGTTCAGTCTTCAGTCAGGCAGCTAATTGTCGATAGAGTGGCATCCATAGCTGCTGTTATTGTATTGATCCATCCCACTGCTGGCCTTCCTCTTTTGCATTGACCTTCAACCTTGCCAAGAATGTCGTCTTTCTCTAATGATCTCTCTTTTCGGATGACGTGTCCAAAGTATGAAAGTCAAAATCTTGTTATCTGCGCTTCTAAAGAAAGCGTAGGTTTGATCTCTAGTACAGACTGGAATAAGCATCCAGTTACGTATATCTGACTTTCCCAGTCTCATAAGAAGTGGAAAGGTTTATACTATCCTTTTTAATATCCAATCAGTCATTTATCAGTACATTTGTACACAAATATGGGTCAATATTCAGCAATACTCTATGGATAGTCCTGCTGGATATCCTTACAGGCCACTGGCAGTATCCAGGTAGTGATGGGGGTGTTCCAAGGGTGGAGCAGAGATGGAGAAGTCTATTATCCATATAGCGATAATATTCAGCACCACTATACAAATAACTATATGGATAACTCAGGACAGGATAAAAGGCTATCCGGACAAGCAATTCTTATAGCAGTGCTACAGATAATGCCACCACTGGCTGCACTAGCCAGATGCCAGGGCTGAATATCCAGATTATTTTTAGTCATATCAACAAGTGTTAAAAAAAAATACTAATCATGATTGAATACTAAAATGCAATGTGTGCCTTTGAGTCAATACTGACATTGGGTGACCCAATAGCTCCTGGGTTTTCTTGGCAGTGTCCAGAAATAGATTGCATAGATTGCAGACCTTTCTTCCAAGGCAATAGAAGGTTAAGTGACTTGCCCAAAGCTATAAGGTGTGCCAGTGGAAAATGAAAGCAACTTACCAAGCCAGTGCTTTAACCACTAGGCTACTCTTCCACTCCAATTGAATACTAACCTGATAGGTTATCTTGTGACTACAAGATCAGAGGTACTTTATTCTACCACAATGGACTAACACAGCAGAAAACACTTAAGTAACCTTTAACCAATTTGTGAGTTTTTAAAGATGGTAATAGAAAAGTTAGATCACTCAGAGAATGGAGAAGGTGATCTAGATGTTACAAGAAACCTCTCTGAAACACAAAGGCTGGTTACCAACCCATATGAAGCCTGATTTCACATAGGTTGTCTAGGTAGAAAAATGGGCATCCAAATATGGAAGTTCACAATGTGCAGAACATTTACCAAAGATTCACTAATGAGGGATCCTTTGTGAAGACTGTGGGAAAAACATGTGTAGTTTGCAACATATCCACTGGTTGATATTCAGCAGCGGCAGTCAGTGCTTTGAAAGTGCCCAACTACCGCCATTTAAAATAAAATCAGATATTCAGCATTGGAGCCTATCTGACATCTGAAGCTGAATATCCCGTTTCACCGGCAAATGTGGCAGCTATCTGCTCAGTGGCAATATTGAGCCTCTAACCAGATAGTTAAACTGCATCAAGTTAGAACAGTCATTGACCTGTCCTAACTATGCGGTAGTAATCCAGTTAGCAGCTCAATATTGCCGGATAGCTGTTGCGATCACCCTCACTCCGCCCATAGATTGCTCCGGTTTTAAAAGGGCATCTTTCCTGAGGTCTGTGGGGATATTCAGCAGTACTATCCAGATAGTACCACTGAATATCAGGATCACCAGGTCCTGCTAATTGGCTAAACCCTCTGCCTTCTGAAATGGTTGCACCATGCCTGCAGGCCTTTTCCTGCCTGCTGCTGCATGCGAGATCTCCTCAGTCTTCTTGTTTCCATAGATCCTGCTAGGTGTCTTGTCCATGATCTTCATGGTTCTTGCATGCCAGTACATTATGATGCCTTTATCATTTATTTATTTATTTTATTTACATTCTCTTATATACCGCGCTATTCTGCATCATAATTTCTGTATCTTCTTCTTTCCTCCTGCCACTGCTACTAGTCCTTTTCTGCCCTTTTTTTTTCTTTAGGAAGGTTTTTCAGCTATTTCTAAGTTTTCTGTTTTTGTTTTTTGTGTCATCGCTATTATAGGCCTCATTTAGATTTCAAATGCACCAGTTAGGTAATTTGTCCTCCATAGTAACTATATGAATTGATGCTGGGAATAGCTACTGCCCAGGCTTTGCAGTTACTGCGCAATTTGGACACTTACCAAGCCCTAAACTACAAAACATTACAACACTTTAGTAAAAGTGTCCCCAAGAGATTTTAGGCATTTAAAAGATCAAATTGTTAATCATATCAAACACAGATGACACATCCATAAATGCCATCTAAAAGGCAGCACCTGCATCTACTGTTTGCCAAAGATAGATTATAAAATGGTGTCAGTACTGAAAAAACCATATTGATGTGGATCCAAAATTTCATCATCATCTAAAAAATCTTAAAACTATTTAAGCACCATAGATTCAATTTCCTAAGAAAGGGTGATTCAAAGTAGGATAATTACTGAATTTAGCTGACTTTTCAAAACTGTATAAACAGTGGCCCTTTTAAGAATCAGTGATACATAATTTTCTGAAAGCGAGGCATTTGCCATTCTGGACAAAGTTTCTGCAACAGAAAAAGCTGGTTCCAGCTCTTCTTTCCCAAATGTTTATCCAATACGACCCATTTTAACACTTGAAAATTCACATGACTCTAAATTTGGAAAGGCGAGTAATTTAAATCTAAGATCCAAATAATGATTAAAAACAAGATATCAGTTCTCCAGGAACAAGCTTGAAGTCAGTCCTCACATATGGGTGACATAAGCGCCGACGAAGCCCATGCAGAACCATCTCCTCAGCTTTCAAAGAAAGCCTTTGGAAGATGCACCATGCATGCATGGTCCACTTCCTGCCCAAGGGTGCCATCTTGCCTCAGTCTCCTTTTTTCCATGGAGCCCTTCGGATGCTGTCCAGTTTTCCCCGGAAAAAGTCAGATTTTATTCTCAGGTTTTGTATGGTTTGCATACTAGTTCCTTCCTGCTCCTGAGCCAGCTCACCTCGGTGTTGTCCTCGGGTTCGTCTATTAATTTTTTCTTAGTTTTTCATCAAGGTCTTTCTCAACCAGCATTCATGCCCTTTTTCAGCCGAAGGCCTTGGACCCCCACCAGGAGGCGGGGACCCCCTTTTTCGATGGCCTCCAGTGGCTTCAAAAAGTGTGACCAGTGTAGCAAAATGATGTCACTCACTGACCCACACGACTGCTGCCTGCAATGCCAGTCCAGAGCACAATGACTCCAACTGCAAGCTCTGCAGAACCATGACCCCAAAGGCCTTAAGGAGTCGCCATCAGCAGCAGGAAAAATTCTTTCAGAAGTCCGACTCTGCCCCGGAGTCTATGGTGACACCACGCGCCAGTGCCTCCTCTGATACCTTGGTGCCCTGCGAAGCCAGAGCCTCTTCAGAGTCCCGCAGCCACAGTTCCTCCAAACAGAAGTCCATGGAGATGGAGCATAAGAAGAAAAAATCCTCGACCACCTCAGAGGAGAGATCCGGGAAGAATGTGAACGCCCATCCCAGGTTCCACAGTTCGAGGAGTTGGGGCAGGAATGGCCCTCCAAGATGTCCTCCAGTCCAAAAAACGTGGTTTAGCAGGAAAAATTCTTTTATTAGAAAATTGATAAATATTTCACAGCAAAAAGCCCAAATAGCCCGACACAGGCCGTGTTTCGACTTCACTTCATCAGGGGATTTAGGCATGCTTCAAACTTTTACATCACTACACAAACAGCTAATCCTTCAATTCGCAGAGCAATTGAAGGATTAGCTGTTTGTGTATTGATGTAAAAGTTTGAAGCATGCCTAAATCCCCTGATGATATGCAAATGATATGTTTCTACATCTTTTAATTCAAAGTATGGCTACCAATTGTATACTGCTTTTCCCTCATTGGTGAGAGGAGCTGATGTGATAGGGAGGGGAGCTGAGATAGAACCATCACAGATGCAGGTGAGGCTTTATGGTAGGTATACCTATTTGTTGGTAGTTCTTGGACTCACTTTAGGGGGGAGGCAGTAGGTGGTATGGGGGAGAGACTGGGGATGAGTGAGCCATTTGAGGGAGGTTCTGGGGGTTCACCTAGTGAGCCAGATATTCGGAGCCAGGGGGAGGGGGAGAGGTTCTTACACATCAGACCCCTGGTAGTAAGAAGGGAGAGAGAGAGAGAGTAGGGGAGAGATAAAGATAGAGGGATGGGGGCAGCAGCTGGTGGAGATAAACAATGCCAGGGAAAGTGCTAGACCCATGGTGGAGATGGCATGGAGAAGACCAGAGGACCCTAGGCTGGAGAACTGGGGAAGGTTCTCTTCTACATAAGGGTGGAGTTGTGAACTTTGGCAGACTTCAGAGGTGGAAATGGAATAATGAATAGAGGGTTGTGGATATTATCCTGGAATGTATGTGGAAGTGGATCCCATATTAAATGTTATAAGTTATTTAAGGCTGTCCAAGATTTAAAAAAGTGGGTATTGCTCTTTTTCAAGAGACACATCGGACTGAAATTGAACACATCAAACTACAGCATGGTTGGTGGGGAAGGTGTTGGGGGGCCTCATCCGGGGAACACAAAACAGGAGTAGCTATTTTGATTCATAAAGGAGTGAACTTTATAAAGGAAAAAGTTATTAGTGGATCCAAAGGAATGCTATATCTTTGCTGTGGACAAACCTCAGGGGCAGCCTGTGGTTCCGGGGAATATGTATATTTCAAATGTTTACGATCCCAGTTTTTATGGGGAAATGGTGCAGTGCTTTTCAGCAGTGGACATGGCAAAATTAATTTTGGGGGGTGGGAAGTAATTTTAACTGTGTGCTTGATGAACAATTGGATAGATCTTCACAGGGAATAAGTAGCGACAAGAAGCAGAGACGACGTCAGTGGTTGTTATGAAGGGTTTGGCTTTCTAGATATCTGGAGAGTGTTAAACCCCTCGGAGTGCAACTACACGCACTTATCAAGGGCATATGGAACTTGGTAACAGATTAACTATTTATTAATGGCTGATGGGCTCCTTGATATAGTGGAGTGTGTGGATGTAGGGCCACTTGAAAAAACTGACCATGCTCCAGTATGGGTAGATTTGAAGTGGAAGGAGCAGCGATTAACCTTTGTATGGTAGTTCCCTCTTGCTTGTGCAGGAGATGCAGGATTCCACAGTTTTCTCAAGGAGAGATGGGATAAATACTCAAGGCACCATCAACAGCATAAGGATAACCCACCATTGTTCTGGGAAGCAGCTAAAGTGGTTTTAAGAGGAGATATAATCTGCTATGTCGCAAAAAAGCAGAAGACATGTCTAAGCGGGTATTGTGCTTTGTAAGGTGAGGAGAACTTATGCAGGGCATTAGACGGAAGACGGGCAGACTCATTTGTTGGCACTACAGGCGGAATTGAATACAGTGCTACATGCAAAAGCACACAAGTCATTTTACTATTGCTATCAATTGCATCGGTTTAGGAATAAAACTAGAAAGCTGCTTTTTCTCACTTGTCTGCTCCGGAGTAGATAATAGACAGGTATGGGCCCTTTGGGATGCAGCAGGCCATGTATGTACTTCCTCAGAGGCTGTGGGGAAGATCTTCCAGGAATATTATGCAGAGTTATAAAGGGGTGACCCTCGAAATGCAGAGACAGCTAGTCAGTACCTACATGCAAGTATGATGCCCAGGTGACAGAGGAGAGGAAAGCGATGCTAAATGCGTTGATCTCAGCAGCTGAGGTCCAGATAGGTATCAAAAGACTTCAGTCATGTAGAGCACCTGGCCCAGATGGCTACAGGAGTGAACTTTATAAAATCTTGCAGGAGAAGATGTTTGTTGCCTTGGCAGAAGTGAACTTTGTGTTGATCGAGTGGGAGGTCTTTCCTTATGAGCCCAATAAAGTAGTTATAACGATCATACCCAAGTCAGAGAGGGGATTCTCTTCAACCTGATTCATATAGACCTATTTCACTACTTAATGTGGACATGAAACTGTTGGCTAAAATAATGGTGAATAGCAAAATGTATGCCATCTTTAATTGGTGAGTCTCAAGTGGGTTTTGTGAAGGGTAGGCATATTGTTAAGAATATGAAGAAGATTCTGGCATCAATAGATTACTGTGTGACATGGAAAGATACCATCTGTGTTGGATACCGTCCATACCGAGAAAGTGTTTGATAGAGTGAACTAGGACTATATGCACAAATGCTTGAGCATGTTAGGCTGAATGGATTCTTTACGAGAGTCATCCAGTTCTTGTGACTCGGATCCACAAGATGAGATAATGGTTCATGGCAATTTGATGGAAGAGTTTCCCCTGAGATGACATGCTAGTACACCTGAGTATCTGCAGGAGTTGATGAAGGTGTTGCTTAAGGATTTTGATCTGTTTGGATCTTTTTCTGGGCTGAAACTGAACTTAGACAAATTGGAGGCATTACCCACTCAGAAGTCAGTTTGGCAGGGCTCAAAGGGAGATTTCCTGCTGAGATGAGTGGAAGGGGTGTTCAAGTATTTGGGTATTCAGCTACCATGTGATCTCAATGAAGTATATAAGATGAATGTGTCTCTTTTGTTGTAGGGTATGAATATGAAATTTGCGAAATGGTGAGATCTTCCCTTGATGCTGGGAAGGAGAATAGCGCTGTTCAAAATGGTGTTGTTCCCCAAGTGGCTTTACGTAATGCAGGTGTTGCCCATTCTTGTAGGATGGAAGGACATGGCTAAAATAATGCAGGCAGTGAGTTGGAAATATGGATACATGGGCTTTACCGATCTAAAGGGATATAACTTCACTTGTGTTTTATGGAATTTGAAAGATTGGTTTTCTGAAACGAGTAACTATACCCTGGTGGAATATGAGATAGCCTTGGTGCATCCCTGGTCCCGTAAGTGCATCCTTCATATGAAGACATCACAGATGGGGGAAGACTTTAAGGATATAGCAGATATTGCACACAGTGTAGAGAGCGTGGGGGTATTTGAATGGCAAGATGGGCTGGTCTGTATCTTGCTTAGTGTATCTGCCACTTTGTGGGAATTGAGATTTCATTCCGGGGATAGGAGGAGCAACCATGCCCCGCTGGAAGGTGCAGGGGATAACGCAACATAAACAGTTGGTGTCTGAAGATGATGGGCCCTTGTAGTTTGTGGAGTTAGAACAGAGATATAGGCTGGCGAACAGGGACAGTTTCCCCTACCTGCAGGTATGGAACTATTTGAGAACTCTGAGAAAGGAGGATCTTTTAGCTTCTCAATGCTCAGCTCTGGAAGAACTTATGATGGCGGAAGGAGTCACCCATATTTCTATCTTATCACTGCAGAGGGCATTGGCAGATAAATACTGGCATCATGACTATAATAGGATAGCAGAGCTTTGGAATGCAGATTTACGGATCTCTGCGATTGGCAAGGATGGCCTTAAGACTCTGGCTTCTATTTCGCAGCTGACAGTAATGCAGAGCTTTGAGAAATGCAGTTCCGTATACTGCATCAGTTATAGTTTGCCCCTGTCAGAGCCTTTCAGGCAGGATGTGTGCAGTCAGTGTGCTGCCTGAAGTGTCAATGTATTTTATTTTTTATTTTTATTTATAAACATTTGTTATATCATTCATCACACCTAACAGAGCCGCATCTGAGCGGTTTACAAAGTCTAAAGAACAAATACACAAAAACCACAACACAACACAATCAAACATGTTGTTATTATTTGTTGTTTAAGTGCCATCTAGTCGTAGTCAACTCATGGCGACCTTCTGGATAGTTGTTCTAAACTGTGTTCTGTCTTCAGTCAGGCGGCTCATAGTTGATAGAGTGACATCCATTGCTGCTGTTATTGTATTGATCCATGTCATTGCTGACCTTCCTCTTTTGCATTGCCCTTCAAACCTTATCAAGCATGATGTCTTTCTCTAATATTCTCTCTTTGGATGATGTGTCCAGAGTATGAAAGTCAAAGTCTTGTCATATGAACATATAAAGAAAGCTTAGGTTTGATCTCCTCTAGTACTGACTGGTTTGTTCTTCATGTAGTCCATGGTATACACAGTATTCTTAGCCAGCACCATAATTCAAAGGCATTGATTTTCTTCCTGTCTATTTTTGTCACTGTCCAACTTTCACATCCATATGACATTATTGAAAATACCATGGCTTGGAAAGTCAAATCTTTGTATGGAGAGACTTCTCAAGAATCTTGTCTAAGTCCTTCATAGTCATTCTGCCAAGTGCAACGCATCATCAAATTTCATGACTGCTTGTCATTTCTTTATTGATAATTGATCCAAGCAGGTTAAAGTATCCACTATATCTTCTCCGTAAACAATGAACTTGTTGATTTTCCCAGTTGTCAGGATCTTTGTCTTCTTTATATTAAGGTGTAGACCCATTTTAAGACTAATGTTCCTAGATTCTGAGTAGCAAATGTTTCCTATTGTCTTCATTTCAGCCAGCATTGTGGTATCATCAGCATAGAGAAGGTTGTTGATGAGTCTTCCACCAATCTTCACACCTGGGTTGTCTTCATACAGTCCTGCTTCTTTGATGATTTGTTCTTCCTATAAATTAAACAGGTAAGGGGAATGTATGCAGTACACCTGTCATACACCTTTGCTGATTTTAAACCATTCTGTTTGAATTGCTTCTTGATCAGTGTAAAGATTGTGCAAGAGAACTATCAGGTGTTCTGGTATACCCATGAGTTTCTCATGGTTTACACAGTCAAAAGCCTTGCTGTGGTCAATAAAACACATATAGATATCCATTTGGTATTCTTTTGTCTTTTCAAGAATCCATCTCACATCTGCGATGATGTCTCTTGTTCCTCGGCCTTTCCTGAACCCTGCTTGCACTTCAGGCAGTTCTCATTCCAGGTATGGTTGTAGTCTCCATTGAATGATTTTGAGTAGAATCTTGCTGGCATGTGGGATCAGAACGATTGTGTGATAATTTCTATAGTCAGTCTGATCACCTTTCTTCAGTATTGGCATAAACACAGATCTTTTCCAGTCCGTTGGCCTTGATGACGTCTTCCAAATTTACCTGGCAGAGCCTTGTAAGTACGGTAACAGGTGCATCCAGTTGCTGTAATACTTCAATAGGAATGCCATCAGTAGCCGATGCTTTGTTCTTTGATAAAGCTTTCAATGCTGCTTCGACTTCTTCTTTCATCACCAATGGTTCCTGATCATAAGATACAGGTTGAAACAGCTGATCTTTATGGTATAATGACTCTGCATATTCTTTCCACCTTTTCTTGATCTTCTCAGCATCATTCAACATGGATCCTTGAGCATCTTGTAGCATTCCAATTCAAGACTGGAAATTTCTCTAACTTTCATAACTTTAGGAAAGCCGATCTTCTTCTTCCTCTAATAGCTTCTGAATTTATTTCCTTGCATGCGTCATTGTAGTATTTCTCTTAGTCTTGTTTTGCTGCACATTGGAAATCGCTGTTGAATGCTGCGATTGCCTCTCTTTCTCCTCTGACTTTAGCTTCTCTGCATTTCTGGGCAATTTTCAGAGTTTTTTCAGTCATCACATTACGACCAGTTTTGCTTTTTCATCTTTTTTAAAGGCTTTTCACTTTCTTGATGTCATCCCATAACCCTTTTGGTGCTCTGTCATTTGTATCCAAAGTAGCAAATTGTTTTCGCAGACAGTCTTTAAATTTGCGTGATATATTCTCAAGGTCATATTTTGCTACATTCATCTTGAAAGTTTGCATACTAGTAGTTGGTTATCTGTACCATGGTCCACCCCAGGTTTTGTCTTTGTTGATGTTATTGAGCTGTTCCATTGTTGACTTCCACAGATGTAGTTACGTTGATGTTTGTACAGTCCATTGGATGAAGTCCATGAATAAATTTGCTACTTGTGTTGTTGGAAGAAGGTGTTGGAGATGAATAGATCATTGGTCTTGCAAAATTCTATCAGTCTTTCCCCAGATTCATTTCTGTAGCCAACTCCATATTCAAACACTTTACCGCCTTCTTGATTGCCAGCTTTTGCATTCCAATCACCGTGACCATCAGGATATCTTGTTTGTATGTTCTGTCAATTTTAGCTTAAATGTGTTCACAGAACTCATCAACTTCATCCTCTTCAGCTGTTGTTGGGGCATATACCAAAATAATATTTATGTTGAAGGCATTCTTTGTAGACGAATAGAAATTAAGTGTTCACTGATTGCATTGTATTTCATTACAGTTCTTTCAAGCTTCTTCTTAATTATAAATGCAACACCATTTCTTCTTTGTCTTTCGTTTCCAGTATAGTATACCATGTGATCATCAGATGCAAAGTGTCCGATGCTAGTCCATTTCAGTTTGCTGACACTTAACAGATTTACACATTCTATTTCATTCTTGACCACCTCCAACTTCCCTTGGTTCATATGCTTTGCATGTTCCATTTCCCAATATGTAAGACATCTTTGCAGCTTCTGAATCTCATTTCATGCACAGCTACATCAGCATTCAGACGTCCCAAGGGCTTTAATCCTACCACATCATAAATACTGGCATTACTCTGAAAAGTCTTCAGCTCATTCCCAGTAGCCAATTAAGTGCCTTCCGACCTGGAGGTCTCATCATCCAGCACTATAGCAAACGTAATACCAATAAAACAAAACAACAACAACAAAAAAAGGAAAAACTAACCCCTCCATCTACATAAAAACATAAGAACATAAGATATGCCATACTGGGTCAGACCAAGATCCATCAAGCCCAGTATCCTATTTTCAACAGTGGCCAATCTAGGTCATACATACCTAGCAGTTTCCCCAAAAGACACAGGTTCTGCAATGCTTGTACTAGGTCAAGCATTGATATCCTGGGTCCCTTCTTAATAATGGTTTATGGACCTTTCCTCCAGGAACTTGTCCAAACCTTTTTTAAACCCAGCTACACTAACAGCCTTTACTACATCCTCCGGTAACAAATTCCAGAGTTTGATTACACGTTGAGTGAAAAAATATTTTCTTTTATTAGTCTTAAATAGTTTACCCTGTAGCTTCATTGCATGTCCCCTAGTCTTTCTATATTCTGATAACGTAAACAGTCGATCTACGTTTACCCGTTCCACTCCGTTAATTAATTTATAGACTTCTATCATATCTCCCCCCAGCCGTCTCTTTTCCAGGTTAAAGAGCCCTAACCTTTTTAGCCTTTCTTCATAGGAGTATCCTTCCATCCCCTTTACCATTTTGGTGGCTCTTCTCTGAACCTTTTCTAATAACGCTATATCCTTTTTAAGATGCGGCGACCAGAATTGCACACAATATTCAAGGTGCGGTCTCACCATGGAACGGTATAGAGGCATTATAATATCTTTTGTTTTATTTTCCATTACTTTCCTTATGATACCTAGCATTCTATTTGCTCTCTTGGCTGCCGCTGCACACTGGGCCGAGGGTTTTAACATGTTATCCACAATGACGCCTAAATCTTTTTCCTGGGTGGTAGTTCCTAATGTGGAACTTTGCATCGTGTAACCATAGTTTGGGTTGTTCTTCCCTAGGTGCATAACTTTGCACTTGTCCACATTAAATTTCATCTGCCATTTTGATGCCCAGTCTTCCAATTTATCAAGATCCTCTTGCAATTTTCCACAATCCTCTTGGGTTTTAACAACTTTAAATAGTTTTGTGTCATCTGCAAATTTGATAATCTCACTCGTTATTTCACTTTCCAGGTCATTTATGAATATGTCAAAAAGCAGCGGACCCAGCACAGATCCCTGGGGTACACCACTATTCACCTTTCTCCATTGGGAATATTGGCCATTTAGCCCAACGCTCTGCTTTCTATCTTTTAACCAGTTCCTGATCCACAGTAGTTCACTGCCTCCTATCCCATGACTCTTTAGTTTTGCCAAAAGTCTCTGATGAGGGACCTTATCAAAGGCTTTCTGAAAGTCCAGATACACTATATCAACCGACTCACCTTTGTCCACCTGTTTATTCACACTTTCAAAAAAACATAACAGATTAGTAAGACAAGATCTTCCTTGTCTAAAGCCATGCTGGCTGTCTCCCATTAGGCCATGACTATCTACATGCTGAGTAATTTTATTCTTTATGATGGTTTCTACCATTTTTCCGGGTACTGACGTGAGGCTCACCGGTCTGTAGTTTCCCAGATCACCCCTCGAACCCTTTTTAAAAATTGGTGTTACATTGGTGATCCGCCAATCTTCAGGTATTAGAGATGATTTTAATGATAGTTCACAGATTACTAATAGCAGGTCTGCAATCTCATATTTCAGTTCTTTCAACACCCTTTGATGTATACCATCTGGCCCAGGTGATTTGCTACTCTTCAGTTTATCTAATAGTTGTAATACATCTTCCCGATGTATCAATATTTCCTTCAATTCTTCCGCACCTTTAAATACCAATTCAGTCATGGGTAACATCCCTACATTTTCCTCAGTAAAGACCGAAGCAAAGAATTCATTCAGTCTCTCAGCTATCGCCTTGTCGCTTCTTAGTGCCCCTTTAACTCCTCTATCATCTAATGGTCCTACTGACTCTCTCACAGGTTTTTTGCTACGAATGTACTTGAAAAAATCTTTATTTTGCATTTTTGCTTCCGCAGCAAGCTTCTTCTCAAATTCTCTCTTTGCCTTCTTTATCAATGCCTTGCATTTGACCTGCCAGTGCTTGTGCTGTTTCCAGCTTTCATCGTTTGGCTCTTTTTTCCATTTCCTGAAAGATGCTTTCTTGGAAACAACAGCCTCTCTGACCTCACCTTTAAACCATGCTGGCAGTTTTTTGGACTTCCTTCCACTTTTCTCAAAGCGTGGAATACAGCTGGTCTGGGCTTCCAAGATAGTATTTTTCAACAACACCCAAGCTTGATGTAAGTCTTTAACCTTTGCAACTGCTCCTTTTAGTTTTTTCTTAACTATTTTCCTCATTTTATCATAGTCTCCCTTTCGAAAGTTAAAAGGTAGTATTGTGGATTTCCTTACTATCCCTCCTCCACTAATTAAATCAAAGGCGATCATGCTATGATCACTATTACCAAGTGGCCCCAACACCCTTATCTCTTGCACTAGATCTGGTGTTCCACTAAGGACTAGGTCTAATATGGCTTCCCCTCTCGTCGGTTCATGGACCAGCTGCTCCAAGAAGCAGTCATTTATGTCACCTAGGAACTTTATCTCCCTAGTATGTAGTGCAGTGACACTGACCCAGTCGATACCGGGGTAATTGAAATCGCCCATTATTATTACCGTGCTGTAAATTTTGTTAGCTTCCTTGATTTCTTTGAGCATTTCATCATCCATTTGTTCATTCTGGCCAGGCGGTTGATAGTACACCCCCACCGCCATCGCCTTCCCCTTTTCACATGGAATTTCAATCCATAGAGATTCTATAGCAAATTTTGTTTCCTGCAAAACTTTAATCCTTTCTGACTCAATGCCCTCTCTAACATAGAGCGCAACTCCTCCACCAATTTGATCAGCTCTATCATTATGATATAGTTTGTACCCAGGTATCACAGTGTCCCACTCTTCAAAAGCCAGTTGAAGCAAACTGGTCTTCACCTACTTATATGAGCTATCCGCCCTAATCTCCATAGGAAGATTATTCCCACTAGCGCTCCTTGTGGCCTTGGGCAAGTCACTTAACCCTCCATTGCCTCAGAAAAATACAAGTTATCAATGTCCCTGTTTAATGTACATTACCAATAAGTTTCAATGTAAACCGCTTTGATTGAAATGATAAGGCGGTATATAAAACCTGTTAAATAAATAAATATTCCAACAAATTGGGGCATTATAAGAAAAATAAGCTTTTCTATCTCTTCACTGTTGGAACAGAGGAATAGTTAGGAGATGTGCCTGAGATGATCTCAACTGATGGGCCAGAACATAAGGTACCAAAAGAATGGATATGTAAGGGAAGCCCGAGTAAAAGGCACGATGTGAATGCATAAAAATTTTAAAAGTTATATGTTGTGCAATCAGGAGCCAATGTTCTTTTTTCAAGAGAGGCCTCAAATGATCCGTTATTTTGTCCCGATATAAAACCTTAACCACTGTAATTTGCAACAATTGTATCCTTTTTAACATATCAAGAAAAAGGCCCCTATATAATGAATTACAGTAATCTAAACGATTCATTATCAGTGCGTGGATAAGGGTCCACAAAGAATTAACATCAAAATAATGCTTTATAGAACACAACAGACGCAAGTCATAAAAGGATTTCTGTACCAATGCAGAAACCTGTGGTTTAAATAATAATTCACCATTACAAATAATACCTAACATGGTGATCTTAGCTTTAATCGAAAGTGGGTCACCTTTTGTCATATGTTTTGTGAATGTTCTAAAGTCACTGCCTTCTGACAAAGAATACGTACTTATTTAGGGTGAATCCTGGGGCGCCATCTTGCAGAACTATCTCAGAAGGTGGTCCTAAATGTCTGTGGGAGGTTGGTGTGTGGGAAGGCAAGAGGGAAGATCTAGGTCAGACAGGCATGGATGATTGCCTGGAAGAGGACTGTGCTATATTGGGTGGATTCTGAGGGTCCATCTTTCTGGTAATGGTGGAATGCACTGCATCGTTATATGCCACTGGAGCAGGAGGTGGGCGTGGAGGTGACAGGGTTGATCGGAAAAGTTTAAGAACGTAAGAAATGCCATATTGGGTCAGACCAAAGTCCATCAAGCCCAGTATCCTGTTCCCAACAGTAGCCATTCCAGGTCACAAATACATGGCAGGTTCCCAAAAAGATACACAGGTTCCACAGTGCTTCTCCTGGGGGAAGCAGTGGATTTCCCGGGTCCTCTTTAATAATTATTATAATGGTTTATGGACTTTTCCTCTAAAAACTTGTCCAAACCTTTTTAAAACCCAGATACACCAACAGCTTTTACCACTATCTCTGGTAACAAATTCCAGAGTTTGATTACACGTTGAGTGAAAACATTTCTCTTATTAGTCTTAAATGGGTTACAACCGATCTATATTTACCTGTTCCACTCCATTCATTAATTAATGGACCTCTATAATATCTCCCCTCAGCCATCTCTTTTCCAAGTTGAAGAGCCCTAATCTTTTAAGCCTTTCCTCATAGGGGTATCCTTCCATCCCCTTTACCATTTTGGTGGCTCTTCTCTGTACCTTTTCGAATTCTGCTATATTATTTTTAAGATACGGCGACCAGAATTGCACACAATATTCAAGGTGCAGTTGCACCATGGAACGATACAGAGGCATTATATTATACTTGGTTTTATTCTCTATGCCTTTCCTTATGATTCCTAGACATTCTATTTGCTTCATTGGCTGCCCCTGCACACTGAGCAGAGGATTTCAATGTATTATCCACAATGATGCCTAAATCTTTTTCCTGGTGGTGGTTCCTAAGATGAAACTTTGCATTGTGTCACTGTAGTTTGGGGTATTTATTCCTAGGTATGGGAAGGATAGATACAGATTTTACTTCCTAGAGTGCAAAGTTATGTAGTTAACCATCAAGATGGATCTGCTCACGAGAGAGTCCTTTTCACCAATCCACAAGCTGCCCTCTAATGTTGACTGTCAATTGTTAAGGGTTCTATGGGCCCAATATTTGAAGGCATTTACTGTACACTGTTTACATAACGGTAAACCGTGTAAATGCCGCTTTGCAGATATTCAATGGCACTAACATGGTGTTAAGTGCTTAGCATTGGATTAGCATTGCAAATCTGGAAAGAAGTAAAAAGATTGTGGATGCCCTCCAAGATGCATTACTTAGACAAATGGTGATGGAACCGACCAGGGAGTGCTCGGTACTGGATTTAGTGCTCACCAACAGAAATAGCATGTCCAATATCCGGGTGAGTGCCCATGTGAGCAACAGTGATCATCACAAGGTGTGGTTTGAGATAAAAGCCAAGGTAGAATCCAATCACAGCAAGAGCAAAGTCCTAGACTTCAAAAACACTGACTTCAGCAACATGGCCAAGTACCTGAAGGAGGAGTTGGAAGGGTGGGAGGGGAATAAGGGAAGTGGAATTGCAATGGGCTAAACTAAGGGAGGCAATAAAAGGGGTAACAGATACATATGTAAGGAAAGTAAATAAAAACAAGAGGCAAAGGAAACCTATTTGGTTCTCCAAAGTAGTAGCTGCACAAATAAAGGCAAGAACCACAGCTTTCACAAAATTCAAAAGTTCGCAAACAGCGGAGTACAGAAAAGAATATAGAATCAAACTGAAAGAAACAAAAAGAGAAATAAGGATAGCAAAATCAAAGGCAGAAGAAAAGATGGCTAAAGATGTGAAGTGTGGTGCAAAAACATCTTTCAGGTATATTCAGGAGAGGAGGAAAATCAGAGGTGGAATTGCAAAACTCAAAAGTGCTGAGAACGGATTTGTGGAAAGTGACATTGAAAAGGCAAAAATGCTAAACAAATACTTCTGCTCTGTTTTTACTAGAAAATAAATCCAGGAGAAGGACCACCTGTGATTGACAAATATACAAATGGGAATGGAGTAGACACCACACCATTCACAGAAAATGATGTTAGAGCAGCTTGCAAAATTGAAAGTGCCAAGGCCATGGGACAGGATGGGATACATCCCAGAATACTGAAAGAACTCAGAGAGGTTCTTGCAGGGCCGTTAAAGGATGTTTTTAATAGATCCTTGAAGACAGGAGAAATTCCACAGGACTGGAGAAGGGCTGATATGATACCTCTTTACAAAAGTGGTAATAGGGAAGAAGTGACAAACTATAGGCCAGTAAACCTTACCTTGGTGGTAGAAAATGTAATGGAGGTGCTCCTGAAAGAGCAAATAGTGGACTTTCTCAAAACCAACAGGTTCCATGATCCACGGCAACATGGTTTTACCAAAGGATGATCTTGCTAAACAAATCTGATTGAGTTCTTTGACTGGGTGACCAGAGAATTAGATCAAGGGCATGCGATAGATGTGATCTACCTACATTTCAGCAAAGCCTTTGATACTGTTCCTCATAGGAGGCTTATCAATAAACTCAACAGCTTGGGGATGGGTCCCAATGTGGTGAACTGGATCAGAAATTGGTTGACTGACAGACAACAGAAGGTGATGGAAAATGGAACTCATTTGAATAAAAGGAAGGTGATTAGCAGTGTGCCCCAGGGTTCAGTTCTGTGGCCGGTACTGTTCAATGTATTTGTGAGTGATATTGCTGAAGGACTGAATGGAAAAGTCTATCTTTTTGCAGATGACATGAAAATTTACAACAGAGTGGAGTCCCCTGAGGGACTAGATAATATGAGGAAAGATCTACAAAAGCTGGAAGAACGGTCTAATGCTTGGCAGTTAAGATTTAATGTGAAGAAGTGCACTGTCATGCACTTGGGAAGCATAAATCCAAGGGAATCATATGCGATAGGGGGTAAGAGGTTGGTGTGCATGGACCAGGAGATGGACCTCTGAGTGATTGTTTCTGAGGATCTCAGGGTGGCGAAACAGTGTGACAAGGCGGTGGCAAAAGCCAGAAGGATGCTGGGTTGCATACAGAGAGGAATTACCAGCAGAAAGAAAGAGGTACTACTGCCACTGTACAAGTCGTTGGTGAGGCCTCACTTGGAATACTGTGTTCAGTTTTGGAGACCATATCTCGCAAAGGACATAAAAAGGCTGGAAACAGTTCAGAGGAAGGCAACCAAAATGATTTGGAGCCTGCGTCAGAAGACTTATGAGAAAAGACTTGAAGATCTAAATATGTACACTCTGGAGGAGAGGAGGAACAAAGGAGATATGATTCAGACCTTTAAATACTTAAAGCGTATTAATGAACAAACAAACCTCTTCCAACAATGGGGAAGCTGTAAAACTAGAGGGCATAACATGAAGCTGCAAGGGGATTAACTGAAAGGCAACGTCAAGAAAAGCGTAGTTACTCACCTGTAACAGGTGATCTCCGGGAATAGCAGGAATTTAGTCCACACATATGGGTATCGTTGGTACCGACGGAGCCTGCGCAGGAACGCTCCCCAATGTCCAATAAGAACGCTTTTGGGAGCATCCCTCAGCACATGCGTGCTACCTTCCCGCCTTTCCAACTGTCCCTCTTCAGTTAAGTTTGTAGCTGAGTGAAAGGATAGAGGGAGAGAGGAAAGAGGAAAGAGACAAAGAGAGAGAGAGAGAGAGAGACAACTCCTAGGGGAGGTGGGTGGGTTGTGAGGACTAAATTCCTGCTGTTCCCAGAGATCACCTGTTACAGGTGAGTAACTACGCTATCTCCAGGAACAAGCAGGAATGTAGTCCTCACATATGGGGACTCCCTAGCTGAAGATGCCAGGGAGATAGCCCCAGGAAGGTGCCACCGTCAAGGGTGAAGATCCTTCCTCCCATGGATCTCTGGCATCCCACCAGGGTTGGTGGGTAGGAGTTGGTTTATGTTTGAAAAAGGTTTTGAAGAACAGCTTGGCCAAAGAAGGCATCCCGACGGGAGGCTTTAACTAGGAAGTAGTGGACTGTGAAGGTGTGTACCGAAGCCCAGGTGGCTGCTCGACAAATGTCATCGATAGACACAGAGTGGAGATTAGCCATAGAAGCTGCCATGGCCCTGACATTATGAGCTGTGACGTGGTCCTGAAGAGGAAGACCCTTACTCTCATAAGTAAAGGATATGCATTGGGCAATCCATTTAGATAAAGTTCTTTTGGAGACTGGAAGTCCCAAATGACTAGGGTCAAAAGCTATAAAAAGTTGTGAAGACTTTCTATGTTGCTGTGTTCTTTGTTTGTAAAAGGCTAAGGCCCTTTTGCAATCCAAAGTATGAAGGTTCCTTTCTGCATTAGAGGCGTGAGGCCCGGGAAAAAATACAGAAAGGTAAATTGATTGATTTAAATGAAAAGGTGAAACCACCTTTGGCATAAAATGAGGGTGAGTTCGAAGAACAACCTTATCATGATGAAACCTAGTATAAGGAGGATCAGCCACTAAAGCTTGCAATTCACTGATGCGACGGGCAGAGGTGATTGCAATTAGGAAGATGACCTTCCAGGTCAAAAACTTAAGGGCTGCAGTGGCTAAATGCTCAAAAGGCGGCTTCATGAGCTGCTCGAGAACTAGATTTAGATCCCATGCCACCGGTGGTGGCTTGATGGGAGGTTTGGTTAATAGAAGGCCTCTCATAAATATTGATATGAGTGGATGAGAGGAAATTGGTTGTCCATTCAGAGGCTTATAAGAAGCTGCAATTGCACTAAGATGGACTCTTACTGAATTGGTCTTTAACCCAGAATTCGATAAGTGAAGAAGATACTCTAGTATCGATTCTAAGGGTACGATCAGGGGGTTCAATCCCCTCCTTGAGCACCATATAGTAAAATGTTTCCACTTGAAGGCATAAGATCTTCTTGTGGAAAGTTTCCTAGAAGCTCAAAGGATATCTTTTACCTGCTGAGACAGGTTGAGATCCTGGAGGTCTAAGCCTTCAGCAACCAGGCCGTAAGGTGCAGGGACTGGGGATTCGGGTGCCATAGTGTCCCGTTCTCCTGAGAAAGGAGATCTGGAGCATGCCCTAACTCCAAAGGTGCTGCTTGAGAGAGATGCAAAAGCAGGGAATACCACGCCTGGTGTGGCCATCGTGGTGCGATGAGAATCATGCGACCCCTGCCTCTCTGAAGTTTGAAAAGTGTTTTGGGAATGAGGGGAATGGGTGGGAAAGCATAAAGGAAGTTCTGACCCCAGTGAAGGAGGAAGGCATCCCTTGCCTAACAGCAGTGTGCCGGTATCCTGGAACAGAACCGGGGAAGTTTGGCATTCAGTGGACTTGCAAATAGGTCTATGTCTGGAGTACCCCAGAGATGAAATATCTTTGCCCCCTGGTCTAGGTGGAGTGACCACTTGTGAGGTAGCAATACTCAACTGAGTTTGTCTGCCCAAAGGTTTTGAATGCCTGGAAGATATACCACTAGAAGGTGAATTTGGTGCTCTCTGGCAAGGGCCCATAGTCGTAAAGCTTCGTTACATAACGACAGAGAGCCGGTTCCGCCCTGCTTGTTCACATAGAACATGGCTACCTGATTGTCCGTCTGGACCAGTATTGTCTTGTAGCTGAGCTGGGCGTGGAACACGTGAAGAGCTAAATAAATAAATTGCTCTTAATTCCAGGAGGTTTATGTGTAAACCTACCTTCTGTGGAGTCCAGGTGCCCTGGATAGAGAGATGATCCAGGTGTGCCCCCCAACCCACCTGTGAGACATCTGTTGTTAGGGTGGCCTGAAAGAGGGGTTGATGGAAAGGAGACCCCACTGTCAGATTTTCTAGTGATTGCCAACATTGGAGGGACAAAATTAGTCTTTGAGAGACTGTTATTTTGTCCGACAAATTGCCCGTGGCCTGTGTCCACTGTGTGGAGAGGGTCCACTGAGCTGCTCGCATGTGGAGGCGAGCATATGGGACTACATGAACTGTGGATGCCATGTGTCCCAGTAGCTGCAGTAGTTTCCGAGCCATGAGGGAGGATTTTCCTGTTGCTTGGGAAGCTAGCTGCATAATGCGAAGACACCGGCTTGTGGAAGGAAAGCCCTTGCTTGCCTGGTATCCAGATAGGCTCCTATGAATTCTAGGCATTGGGAAAGAACTAGTTGAGATTTCGGGAAGTTGATTTCCAATCCCAAGTATTGGAGTATTCGCATTGTACGAGACAGTGCAGTGCTGGCCTCTGCAACTGTAGAGGCTCGAATGAGCCAGTCGTCTAAGTAGGGGAAGACCAAAATCCCCATGGTCCGTAGAAATGCTGCTACTACTGCCATGCATTTTGTGAACACCCTTGGTGCTGAAGCCAGACCAAAAGGAAGAACCCTGTACTGGAAATGTCTTCCCCTGAAAAGAAAATGTAAGAATGTCCTGTGATCTGGATGGATGAGAATGTGTGTGTGTGTGTGTGTGTGTATGCATCCTTTAAGTCTAGAGAGCAAAGCCAGTCCTGGCCTTGAAGGTACGGCAGAAGAGTTCCTAGAGAAATCATTTTGAATTTCTCTTGAAACAGATATGTGTTCAGTTCTCTGAGGTCTAGAATGGGTCTGTGTCCCCCTGTTTTCTTTGGGATAAGAAAATAGGGGGAGTAGAACCCTGTTCCCTGTTGAAAAATGGGTACTTCTTCTATTGCCCCTTGGGCAAGAAGTGTGGAGATCTCGTAATCTAGCAGATTGTCCGCAGAGGTTTGTGAATTGAACTGCTTTAGAGTTGTAGGAGGGGGTATGCTGTGAAAATGAAGTTTGTACCCCTCTCCTACAATGGACAAAGTCCAATCTTATGCTGTTATTTGGTGCCATCTGTGGCATAACCTGCCCGGAATATTGGGGGGTTGGGGACCCCTCAGAGGCAGGAAGGCGAAGCTCTCTGGGAAGGAGTAAAAGCCCTTGAGGGGGCTGAACCTGGAGAGCTGGTTGGGCTCTCGGTCCTTTTGGTTTCTTTTGTTGTCTAGGTTGTCCCTTTTGGGCTACCTGACCTGAAGTCTGCTGGGTATAGGAAGGATAAAACTTCCTCTTTTTGCTAAAAGAGGGATTTTTATAAGGCTTCCTTTTGTCTGGAGTGGCTGTAGACTTTGACAATCTATCTAAGGTAGAATTGTCAGCATCTAACTCATTAGCCTTTTCCTGCCAGTTCTTGCCGAAGAGATTCTCCCCTGTGCGAGGAATGTTGCCTAATTTGTCCTGTACCCAAGTCTCCAAGTCTGATACCTGTAGCCAGGCAATCCATCGTGCACCAATGGCAATAGCAGAAGTTCTGCTGATGCATTCAAAGCAGTCAAAAGCTGCACGATTGACAAACGTAGAGACATTTTGAGCATGCTTAACTAGAGCAAGAAAATCTTGTCTCTTATCATCTGGGAGAAAAGGGCTTATAAGTTCCAAGTCTCCTGTGACTTCCTTAAGGAACATTCCCATATATAGGATGTATGAACTGATTCTAGCTGAAAGCATGGAAGCTTGAAAAGTTCTGCGTCCAAAAGCATCCAGAGTCCTGCATTCACGACCTGGAGGATTGGATGCATGTCTCTTTGCACTTTTCATCCTACGCATGGCTGATTCCACTACCATTGAATGGCGTGGCAGCTGGGTTTTCTGAAAACCAGGACATGGTGGAACTCGATACATAGTATCAAGCCTCCTAGAGTGAGGAGAAGTGGTCAGAGGTGTCTCCCACATTCTGAGCATCAAGCTATGCAGAATTTCATGGATAGGCAGAGTAGCTGCCTCCTTGGGAGCTTTAGGATATGGGAGGATTTCCAATTCCTTTGCTCTGGGTTCTTCTTCAGGAGCTACTGTGATTGAAAGACCTTTGGCCATATCACGGATGAAATCCTGAAAAGACATGTCCTCTGGAGGTGACATTCTGCGTTGGGGAGAAGAGGGATCTTCTAGAAGAAACCCTCTAGTGCCAACAGAATTATCAGAGTCTTCGGAATCGGAGGAATCAAAGTATTCCTGACTCCGATGCTCTTGCAAAGCACGATCCCGGTACTGATCGAAGTCGGTACCGAGGTGAGCCGTGCCGCTTTGTCCCCTCCAGCTAGAGATGGCATAGGAAGAGTTCCCACCTGGGCCGGCATCGTCAGTACCGGCATCGGTGTCGATGTCGGCACCGGTGCTTTTGGGGGCACCGGTGCTCTTGGGACCACCGGTACCGCAGCCGAGAGAAGAGCTGCGATACTGCGCTCAATAGCGAGGAACCTCTGGTCTATCGACGCTGCCAATGCCTGGGTGTCAGTACCAGTAAGGACGGCCGGAACCCATGAGCATGGCACAGGTAGTTCTTGCGAGGTTGAGGCCTCGAGAACATCCTGAAGCCCCATCGATGCTTTGGAAGCCAAAGCCTCCCACCGGGGCTGTTTTGCTGGTGTGGTTCCCTCAAGGGCAATGCCAACGGCCTCTCGATACTTAGCAGGAGAGCTATCCTTTGAGGACCGGCTCTTATGTTTAGTTACTTCAGATCCATACGAGGAATTAGAGGCCCTCGACAATGTCGATGCAATGGATCTGGCATCCGAAGAAAAAAGGGTACCGAGCTTTGCGGCCTGGTTCTGTCTTCCTCTTTTGGTCATCCACATGCAGGAGAGACATTCAGTTGGAGAATGATCAGGTCCTAAACATTTTAGACACCAATCATGGGTGTCAGTGACGGAAATGGTACCGCCACACTTAGTACATTTTTTAAAGCCACTAGTTGGCTTTTCCATGATTTAGGAAAATGGGGCCTAGTGCCCAAAATGGCGCCTAGCACCAAAAAGGATAGTTTCTGAAAGAAACACTGAAAGTTTTTTTTTTTTTTAAAAGAAGAAAAGAAAAGAACTGGCGGTACCGGTAGGCGTCGTGCGGTAGGCAAACACGACCACAGAAAGAAGTTTAAAGATGTAATTTTCTGCGGTGACAGGGAATAGGTCCTGTCAGCTCCGCGGAAAATGAAGAACTGAAAAGGGACAGTTGGAAAGGCGGGAAGGCAGCGCGCATGTGCTGAAGGATGCTCCCAAAAGCGTTCTTATTGGACACTGGGGAGCGTTCCCGCGCAGGCTCCGTCGGTACCGACGATACCCATATGTGAGGACTACATTTTCACTAAAAGGGTGGTGAATGCTTGGAATGCCCTCCCGATGGAAGTGGTGGGGGCAAATACAGTGACAGAATTCAAAATGGCATGGGACAGACCCAGTGGCTCCCTTTATAGCAACAGGATAAAATCAAAACAAACATAACTATTTCTTATATCTCAGTAAACAGGGGAGACCTACAAGGAGCGGTGAGTACACCCCTAAACAAAGGCATGGGGAGAGGTGACCTGCATAGAGTGGCAGGTGCACCTACTCTTGCCGCCTTGCTGGGCAAACTAGATGGACCATGCTGGTCTTTTTCTGCAGTCATATACTATGTTACTATGTAAATGTCTTGGGGTGGACCAATCAAGCCTTCCTGCCCGCTCTGCCTTTTGATGTTGGCTAAGACCCGGAAGGAATGAGAAAGGCAGCAGGGGGAGCTGTTTGGTAAGTCTGCCTCAGGATCGGCATTGAGGGCAGAATCCCTGCCTTTGATGCTGGCATCGGGTGACTCTGCATCATGTGCTCGGGCTCAATCAGAGCTCCGAGGTCATCGGGCATCAGAGTCGTCCTCAGAGGACCTTCCCTGTGCATCGAGGGCTTTGACGAAGTTGAGGTCTAATCCCAGCCCCAGGGGGGCAAGACCTCTGGGATCCAGGCATGGAGTCCTCAACCCAACGCCGGTGATGATGGCTGGGAGCATCCTTTGAAGTAGCCCCGGCAGGAGGAGTCATCTATGGAAGTGGGGAATCGAGTCGGATCCCCCAACGTGATCACCATCAGGGATTCCTCTACCAGGGACCTGATGCCGGCCTCAATATCCTTGAGGCCAGCGCACTCCACTGCAGAGCCATCTGGCATCGAGGCCAATATGGTGGCCCCAGAATGCAGCTTCCCTGCGTTCCTTGAGGCACAGCGGGACCTGACTCCCGGTCACTCCGGATCATTTGTGCCAGCCACGGGGTCATCCTCAATGAGGACCTCTCTCCAGAGGATGCTCCACTCATCCTCAAGAGGCTGGCTCAATCGATGTCTACTCTGTCAGCAACCAACTTGAGGCTCAATGCAGAGTCATGCTCAGCAGCACTGGTGCTCTGATGCCACAAGTCATCAATGCCGAACCAGTCCAACACTGGCTCGGGGGCACTCGCTGATTCGTCCGGCTCCAAGTCGGTGTGGCAGATTGACAAGGAGTCTACCAACACCTTCCTTCACCAGGACATCCCTCTGACCCTTTCCCACCATACCATCGGTGGTGGTCACCTCCAGAGGATCTAGCCTTCCTGGAGTTTGTGCAAGAGATCTCCCAGGCACTCGCTTTTGTGGCGGTGCCCAAGAACGAGCCGCACTCCGAGGATCTTGAGATCCTTCAGTACAAGGCTCCTCCTTGGGAGGTACTGATAGTGCCCATGCCCCCATCCTCAAACAGATGCTGTTCAGGATGTGGGAGACCACGGTGACGGTGACAATTTTGAACCATCAACTCGATTCACAGTATCGAATCGGTCGGAGCCCCAGAAAACACAACTGCCACATAATTCCTGGTGGTGGAGTCAGCTGTGCTTCGTATTAAAAGCAAAAAGACACACTCCTCATTGTCCCCTGGTGGGGAGGCACACACCATGGATGCTTTTGGCAGGAAGTGTTTCCAGGGCTCCATGCTCACAGCCCTGATCCAGGCATACCAGCTATACATGGGCATGTACCTGCAGGATCTGGCAAAAGAACTCACCAGATTCTCGGCCGATTTATCAGGCAAGCCCCTTGAGCACTTCAGGACCCTGGTGTTATTGGTCAAGGAGTGCTCCAACTTTGAAACTAGGGCAGCCTTCTACAGCTTTGAGTCGGTGGCTCGGGTAGCTGCAGTGGGCATTAGTGCCTGCCACCTTGCCTGGCTACAATCTTCCAACTTGGAGCAGTGGGTTCAGGACAAATTGATCAATGTCCCTTCCTGGGGGAAGAATTCATGACCAGAACCAGGCCAACCTAGAAAGTGTCTGAACCTTCCTGCAAGAAGACTTCAGGGAAAAAGGTCCTTCCACCCAAAAACCAAGAAGGCTTACGAGAACTTCTCCAAGTTTGAGGCCTATCACCTCCCCCCCCCCAACACACACACACACATCCCCATCAGGGGCAGAAGGCCAAGGGCCAGGGACATGGCCTCTGTAAGTCAAAGGGGGAGCTTTTGACTCTTTGGGCCTAGCCTCCCTCCCCCAGGAGGTACAAGGCCCAAGGTTCACGGGAGGACAGCTGGTCCACTTTGCACACCAGTGGCCAAGCATCACCACAGACACTTGGGTGTTGCAGGTGGTCAGGGCGTGCTATCTCTTCTACCTTACCCAGCTGCATCCTCCCTTCTTCCCAGAGGAATTACCCATGGACCCCTTGCACAGAGAGTTTCTACAAAGGGAGCTCAAGTTCTTGCTCGAGGATCAAGCGGTGGAGCCCGTCCCCCAACCTCTTCAGGGCCGGGGATTCTACTCCCGCTACTTTCTTGTCCCCAGGAAGACAGGGGGCTTCCAGCCCATTCTGAATCTGCGGGACCTCAACTACTTCCTGGTCAAGGAAAAGTTCAAAATGGTATCCCTTGGAACCTTGATGCCTTACCTCCTGCCGGGAGATTGGCTATGCTCTTTGGATCTCATCCTGATCCATTCAAGGCACTGTCAGTACCTCTAATTCATAGATGGCGGATGACATTATCAGTACAGGGTACTCCCCTTTGGCCTAGCATCGGCTCCTCGCATAGTCACGAAATGCCTGGCAGTCATGGACGCTCGCCTTAGGCTCCTAGGGGTTTTCGTCTTCCCCTACCTGGACGACTGGTTCATATGAGCTGGCTCACTGGAGGAAGTACACAATGTAGCACAGTGCACCACAGGGCTGCTCCAGCGCCTTGGCTTTGTGGTAAACGTCCTGAAGTATCACCTACTGCTACCCATCGCTTGGAGTTCTTCGGTGTCCTACTGGATACCGCTCAGGCAAGAGCCTTTCTGCCACTGGATCAGACACTAAGCCTCTCTGCCCTGGTGCAGGCTGTGCAGGATGGGTCAGCGGTGACAGCCAGGTAGATGCTCTGCCTCTTGGGTCACATGGCATCCATCATCCACATAACCTCTTTTGCCCGCCTCCACATGCAACAGGCTCAATGGACGCTCAGTGCCCAGTGGACACAGGCTTGAGGCCATCTGAAGGACCACATCCAAGTCATGCCAGCTCTAGCAACAATCTCATGTCTGGTGGCAGGACCCCCTCAACCTCAGAGCCGGCCTGCCCTTGCAGGCTCCCCAATGCAACACATCCTTACAATGGACGCGTCCAAGTCCAGCTGGGGGGCCTTCAGTCACAAGGCCTATGGTCTCCAGAGGAGAGTGCCTTGCAGATTAACCTGCTGGAAAACTCAGGTTAGTCTATCATGCCCTGCAGGCCTTCCCGGATCATCTGGAAGGACAGGTGGTACAAGTCCAGATGGACAACCAAGTGGCAATGCACTACATCATCAAGCAGGGGGGCACAGGCTCTGCTGGGAGGCAGTGCGCCTCTGGAACATCACAACGAGGAAGAACATCTCCCTCAAAGCAGTGTACTTGCTGGGCCAGGACAATATACTAGCCAACTGCCTGAGCCGAGTCCTTAAGCCTCATGAGTGGAGGCTGAACCTGGCTGTGCTGGGGGAGGTCTTCAGGCACTGGGGGACCCTGAAGATCTCTTTGCCAGTCCAGAGAATACGCAGCTGCCACACTTCTGCTCTTGGAGGCTGGCCCGGGGATGGGAGACTGTGGATGCCTTCCTCCTCCCCTGGTCCAGGGACTTCCTGTATGTGTTTCAATCCACGCCCCAGGTGTCATGGGCCGCCTTCAAGATCCAAGCGGAGGCAGCTTCAATCATCTAAAGTGTACCCAGGTGGCTCAAGCATCCCTGGTTCTCCCTGATTTTACAGCTGTCCCAGCAGGACCTATTGCCACTGGGGACTGCCTCAGACCTGCTGTCACAGGAGGACGGGATGCTGTTACACCCCAACCTCCAGTCCCTTGTCCTGGTGGCCTGGATGCTGAGAAGCTAGCTATAGTGCATCATCGCCTCTCCAGGTAAGTTGAAGATGTTCTGCTTGCCTCCTGTAAGGACTCCACGTGATGTTACGCCTTTAAGTGGCATAGATTTTCACACTAGCGTGTGGATGAAGGTCTTAACCCCTTCTCCTGCATGATGCCGGACATCTTACGATACCTATTGCATCTGTCAAAGGATGGCCTAAAGTTCAACACAGTCAGAGTGCACCTTTGTGCCATCTCGGTGGATGGTCAGGCCATGTCAGTGCACCCTCTGGTAGACCAATTTATGTGAGGCTGCCTACTTTCCCAGCCCCCAATCCATCTGCCATCAGTGGCATGAGACCTCAATGTGATGTTGGGGAAGTTAATGGCTCCACCTTTCGAACCCCTGGCTACCTGCCATCTCAAGTACCTTTCTTGGAAGGTCCTGTTCCTGGTGGTGCTCACCTTGGCCAGGCGTGTGAGCAAGCTGCAGGTGCTGGTGGCACATGCACCCTACACCAGGTTCCACAGGAACAGGGTCGTCCTTTGGACTCACCCTAAGTTCTTGCCAAAAGTTGTTTCTGCTTTCCACTTGAATCAAGAGGTGGTGTTACCCACCTTCTTTCCCAGGCCTCATTCCTCTAGGGCAGAGGCCTCCCTACACATGCGGGACTCGGTGTACGGCTCCAATGTACTCAGGTAATCTTGGTGAAAAAATTAGAGACCCTTTTGTAGGTAGACCTGGCCTACAGACTGCAAGCATGCATTGTCCTTTTACATCCAGAGGACGCAGCTCCATTGCTGCTAAGTGCAGTTGTCTCTTGACCCTAGTCGACTGGGGGTTGCAGTCTCCAATCACGATGGGTGGACGACTGCATTTCCTTCACCTATCAACAGGCAGGGCTCTCTCTGGAGCATCATGTGATGGCTCACAATTTGCATGCCATGGCGGCCTCAGTGGCAAGCCTGTGTTCAGTGCTCTTAGTAGACATCTGCCGGGCCACCACTTTGTCATCTGTGCACACTTTCACTATGCACTACTGTTTGGGGGAGACCTCCCGGAGGGACAGCACCTTCAGTCAGGCCATACTGTGTCACCTCTTCAGGGAACAGTGCTGCTCCTTCCCTCCAACCTGTGATGTCCAGGCTACCAGAGTGAAGATTGCATCTTTGATGCTGCTACTGCAGTGTCAGACTTCTAGCCAACCAGTGCCCCCTGTTCCCGTTTATGGTCCACTTTTTTAGTTTCCTGTGGCTTTCACAGGTTTGTTTGGTAGCCTGTAGCTTGGGAGTCCCATATGTGAGGACTGACTTCCTGCTTGTTCCCGGAGAAAGCGTAGTTACTCACCTGTAACAGGTGTTCCTGTTTGGTAATCCAGTTTAGTCCTCCACAATCGGGTAGTGCCCCTCCTCCTGCAGCCGGGAGACTGGACCAATCAAATCTTCTGTAGTATATATACAGCCGGAGCTCCCAGAAGTCCCCAGTGTGTCCAGTCTCCCTGCAGCTGGAGGACTTCTGTGCCCCTGCTGGGCACGCTAAGTGACACTTGAAGGAGCAACACTAGTTAGTTAGTTAGTCTTTTGGGGTTTATTTCTGGTCCTTTATGTTCTATTTCCTTTGCTAAGGTAGCTGTATCTTTAAAAAAAAAAAAAAAAGAGACACAGGGGACTTTCTGGGGGAAGCCAGACCTGCCTTGGGCTCCTGCCTTCCTGCCTGGGAATCTCTGAAGCCTGGGTTGAGCTCTCCCCAAGACTGTTCGGGGAAGAGCCATACCGGCTGCAACATTGCCTGTCACTTGGAGAAGTGGGCTGAGTTCCTTGCTGTTCCCAGAGCTGGTAGGAATTTTCCTTGTTTTAATCTTTCAGCTCTCTGTTCTTTGCTTGGGCAGAGGCTCTGTCGGCTCCCCTGGCTTCCAAATTGCACTTTTTCCTGCTTTTTTTCGCTTGCCCTGTATTAGAGGGTCGTTTTCTTTCTTTTCCATATTATTTGGGTACCTTTGTATTTTCGTGCCGTTTTTTACCGCGGGTGAAAAAGTGCGGCGGCCATTTTGGATTTATAAATTGTTCTTTTTAAGGGCAATTTTTAACACTTGCGCCCGGGGTCCCCTGGTTTTTTTGGGGTTTATTTTGCTGGCGTTTTTGCTCAGGGCACCCCTAGGTTTCTGGGGTTTTTTTTTTTTACTGTAAAAAAAAAAAAAAAAAAAAAAGGTTTTAAATTTAATACTGTGCTGAATTGAATAAGGTCAGTCCCCTTGGTGTGGGCTTCCCTGTTCCTGTTGCCTTATTTTTCCCTGAGAGCAGGTGGCCTTGGCATGGCTGCCAAACCTCAGTGTGTAATTTGTGGCTCCCGCAGAGGTACAATGACTGACTCTGGAATCTGTAAGAGCTGTGCTGCAGTTTCTTCAGAACTGGAGCTGCCTATTGAAATTAAGGAACAGCATGTGCCCGGGGACCCTTCTCTTTCGGGGGACAGTGTCCCTTCACCGAGCATCCTTCCTTCTGGTCTGGGCCCGGCGTCTAATACGTCGGTCCCTGAGCTCCAGCAGGCGGCTATGGTAGCGTCGCCTATAGACTTTTCCCCGGATTTTGTTCTTCTCATGCTTCAGGCCTTCCGCTTAAGCTGGTCTGGTCATTTGCCGGAGGCTTGGCCCGCCTCTCTCCCCCCAGCATCCGCGGGGGGGGGTTCAGCGGTCTTCCCAACCCGCTGTTAAGCGGCCCAGGTTGGGGGACCAGGATCAGGACGCCCTTTGCCTCCCGGATTCCGAGGCTGAGGGGGATCCGGATATTGAGGCGGAGGAGTTAGAAGACGGAGAGCTTCCAGAACTGGAAGATCAGGCTCGCATCATTCGGGTGTTTCGAAGGGACGAGCTGGTACCTTTGGTCACGGAGTCTCTCCAAGCACTTAACCTCTCTGCGGTGCGGCCGCTGGAGGAGGAGGGTCTCGAGGATCCTCTCATTCAGGCGGTCAGGGATGCCCAGGTAGTTTTTCCTGTGCATCGAGTAGTTGAGCGGATGATCCATGCGGAATGGGAGCAACCGGAATCCGCTTTGAAAGGGATTCGGACCATGAATCGTCTTTACCCCCTTGCAGGCAAGGACAGGGACTTGTTTAAGTCTCCACGGGTGGATGCTGCCGTTTCGGCAGTGACTAAGAAAACCACCATCCCGGTTGAAGGGGCCGCGGCCCTGAGGGATGTTCAGGACAAAAAGGTTGATAGTTTGCTGAAGCAAGCCTTCGAGACCAACGCCTTATCGTTACAAGCTTCTATATGTGGGGCGTGGGTAGCTCGAGCTTGTTTGCGATGGTCGCAGCACCTGCGCTCGGGGTCCGGTATGGACCAACAGGGGCTGTTGGACGTTACCCGCGTGGAGTCGGGATCGGCCTACTTGGCGGATCTGTGTTATGATTTAATACGCTCCCTAGCTAATAGCATGGCCTCCATGGTAGCGGCACGACGGTCCATCTGGTTGCGCAATTGGGCGGCCGACGGTTCTTCCAAGTCTCGCCTCAGTAAACTACCCTTTAAGGGCAGGTTGTTATTTGGTGAGGCTCTGGATAAGTTGGTGAAGGATCTCGGTGAGTCTAAGGGTGGTCGGCTTCCAGAGAATAAGCCTAAGCTTAATAGGTCGTCCACCTCAGCGCGCGGCCAGGTTCGGGATGCGCGCAGATTTCGTTTTTCCTGGCTGTGGACTTCGCAGCGCGGTTGTTTTGGTACCCGTCATCAAGGGTTTCGTGGTTTCAGAGGAGCGGGAAGGGGCTTCTCTGGAGCCGCCTCTTCCTCGGCCTCTTCCTTTAATCGCAAGCCACAATGAAACGAGGCGGGCTCTAGAGGAAGACCCGGTCATCGGGGGTCGTTTGCGCGACTTTCTTCCTTCTTGGGCCCAAATTACGTCAGATCGGTGGGTGCTGCAGATTATAGAAGAAGGTTATGCCCTAGAGTTTGCGCACCCACTTCCGGATTCGTTTGTTCTGTCTCCCAGCAAGGGAGCTCAAAAGGCGCGGGACATCCGCGTGACCCTGGATCGGCTTCTCTCTCTGGGGGCCGTGGTTCCGGTCCCGCCCTTGGAAAGAGGCGCAGGTCGCTACTCCATCTATTTTGTGGTTCCCAAAAAGGGCGGTTCCCTTCGTCCGATCTTGGATCTCAAAGGCGTGAATCGCGCTCTCAGAGTACCGCACTTTCGCATGGAGACCCTGCGGTCAGTCATCGTAGCGGTGCGTCAAGGGGAATTTTTGACATCCCTCGATCTTACAGAGGCCTATTTACACATTCCCATCCGGCCCTCCCATCAACGGTTTCTCCGCTTTGCGCTCCCGTGGGGCCATTTTCAATTCCGGGCCATGCCGTTCGGACTCGCCACGGCTCCCCGCACCTTCACAAAGGTAATGGTTGTAGTCGCGGCGGCGTTGCGCAAGGAGGACATCCTGGTCCATCCATATCTCGACGACTGGTTGATTCGAGCGAAGTCCAGTCGGGAGTGTGTGCAAGTCACGGGCAGGGTGGTGGATCTCCTTCGGTCCCTCGGATGGGTGGTGAACGAATGCAAGAGTTGTCTGTCTCCGTCACAGGATCTCGAGTATCTGGGAGTCCGCTTCGACACAGCAAGGGGCTTGGTGTGCCTTCCGGAGCGACGCGTGCTGGCGTTGCGGGCTCTGGTCCGTCTCTTCCGGGGGATGCCAGCTCCGTCGGCGTGGTGGTACCTGCGGCTCCTCGGCACGATGGCGGCGACCTTGGAGGTGGTGCCTTGGGCGCGCTTCCACATGCGTCCGCTGCAGAGTGCTCTTCTGCGACGTTGGTCCAACCAGTTCGACTCGCTGAACAAGAGATTGCCTTGCCCAAAGACGGTTCGCCGATCCCTCCGGTGGTGGCTCTCCGCCGAGAACCTGTCGCGAGGAATTCCCTTGGAGCCTCCTCTGTGGGTTCCGTTCACGACGGATGCGAGCTTAACCGGCTGGGGGGCTCACTGCGAGTCCCGCTTTGCTCAGGGGGAATGGTCTCCCCTGGAGGCCTCTTGGTCGATCAACCGTCTCGAATTGCGGGCAGTCCGGCTAGCCCTGGTGGACCTGGAGACCCTGGTTCTTGGATGGCCGGTGAGAGTCCTGTCGGACAATGCGTCCACTATAGCTTACATCAATCGCCAAGGGGGTACCGGCAGCGTGGCCCTGGAGGCAGAAGCGGCGGCCTTGTTCAACTGGGTGCAAACTCGCCTTCCAGCAATCTCGGCGGCTCACATTGCGGGCGTAGACAATGTCCAGGCCGATTTTCTCAGCAGAGTGCGGGTGGACCCCGGAGAATGGGAGCTAAACCCACAGGTTTACGCACAAATCGTCCGGCGGTGGGGTCCACCCATCATGGATCTCATGGCGACCTTTCAATCAGCCAAGACAGGGCGCTTCTTCAGCAGGCGAAGGGAGCGCATGTCCGAGGGGCTCGACGCTCTCATTCAGCCGTGGCCAACGTCCGGTCTTCTTTATGTCTTTCCTCCGTGGGCTCTGATCGGCCGGGTCGTACAACGTATCGAGAGCCACCAGGGTCGCGTGTTACTGGTGGCCCCGGATTGGCCCCGGAGGCCCTGGTATGCCGATCTGGTCCGGTTGAGCGACGGCGTTCCTTGGCTCCTGCCCGCTCTACCGGATCTTCTTCTTCAGGGTCCCTTGCGGATGCCCCAAGTGGATCGATTCTCGCTTACGGTTTGGCCATTGAGAGGGCTCGGCTAAAAAGGAAGGGCTACTCCCCCGCGGTGATTTCTACCCTCCTGCGGGCGAGGAAAACGTCCACTTCTCTTACTTACGTTCGGATTTGGAGGATTTTTGAAGACTGGTGCTCCCGGCGGGGAGTCCGGGCGGCGACGGTTTCCGTGCCCGTCGTTTTAAGTTTTCTTCAGAATGGTTTCGATAAGGGCCTTGCGGCTAGTTCCCTAAAAGTCCAGTTGGCGGCTATCTCGAGTTATCGCGGCAAGGTTTTGGGTCGTCTGCTCGGGGCTCATCCGGATGTACGCCGATTCCTTACGGCTGTTTTTCATTTGCGGCCCTCCCGCAGAGTTTTCGTTCCTCCTTGGGACTTGAATTTAGTTCCGAGGGCCCTGGTTCGTGAACCTTTTGAGCCCCTACGCAGGGCGTCTCTGAAAGATCTCACGCTGAAGGCGGTTTTTCTTGTAGCCATCTGTTCGGCACGGCGCATTTCGGATCTGCAGGCATTGTCCTGTCGAGAGCCTTTCTTGTCTTTTTCCGCGGATCGGATCGTTCTCCGTCCGGTTCCTTCCTTTCTGCGAAAGGTGGTGTCTCCCTTTCACTTGAATCAGGCAGTGTTCCTTCCAGTGCTTTCTTCGCAATCTGTCGGGTCAACGGACAAAGGTCTTCTCCGGCTCGATGTGGGTCGTACGCTCCATCGTTATTTAAAGGTTACCGAGTCTTTTCGGAAATCTGACCGGCTTTTCGTGCTCTTCGGGGGTGCGCGTAAAGGGGAAGCGGCGGCTAAAGCCTCCTTTGCTAGATGGCTCAAAGAGGCGATCGCGTCCGCGTATCTGTTGCAACAGCGGTCTATTCCGGAGGGTCTGAGGGCTCATTCCACTAGGGCTCAGGCGACCTCTTGGGCGGAGCATAGCCTGGTTCCGCCGGCGGATATCTGTAGGGCGGCCACTTGGTCGTCTCTGCATGCTTTCAGTAGACACTATCGCTTAGATGTGTCAGCGGCTCGGGATTCCTGTTTTGGTTCGGCGGTTCTGCGCGCCGGATGGCAAGGTCCCGCCCGGTCTTAACTGCTCTGTTACATCCCGATTGTGGAGGACTAAACTGGATTACCGAACAGGAAATGGAAATTACACTAACCTGGTAATTGTAGTTCCTGGAGGGTCCAGTTTAGTCCTCCTTCCCTCCCGACTATCTGCTAATGTGGTGCAGCGCGCCTTTCCGAACGGTTGATATTAAGAAGGTTCCTCTTGCCGTTCGGTCCCTCTGTGGCAGCCGCGTTTTTTGCAGAGGCTCTTCCCTGTCTCGGGGGTTCAGGCAGCTCCTGAACTTCTGGTGGGGAGCGGTGTTTGGATTCCTGAGGCGTCGGTGCCGGCGCAATGCAGTGTTCTGACTTCCTCGTTTGGGGAGGGGGTTGGATATTCCTTGGGGGGGGGAACAAATTGTTCTTTAATTAGGTCATTTTGTATATTAATCTAATGTGTTGCTTCGTTAAGTATGCTTTGTTACTAGTACACTGGGGACTTCTGGGAGCTCCGGCTGTATATATACTACAGAAGATTTGATTGGTCCAGTCTCCCGGCTGCAGGAGGAGGGGCACTACCCGATTGTGGAGGACTAAACTGGACCCTCCAGGAACTACAATTACCAGGTTAGTGTAATTTCCATTTTTCTGGGGACAGCAAGAATCAGTCCTCACAACCCTCCCTCTTCCCTGTGGAGTTGTTTTTTCTTTTTATGCTTGATTAAGGTATGTTATCATACTGAGGTTACCTTTGGGCGGGAAGGTGACTGCGCATGTGTAGTGTAACTCCCAAAAGCTTTCTTTGAAAGCTGAGCAATGGATTCCTGCAGGCTCTGTCGGCGCTGATGTCACCTATATGTGAGGACTGATTCCTGCAGTCCCTGGAGAACACCTGTTACAGGCGAGTAACTACGTTTTCTTCCAATATTTGTGGATTTGGTTAGCCGCTCTTTTCAGGCATGCTATCACATTTGTGCAGCTGTTTGGCCATTGCTGCAAAAGCACAACTTAGATTCCTCCATTATGAGTAACGTTTGGCCCATTTCTAGTTTGCAATATTTGATAAAGATTATTGAATACACTGTAATGGAAAAACTTCAGCAACATGTAAAATAGTATGCTTTGCTAGGTAGATATCAATTTGGTTTCCACAATGGGCAGAAAGAACAATGAAGTCTTACTGGTTTCAGCGATCAATAGTTGGCTAAATTGCCTAGGTTTGGGATATGCGATTGCAGTTGGTTTTTTGGATATCACAGCTGCTTTTGATTCTGTTCTCCATTCAATATTGCTGGATAGATTAAAGATCTGTGGCCTAGATAAGTCTGTGGTGGACTGGTTTCAATCATACCTCTCTAGTAGGGATCAGAAAGTTTTTGTTCGAGATCAGACATCCGATTGGTTTCCTTTAAAAGGTGGTCTCCCTCAAGACTCAGTGCTATTTGCACTGTTATTTAATATTTATATTTGCACTTTGTGTAATTTGCTACGATCTCTTGGGATTGAATACTGTTTATATATGGACAACATTATGCTCTTTCTTCCTTTCCAAAACGATCCTCATTCTGCTTTGAAAACATTGGACTGTATTTTGAAGGTTGCAGCCTGGCTACCGACTCAGGATTTAGAGTTCAATATTTCGAAGACTGAAATTTTAGTTATTTATCATATGCTGTCTTACTCGTTTGCTTGAAAACATTTCTATTTGCCCCCACCAACTTGCACTTATTCAACAGACTCGGTATTTAGGTATTCTTGTTGGTTTGTGTTTGCCTTTCCATCCTTATTTAAGAGAATTAGTGAAGAGATCCTTTTATAAACTATGGTTAATTCAGAGGATGAAATATCTCCTTGTTCCCACTGATTTTAGGATGGTGATGCAGAGCCTGGTTCTGTCTTCTATAGACTATTGTAGTACTATTTTATTTGGGCTTCCAGCATCTTATTTAAAATCTCTTCAGTAAGTACAGAATATTGTGGCTTGTGTACTGACAGGTACAAAACTCCATGTGCATATTATCTCTTATTTGGAATTGCTTCATTTCTTACCTTTTGAATTTCATATCCTTTTTAGGCTTGTGATTTTAATTTTTAAAGTTTTAAGATTGGGAATAGATGTGCCTTTAAAACTTCCTTGGGAAGCTTTTACAACGTCACGCTTTTGGCGATCCCAGGGAAGTGGGCATTTGAGATGTCCAGCTCCCCTATCCAGATATGGGGTTCAATTTCTGAATCATTTGATGTCTGTAACTGGCCATTTATAGTTTGGAATAAATTGTCCTCAGAGCTTCAGGTGTTGCAATCAATTATCTTGATTTTAGGAAGAAGGTGAAAACCTTTTACTTCAGAAGAGCATTTAGCTCAGGAGTTAGAGAGAGTATTCTATCCCATCTTAGAATTAATGGCCCTGAACAAGAATCTAATTCAAGAAAAGTGCAGGGTAATTTTCTTAGGCACCCTTCTTCCCTACTTCCAAAAAACAGACTGTTTATGGACTTGAAGGATGCATATACTCACACAGAGATATATCCCAGTCACAGGAAGTATCTCAGATTCATAAAAGGAAAGTACCACTGCCAGTACCACATTCTGCCCTTTGGCCTCATGTTATCTCCTCAAATATTCATAAAGTGCCTTGCCATAGCAGGAGCATATCTATGAAAACTGTGAGTACATGTGTTTCCTCATCTGTACAACTGGTTGATCAAAAGCACATCATGCAATGGAGCTCAAAAATCCACATGCACAATCATCCAGGTGCTGGAGTTACTATGGTTCATCATAAGTTATTCCAAATGTCAATTAAGCCTGTCAACCTCACTGGCATTCATAGGAGCTCTGCTTGACATGACACAGGCAAAAGCCTTTCTTCTACAGGAAAGGATTACCACTCTGGTATGGAGGAAATTCAGAAGACTCCGCAGATATCAGCAAGGAGCATATTGGCGATGTTGGGCCACATGGCCTCAACTGTACACATAACACCTTTGGAACATTTCAAAATGAAAGAAGCTCAATGGACTTTGAGAAACAGTGAACTCAAGTCACTCACAGGCTGCAAGACATTATATCTGTCACTGTACCCCTCTGGGACAGTCTGACCTGATGGACGGTATATTCCAATTTGGCAAAAATCCTCCCCTTCCAAATTCATCCTTTTCAAAAATAATTCACAACAGATGCATCCAAACTGGGCTGAAGAGCCCATGTAAATGGATTTCACTCTTGAGGATTAAGGTCCACCCAGGAGAACCCTTATCAGATAAACTTATTGGAATTGAGGGCAATCTGGAATGCTCTGAAGGCTTTCGGAGATCACTTGATCAACCAAATTATATTAATGCAAATAGACATTCAAGATGCACTGATCAAGTTGCACAAGAAAAACAGGATTCTGACTCCTGTGTTGGGAAACTGTCAAGATGTGGAAGTGGACCAGCTTTCATGGGATGACCCTCAGGGCCAATTTTGGGGTATACTATTAACTTTTCGAAGTCTATAGTAATGCCCTGTAAAACTCAAGTAGTATGCCAAGATGCTTTTGGCAAATGGGGCACATTCCAGATAGTGCAGAAATTCTATTACCTCGGGGTGCAGGTCCACACTGAAGTATGTATTGTTATTATGAGATATCTGGAAGACTCTTGGGGAGTGGCAGGACCTTACAATCACCTGGCTGGGTAAAGTCAACAGAATTAAGATGGTTTTAACGGTTTTAACCTAACCACAGTGTGGAAACTCTACTGACATCATTCCTTGACAATATCATCAAAGGCTTTGACAACATAAGAAACGGCTTCATTCTCATCTTTCTAGACATATCTGCAGCCTTCGACACAATCTATCATAACACACTATTGCAACAGCTAAGAGAAATAGGTCTCCACAATACCACAATACAATGGTTCAAATCATACCTGGAGAACCAACAACAAATTAAAGATTGACAGAACAAATCTACTCCCTTCACAATGCACCAGGGTACCCCCACAAGGCTCATCCACTTCCTTGCTACTCTTCAATTTATACATACAACCCATCTGTAACATTATAGTGAAACACAATATTCAATACAAACTGTATGCCAACAATGTTACGATATACACCCCAATCGACTGACAAACCTGACTATTCAAACATAACCGAATGCTTGGAAGCAATGACCACATGGCTCACTTATAGCAACCTAAAGATTAATTATAAAAAGGCAGAAGCCTTCCACATCACACGAAAAACAAAATGTGTCCCTCCTCCCACAATACAACTACCACACAGAAACTTGATAGTAAAGAGCAAAGTAAAATATCTGGGTGTGATGGTAGATCAAAATCTCAACTTGCAAGCACATATAAAGAAAATTACAAAGCATGCTTACTACAAGATGAAAATCATTTGAAAGCTGAAACCACTACTCAATCAAAACGACTTCTGGTCCAACTGCCAAGCCATAATAACACCAACTCTGGATTATTTCAATTAAACATACATAGGCCTCCCAAAACACACTAGTCACCCACTGCAAATGGCACAAAACACAGTGGCCCACATCATCACAGGATCAGCAAGACATATAACTCCCATCCTGAATCACCTACACGGGCTCCCAATACACTCACGCTCCAGGTTCAAAACAACTCTCATCATATTCAAAATACTGCACAACACATCAGCAGACATACTACAGATGTTGATCACAAGAGACCTGGACAACCGACCAAGAAAATCTAATAACCCAAACACAGTCATCACACCCACTGCTCATACAAGAGCTAAACAAATTACATCCAAGAGAGCTTTCTCCTTCGCAGCACCTGCACTATGGAACTCACTCCCTAAAGACATCACACAGACTTCAGGAAAAACCTTCCTGTACATAGAGCACTTCGGAACCATCGCATAACACAACATAAGCTGTTCATACACATCCAACAATCTGCAATAAACTTCTACTGCACCCCATGCTACAAACCATATTAGCACCAAGTTATACACACCCTACACCCTCTCCTTTATACTTACCATGTACACAAGTTAATATGTATATAAGTTACTATGTTTATATGTTGTTATGTATATTCCATACATTGTTTTACTGTAAACTGATACCAAGTTGTAATGTAAACCGTTTTTGACTTAAGGATAAAGCAGTATAAAAATCCTGTTAAATAAATAAATACATAATTCTGGAGTGGAGGAGTGGCCTAGTGGTTGGGGCAAGGTACTTCGGGCCGGAAGGTCGGGGGTTCAAATCCCACTAGAGGACAGCAACCTTGGGCTGGAAGGACTGGGGTTTCTAGTCCCACAGGTGCTCCTTGTGGTCTTGGGCAAGCCACTTAACCCTCCATAGCCCATGTTCCCTGTAAAATAGTTCTCTGTGTGCTGTGCTTTCCTGTCTAATCAATGTGTTTATACCTCAAAAATTTCCTGTCATGATTTGACAATTTCCAATCTGTAATCAAACCGCTGCTGATCGCTGGAAGTAGCGGTATACAAATGTATACTAAATAAATAAATAATTCTCCCACAGGTTCTCTTCTTCATGCGCTTGCCAATCCCCCCCCCCCCCCCCCCAGTATTTTTTTTTTTTTTTTTAGAGTTACACAGAACCACCATTAGGTTATTTGACAAGACAAGACAGCCAGAATTCCATTTGGCATCTTAACCTTGCCAAGGGAGCTAGGGGTTGTGAGCCTGTCCAATTTGTAATTGCATTATTGGAGTCAATTGAAAGCCATTTATTACTGATCAAAGCCCTTCTTGCATTTTCACTGAATGAGATTAGGAGAAGGGGTAGTTGCCCCACATCACCTACCATCTACAGAGTTTCTTCCTTCTCTATGTAAAATGGGAGGGGGGGGTAGCTTGTCAATGGGTAAAACAAAAGGAGAGGCAAAAAACCAACTGCACCAAGCAATGCTGAAAAAAGGAGGAGATGGAACTATACAAATAAATACTCAATAAATAATTATAAAAACATCTAATATGACTAATAAATCAGTACAAACTGTCTAGAAATTGAAAACAACCATTTCTTAATATTAAAAACAGCATTGTGCCACAGACACTCAGAACAGATAACATCAACCAGAAATAACTTCAGAATTGCACAGTAAAAGTCTGATAAGCAGATCAGGTGCTAGACATGTTTTGGTGCAAATGCCTGCCTTGGGGAACTTATTCTATCATAGTTGATGTGATTGTAGTACAGCCAGAGAATATCAAGCAGGCATAATATCAAGCAGGCAAGATCTATGGAAAAGAGAAGGAGATAAGTTAAAAGCATGAGGAAAAATCTCTTAAAAACAATGGGTCCGACATTCAAAGGGATTAACGCGATTAGCAGACCTGCTCCTGTCCTCTTAAATATAAACTAAAAACTCATTTTTCTAATGCACACAAAGACAACCAAAACAATAACACAATTCAAGAAAACTTGATTTCTTGCTTCTATTTTCTACCTTCTCTCCCTAAAATGTGCACAGTTATTTTCATTTCTTTAAATTAAATTCTTAAAATACTCTTTTCCTAGAATTTTAATGCTCCTCATTACCAGCATGCTTTGACAACTGTTCCACAAATATCCTTTGACTACTGTTCCACAAACATACTTTCGCTAACAAAGTAATATAATAAATTATGGAAGAAAAAGGCCAGTTGGTTCATCCTGTCTTACTACCTGAAATTATTCTATTTTGGTACAGGAGTATGTAAATTTCCATATTCAAACCAACATCAGCTCCCATTCTCCATGTCTTTTACCTGAACGTTCGATACTTCTAGGACCATTGCTTCCTTTATCAATCCCAAGTCTGCCCAGGATCGCTTATACTGGTATAAACTAACTCCAGTGGTAGGTCATTTCATATCTTATTTATTTTATTTAAATTATAATATTGTAAATTTACCAATGGAATGCCTGGCATTATACACCAATAATACACATATGATGTTACATTATGATAGTAAAATAACACCCTTCATCAACCATTCAGTACCTAACAGCCATAAAATTAAATAACCATGTATTCATATTTTTTTTTAGCATGCTAGATACTTATCACAATAACTAGTATCTAAAGGTAGTAAATTCAAAATAGAAACATGACTGCAGGAAAAGGACCACATGACCTATCTAGTCTGCCCTTCCATATCAACCACTACAAGAGTCAACGTAGTTACTCACCTGTAACAGGTGTTCTCCAGGGACAGCAGGAATCAGTCCTCACTTATGGGCGACGTCGGCACTAACGGAGCCCGCGCGGAGCAATTCCCCAGCTTTCAAAGAAAGCCTTTGGGATTGCTGCCATGCTTGCGTGGTCCTCTTCCCGCCCAAAGGTGCCATCCTGCTCAGTCAGGTCTCCTAGCTAGTGCCCTACTAAGCAGATGACAAGGGAAGGACAAAAATATCAACTCTTCATTGGAAGTGGGAGGGTAGTGAGGATTGATTCCTGCTGTCCCTGGAGAACACCTGTTACAGGTGAGTAAGCATGCTTTCTCCAGGAACAAGCAGGATGTCAGTCCTCACTTATGGGACTCCCCAGCTAAAGGCTTCAGCGAGGCCGTGAGCAGAAGTTGGTGCCTGGAGGAGCCCGAGTCTTCGGGTCCCTGGGGTGACGCTCTCAGTACCCATTGAAGAAGGGTTGGAGGGCAGGAGTTGCTTATATCCCAAGCAGATTACGGAGTACAGCCTGGCCAAAGCACTGTCCCGGAGGAACTCCCTCTCCAGGCAGTAGTGGACAGCGACAGTGTTTGCTGAAGACCAGGTCGCAGCCCAGCAGATGTCCGTTAGAGGCACTGAGCGAAGCCACCAATGCTGCCTTGGCTCGGACGCCGTGCGCGATGACCCACTGATCCAGTGGGGCGCCCACCTTTGCTTGGGTGAAGGCAATGCAGTCTGCCACCCAGATGGAGATGGTGTGCTTTTTTGACTGCCCTCCCCAGGCGATTGGGGTCGTAGGCACCGATCAGACTTGCGATGAATCTGGGTACACTGCAGGTAGATGGCAAGAGCCCTCTTGCAGTCGAATGTATGCAGCACCACCGATGCCTGGTCAGCTTGCGGTCTTGGGAAGAAGGTCAGTAGGACTGTCTCCTGGTTGAGATGAAAGTCAGAGACCACCTTCGGTAGGAACTTGGGATGGGTGCGGAGGGCCACCCTGTTTCCGTAGAACCTGGTATATGGAGCCTCAGCCATGAGGGCCTGAGGTTCACTGACTCGGTGAGCCGAGGTCAAAGCCAACAGGAAAACCACCTTTCAGGAGAGATGCCGAAGCGAGCACATCGCCATTGGCTCAAAGGGCGCTCACGTGAGCTGCATCAGTACCACATTGAAGTCCCACTCCGCCGGCAGAGGCCGGATGGGAGGCTTGGAAAGCAGTAGACCTCGCATGAAGCGAGAGACCAAGGGCTGCCCCGAGAGGGGTTTTCCCTCGACGGGGAGGTGGTTTGCTGAAATGGCGCTCAGGTGTACCCTGACCGAATTGGATTTTGGTCCTGCCTTCGAGAGGTGGAGGAGGTACTGGAGGATCCACCGGGTAGAGCAGGAGAATGGGTCAATCAGAAGCTCAGACCACAAGACCAAGAAGCGTCACCACTTATAAGCGTACGCCAGCCTCGTTGAGTCCTTCCTCGACGCGAGGAGGATCTCCTCGATGTCCTCCGGGAGACACAGCGAAACTAAGGCGATCCATTCAGCCACCAGGCTGCAAGGAACAGCGAGGCCAGGTTCGGGTGGAACACCCGACCTTCCTCCTGCGTCAACAGGCCCGGGGCGCAGTCTAGGAGGACTGGGGGCTCGGAAGCAACCTGGAGCAGAAGTGGGAACCAAGGCTGTAGAGGTCACAAGGGGGCCACAAGGATCACTGAAGCTCAGTCCCACGGAGCCTTGTGGAGGGTCATCACAATGAGAGAAGTGGGAGGGAATGCGTAAAGAAGGTCGGATATCCAACTCAAGGGGAACGTATCCAGAGCCACCCTGCTCGGTTGTGGAACCAGGCCGCAGAAGCAGGGATGCTGCATGTTTGCCGGACTGGCAAATAGGTCCATGGATGGGGTCCCGCAATGATGGATACGGTGACCTTTGGATCCAAGCGCCACTCGCGTGGGTGGAGGATCCTGCTGAGTTTGTCCGCGAGGACATTCTCCTGGCCCGGGAGATAGACTGCTCGCAAGGTCATCCCCCGGCGAGATGCAAAGGAGCAAAGGAGGATCGCCTCTCAGCAGAGGAGGCGTGATCCTGTCCACCCCCTCCTTGTTGATGTAAAACATGGCTACCCTGTTGTTGGTCTGAACGTGTACCGCCTTTCCCGTCAGGGAGCCCTCAAAGGCCCTCAGGGCCCATCGGACTGCCCGAAGCTCAAGCAGGTTGATCTGCTACCGAGACTCCTCGGGCGACCACTGCCCCTGGGTGCACAATGTACCACAGTGGGCTCCCCACCCCAGCAGGGAAGCATCCGTCATTAGGACAAGCTCGTGCTGCGGGTTCTGGAAGGGCATTCTCCGAAGAAGGCCTGGCTCCATTGTGCCCTGAGGCACCACTGGGCTGTCCGCATGTGCATGCGGGCATGGGGGACCACATGGACGGTGGAAGCCATGTGCCTGAGTAGGCGCAGCATCGCCCATGCCGTAATCCAAGTCCTGCTTTGGACGTGGGACACCACGGCCTGAAGGCGGTCTGCTCAGTCCGTGGGAAGGAAGGCGGTCTCCCGGACCGTGTCGAGGCATGCACCAATGAACTGCAGCGTCTGCACCGGCTCGATGTAGGACCTGGGGTAGTTGACCAGGAAGCTGAGGCGCTCGAGGAGAAGGATCGTGCTTGATGCCGCCAGGCAGGCTTCACTGATCAAGGACCCCGTGATGAGCCAGTCATTGAAGTAGGGGAAGACAGGTATGCCCTGCCACCTGAGGGAGGCAGTGGCCACGGAGAGGCACTTTGTGAAAACCCGCAGTGCGGATGCAAGCCCGAATGGGAGCACTCTGTACTGGTAGTGTTCCCCCTTCATCCTGAAGCGCAGGTATTGCCTATGCTGAGGTGAACTAGGATGTGGGCATAAGCGTACTTGAGGTCCAAGGAGCATAGCCAATCGCCCTGCTCAGGGAAGGGCAGCAGGATGCCAAGCGATAACATTTTGAACTTCTCCTGCACCAGGAACTTGTTGAGGTTTCTGAGGTTGAGGATGGGGCACAGGCCCCCCGTCTTTTTCGGGATGAGAAAGTAGCTGGAGTAGAACCCCTGACCTCGAAGGTGCAGCGGTACCTTTTCGACCGCCCATTGGATGAGGAGGTTGGACAGTTCTTGCTGCAAGAAGGATTGGTGCACAAGTCGTTGAGCAGGCTCCACTGGGGAAAAGGTAGGACGGTGCCTGTCCAGGCGGAGACAGTATCCGTCTTGGATTACCCGGAGGACCCAGGTGTCCAACGTGATCGATGCCCACTCTGAGGTGAACAGGGATAGGCATCCCCCCACCAGCAGAAGAGCTGCCGGGGGGCGAGAGACTATGCTGACACTCAAAACCCCTGCGTAGGCTGGGGTGGCGCCAGTGGTTGGGCCTTGGGCCCTTTAGGCTTACAGTGGCCATATGCACCTCCCTTGCCCTGAGGTGGGCGGGAAATGTGGGTAACCCCGGTAAGGGAGCACTTTCCTTTGGAAGAACGGCTTTTCAGGCTGTTTCTTCTTCCTGGGAAGGGAGGAGGTTTTGCGCGAGATACGAGTTTGAGTCACGAACTCCGTTTCTATCTCAGCGGCCTTATCCACCATAGGTTTGCTGAACAATTGTTCGCCAAGGCAAGGGACGTCCAGGAGCTTCTCTTGGACCCACTGCTCCAGGTCCGAAGACTGGAGCCATGCCTGGTGGCGGGCCCCGATGCTGGCCACCGCCACTCGGGCAGAGGACTCAAACCCATCATATGCGGCACAGGAGAGGTACTTTGAACACTCTGCGATGGATTTGAGGAGGATTTGAAACATTAGGAAAGGTTCGACCCCCAAGGCTCGCAGTGAAACTGCCGAGGCTCCTTGGCAAGGTTCCGCAGGAACATGCCCATATAGAGTTGGTATGCCAGGATACGGCAAGCGAGCATGGAACCCTGATAGACCTTATGCCCCTGGATGCCGAGGGCACTCGACTCCCTGCCTGGGGGGACCGAAGAATGACACTTCGGGCTCTTTTGCTTCCGCATCACCGACTCAACAACCATGGAGGTGTGCAGGAACTGGGTCTTCCGGAACCCCAGGCCATGCTGAATTCTATACATGGCGTCTAAGCGCTTGCTCACAATGGGGACTGAAGCAGGTGTCTCCCACATGCGGAGGAGCAGCCTTGACAATATCAGTGGCCTCGAACTGTAAAATATCGAGCTCTTCAGCTCCCGGTTCCTCTTCAGTCTGCATAACCAGGCTGAGGGCCCGTGCCATGCCCCACACGAACACCAGGAACTATGTGTCCTCAGGCGGTGACTGCCTCTGATAGGCGGGTGGGGACGGGTCCGAAGGGAGGTCCTTATGGGCATGGGTCTCCGGGGAAGTATCCCCGTCCGACTCCCAGCCCGAGAGGTCTGAGGAGGAGTCCAACTAGGGCAGGTCGCCCCATCCAGAGGTCGAGGTCCGCTTGGAACTAGAGGCCTTGGAGGATCGTGCTCCCAAGGACCAGGAAGGCGAATGAGACAGATGCCGGTGACCCTCACGAGGCCCATGGCTCTTGGGGGTTTCCAGGGTGGATTTTGCTGTCCCTCTCGAAGACCATGTAGGATGATATTGGCATAGTCGAAGAGTGGAGTAATAAGGGCTTGGAAGACTGTGTGGAAGTCAGTAGGCTCCTGTAAGGGTCGGAGATGACAGAGGGAATGTATTTTATGATAGACAGCCTTCGTGATATTGCTTATATGGGATTCCAAATATCATGAAGGCCTCCCATCTTTTTCTTCATCTTTTCAACTACCTCTTTTGAGAACCATAGCAGCCTCCTTTTCCTTTTACCTTTATTTACCATTCTAACAAAAAGGTTGATTGCCTTTAAAATATCCCCTTTCAGTTTTGTCCACAGTTTTTCTACATCCCCCAGCTGTTCCCATCCCGCTAATGGCTCCTTGAGATATTGGTTCACCAAGAAGAAAACAGCACACTGCCACACAAAATAGCAAAGAAACCAGTCCAAAGACGTGGGCAGCAGATTCACTCCTGCTTCCTTGTGTCAGACATCATCCCCTTTATTAAGTTTCATATTCTGTTTCTCATTCCTTTGCTTCTTCTCTTTTTTAGTGTGAGTTTCACATACATAAATATAATAAAAATATATATATTAAGGTATTATTTGCACATGGTTTTATTTTTTCATCCTTAATGTTTATTTAATGGTCATTATAATCTACATGTCTATTGATCACATGTACTTTTTATCATGCGCATTTTTATGTTTTAATTTGATATTTATTATTTGTTTTGAACACTTCCATATTGCTATTTTATTGTTGTATATGCCTTTTATTAGTTTATTATTTTATTTAATTTACAATTTGCATATCTCATTTGTTTTTTTGATTGTGGTTGCAATAATGTATTTATTCATATTTCTATGTATGCTTTGTTATGTTATTATGATGTTTTTAAGGTTTATAGTGTGCCACACCCCTGAAGAAGTATCATACGAAACACGGCCTGTGTTCGGTTTTGGCCACCTCTATCAAATAAGGATCAATAAAGGTTGTGAGTTTTATCTGCTGCCCACGTCTTTGGACTGGTTTCCTTGAGATATTGGCCCATCTTGGCAAAGTTAGTTGTCCTAAGTCTATGACCCTCGCTTTTGAATGGATTTTATCAGCCTTAGTCCTAATATTGAACCACACCATCTGGTGATGACTAGATGCGAGATGATCTCTCACTATAACATCAGAAATTCTTTCCCCATTGATAAGCACCAAGTCCAGTATGGCCCCTTCATGTGTGGGTTCTGTTACTTGTTGCCTGAATAGTTATTCCTGTAAAGAATACAGGATCTCCTTGCTTCTAGATGACACCACAACAGGGATGTGTCAATCAACATCTGGCATATTGAAATCCCTTATCAGCAGCACTTTCCCTTTCCTGGCAATGCTGCGTATGTCTTCTATTAAATCTCCGTCCACGTCTTCTCCCCATGATGGAGATCTGTATATCACGCCAATGCAAATTGATTTTTCTTTCCCTCTTTCTAGTTTAACCCACACTGCCTCCTCTCTTCCTTTTAAGCCCTGTATTTCCATAGCTTTAATATTATTTTTTACATATAGTGCCGCCACTCCTTCTCTTCTTCCTACCCTGTTCTTTCTGAATAACATATAGCCTGGTATAGTTATATCCAAGTTATGGTTGTCCGTGAACCATGTCTCTGTAATTGCCACTAAATCCAAGTCAGTCTCTCCCATTAAAGCCTGGGATCTTATTTCCCATGCTACAGGTATTTATAGACACTGCTTTCCAGATGTTGCCCCTTTTACCTATTTGTATAAAGGTATTTAATGTTTCATTTACCTGGGGACTTTCTTCACCGATCCCCAATGAATCTAGTTTAAAGTCCTCTTCAGTAGGTTAGCCAGTCTGCTATTGAAGACATGTTAACCCTTCTTCGACCGATGGACGCCATCTCTGCTCTGCAGCCCTTGGAACATCATCCCATGGTCCAGGAAACCAAAACGCTCTCGTTGATACCATCCATGCAGCCATGCATTTATCTCCAGGATGCAAGCTTCTCTGCCTTGGCCTTTACCCTCAACAGGGAGGTTTGAAGAGAATACCACCTGCGCCCCTATCTGCTTCACCCTCTGTCCCAGAGCCTTGAAACACTCTTGATACGGACTCAGAGGGATACCTAGCAGTATCATTTGTGCCGACATGGATGAGCAACTGAGTAATAGTAGGCTTGATGAATCTCAGCAAACTCTCTGTAACATCTTGGATTTTGGCACCTGGCAGACAGCATTCCTCTCTGGACATCAAGTCTGCTCGGCAGATGGATGCCTTGGTACCCCTCAAGAGAGTCACCAACTACCACTATCCTTCGCTTCCAAGTGGTCACTGATTCTGCAACTTTGGGGTGCTTGAGCTCTGGTGCTTCCCTTTCCTGGGATGCCTGCACCTCCTCCACCTCCAGGGCTACATAATGGTTCTTCAATTCAAGGGCTTGAGGCATTGGATTGGTGATTCTGAAGGCCCTGGTGACTCATCTCCAACCTTTGTCCTTCTGTAGGCTCCCACCTTTCACCTCTACTGGAGAGTTTGGGTGTTTCAAGAAGCATCTCATCAATGTACTTCTCACTGTCTTGAATTCTCCTCAGCCTTGCCACCTCTTTTCTGAGCTCCTCCACCTGCTTCCTGACAGCTTCAGCATGTAGGCATCCTGCACATGGAACCGGTCCTTCAATTGGCTTTAGGATCTCTGTCTGGACAGAGGCATAAGCTGTAACAGGGGCAACAGCTTTGGCAATACGAATTTATCTACAAATTTATCCAGCCATTGTTCAGTTGGTAGAGCTTTGGTACCTGTTGAAGTAAAAAGGAGACTTACCAAAGTACCAGCCTGTTTCTCAGCTGTCCTCTCAAAAAAAAAGCAGTTAACCTATTTTAAGTGTGTTCTAAACGTGCTGTGCTAAGTTGCTGTATGTAGCTAATTGGGGAGTGGCCCTATAAAGCAAGAATGCTCACATGGGGTGGGTGGAAACCGGGGTGGGTGGGAGTAAGAGTGGGTAGGGAGGGAACTAACACCTGATGAGGTATCAGTGGCTTCAAAGAGCTGAGAAAGCATAGTTACTCACCTGTAACAGATGATCTCCGGGAACAGCAGGAATTTAGTCTTCACATATGGGTATTGTCGGTACCGATGGAGCCTGCGCGGGAACGCTCCCCAGCATCCAATTAGAAAGCTTTTGGGAGCATCCCACAGCACCTGCATGCTGCCTTCCCGCCTTTCCCAACTGCCTCTCTCCAGCTGATTTTTAAAGCTGAGACAGAGAGAGAGGGAAAGAAAAGAGAGATACAACTCCTAGGGGAGGTGGGTGGGTTGTGAAGACTAAGCAGGAATGTAGTCTTCACATATGGGGGCTCCCTAGCTTCAGATGCCAGGGAGAGACCCCAGAAGTTGTGCGCCCCTGTGAAAGGGCTCCACTTCCCCCCATGGATCTCTGGCATCCTACCAGGAATGGTGGGTAGGAGTTGATTAAGTATGAAACAGGTGTCGTAGAACAACCTGACCAAACAAGGCATCCCGGCGGGAGTCCTTGTCTAAGCAGTAATGGGCTGTGAGGCCCAAGTAGATGCTCGATAGATGTCGTCAATAGACACAGAGTGTAGATGAGCCATTGAGGCTGCCATGGCTCTCACATTGTGAGCTGTGACATGGCCTTCCAGAGAAAGGTTTTTACTCTGATAGGTAAAAGAAATACACTGTGCAATCCAATTGGACAATGTTCTATTGGAGACTGAAAGTCTCAAATGAGAAGGATCAAAAGCAAAAAAAGTTGAGAGGACTTTCTATGTTGCTGTGTCCTTTGTAAGTAAAAAGCAAGTGCTCTTTTACAGTCCAAAGTATGAAGATTCCTTTCTGCATTTGAAGCATGAGGCCTTGGAAAAAATACAGGCAGGTAAACTGCTTGGTTTAAATGAAAAGGTGAGACCACCTTTGGCATAAAGTGTGGATGAGTCCTAAGGACTACCTTATCATGATGGAACCTCGTATAAGGAGGATCAGCCACTAATGCTTGCAGTTCACTTATGCAACGTGCTGATGTGATTGCAATGAGAAAGACAACCTTCCAGGAAAGGAATTTCAAAGAGGTAGTAGCTAGAGGTTCAAAAGGCGGCTTCATGAGCTGTCCAAGAACCAGATTTAGGTCCCATGCTACCAGTGGTGGCCTAATGGGAGGCTTAGTTAGAAGGAGGCCCCTCATAAATCTCGCTATGAGAGGATGAGAGGAAATAGGTTGTCCATTTAAAGGCTTGAAAGAAGCTGAAATAACACTTAAATGGACTCGTACTGAGTTAGTCTTAAGCCCTGCATTAGATAAATGAAGGAGATACTCCAATAATGATTCCAGAGGTATCGCCAGGGGGTCAAGACCCTTCTGCGAATACCATATGGAAAACCTTTTCCACTTGAAAGCATAAGAGTGCCTTGTGGAAGGCTTTCTAGAAGCATAAAGGATATCCTTCACTTGTTGAGACAGGTTAAGACCATGAAAGTCTAGGCCCTCAGCAACCAGTCCCTGAGATGCAGAGCATGGGGATCGGGATGCCACAAGAGCCCGTCCTCCTGAGACAGGAGATCTGGAGCAGATCCTAACTCCAGAGATGGAGCTTGAGAGAGATGTAGGAGCAGAGGGTACCACACCTGCCGTGGCTAATGTGGAGCTATGAAAATCATATGGCCTCTGTCTCTCTGAAGCTTGAATAGGGTTTTGGGAATTAGGGGATGGGTGGAAAAGCATATAGGAACAGCCCCCACCTCAAGTCACTCTAACAACAGAGGGGACCCCACCAACAGGTTTTGGGTTGACTGCCACCATTGTAGGGACAAAATAAGGCGACTTGAATTTGCTATTTTGTCCGATAGACAGCCTGATGCTTGAGTCCACTGAGTGGATAGAGTCCATTGGGCTGCTCTCATATGGAGGCGAGCATTAGGGTGGTCTATAAAAATGAATTCCTGAATTCCTTTGCTCCATGGCCTGATTCTGGTTCCATTTAGGTAGAAAACACTGTGTACAAAGTTTGAAGCCAATCAAATAATATTTAGGGGTGGCTCAACAAGTCTTGATATTTCCCCCTGGGAGCAGATGACGAAATGTTGCATCATCTTGTATCATCCACTCAGTTCCACGCTGATTACATTTGATTGCGTCATATTTGAACTAATCTCATCTCTGAGAGGTGGCAAAGACATTGTACTATTATCTTTGTATCTTTATTCTTTTCAGATGGCGAAAAAACGTGGTTTTTATCTCATTGAAGAAATGTCCACCACAATTCTGGGGACCAAGCTCCCCAGCAAGGAGCAAGTGTTAAGTGTATTTTTACATCACAATATGACATTAAACAAAGGCGTTAGTGAAAGTGCATCTATTGTAACAAGTGAAGTAGAAGCTTACTGGGAAAAGGCCAGGCTTCCTGTTCAAAGAAATGACAAAATTCAAGAAAAAGTAAAGAAATTGTTCAATCAGTGGAAACATTTGAAGAAAAACAAAGGGAGAGGAGGGAAACAAGAGGCAAATGAAAAAGAATTCCAGGTTGCAATGAAAAACCTATTTGATGTGGCGCATGCCAATGCAATGTCTTTAATTCATATTCAAGAAGACAAAGAATTCTTAATAGCGCAACGAGAACCAGGGCGCCGCGGCTCAATGTGCCTGATGGACAAGAAACTGGCCAACACGGAAGCAAGATTGCAACAGCGAGAAGAAGAACTGAAAAGGCGCAGACAAAAACATGTTGCCGAAGCCGAGGCAACTACAAGCCAAGTTCAGCTGGAAGGATCTTCTTCCTCAGAAGAGTCAGGTGAAGACTCGTCAACATCTGTGGATTCAGATAACGGACAGAAGAAAGCAACTCCACAAACGAAGCAGTTTCGACCTAACAATGTCTGGACCCCAGAGCTTACAGCAGCCCTGGATCGGACAGGGACAACGGATCGCAATGCTCTGTTTGTGGTAGCTGAAACCGCCAGAAGTCTGGGACATTATCCTGGGGAACTCAATATCAGCCGCTCCAGCGTCAAGCGCCATAGAGAAAAGCACCATCAGCAACAATGGACGGACCTGCACAACGCATTCAAAGCCGAAGGCAAAACATGCATTGTGCATTGGGATAGCAAGTTATTGCCATCTCTCCTCTGTTCAACCACATCCGTTGACTGCCTTCCAGTTTTGATAACGGCTGCCTCCACTGGAGAAACACAACTTCTTGGGGGTCTGTTTACTAAACGGCGCACTTGTACGGGGCGCACATGAGCGCTCTAAAAGATGTATTTAAGTGCTCTTAAGCGCCCCGTACGAGTGCGCGGCACATTAACGGGTCCCGCAAGCGTGCGCCGACAACGCGCACATTTGCGGGGCGGTAATGTGCGAAAGAGGCGTGCAACGGCGAAATGAGGGCGGAGGAAGGCCCCCTAGGGGCGGAGAGACGGGGTCAGTGGGCGGAATGTGGGAGGGGAGAGACTCGCCGCACAGGAGCGTGCCCGAATCTGCAAAGAAATATAACGCCAGTGAAACACTCGCGTTAGAGGTGCTGTGCAGGGAAAAGAAACCGTTTCCGTCAGCAATGTGCAGCACAATAGTGGAAGCCCAAAAACCGTGAGCAGTGTGAACCATGTGCACAGATCAAACTCCGTAATGTCACAGGGCACTAACCACACGGGCGCCGCACACCTTAGCGCATCTGTCAATCACAGCTTCTGTTCTTCACGACGGAACGCCCACTCCTTATACGGCACCCGCTCGGTACCGCGGACCGCACACCACCGGCCTTTTAGTAAACAGACCCCTTGGTGTACCAAAACTGACATCAGGAACGGGCGAGAATCAAGCTGCAGCAGTTTATGAACTGTTACAGGAATGGTGTTTGGATGAAAAGGTTGCAGGCTTCTGCTTTGATACAACTGCATCGAACACGGGACGTCGATCAGGAGCGTGCATTCTTCTAGAACAGAGACTCCGTCGCACAGTCCTTCATTTGGCATGCCGCCATCACATTTACGAAATAATTCTTGGTGCAGTATTCTCTACATGCTCTGGAGCTTCATCGGGTCCCGATGTCCAACTCTTTCGCTGGTTCCAAAAGAATTGGGGCTCCCTTGACAAGTCCAACTATCAAACTGGAAAAGACTTGGAGGTGCTGCAACCTGACAGGGATCGCATCATGAAGTTTGCGGAATCCAAGTTGGCACAGGGCAATCACCGAGATGATTACCTGGAATTCTTGGAGTTAACGATTGTCTGCCTTGGAGGGAATCTTCCTAGTTTCAATTTCAAGAAACCTGGAGCTTTCCATCATGCCAGATGGATGGCAAAAGTCTTGTACTGTCTCAAGATTTGGATGTTCCGAGGACAACTCAAAGATCTTACCCAACGGGAGGAGTCCTGTGTTCGTGATGTGAGCATTTTCTCCATCCTGATTCATGTGGAAGCCTGGTTTTCTGCCCCTGATGCCGCAGTTGCTCCTTGAACAGATTTGGAGATGCTGAAGAAACTACACTCTTACCACAATGACCGTATTGGAAGAGCGGCCAGAGACAAACTGCAACAGCATCTGTGGTATGTGTCAGAGGAGCTTGTGGCACTGTCACTGTTCGATGAAGCTGTTTCAGCACTGACAAAGCGGGCCATAGTGTCGGCCATGATCCCGGCAGAATCAGATGAAAGTGATGAGGATGATGACGAAGACGAAGATCCCCCAAAGCGGGTCGAATTGAAAAGTTCCATGATTCCACCACTTGAATATTTTGCAACTCGCAAGTCAATCCGTTTCCTGAAACACCTCGACATCAACAGTGATTTTCTTAATGCAGACCCAGAAGACTGGGAAGAGAATGCATCATTCAAAGACGGTCTGAAGAAAGTAAAAAATCTTCCAGTGATCAACGATGTGGCTGAGCGAGGGGTCAAACTCATTGAGGAGTTCAACGGCCGACACACCACAAAAGAAGAGCAACTCCAGTTCCTTCTGGGTGTTGTCTCGCAACACCGTAAGATGTTCCCCACATCGTCAAAGTCCTTACTAGCATCTGGACCACATTGAGTGCTTGGCAAGCATGATACCCCCGTCTATGAGCGGATAATACCCAGTGGTCTGACGAACCCTGGGGGGGATCCAGGGGCCTGATAGATAGGGACCTTGAGCCCCCCCTAAATATTAATTGATTGGCTTCAAACTTTGCACACATTGTTTTCTACATAAATGGAACCAGAATCAGGCCAGGGAGCAAAGAAATTCCTACTTTTAGTTTTTTATCTATGGCAGTGGACCACCCTAGTGAGCATAGGGAACCACATGCATGGTAGATGCCATGTGGCCTAGCAATTGTAACATTTCCCAAGGAGTGAGATGAGTTTTTAACACTGTTTGGGAAGCTAACTGCACAATGCGAAGGCAGCGGGGCTGTGGAAGATAGGCCCTTGCTTTTCTGGTATCCAGCATAGCTCCTATAAACTCTAGAGATTGAGTGGGAGTTAGGTTGGATTTCGGGAAGATGTCTTACAACTATTAGATAAACTGAAGAGTAGCAAATCAACTGGGCCGGATGGTATACATCCAAGGGTGTTGAAAGAACTGAAATTTGAGATTGCAGACCTGCTATCAGTAATCTGTGAACTATCATTAAAATCATCTCTAATACCTGAGGATTGGAGGATCGCCAATGTAACACCAATTTTTAAAAAGGGTTCGAGGGGTGATCCGGGAAACTACAGACCGGTGAGCCTGACATCAGTACCGGGAAAAATGGTAGAAACCATCATAAAGAATAAAATTACTCAGCATGTAGATAGTCATGACCTAATGGGAGACAGCCAACATGGCTTTAGACAAGGAAGATCTTGTCTTACTAATCTGTTATGTTTTTTTGAAGGAGTGAATAAACAGGTGGACAAAGGTGAGTCGGTTGATATTGTGTATCTGGACTTTCAGAAAGCCTTTGACAAGGTCCCTCATGAGAGACTTTTGGCTAAACTAAAGAGTCATGGGATAGGAGGCAGTGTACTACTGTGGATCAGGAACTGGTTAAAAGATAGAAAGCAGAGGGTAGGGCTAAATGGCCAATTTTCCCAATGGAGAAAGGTGAATAGTGGTGTACCCCAGGGATCTGTGCTGGGTCCGCTGCTTTTTGACATATTCATAAATGACCTGGAAAGTGGAATAACGAGTGAGGTTATCAAATTTGCTGATGACACAAAACTATTTAAAGTTGTTAAAACCCAGGAGGATTGTGGAAAATTGCAAGAGGATCTTGATAAATTGGAAGACTGGGCATCAAAATGGCAGATGAAATTTAATGTGGAGAAGTGCAAGGTTATGCACCTAGGGAAGAACAACCCAAACTATGGTTACACGATGCAAGGTTCCACATTAGGAACCACCACCCAGGAAAAAGATTTAGGCGTCCTTGTGGATACCATGTTAAAACCCTCGGCCCAGTGTGCAGCGGCGGCCAAGAGAGCAAATAGAATGCTAGGTATGATAAGGAAAGGAATGGAAAATAAAACAAAAGATATTATAATGCCTCTATATCGTTCCATGGTGAGACCGCACCTTGAATATTGTGTGCAATTCTGGTCGCCGTATCTTAAAAAGGATATAGCGATTTTAGAAAAGGTTCAGAGAAGAGCCACCAAAATGGTAAAGGGGATGGAAGGCTACTCCTATGAAGAAAGGCTAAAAATGTTGGGGCTCTTTAACCTGGAAAAGAGACGGCTGAGGGGAGATATGATAGAAGTCTATAAATTAATGAACGGAGTGGAACGGGTAAACGTAGATCGATTGTTTACCTTATCAGAATATAGAAAGACTAGGGGACATGCATTGAAGCTACAGGGTAAACTATTTAAGACTAATAAAAGAAAATATTTTTTCACTCAACGTGTAATCAAACTCTGGAATTTGTTACCGGAGGATGTAGTAAAGGCTGTTAGTGTAGCTGGGTTTAAAAAAGGTTTGGACAAGTTCCTGGAGGAAAGGTCCATAAACCATTATTAAGAAGGGACCCAGGATATCAATGCTTGAACCAATACAAGCATTGTGGAACCTGTGTCCCTTGGGGAAACTGCTAGGTACGTATGACCTAGATTGGCCACTGTTGGAAACAGAATACTGGGCTTGATGGACCTTGGTCTGACCCAGTATGGCATATCTTATGTTCTTATGTTCTTATGACCAGGCCCAAATACTGAAGTATACGCATTGTGCAAGATAGGGAAATTCTGGCCTCTGACTCTGATGGGGCTCGAATAAGCCAGTCGTTTAAGTAGGGGAAGACGAATATTCCTAGAGTGCGAAGAAATACTGCCACTGCAGCCATGCATTTCGTAAACACCCTTGGTGCTGAGGCCAGGCCAAAAGGAAGAACCCTGTACTGGTAGTGCTTCCTCTGAAATAGAAACCGAAGGAATCTTCGGTGAGCTGGATGGATGAGAACATGGGTGTACACATCCTTGAGATCTAGAGAACAAAGTCAATCCTGACTCTGAAGGTATGGCAGAAGAGTTCCTAGAGAAATCATTTTGAACTTCTCCTTGAACAGGAATTTGTTCAATTCTCTGAGGTCTAAAATGGGTCTGTGTCCCCCTGTTTTCTTTGGAATAAGGAAATAGGGGGAGTAAAACCCTATACCCTGTTGAGAAATGGGTACGTCTTCTATTGCCCCGTGGGCAAGAAGTAAATTGACCTCTTGACCCAACTGATTTTCGAGTGAAGTCTGAGAATTGAACCGTTTTAGATCTGTAGGAGAGGGCATGCTGAGGAAATGAAGCTTGTACCCCTCCTTTACAATGGAGAGAGTCCATTCTTCTGCTGTTATCTGCTCCCATCTGGGGGCAAAATGACACAACCTTCCTGGAATGGTGGAGGGCTCTGGCCTGTTGAGGGCCAAGAAGACCAAGTTCTCTAGATGGGAGTCAAAGCCCCTGTGGAGGCTGAGTCTGCTGGGCCGATTGAGGCTTAGCAGACTTTGCTTTCCTTTGTTTTGGTGGCTGCTGTCCCTTTCGGGCAGACTGACCTGTAGAGAGCCCTTGCTGAGAATAGGAGGGGTAAATCTCTTCTTTTTAGAGAAGAATGGTTTCTTGTAGGATTTTCTCCTTGCAGGATCAGCTGTAGCCTTGGATAGTCTATCCAAAGTGGTGTTATCAGCATCCAGCTCATTAGCTTTCTCTTGCCGCCTGTGCAAGGGATATTCCCCAGTTTGTCCTGTACCCAGAGTTCTAAGTCAGATGCCTGGAGCCAGGCAATCCTACGAGCACCTATGGCAATGGCAGAGGTTCTGCTTATGCACTCAAAACAGTCAAAAGCTGCACGATTAACAAACTTGAAAACATCTTGGGCATGTTTGACAAGTGTAAGATAATCTTGCCTCTTATCATCAGGAAGGAGAGGGCTCATGAGCTCTAGATCTCCTGTAACCTCCTTAAGGAACATTCCCATATATAAAATGTAGGAACTAATCCTGGCAGAAAGCATAGAGGCCTGGAAGGTTCGACGCCCAAAGGCATCCAGAGTCCTACATTCACGTCCTGGCGGATTAGATGCATGTCTTTTTGCACTCTTGACCCTTCTCATGGCTGATTCCACTACCATGGAGTGGTGTGGTAACTGGGTTTTTTGAAATCCAGGACAAGGAGGTACTCGATACATGGTATCAAGCCTATGAGAATGAGGAGAGGTGGTAAGAGGTGTTTCCCACATTCTTAGCATGAGATCATGCAAGATCTCATGAATAGGCAAAGTAGCTGCCTCCTTGGGAGCTTTAGGATATTGTAAAATCTCCAATTCCTTTGCTCTAGGCTCTGTTTCAGGAGCCACTGTGATGGAAAGACCTCTAGCCACCTCCCGAATGAAATCCTGAAAGGATATATCCTCTGGAGGAGACATCCTACGTTTAGGAGAGGAAGGCTCCTCAGAGAGAAGTACTCCGGTACCGACAGAGCTGTCAGAATCCTCAGACTCATCGGAGGATTCAAAATATCTCCTGTCCGGGTGCTCTTGCAAAGCACGATACCGGTACCAATCAAAGTCGGTACCGGAGGGGTCCGGTACCGACCTGTCGATACCGGAGGAAACAGCATGACTCGGTGTCGGTAACATAGTCGCCGATGTCGATGCTGTCGGTACTGGTACCGATATCGGTGTCGATACCGGTTGTCACCCTCTTACTCACTCTCATAGGTGGAAGCCTAGGGAGCTTCAGTGGGGCCTCTTCTTAATGTAGCCGGGACTTTACAATGCCCCCTGGGATCTGTAGTCCCACTAGCTAATCAAAAAGGTAGTTGTGAACGAGTAGCCAGGCTTTTTCAAAAGAGGTATTTTATTTCCCTTCCGGGTGAACTTTTGCACATAAGAATCAAAAGAAATAAACCATATTTTTCTGGTACAACTGAAAATGAACTACTGGTAACAAAAAGGTGCTTATCTTCAGCCAATCGAAAAAGGTAAGACAGTCCTTGTATTTTACACAAGCAAGTTTTACAGAATCTGTTTCCCTAAACAGATTTCTGTCTTTAAACAGATTAGCATAGAGAGGAAATGTTATCAGAGAACATTAGTGCACATTCCATTTGGAACTCTTCAGGACTTTCCCCACAAAAGTCACATTCCATATCTTCATAGCTTTCCCCGTAGCTATCTTCAGAATGGCTGTATCTCATATCATTGTTGCAAAAAAACCTCCTCTTCTTTCCAAAGGCTTCTCTCCACCTCTCTATCAAGGGGAACTGGGAGGTTACCGTAAATAGCAGAGTTTTCCCCTAGAGGGCCACACACCCCTGGCTGTGTGTATGGGAAACTCTTTTTTTCAAAGTTCCCTCTATTATAGGGAATTAGCCTGTCCTTTGGCTTGGTTCCCCCGGAACTTTCTGAGCAAGGAAACTTAGCGTGGCTTTTCCTACAAACAAGCCTTCTACTCCCCGTTACTGCACCCTTCTCCTTGGGCAAGTAAGTATCCCTTTGATAACAGTTCTTGCCCTCCCGGTACCTGTTCTCAGGGACACTTCCTCTTACAGGTTCCTTCCATCTGCCAGCCTGAATACCTTCGTGGCCCCAACCACCTGGTTCTTGTTCCGTGCTGCCCAGCACCCTGTAACCAGCCTCTGGTATTCTCTTAGCTCTCCCCTCTGGAACTCTGTTTAAACCTCTTTGTGAAGTTTTTCCTTTAGTTTCCAAAACAGCTCTGCCGTACTCCTGCTTAGCTCCACTAAGCTCCTGGTTAGCTGCCTTAAGCTCCTGGTTAGCACTTCTGGAATCCTGCTTAGCCCTCCTAGGATCCTGGTTAGCCCTCCTACTGACGAACTCTGAGTGAGTTTTATCTGCGTCACTCCTAGTGTTCTGGTGAGCCTGCCCTGTCCTCAGCTGCCTCTCATCAGCTAATATGCTATGATGTAATCCCCTACTAGGGCGTGCTCCTACACCTGGTGCTTTTGTTTTTGCTGGTTGCTCATAGCAACCCTGCTCCATGTGCTCTGAGCTGTCACTTTTAGACCTGCTCAGCTCTGTTTTTCCTATTTCCATAGGCAGATTCTGACCTACCCCATGACACGGTTGAACTGTCTGAAGCGGTCCCGAAGGCACCGAAGCCGCAAGGAGAGCCGTCAGACTGCGTTCAATAGCCAAGAACCTCTGGTCTATTGATGCTGCCGATGCCTGGGTATCAGTGCCGGACAAAGCGACCGGTACCCCAGAGCATGGCACCAGTAGTTCTGCCGAGGTTGAGGCCTCGAGAACATCCTGGAGCCCCGATAGTGCTTTGGAAGCCGAAGCCTCCCGCCAAGGCAAATTTTGCCGGTACAAGTCCCTCAAGGGCAACGCCAGAGGCATCTCGATGCTTGGAAGGAAATCTACCCTTTGAGGACCGGCCAGATTTATGTTTGGTTACCTGAGATCCATGGGAGGAAGACGAAGCCCTGGAAGACGTCAATGCCATGGATGCTGCATCGGGAGGGAAAAAGGGTGCTAAGCTTAGCAGCTCGGTTTTGCCGACCCCTCTTCGACATCATCCCACAGGCAACACACTCCGAGATGGAGTGGTCAGGACCTAAACATTTAAGGCACCACTCGTGAGTGTCGGTGACGGAGATGGTACCGCCACACTTGGAACACTTTTTAAAACCCGAGGCGGGTTTTTCCATTCTGAAGGAAAAGTTGGGCCCAAAATGGCACGTGGCACCCGACAGAAAAAAAGACTGGAAAGTCCAGAAAAAGATTACAATTTTTTTTTTTTTTTTAGAAAGAAAGAAAGAACCGGCGGTACCGGTATAGCATTGAGGAAGGCAGACGCTACCACAAAAAAGAATGAAAAAGATAATTTCTGCGGTGACAGGAAAAACGACCTGCTGGCTCAGCGGAAAACGAAGAACTGGAGAGAGGCAGTTGGGAAAGGCGGGAAGGCAGCATGCAGGCACTGTGGGATGCTTCCAAAAGCTTTCTAATTGGACGCTGGGGAGCGTTCCCACGCAGGTTCCGTTGGTACCGACAATACCCATATGTGAAGATTACATTCCTGCTTGTTCCTGGAGATAGAGAAACTAACAGCAGAGTTTTAAACCCTACACTACTAAAACCCCCAAATATTTCCCCTTTTGAAATAAAGCACCAAAAAGACTCTTTCTAAAAATGTCTACCAAAACTCTTTTAAGAGCTCTCAGGTACAGAGGTAGTAATTAAAAGCCAACTTACCTTGCTTTGAAATGGAGAGACCCTGTTAGGAATGCCTTGGAAGGCAAAACAAGAAAAGGCTCTTTCCTCGTTTGAAACCAACTGTGCAGATTGAAAACTGAGGCACCCATAGGCGGCTCTATAATGAGGCCAAGTGAGGCAGTGGCCTCAGGCGGCAGCTTTATGTGGGCGGCAAAATTGCCCCCAAAAAGACCACCGTCACTGCCTCACTCAGCCTTCAAAATAAAAGAAAAACACAAAACTCCAGCACAAGAAGCAGCTGCTGCTGTTGCTCCAGCGGCGGCAGCGGCAGAATGAGGAGACCCACGGCCACCCACCCGACCCCACCCCCCCGGAGAGCCTGCTGGTTTCCCCGGCTCCGCTTTGCAGAGCCGTGGTGAAGGGACAGTGTTTCCCTTAATCGCGGCTCTGTTAAAGCTGAGCCCGAGGTGCTGATGGGAAACAGGATTTTCTGTTTCCCATCAGTGCCGTGGGCTCAGCTTTAACAGAGCCGCGGTTAAGGGAAACACTGTTCCTTCACCGCGGCTCTGCAAAGCGGAGCCGGGGAAACCAGCAGGCTCTATGGGGGGGGCGGGCGGCCGCGGGGCTCCTCATTCTGCCACTGCCGCCGCTAGAGCAGCAGCAGCAGCTGCTTCTTATGCCGGAGTTTTTTTTTTTTTTTAATTTCCCTGGGTTGGGGGGAGGGGCCTAGGACTGGAACTGGGCTGATGGGGGGGGGGGTAGGACATGAACTGGACTGATTGGGGGGGTTTAGAACTGGAAATGGGCTGATGGGGGTTAGTACTGGAAATGGGCTGATCGGGAGGGGGCTAGGATTGGTAACGGTCTATGGGGGGGTTAGAATTGGAAATGGTCTGATGGGGGGGTTAGGACTGGAAATCAACTGATGGGGTTTTAGAACTGGAAATGGACTGATCAGGAGGGGGGCTAGGACTGGTAATGGGCTATCAGGGTGGGGTTAGAACTGGAAATGGGCTGATGGGGGGTTAGGACTGGTAATGGGTTATGGGGGGGTTAGGACTGGTAATGGGTTATGGGGGGGTTAGAACTGGAAATGGGCTGATGGGGGGGTTAGTACTGGAAATGGGCTGATCGGGAGGGGGGCTAGGACTGGTAATGGGCTATGGGGGGGTTAGAACAGGAAATGGGCTGATGGGGGGTTAGGACTGGAAATCGACTGATGGGGATTTAGAACTGGAAATGGACTGATCAGGAGGGGGGTTAGGACTGATAATGGGCTATCAGGGGGGGGGTTAGAACTGGAAATGGGCTGATGGGGGCTTAGGACTGGAAATGGGCTGATCGGAGGGGGCTAGAACTGGAAATGGACTGATGGGGGTTTAGAACTGGAAATGTGCTGATGGGGGGGTTAGGACTGGTATTGAGCTATGGGGGGAGACTAGGACAGGAAATGGGCTGATTGGGGTGCTAGGACTGAAAATGGACTTATTTGAGGGTTACGACTGGAAATGGGCTGATCGGAGGGGGCTAGGACTGGAAATGGACTGATGGGGGTTTAGAACTGGAAATGGGCTGATGGGGGGTTAGGACTGGTAATGAGCTATGGGGGGAGACTAGGACAGGAAATGGGCTGATTGGGGGGCTAGGACTGGAGTGGGATGATAAAGGGGATAGGACTAGAAGTGGGCTGGGACAGGAAATGGGCTAATAGGGGAGGGGAGGAGAGTGCTGCTGACCCTGGAAAAAAACTAGGGGCGGGGGCTACAAATGGGATGATGCGGGGGGGGGGGGGGCATGGTAGAATAGGACTGGAAGGGAGCGGATACTGAGAGGGTCTGCCAGGGGAAAGATTGGGCAGGAAGGGAAGGAGGGGGCTGGAAAGGAGCTGACACCTGGAATGTACCAAAGGGGGACTGGAAGGGAGCTGACACTTGGGGATGCGAGTGGTAGGTAGCTGGGTAATAGGGAGGAGGCTGGAAGGGAGCTGACATGTGAATGGCACTGGAAGAGGGATGGACAGAGGGTAGGGTGGCTGGAACGGAGCTGACTGGGGGGTGGCACTGAGAGTGAACCTGAGCTGATACCTGGGATGGTATTTGGACTAGAAGGGGCTGGACAGTGGGAAAGGAGGAGGACTGGAAGGGAATGAACACAAGTGGCAGTCATGGGAATGCAAGGTGGTTGACATTGGAAGGTACTGGGAGGGGAGGACTGGAAAGGGGACTGATACTGGGGAGGGTTACTGAAACTGGAAATGGGCTGATGGAAGGAAGTAAAGAAAACAAAAGAAGAGATAAATGGCAAATGGACCATGGACCATAGACCACAGAAAGAGAGCTAAGAGAAGACAGGAAAGCAGAAGCCTCAGATCGGGACCAGCATGATCAGAGAATAAAATGGTCAGACAGCAAAAGGTAGAAAAAATAATTTTATTTAATTTTGGTGATTGGACTTTGTGCAATTTTTATATTTTACACAGTATTTTTGAACAGCATCTCTTATTTATCTGATGTTGCACTGCATGTGGACTCTGGCTTCTTGGGGTTTCAGTTTAAATTTTGTCTACATATTTTTATTTTTACTTTAGATTGTGGTTACTTATTCTGTACTTGGTGAAGGTCGATGCTGTGCGGGTGTGACTGAGGTCAGGTGTTCTGTTAACATGCAGTTTGTATATAAAGATCTATACTATACTGTAGTAATTTGACTTGTTCAGCTTTTCAAATAGGTGTATGGATGTTCCAGGGTCCACTGTTATATTTACAGTGACGCTTTTTTTGGATGGGCTCCTTATGTGACTTTTGGAAGTTTGTGCTAATATGGTATGGTATGGTAGGTTTGCTTTTTGTTGTAAGGTTTTTTATTAGTTCACAATATGCCTGGTACTGGAGAATAGTGGTTGTTGTTGTTGTTAGTGAGATGATCAGAATTAGATTTTTTTTTTAATATTGAGTTCTGTGGGTGAATGTCCTGGTTCTGCTCTGCACCTACTGTGGATGCAAAATATATGTTGAAAAAGAAAAAGGGAGAACCATAACACAGTTTATAACAAAATAAAAATGGGTTATAATTTACTTTTATAAACTGTGCTATTGATTCTTGCTGTCTTTTAGTTCCTTGGTGTGCAAAGAGGACCGTACCTAGTCCTGTGCAAGCAGTGCAGCCGCACAGGGTGCAAAGGCTTGGGGGGCGCATTTCGGCTCTCTGCTGTTGCCCTGCTGCCGCTGGCAGGACAATAGCAGGCAGTTAAAATGCACCCAAAGCCTTTTCACAGCACTTTAAGCAGATCTGGTCCCTCCCTCCTCCGAGACGATGTCAGAGCAGGGAGGGACAGATCTGCTTAGAGTGTCGGCGCCTTTCAGATTGGGTGCATGACCCCCCTCCTCCTCCACATACCTCCGTCCAGTGCTGCCTGCTCTTTCCCTGCTGCCGGCGCCGCCATGAAAAAAGACAGAGGGCGGCAGCATCAGGGAAAGAGCAGGCAGCGCTGGATGGAGGTATGGGGGGAGAGGGGGGCATGCGCCCAAGTTGCAAGTCGCATAAGGCGCGATTGCAGTTCGATACGGCCCTGTGTGCAAACATCTTGCGTTTCCTCCATATAATCTAATCGACTTTTTGATTCCGGTTCAGTCTCTGATTAGATTTCTGAAAAAGCCCCTCCCCCCTCTAAGGTGATGGGGGGGGCGGGGGGTGTGCACCATCTCATTCTTCGCCTCAGGCAGCAGACTGCCTTGAGCCGCCCCTGGAGGCACCAAATGGGCAGACTAGGAATATCTCAAAGTACATGCTGGATTGCAAGACTGGCCTGACCTTTGACACATTTAAAAGATAAATAACTTTAAAAAATTGACATTTGCAAATTGTCTAATGAGTAAGTTTGAAATTGAAGAAATGCTGTCACCATATCTCATATGAGCAATTATCTTTACTGCTGAATTCTGCACCTGCTAAAGACAGTAAATGCATTTTTTTGGGAATACCAATGAATACTGTCTATAACAATAATCTATATGCAGAAGAATCTGTGCCTATACACTTCTGATTAACTTCCAAAATAGAGCTAGTATGTCTCAAAAGACATAAGAGCATAAGAATTGTCATACTGGGTTAGTCAAAGGTCCATCTGTTTTTAACAATGGCCAATCTAGGTGGCAAGTACCTGGCAGGATCCCCAAAAATATCAAGAATCCATGCTGCTTATCCCCACGGATTAACAGTGGCATTCCCAAAGTCTACCTGGTTAATAATGGTTTATGGATTGTTCCTCCATGAACTGTTCTAAACCTTTTTAAAACATATGCCAACCACTTTTAACACATCCTCCAACAACAAATTTCAGAGCTTAATTATGTGTTGAGTGAAAAAATATTTTCTCTTCTAGTCTTTGAACTTTTTGAAAGACTAAATAATTGATTCATGTTTACCCATTCCATTCAACTCAGAATTTTGTAAACCTCGATCATATCTCATTTCAGCCATCTCTTCTCCAAATTGAAGAGCCCTAATCTCTTTAATCTTTTCGTATAGAGAAGTCGTTCCATTCCCTTTACACTTTTAATCACCCTGTTTTATACCTTTTCTGTTACCACAACATCTTTTTTGAGATGCTGCAACCAAAATGGCAAACAATACTCAAAGTGCAGTTGCACCATGGAGCGATACAGAGGCATTATGATATTCTTTATTTTATTCCCTATTCCTTGTCTTTTAAGTCCCAATATTCTGTTTTCTTTTTTGACCATGACTGCATACTGAATAGAAGATTTCAACATATTGTTTACAGTGACACCTAGATCCTTTTCATGGGTAGTGACTCCTAATATGGAACCTAGCATCATGTAGCTATACGTAATTAGGATTATTCCTCCTTATTTACATCACTTTGCACTTGTACACATTAAATTTATTTCATCTGCCATTTAGATGCTAGTCTCCCAAGATCCTCCTGCACCATTTCTCACAATCCATATGATTTAACAAATTTGAATAATTTTGTTTTATCTGCAAATTTGAATAATTTTAATTATTTGAATAATTTTATTTGATCACTTAACTCAATGTTTCCATTTCCAGATCATTTATAAATATGTGTAAAAGGTACTGCTTCCAGTACTGATCCCCAGGGCATTCCACTATTCACCTTTCTTCATTGAAAAAATTGTTGATTTAACCCTACTATCTATTTTATATCCTTTTAACCACTTCCCTATCTACAATAGAACATTGCCTCTTGTCCTATGACTTTTTAATTTCCTTAGGAATCCCTCATGAGGGATTTTGACAATGCTTTCTGAAAGTCTTACTGGGGTCCCTGGTGTAGGTGGATACAGGAACAATCCTGACTTGCTCCTGCAACTTCGGCTTTGAGTTCCAAAATGGCCAACGTGGTCTCTAGTGGTAGTCTCATGGTATTATTGCTAGGGGGTCAGGCTGTTAGAGATGTTCATTTCTTGAATAGGAAGATACATTAATAACTGAATGTTTCTAAAGTGTCAGAAAGCCTGAGAAAATTATTTTTAGCTCTGTGACCTAGGATGTCTTTTGCTAATGGGCGCTAAGGTGTTGCACATAACGCGCCATGGTTTCAGTGCTATTGGTGCATTAGATGCCAATACCTCCATGTTAACTGTCAGAGACATGGAAAGCATTTCCTTGGCATTTAATAAAGAGCCCCTGTCCCACAGCGCATGCTGCATTAGTGTGGGTGTACCCAATGCCACCTATTGAGGTGGCATAAGATGAACCAGAGCGAATTTATGTAGTTTGTGCATTGTGTGAACTGAGCCAAGCTCACCACACCCACTCTCCTCGCCTACCCCATCTATTTGCACCTCTAACGCGGATGGCATAGTTAGTGTGGGATCCATCCTGCGCTAACTATCATGGCCCTGCGCTAGCAGGCAACACACATCTCAGCACTCCTTTTGCGTGCCAGAACACACACTGCCAGCTAGCACCCATTAGCAAAAGATCCCCCCCTAGAGCAGTGAACTTGATGCTTCATTTTTTCGTAAGTTCCCTTGTAAATGCTTAGTCGTATATTGAGTGTTAATTTTGTCTTTTTAAAACCATCTCAGCTCAGAGTAGTCTGGCTCAGAGTAGTCTGTTGTTGTCTGAGTATCTCTATCAAAGGGGGTCTTATTACATTATCTAGTTCTCTATTTTCACTGCTGGATTTTTTTGCTTAGTAAGCTCATCTTGTTTTTTAAAGTTATCTGGATGGTGGACTGAATATTACCACTATCTGTATAATTCCAGCACTTGCTGCTCTATCTGGATATTCCACATCGCTCACAGTCTTGATTAATGTGTTGTTGAATACCCAAATCTCTCAAAAGCTGTGACTATGATGTTTATATATTGACCCAAAGGATTTTCCCCTTATTTTTTATTCCCTTCTAACTTACCTTAATCCAGTCATTGTACTGTTAGCCCTTGGCTGGAGGTTGTTCACCAAGACCTTTTATGAAAGCTTGCAAAGTTTGGCTCTAAATTCAGTATCTAGGGGTCACTATAGCACAGTGACCACAACTTCCTTTCCCATGAGCTATGACTGCTGCCACAGCCACAACCACAGCACCATCTCCAACCTAGGATAACCTGGGGAGCAGAAGAACCAGGAATCAAATGTAAATCCTGCCTCATGGCAGCTCATAGCACTGTCACTGGGCCAAACTGACTCCTACTCATTTTGCTGATCGACACTATATAAACCAAGGCGTCCCACAAGGATTATCCCTCTCTGCAATTCTTTTTAACATCTACATAAAACCAATATGTGAAGTGATCAAAAACCACAAAATGCAATATAAAATATATGCTGATGACATCATAGTATATGCTCCTATAGAAATACACAATCCGGACCTCTCGAATATAACAGCATGCATAGAAGACATGATCAACTGGCTTAAAGACAACAACCTATCAATAAATTACAAAAAGACAGAGGCACTCTTCATCACCAGGGACACATCGTTCACCCCAATACAGTCAATCAAAATATTGCAAAAACATATAACAGTAAAAAAAAGAAGTCAAATACCTGGGAGTAATACTAGATCAAAACCTCACTATGCAACCACACATAGCAAAAACAACTGCAAATGCCTATTACAAGATGAAGACAATAAGAAGACTAAAACTATTTCTAGACCAGGACCGCTTCCAAACCATCTGTCAAGCAATCATCACTCCAACGCTTGACTATTGCAACTCATTATACCAGGGGCTTCCAAAGCAAACTATATTACCACTCCAACTAGTGCAGAACACTGCAGCTCGCCTAATCACAGGAACAGATTTACATGACCACATCACACCAATACTTAATAAATTACACTGGCTCCCAATCCACTCCCGTATCAGATACAAATCAACCATAATCATATTCAAGATCATTCACCAACTAACAGCATTCATCTTACAAGACACTATAACAAGGGACACAAGTACCCAACCTAGAAGAAATAACAAAAAGAAAATGATTACCACACCCCTTGGATACCAAAAGACTATACAAACCACATCAGAAAGAGCACTATCACTCTATGCTCCATCAATTTGGAACTCTCTCCCAGATGACTTGAGAGCAACATCAAACATCAAGGACTTTCAAAAAACACTAAAAACTCATCTCTACTTAACTCACTATGGACATATAACCTAACCATATAAACAACAACATGATCCAAGCCACTGACTGTTTTGACCCATCGCAACAAACTAATAACCACGAAATAGAACACCAAAATTGTAAATAGTTGTCATATCTTCATGACCATGGACATAGTTTCCCATGCTACCTTACCTCTTAAGATCCAATTGTTCTTTGTAAAATGTTATAATGTTAGATAATACTGTTTACTGTTCCATGTATAATGCTTGTTATAATGTAAACCGCTCTGATTGAAGGACAAAGCAGTATAAAAAAATGTTTAAATAAATAAATATACATAGTAGCACAGTATATGAGAACAGATAAAGACCAGTATGGTCCATCTAGTCTGCCCAGTAAGGCCAGTAAGGTGGCTAGAGTGGTGTAACCACTGCTATGTGCAAGTCACCCCCCCCCCCCCTTGGCCTTTGTTTGGGATTATACCCGCCATTCTGTGCAGGTCAGTCCCACTCTATTGAAGTATGAGAGATATTTAAGTTTGCTTTAATTTCCTAAAGGGATCCACTGTGTCTGTCCCCTGCTCTATTGAATTGTGTCACTGTATTGGGCCTCCACCATCTTCATCAGGAGGCCATTCCAAGCAGCCATCCCCCTTTCAGTAAAAAAATATTTCCCGATATTGCTTTTAAGTTTACTGCCTTTCAGCTTCATCATATGCCCTCTAGTTTTACAGCTTCCAATCTTTGAAAAAGGTTTGTTCATTCATTAATACCCTTTAAGTATTTAAAAGCATGTATTATATCTCCCCTGTCCCTCCTCTCCTCTAGGTATACATATTTAGGTCTTTAAGTCTCTTCTCATACATCTTCTGGCACAGGCTCCAAATCATTTTGGTTGTCTTACTCTGAACCGTCTCAAGTCTTTTTATACCCTTTGTGAGATACGGTCTCCAAAACTGAATACAACACTCCAAGAGAGGCCTCACCAATGACTTGTACAGGGGCATTAATTCCTCCTCCTTTCTGCTGGTTATTCCTCTCTGTATGCAGCCCAGCATCCTTCTGGCTTTGGCTACAACTTTATCAAATTGTTTCGCCACCTTGAGATCCTCAGGCACTATTACTCTGAGGTCCCTCTCCTGGTCCATGCACACCAACCTCTCACCCCAATCACATACTATTTCTTTGGATTTCTGCATACCAAGTGCATGACTCTGCATTTCTTTGAACTAAATCTTAACTGCCAAGCATTAGATATTCTTCCAGTGTTTGTAGATCTTTCTTCATGTTCTCCACTCCCTCAGAAGTGTCCACTCTGTTGCAAATTTGTATGTCATCTGCAAAAAGGCAGACTTTTCCCTTCAGTCTTTCCACAATATCACTCACAAATACATTGAATAGTATTAGTCCCAGGACCGATCCTTGAGGCACACCATTACCCACCTTCCTTTCTTCTGAGTGAGTTCTGTTTACCACCACCTTCTGTCTTCAGTCAGTCAACCAATTTCTGATCCAGTTCACCACCTTGGGACCTATCCCCAGGCTGCTCATTTTATTGATAAGTCTCCTATGAGGAACAGTGTCAAAGGCTTTGCTGAAATCTAGGTATATGACATCCATTGCATGTCCTTGATCTAATTTTCTGGTCTCCCATCAAAAAATTCAATCAAATTTGGTAAAACCATGTTGCCTCAGGTCATGCAATCCATTAGTTTCTAGAAAGTCCATTATTTTGTTTTCTGGAGCACCTCCATTACTTTTCACACCACAGAGGAAAGGCTTACTGGTACACAGTTTGTCACCTCTTCCCTATTACCGCTTTTGTGAAGAGGTACATCAGCCCTTCTCCAGTCCTGAGAACCTCTCCCGCCTCCAAGGATCTATTAAAAATATCCTTTAAAGACCCTGCCAGAACCTCTCTGAGCTCTTTAAGTATCCTAGGTTGTATCCTCATTCTCACATTTAAGGCCTTAAATGGTTTATCGTCCACATCACTTACCAAACTCATCCAATCCGTCCCATCAAATAGAAATAGGAGACATGCAGCATTAAACTCACTAACAACCCCAAAGGCTATAACAACGTGCAGCCTATCAACATCAAACAGAGCTTTCATGTTTAGCGCACCAAAATACTGGAATGCTCTCCCACCTGATCTCCACGCCATAACCGACCTAACCCAGTTCAGAAAGGCCCTTAAACTGCACCTTTTCATCAAATACTACCCTACATGAACCGTAACATAACAGCCTCACCCTAGTATAATCCACAATATCCCTCTTGTTCCAAGCATCACTGCTAATTTTATGTAAATAGTTCGAGCATGCTATCTAGCTAATAGATTATATACTCCATGTAAATAGTTCTCCCATGTTATCCAAGTTGATACTCCTGTTATATGTAATACCAAACAGCCTGTTGTTCTGGTTCCTTTCTGTTATTTGTAAACCGCGCTGATGTCGAAGAGTGCGGTATATAAGAAGTTGAAATAAATAAATAAATAAATAAATGTCTTTGCCCACTTTCAGTTTTGCAAGCTGTTCAAAAACATGATCTTCTGTGAACTATTTAAGTACTACTGTTATAAGGAAGATTCTGCTTTCCTGCTAACATTGTTACAAAATTACCTTTTTGTTGCCCCAAGCCATTGATTATCCCTCCAGTTGAAGTGGTTAGTGACTGGATAGAAAGAAGGTAAAAGAGAGATTAAGGGAGCAGCAGATCGAGAGGGTGGGAATTAGCAGAAGTGGTGCAAGGCAAATGAGTTGAAGAAGAAAAGGGGAGGAAGGAGAGAATGGCTGAAGATGAAACAGAAGAGAGACATGCAAGGAAGAAAAAGCTGGAGAGAAAGGAGAATAATTGCATAGGGAGATGCAGTTATGGAAATTTGGGTAAGAAGAGTGAAGAATAGAAGAAAGGAAAAACGTTGTGGTCAACATTATTGGCACCCTTGCTGTTCAACCCCTTAATGTCCAATATCTCCTAAAAATAGTGGCCAGTGAAATGGCTTGGACTATATATGCCCACATATTTGACACATAAAAGAATCAAATAAAACAAGACAAATTAAAAAAGTAAATAGTAGGAAATAGTATAAAAACTGAGACATTGCCAGGACATGATTATTCTGAGCCAGCAAGTAAAACCAAAAATCTTATGTTCCAATTACCCTGAATGTGCTAACTTATAGCTCAAATACTCAGAGTGTGAATTTTTAATGTTGGACTGTTTGCTATGAAAAGGAAACCCTTTCTCGCAGCAAACCTTCCTTTTTTTCTCTTTATTAAGAGCTATTATTCAACTCATAAAACTAAAATCGGAGGGGAAACGCACTAAGCAAATCCCCGGTCACACTTATCTTGCTTAGTACGAGTCTGGTGAAAAAGATGATCTTTTCTTGGAAATGAATGCCTTTTGAAATGCTATTACAGGTGCTTCTTCTCCAATAACATGCCAATGACCACACAGATCTTGGCAGACGCTAGAAATCTCGCCGATCGTGACCAGCTTGTTGTTGGTTAACTTAACCTGTCATTCTAACCATTGCGATGATACTATAGGTCTAGGCATATTCATCTCAACATGAACACTAAACACAACATAGCGCCATGTTTCCAGCCACCATGAATTCACGGCTCTTCTTCAAGCAATTGCACTGTTCCTTCCTTTAATTCAAAGAGTGTTTCAAGTCACAACCTGATTAGGGCTAAATTTTATAGCATCAGATGCTGTCCATTTAGATCAATTGGCCATGGAATTAATTAATGAAAAATCACAACCATTCCTAAATCCTATTGTTTAACATTACATAATACTGCCTTCCACAATCTTCCTTAAATGTTGTTAAAGTATACTCCACCAGTCTATGTCTAGATTTAGTCCTTGAGGCGCCATTGTGTTCAGTTTAAAAATCCAAAATTGTTCCAGATATTGTAAACGTAATATCCGATCCCCTCCTCTTGGATTTAAAGGGACGTGATCAATTATCCTCCAATTTAAATCTTGAAAAGTATGGCCGAACTGCAAACAATGGGTTACCATAGGAGCTAACACTTTCGTGTTTGTCCTAGAACAATGTTCTTGGAGACGCAGTTTGATTGAATGGATCGTTCTTCCTATATATTTCAGGCCATGGATGACCCCACTGCTCAGGGAACACAAGAAGCAAGAGACGTGTGAAGGTCACAGGAGCCTTTATTTGATGGACCCCAACGCGTTTCAGCAACGCCTTCCTCGGGGGGGTATGCAGTGAAGCACCCTGTGATGTGTCTCACGTAAAGGGTGATCTTTAGCGTTCTAGCTTAAAATGTGTGTGAAAAGATTCTGAGTCTTCTGACAAAAATGTTTAAACTGGCCAGCAATGAGTTCTGATCTCAATCCAATCGAGAACCTTTGGAAAGAACTGAAATCTGCCATTGGTAAAAGAAATCCTGAAAACATTCATGAGCTGGAACAAAGTGCAGTTGAAGAGTGGGAGAAACTACCAGCAGACAGATGTACAAAACTTAAGGATGGCTACAAGACACGTTTGGAGACTATCATCACTGCCAAGGGTTGTGCAACCAACTATTGTGAAGGGTGCCATTAATCCTGTCCAGGTCATATTTTGTTTTTTTCTCAGAAATTAGTACATCTAAGTTGCACAGACATCTTTTTTGTTGTATACCTTTGAAAATACTATTAAAATATTATGATGCAATACAGTTAGAATATTTCCAATTATTTCTTAAGATATTGTACACAACATACCTGAAATGCAAGGGTGCCAATAATGTTGATCACAACTGAATGGGAAAGAAATGAATGAAAACTAAAGTAAAAGAAATGAAATGAAGAAAAAAATTCAAGTTATTCTGACTTGTATAGCAAAGATTAGAAGCTATTGTAGCCTAATGAAAACTAGGATTAAAACTAGGATTTTTAATAAAATTGGCTTTGAAAAACATTAACAAAATAAGTAAGATGTAAATTAATAAAAATCAGTTAGAAAATCAACACAAATTTTCAAAAATTGTGTCACAGGACCTACATCCACACTGCCAGAGGAATTCAGAGGCCCAAGTAGCAGTCTCAGTTGGTGTAAGACCTTTCTCTTCTTTCCTCTCTACTAATTAAAAATAATAATTATCATACATGAGCTGCAACATTCTTGATGCTAGGTGTGTTCACAAGTACTGTCTGCCTGCTACAGACATAATGTTGTCCCTATTAATACAGTGAATGAACCTGCCTTCCCTTATTGTTGTAGAACCAATGCTGAGAGAGCAGCTCTATCTGTATTAAATAATTCCCAATGGAAAATCAAAATCATATTGAACTTGGGATAAGCTCATTCTCATGATTCGATTTTAAGTTCTGATGAGCAGGGATTGTCTCTTACATCTATATGTACAGCACTGCATATGCCTTGTTGCACTATACAAATGATAGGTAGTAGTAGTAGTAGTAGTAGTCATTATGGGCCCAATGGAAGCCCTGGACTGCAAGTGCATTTTCCACTGCTAAACAGTGACAACTGTAGCTATCATCTTACTGCTATACACACAATACTGGCAGCAGACCCTTTGCAAAAGTCAACCAAAACCAGAAGCAATCCAGTTCATGCCTCTGATGTGTGGATCAAATTTCCAGCAACAGGCCCCTAGTGGATCAGATCAAAAAGGGTTTTGATTTTTTTCCTATTAATCACACCCATCTCTTGCATAGGCCCCATTTCAGGGATGAACTGCTGGGGAGACCACATGATTTCCAGCAGGACGAGCGTGTGGGGCTGAAATTGTTGGCAGGTCAGACCTATATGATTTCTGGCAGAATGAAGCTAAATTATTCTAGCAATTCCACATATGGAATAGATTTCCTGCTAGGATAAAGGCATTGGATTTCTGGCAGGACATCCCATATGATTTCAGGGAATAGTAACTAATGGTCCTGAAGTCCTGGCAAGATATAAAGTCCTGTAAAAGTTTTTAATAGGTTTCTGAATTCTGACTAGATTTAGAATTCTACTTTTAACTACATTACTTTTGGAAGGCTAATACAATTCTTTCTTTCAGAAAGCTCTTACAAGGTCAGGAATTTTTGCCAAATTTTTGACTCATCAACTTTGCATAAAGAAAAGAAAAGAAGATTTATGCTGGGGGGCAGAAAGGATGAGTTTTGAAATCTATAGAGAGGCAATCCCAAAGCGCACGGACAGGTAAATAGAGAGCCTCAGAAGCAGGGGTGGGGGATGAGGGTTGCAGGGGGGGGGGGGTATTGGCTTCACCTAAGTAAAAGCAAAATTGATGCTATAAATATGGGTTGGGGCATAAAGACAGATGTTACGTGATAGAAAAGGCAGAAGATCAACAGAATTGCGGTGGCAGGGAAAGCTGCCAGAGGCCGGGGCGATGGTTAGCCAGGGGCAACTTCCCGCGGTAGGTGACGCGGGCGGTTGGACCCAGAGAGCTCCTAAGAGGCCCAGGCCGAGCGAGCTCTCGGTTACGGAGGGCGAGTGGCCAGAGGCAGAGGACGCCGAGGGGGAGCAGAAAGGCTGCGTGGAGGAGTTGGAAGAAGGCGAGATACAAGAACCGGAGGATCAGGCAAAGATTATTCGAGTATTCCGGAGCGAGGAACTGTCGGCGCTGATCAAGGAATCCCTTCAAACGCTCAATCTGGCTACAGCACAGCCAGGCAATGAAGATGAAGGGGTAGAAGATCCTATCATTCAGGCGCTGAGGCAGGCACAGGTGGTGTTCCCTGTTCACCGGGTGGTGGACCGCATGATCCAGGAGGAGTGGGATCAGACTGTATCCTTTGATAGATGCAGTCAGGGAGAATTTCAAAGCTCCTCGTGTCGACGCAGCTGTAGCAGCAGTCACTAAAAAGACCACTATCCCGGTGGAAGGTAGTGCAGCTCTAAAGGATGCGCAGGATAGGAAGGTAGAGGCCTTATTGAAACAATCATTTGAAGTGGACGCTCTGTCTCTACAGGCTTCCATTTGTGGGGCCTGGGTGGCGAGGGCGTGTCTTAGGTGGGCCCAGTGCTTACGACAGTCCACGCGCCTGGGGCAGGTAGAGGTGCGTGAGCTGGATCGGCTTGAGTCAGGGACAGCATATTTGGCAGATGTGCATTATAGCTTAATTCAGGCGCTGGCCAATAGTACGGCTTCCGTGGTGGCTGCGCAACAGTCTATCTGGTTGAGGAATTGGGCGGCCGATGGTTCATCCAAGTCATGGCTCAGTAAGCTGCCGTTTAAAGGAAAGTTGCTGTTTGGTGAAGATTTGGACAAGCTGGTCAAGGACCTCGGGGAGTCCAAGGAGGGAGACTTCCGGAGGATAAGCCCAAGCAAGGGAAAGTCTTCCAGGGCTCTAGAGGCCCATTTCGGGACTCCGAAGATTCCGTGCTTCCCGGCTGGGTGGTTTCCAAAGAGGAAGATTTGCCTCCAGGGCCCAGGGATTTCGTGGCTTCCGCGGGGCAAATAGGGGCTTCGCAGCCGCTTCCTCAGCGGCAGGACGAAAGCCACAATGAAAGGAGGCGGGTCCCAGCAGGGAGTCAACCGATCGGCGGGCGACTACGGGAATTCCTCCCTGCTTGGACCCAAATAACCACCGACCAATGGGTGCTGGAGATCATCCGCGAAGGTTACACTATGGAATTGGCAAGGCCCGTATGGGATTCCTTCGTGATGTCGCCCTGCAGAGGTTAACAGCGAACCCTGCGGGAGACTTTGGATCGTCTTTTGCAGATGGGAGCGGTCGTTCCAGTGCCGTTAGAAGATTACAGCACAGGTCGATACTCCATTTATTTTGTGGTGCCAAAGAAGGATGGAGCCCTGCGACCTATCTTGGACCTGAAAGGGGTGAATCGGTGTCTTCGGGTACCCCACTTCAGGATGGATTCTGTCATTGTAGCAGTGCGGAAGGGGGAGTACTTGACTTCCCTCGATCTTACGGAGGCGTACCTGCACATTCCGATCAGGGCGGTCCATCATAGGTTCCTGCGGTTCACACTGCCCTGGGGTCATTATAAATTCCAGGCCTTGCCGTTCGGTCTGGCGACAGCACCGCAGACATTCACCAAAGTTATGGTGGTGATAGCGGTGGCGCTATGAAGAAAGGGTGTTCTGGTTCATCCATATCTCGACGATTGGTTAATTCGACCCAAGTCCAAGGCCGAGAGCTTCTGGGTGACAGACAAGGTGGTAAAGTTGTTGCAAAGTCTCGGATGGGTGGTCAATCCGATCAAGAGCCGCTTAGTACCTTCCCAGAATCTCGAGTATCTGGGAGTCCGTTTCACTACGCAGGAAGGAGCGGTGTTTCTTCCAGACCGTCAAGTTCGGGGCCTTTGACAGCTGGTGCACCAGTTCCGAGCTGCTCTGGCTCCCACAGCGTGGAATTATCTCCGGGTACTGGGAACCATGGTGGCGACTCTGGAGGCGGTGCCTTGGGCTAGATTTCATATGTGACCGCTCCAGAGAGCGCTGCTCCGCCGGTGGTCGCACCAGACAGATTCGTTGCACAAGCGACTTCCCTGCCCATTCAAGGTCAGGCAGGCTCTACGATGGTGGCTGCTTCTGGGATCCTTGTCGGCCGGAATGCCTCTGGAGAAGCCGGAGTGGCTCCCGCTACTGACAGACGCGAGTCTCGCGGGATGGGGAGCGCATTGCGAAGCTCGGTTCACTCAAGGCACGTGGTCGGTTCGAGAGAGCGCGTGGTCAATAAACCAGCTAGAGCTAAAGGCCGTGTCTCTAGCGTTGCAATGGTTTGAGGATACGGTGATGGGCCGAGCAGTCCGCATGCTATTGGACAACTCGGCAACAGTTGCATACATCAATTGGCAGGGCGGCACAGGAAGTGCAACCATGGAAGAGAAAGCAGACGCACTGTTCGCTTGGGTGGAGCGTCATCTGACGTCGATCTCGGCAGCGCACATTGCAGGAAGGACAATGTGACGGCGGACTTCCTCAGCAGGGTCTAGGTGGATGCCGGGGAATGGGAACTACATCCGGACGTGTTCACACAGATAGTCCGCAAATGGGGGCCACCAGTAATGGACTTAATGGCGACTTTCCAGTCGGCGAAGGCAAGTCATTTCTTCAGCAGAAGGCGCGAAAGCATGTTGGAAGAGATCGATGCCCTGATGCAGCCCTGGCCGTCAACAGGCCTTCTCTATGCCTTTCCTCCGTGGGCACTCATAGGCCGGGTGATTCAGCGCATCGAAGCTCACTGGGGCAGAGTATTGCTGGTGGCTCCAGACTGACCGAGGTGACCATGATACGCCAATCTCATCCGGTTGCTCGACGGGGATCCCTGGAGGTTACCGATGTCAGTGGATCTGTTGATTCAAGGGCCGTTGCAAATGCCTCAGGTGGATTCGTTCTCGCTTATGGTTTGGCCATTGAAAGGGCGAGGCTAGCGAAGAAAGGTTATTCGGTGGCAGTTGTGACAACCTTGCTTAGAGCACGGAAGCGGTCCACGTCTCTGGTATGTGTCCGGATTTGGCGTATATTTGAGGACTGGTGTTCGTAGCAGTGAGTGAAGGCAGCTACGGTCTCCATTCCCTGCGTCTTGAGTTTTCTGCAAGATGGGTTTGAAAAGGAGCTGGCAGCCAGCTCCTTGATGGTGCAGCTGGCAGCACTGTCCTGTTACAGGGGCAAAGTACAGGGTGCGGCACTCGGCACTCATCCGGACATATTGCATTTCCTGAAGGATGTAGCCAGGCTGCGGCCCTTGCAGAGAATTTTGGTTCCTCCCTGGGACCTCAATTTGGTCTTAGGGGCGTTAACCAAAGCACCCTTTGAGCCATTGCACAGGCGCCAGTTAAGGATCTGACATTGAAGACAGTTTTTCTGGTGGCCATTTGTTCGGCGCGGCGCATTTCAGAGCTACAAGCATTGTCCTGTAGAGAGCTATTTTTGTCCTTTTCAAAAGAGAAAGTGATGTTACGACTGGTGCCATCCTTTCTACCAAAGGTAGTGTCTCCCTTTCACCTAAATCAAGCCGTGTCTCTTCCAGTGCTAGGGTCACCGGAGAGCAGCGAGTCAGATCGTATGTTACGTCGTCTGGAAGTTAAACGGGTTCTGCGGCAATATTTGAAGGTTTCCGAGAGCTTTCATAAGTCGGACTGTCTATGTGTGTTGTTCGGAGGTATCCGCAAAGGTGAGGCAGCGGTGAAGGCTTCTATTGCCAGATGGATTAGAGAGGTGATTGCATCAGCTTATCTGCTACAAGGGCGTTTGGTTCCAATGGGTATTCGAGCGCATTCTACCAGGGCACAAGCCACTTCCTGGGCGGAACATGGTCTGGTTTCACCTGGGGAGATCTGTAGGGCGGCTACGTGGTCGTCCCTTCATACTTTCAGTAAGCACTACCACCTGGACGTTTTGGCGGCGAAGGACGCTTGTTTCTTTTCGGCCGTATTAAAGGCCAGCGGGAAAGGTCCCTCCCAATGAATACTGCTCTGGTACATCCCAGAGGTAGAGGACTGAACTGGAGGAACGATAAGGAAATGATAATTACACTTACCCGGTAATTGTAGTTCCTTGAGTGACGACAGTTCAGTCCTCATTCCCGCCCGGGGTGGTATCGTTGGCAGGGGATACTCCGACGGAGGAATGGTAGCACTACCGGTAGGTATGAGTATTCAAGGTCTATAAATGCTTCTCATGCTTTTACTGTACTGTTCTTTTCTCTGGCATTCTTTGTAATGGTTGTATAAGGCGAAAGGGTGAGGTGCAAGAAGAAGAAGAGCTTTGCTAATTTCAATGTCCAATTTTTAAAAAAAATGTTATTTGTATTGATTGCATTATAAATTTAGGTTTCGGTGTAAAGTTAGAGTTTATAGGATAGCTACTTATTTGTTGTTCCTTTGAGTGTGCTTTGTGAATAGTTCACTGGGGCTGATGAGAGAGGTCAGCAGACTATATCCAGTGATGTCACGATTTTGACATGCCCAGTCTCCAAGCTGCAGGAGGAGGTTGACAACCCAGAGATAGAGGACTGAACTGTCATCACTCAAGGAACTACAATTACCAGGTAAGTGTAATTATCATTTCTCAGGCCGAATCCCCATTAATCACTCAAACATACAGCACCATTTTTAAAGGGACTCACCCTGCCCTTTTTGCCTTCCACCCAATAATGTAAGAACAGTAAAACAAATTGAAAACATCAATAGAAAGCTGCCCATTCAATGTCCGCATTTAAATCATTAGGCAATACTGTACTTAAATTGAAAATTCATCTCTCTTCTCTGTAATAATTTTAAATAGACTCTATAAGCCCAAACCACGGATCGGCAAAACAATGCTGATGCTCAATACACTGAGCCAACACTGGTATGTCTTTCTGTTGTCCAACAAGCAGGCTCTTACAGTATGTTTGTTAATACGAAGCTGAAACATCCTACTCTTTTATTCCACATAGATCAGTGGACAAGGATATATAATAACATAAATTATCCCCTTAGTATGTCAATCGCATTAAAATCAGATCATAATGGAAGGCAGACTGGATAGGTCATATAGTTTTTATCTATAATTGTTTTTCTGCAAGGTAGGATAACCTTGGATTGTCCAGTAAGACTTGGGAACACAATTTACAACTACTTCTTCAGGTTCTTGTTCATACTTCTCTGTGTATGCTGAATGCACTAATTTATCACACAAATTAGATTCCCATCTAAATGCAAACATTGAACCATACTGAAATATCTCCTAAACTTGTAAAAACATGCCAACATTTGGAAATGACCTGCTGTATATTAAAATATATGACAAAAAAGGAAGAACACAAGGTAATGAAGTGTGCTCATTAGCTTCTCTATTAGACTGTAGCAACAGAGATCTATTTGCTTACTTAGCTCATATCTATGCCATTTTCATGTGGAGCCCTATCCCATAATGTGCACGTCTGCCCCACGGACACATCTAAATTAAAAATGGACCCCTTTGAACCTGATTCTGTATCCACAGATCTGGATGTGCCCACAGGTCTGGAATCAGAGATAGACATGTTTGGTGCGGCAAGTGGCTATTCAGCCAGCCTATGCACAGGTGTAGGGACGGGCGATGCAATATAATGGAGAAACACATCCCCGTCAATATTATTGGATGCAGGTAAACATTTTTGGACGTCCCCACGCCCACTGTATTCTGAAAAATTACACATTTTGGATACTGCCCGTCCCCACGATGTACCCGCAGACACCATGCCCCTTGGGAAAAACATGCATCTCCTAAGCTGCTCATCACAGACAGTAGTTTGCTGATGCACACTAGACAAATACCAATGAGAAATGACAGCTGCTGCAACGTAGACCATATGCCAGTCCGCCTCATGCCCTGAAAAGTGCTAGATAATCCCAGTGGACCCCAATATGGTATACGAGACTGTAAATATGAATATGTATGTCAGGATATACCTTGCATCAAATGGTACGTGGCATTAGGAACCAGTGCCAGTGATTCCTGCCCTGGTCATCTCCACAAACATGCTTTAAACAGCTAGGGATGGACCCTTACCAAGTGCACAAAACCCAGAACTAACAGTGCAGTTCCCCAAAGTGGCCTGGTGGAGTGATTTGAAAGCAGGAGAGAAGAATTAGAAGGAGTGATCACCACATCCAGAATGTGGCCGGCCACATGGGTTGGCAAGGACACATGCTGTGGGAGGGACAGATCATAGAGGAGAGTAATAAAGGAGTGTTCTCTGGAGGAGGAGGGTGCTTCAAAATGAAAGTTGAAATCGCCTAGAATCACTAGATTTGGGAATTGCAATGAAAGGTCAGAAATGGTCAGAGAGACAGCATCCCAAAGTTGAGATTGGAGGGATGGAGGAGAGTAGACCACCAGAAAATAAACCACAGGAAAGGTCTGTAGGGACAAGAGAAGACATTCTGAATAGTGTAGTGAGGGAGAGGCAATCTGAATGAGAGGGAGAGAGAAGTGGTATAGTGCAGCAACTCCTCCACCAATGCGACCAATACGAGGGACAGAGATGGTGGAGTATAGGTGGAGGCATAGGGCAAGAGGAGGTTCCTCTCCATCCCTAAGCCAAGTTTCAGACAGAAAAAGGAAATCCAGGGATTCCTGGAGGAAAAGGTCTTATATTAGAAGGGTTTTAGCTCTTAAGGAGTGGCAGTTAACAAGGCCTAACTTTAACGGTGAAATACGCGGTGATGGTGATAGAGCAAATGGGGGATAGGTAGGGGGCTGAGGGGCATGAAATAAGATTAGCAAGATTCCGCATTGTGAAGCCTCTGGGCATAGAATTCTGAAAAGCAGGGCAAGGACGATTGCCCCACAGGATCTCCGCCCCACGGGAATAGCACAGGAATATCCCCTTCCATGCCCACACAGGCCTGACCAGGGGAGTAGTGCCACAAAGCAGACTGTAGGAAGGCAGACAGGGTTGTCCCACAGATAGTGGATGTATACTACTATACTACTGTGGATCAAGAACTGGTTAAAAGATAGAAAGCAGAGGGTTAGGCTAAATGGCCAATTTTCCCAATGGAGAAAGGTGAATAGTGGTGTACCCCAGGGATCTGTGCTGGGTCCGCTGCTTTTTGACATATTCATAAATGACCTGGAAAGTGGAATAACGAGTGAGGTTATCAAATTTGCAGATGACACAAAACTATTTAAAGTTGTTAAAACCCAAGAGGATTGTGGAAAATTGCAAGAGGATCTTGATAAATTGGAAGACTGGGCATCAAAATGGCAGATGAAATTTAATGTGGACAAATGCAAAGTTATGCACCTAGGGAAGAACAACCCAAACTATGGTTACACAATGCAAGGTTCCACATTAGGAACCACCACCCAGGAAAAAGATTTAGGCATCATTGTGGATAACATGTTAAAACCCTCGGCCCAGTGTGCAGCGGCAGCCAAGAAAGCAAATAGAATGCTAGGTATCATAAGGAAAGAAATGGAAAATAAAACAAAAGATATTATAATGCCTCTATACCGTTCCATGGTGAGACCGCATCTTGAATATTGTGTGCAATTCTGGTCGCCGTATCTTAAAAAGGATATAGCGTTATTAGAAAAGGTTCAGAGAAGAGCCACCAAAATGGTAAAGGGGATGGAAGGATACTCCTATGAAGAAAGGCTAAAAAGGTTAGGGCTCTTTAACCTGGAAAAGAGATGGCTGAGGGGAGATATGATAGAAGTCTATAAATTAATGAACGGAGTGGAACGGGTAAACGTAGATCGATTGTTTATGTTATCAGACTATAGAAAGACTAGGGGACATGCAATGAAGCTACAGAGTAAACTATTTAAGACTAATAAAAGAAAATATTTTTTCACTCAACGTGTAATCAAACTCTGGAATTTGTTATCTGAGGATGTAGTAAAGGCTGTTAGTGTAGCTGGGTTTAAAAAAGGTTTGGACAAGTTCCTGGAGGAAAGGTCCATAAACCATTATTAAGAAGGGACCCAGGATATCAATGCTTGAACCAGTACAAGCATTGCGGAACCTGTGTCTTTTGGGGAAACTGCTAGGTACATACGACCTAGATTGGCCACTGTTGGAAACAGGATACTGGGCTTGATGGACCTTGGTCTGACCCAGTATGGCATATCTTATGTTCTTATTTTCTTATGACCTACATACACCACGCTGGGACAGGTATAGCTGCTGTGAGAAATTCCAGTACCAAGATAGGTGGGCCTCAGATGCCATAGCCAGAATGCCCTACTACTACTACTACTGATCATTTGTATAGCGCTACAAGGCATACACAGTGCTGTACAGACACACGTAAAAGATGGTCCCTACTCAGCAGAGCTTACAATCTAGTCAAGACAGACACCACAGCAGCTGTGGACAGGATACATCCTGGGGGAATGGTCAGGAAACACAAGGGTGCTTGGACTATAAAAGGGGACTGCTACTTCTGGAGAGAGATCTACAATTGTATTTACTTTTGGGAATTTTTCTAAATCTTGGGGGAAAAAGGAATTCTTTAGATTAAAGCTGATTAATCTGTGAACCCAGTATATTTGTTAAATCAGTCAGGGCCTTGTAGCAGCAAAGAGTTTTCAGTTTAAATTTAAATCACAGCAGAGAGCTTTCTGGTTAAATTAGACCCCAAGACTCCCTCTATCCAAGCAAGGGCTGTGGGACTCCCCCTGGAAATTGGTCACAGGATTACCTTAGAAGCACAGGACAAGGTACTGTGTAGCAGTCAGCTTTTAATAAGTCTTTTTCCCTCCCTCCCTGCCCAGCACCCACACACCCCTGGAATAATTGTAGCTTTATAGGTGCATAAACGGCTCAAAGGAAAGGTGGTGCCATATTTACTCTCAAGTGCAGCTGTTTGTCCTCATCAGGTATACATTAAGGACCTGAGATTAGTTAAGCTTCAGGTGAACAAAGTACATTAAATGTATTAGGTGTAGTTTAGTAGTATAAGTATCCCCACCAACCCTTAGTAGGTAAAGAACTTAAATACCTAAACACAACCTTAAAACTAAGATGCAGACAGCAGTCCAGCAACGAGATGGGGGTTTTCCAGTCTTTTGCATCGAGTGCCACATGTATGGATTTTCTCCCAGTTGGTGAGGGGTCTTACATGTGCACTAGGTGCAAGGAGCTCTTTGCTCTCAGAGAACGAGTCTGATCTCTGGAGGCTAGACTAGCAGACTTGGAGGACATAAGGAAGAAAGAGAGGTACATAAACGAGACCTACGGCGATTTAGTAATGAAGTCCCACCTCCAGTCTGGCAGTCTCTCAGTTGCCATGGAGGAGAGAGGTCATGTGACAGGAGATCATCACCCCGGTGTGGCAGGAAGTGATCCTGTAGCCAGGACCTGTCCTCCAGGTGATGAAAAACACTCTCGCACTGAGGATGTTTTTCCGGGGCCATGTGCCCATGAGGGAAGGGTTAGGATAGCCGTTATAGTTGGTGATTTGATCATTAGGCATGTAGATAGCTGGGTGGCTGGTGGACGTGAGGATCGCCTGGTAACATGCCTGCCTGGTGCGAAGGTAGAGGACCTCATGCACCACCTAAACAAGGTCTTAGATAGTGCTGGGGAGGAGTCCGCTGTCTTGGTACATGTTGGTACCAATGACATAGGAAAATCTGGTAGGGAGGTTCTGGAGGCTAAATTTAGGCTTTTAGATAGGAAGTTGAAATCCAGAACTTCCAGGATAGTGTTCTCCAAAATGCTTCCCATTCCACGTGCAGGACCCAAAAGGCAGGCAGAGCTCCAGAATCTCAATGCGTAGATGAGACGATAGTGCAAGGATGAGGGTTTTGGATTTGTTAGGAACTGGGGAACATTCTGGAGAAAAGAGGGGCTCTTCAGAAGGGATGGGCTTCACCTTAACCGGGATGTAACCAGGCTGCTGGCATTAACCTTTAAAAAGGAGATAGAGCAGCTTTTAAACTAGATAATAGGGGAGAGCCGACAGTTGCACAAGAGCGCATGGTTCAGAACAATGTATTCTCAAAGGATACTACCAAAAGAATGAAGTTAGGGCATATCAGCAAAGAGGTTCTAATAAAGACAAAAGTAACCCAAATACCCTTGAGTACGGAGCAGACAGAGCTTAAAGGTTCCAAATTACCCCTGCCTACCGAAAGCCAGATTAATATGAATAAAACACAGTCTCTAAAATGCTTGTATGCAAATGCTACAAGTCTAAAAAATAAGATGGGAGATTTAGAATATACAGCACTAAATGGGAGGTTAAATATGATTGCTATCTCAGAGACATAGCGGAAAGAGGACAACCAGTGGGACACTGTGATTCCTGGGTACAAACTATATTATAATGATAGAGTTCATCAAATTGGTGGAGGGTTGCGCTCTATGTTAGAGAGGGCATTGAGTCAGAAAGGATTAAAGTTTTACAGGAAACAAAATTTGCTGTAGAATCTCTATGGATTGGCATTCCATTTTAAAAGGGGAAGGTGATGGCAGTGGGGGTGTACTATCGACCGCCTGGCCAGAATGAACAAATGGATGATGAAATGCTCAAATAAATCAGGGAAGCTAACAAACGTTACAGCACAGTAATAATAATGGGTGATTTCAATTACCCTGGTATTGACTGGGTCAGTGTCATGGCAGGACATGCTAGGGAGATAAAGTTTATAGATGGTTCATGAACCGACCAGTGGGGAAGCCATTTTGGACCTAGTCCTTAGGGGAACACCAGATCTGGTGCAAGAGATAAGGATGTTAGGGCCACTAGGCAATAGTGATCATAGCATGATCGCGTTTGATTTAATTAATGGAGGGGGATGGTAAGGGAATCCACAGTACTACCTTTTAACTTTCGAAAGGGAGACTATAATAAAATGAGGAAAATAGTTTTAAAAAACCTAAAAACCTAAAAGGAGCATTTGCAAAGGTTAAAAACTTACATCAAGCTTGGGTGTTGTTTAAAATACTATCTTGGAAGCCCAGACCAGCTGTATTCCATGCTTTAAGAAAAGTGGAAGGAAATCCATAAAACTGCCAGCATGGTTTAAAGGTGAAGTCTGAGAGGCTGTTCTTGCCAAAAAAGCATCTTTCAGGAAATGGAAAAAAGAGCCAAATGACGAAAACTGGAAACAGTACAAGCACTGGCAAGTTAATTGCAAGGCATTGATAAGGCAGGCAAAAGAGAGAATTTGAGAAGAAGCTTGCAGTGGAAGCAAAAACACATAATAAAGACTTTTTCAAGTACATTCGTAGCAAAAAAACTGTGAGAGAGTCTGTTGGACCATTCGATGATAGAGGGGTAAGAGGGGACAAGGCCCTAGCTGAGAGACTGAATTAATTCTTTGCTTCGGTCTTTACTGAAGAAGATGTAGGGATGTTACCCATGACTGAAGTGGTATTTAAAGGTGATACTGAGGAAGAATTGAAAGAAATATCGATACACCGGGAAGATGTATTACAACTATTTGATAAACTGAAGAGTAGCAAATCACCTGAACCAGATGGTATACATCCAAGGGTGTTGAAAGAACTGAAATATGAAATTACAGACCTGCTATTAGTAATCTGCGAACTATCATTAAAATCATCTGTAATACCTGAAGATTGGAGGATGGCGAATGTAATGCCAATTTTTAAAAAAGGGTTCCAGGCATGATCTGGGAAACTACAGACCAGTCAGCCAAGAAAAATGGTAGAAACCATCATAAAGAATAAAATTACTTAACATGTAGATAGTCATGACTTAATGGGAGACAGCCAACATGGCTTTAGACAAGGAAGATCTTGTCTTACTAATCTGTTATGTTTTTTTGAAGGCGTGAATAAACAGGTAGACAAAGGTGAGTCAGTTTATATGGTGTATCTGGACTTTCAGAAAGCCTTTGACAAGGTCCCTCATCAGAGACTTTTGGCAAAACTAAAAAGTCATGGGATAGGAGGCAGTGTACTATTGTGGATCAGGAACTGGTTAAAAGATAGAAAGCAGAGGGTAAGGCTAAATGGCCAATTTTCCCAATGGAGAAAGGTGAATAGTGGAGTACCAAAGGGATCTGTGCTGGGTCCGCTGCTTTTTGGCATATACATAAATGATCTGGAAAAGGGAATAACGAGTGAGGTTATCAAATTTGTAGATGACACAAAACTATTTAAAGTTCTTAATACCCATGAGGATTGTGGAAAATTGTAAGAGGATCTTGATAAATTGGAAGACTGGGCATCCAAATGCCAGATTAAATTTAATGTGAACAAGTGCAAAGTTATGCACCTAGGAAAGAAAAACCCAAACTATGGTTACACAATGCAAGGTTCCATATTAGGAACCACTACCCAGGAAAAAGATTTAGGTGTCATGGTGGATAACATGTTAAAACCCTCCACCCAGTGTGCTGCAGCGGCCAAGAGAGCAAATAGAATGCTAGGTATCATAAGGAAAGGAATGGAAAATAAAACAAAGGATATTATAATGCCTCTATATCGTTCCATGGTTCAAAAGGAACCTGGAATATTGAGTGCAATTCTGAAGGCAGTATCTTAAAAAGGGTATAGTGTTATTAGAAAAGGTACAGAGAAGAGCCACCAAAATGGTAAAGGGGATGGAAGGATACCCCTATGAAGAGAGGCTGAAAAGGTTAGGGCTCTTCAACCTGGAAAAGAGACAGCTGAGGGGAGATATGATAGAGGTCTATAAATTAATGAATGGAGTGGAACGGGTAAATGTAGATCGATTGTTTACATCATCAGAATATAGAAAGACTAGGGGACATGTAATGAAGCTACAGGGTAAACTATTTAAGATTAATAAGTGAAAATATGTTTTCACTCAACTTGTAATCAAACTCTGGAATTTGTTACCGGAGGATGTAATAAAAGCTGTTAGTGTAGCTGGGTTTAAAAAAGGTTTGGACAAGTTCCTGGAGGAAAGGTCCATAAACCATTATTAAAAGGGACCCAGGATATCACTGCTTGACCCAATAAAAGCATTGTGGAACCTGTGTCTTTTGGGGAAACGTTTATGTACTTATGACCCAGATTGGCCACTGTTGGAAACAGGATACTGGGCTTGATGGACCTTGGTCTGACCCAGAATGGCATATCTTATGTTCTTAATGCAGCAAGGTATCATGAACTGTTTGTTTCCTAAAGATTGAAAAATCAAAACCAGTACCAGAAACATTGATTCACAAATCCAGAAAGGGAATTGATTGAAAACCAAAAATAAAAGTAAACTGGAAGTTGGTATCACATGGATCATGTGAAAAACCTTACCAGTTCTTCAGCAATACCAGTCTATAACATAACATCATCAATAAAACACCTTAAAACAAAACATAAGGTGAAATGTTTGCTAAAGGTTTTAAGGTACATTAAGTGCCCACAGCCCTTTTATTTCTATGAGTGCAGTGGCACGTAATGTGTGTTTCATTAATGTGCATTAACATTTAGTAAACATGCCCCTAGAAGTGCCAAGGAGACTGTGAAAGCCATTTTTAAGTGCTGTTAATTTGATGCGGACTCCTGGCAACTCAGCAGCCCCTGGATTTTCTTGGCAAGGTATGGCTGGAAGTAGATTGCCAAGCCTTTGCTTCTGAGGCAATGAAGGGTAAAGGGACATGCTCAAAGTCACAAGGCATGCAAGTGGTAATCAAACCCTGACCTTTAATTTGTAAAGAATAAGATAATCCAAACCGAAAAACATTTTTGTGAAAGCAAACCATGATATTTGCATTAAGAAAGCTGATGGTTCCGTTTGTTCACTTCCGCACTGCAGAGTGTTTTGAATGGTATCAAGTGCCACATCTTGTGGCATATTTGTATAAAGAGAGGTATAACAGCCGTCACCAAAATGATATGAGAATGATCAACTGGTAGCTCTTGTAGTAAATGGATGACATGGGCAAAATCTCTTAAAGTGTGATCTTGAGAAACAAAAAATCTTATGTTAGAATCAACGAACATCAACAAAGGCTTTTCTTAAAGCATGCTACGCCATCTTAGTCCTGTCGGGAATGGCATTACAAGTAGTTGGATATCACTTCCTGATGCAGCTCCTGATGAAATGCTAATATTGTCACTGATAGCAACAGAGTGGCAGAGGAAGTATGACAAGCCGCTTGAAATACAATCAATATACATGGCAGATAAGTGACTTGTGTTTATGGGAATGCTAATTGTATTGTTATCTCTGTTGGATAAAAGAGGGTTTTTGAAAAAGCATTACATGTGATAAAAATTTTGAAATTTACATTGCCCGTAATAAGATAAGAGTACATAGGAGGTTTTTTTCTGGACTGGTGATGTGATGTGATGTAGAAGAGCCATAAGAATGACATGATTTTAAGAAAAGCCTGAAATTTCCTGGCTCGTTTGACACCGAGGTATTTTTCCTCCTATTTCTCCTTCTCTCCCCTCTTTGAGTTCTATATAGTGGACTCCATTTGTTGATACTGAATGTAAGCAATTTTTGAGTAGTTTGTATAAGCTTCACTCTCTTTAGAATGTTTTGCAAGATTGGATTATATTACAAGATGGCCATAGAAGGGATTGATGAGATGTCAGTGCCCTTCTGATTCTAGCCTGTCGGCTTCCTCCCTGGGTCACCCCCGCCCCCCTTGCATGCTCCCTTCTGTCCCTAGCTACATATTCTGACACCACTCTTGAAAGATAGTTACTGACACATGGTGCAGATGGTTCTAAACATGCAGTCATGCGAGTTTTCTATTCTCATGGAACACTCATGTCTCTTCTCTTTCCACTGTCAAGCAAACCCACTTGCCATGCTTTGCTACATACCCATTGGAAGCCATCATGATCATGCTCACACTGTTTAGCATACGCTCAGTAAATAATATGAAGGCCGCTGGCAGGGTCCCAGCGGACGCCGGTAACTGGCGGTATCAGCCCGGCGCGGGTCCCTGCTGGTGGGGGGGGGGGTAGCGCAGGGGTTGGGGGGGCTGTCAGGCAGGCGGCATCTTTCAAATTGATTGGCTCCCGGTTGCGGCGAGGACGCGCGTTGAGCACATGGCTGAGGAGCAGGGAGCCGTGTGTGTGGTTGCGGGCGGAGCGGCCTAAGCGGGAGATTTCGGTCGGAGCGGAGGACGAGTCGACGGGCCCCCTTTTTTCGAGCCGGCGATTAGGCGAGAGCTGATTTGGCAGGCAAGGTGAAGTGATCGAGACGGGCTGGGATTCTGCCGGCGGGTGGTGTCTGGGGCAGCTGGGTGATGGGTAGGAAGGAAGTGCCGGAGTTTGTTTGAAAAGAACTGCAGATCCGGGGGGGGGGGGGGGGGGGGAGCCGGGGGTGTGTGGGACCGATTATATATATACTAAAAAAAAAAAGAAAAAGACGGAAGAATTTTAAGGGCGATTTGCAAGGGCGTGAAGGGTAGGTTCAAGCCTTGCTATGCCGGGTGGAAATAGAAGTAAGAGGGGAGGGCCAATGGGGAGGGCCATGGTAGCAGGGCAGAGTGCTGGGGCCCGGCAAGGAAATAAAGGGGGCAGGGGGCGGCAATCGGGCTCGGGGGGTAGGGGGAAGGGTGTCTTATCTGTAGGCGAAGCTGGCACGGCTGGGCCTGCTTTAAGGGGGTGGGGGGGTTATCAGTAGCGGAGAAGGGTGATGGGGGGGGGGCGTGGTCGCCAGGCTCGTAGGGCTTCTGGTTCTAGGGGGGAGTCAGCAGGTTGGGGCTGCTGATGTGAGGTGTGGTGGCGATGGTGGTCCTGAAGAGGGTCTGGTTGGGGGGGAGGGAGCCGGGGGGGCAGGCTAGGGGGGGGTGGAGTAGATGAGGGGACTTAAAGGGGATCCGAATGGGCCGGATATGGGGTTCCGGTGAGTTTAGGGGGGGGGCGATGGGTTCTCGGTGAGTCCGGGGCGGGGGGGGAGTGATGAGGCTGCCTGGATTGGAGCATTGGAGGGGGCGGGCAGGGCCCTTCCAGGGCTGATTGGGCGGGAGCCTGGCAGACGGCGTGGCCTGCGGTGGTTCCCCCTGCGGTTTTGCCATTTTTGTCTCCGCAGGTTCCTTTGAGTGCGTCTCCTGGGGCAATGCATGGCAGTATGCAGCAACGTAGGGTGCCGGGTAGCGAAGCAACGGATGTCTGTGGTGGATCTGGATCCGGGGCGGCGGCACGTGGAGAGGCTGAGCGGCCGGACCAGACTTCGGAGGGACAGCGACGAGCGGTACAGCCGTTGATGGTTGCGGAGGCTGCAGGTGAGTTGTGTTTGGCGCAAGCTGGTGGGGCTGGGGGTGGCGTGACAGTGGAAAAGTCTGGGAAGGCTACCAGGAAGAGGAAGCATGCATGCTGGCGGAGGCGCGGATCTGGTTCGTCCACTTCCACGTCATCCAGTTCGTCCACGGGATTGTCAGTGGGTGACGGGACGGGTTTGGTGGGGGGTACAGCCGGCGGGGGTGCAGCGGCCGTGATGGTGTTGTCAGACATGTGGGAAGGGGTCCCAAAACGGTTGAGGAGGAGAATAAGGAAGAGGCGGTATATCGACATTTTCCGACTTTTGGAGGGTCGTAAACGTTTCGGGGAAAGTAAGAAGAAGAGGAAAGAGGATGAAAAGGCTGGTAGAGTCAGGAAGGTGGCGAGGACGGTGGTGAATTGGGCAAGGGCTTTTTTACGCCTAGCCAGTGTATGGGGCCAGCATTATCCGGAGCAGTATGGGATGCTTCTGTCTTATGCGGACTCGATTCTCGAGGCTTCGCAAATGCATGACGGGTGGTCATGGCTTAATTACGATGAGAGGTTTCGGGATAAAATGGAGGAGAACAAGTCGCTGTCCTGGGGCACTCAGGATATCAACTTGTGGCTCACGCAAATGTCGGTGCGGTCGAGTGCAGTGGGGGAGTGGGGGGTGGGGTGAAATTGGGGGGGGCGGTTACTGCTGTAGGGAACTGGTCCTTTCGTGCGGGAGGAGTCGGGTGCCGAGCAAGCAAGGGGCTGGAGGTGGGGGGGGGGGGGGGACGTATGCTGGAGGTTCAACAAGTCCACCTGCCCGTTCCCAGACTGCAAGTTTCGGCACGCCTGTTCGGTCTGCGGTGGGGGGCATGCAGCGAGGAAATGTATTAAAAGAGGGCCTGCGGGGGGCACACTCCCGACGGCCAGGTGAGAGTGTGGTTTTTGGCATAGCCCCCTCGCCCATACGGATTGATGTATTGAGCAAGTGGCTGCGCCTTTACCCTAGGGTGCGGGACAGGGGGGTATTGCTTGGGGGGTTTAGTAATGGGTTTTTGATCCCAGTGCGTGGGGCGGTCGTGTCATTGGCTGCTAAGAATGCTGCATCTGTGCGCCGTCTTGCGGCAGTGGTACGTGAGAAGTTAGATGGGGAATTGAAGTTGGGCCGGATAGGTGGCCCGTTCGCGGAGCCCCCGTTTAGGGAGTTTGTGGTTTCCCCATTGGGGTTGTGCCGAAGAAAGTTCCGGTTAATCCACATCTTGTCTTATCCTGATGGGGCGTCGGTCAATGATCATATTCCGCGTGAGTACTGCACGGTTCGGTACGCTTCATTTGATAAGGCGGTTGGGCTCGTTCGAAAGGTAGGGCGGGGGGCACTTATGGCAAAAGTGGACATTGAGTCTGCGTTCCGGTTGTTGCCGGTTCACCCCTCTTCCTTTCATTTGCTTGGTTTCCAAGTTGCTGATGAGTATTATTTTGACAAATGCATGCCCATGGGCTGTGCAGTGTCGTGTGCTTACTTTGAGAAGTTCAGCACTTTTCTCCATTGGGTAGTGGTGCGGCGGGTGGGATGCGCCAACGTGGTCCATTACCTGGATGATTTTTTGTTTGTGGGTGCGGCGCAGACTTCTCAGTGTAGGGAGTTGTTGGGGGGTTTTGTGGCGGTGGCAGGTAAATTGGGGGTGCCGCTGGCGGAGGGGAAGACAGAAGGTCCAGCGACTGCAATCACTTTTTTGGGCATCGAGTTAGATTCAGTGGAAATGGTGGCGCGCTTGCCATTGGAAAAGGTTCTGAAGTTGAGGGTTTTGGTGGCGAATGTGATGGGGTCGTCGAAATATACTTTGAAAGAAATGCAGGCTCTGATTGGGTCATTGAATTTTGCTTGTAGAGTGATACCAATGGGGCGAGTGTTCCTGCGCTGGTTGGCGATAGCAACGGCCGGTGTTACTAAACCTCATCACTGTATTCGAATTTCCAGGTGCATGCGCGAGGACTTGTCGGTGTGGGACGCGTTCTTGACTGATTTTAATGGGACGGCTGTGCTTGTGGGGGAAGAGTGTTCGAGTGCGGAGTTGCAGCTGTACGCTGATGCTGCAGGGGGCATAGGGTTAGGGATTTATTTTGGGGGGCATGGTGTTCAGGCAGATGGCCAGCGGCATGGGGGGAGGAGGGACTTTTAAAGAATATCACCTTCTTGGAGTTGTTCCCTATTTTGGTGACACTGGAGTTGTGGCCGGGTAAGTTGTGTAACAAGAAAGTGGTATGGTGGTGTGATAATGAAGCGGTAGTGAGTGTGGTGAATAATTATACACCTCGGTGTGCGCATGTGGCGGCTTTGATGCGGAAAGTGGTGCTCGCCTGCTTGTGTTTAAATGTGGCTTTGAGAGCGCGGCACATTCCGGGTCACAAGAACGGCATCGCTGATGCTCTGTCTCATTTGCAGTGGCATCGTTTCTGACAGCTGGCTCCGGAGGCGGATCCGGAGGGATTGGAGGTCCCTTGGAACTTATGGAGCTGTGGCCGGCGGAGATGACAGAGATGCTGAGAAGCTCACTGGCGGAGAGAACATGGAACACTTATTACAGCGGCTGTTCTAGAGTGGCGGAATTTTTGCAGGGGCAGGGTTGGCATGGGGGGGTGGTACCTGACCAAGTATTGGGTAGGTACATCCTCAGTGCAAGGCTGCAGGGTCTTTCTCGGGCTGCTGTCCGGGGGCACTTGGCAGGCTTTGCCTTCTTTGCCAGAGCGGTGGGTTGGTCCCCTACGGGTGATGGTTTTCTGGTAAGGAAGTTAATGCAAGGGTGGGGGCGGGCGAGGCCAACTATGCCAGATTCGCGTCGCCCAGTCATGCACGAATTGCTGGAAGGTCTTTGTGGGGTGCTGCCTGGTGTGGCGGCGTCAGGCTACGAAGCCAAGCTATTCCAGGCAATATTCTGCTTGGCCTTCTTTGGTGCATTCTGGGTGGGGGAATTGGTGGCGGATTTTAAGAAAGGGGGTGTGGGTAACAGCTTGCAGACGCAGCATGTGCGCTTGGAAGGGGATCAATTGAAGGTGCTGTTGCGGAAGTCGAAGACGGATCAGCAGGGCAGGGGCATGTGGGTGGTTTTGCAGGCTATAGAGGGGAGCACTTGCCCGGTGGCGGCGATTCGGGGGTACCTGGAGGGTCGCCCGCGGGCTGAGGGTGGGTTTTTTGTTCATGCAGATGCACGGGTGGTCACCAGATATCAGGTGACGGCTGTGTTACGGTTGGGGCTGCAGCGGATGGGGGAGGACCCTAGCCAATTTGCTGCGCATTCGTTTCGTATCAGGGCGGCGACCAGTTGTCGGCCTGGCAGATACAGGCAATTGGCCGGTGGCGGTCCAGGGCTTTTCGGACTTATGTCCGGTTATGAAAAAGGGGCGCGGGACGCAGGTTATTAACATTGTTTTTCTTTTTCAGATGGGGGCAGATCTGTGCGGGGATGTTGGATGCTGGGGCATTCATTTGTGTTCTGGGCTGGCAGACGTGCTGAGGAAAGGCCTATCGGGCGGAACCTGCGATTGGAGCCTGCAGTGGTGACGATTTCATGGCTGGGTGAGAGAGGACTGAAATGGCCACAGTTCATGCCCTTGCTTCGTCACCATGCGCGCTTGAGGACGCCGCCTGGGTACCTATTGCTCCACTTTGGGGGCAATGATTTGGCATCGTGGACCTGCAAGCAATTGATCAATGCTGCTAAGAGGGACTGCGCTCGCATATTGACAATGTTTGCAGGGGTGGTGCTCATTTGGTCAGATGTCATCCCGAGGCCGGTGTGTGGGGGGCAGCGGCGCTGGTCCCGGGGGTTGACTAAGATCATCAGACAGATTGGGAGATGGGTGGTAGAGCACGGAGGGCATCAAGTGCAGCATGACTGGGTGGATGTGGCATGTACAGGGTTGTACAGGCCGGATGGGGTGCATTTGTCCCCTGTGGGGCTCGACCTTCTTCTAAATGACTGGCAGGAGGCATTGGAGCGGGTGGTAGGGGGCGATTATGGCAGGTCACAGCTTTTGCTCGGTTAGGGGGGCGGCAAAGTCACATGTATGTGTCTATGCCGGTGGCGGGATCCCGGAGGTTTCCGGGGTCCGGAGCCGTAAGCTATTGGGCGGGGGCAGGGTGTCCGCAACCTGGAGAACCCCGAGCTGACTTTTGCTAGTGATATGGCGAAGTAGAGCAGGGGTGGTTCTAGCTGGACCGGTGGCTGACCGGACCAGGGGCGGTAGCGAGGTCACCTTGCTAATAGTACGGCGGGTGACGTATCGCTCTGCCGGGGGGGGGGGGGGAATTCTTGGCTAAGTTGTTACTGTTGTTATAAATGTTAAAGTGTTATTGGGCAATAAAGCTGCGACCTGGTTTGTTCCAAGCATTGGTGTCTGTGCATTTTGTGGGAGCTTGGCAAGGTATGGGGGGGTCAAGGACTGTGTAAGAAGGAGGGAGAGCGCCGGGTGTGGATCCCCGGTTACAAGCTCAAGCCATTTAGGCAATGCATTTGTGCATTTATAAATATGGTAGTAGTATAAACATGCTATTCCTGACATTTTTTTGTGTAAGTATCGTAATCTTGTTTCATAGTTCATAATGGCTTTTTAATGGGCCTGTTAAATTTTTTTTAATCCAGAATATATTCTTTTGGCACAAGTTTATTGAATATGGCCAATCAACTATAAATACAATTCTCCCTGTAGGCTCTTCTCCTCTCCAGTGATGTACATTTCCTGTTTCGAAAGAAAGTTCATTCCTTACAGAAAGGAGTAAATAGAGTGACTGTGGTACTGATGAGCTTGGTCTCTCACTATGTCCCTGCAACATGTGTTCCTGCTGCCATGTTTCCACAGATGGGGTGAGAGAGGACAACTGAAGCAGGAAGGGGATGAGAGGGGGAGATGGAAGGAGTGAGAGAGGTTAATGAATACAACTGGAGGGGGTGAGAGGGTTATGGTCGCCAGAAATGATAAGAGGTAGATATGAAGGCAGAGGGGGCATGGAGGCGATAGAGGCTCAGAGGCAAAGGACAAAGGGAGAGATGAATGCTAAGAGAGACATGGGAGATACAGAAGGGGGCATAGTGGTTAAGCGGGATATGAGAAACATGAAGGAGATGGTGGCTTGAAGAATTAAGAGACAAAAAGAACGGAGATGGAGGCTGAGAGTGGCAAGGGACAACTCCAATGATGTTATGACATAGCATTTTTACTTTTCTGAAAGATGCAATGGATGTAAAGAAGTTGCCATGTAAAACTGCATATTCTATATTGCTATTTTTCCTTCAGATCAGGATCTGTATCCGAGGTGGCAAATAGGGCAATTGCCCTGGTTCCCCATGCACATGGGGCCCTACGCCTGCCTCATATTAAAGGAGACATAACCTATAGGAAGGCTTTGGGGGGCCCCCTCACCAGTTTCTGCCCTGGGCTCCTTCATGTCTAACACCGTCCTTGCTGTAGATCCTATTGAAAACAACAGTAGAAAGGTTTCTCTGCAGAGTCACCATCTATTTCTATTTGGATTATTTTTAATTCAGAAAAAGCATATCCAGTCCATTTTCTTTCATATTGCATACATGGCTTTGTACATCTCTCCTTAGTCCCTTGTAGAAGAGGGAATTTAGATTCTCTGCACAATTTGATCCCACTACTAAGTGAGATCAGACCAATACAATCTAAAAATAAGTGCTTAGAGAAACCAGAACACAAGTTCATGAATTGAACAGGATAAAATAGGAGTGGGTCAACCTATCTTGAAAAAAAATGGAGCCAGCTGATAGTCCAATCTGTGCAAAAGGTTTTTAGCAAAGTTAGCACTTCTCCAAACTAGATTGCATGCAAGTTCAGGAAACTGGCAGCACCTTTTTGACAAGAATAATGAAAAATTGTAGTGGAATAAGAAAGAGAGGCTCAGTATCGTTATCAGTGCATCCATCAAATGCCGAGCTCCCTGAATCAGAGGCACAAGTGAGCAATATTTCTTGTCAACAGATGAAGCTGATCTAAGGACTACTGAACAGGAAGGCAGTATTAAAGACAAAAGAAAGCAAGAATCAGCAGGCAGAACTACAGTTAGCACTTTTTCAGACAGTGGAGGGACCTGTGCCATAATTTAAAGCAGAATTAATAACGAGAAATGTAAAAAAGGAAAAGGACAATGAATACCACATTTGGGTTATACATTGACAAAATAAGCCAAAAGCATATGAGTTTTTTAACATTCTGAAGGGATAATGTGTAGATCACACAGGAAAATGATTTTGCTTTGAGTACTGTGGAAGCTGTTGGGATCAGTTTCTTTTCAGTAATTGTTAATTTTTAGCTAATGAGAGTAGAATAATCCCAAAGTACATAATTTCAAGCATAGTAATAGTGCGAAGGAATGAGGCCAGTGAAGGCTTGGCTTCTTATCACATAAGACGCAGAAACCTTGGAATAGAGCATTGGCTATCATACCCCTATCTCATAGGGATATGCATTCATTTGAAATGACATGGGAAATGCCAGTGACATATCATTTCAGTTTTACTATTCTGACATGGATCTACATAGCCACCTTATACTGAATATTAGGAGCTGTTGGCAAATCGAAATTTGTTTGGATTGGTTTCTTCCAACACTCCTGGGCAGCAAAGGTTTTCCAAAAATTTCTGCTATACTCCCTCTATTCCTCAAAAGCTAGATCTGAATCTAGTTTGCAGGATATCCACAATGATGTTGTTGTTGTTGTTGTTGAGTGCCGTCGAGTCGGTGTCAACTCATGGCAACCCTCTGGATAGTTGTCCTACATTGTGTTCGGTCCACAATGATTATGTATGAGAATTATTTATATGTGCAGATTTAGCTCATTACAGAGTTATCCCATGCATATTTTTAGTGGAAATCCTAAAACTCAACTGACTGGAGTCACCAAGACAAGATTGGGAAGCCCTGCTTTAGTCCAAGACTTTTCAACTTTTAGAAGAATTGAAATATATGGGCACATTTGTTCTCATACTCTATTTTTAACATATTTGTGTAGGTGATTGAATACATATGTAAAGAGGGTAGTAAATTTTCCTTACTATAAGAGACTTCAATGCAGGTAAATGAAGCCCAGAGTTTGTAAGGCCTCTAATGTTTTAACACATGTTAATGCACAATAACATGTGTTAATACAACTTATGCTCTTGCAAAAGCAATATCTGGCATTTTGGCAACGTGTAACCAGAAGTAGACTGCCAGGCCTTTCTTCCACACAGTGAGTTTACAGCCCCTAGTATTCCAAGCTAAGAACATAAGATATGCCATACTTGGTCAGACCAAGGTCCATCAAGCCCAGTATCCTGTTTCCAACAGTGGCTAATCTAGGTCATATGTACCTAGCAGTTTCGCCAAAAGACACAGGTTCCACAATGCTTGTACTGGGTCAAGCATTTATATCCTGGGTCCCTTCTTAATAATGGTTTATAGACCTTTCCTCCAGGAACTTGTCCAAACCTTTTTTAAACCCAGCTACACTAACAGCCTTTACTACATCCACGGTAACAAATTCCAGAGTTTGATTACACGTTGAGTGAAAAAATATTTTCTTTTATTAGTCTTAAATAGTTTACCCTGTAGCTTCATTGCATGTCCCCTAGTCTTTCTATATTCTGATAACGTAAACACTTGATATACGTTTACCCGTTCCACTCTGTTCATTAATTTATAGACTTCTATCATATGTCCCCTCAGCCGTCTCTTTTCCAGGTTAAAGAGCCCTAACCTTTTTAGCCTTTCTTCATAGGAATATCCTTCCATCCCCTTTACCATTTTGGTGGCTCTTCTCTGAACCCTTTCTAAAATCACTATATCCTTTTTAAGATATGGCGACCAGAATTGCACACAATATTCAAGGTGCGGTCTCACCATGGAACGATATAGAGGCATTATTTTATTTATTTACATTTTATTTACATTTCTTATATACCGCACTATTTGCGATCAGCGCGGTTTACATACAACAAAATGGTATCCGACAATAAACAAAGTCAGGTCCTTACATTGAAACAGGAACAAGTAACTTGGAGAACAGGGTAAACTATATACATATGCAGAGCATGGAAACGGGTAACTATATACTTGTCAGATGGGGTTATCGGGTATTGATCATGTTTGGTGGTTGGGGTTCTATATATATATATATATATATAATATCTTTTGTTTTATTCTCCATTCCTTTCCTTATGATACCTAGTAGTTACTCATCCAAGTACTAACCAAGCCTGACCCTGCTTAGCTTCAAAGATCAGCCAAGAGCAGGTTCATTCAGGACAGCTGAAAACTCAGGGAAGGTATTTACTAAACTGTGTAGATTGTTTAATGTGTGAATTACTGTGTATAGTTAGGACAGCCCATGCTAGCAGTTAACACAGCACCTTAAAAGTTAGCACATGTTTAGCAGCTAATGTAGAAAGGGGTAGGGAAAGAGTCTGTGCCTTATAGTGGTATTAACTATTCTGCATTATCTGCTACCTGTTAATGTAGCAAATAATGCAGAGTAATTAATGCCATTTCAAGAGGCATAGTTAAAAGCATCATGCATTATCTGCTGTGCATTTTATACATGGTAGCAACTTTTCTCCTGTGTTAACTGCACAGCAAAATGGTGGGAGCACCTTAGCAACTAACAAAGGTTTTGAAGTTACCACACATTAATTGTCGCTGTAACTGCATGTAAATGCAGGAGCTTAGTGCATCTTAGTAAGTGAGGCTCTTAGTTAGCAATAGGTCCCATTGAGATCAGCTTCATCCCCTCTTCAATACCAACCTTTCCCCTCAATCTCTGCTACCCTTTCATCTTTTTCTAAGATATCAAAAGAGGAAACCTCATCTTCTTTCCTCCTCTAAACTTACTACATATTCCTCTGATCTTATCCCCACGTGTCTCCCTAACTCATTTTCTCCGCTGTGTCCTTGAATTTCTCTCTTCTCAAGCCTTGCTAGATCCATTTTGATTTTATGCCTTGCCAAAGTCTCCAGCGACTTGTTCCTGGCTAAATCCAAGGGCCTTTACTCAGTCCTCATCCTTCTTGACCTTTCTGCTACTTTTGACACTGTCGACCACTACCTTCTCCTCGACACTTTTTCCTCATTAGGTTTTAGGTGCTGTGTGCTGTCCTAATTCTCTTCTCGTGCTCGTTCTGATGGTTCCTCCTCTACTGCTATCCCACAGGGTTGCTGTACCAAGGGGGTCTGTTCTTTTCTCTCTCTATACCCAGTACCTTGATACTTTCATCTCCTCCCATGGTTTTCAATATCATTTTTATGCTGATGACTCTCATATCTATCTACACCTGATATTTATCTGACACTCCAGGCCCATATCTCTGCCTGCCTATCTAACATCGCTGCCTGGATATCTCACTGCCATTTGAAATTGAACACGGCCTAAACTAAATTTTGTATTTTGCCCCCTAAACCGTCCTTCCCCTTCCTCCATCTCTTTAGATAAACACTCTTCTACTTCATGTTTCCTCAGCCCCCAACCTTGGGGTCATCTTCGACTCCTCCCTCTCCTTTTCCACACGTATCCAACTGATTGTTAAAAACTGTTGCTTCTTTCTCTATAACATTAACAAAATTCACCCCTTTCTTTTTGAGCACACTACTAACACACTTATCCACTCTTTAGTTGCCTCCCATCTCAACTATTGCAATCTCCTCCTTCAGAACTCTGCTGCGTGGCTGATCTTCCGGCTGACTTGATATACTCATATAACCTCTTCTCAAATAACTTCATTTGCCCCCCTTCTGTTTCGTATCCAATTCAAACTTCTCCGTTTGACCTATAAATGCATTCATTCTACTGCTCCTCGTTACCTTTCCTCTTCTCTCCCTTCTCCCCTCCTCATGAACTTTAATTTTCCACTGACTTGCTTCTCTCTATGCCCTTTTCTTCCACTGTCAATTCCAGACTTCAATCCTTTCACCTTGCTGCTCCTTATGCCTGGAACAACCTACCTGAGTCTGTACATCAGGCTTCATCTCTCCCCCTTTTCAAATCCATGCTAAAGGCTCACCTCTTTGAGGCTGCTTTTGGATCCTGATCCCTTGTATCTCTTTTCCTTTCCCTATTTGAACCCCTTGTTCTCAGCTATTGTACTGTCTGTCTTGATTAGACTGTGATGAGCAGGGACCGTCTTCTATATATGTCTGTACAGCGCTGCGTATGCCTTGTAGCCCTATATAAAATGATTAGTAATAGTAGTAGTAGAAGTGTTAAATAGCATGCCTTATCCCAGAAATGCCAAGTCTCATTCATTAGGAGTATGTTGCACTCATGCAAAAGCTCTCTCACTCTCACACTCTTTGAGCCCTTTATCTGAAGCATTAGAGCCTCAGTGCCAGAGCACTGATCCTGATCAGAGCTTTCATGAGAGGCAAGCTTAAGCGAAGAAAAACAAAGTGGCCCAACCAGTAGTGAGAAATCTGAGCTCAGCTAAGAGCCGGTGTTAGACGTGCAGAGGCCCAGGACAGAAACTGATGAGGCCACCTGCAGACTATGCTTCCTTCAGTTTAAGGGAGGCTAGGGGCCCCCTGTGACATGCAGGCCCAGGACAGTTGCCTTGTTTGCCACCTGCTAATCCTGGCCCTGGCTCAGATCAATTGTTTACGCCCTCAAAAAGCAGAAAGACTAGGGGACATGCAATGAAGTTGCAGTGTAACCCGTTTAAGATTAGTAAGAGAAAATATCAAACTCTGGAATTCGTTACTGGGGAATGTAGAAAAAGCTGTTAGTGTAGCTGGGTTTAAAAAAGGTTTGGACAAGTTCCTGGAGGAAAGGTCTATAAACCATTTTTAAACAGTGCCCGGGAAATCCACTGCTTGCACCAATACAAGCATTGTGGAACCTGTATGTCTTTCTGGGAAACTGCTAGGTACTTGTGACCTGGACTGGCCACTGTTGGAAACAGGATACTGGGCTTGATGGACCTTGGTCTGATCCAGTATGGCATATCTTATATTCTTCTTCTGTACCTACAAGTACAGATGCTGTGAAACCTGTGCACATACTTTTAACCACTGAGTAGAGAGAAATTTTCAGCACAAAGAATTTACCCATATTGCTTCCACTTTTTCTGTATCCTTACAGAAGCTCCAAAGAAAAGCCAGTATCATTTTATGATGCTTTTCTCATTTGCAATATCATCACAAATAATGATCTTAATAATGCAGGCGTAAAATGAAAATCCAGTAGTAAAATTGTACTCCCATATGTTTTAAATTCCTATTTTCTTAAAAGCTCACAGCTGACCCTCTTAGCTCTTGAGCCATTCAACAAACAGGCTTATCAAATTTATCTAGATAAAATGGAGAAGCCATCAGACACCCACAGGACTTCTCAATGTGTATAAAACCCTTTCATAGTCCCATTTATGTTATTCATCTGTCTCATCCATTACAGTTACCAACCTCCTTCCTTGATGCTATGGACAACCTACATTATAGACAAATTGTAAAAAACCCTACTCATAAACAAGGAAATCTCCTTGATCTCATCTTCGCCCCATCCTCATCCGTTTACTCGCTAAACCAACTTGAGCTCTCAACAACTCCCGTCCCCTGGTCCGATCATAATTTTAGAACATTCTGCATACCAGCTGATGAATCTCCAAGCAAACCATCAGATGTCAGTTCACTTTCAAAACCCTCACGATTTAAACCATTCGATAGAGACGCATTCACTTCCCAAACCATCCCAAAACTCTCTCAAATACCCGACAACATCAATGAGACTGTACTGAACTGGAACACTGCCATTGGATTATCAGCCCAGCTTCCCACCACAGACAATCAAACCTCTATCAATTCGCCTATACCCAAGAAACAGAACACACCATGGTTCTCTGCTGAGTTACGAGCCTCCATACATCAACTGAGGAAATTAGAGAGGAAATGGAGACACTCTCTGAATCCTGATGACCAAGCCTCTTACTTATCTCACTTGAGATCCCATCGGCAACTAACCTGGGACAAGCGAAAAGAATATCATGCAAGACTCCTTAACCGGTCTCTTAACAAACCGAGAGATCTCTTCCAATTAGTAAAATCCCTAACCAGAAAGCCTACTTCTCCACAACATGAACATGTACAACCACAACTATATGCTGACTACATTCAGTCCAAGATGATCAAAATCACAACGGCAATCTCAAGTGAAACCACACAACCTTCCAATGCTCGCTTTACACTTAATAAATTCTCATCTCCAACCCTGAAAACAATTGAAGAAATTATAACCTCTATCAATGCCACCACCGCCCCTAACGACCCATGCCCAGCCCACTGGATCAAAGCACTGAGAACAGAACTTAGCCCATACATAGCAGCTATAGCCGATCAGTCACTCAGCACAGGGATATTCCCAACAGCCCTCAAACAGACCTCCATTCGTCCCTTACTGAAAAACAATAAACTGGATCCAAAGAAGGAAGACTCTTACTGCCCAATCTCAAGCATTCCCCTATTAGCCAAGATCCTAGAAAAGGTTACACTGAGGCAGATTCAACAACACATTGATTCCGAAGCACCACTAGACCCAAACCAGCATAGGTTCAGAGAAGCACACGGAGTTGAAACTCTTCTGGCCTCTTTAATGAACACTCTCATTAATACAACAGACAATATTAGAAATGGAGTTGCAATGGTCTTCCTAGACATAGCGGCAGCGTTTGACTCCATTGACCATGATCAACTGCTAGCCCGGCTTCACGAAAAAGGGATACAAGGAACGGCCTTGAACTGGTGCAAATCTTATTTGGAGGATCGCTGGCAACAGGTCCGGATCGGTAACACTACGTCCCAGCCTTTTCGACAGAAGCAAGGAATACCACAGGGTTCCTCCCTCTCAGCATTGCTATTCAATATCTACATGCAGCCAATCTGCAATATCACCCATTCATTCGGAATTTCATGCCTTATCTATGCTGACGATGTGCTTCTATTTACACCAGTTAATGTGACAAAACCCGATTACACACCTTTAACCACCTGCTTCAATGCAATCTCAGATTGGCTGCTCACACAAAATCTCCGAATCAATTTTAAAAAAACAGAGGTCTTGATCATCACAAGGAATAAAGACTTCTCTCCTCCACCAACGTTAAGAACAAGAGATGCCGATTTACCAGTCAAAACCATGATACGTTACCTAGGTGTCATACTGGACCAGCGCCTGGAATTCAAAGAACACATAAAAAGTACAGTAAAAGCCATCTATCACAAAATCAGGACTCTATGACTTCTCAGACCCATGCTCGAACCAAATGACTTCCGCACAACCTTCCAAGCATTAGTCACCCCACACTTCGACTACGCAAACATTGTGCTACATGGCCTTCCCAAGAGCACGCTGAACCCACTACAGTTGGCCATGAATACAGCAGCCAGAGTTCTATTTGGGGCTTCAAGGAGTCAACACATTACTCCCATCCTGTTTGAACTTCATTGGCTCCCAATAACATGTAGGATCTTATACAAAACCCTTCTCTTGACCTTCAAAGCGTTCCACCAAATCTCACCATCCTCGCTTTCTGACATCCTTCACCACTCCCAAAACACCAGATCTAGAAGATCTGTAACAGAAAACACACTAATGATCCCAAAAGACCTAGCAAAACTCACGCAGACAACTACCATGAGAGCATTCTCATCCTTCGCCCCCAGATGCTGGAACATGCTGCCACCTAACATCAGATCACAAAAAGACCTGTCCCAATTCAGAAAATCTCTAAAAACACACCTCTTCCTTCAACACTTCTCCCAAGGCATTAGCCCCCCACCTCCTCCCCTTCCAACCCATACCAATGACTATGGTTAGTCTAATTATTACAATGCTACCCTAGATCTCCATAATATGCTCGCCCTAATACTTGCAAAACTACTTCCAATAGAAACCCATTGATAAAACCTCAATATATATATGTAAATAGTTTCAAATATTTATCAAATCTATCTATATATAGTACTGATTTCTGTTCTTAGTACTTGATATTAACTACCTGTATATAGTTTTGAACACTGTTCAATATACCTGTATATAGTTTAAATACTGTTCGATGTAACTGCTTACCATAGCAATGTTTTATGTATTTGTTGTTTAATGTAAACCGCCACTGATCTTGGGAAGTGGCGGTATATAAGAGATTTGCAAATAAATAAATAAATAAATAAATAAATAAAGTAAGTTCTCTAAACTCCACTGCTCGCCCCAGACTAAAATATTGTGCATCCCTAACCTATGAAGCTCAAAACCTAGGCTAATTTGCTGTAAATAGTTGTGAATATTTGTTATTATCTTATCTTATCTTTAACCCCATTTATCCCTGTTTCATTCCCTGTTATCTGTAAACTTGACATATGTTTATGCTTAAGTACAAAGTTGTTAAAATGTAAACCACGCTGATGATGAATAGCACGGTATATAAAAACTGTTAAATAAATAAATAAATTATATTTTGTTTTGTAATACATTTAAAATGTTCAATATCAGAATTTTTCAAATATCAAAAGATACAAAATTTTTTTCAAATTAAGAAAGCTTCACTTAGCTAAGATGAAGAAAGTCCAGCTCATCCCGACATGAATGCATGTTTCAGGTTAAAAACCTTGCATCAGGGGAATATAGTACCAGCTAAAACTCTTCACTGGCAAGTTTCATCCAAACAATGATTCCAGAGTAACCACCCTCAACTTCTCAAAGAGAATTTGCCAGTCAAGTAATTTTTATGCCTTCATCATATCTGCTCATCAGTTGATGAGTTTTTGGTTAAAGTCACAGAATTGAAGTCTCGGTTATTGGAACGAGGATATCCATTGTATGCTGTTAAAAAAAAACATTAAACAGGCATGATTTGCACATCATGAGTGATTGCTACAGCCTGCTTTAAAAGAAATAGATAATAGGTTGGTCTGTGTGTTGCCCTATTCAAGTATGGCATCCCGGGTTGCAGCAATGATTAAGAATCACTGGTGTACCCTACAAGTTCATGAGGTGTTTGCTGCAAGCTTTCTTTGCTTTGCATTTCAGCGGGGAAAGACTATCAGTAATTACTTGAGAAGTGGGGCAGCTACTCTGAGGGCAATCATCAAGCCTGTGGTAACTGCCGATGGTGTGATAACTCTATATCAGGTGCTACTTGGACTTATCCTACAATGCATAGCGTGTATAAGGCTAAGTAGCTCATGACCTGCAATTTGTAACAGGTGGTTTATTTAATTATATGCCCATGTTTAAAATTATATGTGAGCCATACAAAAAAAAAATCTATTCAGGTTCACCTGAATTAACATTTTAGTAGGATCTCCACTGGTAGTATTTCAGCTCCGATGGTCATATATTTTCAAGAAAAAAGCATGCTGCAAAGGACTTTACTTGGCAGGTAATTGATCAAGTATCTGCAGATTGGCGGGGTGGTACTCTTGCAATTTTAAAGAACAATGGATCTTTCGCCTTAATTCATTGGATCCAATGGGACTTAATAGTGAGATTGAAGGGACAACATTGTTATGACTGAGTTAATTTGTGAGATCTTTAAATTCTGACATCACTTCCTGATTTTCACAGCAGCTGTTTGGATTGTTTGGATGAAGCTTGTCAGTGAAGAATTTTATTTATTTATTTATTTATTTATTTATTTCAAAGACATTTATACCGCCTTATCTGGCAGTCAAGGTGGTTTACAATGAACAGAACTTGAACATTTACATCTAACTTGGTTAACTTTTGTCACCAGCAGTGGCTGGACTGGGCGTAGACAGCCAGACACACTGCTGGGCCTAACCCTTTTATATGAAAAGGAGTAGTTGCGACGGAGTGGTCAGGTTGAAAAAAGGATTTTTATTCCCCTCCCGGGATTTGGATTTTCAAAACAGTACAAACACAAGAACTTAAGAGGTAGCCATACTTCTGGCAAAACTGAGGGTGAAAAGAAACACAGCTTCTCGCTTGAACAGAAACAGGGATTATAACAAAACAGAAACCAGGTAAAAATGCTGACAGTATTCCTCTGTGCACATTCAGCTCTCTACAAGGCACTCTTGTCTTCAGCTAGCGCAGAGAGTTTATATCAGACATTACCAAAGAGCAGTCCATGTCTTCAATATCAGGAGTTAAATTACTTGGCTCCGTGATCATAGGCTCTTCAACCACCTTACTTTCTTTAGGGCAGAGAGTTTGGAACTTTCTTAAATCAGTCCCTGGACTTTCCTCACAGCTCTCTCCACAATATGGCAGGTAGTTACCAGATAGCTTGTAAAACTGCCCTGTTCTGTTCCTAACAGACTTTCCTCTTTGCAGTCTCCTGCAGGGCTTTAAAGACACACATTCATCTTCTTCACTCATACAAATATCTTCAATTGCATTACTTTCCTTTTCCCAAGGTTGCAAGTATTTCAGGCAGCTCTGCCTTTCAGTTATATATGGTTCCTTACCAGCTGCCTTCCGTTCCTTCCACTGAGCTCTGTGTCTGGGAAATTCTCCCTGCGTCAGAGGTGAGGGTTTCCTGTAGTTAATCCCTCTGCTGGCAGATAGCTTTCTTTCCCTTTTCAAATCCCTCCTTGGCTTTCTGCTCCAAGGCTCAAACAAAACAGAACTAGCATGGGAGTATTCTGAACCTCTGTCTGAGACCTGCAAGTCTTCCCTTACTTGCCAAGCTTCCTGTTCCTCGTGAACTTCCTGCTTGCTTCGGTCTCTCTGATCCTCCAACTCTTCAAAACCCTCTGAGCTTCCAAAACCTTCAGAACCCAACCCTGTTTGCTTCACACGTTTTTTATACAGGTTTAGGGGCGTTTTCCTACCCATGTGCAAACTGTTCTCCTGATTACTTGGGGAGTGTTTGTTAGCTAGGCGTGCCTTCAGACCTGGTGTCTCAGCCTGCTTTGGTTGCCCATGGTAACTGGGAAGCTTTTGATCTCCCTGCCTGTCAGAATCTGTGCTAAACCCAGCAGATTTCTGTGTTTTAAAGGCATAGGACAGATCTTCGGTGTCACACTTTGTACAAAAGAACAGAACATATGTATGAATAATAGTAAAACAACAAAATTAACTATTTACAGTATAAGTGGTTTTGAAAGTATAGTAGATTGGTAGCTTGCAAGTAATTTGAATCATTATCATGAGTATTTACATTGTCGTAATTAATGGAGACAGTGTTGGCAAGTGAATAATTCTGAGTGTAGTTAGCCATAGTGTTCTGTAAATAGTAGAATTGTTATTCTTTTTCTGAATTCCATAAGATCTTTTATTTCTCTTATTGTTGGTGGGAGGGAATTCCATAGAATTGGGGCATAATATGAAAATGCTTTGTTACATGTTGTTTTGTTTGTTTTTTGGAAGTCAGCTAGTGTCTGGGTTTTTTTTTTCTTAGAGTGGTAAGATAAGATGATGATATGTTATGAATCAGTTTAAATATGATGACCAGATTCTTGTATTTGCTTCTACTGGCAATAGGGAGCCAGTGCAGTCTGTGTAAGATTGGCGTGATGTGTTCCAATCCAGATGCTTGCATTATTACACAAGCTACTGTATTTTGTCCCAATTGCAGGTGTGCTAATGTTTGCTTAGGTAGATCTTGTAATATGCTGTTACAATAGTCTATGTGTGGGTTGATCATTGCCTGTATGACTGTTCTTAAGTCTGGTGGTTCTAACAGGGGCCTTAGTCATTGTAGCATCTTTATCTTTCTATAGATGGCTTGTGTGGATTTATTTAAATGTGTAGCAAGATTCTGTGATTTATCTAGGGTGATTCCTAGATATTTTACTTCTTCCTTCACTGCAATTGCTATTTCTCGAAGTTGTATGTGTGGTGGGGGGCTGAATTCTTTGTCCCTGGTGATGAAGATTGCTTCAGTTTTATTGAGATTTACCCTTATGTTGTTTGACAGAAGCCATTGAGAGGCTTCATGGTAGCATGCCGTAATTCGTTCTAGGCTGACTCTTGTGGTGGTGATTGGAAGGTACATCATTATATCGTCGGTATAAATGTGGTAGTTCACTTTATACTTTTGAAAGATGTTGCAGATTGATTGGAGATATATGTTAAATAATAGGGCAGATAGTGTAGATCCTTGAGGGATTCCTTGACTAAAGGATTTTGATGTATTTTGGCCAATTTTTACCTGTTGTGTTCAGTCCTTGAGGTATGATATGAACCAGCTGAGGGCCGTTCCGCAAATTCCAATTTGTTGTAATCTTTTTAAGAGTATATTGTGGCTAATTGAATCAAATGCTGATGAAATATCGAGGAATATCATGAATGCATTCCTGGGTGTTTCTATACCTTTAATGAGGGTATTGAAGAGGGCTATAATGAGGGTTTGCACCCTATGATGTATTCTGAAGCCGTACTGTTGTGGGTCAAGAGGGGACTTGGACTCTAAGTGGTCTTGCAACTGATTTTGAACTATTTTTTCTATTATCTTTGCTATGTATGGTAGGCTTGATATTGGCCGATAGGAGCCAGGATGGAGTTTGTCTAATGTGTTTGATTTTAGGATTGGGTGTATAGAAGCCTGTTTCAGAAATTTTTGCATGTATTCCTTGGTTAGGGAAAGGTTTACAATTTTTTGCACTACTGGGGCCAATGCATCTCATGTCATCTTTTTATCAGCTGACAGGGCATGGGTCTCCTGGGGCTGTGGTTGTGTTTATCATTGTGATTATTGTTGTGAGGGAGTGCAATGTTGGGGGCAGGTTCTGATTTGAATATTGGTGGGTCATGGAACGGAGTATACCGTTTGGTACTGTAGTAGTTTACTAGTGCCTATGGACTGATGTATGTGGAGGGATCATCACTGTGCAGAGATTTGGTTAGCGATTTTACTATCTCGAAAAGCTCCCTTGGTCTGTTAAGCGATTTAATTATCATACTGGTATGTGATTTTCCCTCTTAGCATTATTTATGGCCTCTTTGTATTTATGTAGTGTATTCATATATTTGTCTTCTGTGCATTTGGTTCTTCTCCATTTTCTTTCTAATTTATGTAGGAGTCTCTTTAGTGATCTTAGCTCATTATTGTACTATGCATTTGATCTTTTAGAGGTTGCTCTATTTGTGTTTGTTGGGGCAATTCCAGCCTTTGATATAGCAGAGTTCCATCTGTTCAGCAGGGTATCTAAATCAGAGATGTCATGACTTAGGTGTGGGAGTATATCTTGGAGAAATAAGTTTTTGTTGTATAGCTTAAAACGTGTTTTAGAAGGGTTTTCTGTTTTTTGTCCGGGGATTGCATTGTTATGAGGGACCTCGAATGTGATGTAATTGTAAATAGTTGTCATTCATGACCATGTACATAGTTTCCCACGCTACCTTGCCTTTTAAGATCCAATTCTGTGTATAATGTTATAATGTTAGATAATTACTGTTCCATGTATAATGTCTGTTGTAATATAAACCGCTCTGATTGAAGGACAAAGCGATAAAAAAAATGTTTGTATAAATAAATAAATAATGCTATAATGATCAGACCATGGGACCGTCTGAGTTTGATACGATGTGGTATGTCCTTGTAATAGTTGCTTAGGGAAGAAAATTAGATCTAATGTGTTTTCTTTATTGTGGGTCGATGAATTTATAATTTGTGTGTAGTCCATTTCATTCATAGCTCTAATGAATGAAAGTGCTTGGGTGGTGTGTAATGAAGCAAGGTTGAAGTCGCCTAGTAATATTAATTCCTTTTAGGGTAAGTATGTGTGCATACTCAGGGCCAGATTTACCTATACGCCAACTACGCCGTGGCGTAGGGCCCACAGCTGGCAAGGGCCCACAAAAATTGAACAAATTAGCTTTTTTAAAATTAAATTAAAAAAAAAAAACACTGGCTGCCGCCGCGGCAGCATGGACTGTCCCGCGGGGCCCCCTCTGCCCAGCTGAATCCGTCCGTCCCTCCCTCCCTCCGTGCCGGCTTTGAGAGGTGCGAAGGGAGTGTCTCCCTCACGTCTCTGTTAAGCCCGCAGGGGCTGATGGGAAATTTCCCATCTGCCCCTGCGGGCTTAACAGAGACGCGAGGGAGACACTCTCTCTTCGCGCCTCTCAAAGCCGGCATGGAGGGAGGGAGGGAGGGACGGACGGACGGATTCAGCCGGGCAGAGGGGGCCCCGCGGGACGGTCCATGCTGCCGCGGCGGCAGCCAGCGGTTTTTTTTTAAAATTTAACAATGCGGGAGCTGGAAAAATGTAAAGCTTGCACTTGGGATTTTGGAGTCGGGGGTGTAATTTGTAGGCTAAAGGGACTGTGGAGCCCGGGGAGGAAGGCACCAGGGGCAAGAGGAACAGGAGATGAGCGGCTGGTTTAGGAAGATTGCCCCTCACCCCCCCCCGAACGCCTGGAAGGGAGGGGCTGGGGCAGGACACACCTGCTGCTCTGCCGTCTGGAAAGAAGCAGTGGGACTGGGCTCCAGGCCCCTCCCCAGAAATTAAACCCGGCTTGTAATCTTACTCAAGAAGAGCTGGGGGCAGCAGAGGGGGCCCCGCGGGACAGTCCATGCGGCAGCGGCCAGCGTTTTATTTTTTTTTATTAAAGTTTACTTGAGCCGATTGGGGGGGGTGGGGGTTAAGACTGGAGGTGGGCTGACACGAAGAAACCAGAAGAAAGTGGCTGGAGCAATTGCAGCTGAAAAAAAATGCACAAAAGGTAGAGGTAGAAAAATATCTCTTTATTTTGAATTTATTAATTGGAATATGTCAGCTCTGGTAAATGTGCATCATTAACGTCTGCGCTTTGTTTAGTACAAGAGCAGATTAATGTATAGTTTTATTTCTACAGTGTTGTACATTCCAAGTTTGGCTTTTGGGATTCCCAGTTTAATTATGACATCAGGGCCAACAGCACGCAGCTGATCCGGCGTGCTCGTTTTTATCTTTTCTGGGGGCCCACAATTTTTGTTGGCGTAGGGCCTCACTCAAGGTAAATCCGGCCCTGTGCATACTGATTCAAGTATTCTGCTTAGAGAATTTGTGTCCTGTGATGGTGCTCTGTATACCAGGTCTTTGTATGAGATTACATAGATGCGTCTTTGGGTTGTATTTTGTGCAGCTCCAAGGGATCTGTAACCATTTATTGTTTCTTTTGGTTGGTAACTATATGGTATTATTGGTATATTATAGGTTAGCTGTGTTGGGTGGTAGGTTTGGTGGATTGCAGGGACAGCTATACTTAGAAGAGTGGCTATGCAAGTCAGGGTCATTAATGCTTTGCGTTCCATTTCTGTGTTTTTTGCAGCTGATGTATATTGCAGGTTGTTCTGGGTTTGTGGGAGTAGGAGTGTTAGGTTTGAGATGAGTTCTATTTATACAGTTTTGTTCAGTGTATATGGGGATAGGGTAGACAGCAAAGTAAAGGAAAGAGCAATCTTAACCTTCAGCAGAGTGTATACAAGTAATTTAGTTGTTTGTTCAGTATTGCATTTATGTTTCTGACACATATAATTACATAATAGTAAAATAAGGTAGTCAAGTAGTCAGTTAGTTGGGTGACTTGAGGGTAGTGAGTCTGGCTTACCAGGCTGCGTTGCTGATTAGTCTGAGTTTCTTCATTTGGCTCATCTTCTTTCTGGGTTGTTGGTGGATTTCCCTTGGTCCATGCCTAAAAGCCATGCCAAAGGGCCCTTTGGCGTGGCCCTTAGGCAAGGAATTACCTAGTGACACTGTTCTTTTAAAGATGCGCAGGCTGTAAAGCAGTGTCCCCGATTGGCTTGGAACGGTGACAGGGAGGAATCTAGGCCTCCCGGTTGCAGTCCTGACCTGATCGGGAGCTGGATATTGAAGAGTAATATAGATGTTACTATATTCCCCTGATGCAAGGTTTTAAACCTGAAACATGCATTCATGTCAGGATGAGCTGAACATCTTAGCTAAGTGAGGCTTTCTTAATCTAAAAAAATTTAGTGTCTTTTGATATTTTAAAAATTTTGATATTGAACATTTTAAATACATTACAAAACAAAAAATAATTGTAATGGATGAGACCGATGAATAATATAAATGGGACAAAGAATGGGTTTGATACCCATCTAGAAGCCCCGTGGGTGTCTGATGGTTTCTCCATTTTATTTCGACAAGTTTGATAAGCCTGTTTGTTGAATGGCTCAAGAGCTAAGAGGGTCAGCTGTGAGCTTTTAAGGAAATCGAAATTTAAAGCATATGGGAGTATAATTGTACTACTGGTTTTTCATTTGCAAAGCAATACTACATTTAAATTTGCTTTGCAAATGAGAAACCAATAGAAGGCCCTTTGACGTTGCCCTTAAGCGAAGACCTTAGATGAAAGAGCCGCCTTCACTCTATCCAGAATATCAGGTGGATACCCACAACTTCATCTCCAGATCCACAGTCCTAATCCTGCCACATGAATCTCCTGAGTCAAGTACCCAGCACGTAAGTCACTATGGGAAAATTCAACGTCCTAAGCAAGGCCACTGGACTGCAGACCAGCATCAGCAATGAAGGAACAGGAACACAGGATTCTCCTTTCTCTTCGCCACCGAGGCCAATCAGGGTCCACCACCAGGGAGCACAGCAGAACCGGGACACTGGAAAGAATAAGCACACGCTCAGGCATCGACAAGGAACATTCCCAAGAAGAGATCCTTAAATCCCAACTGGTCAACTAGAAGTCTGGCCTGCCAATCCCCGCCTCTCCAGTAAGCCTTCATCACTTAGCTAAACATGAGACCACACAGTCTCTTACACCACATGGTGATAACCCTTGCCGTGTTCATCCTCATAACATCTGCGCAGATACGTACAATGCAGGGTAACAACATTCCAATCTTATACAGACCAAATCTCCTCAACAACACTACAGCTCATAGAATACCGATCTCAAAAGCAACATGCAGACTCATTCAAATCAACACAGCTCAACCCCAGTCCTCAAACAGCATGACTACCCACTCAATTGTGCACTTATTAATGCACACTCAGTTCGTAACAAAACTCAAACCCTTGTAGACCATATACAACATACAGACAATGTTCTCCTCAACCAGATGCTTACACCCCACTACACGCTGTTTAATCATCCCAGAACAGACAGAAGAGGAGGAGGGGTGCTAATTCTGGCAAAGAAACACCTGAACTTCTCCCTGCTCAGCTCCCAATCCCTACAAACAATAGACTACCTAATTATCTCCAACACACTATGGGGATTATTCTGAGGCACGATGCCCCGACTAACTTCCCTGCCGGTTGTGCGGGGAAGTTAGTTGGGGGAGAGGAAGAGGTGGCCCAGGGGCAGAGAGTGGGCGGGCAGTGGGTGGTCACTGGCTCTGGACGTACAGGGCTGATTCTAAATGTTGGCCCTGTACATCCAGGGCCGGCCAAATGGTCGGGGAAGTTATTCCACCCCCCGGGGTGGAATAACTTCTCTGGATGTTTCTTTTTGGCAGACTCGGGGTGCGGAAGGGGCTAGGGGGGCAAAGTTAATACCCTGCAGCCCGACCCTGGCCTTAGGAGGCCGGATTAGGGATCGGGTTGCGGGGAATTAGCTTTTTTAGCAGCAGCTGGCATTGCGACTTTTAAATGGAGCCGCGGTGCCAAGTCCTGGCTGAGTTAGCCGGGCTATGGCTGTATGTGCAAGCCTGGACTGAATCACAGTCTCGGCCTGCACGTACAGGCCTGTTCGCAATTCTGATCCTGCAGAGCTAGACGTGCCCCGTGAGATCAGAATCGCAATCTCCTTTGTACGTCCAGCTCAGCCCAGACATACAAAGCAGATGGACGTCAGGATCAGAATCAGGCTCTGTATGTCTAACATATAGAAAACCTACTGCCAACACTGACAAACTCTCAGCTTTACTAGACAAGGCATGCATGCATAAAACAAACAAAAAAAACCCACTTCATCCTCGTGGGTGATCTTAACCTCCCAGCTACAACAACCAAGCAAGTGCATTCTTGAAGGCTATGGAATCACTACAAGTAAGCCAGATAATCGATGCACCTACTCGTTGCAAAGGATCCCTCCTTGACCTCATATTTATACCTAACACTCTACAGAAAACGGATCTAAACATTCAAATTGACCCCGTGCATTGGTCCAACCATGCCATGATATCTCTCAGACTGCCAAACAATATCCACTTACCAAATATACCCCAACAGCAGCAACCTAGATGACGTTTCAAAGCATTCAGCCCACAACTCTTCCTAGATGAGGTCTCTTCACTTCTTGATGCAGACATACATGACCTTGACAGTTTCATCAGCTCATGGAATTTGGTTATTAATGATGCAGCAACATACAGTGGAAGACAATTAACAAACCGCCCCACATCCACCGCCCCCCCCCCTCCCCCAGTACTCCAGGAATCTTTTCCAGCTCAGACAAAAGCTCAGACTGTTAGAAAGTGGAAATGATCATAATATACTAATATTAAGCTGCAACTCTGTGCCATGCAGACAGAATACAACAATCTATGCAACAAGTGCCAAAAGGAATTTTACACAAGCATCCTCACAAAGTCCCTCAATCATCCTAGGGAACTATTCTCAATGGTGTCCCAGCTAACCAGTGACCCCCAACACAACAGACCCAGCAAACACGAAAATACAACTTGACCACAGGTTATGGCTGACTTCCTCTCCAACACTCACAGTCCAACAACTACACAGCACTATGACCCCCCACAGCTTCAGAACATGCATGAAATCCACTTTTGGCACACGTTCAACATAATATCCAAGAGAGAACTCTCAGATATCATCAACAGGATCAATACTACAACATCTCCATTAGAACCATGTCCAATGACATAGTTAAAATCACTTCAAAATGAATTCGCTCAGACTATCCTAAAGATAGTCCAAACATCCCTCTCCCAAGGATACCTACCCCCACCACTTAAACAGGCCGCAATTATTCCCCACACTAAAGAAACCTGCATTAGACACAACTCTCCCCAGCTCTTATAGACCGATTGCCATCATCCCCTTCCTCAAAGCGTAACTATAGAGCCATCATAAAGTTAAACCCAATTACTATATTATTTTGTCGGAGCCCACCGGGGGAGGGTTAGAACTGTTTTTCCTAACCCCCGCCTGGCGGTAGACTACTTTTATTTTTTAAGATTTCACCCTAGTGTGATAAAATAATTACACAGGTACACTAAAAAAAAATTTTTTTAAACTGCCTCTAATGTTTTGATTGATTTTTACGTTTTTTGGTGCGCTGAATCCAAATCTGGTAACCAATTTGCTCCATCACATACAGATTTTTTGCTACATTGGGTTAGCAGTTTGAGGTGAACGTTTCAGATTGAGTGCGATCAAGATACAAGTTTCTTGGATGAATTCTTTATACTAATTGTTTAGTAGTTATTCAAAGAATAAAGAAAATTGTAAAAAGGCAGCACATAAGAATAGAGTAATGTCAACAAAACACACTGTGATGGTAGCAAAATTGTCTGCACTTAAAACAGCCACATACATGTGCACAAACATTGAGCATATAAGAGCGAGGTTAGACACAAAGCAAAGCAAAGAAATGTGCAAAAAATGTTGTACAGGTATGTATGTAAGAATAGAAAACGCAAACCGCACCATTGCAATACATGAAGACAAACACCCGATGGTGTGAAAATAAAATTCTAATAAATGAGATCCGACACTGTGGTAATAACTAGCAAATTTTTATTTCAAAGTTTAGTAAAAACACGATATTTGTCAACACAGTTTAGATTTTAAAGTCATTCTTGGGTCAATCAATCTCCTGGTGGGCCCGTTTCTTCTTCCCCCGAATGCTTCTCTTGGTGCGCTGCTTGGCGTATTTTTCATCTGGGGTTTCCCGCAGCAGCAACCAGCAGAAATCAGCCATCATAGTGGTGTTCCATCTTCCTTGGTACCTTCTCTCTGCGTCCTTGATGTCCTGGTGAAACCTTTCACCTTGTTCTTCACTGTACGCCCCCATGTTTTCGGGAAAGTAGTTCACATGGGAGTGCAAGAAATGGACTTTGAGGCTCATGTTACAGCCTTGTTCTTTGAAGGCATTGAGCATCCTGGCAACAATATCCTTATAGTTCTCATCCCGCCTGTTCCCCAAGAATTTGAGATCATCATCCTTGAAGGAATCCCAGGCTTCTTTTTCCTTCTCAGACATCGTTTCAGCGAATGCTCCATCTGAAATGAGTTTCCTTATATCAGGGCCAACAAACACTCCTTCCTTTAGCTTTGCTTCAGAAAGTCGGGGGAACTTTGAGCAAAGGTACCGAAAGCACTCACCATCTTTTGGAAGGGACTTGATGAATTGCTTAATGAGACCCAACTTAATGTGGAGAGGTGGTAATAGAATTTTATCACGAGGTAGCAAGCTCTCATGAAGAACATTTTTCTCACCGGGTCTCAAATACTCCCGAATTGGCCAGTCTTTTTTCCCCCAGTGTAGGTCGCGGGCCCGGCTATCCCACAAGCAAAGGAAGCAGGGATATTTGGTGAAACCGGATTGCTGCCCTAATAGCATGGATAGAATTTTAAAGTCTCCACAAATCATCCACTTATGCTCATCATAACGAATCTTCTGAAGAATCAGGGCCAAATTCTCGTATTTTTCTTGGAGAATAACAGAGTGAGCAATAGGAACTGAAGCGAATGTGTTGCCATTATGAAGAAGAACACCTTTTATGCTGTCTTTTGACGAATCAATGAACAGCCGCCATTCAGCAGGATCATACTTGAGTTTAAACTTTTCCATCACTCCGTATATATCGTTGCAAAATACCAAATCTTCCTCTTTGCTGAAATACTTCAAAAATTGTGTCTCGCGGTTTGCGGTACCAATAAAAAGTTGTTCCTGATGACAATAGATTTTTCTGTTTAAGCCAAGAACCTAGCAGTTGGGCAGCATCTTTTGGGAGTCCTAAATCCCGGACTAAATCATTCAATTCAGCTTGAGAGAAAAGTTCAGGTTTTGGATCTGGTTCAGTTTCAAACTCGGAAGTACTGGACTCATCGGGAAAAGCCATCTGATGAGTCTCATCATGATCAGAACCGTCCACAAATATGATCCAAAGATTTTGGTGGTTCAGGCACAGGTACTTCGTTGCTATGAGGCATAGGCCTAATTGCTGAGGGAAAGTTGGGGTAACTTATTACGTTCTTATTTTTTAAGTTGTATCCCTTCACAATGCAAGAGCAAAAATAGCAGTCACTGCTGTGGTCTCTTTGTTCACGCCACATCATAGGTATTCCGAAACGAAATGCTTGTTTTTTTACCTTTCATCCATAAGCGTAGATCTTCCTCACATGTCTTGCACACTTTGTGAGGAGCCCACGGTTTGTCTTGATCGCCTAACCTCAAAACGAAATAGGCGAAATATACTTTTTTAATAAATGCAGAAATGTTCCTCTGCCGCTTTTTCACGGTATATTCCCCACAAATAAAACAAAAACTGTCCGGAGAGTTGACGCAACCTCTGGCTCTGTGAGCCATCACAAATACACAGCACTGCAAACTACAACTGTAGTGAACCACTTTGGAATAAATCTGGATTACGACTGAGCAAACAAAAGGTAATAATGAACTTGCAAGAAACTGAAATTTGACAGGAACGTTCATGTCACAACCACCGTGTTTGAGCGAGCAAACGAGGCGAGGCGAACAGGAAAGAACATGCGCCAGCGCGAGTACTGGATTTAGCCCCCCGCCTCCCAATTGTCCTGTTAATGTATAAAATGAATACAAAACACTCTAAAATATCACGAGGGAGTGTTTCTAGTTAGTTAACCATTACAACCTCTATTTTGGGCCAAGAAAATAAACTGCAGTCGGCTAAAAAGAAATTATGTGAACATTCCTTATATGGGTAAGAAATCTAATTTTGCAAGAAAACGTGACGTGATGGAACATTTTGGCTATTTTTCCTGGATTCAGCACCCCAAAATCTATAGGAATCAGTTGCAAAACTGGAGGCAGTTTTTTGGTAGTGTACCTGTGTTACTTATCTTCGCCAAACTTGCACTTATTCTTCTCAGCGTTGCAAATCTTATAGGTACACGACGTGCACGTTTCGGGTGCGTGCCCTGTATCAAGTGTGTTGATCCTTTCAAATATGCAACAAAAACTCCATCGTTGTGGCTTGGGCGTTCTGTAAAGGATTACAGAACGCCCAAGCCACAACGATGGAGTTTTTGTTGCATATTTGAAAGGATCAACACACTTGATACAGGGCACGCACCCGAAACGTGCACGTCGTGTACCTATAAGATTTGCAACGCTGAGAAGAATAAGTGCAAGTTTGGCGAAGATAAGTAATTATTTTATCACACTAGGGTGAAATCTTAAAAAATAAAAGTAGTCTACCGCCAGGCGGGGGTTAGAAAAAACAGTTCTAACCCTCCCCCGGTGGGCTCCGACAAAATAATATAGTAATTGGGTTTAACTTTATGATGGCTCTATAGTTACTCTTTGAGATTTTTCCATCATAGGAGGGGTGTTTTATTGTTTAGACCATCCCCTTCCTGGCAAAAATAATCGAGAAAGCTGTTCTACAACAACTTCAAGACCATGTTGAATCTTATGCGCCATTGAACCTGCAACAGCATGGCTTCTGCACCAACATGGCCTTGACACGCTATTCACGGGTCTCTTCAACCGGCTCATCATAGGCCTGGACAAGCCTTAACAAGGATTCGTGTTGATCTTTCTGGACATCAGCGCAGTGTTCAACTCGGTAGCCCATCACACCATGTTTGACAAACTCAAAAACATAGGGCTAATCGACAGCACATTAAAATGGTTCACATCCTTCCTCTCAGACAGAACCATGCAAGTAAGTCAGAACTAGCAACACCAAACCATTTAACCTAACACAAGATATTCCTCAAGGCTCGGCCCTGTCTGGCTTACTATTCAACATATACATACAGCCCATCTGAAACCTATTAAAAAAATGGAACATGCACTATCATCTATATACAGATGATATCATGTTCTACATGCCATTCAATACTCTCAATCCGGACTTCACCACCATATCAGATGTCTTCTCTGTGGTCACAAACCTCCTTGCCTACCTGAATCTCGCAGTGAAAAAAACCAAAGTAGAAGCATTACTAATATTCAGAAACCAAAATTTCAAACCGCCAGACAAGCTCACACTACATAATGCTGAGATTACCATAAAAAAGGAAATCAAGTATCTGGTATGACGATTGACAGCAGCCTCAACATGCTTGCACACATTACGAATGCAGCTAATGCAGCATATTGGAAACTCAAACTACTCAAACCTCTACGCCCTCTGCTACAAGACCATGACTTCAGATCTGTCTTCCAAGCCATCACTGTACCCCACCTTTACTATGGGAACATCCTATATCAAGGGCTAACAAAACAGACATCATATCCACTCCAGTTAGTATAAAACACCGCCGCCAGAATCCTAACAGGAAAATCAAGTCAGCAACACATAACTCCAAGCCTTAGAAGTCTGCACTGGCTCCCAATCGCTCAATGGATTAAGCACAAATCCGTAACTACCACTTACAAAATCCTCAATAACCTCTCCGCCCCCTGTCTCAAGCATCAAATAAAAAGAGCATCCACGACAAGACCAAGAAGATCTGAATGAATAAATAAATAAATAATACATATAAATAATTAAATGAAAGAGCAAAACACAATTAAAACCATATGGTGTATACAGTGGGTGGAAACACTTATACAAACAAGGAGGAGAAGAAACCATAGTATGAACAGTATCAAAATCATCACATATACATAAAATATTCATGGATAATAAAAGGAACGAAGTACCCATAGAACATAAGGATACAATCTGTAGCATAACTAAATAATCAAATGATAAAAGGAGAGAAACCATTTCATATAAATAAATAAATAATAAATTAAATGAGCAAACACAGTTAAAATCATACAGCATATAAAATGGGAGGAAAAATTGTACAAACATAAAACATTAAAAGGGAGAGTAGGACTAACCCAGTAAATCAAATCAAAGCCACACTGTCGTAGAATCAGTGGTTGGGTCTTTTATTCTTCAAAAGAAGAGCCATTTCAGGAAATCATTAGTGCATATACACGGTGGAGAATGGGACCTTCAGACCTGTATTCCTAAAACTTACCCAAAAGGGAGGAGTATGAACTTAGGGCCATTCAAAGGGCTCAAAAAAACATCCCATGTGTAAAATAATAACAATATGTAGTATAGCAACGAGTATGTGGGAGGAGTAGGCTAAAATACAATAAATTGTACAAACTATCATATCACCAGAGAATAGTTACCACTCAAAGAATGTATGATTCATTGAAAGCGTGTGGATGTATTGAAAAAGAGTGCATACAACAAACAAACAACAAAAAAAAAAAAGTTGTCACTGTAAACACCGGCTTCAAAATAAAGGGGCATTAACCACTAATGTGAGAGAAATAAAATAATGTCAGTAATTACTAAAGCATGTGTGCATATATTCAATGAAAAGCGCATACTTGCTCTGTTTTCGCCGACAGAAGTCAAAATTGAAAGGAACTGGCAATGTAAGGACCAGCTTTAAAACGAAGAGCGAACTTCCCGCCAATGCGTAAGGGTCAAAGGTTCATGACAATGTGAAACTAAAGCAAAAAACACTCAATTCATAAATATCATAGCATCCCTATCTCAATTGTCGAATCATTGTAACAAAAAGAAGAGTTCTCCCTTAAACCTTTATACAGTCAAACCTCGGTTTTCGTATGCCCTGGTTTTCGTACGATTCGGTTTTCGTTGACTTTTTTCATCAAGATTTTGTTTCGGTTTTCGTACGTTGTCTCGGTTTTCGTACAGCATTTTACCCCCCCCCCCCCCGTACCTGCCATGGATTAGCGTGAGCCAGCGATCTCCCACGGAGCTTGAGCCAGCGATTCTGCGGGACCTCTGGGGAGCCGAGGAGTTCAACGCTCCAGCGTGGCCTGCCCGAAACTGCTTCCTGCCCCGGACTCTCCCCCGATTGACGCTGCTGCCAGCCGCGGTATCCGGCACAGAAGAAAGCTGCCTGATAGGCTCCTGCGGGGCCTGCGGGCTGAGCCCTCACTATTGCCTGCGGTCTGAGCAGCGGTCTGATAAACGGGCGGAGGAAACCTATTACAAACGTCTGGAGCTTGGCTGTCGCGCTGCAGAAACTGAAGGGGAGATTTATCGGGACCAAGCGACATCCACGTGGCAGCCGCCGGCGCTTGTCACCATCCCTCACCAATACGATCTATCCTGAGAGGGGTACGTCTGCCTGCTGCCTCTTCCCCTGCACATCCCTTGAACCGGGACAGGAGCTGGTGACCGAATCTGCTTCTCCTTGGCGGCCCAGTCTCCCGCCGGGGCCCCTGCCCTCCCGATTGGATTCTGGGTGTCCTGCAGGCCTGCACACGCGGCCTCTCCTTGAAATCTTGCAGTCTGCAGCTGCAGGCTCCTGCTGGCACAGCCCCACGCTGTTCTCTGACTCTCACCTGTGTCAGGCTACTACCTTAGGGGGGCCGGAGGCAGCCTAAGACTCTCTGTCCCACTGTTTCTCAACTGCCTGCTGCTTGGCTGACACTGCCTCTCCACCTCTCCCGACACTGTGTAGGAGTGGCTGCCCTACAGGCTGGTGTGACTTCGGGCACTGTCCTCTTTCTGGTGCCCTTACTTTTGCTGACATTGGCACTACCTCTCCTGACACTGTGAGCTTGGTAACTGGGTGTGATGGCTGCTAAGTTAAAAGGCAGGCTGGAGCCCCGATTGTGCAGACGGCCAAGATGGCTGTTCCCACCTCCGCTGCTGGTGGTGATTGCTCGATCCCCAGAGGGGAGAGCAGCTGGAGCTGGCTGGAGTGCGTCCCATATGCCAACAAAAGTCTTCAATAAAGGTAAAAGTGATGTTACATGCTCATTTATCCATTTCATTAGTCATTTATATGTATTTCTCATTGTTTTCTGTATGTAAAAAGATAGTTATTCTCTATAAAATGTATTTTTTGTCAATATTTTTGGGTGTCTGGAACGGATTAATTGAATTTACATTATTTCTTATGGGAAATCTTGCTTCGGTTTTAGTCCGTTTCGGTTTTAGTCAGACTTTTTTGAACGGATTAATCATGAAAACCGAGGTTTGACTGTATTGTGCTGCATGGTATGCTGTTTTCGGCAATAAAGGAATTTAAACGGTGAAGAAACGCCATGTATAATGGGTCAGTATCGAAACCGGATGTGGATGCACATCAAGCTAGAAGCCAATGTCCACAAAATCCAAGTATAAATGTGAACGCGCAAGAGCTCACAAGGGGGCAACAAATCTGTGTGTATATATGTAAGCTGTGAGAAGGGTGAAACAAAATGGAATATAGTGAATCACTCTAAACTATAAAGTCAAAAATCCGGAGACCAGATAAAAAACAGTTCAGAGATATAGGGGAGTGCCCATGGGGGAAAGGCATGGCTCATGTGGACAAAAATAGTATAAAAATAAAAAGATGGGATGGTATGGCATATAAAAACTAATAAAAACAAATCATAATGTTAAAAAAAGAATAAAAATGAATGAAAATGAATAAAAATGATTGAAACAAAACGGGGGAGAGGGGGGAAGGGAAGAGAGGGATAGGGGTAAAGGGGGAGAGGGGGATGGGGAGGGAGGGGGGATGGGGGAAGGTGGGGGAGGGGGAGAGGGAGAGGGGGGCTTAGGGGGAAAAGGGAGGGTAGGAAAGGAAAAAGGGGGGAGGAAAGGGAAGGAGAGGGGAAGAGGGGAGGAGAGGGGAAGAAGGGAGGGGAGAAGGTAGGGGAAGGTGGTGGAAGGGGAGGGGGAGAAGAAGAAAAGGAGAAAAGGGGGAGGGGGAGGAGGGGGAGGGGAGGAGAGAAAGGTGAAGGGGAGGGGAGAAAGGGGAGGGGTTAGGGGGAGGGGTAGGGGTGGGGGAGGGGGAGGGTGTGAGGAGGGAAAAGGGGGAGGGTAAAGGGGGGTGGGAGGGAAAAGGGAGTAGGAAGCAGCGAAGGGGGGAAAAGGGGGAGGGAGAGGAAAGAGGAAGAGAAAGTGGGAAGAGGAAAGGGGAAGGAAGGAGGAGGGGGAAGGAATACTAAAAACAATAAAGAAATAAAAAATATAAATATAAATAAATAGATCAATAAATAAATAAATAGGCAACCCGAAAAACACATGATACCAGTCAAAAAACACTGTGAAATCAATCTCTTGGTTAAGTCCATTTGGTTTTATGGTATTGAGTTCGAAAATGTATCTTTATTCGAGGCGCAGCAAGATTTTGTCTATATCTCCTCCCCTCCAATGGGGTTTAACAACCTTCAACACCAGAAATTTCAAGTCTGTGACTGAATGGTTGAAATTCAACCAATGGTCAACCAAGGGTTTATTTATTGCCCTACGTTTGATGCAACTTTTATGTTCTGTGATACACATCCTTACATTCCGCTTTGTTTTTCCTACATAACAGAGTGTGCAGGGACACATAATCAAATAGGTGGCAAATTGTGACTCACAGTTCAAGAAATCTTCAAATTTAATAGACCATGATTTAGAAGGATGTTGAACAAGATACTTTGATACCAGACAGTGAGCACACATGGAACATCGGCCACAATGAAAATGGCCACATACTTTGGGGCAAGAACGAGGTCTGAATAACGCTGAGGGAACACGAATGTTCCGCAAAGTGCAATTCCTTTTGTAAGCAATGATCGGACTGAACTGAAGAACGGTATGGAGGATAACAAGTACCACTCATCTTTCAAAATTTGTGCAATCTTATATGACAGATTAGAGAAGGTAAGTACACACCAATTTCTCTTCATTCGTGACTCCTTTTTCTAGAGAAGGGAAGATCTAGTAGACATTCGGGCTCTATGAGGAGCTCTTTCTATACACTCCTCAGGATAACCTCTTACTTCAAAACGATGTGCAAGTTATTCGGCCTGCTGTTCAAAGTCTTCTTTGGATGTACAAAGACAACGTAGCCTTCAAAACTGACTAGTTGGGAGGTTTTCCTTTTTAATTTGGGATGGTTCTGTTGAAGATCTCTACACATTTTTTTCATGGTTAAACAGTTTAGATGAGAATTTGCAATTTCAACACCAGTATGACAGATGTCAGATTTCGTATCTGGACATTCTTATCTCAAAAGGTACAGATGATTTCATTACTAGTCTGTTTCGCAAGCTCACTGACAGAAATTCTTTATTACATTTCACGAGTTTTCATAATAGATCTTTTAAGGAAAACCTCCCTTCTCCCCCTTTCCCCCACTTTTTCCTCCCCCTTCTTCCCCCTTCCCCTCTCATCTCCTCCACTTTTCCCCTCTATCCCTCCTTTTCCTCCCCACCCAGCTCTCTTTTCCTTCTCCTTTTCCCTTCCCCTTTCCCTCTCCCCTTTCCCTTCCGCAACCCCGTACCCCTTTTCCTCCACCTCTACCCTTCCTTTTCCCCCTCCCTTCATCCCCCCTTTTCTTCTTTCCCCCCTCCTTCCTCCCTTTCCTTCTCCTCTTCCCCCTCTCCTTTTCCCACTCCTTCCTTTCCCCTCCCTTCTTCCCCTCTCCCCTCTCTTTTCCCTCCCTTCCACTTTTTTCCTTTTCCCTCCCCTTCCCCCTCTCTTCCACCTTCACCCCTTTCCTTCCCCCCTCTCTTCCCCCTCCCTTCCTCCCTCCTCCCGCAACCCCCTACCCCTTTTCCTCCACCTCTACCCTTCCTTTTCCCCCTCCTCCTTCCTCCCCCTTTTCTCCTTTCCACCTCCTTCCTCCCTTTCCTTCTCCTCTTCCTTTTCCCCCTCTCCTTTTCCCACTCCTTCCCTTCCCCTCCCTTCTTCCCCTCTCCTCTCTCTTTTCCCTCCCTTCCACTTTTTCCCTTTTCCCTCCCCTTCCCCCTCTCTTCCACCTTCACCCCTTTCCTTCCCCCCTCTCTTCCCCCTCCCTTCCCCCCTCCTCCCGCAACCCCCTACCCCTTTTCCTCCACCTCTACCCTTCCTTGTCCCCTCCTCCTTCCTCCCTTCCTCCCCCTTTTCTCCTTTCCTCCTCCTTTCTCCCTTTCCTTCTCCTCTTCCTTTTCCCCCTCTCCTTTTTCCACTCCTTCCCTTCCCCTCCCTCTCCCCTCTCTTTTCGCTCCCTTCCCCTTTTTCCCTTTGCCCTCCCCTCCCCCCTCTCTTCCACTTTCACCCCTTTTCTTCCCCCCTCTCTTCCCCCCTCCTCCCTCACCTTTGTTTTAATCATTTTTATTCATTCTTATCATCATGGTTTGTTTTTATTAGTTTTTATACATTGTACCTACCTATCTTTTTATTTTTATACAATATACCTCCCCATCTTGGTATTTGTTTTTACATGATTTTTGTCCACATGGGCCATGCCTTTCCTACATGGGCACTCCCCTCTGAATTGTTTTTTATCCAGTCTCCAAATTTTTGACTTTATAGTTTATAGTGATTCACAATATTCTGTTTTGTTTTACTCTTTTCACAGCTTACATACTGTATATACACACAGATTTGTTGCCCCCCCTGTGAGCTCTTGCACGTTCATATTTATACTTGGATTTTGTAGACATTGGCTTATAGCTTGATTTGTATCCACATCCGGTTTCGATATTGACCCATTATACATGGCGTTTCTTCACCGTTTGAATTCCTTTATTGCCGAAAACAGCATACCAAGCCGCACAATGTGAATGTTTAAGGGAGAACCTTTATTTTTATTACAGTGATTCTACAATTGAGATAGGGAAGCCATGATATTTATGAATTGAGTGTTTTTTGTTTCTGTTTCATGTTGTCATGAACCTTTGACCCTTACGCATTGGCGGGAAGTTCACTCTTCGTTTTAAAGCTGGTCCTTAAATCACCGGTTCCTTTCAATTCGAATTTCATTGGCAAAAACAGAGCAAGTATGGGCTTTTCATTGAATATATACACACATGCTTTAGTAATTACTGACATTATTTCTCTCATATTAGTGGTTTGTGCCCCTTTATTTTGAAGCCGGTCTTTACAACGCCAGCTTTTTTGTTTGTTAATACAGGGCATGTATGCACTCCTTTTCAATCCATCTACACGCTTTCACTGAATCATACATTCTTTGAGTGGTAATTATTCTCCAGTGATATGAGAGTTTGTACAATTTATTGTATTTTAGCCTGCTCCTCCCATATTCGTTGCTATACTATATACTGTTATTGTTTTACACATGGGATGTTTTTATCAGCCCCTTTGAATGGCCCTAAGTTCATATTCCTTCCTTTTGGGTAAGTTTTAGGAATACAGGTCTGAAGGTCCCATTCTCCACCGTGTATATACACTAATGATTTCCTGATGTATAGCCTTGTCTTTACAGTTTTCGTTTCTTAGCGCATTTATTGAAACGGCTCTTTCTTTGAAGGATAGAACCAACAACTGATTCTACTACAGTGTGGCTTTGATTTGACTTACTCTCAGGCGTCCTCCCTGTGGGTTCGTTTCTTAGTCCTCCTCTCTTTTTTAATGTTTTATGTTTGTACAATTTTTCCTCCCATTTTATATGCTGTATGGTTTTAACTGTGTTTGCTCATTTAATTTATTATTTATTTATATGGTTTTGTCTATTTATATGAACTGGTTTCTCTCCTTTTATCATTTGATTATTTAGTTATGCTACAGATTGTATCCTTATGTTCTATGAGTACTTCGTTCCTTTTATTATCCATGAATATATTATGTATATGTGATGATTTTGATACTGTTCATACTTTGGTTTCTTCTCCTCCTTTTTCACCTCGTGTTCCATATTTGTATAGATGTTTCCTCCCACTGTATACATCATATGGTTTTAATTGTATTTTGCTCTTTCATTTAATTTATCTATATGGTTTTATTTATTTATTTATATACATTGACAGTCTCTCTTCTTCTTCTATTATTGTTTTTTTAATTTATGCTATTGATTGTACCTTTATGCTTTATGGGAATGCATTCCCTTTAGTCATTTATGAAGTTTTTAGTATATGTGTTGTTTTTAATTGTTTTTCATTGTTACTTTTTATTGTTCTTTCACACATGATTTCTTTCTTATTTTGAGGTTTTGTACCCCCTGAGGAAGGTCCTTGGGTCAAAATGCGTTGAGGTTTGTTTTTACAATAAAGAGCCTGTTTTTCTGTCACACAAACCTGCTGCTTCATTTTGCTTGGTAAACCAAACAGTTCTTAAAGGTATGGAGTGTTGATAGCAATGTAGTATAAAAGCTCACCCCAACTCAAACAAAACTTGTTTCTTAATGGCTTCGATGCTTTTGTTTGGATCAAGTTTTGGCTGGGAGGGATGGTAAGAGCAGGGAGCAGTCCTTGTTAATGTGCGAGCAGAAATGGATTTTTAGGCTCCAGACCGTTGTGCCTGGGGGTTTAAATCTCAGTATTGATTGGGTGGTTTGCTTTTAATGAACATGTGTATATTACATCAAAAAGAGGGGGTGGAGCATTTTGCAGGGGGATCCCTGTTGGCGTCATGATTTGTTATTTAAGTTGGGGGTGGTGTGAGCATGCGCGGCGTTTTTTGCGGCACCGTGGGTGCTAGTTTGGCTGCTGTTTGAAAAGTAAGTTACTTCTTTGTAATTTTTGTTGTGTAGTGGGATGGGTGCTTTTTTGTTTTGGCTTTTGAGGAATGGATGGTTGGATTAATGGTTGTTTTTTGTTTTTTCAGTAGTTTCCCCTGATGCAGCGAGTTTTCTCGCGAAACGTACAGGAGCTCAATAGTGACGTCGGGGTAGCGGCCTGTCTTCAACTCCTGTCTATTACAGTTCAAAAGCTAAGTCCATTTGGGGGTTGCTGCGGTCGCTTGTGAAAAGTTTTAATTTAGTGGAAGGTGGTGGCAGCGGGTCGTTGATGTTATCGGGCTTCAGTTGAGTGGCGGTATCTGGACTCATGTCTTGATAATATCTGCCATTGCCCATGAAAAGCTGAGACCTCGCTGGCCACTTTTGTGTTTTTCCGCTATTATGTTTATTTTTCATGTTTGGAAAACAATCATTTTTGTGTGTTTTTGCCATTAAGAAACAAGTTTTGTTTGAGTTGGGGTGAGCTTTTATACTACATTGCTTCATTTTGCTTTGCATATTAGGAGTCTACAGAGGACAAAAGGTGGTTTGTTGGAAGTCTGGCTACCAGCCTACGAACTCTTCAGGAGATAATGAGACAAAGATGCTGCTTCACTTGTAGGTTGAAGACTATATTCTACCAGAAGAGTCAAGATAAAAAGCAACTAATGCCTTAGTTTGTTCTATTGCATTTGGATTGTGTTGAAATGAAATACTTTTCATTTATACTGTCCTGAAGTAAACAACTTTTATTTGAACAGTCATTCAGACTGCACATTGGCTTTCTTAAGAGAGGCTGAGCTGATTGAGACTGGGAACTAGGGACACACTCACAAGTGGACCTAAAGGGGCCCAGGCCCTTCCACTTTCATATCAGGCTCCTCCTGTGACTTTCCTCAATTTGCTGCCATGGTACTCATGTCCTGTTTTGGCGAGTGCACTATGGCTGCAAATCAGGGAAGAAAGGCCTGAGTGCTATGGAGGGGAGGACCTGGAATATCTATTGCCCCCATGTTAAATTTGCCAACCGCCCCCCCCCCCCAATTGTATCCTGGCTACACGTCTGCTGGGAACATGCGAGAGACAAGGACTTCTACAGTGGTAGGACCTTGAAATTTATCGTTCCTCCCACTCAACACAGTCCCTGGAGTCAGGGAGTGAAGTGCTAGCCCCAGAGATACAAAGTCACACACACTGCAGCTGACAAACATGACTGGAAAAGATCTCACATGCACACACAGAGACCTCCTCCTCTTATACATTTTGAAAGTCTGAGCACTGTGAATTTACATATATAGCACAAAGTCAGGCAAATGGCAGGTAAATAGAAGAACATCAAAAATAAATCATGCCACCACATTAATTTACAACAAGCCTATGTCATGAAAAGAGGAAGAAACAGAGCAAGGAAACTTAATATAGGAAAAATAGCGAGGGGGTCAGGTGATGCTCCTACAGGAGAAAGACGTGACACAATAGGGCTCCCGGGATAGGGCCCCATAAACCTGCTAAAAGCAAGCGAAAACCATCTGAGAGGTTCCACTCATGCACAGTCATTGCTGGGACACTGGCCCCTTCAGAACGAACAGTGTATGAGCATGCCCAAACGCCAACTAAACCATAGGGTAGTTACCGCAAAGCTGCCAGTGGGCAAGATGGACGAATCCCAGCCACGAGCCAAGCTGCCAGGCACGGGGGAGCTGGCAGCAGAAATTTCCAAAGTGGTAACAGCTGCACTCGAGGATTGACTAAATAAGCTACAATCTACCGTGGATAGCATTTAGGAACAGCTGGACACACTGGTAAGCCGGATCACAGAGCTAGAGCAGAGAATGGCAACATAAGAGACTATAACGGAGTGCACAGCCATGCAAGTCTCTGGGCAAACAGCAGAGACTCAAAAACTGATAAAGTGTATCGAGGAGCAGAATAGGGCCTGCTGCAATAACTTGCGAGTGGTGGGGCTGTCCAAATTGATATCAGACACAAAGTTATATGAATTCTTTGAACAATAGCTGCCACAGGCTCTGGGCCTCCAGGGAAATCGTTCCACATGATGTTGTGAGCGGGCACATCGCATCAGGCCGCAAAGAGAAATTTGGACGCACCCCTGGCCCGCGATAACCCGTTTCCTCATTTGGATGGAGAAGGAACAGATACCAAGGTCATATCAGCAGCTCAAGAGCCTGGAATACAAAGTCCACTGAATCCTCCTATTCAATGACTATTCAAACCGGGTAGCAATGAAACAGCGCGAGTTTGCACTGGTGTGCGCAGAGCTGCACAAAAAGGGAATAACCTTTGCATTATTGTTCCTGAACAAGCTCAAGGTACAAAGAGGGGGGACTACCTTGTACTTCAACAGCGCGGCCGAGAGGGCAAAGTTCTTAGAAGGCCTCACTGGGAGGGGGTGGGGGGGGGTGGGGGGGGGGAGACAGCCTTAAAAGCAACCGGGCTGCGGAGAGCAAAGGGGAAATGGACACGGACTTTGCAATTTGTTCTCCCTGCTCACATTGAGTCAATAAAAGTACAGCAACACCCTGACTGCTCCAGAGTTGGAGTAAACCATATTAGAAGACAGCAGTTTGAGATTCTAGCTGCTGCCCATGGTGGATTGTCAATATGGTGTGACATCAAGCAATACACAGTGATGGGACCCAATTTTCTTGCAACACAAAAACGTTCATGAACAGCACACTGGTGCAACACAAGAAGAGCCCCACAGGGCAACCTGTGTAATGCACGCAGGTCACAGCAGAGATGCACCTTTAGCAGCCGGGTTCCCCGATTTGATCTGCAGAGCACCAGGCTAATCCAGCTCACCTCACACCCAATAAGGGGCCATAATGACTGCAGCTAGCACGGGTCCCAGGAGGTGATTCCACCAGGCAGGTCTGGCAGACTCAGCATCAGTTGGGGAAACACTCAGCCCACGGAGTGTGTCTTAAGGAAGTCGACATGGTCACACTGGAAAGCTGGTGATGGTCCGTCCACCTGAGATTTGGTGAGTGAGGTGTGAGGGAATCCACAAGTTGAAGAAAGCCAGCGGACGGCCAGTGGGGCAGTGGCAGGAGTGCAGCCTATGCGCTGCCAAAAATGGACAGTGGCATCTACCAGACAATTATGTTGGAAACATGCTGATGTGGGGCAAGACTAGAAATTCTAGAATGGGGAGGGGAATAGGGGGATATCAAATGGGTGGAGTGGGGGGCAAGGGTGGTAACAGTGGGGAATGGTGGGGGCGGGGGCCCTAAGAGAAGTATAGGACAGAGAGCTGGAAGGGGGGGGGGGAACCGGGAAGGGGATAGGTGGAGTGTGACTGTTGTGGGAGAGTTAAGTCTGTGTGCACGAATGGGGGTGGGAGAAGAGAAGGAGGGGAGAAGGGTGGGAAGGGGAAGGGAGGGCACAGCACCAACAGTAGGCCAGGTGCAGGGATGGGATTGACAGTAGGGGAAGGAAGGAGGGAGGGATTGCAATAGAAACCTGGGAAGGGAGGTATACTGGGGAGTGTGATGAGGAGAGTGTGGCTGAGCCGATGGAAATAGAGGAAAATCAAAAATCTACCTTTAAGGAAAGAGACAGGCAGCAAATCCATAGCTTGCAGAGTGCAGGAAAAGAGAAAAAAAACACGCAGTTGCTGAAGGCAGGCCACACCCAAGCTCTGCTAACCTAAGGGCAGGCTTGGAAACTAATGAGAAACACCTGAGCAGGAGGCAGTGCATGATAGGAAAAAAACAGCTTTATAAACCTAGAGGAACAGGAAGGAAAGGGAGTTCACTGGGGAGTTCGACCAGGAATTTGATTGGGGAATTGACCGGGGAGTTGGAGTTGACCACAGAGACTGCTGGGGAGAGAAGCACCCAAGAAAGACCCAGAGAGTTCACCGGGGAGGAGACCGGTGGAGACTTCCATGGGGACTTCAGAGGTGAAGGCAACACCCCAAGAGAAAGTCAGGCTTGCAGGAAAAGTACAAGTAGTGCTGAAGCCAGCACAGGTGTGGCTGGGAGAATTACTGGCCAGCAGCAGAGTGCAGTTTCTACAGTTCGTGGACCAGCTCTAAGGGTTCAAGCTCCCAGAAGGTGGGTGAACAAAAGTACAGCTAACAGTGACCTGAAACAGTTAGAGGCACTGTGGCATTTAATTCAGAAAAAGAATCTTCACCTTCCAGGTGAAAACCTTTCTTGTAGTGAAAAGCCTCAGTGGAGAAAAGTTCAGGAGCTTTTGGAGTGCATTGAGCCAAAAGAATTGCATGGAGCTTTAGAGTCAGACGTACCGGCAGGAGATCCAGAGGAAATGCAGGTAGATTGTTCTGAACCTGTTTCTATGTCTGAAGATTCATTAATGGACTGTTCATGGTGTCAGAGAGCTGAATAAAAGCTTCTGGAGAAAGAAAACCCTGTAACTTGAAAACCCCAAAGCATTAAGGAAACAGGGAGAGTTACTCTAACAAGGAAAGCTAAGAACCCTGTTTAATGCAGAGAAGACATTTACTTTTGTTTGAAAAAAAAAGGGACGTATTTGTTTGTTATATATATATAGAGAGACAGCTGCATGTTTTAAGAGAACCTTCTAAAGCAGTTTCAGTCTTTGGTTTCATGGAATTTCCTGAGGAATATTGTTTGGAGAAGAATCCTGTTACCTTCTGTTAAGCCTTAGTGCTTTTGAAAAAAAAAGAAGAAATAAATTCCTGTTTGCCTTTGAAAAAAAACCTTCGGTTTCCATACTCCTGTTTTGGAACAAGTAACACAACTACAAGTCCCAGAAACCCAGGCTCTGGACGAGGATAACATAATCTTTATTTAAAGACTAAAAAGGGCAGCCCTACGCCTATAGACCGCGGCCTGGGCTAGGGTCCCCCACAGGAGCCAGGAATAAAATACAGAGGCAATCCCAAGGAGCTCAGCTGAGAGGCCCTGAGGGAACCAGGAATATACCCTATGGCTGGCTTTGCATGCAGGAGTTGTGGGACACTGGCTGAAATAAAGGTACTGACCCTGAATGTGGGTGGCTTGAACTCACCATAAAAAGGGAAAACATCTTAACCTATGTACGGAAACTGGGGGCCAATGTGGCCCTTTTACAAGAAACCCATTTGTCAGAGAGAGAGCATGGGAAGTTGAGGCTGGATCCGAGAAGTCCACTGGGCGGCATATTCAACTAGGCAACGGGGAGGGGCTATACTTGTTAGGAAAAAAGTAAACTTTGAGGTTCACCGGGTGATCCAAAATCCAGAGGGACGATACATTCTGGTTTGGGGAGTGCTCCAAGGCAGGAAGGTGATACTAGTAAGTGTTTATGTGCCCAACACCTATAGGCATAGTTTCTTTGGAGAGATTGTGGCCAGAGTGGCAGATCAGTCTGAATACTCAGTGATCATGGGGGGTGACTTAAATACGGTGGTGGATCCCACCATAGATAGTGAAATGCACCATGTAGTACCCAAGGGCCATGAGAATAGAGGAATAAATTTCTTGTGTCAAACTATAACTCATAGATGGGTGGTGCACCCTTCACCCAATGGAAGTGGAATACGCTCATCAGTCTAGCTCCCATAAAACACAGGTTCGCCTGGACTATCTCATCTTGACGGAGCGATTATTTGGTCAGCTCCAGAGTAGCAAGATCCACCCGCGGGTGATCTCCGATCACGCTGCCATGCAAGTGGTATTGAAGGGCCAACCAGAGGGAGGCAACAGGATCTGGCGTCTTAACCCAGTCTGGAGCCGAGACCCCCAGTTCTATCAGTTTGTGCGTAAATGGTGGCAGGAGTATGAAGCGGAAAACTGCATGGAGGACGTAGGACCAGCTGTCTAATGTGAAGCTGCTAAGTCAGTGCTCGGAGAAAGGCTCATAGGATTCATGAGTGCTAAGCACCTCCAACACAACCAGCGCCTCTTGCAGGAACTGCGAGAGCTGCGACAACATCGGGCTCAGTATATGGCACAGCGGGACCAAGCTGCGCAAAAGAGCTTGATGGAGCAACGCAATAAAATTAATGCCCTGCTGCAACAAAAAACGCTATATAGTATATGTATGTACAAATATAAGCTATACCAGTGGGGGGATAAAGGGGGCAGATTACTGGCCAACCTTGTTAAACCCGCCAAGATGTGCTGCACGGTGACGAGACTGGGGAGGGCAGATGGCACCTTCAACACAACACCACAGGAAATCTCATGCAAATTCACTGAATTCTTCCAAAAAACTTGATAATGTGGAGCCCGCTGATGTGCAAACTAGGGAAGACTTCTTCAACGATATCAACCTGCCACGGATCACTGAGGAGGAGCAGAGATTGTTAGACAGGCCGCTCTCAACAAGGGAAATATTGGAGGGGGTTCACCGACTACAACTGGCCAAGGCATCTGGCCCCGATGGCTTGAGTTATATAAAATATTGGGAGCGGCAGCTGTGCCGGTGCTGGTAGCAATGGGAGAAGCGGCCTGAGCATGAGGAGCCTTTGAACCACATGCCAATAAGGCTCTCGTGGTACTATTATAAAAACTGGGCAAAGAGGGTGACACTCCAGATGCATATTGCCCAATCTCCCTGCTAAACCAGGACTTGAAACTGGCGGCGGGAGCCTTGGAACGTCATTTGTCCAGGGTCATGACTAAGCTGATACACTCTAACCAGGTGGGCTTTAACCAGGAGAGGAGCACAACGGCAGATCTGGTAAGAGTGCTCACTCTCTTCCGACAATGCCGAACAAGGGGCCAAGAAGTAGCTCTAATCAGCTTGGACACCGAAAAGGCGTTTGATAGGATAGATTGGGACTATTTGTTTTGGGTGCTCTCGTGTTTTGGACTGGGGGATCTTTTTATTGGATGGGTGCAGGCACTATACTCATGGCTGAGGGCACAGATATTAGTTAATTGCCAATTATCTGATAGCTTTGAGCTATGACGTGGCACCCAGCAGGGTTGCCCCCCTCTCTCCCCTACTTTTTATCCTGTCATTAGAACCTTTTGCAATTAAACTCCGAGAAACTCTACAAGTTCAGGGAGCCTGCATTGGGGAGCAAGAATATAAAGTCAGCATGTTTGCAGACAACATGCTGATCAATATACCATACAGTATGCAGAACCTGGAGGGGCTGATGGATCTTTTGAGAGTGTTTGGAAGTTTTTCAGGACTTTGCATCAATGCAGATAAATCAGAAGCCTAGGTAGTGGGGGTGCAAAAAGTCAGCAACCGCCCACATGGGGGGTACCCTTCTGCTGGTCCGATGACCCCCTAAAATATTTGGTTATTTACCTGTATGCGCACCACCGCATGATTTACCGCTTAAATATACAAAACAAAATCCAACAGATCAAGTGCCTCTGTGAAAAATGGCAAGATTTGCCCCTGTCCCTGAGCAGGCGGTTTGCATTAATCCGAATGGTCATATTTCCAAAGGTTGTTTACCAACTCCAGATGCTTCCTATATGAGTGCGACGAGTTGAAATAGACCAATTAAAAAGTATTTTCCGAAGCTTTATGTGGCATGGAAAGAGAGCTCACATAGGTTATACTAAACTGATTCTTCCTCAGCACAAAGGAGGCATGGCCCTCCCAGATCTGCAGGTACATAATGCAGCTGCACTAATACGTTGGATATATGAAGCAGGGCATGAGGTGCACTGTTATTCACCGAGAGGCTAGACCACTGGAGTCGACCATATCGCTTGCTGAACGTGCTTCATCACAGAAAGGTGGACCTGGCAGCACACGAACTTGGCACCTTGATACACCCACTATGGATGGCCTAGCAGTGAAGTGCCGGCCAGATTGGCGGGTCACGCCTTTATTGCAAATTATAGGAAACCTGGGGTTCCCTTCTGGGGTGAACGCAGTTCAGTTCCGATGGTGGGAATCAGCGGGCCGCCTGGATATTGGGCGGACTCTTGCAATGAGGGGGCAGAGCATTCCCAGATTTTGAATGTGTCCAAGATAAACTTGGACTGCGGACCTCCCAGTATTATCAATATTTGCAGATCTGACATTGGCATGGACTGTGAGGAGATCACCCAGCCAACCTAGAGAGCATAGAAGCAGATGATGACCTGCATCAGTTAAAACCCAAATGGAGTACTCTCTCAAATTGGATTAGGATGTTGTGAGAGAGGCTAGACTCCCAGTATCCAGTGCGACTGGCCGCTCAATGGACTGATGATGTGGAGGACACAATCCAAGTCGAACAATTAGAATGGGCGTTCCAGACAATGAAGAAGATGACAAATAATAGCCGTTATCAGGAAATGCAATATCAAATCTTGCATCATAGTTACCTTATGAGAGCCCAGGGAACAGAGTTGGGCATTTGGAAATCAGCAGCTTGTCAGAAATGTCAAACCCAGCCAGATACCTTTCGCCACATATTTTTGGAATGTCCAGGGATTGCGGCACTCTGGCGGAAAGCCCTGAGAGGGACAGTTGATATAGTCCAAAAGCGCATAGAATGGTCATATGGATTATTGATGTTCGGGGACCCCACGCCACTACATGCCCTTAAAATGCACAAAGTGAAATGTAAATTCATTTTATTGGGCATTTGGGGAGCCAAAAAGGTCATCATGCAACAATGGGTGGGGGAACGACTGCCAACATTCAAGCAGTGGGTGAACGCCCTCCACAATCTGGCCCAAGCTGAGTTATATGAGTACAGGAATCATAAAACCCCAAAGTGGCTGCAATACAAATGGCTTTGGAATAGATTTCAAATGCAGTTTGCGAAGGGGGGAGGAGAGGGGAGGGGGGACTAGCAATGGGTAACAATAATGGGTGATGACAAAGGAAAAGAAAGATGAATGACTCAATGTTTGGAGCAAGGGCAACAGGGTGCCAAGTTTTGAACTGTTGATGATTGTTACAGCCCTGAGGCATTGTTTAGCTCTTTGGGCAAGATTCAGTTGTGATGTATGTTGAAAAGGACAATAAAGATGTTTAAAAAGAAAAACAACAAGAATTAGTTCATGAATATGGCCAAAAAACAAATATTATGACCCTCTTATACAAACTCCCATTCAGTTATTAAGAGGACACAATGGAAATTAATTAGTGGATTTCTGAGTAAGAAAATTTTCCAATTGAGTACAATCAGAAAAGACATAACAGTTCTCAGAATAAGTGACCGGACACTTTCAGGGAAACTTCAAGAAAAAGGAGGCACCCAAAGCCAAAACTCAAGGCTTTGGCTCTAGAAAAACCTTCCTACATAATTGATTAGGCCTAACCACATCTGGAAAGTGTTAATCTTCTGACCATAAAAAGGTAGATGTTTCTTAGCAAAATATAACTTTAAAATAAACATCTTTTCTACCTCAGAATGAAATGTGACTTAAATGACTCAAGAAGAGCTGACAGTTCTAAGCTGTCCTCTGTTACGATGTGGTCCATTTCACCCTCTTCATCGAGCTCTAACACCTCAAGGAAAATAATAAATATTGGCAACTGACAAAGCTCTTGCTTGTCAGTTCCTTTAAATACTTCTGAAGAAGCTCCATAGGGGATAAAAAAATGGGTTAATGGAAAATTTAACAACTTTACTTGCTCTAAGCAAGTTTTCCATGGATTCAAATTTAACTATGAATCATTAAACTGTCCTTCACAGTAGACACCCAAACAGCTTGCAACGAGGACATTTAAGCCTCTATCTTCATAATTCATGCTTCCTTATCATTCCTCCAGTTTAGTCCTCAACCTCTGGGTAGTGAACCTCCTCCTGCAGCTTGGAGACTGGGCATGTCGAAAACTCATGACATCACTGGATATAGCCTGCTGGTCTCTCCCATCAGCCCCCAAGTGTGTCCAGTCTCCATGCAGCAGGAGGACATAGTGAGCCTAGCTTCTGGGCTCACTTTGGGGAACAGATAAGGAGCATTTAGTGTGACAAATTCTATTCTGATTTTACTTTTGATTTTTGCCTTTAATTCACTTTTAATTTTACTTTTAATTCAGTTACCTTTGGTTAATTGGCAATCAGGGATTAGTTCCCTTTAGTTGTTAGGAGCAAATTTCCTTATTTACAGTCATTTTAAATTTGAGCCTGGCTCTTTAAATTAGTAGCAGCTCTCGCCTTCCCTCCTTCTCAGTTATTTTCACTTGCTGCAGGCATTCGCCGGTGCGGATCTCTCTCCCTTGACTGTACGGGAGAGAGCTCCGGGACCCATACAGCCACACTGAAGCTGTGTGAGACGGAGCCTCTCTGTTGTTGCGGGATTTTAATTTTACTCTGTGGAACCGGCTGAGCGGTCCTCGCCACAGCTGCCAGGTGCATCAGCACGGCTTGAGGATCGGATGAATTCAAGGCAGTAGGAGCAGGCTGCGTGGCTTTCGGTCCTGCAGGTAAGGCCTTCGGGCTCTGTCGGTCTGCTGAGGCCTCCTTTTTGCAGCGGCTGTTGTTCTTGGTGCCAAAATTCGTTGGCAAAGGGGCAGCCATTTTCTCTCTAGGTATTTGGACCACATGGCGTGAGTTGCAGTGAGATGCCTGTGTGAGGAAGACAATAGGCAGAATAGCTAGATTTTTAGGTCTAGTGTTTCTTTCTTTTGCTTGTAGGTTTTTTGAGGCTTGGGGGGGGGGGGGTTCCTCAGCCTTAAGGGGGCTGTTGTCAGTCCTCTTTATTTTTAAGTTTATTCTTAGTTTTATAGGACAGCAGTTTTGGCATTGATCTCTGATGCCACATGTTCTTTCCCTCCTAATCATGTCTCTGAGGAGCATCTGTTAAGTCCCGGGATATTAGGCAAATTGCCAGCTTTTAGGTTCAAGAGCAGAGCCCTAACTTGTAGCTGGAAGGAGGGACAGGCTGGAAGTGTGCTTTGTGTATAATATAGTGAAAGTTGCCCAAACGCCTGTGGTTTCACAGGGACAGGTTTAGGAAACCTTAGGATATAAAAAAACTATATATATAATTTTCCAGCTTCTCTCTAATAAAAGGTTATGGACCTTTCCTCCGGGAGCTTGGCCAAAAACGTTGTTAAACTCCGCTACGTTCGGAGATCGTTTCGCGCAAGGCTCTTGGAGTACACAGGAGACCCAGTGGTCAGTCAACTGACTGGAAATGTGAGCGATACGCCGAGCGTCGCAGGCGTTCGAAGCTAAGGTGACAGGTCGAGCGGTGCGAGTACTGTCTGACAACTCTGCGGCAGTGGCCTATATCAATCGGCAGGGCAGAACCGGAAGTGTGGCCATAGAGGCCACGGCACAGGGTCTGTGTGTGTGGATAGAGCTTTGGCTGCCAGCGTTTTCGGTGGCGCATGTTGCGGGTAAGGACATTGTGACGGCGGATTTCCTCAGCTGGGTCCGAGTAGATGCCAGGGAGTGGCATCCGGAGGTGTTCACACAGATCGGTCGCATATGGGGACAGCCAGTAATGGACCTCATGGCGGTGTTGGGCGGCGTTTCACTCTGCGTAAACGGGTCGCTTCTTCAGCAGACGATGCGAAAGGAGGTCGGAAGGCATTGGCGCATTGTTTCAACGGTGGCCGTCGTCCAGTCTTCTCTATGTCTTTCCACTGGGGGCACTCAGAGGTCGAGTGGTTCTGCGTATCGAAGCGCTACGGGGAAACGTGTGGTTGGGGGCCTCGGGCTGGCCGAGGTGCCCGTGGTATGCCTGCCTCATAATGTTGCTCGACAGGAATCCATGGAGGTTTCTGACATTGGAGATTCTGTTGCTACGGAGTTCCCTTCGAATGCCTCGGGTACATTGGTTTTTGCTTACAGGGTAGCCATTGAAAGGGCAAGCTTAAGGAAAAAGAGTTGCTTGACAGCAGTCTTTGCCACCTTGCTGCAAAAAAAAAAAAAAAAAGTCTACATCCCTTGCATATGTGCGTATGTGGCGCATCTTTGAGGACGGGTGCTCGCAGAGGCACACTCGCGCGACAACAGTGTCAGTTCCCTTGGTATTAAGTTTTCTGCAGGACGGGTTTGGTAAAAGGCAGGTCCTGGAGAGTTCAGTTAGCAGCTCTGTCTTGCCATAGGGACCAAGGACAGGGAGTGGCTCTCATGCACAGGTCAATGTGGTACACTTTCTCAGGCGGTTACCAGATTTGTAGCCCTGTCATAGGATATTAATTCCACCGGGGAAGCTCAAGTTGGTTTTAGGAGCGTTAGCTAGCACTCCATTGGGGCCCTTGCAACAGGCATAGGTTAAGGGTTTTGCCTTGAAGACAGTATTGTTTGATGGTCATCTGTTCGGCGAGGCAGTTTTCGGAGTTGCAGGCGTTGACCTGTCAGGAATCGTTTTTTGTCTGTCTCCAGACAGAAGGTGGCCTGGCGGCTGGTTCGGTCGTTGTTACCAAAGGTGGTTTCTACATTCACCTAACTAAAATGGTCTCTCTTCCAGCACTAGGTGCGGCGGAGGGGAGCGTATTGAATTATAGCTTGCGCTGTTTGGACGTCAAGAGAGCGCTGTTATTTATTTTTTATTTTATTTTAACTGTATTTATATCCCGCTTTTCACTGTGGCAGTGTTTAAAGGTTTTAGAAACTTTCGCAAGGCGGATCGTCTCTATTTGGGGTGTTCGGAGGGCCCCGCAAAGGGAAGCGGTGGCAAAGGAGTCCATTTCTGGATTGGAGCGGAGAGCGCATCGGCTTATCTTCTACGGGACTGTATAGTCCCAGGGAGCATACAACCTCACTCTACCACTCTACTCTTGGATGGAGCACAGTTTGGTTCCGCCAGTGGACATCTGTAGGGAGACCTCTTGCTTGTCTCTCCATACTTTCAGTAAGCACTACCGCCTAGATGTTCTAGCGGCTAAGGATGCCATTTTCAGGGAGGCGGTGTTGAGATCCGGCTGGAAAGGTCCCTCCTAATGATTACTGCTCTGATGCATCCCAGAGGTTGAGGACTAAACTGGAGGAACGATAAGGAAATAGGAATTACACTTACCTAGTAATTGTGGTTCCTTGAGTGACTCCAGTTTAGTCCTCATTCCCACCCAGGGATGGGATCTTAGCAGTGTTTTTTCTGTTGGGGGAAGTGCAAGGTTAAAAGTGGATATAGGCCTTCACTGGTGTTCAGTCGTTTTGATGCTTCCATTTGTTTTGCGCTATATTTTTATATTATTATATTATGATATTGTTATATATATTGCTATATTGCTCTGGATTGTTTAGGGCTAGGCATTCGATGGAAAGGGGAGCATGCAGGAAGCAGTCCCTTTCCTACTGGAAGGGGAGTAGTAGGTAGGCTATATGTTCTGCGTGCCCTTGAATATAATAAGTTTAAAAAAACGTTACTGAGTTTTTGCTCCTTTGAGTCTGCTTTGTCAATAGTTCACTGGGGGCTGATGGGAGAGACCAGCAGGCTATATCCAGTGATGTCATGAGTTTTTGACATGCCCAGTCTCCAAGCTGCAGGAGGAGGTTCACTACCCAGAGGTTGAGGATTAAACTGGAGTCACTCAAGGAACCACAATTACCAGGTAAGTGTAATTCCTATTTTTATCTGAGTAAACTTCCATGCTGTTCAGCAAATTCTAGGACAGTTTCCTTAGAAAAGTCACATAGTTGGGTTAATGTCGCTTTTAGAGAAGCCTCAGTTTGAGTCATCACAAGTCAGATGTCCTTTAAGGCGGTTCCAACCTCTTAAATGTCTTCCATAGAATGAGCAGAAATCTCTGTCCCCTGAGAGAACCCCACCTCCCAAGGAAGGGGAACTCTACTTGTAAAACTACTATCACTACTAGCTGACATGTGGGGATGGCACTGAAAGGAGGATGGCCAGACGGTAGGGTGACTGGAAGGGAGCTGACGGGGGGTGGCCCTGTGAGAGGAAGTGAGCTGATACCTGCGATGGTATTTGGACTAGAAGGGGCTGGACAGTGGGGAAGGAGAGGGACTGGAAGGGAATGGACACCGGAGGCAGTCCTGGGAATGCAAGATGGTTGATATTGGAAGGTACGGGGAGGAGAGGACTGGAAAGGGGGCTGATACTGGAGAGGGTTACCAGGACTGAAAATAGGCTGATGGAAGGAAGTGAAGAAAACAAAAGAAGAGATAAAATAAAAAGAAAATAAAAGAAGAGATAATCACCAATCAGCCTTAATTAACATACAAGATTTGGCAGACTATTTTGCTAGAAAACTTAAATCATCTATGATACCTACACCCTTCAATACTACCCCATCCTCTAATAACCAGACCTGGAATACTTTCCAACCAATAGATAAGAAACAGCTACTCAATATAATATCGAAAATCAACACAATCACATCCATACTTGATCCCTGCCCAGTTCTCTGGATCAAACAAACTAAGCAGGAACTAGCACCCTTTATCCTAAATATAGTGAATCAATCTCTCCTGCAAGGGGTATTACCTAAAGAGCTAAAACTATCTGCAATCTGCCCTATATTAAAAAACAAAACACTAGATATAAATGACCCATCATCCTATCGTCCAATTGCTAGCATCCCTTTCCTAACAAAAATCATAGAAAAATCTGTACAATTACAGCTACAAGATCATATAGACACTTTTGCCCCTCTTGATGAACACCAATAGGTTTTTGCCCTTTTCATGGTGTCGAAACCCTGCTCATTGCACTTCTTGACACTCTTAACAAAGGTTTGGACAATTCAAAACAAGCATTCATTTTAGTTTTCCTTGACATATCAGCTGCATTTGACAGCATTAATCACAACATACTTATTTCAAGACTTAAACAAATAGGATTACTGAAAACTACTTTAGACTGGTTTAAATCATACATATCCGATCGTTCACAATATGTTCAACTTAACCAATCATCGTCGTCCCCTTTCCCACAAGAACAAGGTATACCCCAAGGCTCTGCACTATCTGCCTTACTATTTAACATATACCTCCAGCCAATATGTACCATATTCAAAAAATACAAGATAAACTATCATATATATGCGGACGACATTATGCTATTCTCTGAGTTTAGCATAATTAACCCAAATCACAACAAGCTAATAAACTGCCTTATAGAAGCTGAAGAATGGCTTCGATCAAACAACTTATCTATTAATCTCAGAAAAACAGAGGTACTAATAGCAACAAAAAACACGAAATACACTCCCCCATCTGACATTAAAATCCTGAATACGACTCTTCCAATCAAAGAAGAAATAAAATATTTAGGAGTTATTATTGACAAAACCCTTAGTTTTACAACACACATCAGAAAACTAACAAAAACAATCTACTACAAACTGCGCTCTATACAACAATTAAGACCACTATTACAAGATGAAGACTTTAGAACCGTTACACAAGCTTTGGCCATACCACATTTTGATTTTTGTAATAGCATATTTCATGGTATAACTAAGAAGAACATCAAAATCCTGCAAATGGCCCAAAATGTAACAGCAAGAGTTATATTCAAAGCCAAACTATCTGATCATATTACTCCTATTCTATACACACTACACTGGTTACCCATTTTCAGTAGGATCCAATACAAAATACTATTAACCACTTTTAAATTAATTAATAATATTGCCCCAGGACTTCCGGTGATGCGGTAAGCCCGAGCGGACGCACGCCGCTCGAGCTCTGGGCCCCCTTGCTCCTCCGGCGCCGCCAAATGCTCGTTCGGGGCTAAAATCGGGGTTCCCACACACCCCCCGAGCTCCCTTACACAAGCCGCAGCCGGGAGAGATGATCCGGCGCTCCCCTCTCACCTGCGTTTGAAGATTTCTGGAGGCGGCCTGGACCAGCGCGGCTCATGTTGCAGGCGCCACGCTGAGAGCCACGTGGTGGGGTGAGTAGGCAATCGGCGACCCAAGACAACCTGCACGGGATTGCAGGGGGATCCCTGCGGCAGCCGCGGCCTTACGGCTGGTGCTCCTCCCCCCCCCCCCCTGTTTTTGCCTCCAGCTTGTCTCCAGTCTGTGCCCCGTATGGCTGCCTGACGCGGGAAAGATCGGGGGAGGCTAAGATCCCTTATTGGGCCCGGCTGTGGAATGCCCCTTGTTTTGCCTGCTTCCACCCCCACCCCAGGGGACCTGCAAAGGGCCGAGTGGATATGACCGGAGCTCTCCTCTCCCCTCCATCGGAGCCAGTGACCCATGCCTCTTTCTGCCAGCTGGGATCCTGAGATTTATCCTTTTGCACTGGGACATACTGGACTGAATCCTGCCCCCCCCCTGCCTCTGGCATTCTGGAGTCTCTGACCGGAGCCCTGCTCTCACCATTGAAGAGTCTGTAACCTGCGCCCTGCACCTGGCCTCCGGTGTATAGGAGCCCGAGACTGAAGCTTATACCCCGCTGAGTGTAGGGGCCCGGGACTGGTGTTCCTTCTTCAGCGCACTGCCCCACCTTTGACACCTAGGGGCCTCAGAACTGTACCTAACTACGGGGCGTCAGTACCCGTGGCCCAGGCTTTCCCTCCAGAGCGCAGCTGACCGGGATCCCTGCCTTTCATTTAGTGCCTCAGAGCCCTGAACCCATACTTTATCTCCTGTGTACAGAGGCCTGAGTAGCCCCGGCGACACCTGAGGCTCGGATCTGGGACTGTGTTGCGAACCAGGGAGGTCGACGAAGGAGGCCCTCATCGCCCGGCGTGTGGAGCGGGGACGGGAGGGGGACCCCCCCCTCCCCCTGAGTGGATTACAACAGAGGCCTTGGTGATGGCGGCAAAGGGAGGCCGTCGGGTGGAGAAGGAGAAGACTCCCCTGCCGCCCAGGAGGGGGGAGCAACCCTCACCGCTGAGGGGGGAGGCCAAGACCACAGCAGAGATGGTGGATGAAATTTCCATAGCTGTAGCGGGAGCGCTGTCTGCTCAGTTCGAGGACCTACGGGGCCGTATGGACCTTGTCCAGACCTCAGTGGAGGCCTTGGGCGGCCGCCTACAGGAGGCGGAGCACCGGATAGAGAAGTCCGAGGAGCACGTGCTGGAGCTACAGCGGGAGATGGTTCAGGTGAAAAAACTGCTTCAGGGGCAGGAAGCCAAACTAGATGACCTAGAAAATAGATCCCGCCGTAACAACCTGAGATTTCTTGGGATCCCAGATACCGTCGAGGATCGGGACCTGCAACCTTACTTAGAAGATCTGGTGAAACAACTACTGGCGAATGAACCCGAAGGTGCCTCAGTACAAATAGAGAGAGCGCACCGGGTTGGACCCAGGAGGACTAACGATACCCGACCCAGGGTGACAATAGCACGGTTCCTGAGATTTCCACAGAAAGAAGCGGCCTTGCGTGCAGCGCGTAAGACAGGGACCATTCAGAAGGACAATGCCCGGCTACGTATTGTTCAGGATTACTCAGCAGCCCTAGGACAGCGGCGACGAGATTATGGACCACTGTGCCAGACCCTGATAGACAATAATATTAAGTTCATGGTGCAATATCCCGCCCGATTGGTCTTCACCCACGACGGGATCCGTCGGACTTTTGACTCCGCGTTAGCAGCAACGCCCTACGTGGAGGAGATACGGCGGAGGGCCGCAGTGGCAGCCGAGTCCTGAGGATCGGAGGAGAAGATTAATGCCCTGATGAACAAGCTAAGAGTTACTTGCTTTGGACTGTAAAGTGAAGGTGATGGTAATTGTTGTGGGGGTGGAGGGCTGCTGGGATTGTCTTGACTGCTTTAAGTAGAAATGTTGGTTTCCTCTGGGTGTGGGGGACGGGTGGGGAGCAGTCCGGGTGGTGGCTGTGTCTTTGGGGGGCCGGGGGGGAGGGGTGGTTTGTAGTGGAATCGGGGCGTTGGAGGAGTGGGGGGGTACCGCACGCATCTAGGAATTCACTGAAGAGGAGAGGAGGATGGTAGTAGAATTAAGGAATCGAAGGGGGGTGGAGGGAGGGAGGGGGAGGGGTGGAGAGGGAGAGGCAGAAGCTAAGGGGGGGGAAGGGGGGGAAGGGGGGAAGAGGGGTAGGGGGAGGGGGGGAGTCGGAACACTGTATTTTTGGGGACCAGTTGAGGTAGTGACGGGCCGAGGACGGTCTTTGAAGGGCTATGGGGGAGGACCCCGGGCTGGGGGGGGGTGTCTTCCCTATATTTTGTATGGTACTTAACAGACATTTGTGTGCCCAGTTTAATAATGTATGCCACTTAAGATAATCTCTTGGAATGTTTGTGGCCTGGGTAGTCCGATTAAACGGGCAAAAATTTTGCAGGCCCTGGCTAGGCAGGGAGCAGACATCGCTATGCTTCAGGAAACCCACCAGACTGCCGACGAACACCGTAAACTTTGCCGGGAGTGGGTGGGACAGGTCTGGGGGGCCCCAGCGCTTGGTAAGAAGGGTGGGGTAGTGCTTTTGATTCACAAACGGGTAAGGATGGAGGTGGTGAAGGAACTCGTTGATCCGACGGGCAGATATGTACTGGTGCAGGGAGTCCTTGAGGGGAGGCCAGTAGTTCTTGGTAGCGTGTATTGTCCCAATGTACTCGATTTGTCCCTGTATGCGCGCATTGCCTCCACACTTGAGACGCTGCCGGAGCTCCCCGTTATTTTGGGGGGAGACTTCAACGGGGTCATGGATATCGATCTCGATACCTCTAAAGTGGGGGAGCAAAGAGAAAGACGGGCGACGGTTCAGGCACTGCAACGTTTCTGTTCCAGACTGGGGCTAGTGGACTCCTGGCGATTACTACATCCGGGCGAGCGGGATTACACACACCAATCCCGGGCCCACGGCACAAGTGCACGTATAGACTATTTGTTGTTATCCGCTGAGCTGTTTGCCAAGGTGGGGGACGCCCAGATAGGGCCTGTAGAGATATCTGACCATGCATTTGTCTGGATGGAAGTCTTTTGGAGTGGGAGTACGTCACGGGCCTTTCAATGGCGTTTTCCATTGGAATTATACAGAGACGCCCAATTTCGCGCATTTATACAGCGGCGGTGGCAGGAATTCGAGGCCGACCATAGGGGTCATCAAGATGACCCCGAATTGCTCTGGGAAACGGCGAAAGTCGTACTGAGGGGAGATATAATTGGGTTTCTTGCCAGAAAACGACGATTAAGGGCCGAACGTATTATGGTCTTAGAGCGATTGGTGACGAACTTGCGACGCCGCTGGGCTCATACTCCCACTGCGGGCTTAAAAAAGCAGCTATGGGATTCTCAAATGGAATTAAACGAACTTTTACACCAGAGAGCAAAGAAGTCAGTCTTGTATTATCGCTATCAATTGTACCGTTATGGGGACAAGCCGGGAAAGTTATTGGCTCGGTGCCTGCGTGGACCCAGGGGCTCTAAATTGGTGCCCGCCTTGCGAGATGATCTTGGGACTTTGCAAAGGGAAAGCCCGGCGATAGCGCGTGTCTTTCGCTCTTTCTTTCAGAAACTTTACACTGCGGAGGCGACTTCTCCCACGAAGATGGCGGATTATGTGAGGGGACTAGACTTGCCCCGCCTTTCCACTGAGCAAAGAGCTCAGTTAGATCAGCCAATTACGGTGGCCGAGCTGCAAGGGGCCATTTCCAAGGCCAGCTGCTACAAATCCCCAGGATCCGATGGTCTAGGTGCTGAATTCTACAAAATCCTCAAGGAACAGATTTCCCCAACGCTGACTGCTGTACATAATCGGCGAGCGCAGCAGGGCTCTTTTCGGTGGGGGTTAATCATGCTCATATTGTTCTTATCCCCAAACCGGCCAAAGACCCTCTTTCTGCAGCCTCGTATCGTCCGATTTCCTTGCTCAACTTCGACCTTAAATTAATGGCTAAGATCTTGGCAGACCGCCTGGCGGAGTTTTTGGGGCAGTTGGTCCATGAGTCCCAGGTCGGTTTTGTTAAGGGGCGATACGTGGTCCGTAACTTACGTAAGATCATAGCGTCTTTAGAATGGGTTCAGTATAGACACCTGTCCTCTCTCTTGATTAGCTTCGACGCAGAAAAAGCCTTTGACAGGGTGGACTGGCAATACCTGAGATTCATCCTCCCTCAGTATGGTTTGGGGCCGTCGTTTTGTAACATGGTCGACAGTTTGTATGCCAATCCTACCGCAGCGATACTCTGTAATGGAGTCATCTCAGAGCCTTTTTCATTGCAGAGGGGGACCCGTCAGGGCTGCCCCCTCTCTCCTCTCCTTTTTGTTCTTTCTTTGGACCCTCTTCTACGCCGAGTGGCGGGTATGCGGACAATCCGGGGCGTAAGTATTGGCCCTCAGGTATTTAAGATTTCGGCCTTTGCCGATGACTTGTTGGTGCACTTGCTTTCTCCCGGGGATTCCCTACCCCCTCTGTTGCAGGAGTTTTCGGGCAGATTGCGGGGTTTAGTATCAATAGGGATAAGTCTGAAGCCCTTGATGTTTCTGGCCGACTTCGGGGTAGCTGGGTGGGCGAATTTCCCCTCCGATGGGCTGAGCGCCAGTTCATATACTTGGGAATTGTACTGTCCTGTCAACCGGGTCGCCTATATAGGACTAACCTGCGACGGATGCTGGCCAAGGTGAGGACTCAGCTGCAGGCGTGGCAGTCCCTCCCCATATCCCTTATGGGGAGGATTGCGGCGATCAAATTGGTCCTCCTGCCGCGGATCTTATACTGGCTACAGACCCTCCCTGTGTGGATCCTTCGTCGGGATATCAGGTGCTTTGAGGCGGAATTTCGGGGCTTTCTATGGCGGGGGTCGAGAGCTCGGGTCTCGTACCGTCGACTCATGGGGAGGATCCGTGGGGGGGATGGGGGCTTCCAGATCTTGGTGCTTATGTGCTGGCTTGTCAAGCCCGCCATTTGGGGGACTGGCTCGGGGATAATGATCTTTATACCCCTAGAGCGTTTGAGGAGGCGTACGTGGCACCCCATTCTCTACGGGCCCTTTTGCATTTGGAGGTGAGTAGGTGGCCTACGCATTTAGCGGACAGCGTGTTATTGGCCCCGGTATATAAAACCTGGCGGAAATTGAATGTCTATTGGGGCCGACGGTGGCAGGTGCCGAGCTGGCTACCTATTTGGGGCAACGCCAATTTTACCCCGGGGACTGAAACGGCAGCGTTTCGTCAGTGGGGGGAGAGAGGAGTGCGGGCGCTGGGCCATGTGGTGGACCTGGCGGGTAAACCTAAGCCCTTTCCCATGCTATCCCGCGAATATAAATTGGGGCCCCTACACTTCTTTGCATACATGCAAATGGCCCACTACGTGGCTTCCCTTCCACGGTCGGAACTCTGTGGCGACCGCTCGGCCCAGATAATAGCGTTTTTCGGGTTTGGCGACGTTGAGCGGCCGTCTATTCGGACCTTCCATCTTCGGTTGGAGCAGTTTCGACCACAGCCAGATTACAGCGGTGTGGAAAGAGCCTGGGGGGTGGAATTGGGTCGAGAGATTCCCCATGGTACTATTCTGGTGGCCCTCCGGAGGGTGGTGAGCCTGGCAGATGGTGCTCGCTGGCGAGAAATTCAAATTAAGTGTTTAACTAGGGTTCATTTCTCCCCGCGGCGAGCCCTTCGCTGCCATTTGACCGCAGATGGTAGCTGTCCACGCTGTGCGGAGCCCCTGGCGACCTTGTACCATATGTGGTGGGGCTGCCGGCGCATACGCCCCTATTGGCATAGAATTGCCCTCTATATGGCCGACCTCCTTGGACAACCTGTATACTGGGATGCGGCCTTGATCGTCTTGGATCTCCTGGGTCTCACCTCTCCAAAGGGGAAATGGAGTCGTTGGCTGGTGCGGAAGGCATGTCTGGTGGGTAAGGGCCCCATTCTACGTGGGTGGAGGGACAGCCACCCTCCCTCTTTTTGGGAGTGGCGGAACTCCTTCCATCAACTTATGCTCCTGGAGTGTCGGGCTGCACGAGGTCATGTGAAGCGATGGTCTGCTTTCTGGTTACTGTGGGAGCCCTATATTCAAAAGTTGAGTCCTCGGACACGTAATGTAACCCTGCAATTAGGCTGTTGATAGCCCTGGATGTATGTGGAGACCTACAGAGGTTCGGCACTGTTATATATGCTGGTCCGGGTGGGTATTGCGTCTGGGTGGAGGGGGGGGGGAAGGGTTTATGGGGGGAGGGAGGTTGGGGGGGGAGGGGGGAAATAGGGGTATTATCTTAAAAACTATGTAACCATCTATGTATCTTGCACCTTGGGGATCAGAGCCCACCCCAGGGAGCGATTGTCTTATGCTCTGTATTTGATGTTTTGTTTGATGGTTCAAAATAAAATATTGAAAAAAAATAATAATAATAATATTGCCCCATCATACTTAACTACTCTTCTTAACAGCCCAATCGAAAATAGGATGAGACGGAGAAAAAACCTTAACACACTAGCAGTCCCAGATCTAATAAAGAAAACAAAACACTCAACTAGTAACAGTGCCTTTTCGTTTGTTGCTCCAATATTGTGGAACAACCTTCCAGACCAATTAAGAGAAACTAAAGATCTGCTAACGTTCAGAAAAGATCTAAAAACCCATCTATTCAGCCAACACTACAACAATGAAGAAACATTTGTAGTTTCCCGACCACCATAATCGATTTTATTTACCCTTTCCAAATGTATATCTACAACATGAACAACGTCATCCTCAAACGATAATTAACTTAATAATGTTTCTTCCCACCTATAAATAAAAATCAAAGTAACCCTTGATACCTGTTATACAGTTTAAATGTATTATACAGTTTAATTGTATTATAGTTCAATAATTGTTCCTGTTATATTGTAATACATTTTTGTTACACAATTTTAATGTAATATAGTTTAATAGTTTAATAATGTTTCTGTTATATTGTAATTCACTAATCTGTTCCATACAATTCATGTTATAATGTAATATAGTTTATAATGTTCTATGTATCTGTTTTGACTTTTTGTTGTAATGTAAACCGCTGCTGATCCTTGGAAGCAGCGGTATATAAAAGCTGTTCAAATAAATAAATAAATAAAAAATGGCAGATGGACTATAGACCACAGAAAGAGAGCTAAGAGAAGACAGGAAAGCAGAAGTCTCAGCTCGGGACCAGCATGATCAGAGAATAAAATGGTCAGACAACAAAGGTAGAAAAAAATAATTTTATTTCATTTTAGTGATTGGACTTTGTGCTATCTTTATATTTTACACAGTATGGGGGAACTGCATATCTTATTTATCTGATGTTGCACTGCATGTGGAGCCTAGCTTCTTGGGGTTTCAGTTTAAATTTTGTCTACATATTTTTATTTTTACTTTTGATTGTGGTTACTTATTCTGTACTTGATGAGGGTCTGTGTTCTGAGTGTTTGACTGAGGCCAGATGTTCTGTTAACATGGAGTTTGTACATAAAGATCTATACTGTACTGTAGGAATTGGACATGTTCAGCTTTTCAAATAGGTGTATGGATGTTCCAGGGCCCACTGTAGTATTTACAGTGATGCTTTTTTTGGATGGGCTCCTTATGTGAGTTTGGAAGTTGGTGCTGGTATGGTATGGTATAGTAGATTTGTTCTATAGATACTCAGTGACTTTGTTGTAGGGTTTTGAATTAGTTCACAATATGCCTGGTACTGGAGAATGGTGGTTGTTAGTGAGATGATCAGAATCAGATTTTTTTTTAAAGATATTGAGTTCTGTGGGTGAATGTCCTGGTTCTGCTCTTCACGCACTGTTGAAGGGGGTTCTGTGGATTTTGATACAGTGGCCAGCACAGAACCCATGGATACAGGAGAAAAGGAAGAGCTTACCTTACAGTCACCTGGGCAGAAAGCATATTCAGGTTATAAGGAGCCAGAGAATAGTGGAACAAACTTTCCCTACACTGGGTGTGATGCAGTAGAAAGCCAATCACGTCCACCTGGGCAAGGAAGCACGTACAACGTGCAGGAGCCAGGAGGATAAAAGTGGCTGGGAAAACCCAGTAGGGGGAGGTGCCGCAGAGGGAGGTGCAGCCAAGGAAAGAGCAGCAAAGGGAAGAGCAGCTGACACAGAGAGAGCTGGAAGTGCTCGTGCACAAGTCTCCCAAGCCAGAGGGGGCATCGTCCCTTGGAGAGTGAGTAAGCAGCTGGAGGGCAGAGGTCACAAGCAGGAGAGCTTGCTGGGTCCAGGAAGCACCGGCTGGGTCCCGACAGCAAGTAGCAGTAGAAGGGAAACCTTTCCTGGAAGCTACTACAGCCCAGACCAGACAACTGCTGAGTGGAACTCTCGGGGAAAAGCAGGCTACAGCCCAAATAAAGGAGCCTGGTTTACAGAGGAAGGAGTGGAAGCCAGCCACCCCAGAAGCAAAGCTAAGTACACCCATTTCTCTAGAGGGAAAGAGGTGGGCTCGGCTAGGAGAGTAAAAGCTAATACTTGGGAGGATAATCCTTGGTGGAGAGAAAGGGGAAGCCTCAGAGAAACAGGCTCCAGTACAGGTCTCCAGGACCCTCCTCATGCAGAACAGTTTCCTGCCTTAAGAGCTGCTGCCTCTCGAGAGAGTTGTGTAAATTATAGCTGTGGTGAATGTTACCCATTTACAATTTCTGACGGTGAGCAAATGCAATGGGAAAACACTGACCAGGACATTGATTCCAGTGCTATGGATTGCACGCTATGTATCTCGGATGAGATTACGTCTCTTTGTTAATTAAGGAAGCAAGAGCCTTGTTATACCTGTTTGGAAAAAGGTACATTTTATTTTGCTGTGAAGAAACAGTTTTGTTTAAGTTCTTTGTTGCTGTATGAGAAAAACAGAAATCCACAAGGGAAGGGGAATAAAACCTCATCATTATATTTTGCCTTTAACACACGGCTACAGACTATTCTTTATAAAGGCAACTCGCACCTCACGCCCCTAGGCAACCGCCTAATAGGGACGGAGGTAGCAGTACCTTGACAGGATGCAAAAAGAAAAAGCAAGAACCATAATGCAGTTTATAACAGCAAAATAAAAATGAGTTATAATTTAGTTTTATAAACTGTGTTGTGATTCTCGCTCTCTTTTAGTTCCTTGGTATACAAACATCTTGCATTTCCTCCATATAATCTAATCGGCTGTTTGATTTGGTTCAGTCCCTGATTGGAGTTTTGAGAAAGCCCCGCCCCACTCTACAGGGGGCGGGTGCGCCATCTCATCCTTCGCCTCAGGCAGCAGATTGCCTTGAGTCGCCCCTGCAGCTGAAGCCCAATTTGGTTAGGGGTTAGTTTGATGTAGTAGTAGGTTTGGGAGCTCAGTGAATGAGTAGACTGTATAGGATGTTCATTTACCAAATTCTTGCAATTTGTGCCAACAAATGACAAAGAGAGACCTAAAGAACAGGGCCTGACAGTATGGATCCCTGTTCGCCCCGGACTCAATTTCAGTGGCTTCCACTTCATCGAGGACATTGACCTCCTTCTCATGAGTCTGAGGGCTCTTCCAAGTCCAAACATAAAAGTAAGAGTAAGTCTGTGATTTCTAAAACGTCATCGGCATAGACATCAAAAATCAATATAGAGACCAAAGGAAAATCACAATACAAGCATCGAGACTCCCCTAGGGGTGTTTCCGATGAAGACCAGCCAGCCAAGCAGCCCCAGCAGGAGGACCTGTCCTCCAAAGCACAGGAAGGACTCCAGGATGCTCCTGAGGAATCGACCTCTGGAGAACTACCTGTTCCATGTTCTGGGACAGTGACTCAAAGCCCTGTTGGCAATTCCACCCAGACATCGGCCATCTCCTTGGACCAGCACATGCTGGCTCTCGAGAGGAGTTTGGCCGCACTCCTAGCAGCCTCGGTGCACATGGTATTGACAGCTCCAGCTGTGCAGGCTTCGGCACCCTGCCTACAGCCATGTATTGGCCCTGATGCTGGCCCTCGAGCCTGCATCATTAGAACTCCTGAGGTCGATGCCTCCATTGGAACCGACTGATACCAGTGATACCCAACAGGCTAAGACTGCCATGACTCCCGATGCTGATAAACCTCTTAGCATTGGTATCGGCATCGGCCTTCAATGTCAACAAAACATTAAGGTCAAACACAAGACCACCGATAATTCAACTTTCTGTCAGACTCAGATTTCACTTCTTCTGACGAGGGATGACTGGATTCCCAAGATCTTCCAGATATTCCTTCAGACTCGTCCCCTCCACAGGAGCAGTGCAGGTCCCCACCAGAGAATATGTATTTCCAAGACTTCATCCGTAAAATAGCAGCAGAATTGGCCATCACAGTAGCCTCAGAGAAGAAACAGAGGGCAGTGGATTTGGAGATACTCCAATCTCCTCCCACGTCCAAGGAGGTGGCTATTTTACCAGTGCATCGCATCTTACAAGATCTTATGCTTCATATGTGGGAGGCCCCTCTCATGGTTACACCTATCAGCAAGAGGCTCAATACCGTGTACTGAGTTTCAGAGTGTCCAGGCTTCCAGAAGCCTCAGCTCCCACACCACTCAATGGTGATGGAATCGGTGATGTGCTGAATAAAGATTTCAAAAAAATCACTCTTACATGCCTCCGGGTAGAGACTCAAGGACACATCAATGTTTTGAGGCATGCATGCTGGCCTCTAGGAGAAACTCCAACATGTTATACATGGGCATGTTCCTAAAAGATGTCACCAGGTATCTGAAGATGTTTGCCTCCATGCTTCCTGATAAGAGAAATGCATTCTAGACACTCATCAAACAAAGTCAGAATACTTTAAAATTTCTTACCAGAGCATCGTCAACCAGCAGAACTTTGGCAATCTGTATTGGGGCTTGCAGGATGGCCTGATTACAGGCATCAGTTCTCGAGCAGTGGGACTAGGACAAGCTGACAAATATCCCATGTATGGTAGAAAACCTTTTTGGAAAAGATTGGAGAGAAAAGGCCGGGGAGATTGAGACAGATGATCTCACCCTCAAATGCCTTTCCAGAAAAACAGCTGACCCCTCTAAAAGGAAGACTCTTCCCAAGAAACCTTTCCATTCTAAGAAGCGATATTATCCTTCCTACCCACCTTCAGCAGGGCCCTCGCCTGCCCAAAAAGCCCAAGGCTCTCAAACCTCAACCACCGCTGAGGCACAACCTGCGCTGATTTTTGACTCCTTCCTAGAGAGCATTGCTAATCTGCCTCTGGACAGTCCCCAGCCCCTTTACATAGCAGGCAGACTCTTTTCCTATGCTTACAGGTGGCACCTCATAACTTTAGAATAATGGATTCTAAACATTGTCCAAAGGGGGTATCTGCTTCACTCTGAGATCCCTACCAGCTTCACAGGGGATTATCCCACCCATCTCCTTCAAAGCACTCTCTTAAAATAAGAAATGTCCACCCTGTTCCAGGGTGCCATAGAAAGTTCCTCATCCTCAAAAGTGATGGGTTTCTACTCTCCATATTTCTCATTCCAAAGAAAATAGGAGACTTCAGGCCCATCTTGGATTTCAAAGACCTAAACAAGTTTCTGGTCCGAGAAAAATTAAAAATGATTTCTCTGGGAACTCTTCTCCCATTTATTTTATCTATTTATATATTTAACAAGTCTTTTATACCACTTTATCATTTCAGTCAAAGTTGCTTACATTGTAACCTAAACTTGGTAATGTAAAAAGAACATTGATAACTTGGATTTTTCTGAGGCAATGGCGTGTTAAATGACTTGCCCAAGGCCACAAAGAACTGAACTCTGGTCTCTTGGTTCCTAAGCCAGTGCTCTAATCACTAGGCTACTCCTCCACTCCATACTTCTCCCATAACTCCAGAGACAAGATTGGCTGTGTTATCTAGACCTAAAGAAGGTGTACACGCACTTACTGATCCATCCTCAGCACAGACAGTATCTGCGCGTCATGTTTCAGGGGAACCATTAGCAATACCGGGTGCTGCCCTTCGGCTTAGCCTCTGCTCCGCGAGTATTCACAAAATGCATGGCAGTAGTCACTGCTGCCTATCTCCACACTTTGGGGGTCTTAGTCTTCCCTTACTTAGATGGCTGGCTAATCAGAGGAGACTCCCCTCAGGAGGTAAAACTCTCCCTTCATCACACCTTTATGGTGCCCCAACATTTGGGATTTGTCCTAAATGTCCCAAAGTCTCACCTCACTCCAACTCAGCATCTGGAGTTCATCGGAACATTTTTAGACACTCAACAGGCCTGAACTCTTCTTCCTCAAGATCGCTGTGCCCGCCTCATCAAGCTGGCAAACGGAATGCAACAGCAAAGCTACATAACAGCTTGAGAAATGCTACATCTGTTGGGACACATGGCCTCCACGGTCCATGTCGTCCCCTATGCTCAACTACACATGTGACAAGTCCAATGGACTCTGTTTTTTCAATGGTCTCAAGCAAAGGGGCAGTCTCAGAGACAAGATCCACATCACCCCTCAACTGACCAAATCTCTTCAGTGATGCTGTTCTCCACAGAATCTACTCAGAGGGTCACCTTTTCAGATGCCTCCACCTCGATGCATTCTGACAATGGATGCCTTCAAGCTTGGTTGGGGAGCACACCTGAATGACCTAACTACACAGGGACTGTGGACACAACAGAAATCTGCTCTGCAGATCAACCTCTTAGAACTACGGGCTTTAACAAATGCCCTTCGGATTTTTCAACCCCAATTGTCAGGGCAACCGGTATTAGTCAAGACAGACAACCAGGTTTCCATGTTCTATGTGAAAAAACGGGGGGGGGGGGGGAGGGAGAGGATCCTATCCCCTATAAATGGAAGCGCTTTGCCTCTGGTTCTTTGCCATCACATACCGCATTCACTTCAGAGCGGTGTACCTCCTGGGCGAACTCAATGTACTTGCAGACAGTCTAAGCTGAATCCCTCATCCACATGAGTGAACCCTACATCAGGAGACGGCTGCTTGGATCTTCCAAACGTAGAGTACCCACTCATAGATCTTTTCATCATTTTGCAAAACACGCAGCTTCCACTCTTCTGCTCCAGGTGTCCGTTCCTGCACCGACAGGCCCTGGACAACTTCCTTTTCCAATGGGGACAAGGTCTGCTCCATGCATTCCCTTCTATCCCCTTGATACTCAAAACACTGGTCAAACTACAGGCCAACAAGGGCTCCATGATCTTAATAACCCCTTTTTGGCCCCAGCAACTGATTTGCTCTGCTTTTTCACCTTGCACAGACTCAACCTCTCAGACTTGGATATGCACCTGAACTCCTCTCCCAGGACCAAGGGACGCTTCTCCATCCCAATTTTCATACCCTTTGCCTCACGGCATGGCTGCTGAAGGGATAGTGTCTCACTCCACTCCCTGTCTCACTCCACTTCTTACCTTGCCTAGTAACACAAGAACACATCGTACTTCTACCAAAAACCTGCTACTCATACCAACAGCCAAAGGTACTGTAAACAACTTACTAGCAATAGGGCCTTCTCCCTCTACGCCCCATCCTTATGGAACACCCTCCCCCCCGAACTGCGCAACTGTGAGAGCCACCTTGAATTCCGCAAGAAACTAAAAACACACCTTTTCCTAGAATATTTTTCCCTCCCACCCTAACTACTAACCATCATGATCTACCTTCCACCCAATTGTCCACACTTCTTTACAAAATGAACTGCAAGTATCTCTATCTAATGTATAAAGTTAACCTCGATCTTGATCTCCGATCATGGTAGTCAAGTGCCACAGTTATACCTACTATTTGTATCATAGTTAATTGTTACTTGTTACCTAGTTATATTACTTATATTGTTTTCCTTGTTCCTTGTAAACAGTTGTAATATACTGTATTTTAATGTTTCATGACTTGTAGAAAGACGGTATATAAAAAACTGTTAAATAAATAAATAAATAAATAGTGCTTGCTGACCTTGACCTGTGTCACACTTCACCACCCTCCGATATACATAGGCGGTTGCCTAGGAGGGGTTGGCAGGCGAGACAGGAGAAGAATACATATTTTTAACCTTATAAGTGCTGCAGCCTGGTATCCGTTGTAGTTGTGGACCAAGTAAGTACAGCGAAGGCTTGAATGAGATAATAATAACTTTTATTGTTGCACAGGAGTTTTTACTGAATTACTTCCCCAAACACAGACATAAGATGTGGCTACTAGATTGTGTCAAATAAAAGTCCAAGGATCTCCTGATACTTCTCAGGTATTAGATTAAAGCAAACATACTGCTTTTCAAACTTTTTCCAGCTTCAAATTACAACAGCTGTTTCCCCACATAGGCATTGCTTTCAGGTACATGCTCTAAATAAAGGAAAACTTCACAGCGTTGTATTCCTCTTCACAGCTGCTTAATTAGGCTTGAGTTTTCACCCAGGCAGAACGCTGCCTTTCTCCGTGCAAAGCTCAGGTCAGAACAGTTAGGCTTTCTCAGCACTTCTACAGGATACGTTTATACAGCTTTCACTCCCTTTGACAAAACCCACAGTCCATATCTGAACCACTGCTATCACTTAGAGGTGCTTCAGTTTGCATTTCCTCCAGCTCAGGATCTGATACGTCCTTATGACCAGGTTTAATGGAGTCTACAGATTGCCACTGCTTAATCAGTGCTCTAAGCTGCTTCCGTTTGTTATCCTTAAAACTCCTAGGCACTTGCAAGGATTCCAAATCACCAGCACCTTTTAAAACATCATAAAAAGGGCTCACCTTCCTTCTGGTCTGCCTAGTATATGCTTTCTGGTTGAGAGGCAAATATTCCTCTTGATACTGCTTTACCAGCTCCCTTAAAACAGCGTGCTCTTCAGGGTCTGCCTCTAGCCCTTGGCTGTGATGCCTGCAATTAGTAATTTGCTTAGTGGCACCTGGGCTATACTCTGAGCTAGAACTCCTGTCACGTTCTCTGTAGTGGCAAAACCTTTGCAGTCTTTTGACTGGGACTTTCTCTCTGCCCAACCTCTCCTCTGTAATTATGGCTTCAAGAGAAGGTTCCAGAGAACTACTCCTGTCTCTTCTAGGCAAGGTATCTAACCTTTTCCCCTGAGGTTTGAAATAGTTTCTGACCTGTTTCTGTTTGCTGGGCGGCTCAAGGTAGTTCCTTCCTGGAAGCTTTTTCAGACACCTCTCCTGAGACCTGGCTGTCTCTCTGCAGTTTGGCCAGCAACTCCCCAAGCCCTTTGTGCTAACCGGGTACCGGTTGCTCTTGGCTTTGCTTCTCCTGGTCCCCAGATCTCTCCCTGGATCTGACTCTCTTGGACCTTCCTGGAACTGCTCTCCCTCCAAGGCTGAATCCAACTCCAATGCTGAGTCTCTTCCAGATTCTCCTCCACCCTTGGATGCCAGCTCTCCCTTGGCTGCTTGCTCTCTCTTGGCTGCACACTGCCTTTTCTCCCTTGAGGGCTCCTCCTCCTCGACTAACAGTTGCTTCCTGGTTATGTGAACAGGGCTGCCCTATCAGGTGTGACTCCGCCCCTTTTCCTCCCACGTCAGCTCCCTGAGTTTGTCTGGAGCTCGGGTGTGGCTCTCTTTCTGCTTTCTTGTGCAGAGAAGCTTTCAGGGCTGGATCCTTAACCCTTTCCTGACCTGTTTTACTGACAGCTTCTGAGGACAAAAAGTGTTTTAAACCCCTATTTTTAGGTTCTGCAGCCTCTGCCTTGTCACACCTGCCAGAGACGGTTAAGGATATCTTGCTTGCACCATGAAAGCAGTCCACCAGGTAATCTTATACCTTCAAATGGTGAAGGTTTGCACTCTGGTGCTCCCCAAAGGGCATTGACCCCTTTGCCTCCTTAGTGGAATCTCTTCTACAATATCTTCTCCACTTGTCCTTGGCATATCTTAAGACTAATTCAGTCAGAGTTCATCTTAGTGCCATTGCAGCCTACCTCATCACACCCCTTAATAGCACGCTTCATGCAGGGTCTCCTGCTGTCCAAGCCATCCATTAAGCCACCTCCCATGGCCTGGGACCTCCACATGGTTCTAGCTCAACTTCTAAAGCCTCCTTTCGAGCCTTTAGCTACCACTTCACCAAAGTTATTTTCTTGGAAAGTAATCTTCCTCATCGCCATCGCATCAGCGAACTGCAGGCTCTGGTGGCGGATCCACCATATACCCGGGTTCCATCATGACAAGGTGGCCCTCCATACCCATCCACACTTCCTTCTGAAGGTGGTCTCCTCCTTCCATCTAAACCACTTTCTTCTTGAGACCACATGCGTCTTAGACATCTCACCGAACACTCGAACAAAAACCTCCCAGACAAACTACCCTTCTATTAGCATAGAGCTACTCAATGCCAGATCTGTAAGAAACAAAACCAGCACCCTAACTGATCACCTGCAACTCCACCAACCAGACAACTGCTGCATCACGGAAACCTGGCAAACGAGACGGACCAAGTAATCCTGAACCAGATAACCCCTCCTAGGCACATGGCAATCAAGTGCCTACATCCCCAGAGTGGGGGCATGCTGATACTAGCATGAATCCCTATTCAAATTTAAAATGAATACCATGACTAGCACAAAACACTGCAATACCATAGTCATTGAAAACAAACACCTCGCCATATGCCTCACCTACAGAGCCCCCAATTGCACCACAGAAGAATTCTTCATCATGCTGGAACTGGGGTTTCAAATCCCACTAGAGGACAGCAACCTTGGGCCAGAAGGACTGGGATTTCTAGTCCCACAGGTGCTCCTTGTGCTCTTGGGCAAGCCACTTAACCCTCCATAGCCCATGTTCCCTGTAAAATAGTTATCTCCAAGTTATAATGCCCTGTTCAATGTAATTTCAGTTTGTTCAATGTAAACCGCACTGATGCAGAATAGCGCGGTATATAAGAGAATGTAAATAAATAAATAATAAGCACAAATAATTCTCCCCACAAGTCTCTAATAGTCCTGGAGACTTCAACCTCAATTCGCTAACCAACAAGGAAGCTGACACCTTCCTTTGTGCCATGGATGCACTGCAATATACCCATTTTGCCAATGGACCCACACACTGACTAGGATCTGCACTAGACATGATCTTTATCCCAAAGCGACTGCTTGAAGAAGACAACATAACACCCCTCTTAGTGACCCCAATCCCATGGACTGACCACTACAGCATAAGATTCAGCATACCCACCCCAGAGTGGCCACACAAGAAAAAATCTCAGCATCCTGTACGAAGGTACAAAAGCTTTGAACGAGACCAATTCCTGCAAAACATCATCCATTATATTGACCAAGACCTTACTGATGCTGGCAAGGCTATAGAACACTGGAACAAGACGCTCAATACAGCTGCACTAGAACCTGGCAAAAGAATCACTTGGAACAACAGGAGGTTAGTTCGTTCAGCACCCTGGTACTCCAGTAAAATAAGAGAAGCAAAGAGATATCTCGGTAAACTCGAGAGGAAATGGAGAAAGAACAAGTCTCTCACCACACTACGACTATACCAAATAAAAACAGCAAGAGTACAATAACCTAATTAACACTCGCAAGTGTGAATACCACACTAACCTCATACTAAAATCCGTCAAACCCAGCCTACCACCAATGGGATGGAGATGATAAGAGGTGTGACAAAAAATAAACGAGACTGTGGCAGCCATGCCCATGACTCTAATGCTAATTGGCTAACCACTTATGTCACTGTATTGTGCAACATCTTATCACTATTCTGCTGTAATATTTTTCATCTCTCTCACTCTGTTTTTCTTTTTCAGTTTTTTTTTGTAGCACACTGCTCCATCGCTTTGTCACACAACTGGAGGGGGCAGAAATATGGAGCAAAGAATCAACTTGGAATTTCTGGTTAAGTGGGAGAAGGGCCCAACTGAGTGTCTCCAACTTCTCCAAAAGGCTTATGGAGAAGATGCAATGTCAAGGCCGCGAGTCTTCGAGTGGCACAAATGCTTCAAGACTGGCCGCAAGGAGGTGGAGGATGACTCCAAGTCGGGACGGCTTTCCACGACAAAGACGACTGAGAACATTGACAGAGTGAACCAGCTGGTGCGGAGTGATCATAGATTGACGGTGCGGATGATAGCTCAGGAGCTGAACCTGAACAGGGAGTCAATGCGGACCATCTTGGTGCAGGAGCTGGGGATGCGGAAGGTGTGCACCAAGATGGTGCCCAAGCTTTTATCGGACAACCAGAAGGAGCATCGAGTCAATGTTTGTCAAGACTTGCTAAAGAAGATCGGAGAAGATCCAGAGTTCGTTGGCAAAGTCATCACAGGAGACGAGACTTAGGTCTTCCAGTACAACTCTGAAAGCAAGAGACAGAGCCTGCAGTGGAAAACTCGACTGTCACCCAGACCCAAAAAGGCACGCATGTCCAAATCAAGGATCATGCTGATCACTTTCTTCGACCAGAAAGGAGTGGTCCATCATGAGTTTGTGCCTGAGGGTCAGACAGTCAACCATCACTTCTACCAGCAAGTCCTCAATTGCTTCCATGACTGGGTTCAGTGCAGCAGGCGGGCTCTGTGGAGAGACAAGTCGTGGCTGCTCCACCACGACAACGCGCCCGCACACACTGCACTGAGTGTGAGGCAGTTCTTGACCAACAAACAGATCACAGCTCTCGACCACCCTCCTTATTCTCCAGATCTCACATCATGCGACTTCTGGCTGTTCCCCAGGCTGAAGACTGTGCTCAAAGGAACTCATTTTGCCTCTGTATAAGAGATCAAGGCCACTGTGATGAGAGAGCTGAGGGACCTCAAGGAGGAGGACTTTACCGAGTGCTTCCGTATGTGGCAGAAGCGAATGCACAAGTGCGTTAACTCTGGGGGGGATTACTTTGAAGGGGACAATGCATAATTTCTCTGTAGATGTTTTAATAAAACATTTATGGAACAGTCTCGTTTCTTTTTTGTCACACCTCTTACACCCCCAAACCTTTGCAAACTACCTACTCAACAAACACAGAGCCCCACTACGGCACATCCTAAACCATGACAGCCTCATAATGGAACCTGCCCCACCCCAAATCATATGGGATAAATTCAGCATACCCACCATTGACCAAATCACCAACACCATCTCAAAACTAAACACGAGCACAGCACCTACAGATCCCTGTCCAGTCCAATAGATAAAAGCGACTAAAGGGGAGCTCAGCAAATACATCCAAAAAATAATTAACTCCTCCCTAACACAAGGCTATGTAATCTCCCCCTCAAACTAGCAACCATCCGCCTAGTCCCTAAAATCATCCCCCAAGCAAAGAAGATCCGTCCACATACCGCCCCATATCCAGCTTACCATTCCTCACCAAGATACTGGAGAAGACTGTCCACCGACAACCACAGGACTATATAGACTCACAAGCCATCAACATGGGTTCCAAACCAATCACAGCATAGAAACTCTTCTGACAGTACTCCTGGACAACCTATTCAAAGGAATGGACAACATTAAAATTGGCTTTTTACTCATATTCATCAACATAACAGCAGCATTTAATACTGTTTCACAGAGTATCCTTCTGCAAAGACTCAGAACATCAGCTCACAAAGCACCACTCTCCAATGGTTCAGCTCATACCTTAGTAATAGGCGACAACAGGTCAAAGTCGGAGATAATACCTTTTCCACCTTCACTTCCCACCAAGGAGTACCGCAAGGATCTTCTCTATCTGACTTGCTCTTCAATCTATACATATGACTTTTCTGTGGTCATAAGGAAATTTAGCATCCAATATACAGTCTACGCTGATGACATTTTATTTATTTATTTATTTACATTCTCTTATATACTGCGCTATTCTGCATCAGTGCGGTTTACATTGAACAAACTGAAATTACATTGAACAGGGCATTATAACTTGGAGATAACTATTTTACAAGGACAATGGGCTATGGACATCACGATATACACACCCATAAACCTTGACAACTCAGACTACACCGAAATAACAACCTGCCTATATGAGATGACTAAATGGCTCACTAACAATAACCTACAAATTAACTACAAAAACATAGAGGCTCTCAATCGCACACAATACCTCCTTCACCTCACCCCAATCACTCATACTACCCGAGCAAGCAATCCCCATAAAGAATGAAATAAAATATCTAGGGGTAATCCTGGACTGCAACCTGAGCTTTAAGTCACAAATAAAAATGACCACCAGACACGCATACTACAAGATGGCCATAATAAGAAAACTCAAGTCCCTCTTCAGCCAGGACCACTTCCAAACAATCATAACTCCCATCCTCGATTACTGCAACTCCATATACAACGGACTTCCTCAGCAGAGAATACGACCCCTTCAGATGGCACAAAATACCACTGCTTGCATTATCACTGGTTCAACCAAGCAAGAACATGTAAACCATCTACTGAACCAGCTACACTAGCTCCCAATTGCCTCCCGCATCCGCTACAAACCAATACTAAAAATCTTCAAGATCAAACATGATCTGTCAGCTACTATCCTAAAGAGCCTAATCAAAGTCGACAAAAGTAAGCGACCAAGAAGATGCTGCAGAATGGAAACCATACAGACACCTAACACCTACCTTAAAATCACAAAAGCTACCTCCACGAGGGCACTCTTCCTAACAGCACCCCCTCTATGGAACTCCCTACTGGATGACATGAGAGCATCGAAAGACATAAAAGACTTCCTGAAAGAATTAAAAACCCTGCTATTCAAAGACTACTTTGGCAACAATACCTAGTACTCTCTCCCCTCCCTCCCCCTCTACCTAACAGGACATACATTCTAGAAGCCTCCCCCTTCTGACTATCTCCAACTGCAGAAGGTATATTATCTCAGATATAAATAGTCCCCCTACCTACTCCCCCAATCCCCCCAACTGTAAATTCACTGCAAATATTGTAAATACTCACTGATGTAATTACCTCACCTGGGTCTCCCCAGAATACTCCCCCCCCCCTGCCTATGGTTATTACTGACTGTATCACTTGCACAATGTTCCATGAAAACCGCTTTGATTGTAGGATAAAGCGGTATATAAAACCTGTTAAATAAATAAAAAGTAGCGCTACATACCCTAGACTGTAAGCGAGCACTAGCTTACTACTTGGACAGAACTAAGATTCACAGAAGATCCTCTCAATTGTTCATTTCCTTTGATCCCAGTTACCTTGGCCTACTGGTGACAAAACACACTCTATCCAGATGGATAGCAGATTGTATTTCTTTTGCTTATGCACAGGTAGGACTCTCCCTGGAGGGTCATGTTACTGCTTATTATGTGCAGGCTATGGCAATCTCCATAGTCAACCTCTATTCAGTATCTATGGACGAGATCTGTCGGGCAGCTACTTGGTCTTTCATTCATACTTTTGCTACCCATTATTTTCTGGAAAGGGGCTCCCATCAGAATGCTGTCTTTGGCCAAGCTGTACTCCAGCACCTCTTTGGGACTTAATCTCAACTCCTACCCTCGGTCCCAGACTTCCACAAGAGACCAGACTATCATTAAAGGGAGTATAGCCTCCTAGACTTGAGTCCAAAGAGACACATCCTGTACGACCGGTCAAAATCCAGGCATGAAGCGGTAGCACCAGATTCTGATCCCACGAGGGGTTAGATGTGCCTGTGGGATCAGAATCAGATCTACCAGCATGGACGTGCAGGCCGGGCCCCTATTCTAATCAGCTGCACATCCGGCACCTACTCGGCTATCTCAGCCAGGCTCCTGAATGGAGCTGCAGTGCCATTGCGTCCCGCGGCTCCTGAATGGAGCTGCGATCACCTGCTGCCGACAAGAAGATTCTCTCTCTGAGGCCCAACCCCCAATCCAGCCTTCCGTGGCCAGGGTTGGGCTACGGGGAACCCCCTGCACCCCTCACTTTTCTGTCTCTGCTGACCTCTGCTGTCCACTTGCATCCAGAGGGACTTATTCTGCCTCAGAGGTAGTATAAGTCCCCTATCTAACTGTGTCACCCATCTAACTGTCTTCCCCTATGCCAGTCTGTTACCTGGGAGCTAGTGAATCCCATATGTGGAGCCTGCATTCCTGCTTAAGAACATAAGAATATAAGATATGCCATACTGGGTCAGACCAAGGTCCATCAAGCCCAGTATCCTGTTTCCAACAGTGGTCAATTTGGTCATACGTACCTAGCAGTTTCCCCAAAAGACACAGGTTCCACAATGCTTGTACTGGGTCAAGCATTGATATCCTGGGTCCCTTCTTAATAATGGTTTATGGACCTTTCCTCCAGGAACTTGTCCAAACCTTTTTTAAACCCAGCTACACTAACAGCCGTTACTGCATCCTCCGGTAGCAAATTCCAGAGTTTGATTACACATTGAGTGAAAAAATATTTTCTTTTATTAGTCTTAAATAGTTTACCCTGTAGCTTCAATTGCATGTCCCCTAGTCTTTCTATATTCTGATAATGTAAACAATCGATCTACGTTTACCCGTTCCACTCCGTTCATTAATTTATAGACTTCTATCATATCTCCCCTCAGCCGTCTCTTTTTCAGGTTAAAGAGCCATAACCTTTTTAGCCTTTCTTCATAGGAGTATCCTTCCATCCCATTTACCATTTTGGTGGCTCTTCTCTGAACCTTTTCTAATAACGCTATATCCTTTTTAAGATACGGCGACCAGAATTGCACACGATATTCAATATTCATCATGGAACAATATAGAGGCATTATAATATCTTTTGTTTTATTTTCTATTCCTTTCCTTATGATACCTAGCATTCTATTTGCTCTCTTGGCCGCAGCTGCACACTGGGCGGATGGTTTTAACATGTTATCCACAACGACGCCTAAATCTTTTTCCTTGGTGGTGGTTCCTAATGTGGAACCTTGCATCGCGTAACCATAGTTCGGGCTGTTCTTCCCTAGGTGCATAACTTTGCACTTGTCCACATTAAATTTCATCTGCCATTCTGATGCCCAGTCTTCCAATTTATCTAGATCCTCTTGCAATTTTCCACAATCCTCTTGGGTTTTAACAACTTTAAATAGTTTTGTGTCATCTGCAAATTTGATAACCTCACTAGTTATTCCCTTTTCCAGGTCATTTATGAATATGTTAAAAAGCAGCAGACCCAGCACAGATCCCTGGGGTATACCACTATTCACCTTTCTCCATTGGGAAAATTGGCAATTTAGCCCTACCCTCTGCTTTCTATCTTTTAACCAGTTCCTGATCCACAATAGTACACTGCCTCCAATCCCATGACTTTTTAGTTTTGCCAAAAGTCTCAGATGAGGGACCTTGTCAAATGCTTTCTGAGAGTCCAGATACACTATATCAACCGACTCACCTTTGTCCACCTGTTTATTCACACCTTCAAAAAAACATAACAGATTAGTAAGACAAGATCTTCCTTGTCTAAAGCCATGTTGGCTGTCTCCCATTAGGCCATGACTATCTACATGCTGAGTAATATTATTCTTTATGATGGTTTCTACCATTTTTCCCGGTACTGACATCAGGCTCGTCGGTCTGTAGTTTCCCGGATCACCCCTGGAACCCTTTTTAAAAATTGGCGTTACATTGGCGATTCTCCAATCTTCAGGTATTACAGATGATTTTAATGAAAATTCACAGATTACTAATAGCAGGTCTGCAATCTCATATTTCAGTTCTTTCAACACCCTTGGATGTATACCATCCGGCCCAGGTGATTTGCTACTCTTCAGTTTATCTAATAGTTGTAATATATCTTCCTGATGTATTGATATTTCCTTCAATTCTTCCGCACCTTTAAATACCACTTCAGTCATGGGTAACATCCTTACATCTTCCTCAGTAAAGACCGAAGCAAAGAATTCATTCAGTCTCTCCGCTATTGCCTTGTTGCCTCTTAGTGCCCCTTTAACCCCCTCTATCATCTAATGGACCAGTTGATTCTCTCACAGGGTTTTTGCTACGAATGTACTTGAAAAGGTCTTTATTTCGCGTTTTTGCTTCCGCAGCAAGCTTCTTCTCAAATTCTCCCTTTGACTGCCTTATCAATGCCTTGCATTTGACTTGCCAGTGCATGTGCTATTTCCAGGTTTCGTCGTTTGGCTCTTTTTTCCATTTCCTGAAAGATGCTCCTTTTTGGCAACAACAGCCTCTCTGACCTCACCTTTAAACCATGCTGGCAGTTTTTTGGACTTCCTTCCACTTTTCTTAAAGCGTGGAATACAGCTGGTCTGGGCTTCCAAGATAGTATATTTCTACAACGCCCAAGCTTGATGTAAGTCGTTAACCTTTTCAACTGCTCCTGCTACTTTTTTCTTAACTATTTTCCTCATTTTATCATAGTCTCCCTTTCGAAAGTTAAAAGGTAGTACTGTGGATTTCCTTACTATCCCTCCTCTACTAATTAAATCAAACACGATCATGCTACGATCACTATTGCCAAGTGGCCCCAACACCCTTATCTCTTGCGCTAGATCTGGTGTTCCACTAAGGACTAGGTCTAATATGGCTTCCCCTCTGATCGGTTCATGAACCAGCTGCTCCAAGAAGCAGTCATTTATTTCATCTAGGAACTTTATCTCCCTAGCATGTACTGCCGTGACACTGACCCAGTCGATACCGGGGTAATTGAAATCACCCATTATTATTACTGCACTGTAACTTTTGTTAGCTTCATTGATTTCTTTGAGCATTTCATCATCCATTTGTTCATTCTTGCCAGGCGGTCAATAGTACACCCCCACTGCCATCGCCTTCCCCTTTTTACATGGAATTTCAATCCATAGAGATTCTATAGCAAATTTTGTTTCCTGCAAAACTTTAATCCTTTCTGACTCAATGCCCTCTCTAACAGAGCGCAACCCCTCCAACAATTTGATCAGCTCTATCATTACGATATAGTTTGTACCCAGATATCACAGTGTCCCACTGGTTGTACTCCTTCCAACATGTCTCTGATATTCCAATCATATCTAACCTCTCACTTAGTGCTATATATTCTAACTCTCCCATCTTATTTTTTACACTTCTAGCATTTGCATACAAGCATTTTAGAGACTGTATTTTATTCATATTAATCTGGCTATTGGTAGACATGGGTAATTTTGGATCTTTAAGCTCTGTCTGCTCCATACTCGAGGGCATTTGGGCTACTTTACTCTTTTTTGGAACCTCTCTGCTTTTGGTAGTATATTTCAAGGATACATTCTCCCGAACCATGTGCTCTTGGGCGACTGTCAGCTTTCCCCTATTATATAGTTTAAAAGCTGCTCTATCTCCTTTTAAAAGGTTAATGCCAGCAGTCTGGTTCCATCCCGGTTAAGGTGAAGCCCATCCCTTTGGAAGAGCCCCTCCTTTCCCCAGAATGTTCCCCAATTCCTAACAAATCCAAAACCCTCATCTCTGCACCACTGTCTCATCCACACATTGAGACTCCGGAGCTCTGCCTGCCTTTTGGGTCCTGCGTGAGGAACGGGAAGCATTTCGGAGAATGCTACCCTGGAAGTTCTGGATTTCAATTTCCTACTTAAAAGCCTAAAAGCCTAAATTTGGCCTCCAGAACCTCCCTACCACATTTTCCTATGTCATTGTTACCGACATGTACCAAGACAGCAGACGCCTCCCCAGCACTATCTAAGACCTTATCTAGGTGGCGTGTGAGGTCTGCTACCTTCGCACCAAGCAGGCATGTTACCAGGCAATCCTCACGTCCACCAGCCACCCAGCTATCTACATGCCTAATGATCGAATCACCAACTATAACGGCTGTCCTAACCCTTCCCTCATGGGCACATGGCCCTGGAGAAACTTCCTCGGTGCGAGAGGGTTTTACATCACCTGGAGGACAGGTCCTAGTTACAGGATCATTTCCTGCCACACCAGGGTGGTGCTCTCCTGTCACGTGACCTCTCTCCTCCATGGCAACAGGGATGCTGCCAGACTGGAGGTGGGACTTCAGGACTATATCCCTGTAGGTCTCGTCTATGTACTTTTCTGTCTTTCTTATGTCTTCCAAGTCTGCTACTCTAGCCTCTAGAGAACGGACTCGTTCCCTGAGAGCAAAGAGCTCCTTGCAGCTAGTGCACATGTAAGACCTCTCACCAACTGGGAGAAAATCATACATGTGACACTCAATGCAAAAGACTGGAAAACCCCCATCTAGCTGCTGGACTGCTGTCTGCATCTTAGTTTTAAGCTTGTGTTTAGATCTTTAAGTTCTTTACTTACTAAGGGTTTGCTATGGATATTTATACCAATAAAACTGTACCTAATATGTTTATTATACCTTGTTCGCCTGAAGCTTAATTAATCTCATGTCCTTAGTGTATGACTGATTTGGATAACGAGCTTCACCTGAGAGCACCTCCTTTCCTTTAAGATGTGTAAATACCTAAAGCTATGATTATCCCAGGGGTGGGTGGGTATTGGGGAGGGAGGGAGGGAAATAGCACTTATTAAAAGAGGGCTGTTACACAGTACCCTGTCCTGTGCTTCTGAGGTAAGCTGTGACCAACTTCTTGCTTGGATAGAAGGAGTCTTTCAAAATGGCCTTTTGACCTGCCACCTGATATTAACACCTATTGAAAAAGTTTCATAGGTCTCTTGCCCCCTAGGTAGAAGGCCTCTTTGTAAAGGTCTCTAGAAGACTATTTGTTGCTCACAGAGTACTGACCATGTTTTGCCTTTTATGCTAAGTTATATTCTGATTTGATTTAAATTACATCTCTTTGCTGCTGTTAGGCTCTGACTTATTATGAAATTTAAACTACAAGCTCTCTGCTGGGTTCTAAATTTAACCAGAAAGCTCTCTTCTGTGTTTTAAATTTAAACTAAAAGTACTTTGCTGATACTAGGCCCTGAGTGACTATTAAATTTAAACTACAAGCTCTCTGCTGCGTATGGAATGTAACCAGAAAGTTCTCTTCTGTGTTTTAAATTTAAACTTAAACTGCTGCTACTAGGCCCTGACTGATTTAACAAAAAACACTGGGTTCACAGATTAATTAGCTTTAATACAAAGAAGTCCTTTCAGAAAATTCCCAGAAGTATATACTCACAGTTGCAGATCTCTCTCCAGAAGTAGTAGTCCCTTTTTCTAGTCCTGGAGATGGCGTAGTTACTCACCTGTAACAGGTGATCTCTGGGAACAGCAGGATTCAGTCTTCACAAACTGCCCTCCTCCCCTAGGAGTTGTAGGGGGGGGGGTTTGTTTTTTCTCTTCCTCTCATCTACAAACTCAACTGAGGAAAGAAGTTGGAAAGGCAGACACACATGTGCACTAGAGTGATCTCAAAGACTTTCCTATTGGACGCTGAGGAGTGTTCCCATGCGGGCTCTGTCAGTACAGACGTCACCCATATGTGGACTGATTCCTGCTGTTCCTGGAGATCACCTGTTACAGGTGAGTAACTACACTTTCCATGTGGCTTACTTCCAGAGATAAGCAATGAATTTCCTCAAGTTCTCCTTAATAATGAACTTGTCCAAACTGTTTCTAAATCCAGTTATACTAATAGCTTTTACCACATCCTTTGGCAACAAATTCCAGAGTTTAATTATGCAATTAGTGAAAAAATGTTTTCGCTGATTTTAAATTTACCCATAAGTAGCTTCATTGAGTGTTCACTAGTCAGTTTACTTTTTCAAAAAAACAATCAATCATTTTGTGTTTACCTGTTCTATTCCACTTCTTATTTTCTAGAACTGTGTCATATCTCCCCTCAGTCTTCTCCAAGTTGAAGAGTCCTAACCTCTTTAGCCTTTTCTCACAGAAATATTGATCTCCAGGAACAAGCAGGAATGAGTCCTCACATATGGGTACGTCGGAACCGACGGAGCCTGCGCAGGAAAGCTCCCCAGCTTTTCAGATGAAAAGCTTTTGGGGCTTCCCACAGCGCATGTGCGCTGCCTTCCTGACCAGGTCTCTTCAGTTTCTCTTTTTCTGCGGAGCCAGCAGGTCGTGTTCCTGTCACCGCTGAAGAAATTGTTATTTTAATTTGTTTCTTTTGACCGCGTACCTGCCTTCCCCATACCAAAACCGGTACCGCCGGTCTCTCTTTCTTTATTTCTTTAAAAAAAAAAAAAATCTTTTTTTATTTTCAGCACAACGTGGTAACTTTTGCTAGGCCTTCAGGCCTACACAAATTCTCCTCATGGAGAGGCCAGCTTCTGGTTTTAAAAAGTGTACCAAGTGCAGTGCTGTTATTTCTCTCACAGACACCCATGAATGGTGTCTTAAATGTTTGGGACCTGACCACTCCATACCGGACTGCCCATTCTGCTCCCAGATGTCTAAACGTGGTATGCAGAACCGGGCCAACAAGTTCCTTGTGCTGTTTGCTTCAGATAATCCAGCATCACAGTCATCCAGGTCTTCCTCTCCGGATGGATCTCAGGTAACCAAACTTTCTGTGGGCAAATCCTCTAAAAGCAAATCTCTTTCAAAAGATCGAGAGGCTCTCAATCTTGAGTTCGAGGATTCTGCCCAAGCCAAAAAACCCCGGCGGGAGGCTCCGGTCTCCAAAGCACCATCTATGGGGTTACAGGTTGACATCGATGGCACGGCCTCGACCGATCACCTGTTAGACTGCTCTGGGGTACCGGCTGATACCGGTACCGACATCCAGGCAGCAGTGGCGTCCATGGGCAATACTGTCCAGACCATGCAGCAGGCCGTTCTGGCTTTCATTAAGGCTGCGACGCCCTCGGTACCGATTCCATCGGTACCGACTCCGGTTCCGGTATCCACACCGGAACCGAGACCATCGACTTCCAAGCGTCGATCGGTTCCGCATGCCGGATTCAGGCTTTTGCCAGATACCGATCCCATGCCCGATACGCCTGATGTCGATATCGGTCGGTACGCGTATCGTGCATTGGAAGCACAGAGAGAATACTCAGATTCTTCTGATGAGTTCAATTCCTCTGATGACTCTGCTGAGCTTGATCTTCCTGAGGAGCCCTCTTCTCCAAAGAGGAGGATGTCTCCTCCAGAGGATTTATCCTTTCAGGATTTCATTGTTGATGTAGCTAAAGGGCTTTCTATTGCTACATCTTCTGGAACGGAACCAAGATCAAAGAAATTGGATATTTTAGAATACTCCAAAGCTCCTAAAGAGGCAGTTACCCTGCCTATCCATGAAATCCTTCAAGAACACTTGATGGATTTGTGGGAGACTCCTCTAACACTGTCTCCTCATTCCCGTAGGTTGGACACCATGTACCGGGTCCCTCCTTCTCCTGGGTTTCGAAAGACTCAACTGCCTCACCACTCCATTGTGGTGAAGTCTGCCATGAAAAAGATAAAGAGTCCTAAAAGGCACTCTTCTACCCCTCCAGGGCGAGAATGTAAGACCCTTGACTCTTTTGGTAGAAAGATCTTCCAGGCTAGTATGCTTATAGCCAGGATCAATTCCTACAGTCTTTATATGGGCATGTTTCTCAGAGAACTTGCCCTGAAGATACGGCATTTTGCCCCCTTTATCCCTGAGGATAGAAAGGAGGACTTCACTTCTGTGGTGACACAACTTTCAGAGGTCTCCAAGTTTTCCAACAGGGCAGCCTTTGATTACTTTGAGGTTGCAGGCAGGGCTTCGGGAATTGCTATTGCAGCCCGACGTCTTATTTTATTTTATTTATTTAAAACTTTCTTATATACCGCCTCTTCCATAGATCAGAGGCGGTTTACATATAACAAGTGTAACAAGAACAGGTTTTACATAGAACAGAATTTTAAATTATTTACAATCAACTTTTAAATTAACAGCATTTGAATTATTGACAATCAACTTTTAAATCAACATTATTGTAACTATATTATTAATTGTAAACAACTATATACAGGGGTAGTAGAGTAGGTAGCGTTGGTAGACATTTGTGAGTAATTATATTATTAATTGTAAACAACTATATACAGGAGTAGTAGAGTAGGTAGCGTTGGTAGACATTTGTTGGATTTAATCATCAACGATGTGGTTACGGTGTGAACGTCTGCATTTAAGGTGGGTTTGTGATCTGTATTGTGTTTGAGAAGTGTCTTGCTTGGCTCCAGGCTTCTGACCTAGAACCCTGGGTCGTGGATGGCTTAAGGAATCTGCCCTGTACAGGTGAGAACTTATTTGGTGAGGACTGGCAAATTAAAGCTGCTCAAATGGACGCAGAAAATGCCACTCTAGATAGACTTTCTAAGTCTACTTCTACTCCTGCCAAAAAGAAGCCTTTTAAGAGGCCTTACTACAAGAAGGCCAGATTTTCCACAAATACTGGCCAACAATCTGCTCAGCCTCGCTTTGCTGCTAAACGTCAGCAATCTAAGCAAGTAAAGTCAAGGCCTGCAGTGTCTGCTACACCCCAGCAGGCTCAACCCCCTCAGGGGTTTTGACTTGCCCCTAGAGAACTTACCATTTCTGGCTCTAGAACAACCAGAGCCCCTCACCATTCCCGGAAGGTTAGCTCACTTTGCTCCCAGATGGGAGCAAATTACATCAGAGCAATGGACCCTCTCTATCATCCGAGAGGGTTACAAACTTCATTTCTCCAGCCTTCCTCCCCATACCATGGTGAGGCAATTCAGTTCTCCCCCATCTCTTCTGACCCTGTTGGGTCGGGAAGTCTCCTCTCTCCTTGCCCAAGGGGCAATAGAGGAGGTTCCTCTTCCTCAACAGGGGTTAGGGTTCTACTCCCCTTATTTTCTCATAACAAAGAAGACAGGGGGCTTCAGACCTATCCTAGATCTGAGAGAATTGAACAAGTTTCTATTCAAGGAGAAATTCAAAATGCTCTCTCTGGGCATTCTCCTTCCATACCTTCAGAGTCAGGATTGGCTTTGTTCTCTAGATCTCAAGGATGCGTACACTCATATACTCATCCATCCATCCCACAGAAAATATCTTCGATTTCTGTTCCAGGGAAAACATTTCCAATACAGAGTACTTCCCTTCGGTCTCGCCTCTGCTCCAAGAGTATTCACAAAATGCATGGCAGTCGTAGCCGCATTTTTAAGAGGCATGGGAGTCTTCGTGTTCCCATATCTGGACGACTGGCTCATCCGAGCTCCATCTCAGTCAGAAGCCCAGATTTCCTTGGACCGCACAAGGCGTATTCTTCAATATCTGGGACTTGTGGTAAACATTCCCAAGTCCCAACTTATCCCTATTCAGTCCCTGGAATTCATAGGGGCCCACTTGGACTCCACCACTGCAAGGGCCTACCTCCCTCTGGTCCGAGGCCAACGACTAATCAGCTTGGCCTCCCAGGCTCAGTCCAGAAGTCACTTGTCAGCCAGGGAACTGCTGCAACTTCTGGGCCACATGGCCTCCACGGTCCATGTGGTGCCCTACGCTCGTCTCCATATGAGGGCAGCTCAATGGACTTTGGCCACCCAGTGGTCTCAAGCATCAGGAGCGCTCTCAGACCAAGTACTCACCTCAAAACGTCTGTTTTGGTCTCTCCAGTGGTGGACATCCTCCAAAAATCTGTTGTTGGGGACCCCCTTCCAACCTTCGTTGCCCCAAGCAACCCTCACAACAGATGCCTCCCAAACAGGGTGGGGAGCTCATCTCCAACACCTCTCCACTCAGGGCACCTGGTCTCCCCAGGAGACCACCCTTCACATCAACCTTCTGGAACTGCGAGCAATCTTCCTTGCCCTCACAGTCTTCCACACCCTCCTTGTCAACCTGACTGTCCTAGTCCAGACAGACAATCAGGTAGCCATGTTCTATGTCAACAAACAAGGAGGGACGGGCTCTCTGTCGCTTTGCAACAAAGCTCTCAGATTATGGGCCTTCGCCAGAGAGCATCAAATTCATCTTCTGGCAGTATACCTTCCAGGAGTTCAAAACTCTCGGGCAGACAGACTCAGTCGAGTTCTGCTTCCACACGAATGGTCCCTGCATATGGACCAGATACGCAGAATCTTTCAGGAATGGGGGACCCCGGACATAGACCTCTTTGCAAGTCCGTGGAATGCCAAACTTCCCCGGTTCTGTTCCAGGACTCCGTGTCAGGGAGCTCAGGCCAACGACGCCTTTCTCTTGCATTGGGGTCAGGAATTCCTGTATGCTTTTCCACCCATTCCTTTGATTCCCAAGACTCTGTTCAAACTTCAGAGGGATCACGGGTCAATGATCCTCATAGCTCCACGCTGGCCACGCCAAGTGTGGTTCCCTCTACTTCTACAGCTCTCCCAGGGCTCCTCCCTGGACCTGGGAGCTGCGCCAGACCTTCTGTCTCAGGAGAAAGGGACTTTGTGGCACCCAAACCCCAAGTCCCTACATCTCCGAGCTTGGTTACTGAAGGCTTAAGCCTTCATGAGTTTAATCTTTCTCAACCAGTGAAAGATATCCTTCATGCCTCTAGGAAACCCTCTACCAGGCGTTCCTATGCTTTCAAATGGAAACGTTTTTCCATTTGGTGTGCTCAACAGGGTCTTGACCCTCTGGCACTTCCTTTGAATTCTCTACTAGACTATCTCCTGCATCTTTCCAATGCAGGCCTCAAGACGAATTCAGTACGAGTCCATTTAAGTGCTATTGCAGCATCCTTAAAACCTATAAATGGACAACCTGTCTCCTCTCATCCTCTTGTTGCAAGGTTCATGAGAGGCCTGACCTTAACTAAACCTCCCATCCGACCTCCGCCGGTAGCATGGGATTTGAACCTAGTTCTAGGTCAGCTTATGAAGCCACCTTTTGAGCCTTTGGACTCCACCTCCTTGAAATTTCTTTCATGGAAGGTAGTTTTCCTTATTGCAGTCACTTCAGCTTGCCGCATCAGTGAACTGCAGGCCTTAGTGGCTAATCCACCTTATACTAGGTTTCATCATGATAAGGTGGTCCTTAGGACGAACCCCCACTTTATGCCCAAAGTGGTCTCGCCTTTTCATCTTAATCAAGAGGTATATCTACCTGTTTTTTTCCCGACTCCTCATGCATCCAGTGCAGAGAGGAACCTTCATACCCTTGATTGTAAAAGAGCTCTCGCCTTTTACCTCAACAGGACTGAGCCACATCGAAAGTCTTCCCAACTTTTTGTGGCTTTTGATCCTTCTCATTTGGGACTTCCAGTCTCCAAGCGTACACTTTCCAATTGGATTGCTCAGTGTATTTCTTTTGCTTACCAGAGTAAGAACATTTCTCTGGAAGGCCATGTCACAGCTCACAATGTGAGAGCCATGGCCACCTCTATGGCTCATCTTCACTCTGTTTCCATAGATCAGATCTGTCGAGCAGCCACTTGGGCCTCGGTTCATACCTTCACAGCCCATTACTGTTTGGACAAGGACTCCCGCCGGGATGCCTTGTTTGGTCAGGCTGTCCTCAAACACCTGTTCCATACTTAAACAACTCCTGCCCACCTTCCCTGGTTGGATGCCTGAGATCCATACGAAGATGGTTACCTTTGGAGGGGGATCTCCCAGGCATCTTAGCTAGGGAGTCCCCATATGTGAGGACTCATTCCTGCGTGTTCCTGGAGATAGCACAGTTACTTACCTGTAACAGGTGATCTCTGGGAACAGCAGGAATTAGTCCTCACAACCCACCCACCTCCCCTAGGAGTTGTATCTTCTATCTATCTACCTTCCTTTCCTCTCTCTATTGTCTCAGCTATAAACTCGAACTGAAGAGAGCTGGTCAGGAAGGCGGGAAGGCAGCGCGCATGCGCTGTGGGAAGCCCCAAAAGCTTTTCATCTGAAAAGCTGGGGAGCTTTCCCGCGCAGGCTCCGTCGGTTCCGACGTACCCATATGTGAGGACTAATTCCTGCTGTTCCCAGAGATCACCTGTTACAGGTAAGTAACTGTGCTTTACATCCCCTTTATCATTTTGGTTTTCCTTCTTTTTATCTTTTCTAATTCAACTGTATCTTTTTTGAGATATGGTGACCAGAACTGCACACAATACTCAAGGTGTGGTTGCATCAAGGAGCAATACAGAAGCATTATGATATTCTCTATGTTATCCTGTATTTCTTTCCTTACACTTCATAGCATTTTATTTTCTTTCTTGGCTGCCACTACACAATAAGCTGATAAGTTCAATGATGACATGACTCCTAATGCAGAAACTTGCATTGTATAGATGTAGTTTGGATTGTTTTTCCTTACATGCATAACTTTGCAGATGTACACCTTCAATTGCATCTCCCATTTGGATGTCCAGTCTCCCAGTTTTTCAAGGTCCTCTTGCAATTTCTCACAAACCTCTCGTGATTTAATAACTTTAAATAATTTTGTGTTATCTGCAATTTAATCACTTGTTCCCATTTCTAGGTCATTTATAAATATGTTACAAAGCAGTGACATAGTATAGATCCCTGGGGGGACGCTGCACTATTCACCTTTCTCCCTTAAGTAAATTGACCATTTAGCCCTGCTCTCTGTTTTCTATCTTAACTGATTCTCAGTCCATAATGGAACATTGCTTCCTATCCCATGACTTTGTACTTTCCTCAGGAGTCTCTCATGGGGGACTTTAAATCTGGATACACTATATCACCTGGCTGACCTTTATCCACATGTTTTTTCACACCTTTCTTTTTTAAGTTCTTTGTACTTGCAGTTCAATTGGAGCCAAGACTGGGTTTAAGTATCATAAGCCTTCATTCATACTACCCAGAAATTACCATCCTACCCACCTTTATTTGAATTTTTTGTTTTCTCCCTTTTAATGTTATTTTACTACACAATTTAGCTCATCATTTCTCGGTTGTGTGCACATTTTTGACAATAATTGTCACATTTAAATAGAGAATTGAAAATAATCAACTCATGGAGCTAAACTGCATTAGGCAGTTTACTGGGATTTTGCAGCTTCAGTTATTGGTAAGTAGAGATGTACGTACATTTGAAACGAAAGTAGGGAGCCTGGTGAAACAGGAAATGATGCCCTATTAAGCAATAGGGCTCACTGTTCGTGAAAGAGTACACACTATTGATGGGATAGGGCACACTGTTAAAGAACTATATTAAAAATCAAAACACAGTGAAACAAAACAAAATTTTTTGGCCTGCACATTTCTAGTGATAAACATGGAGCGGAGGAGTAGCCTAATGGTTAGAGCACTGGCTTGGTAACCAAGCAACCAGGGTTCAATTCCTGCTAGCACTCCTTGTGGCCTTGGGCAAGTCACTTAACCCTCCATTGCCTCGGAAGCAATCTACTTCTGGTCACACTGCCAAGAAAACCCAGGAGCCTCTGGGTCGCCAGGAGTCAGGACTGACTCAAAGGCACACATTGCATTTTTGCATTCTGTCTTCCATTTATAAATAGGAGCCTGAACCTCCCAGTTCGCTAATGACTATTTTAGCCACATTATCTTTCTTCATTACAAAAATAAAGATAAAGGTGCTATCATTTTCCGCTTTTCTCTTGTTTATTCTTTTCTGTCTTAGTGGAAATTGTTCATAACTGTAGCCAAGCATTATAGTTTTTGTTTCACTGAAATTGTAGAATTGGAGGGCTATCAGCTGCATCCCACCACATTTCTAGCTGGGTTTGAGAAAGACTTTTTAATTTAAGGAAGAATTAAAAGGTAGCTTGTGTCGAGAACTAAGGATAAAATTACTGGCCTGTATATATTGCCCCCAAAACATATACTTAGTCTGGCAGGTGGCATTTTAATTTGCCAGTAAAGAACATATTCAGAGAGAGAAAAGATAAACCTGCCTGCAGTACATCTGAGGGTCCCATTTACAGCTGTGTTCCAAGAATGAAGCTTGTAATCAGTTCTAATGAATAACAGAAGTGAATTGATAATTTGACACTGCTACTGTATTTAACATTAGAGGAATGCCGAGGTCTCTATAAACAAAAACCTGGATGTAAAATATGCCAGAAACTCTGCATTTCCATCTGATTTAATGGCTTGTTAATCCAGTCTCTTCAGTATTGCTGTGTTTGTCTGCTGCTTTTCAACCTACAGAGCCAACAAGGGCAAAACTAGAAATGATCGTGGGCTCATGTTCTTTAAAATCAGCTAGAGTATGGGAGGATTTGAGACAATCACCCACAAACCACAAGGACAGCCTGCAGGCTGTTTTTCTTTTTTTTTTCTTTTTTTTTTTTAGAAAGCATTTTGAGAAAGAAAAAACATTGCATTTTCTTTTGATTTATAGTTAGAAAGTATTTTCCTTAACTTGAACTGCAGCTATGCTACCGCTCTGTAAGCAAAATTTCCATTCCATTACTCCAAACGTTACAATGCACCTAAGAGTTAAGCAGAAGGAAAATAGTTTCATTATTAAAAGCAAGTAAAACTAACTACTAAAATATTAAAAGAGGTATCTTTCACCCCAATACATGCGAAGACTTATAACATAGAGACATAGGCAATGTCTACAGATAAAGGATATGGCCTATTCAGTCTGTGACATAAAACACAGGGACAGTCAAAAAGACCTAAATATGGCTACTATAGAAGAAATGTGGAATAGAGAAGATATTGTATGCTAGAGACATTTAAATACCGCCAGGGTATTGTAAAGGAAGCTCTGAAATAAGGGATCATGGGATGAGGGTAAAAGGGAGTAACTTAGGAGTAATGTAAGGAAATTCTTTTTGCGAGAGGGGAGGGAGGGGGAGTAGATTTAGCCGATACCAGAACTGCAGACGGTACTCAAAATGAAGTTTGACTAGCTTCGGTAGATTCCGCCTCATGATTTCCATACCTTCCCAGGAATTTACCTGTTGCAGATTTTGCTATCATCTTCAAAAAGGCAAACCTTTCCCAATATCACTTACAAAAATGTCAAACAGAATCAGACCAAGGATCGATCCCTGTGGCACACCATCCAGTTATACTCTTTTCTTGGGCAGAATTTCATTTATTACTACCCTCTGTCACCTCTCACTCAACTCAACTTTAAACCAATTGGTCGCTTTAGGGCCCATACCAAAGGTACCCAGTTTAGTTATTTATATGTGGTAAATCTAAACCACTAAGCGCTCCACCTTGATACACCTCAGGTTGTTCAATCAAAAAAAATTGATGAGATTCATCTGATAAGACCTACCTCTAGTAAAACCATACTGCCTCAGATCCTGCAATGTATTGGATTCCAAAAATTGCACTGACCTCTGTTTTATTTATTGGCATTTATTTATTAAGCCAGAACAGTCGTCAAAGCGATTTACAGAAATTAGTAGCAATTCTATTTATTTACTCACAACTGTGATCACACTAACTGGTCTTTAGTTCCTAGTGAAGGGTCAATGCTGGACCTAGTGCTCGCTAACTGAGACAGCAAGAGATAAGAACACAAATATTAAACCAAGCTCTGTAACACTTTCTACTGGGAAAACATAAGCTGAAATGCAGCAGATCCCCACAAACTAGCAGACTACCCACATCCTGGTCACACATGCAGAATATGAACACACATCTTTACCAAATACAGAATAAGAGAACAGAAATTAAAAATAGAAATATATAGACAAATGCTAAACTGGAAACACCAAGGAATCAAACAGCATCCCAAAGAAAGAGGAAAACAGACATGCATTTCCTCCTGTACTGTACAAAATCCAAAAGATATCAGAGATACACATTTCCAAAAACTGAGAAAGAAAAATCAAAGATTTCCCAAAGAAGAATGAGCAAAAAAGAAGATTGTACAATCCTGGGGAAAACAAGGGGATGAGTGCAGCAGCTTGAACTCCAAAGAGCTGCTGGGGGGCTGATGAAGTACAGAGCAGGAGGTTCCCCAAACCTGAACTTGCGGAATATCTCATTTCAGTTACACATAGAACCAGGGGTGACACGTCCATTGTGCGGGAATGTTGTTTGCACAGGGCCTCGCACCAATATGTCGCACATGGTGTTCAGCTCCCGAGTCCCGATAGTTTGTAGGGCCGGCTTCAGAGGGAGCCGGGGAGGGCCGAGGCCCCGGCTCACCTCTGCACAGCCGCTGGACTGAAGAGCGGGGTTTTTCTTCACTGAGTCTGGCGGCTATGTTCTCGTGGAGCCCACTGGCATTTCCTGTTTCCTGGCACTCGGCATGCCAACAGGCTCCACGAGAACACAGCCGCTGGACTCAGTGAAAGAAAACCCCACTCTTCAGTCCGGCAGCTGTGCAGAGATGAGCTGGGGCTTCGGGCCTCCCCAGTTCTCTCTGAAGCCGGTCAGACAAGCACAGGTCACTTCTGAGGAGGGGAGCTAGGACTAGAATTGGGCTGATGGTGGGCCTAGGCTAGCACTGGAAATGGCTGATGGGGGGGCTGGGACTAGAAATGGCTAACGGGGATGCTAGGACCAGAAATAAGTCATGGGATAGGAGGCAGTTTATTATTGTGGATCAGGAACTGATTAAAAGATAGAAAGCAGAGGGTAGGGCTAAATGGCCAATTTTCCCAATGGAGAAAAGTGAGTAGTGGTTTGTGCTGGGTTCTCTGCTTTTTAACATATTCATAAATTACCTGGAAATGGGAATAACGAGTGAGCTAATCAAATTTGCAGATGACACAAAATTATTCAAAGTTGTTAAAACCCAAGAGGATTGTGAAAAATTGTAATAGGACCTTGATAAATTAAAAGACTGGGCATCCAAATGGCAGATGAAATTTAATGTGGACAAGTGCAAAATTATGCATCTAGGAAAGAAGAACCCAAACTATGGTAACACGATGCAAGGTTCCACATTGAGAACCACCACCCAGGAAAAATATTTGGACATCATCGTGGATTACATGTTGAAACCCTCTGCTCAGTATATAGCGGCAGCCAAGAAAGCAATTAGAATGCTAAACAATACAGCACCTCAGACCACTCCTTGAAACTCACGATTTTAGAACAGTAGTCCAAGCCTTAATTACGCCACACTTGGACTACCGTAACAGCTTGTTACAGGGTCTGCCTAAAAAAAACCTACATACACTTCAAATGGCCCAGAATGTAATTGCTAGGATTCTTACTAAGGCTAGTCTATCTGATCACATCACTCCAATACTCTACAATCTTTATTGGCTCCCCATAGCAAGCAGGATAAAATACAAAACGATAATTACTACACAAATTACTCAATGGTATCGCCCCCTCCCACATATTAACCAAGATACATGCTCAAATGAGATCAGGAACAGGAGGAAAAGTACTCAAAATCTCCTATCAATACAATCCACAACAAGGAAGACCAACAAGCTACCAGTAACAGAGCCTTCAGATACACAACACCCGTTCTTTGGAACTCTCTTCCCAACCCCATCAGATCAATCAAAGATCTTTAGACATTCCGTAAAGAACTAAATCATTACTATTCTCTGAACACTGCAGCACTTCCATGGCCAACAATACTAATACATATATCACCCATTCCTCTCCCTCCAACAAAACTTACTTCACTTCTATATCTGCCAACTTGACATGATTTTATCCCTTTAATTTGTATTCCCTGTCTAGCTAGCTTGTATATAAAGTTAACCAGCTACTTCTATACTATGGCATATGTGGCTAATTGGTTTGTATATAGTTAAAATGTATCATAGTTTCAACACGTTCTCTGTAACTGTTTACTGTTTAATGTAAACCGCTCCTGATTGATGGAAGGGGTGGTATAGAGAAATTGTTCAAATAAATAAATAGGAATTATAAGGAAAGGAATGGAGAATAAAACAAAGGATATTATAATGCTCTGTTATCGTTCCATTGTGCGACTGCACTTTGAATAATTTGTTCAATTCTGGTCGCCGTATCTTAAAAAGGATATAGTGTTTTTAGAAAAAGTACAGAGAAGAGCCACCAAAATGGTAAAGGGGATAAGAAGGATACCCCTATGAAGAAAGGCTATGAAGGTTAGGGCTCTTCAACCTGGAAGAGAGACAGATGAGGGGAGATATGATAGAGATCTAGAAATGAATGAATAGAGCGGAACGGGTAAACATAGATTGATTGTTTATGCCATCAAAATATAGAAAGACTAGGGGACATGCAATGAAGCTACAGTGTAACCTATTTAAGACTAATAATAGAAAATATTTTTTCACTCAACGTGTAATCAAACTCTGGAATTTGTTGCCGGAGGATGTAGTAAAAGCTGTTAGTGTATCTGAGTTTAAAAAAGGTTTGGACAAGTTCCTGGAGGAAAGGTTCATAAACCATTATTGAAGGGGACCTGGGAAATCACTGCTTTCCCCAATACATACGTTATATAACTGCCTCCGCATACATAAGAGGGGAGGAGGAGTTCTTATCCCAGCCCAAACAGATCTCAAATTTAAGACCACAAGCTCCTCTAGCTCCAAATGCTGCAAGATAATTAATATTGATAACAAGCACCTAACTATCAGCCTAACATATAGATCTCCTAGTGCAGTGGCTGAAGATACCTCCATAATACTTGAATCACTATGTGCTGCTAAGTCACCCCACAAATCATTGATCTCACTAGGTGACCTAAACCTCACTTCAGCATCTAAGAAAGATGAAATAGCCTTCTATCAAGCTATGAAATCTCTTCAACTCTGCTATATACCAACGCAACCTATGCACCACTCTGGATCTACCCCAGACCTTATATTCGCAGCTAAGAGCCTCATAGAACAGTACAGAATAAGCACTCCCATAGTAACATCTATACCCTGGTCAGACCACCACGCCATTGATTTTAAGATCCAGCTCCCTCCCACACAAGAACCACAGAAGATAACCAACCTGACAAGAAGATTCAAGGGTTTTGACAAAGATAAGTTCCTCATTGACATCCTACACAACCTCCCCCATGACTGCTCTGATCTCGACAATGCAATAAACAATTGGAACACCACCATTAGCACAGAAGCTAGAGCACCCATCCAAGACAGCACAAATCAAAGGTCTAACAGAAGGAATCCTGCCCCCTGGTACTCGGAGATAGTTAGAGCATCTAAAAGAAATCTACGCAAGAAGAAGTGGCAATGGAGACACGACTGCTCTGATAGCACATTGCATGAATACCAAGTAATGCAACAGAACTACAACAAATTGATCAACAATCAAAAGGAGCAATATCATACTAACCTCATCTTAAAGGCTAGTAACAATCCTAGAGAGCTCTTTGAGATAGTCCTGTCCCTTATAAAAGAGCCATCACAAAAGGATGATGACAAGATTCCCCACAGACATTTGCAGATTTTCTCCATGCCAAGAACAACCCCCCTATCACAACCCAAGACACCACCAATACCTCCTCTTCCATGCAAGACACAGGAACTACTTTACCAAACAAATGGGGTGAATTCCACAGCCCCACAATTGAGCAGGTTACCCTCACCATCACTGAGCTAAACTCCAGCATAGCTCCATCAGATCCCTGCCTCGTGGCCTGGATAAAATCAACAAAGGAAGAACTGGTCAAATTCATTCCAGGATATATAGCTGCCTCCCTAACTCAAGGACACATGCCCTCTGCTCTCAAAGAAGCTACAATACTGCCAATTCTGAAGACAACGTCACCGGACCCCACAGACCCAGCTACATACAGACCTATATCCAGCCTCCCATTTCTGACCAAGCTTATTGAGAAGACAGTACAGAGACAGCTCCAAGATCACCTGGACACACATGCTCCACTGGACCAGCACCAACACGGATTTTGCCCTAACCACAGTGTCGAGACTCTCCTCATCTACCTACTTGACACCCTACTCAGAGGAATCGACAATATCAAAACCGGTTTCCTGCTAGTATTCATGACATCTCCTCTGCATTCGACATGGTATCCCATAACATCCTCTTGTGCAGACTGAGAGACATTGGCCTATGCAACACCACCCACAAATGGTTCCAATCATACCTCAGTGCCAGACAACAGAAGGTCAAAGTAGGACCACACACCTCTGCTCCATTTCACACAACGCAAGGAGTCCCCCAAGGTTCCTCTCTCTCTGCCCTTCTTTTTAACATTTACATATGGCCAGTCTGCAATATCTTCAAAAAGCACAAGTTACAATATGCTATCTATGCCGACGACATCATGGCATATACCCCAATCAGCCTGGACTCTCCGGACTACTCCATGACAAACTGTCTACAAGAGCTATCCATATGGCTTTCCAATAATAACCTAAACATAAACATGAAAAAGACAGAAGCATTAATCATCATACAGAATACTATGTCCACCGTCCCTACCTCAATAACTGTGGCAGACTCTATCATCCCAATTAAGAACAAAGTTTGATTCCTTGGAGTAACTCTTGACCCTCATCTAAGCTTACAACCTCACATCAATAAAATCACTAAGAACGCATTATACAAGCTTGCCACCATACGTAGACTCAAGCCCCTCCTTAACCGGGAACACTTCAGATCAGTTTGTCAAGCAATTATAACCCCTATCCTGGACTATTGCAATGCCATCTATCAAGGTCTACCTAAGCAAATTATAAGATCTGTACAACTAGTTCAAAATACTGCCGCCAGAATCATCACTGATTCAAATAAACAGGATCACATAACACCCCTCTTGCACCAACTCCATTGGCTTCCAATTACTGCACGTGCTAGAAACAAATCTGCCCCGACTGTGTTCAAAATAAAAAACAAGTCAGCGAGAGTCCTAGAGGAGATGTTCCAAACCAGTCACAGCAACAAGCCAAGGAGACAAAGCACAATAGACACCATTCCTATACCCTCTGCATACAAAGGAGCAATAGAATCAACCACAAGGAGAGCATTCTCATTCGCTGCACCTGCAATCTGGAACACTCTCCCTGGGAAATTGAGGTCCACCACTGACATGAAGGACTTCAGAAAACTAAAGACCTACCTATTTGCTGACCAATTCAATAATCCCACCTAACTCTTGAACAGTTGACCTTTCACCAAACACCGTTGTATATATGTTCTCTGTAAATAAGTTATGCTTTAATGCACATCCCGTATGTCACCCCCCCCCACCGAGCCTCATAATAAGTTTGTAAATGTGTGTTTCATAATAAGTTCCTTGTAAATGTGTGAGTTATGATGTAAACCGCTTTGATTTAATGAGAAGGTGGTATAGAAAAAACGTTAAATAATAAAATAAATAAATTGTGGAACCTGTGTCTTGAGGAAACTGCTAGGTACTTGTGATCTAGATTGGCCACTCTTGGAAACAGGATACTGGGTTTGATGGATCTTGGTCTGACCCAGTATGGCATATCTTATGATCTTATGTTCTTATGCTAAATGGCTGATGGGGTAGGGGGGCTAGGACTGAAAATGGGCTGGGGGGCTAGGATAGAACTGCAAATGGGCTGATGGAGGGGCTAAGATAGGACTGGAAATGGCTGATGGGGGGCTAGGAATAGAAATTGGCTGATGGGGGAGCTGGGACTGAAAATGGGTTGATGTGGGGGGATGAGAGAATGGGACTAGAAAGAAGTTGATGCTGGGTAGGGCTGAAACTAGAAGAGAGCTGATGTTGTGGGAGGACTAGAAAGGGGTAGCGCTGGGGGAGTGAGGATGGAGAGGGGAAAAGATAGTTTGTATGGGAAGGAAGAAAAATCTATGATTGACTAGGGATTGGGAGACTAAATTGGGATTGAGGATAGAGGAGTGAAATTTGAGTGAATGAAAAAGGAATAAAGAAAGAAATGGAGGAAAGACCAAAAGGGGAAAGATCAGTATGGTGGAGCAGATGTAGAGAGAGAACGGAAAAAACTAGGAGAGAGAAGAAAAGACAAATGGACAGCAGACAATGGAGAGTTAGCAGAAGACATGAAGAAAACGACTGAAGCAGTTGCGACAGAAAAATAAAATGCCCAAACAACAAAAAGATAGAAAAATACTATTTTATTTTGAATTTATTAACTGGAATATGTCAGCTCTGGGATATGTGCATCGCTAATGTCTTTGCGTGAGGAAATTAATTTATAGTTTTATTTCTCCAGTGTTGTTGCAGATTCCAAGTTTGGCTTTTGGGGTTCCCAGTTTAATTATTGTCTTAATATTTCTAAATTGTGAACTTTTGTTCTATGTTTGGTGACGGTCTATGTTTTGCATGTGTAACCGAGCTGTAGTATTCTGTTCATGTAATTTCTATGTGACAGTCCCACTTGTTCTCTTTCCCCAATAGGAGATGTATTGATATTCTCTGAAATGTACTGGTTTAATATTTGTAGTGTTGCCTTTTGATAGGTAGGATTTGGTGATTTGTGAGCCCTGGTAGTGCTATTATGATGCGGTGGATTTGCTATGGGTTCTAAATGAGCAGGGTTTATAGTACTTCCTGACAGTTGGCACTGGAGTATAGTAATGTAGAAATCTAGTAATCTTCCTTTATCCTCACTGCCCATGCAAATGGTATTTAGACATTCATTAAGAGGCATGTTTAAAAGTTAATGAGCATTCACAAATATTAATGTGCGCAGAGTGCAGAACACCCATTTATTTCTATTGGCGAAGTGGCACTTATCACACATTAATATTTAGTAAACATGCCCCTAAGTCATTGCCAGGACAAAAGAGAGGCTTGTGAAGGGCTCCTTTGAAAGTCGTCTAAAATTTTAGTTGGCAACATATACATTTTAAAATAAATTAAATTTATGCAAATGAGGTTCAGTAGATATGCAAATGAAGCCCCACAATGAGTTTCCACACAGGGTCCCGCACCACCTTTGGGCCGTGCCTGCACAGAACAAAGGCAGACTTTCACCAAATACAGAATATAGTTAATAGTTAATCACATATTAGATATGCAGAGAAAAATGGAAATTAAACCCCAAGAAACCACTCTGAACACAATACAAAATTTGAAAACTAGAAACAGAACTGCATTTCCTTTCTGTGCTAAGCCAAGCCCCAGTCATTGTTCTTGAGGGGGAATGGGAACTATTACGTTACATAGCAGAGCTCCCCCCCATCCCCCCTCCCCAAGAGTAATGCACAGCGAAGCCTCAATATGTCCCCACAAAAATGATGGAAACCCGGCCATCCCAACCAAAACTGCACAGATTCCTGTGTTCCAAGAGAGAGACCTTTAAGCCAGTGCTAGCTTTGAATTTACATCCCAAAGTAATGTGGATTTGTAGTCCCAAATTCTGCCCAATGAAATCAGTGCTTCAAGTCCCATACTTCATCAGGATAAGGTTATTAGGAATCCAGGACTGGCCTTAAATCTCCCTCCTGGAAATAAGTAATATAGCAGTGCAGTTTACTTGACCTGTGTGTTCTCTTCCAGCCCCCCCCCTCCCCCCGGCAAGACACAAAGTGGAGAGACCCAGCTCATACTACCTCTTCCTCCCCCCTCCCACACACACACACACACACACACAAAAAGATGTATAGCAGTTCCCTTTTTAGAGGTTTGATTATTAAGACTGTTTCCCATTTTCTATGGGAAGGAAAGTTTATAAAAATCAGGCTCAATGTGCCACTGCATAGTGCCAACAGAAGCCAGTGTCCCGCCCTTCTCCTCACCAGGGCCGGCCCGTCCATTGAGCAAGAATGTTTTTTGCACAGGGCCCCACGTTTCAGGGGGCCCCACGCAAAAAACATTCATTAGCCCAAGTAGATTTAAGAAAAAAAAAAAAAAAACGGCTGCTGCTGCTGCAGCGGCAGAATTAAACGTCCACGCCACGGGGCCCCGACTGCCCTGCAGAACCTCCCTCGAGCATCAGCTCCCGAATCCCTCCCAAAGCGCAGGCTTTCAGAGCCGCGAGAGCTTCTCTGACCTCTCGCGGCTCTGTTAATCCCGCCGGGGCTGATGGGAAATCCCATCAGCCCCGGCGAGATTAACAGAGCCGTGAGAAGAAAGGGAAACTCTCGCGGCTCTGAAAGCCCGCGCTTTGGGAGGGACTCGGGAGCTGATGCTCGAGGGAGGTTCTGCCGGGCAGTCGGGGCCCAGCGGCATGGACGTTTGATTTTGCCGCTGCCACGGCGGCGGAAGCAGCAGCAGCAGCAGCAGCAGCAGCCGGTATTTTTTTAAATCTATCTGGGCTAGTGGGGGGAGGGGGGTTAGGACTGATAATGGGCTATGGGGGGTTAGGACTACTAATGAGCTATGGGGGGGGGACTAAGACTGGAAGTGGGTTATGGGGGGAAGGGGTTAGGAATGGTAATGGGCTATGGGGGGTTAGGACTACTAATGAGATATGGAGGGACTAAGACTGGAAGTGGGCTGATGGGGGGAGGGGGGTTAGGACTGGTAATGGGCTATGGGGGGGTTAGGACTACTAATGAGCTATGGGGGGGACTAAGACTGGAAGTGGAATGATGGGGGAGGGGGTTAGGACTGGTAATGGGCTATGGGGGGGTTAGGCTACTAATAAGCTATGGGGGGGGGACTAAGACTGGAAGTGGGCTGATGGGGGGAAGGGGGTTAGGACTGGTAAAATGCACAAAAGGTAGAAAAATGTCAGGATTATGTAATTCCTATTTGACATTGCCACTTGTTCTCTTTCCCCAGTAGGTCATGTATTGTTATTCTCTGAAATGTATTGGTTTAATATTTTCAGTGTAGTCTTTTGATAGGTAGGGTCTTGTGCTTTGTGAGTCCTGGTAGTGCTGTTATGATACGGCGGGTTTGCTATGGGTTCTAAATGGGCAGTGTTTGTAGTAGTTCCTAATGTGCCTGGCAGTTGGCACTGGATTATAGTAATGTAGAAATCTTTTAGTCTTTCTTTATCCATACACTCATTAAGAGGCATGTTTACTAAAAGTTAGTGTAAGGTAACATTATGCAAATATTTATGCAAATGAGTTCCCTTATGCAAATGAGGCCCCGCACCGAGTCTCCGCACATGGCCCCGCACCCCCCTTGGGCTGTCCCTGGGGTTAGGACTGGTAATGGGCTATGCGGGGGGTTATGACTACTAATGAGCTATGGGGGGGACTAAGACTGGAAGTGGGCTTATGGGGGAGGGGGTTAGGACTGGTAATGGGCTATGGGGGGATTAGGACTACTAATGAGCTATGGGGGGGACTAATACTGGAAGTGGGCTGATGGGGGAGGGGGTTAGGATTGGTAATGGGCTATGGGAGGGTTAGGACTACTAATGAGCTATGGGGGGAACTAAGACTGGAAGTGGGCTGATGGGGGAGGGGGTTAGGACTGGTAATGGGCTATGGGGGGACTAAGACTGGAAGTGGGCTGATGGGGGAGGGGGTTAGGACTGGTAATGGGCTATGGGGGGGTTAGGACTACTAATGAGCAATGGGGGGACTAAGACTGGAAGTGGGCTGATGGGGGGAGGGGGGTTAGGACTGGTAAAGGGCTATGGGGGGCTAAGACTGGAAATGGGCTATGGGGGGGGCTAAGACTGGAAATGGGCTGATGGGGTGGTAGGACTGGTAATGGGCTATGGGGGGAGCTAGGACTGGAAATGTGCTGATGGGGGGGTTAGGACTGGTAATGGGCTATGGGCTTGCTAAGACTGGAAATGGGCTGATGGGGGGGTTAGGACTGGTAATGGGCTATGGGGGGGGGCTAGGTCTGGAAATGGGCTAATGGGCGGGTTAGGACTGGAAATGGGCTGATGGGGGTTAGGACTGGTAATGGGCTATGGGGGGGGGCTAAGACAAAATGGGGTGATGGGGGCTTAGGACTGGTAATGGGTTAGGGGGGGCTTAGGACTGGCAATGGGCTATGGGGGGGCTAGGACTGGTAATGGGCTGAGTGAGGGGGGCTAGGACAGGAAATGGGCTGATGGAGGGCTAGGATAGGACTGGAAATGGGCTGTTGGGGGGGCTTGGATTGAAATGGACTCATGGAGGCGTTAGAACTGGAAGTAGGCTCATGGGGGGCTTGGATTGGAAATGGGCTGAATGGAGGGGAGCTAGGATTTGACATGGGCTGATGGTGGGGCTAGGAAAGGAGTAGAAATTTCATTTCATTTTTTCATTTACATTCTCTTATATACCGCGCTATTCTGCATCAGTGCGGTTTACATTGAACAAACTGAAATTACATTGAACAGGGCATTATAACTTGGAGATAACTATTTTACAGGGAACATGGGCTATGGAGGGTTAAGTGGCTTGCCCAAGACCACAAGGAGCACCTGTGGGACTAGAAACCCCAGTCCTTCCGGCCCAAGGTTGCTGTCCTCTAGTGGGATTTGAACCCCCGACCTTCCGGCCTGAAGTACCTTGCCCCAACCACTAGGCCACTCCTCCACTCCACTCCAGAAATGGGCTAATGGGGGGCTGCGATTGGAAATGAGCTGATGGAGGGACTCGGATGGGGGAGCTAGGACTGGAAATGGACTGATGGTGGGGCTAGGATAGGACTAGAAATGGGCTTATGGGGGCTAGGACTGGAAATGGGCTGATGCGTGGACTAGAAGGGAGCGGATGCTGGGTGGGGCTGGAACTAGAAGGGAGCTGATGTTGGGGGAGGATTAGAATGGGATAGAGCTGGGAGAGTGAAAAAATATTTTGTGTGGGAGGGAAGACAAATCTACAATTGGCCGGATATTGGGAGAGTAAGTGGGGATTGAGGATGGAGGGGTAAAATTTGAGTGGATGAAATAGGAATGAGGAAAGAGCAAAAGGAGAAAGATTAGTATGTTAAAGCAGATGTAGAGAGAGAATGGAAAAAAACTAGAAGCGTGAAGAAAGGACAAATGGACAACAGACGATGGAGAGTTAGCAGAAGACACGAAGAAACCAGAAGAAAGTGGCTGGAGCAATTGCAACTGAAAAAAAATGCACAAAAGGTAGAAAAATGTCTCTTTATTGAATTTAACAACTGAAATATGCCAGCTCTGGGAAATGTGCATCATTAACGTCTGCACTTTGTTTAGTACAAGAGGAAATTAATTTATAGTTTTATTTCTACAGTGTTGTTGGGCTTTTGGGGTTCCCAGTTTAATTATTGTCTTCCTGTTTCTAAATTGTGATTCCTTGTTTGGTGATGGTCTATGTTCTGCATGTGTAACTGAGCTGAGGTATTCTGTTTATGTAATTCCTATTTGAAATTGCCACTTGTTCTCTTTCCCCAGTAGGTCATGTATTGTTATTCTCTGAAATGTATTGGTTTAATATTTTCAGTGTAGCTTTTTGATAGGTAGGGTCTTGTGCTTTTTGAGTCTTGGTAGTGCTGTTATGATACGGCGGGTTTGCTATGGGTTCTAAATGGGCAGTGTTTGTAGTAGTTCCTAATGTGCCTGGCAGTTGGCACTGGATTATAGTAATGTAGAAATCTTTTAGTCTTTCTTTATCCATACACTCATTAAGAGGCATGTTTAGTAAAAGATAGTGTAAGGTAACATTATGCAAATATTTATGCAAATGAGTTCCCTTATGCAAATGAGGCCCCACACCGAGTCTCCGCACATGGCCCCGCACCCCCCTTGGACCGCCCCTGCTCCTCACACATACTATTCCCAGTAACCCCTGATAACTGCATCTCAGGCAATTTCCATTTTTGCATGCCATATCACCTTGGCCTCTCACACACATCATAATGACCATGTGCTTCCCCATTCTGTTTCTCACACACACACACACATCATAATTACCCCCCTTCTTCCTCCAATCTCTCACTCATCATCATGACCCCTCTGCTTCCCCAATCTCTCTCTCACATAATAATGCCCCCCTGCTCTACAAAACTATTACATGCTGTCTCACAAACACACATTCTTTCTCTCACCCTCTCTTTCTTTCCCCCTGCAAGGATGTTTCTAGAATGTCCCCTCTTCTATGATGCCTAACTCCGTTACTCTCTCCCTTTCCTATGCCCAGCACTCTTCTCCACCCATCAGAGGCCATTCCCAGATCGATGCTAGACTTGTACTCTGGGGTGCTTCCTGCCTTCTCCTTCACTCTCCTAAATTCTGCCGAGTCCAGAGTCCTGGAATCATGTACTAGCTCAGCCCCCCACCTTGCTTTTTGACAAGAGGACAGGATAGGAGGGGATGAAGTTGATAAGGACACAGAGCAGGAAGCAATCATCTGCTCCCTTCTCCAGCCCACCCATGGGGCTGGCAGACGTGAGCAACCAATAGCTAACACCTCTCATCCCATTGCCATCATGTGAGACTGTCAGTTGCTCACTTCTGCTGGCCCCGCAGCTGTAGAGAGAGACTGAGCCCTGCGACACTTTATTTTTAAAACTTCCTCAAAGCGATTGTGGTGACTATACCCCCCCCCCCAACTACTCAAACCCTTTCCATCACTCACTCTCCCTTGAATCCAATAGCTACCACATTAGTCAACCCTTCTGTCCGTGGCGTGGTCAGGATCCCCTTCCCAACATTATAAATCATTTAACACAAAACTTCGACCTTGTGGGGACAAATGCTGTATATAAGCATCCCAAACTGCCTGGAAGCTAGGGAGCCTCTGCCTAGCAGCCTTGACCCAAAGTTTATCAATTTGCATGTGCTGGTGCAACACATTCCTCCACTGCCAATAATTTGGGGGTTCCGCACTTTTCCATTTCTGCAATATAATATATATCACCAATGCCCAATACAGTTTCAATCAACGCCTCCAGCCCTGGCCCAATGCCTCCACTCCTTCCATCAAATGAAAAAGGGCAGATTGAGGAGTGAGCCACCATCACTGACCTAGGACACGCTTCGTATATAAATGAATCGCTGTCCAATATTCCTGCACCCAGGAGCAAGACCACAACATACGAATGAGCGGAACTCCCTCAGTCCCACATTTAGGGCATACAGACCACCCTTCATATTCCATCTATCACAATCTACCCAGTGAGAGGTAGGCTCGCCTAATCACCTGATACTGTTGATCTCGGAGAGAGATCACAGCTGTGAATTGGGGTATCTTACCTATCAACTTCCATAATACTTCTCTTGTCAGGCCAGTACCCAGGACTGTGTTCCATATTTCCACTAACTGCTGGCAGGGGTCCAAGAGGCAACCAAGACAAAAGAACCCTGCCCCCTTGATACTGTGAGTCTTCCGGACTTGGCGGAAAGAAAGAACTCCTCCAAATCGGAACAAGTATCACTAGAAATGTTCAGAGACTTGGGAGGGAGAACCTAACTCCAGATCTAGAAGTAGGAGAATAGGTCCACAGACTCAAGGCCATATTGATTCTGCAACTCCGAGAAAGGCAACATCTCCTCATCCTCTGTCAGCAGTTGGTCTACCTGTTGGAGTCCCAAGATCCGCCAGAATCTAAAAAACAATGCCTAAATACCAGGAGCAAAGTCTGCGTTACCGATTATCAGCAAATAAACCAATTGGAAAGTTGAATGACTCATTTTACTACAAATCCACCTTCATATCCTTAGAGCAGACCAAATAAGTACACAGTGTCGGAGATGAACAAGCAGCTGCTTTGACTGGTCGTGCAGAATGTATCTGAAAGCCAGAGGCGCCACCAATGCCCATTCACACTCCAGGGCATATATTTTTTGGTGTCAAAGAGCCAGTCCTTGAGGTGTTTGAGTAAACAGGCTAAGTTGTATGCCCAGTGATCAGGCAACCCCATGCCCCCCCCCCCTTGCCAAGACCCATGAAGGGTCTACAGAGCAATACACACTCGCCGGCCCTGCCAAAGAAAACACATGTCAAATAACTGTCCAAGCATGCTAAGTCCTTTTTCAATAGCCACAGAGGCAAAAGTTGTAATACGTATAACCAGCGAGGAAACACTACCATATTAAGCAGTGCTACATGCACACCCTGTAAAGTGAAATATCTCTCCACTTCTCCAACTGCTGCATAGTCAAGGTCAATAGCAGGGGCACATTACACTTATATAGTTCATCGGGGAGTGCCGGTAACATAATGCCTAAGTAGGTTCTGAAACCTTCCCTCCAGCGCTCTAACCACCGCCACAGATATTACTTCAGTTAGGTTAGAAGGAAGGTCTGTGTTTGGGTTCACCAAGCCAGCCTCTGTCATCTTAGTCTCCAGCGGCCGCAACTTTTCTCTTCTGGGTGCCTTTTCCGCCATCCGTTTGCCACACAAACGAAGCTCATAAAACAGGCACCTGGTATGTTGAGACCCCCAACCGAGGGAAATCGCAGGGCTCTAAACAGAGTAAATGCAGATTAAGTGCAGCTAGCGGTGGGAGGCCCCAAAGCCGAAGAAAGTGCTGCTTCCTCAGCTCACCGCATCACGCGACTCTTCCTCTCAGTTTAATGAGGATGTGACAATCGCAGCACAGAGCATGCTATAGTACAGCTGCTAAAGCAACTAACTGTACGTGTACACATGCACAATCAGTGCGGCTGCACAGCAACGTAAGTAAAGGTTTTAAGAGGATTTGTTTTGGGAGGTGCCGCAGCCAAAATTTATGGGGCCTGGACCTCCAAGGCTCCCCCCGTAGCTACGGCCCTGGTTCAATGTCTTTGTGGGTGATACTGCATTAGGGTTAAAAGTTCAACTTTGCTTTTTTGCAGATGATGCAAAGATATGCAACAGAGGAAGTAGACAACATGAGAAAAATCTACAAAACTTAGAAGAATGGTCAAATGTTTGGCAATTGAGATTTAATACGAAAAAGTGCAGAGTGATGTACTTGGGATGCAGAAACCCAGAGGAACTGTATGTGAATAGGGAGGAGAGGCTGATGTGTATGGACCAAGAGAGGGCGTGATAGTGCTTGAGGATCTCAAGGTGGTGGAACAGTATGACAAGGCCAAAGCCAGAAGGATGTTAGGCTGTATACAGAGCGGAATAACCAGCAGGAAGGAGGAGGTATTAGCACTCATGTACAAGTCGTTGGTGAGGACTCATTTAGAGGAAGACGACCAAGATAATTTAGGGTCTTCGCCAGAAGGAATATGAGAGAAGACTTGACCTAAATATGTATATCCTAGAAGAGAGGAGAGACAGAGGGATATGATACAGGTGTTTAAATGCTTAAAGGGTATTAATGAACAAACCTTTTTTCAAAGATGGGGAATCTATAGAACTAGGGGACATAAAATGAAGCTGCAAGGAGATACATTTAAAAGCAACATCAGGAAATACTTTTTCATGGAAAGGGCGGCGGATGCCTGGAATGCCCTTCCAAAAGAGATGGTGGGAGCAAAAACAATGACGGAATTCAAAAAGGCATGGGACAGACACAGAGGATAACTACATATCAAGAGGATGGAATCAAAACAAATGTAAATAACTTCTAAATGCACCTTACTGGGCAGACTAGATGGACCATGCTGGTCTTTATCTGCTGTCACTTACTATGTTACTATGTAGTGTCCTTACATCTGCCCTTATTCTGGGACCTCTCCTGACTTTAAAGAAGCATTAAAAAGGTCAGATATTGAAGCTGCCAGAACTTCCCTAAGTTTGCTTATTACCTTCAGATGTGTCCTGTCTGGCTCTCTGTATGTAAATTATATTCCATCACGCTACATATTCTAGATGGATTACAAGCCAAACATTTACAATATAAAAGGATGCACAAATAAACAGTACATAAAATTCTAAAAACATGTGCTTTCTATGCATAATAATTCATTCATTACCAAAAGCCTGTCTAAAAAAGAATGCTTTCATTTTCTTCTTAAAACTCAAGTGATTGTTTTCCATATGAATATCATTAGGCAATTTATTCCAAATGGCAGGAGCTGCAACTGCAAACGCCCTAGTCTTAGTTTCCAACTTTTATATATGCCTAGCAGAAGGGATTTATAATAACCTTTGTCCAGTGGAGTGTAATGCCTGATTTGAGCAATTTAGAGTACCATTTTAAAATACACTGAAACCATCTTAGCTAAGGTTTTACAAGTTGAAAAGTGTATACTTGCAGTGTGATACAATGGCGTATTTCCCCCATTTCCAGAATTGGGCATGTGGGGGATATGTAAGTGTGTGTCATGAGGAGTAATGGGGGGGGGGGGAGGGTGCCCCATGTTGTGTGTCTGTTTATGTCTCATGGGGAGTGTTGTGGGGGGGGGGGGTGCATGCCCACCTGTGTGTGTTTGTATGTGTGTGTGTGTGTGTGTGTATGTCGTGAGGAGTGTCAAGGGTGTGTGCGTTTGTGTGTGATGGGCAGGGGCGGTCCAAGGATTCTTGCTGCCCTAGGCAGGCCTATGTGCCATCCCCACCACATCACCTTGCCGCCCCTGACATCCAGTCTCTCACTGGGGCTTGATGGGTGGCATGGTGATCACCTCTTTGAAGCCGCGGCAGGCCTTAAAGTGCATGTGCACACTCATGGCCTGCCGCTCCTGCCCCCTCCGACTTCCTGTAAGGAAGGCAGGAGTGGGAGGACACAAGTACATGCACACGCACACTTTAAAGACTGCTGTGGCTTCAAAGAGATATTTGCTATGCTGCTCATCAACCCCTGGTGAGAAGCTGGATATCCGGGGCAGCATGGCAATGGCACACAGTGCAGTGGGGGTGGCACATTGGGACTGTCTAGTGCCAAGTCACCCACCAGGGTCTTCCGCCCTAAGCAACTGCCTAATTTGCCTAGTGGATGAGCCGGCCCTGGTGATGGGCAGTATTGGCAGGGTATATGTGCATGTGTGTAAGTGTCATGCAAAGTGTCAGAAGTGCATGCATGTGTGTGTGTTATGGGGAGTGTTGGGGGTACATGTCTGTATGTTTATCATGGGGAATGTCAGGAGTTGCATGCCTGCATTTGTGTGTCATGGGGGGTGTCGGTGCATGAATGTGTGTATCATGGGGAACGTCGGAGTGGAAGTGTGTGTGTTTGTAATGGGGAGTGTTGAAGGTCTGTGTGTGTGTGACCACTGTCTCCTTTTCTCCTCTAACCCTGTATCTTCTTTAACTGCTAGCACAGCCCCTTCCCATGCTCCTTCTTTCCTTCTAGCCCTATCCCTTCCCTTAGATTCTGCCCCCTCACCCACCTCTTCTTTTAGATTCCATTTCTTTCTCTCCAGACCACAGCCCCTTTCTTCTGGCTGGTGGGACTCAGGGCCTCCCACTGGGCCATTAAAGTCGTAGCCTGACTCTTCTGTTTGGCAGGCTCTGGGGCTTTTTGCTAGCCCCTTCAGGCCAGTCCTGATCTTCCAGTCAGTAGAACCCCAGGTCTTCTGACAGCCTCTTCAGGCTGCAACTATGCTCTTCTGACCAGCAGGACTCTGGGCCTCCTGCTGGCCTCTTCAGGCCAGAGCCCTGATTTTCTGACTGGCAGGACGCAAAGCCTCCCGATGGCCTCTTCAGGTTGTAATCGCAGCTCTTCATGCGGGTTGGGACTGGGATTCTCATTGGCTCTTCATCCTGAAGCTTTGGTCGGCAGTAGTGGAGTATGCACAAACATGCATACACTCTATACTGAAGCAAAATGTGCCTTAAAAACAGGGTCACTCTTTTAAATGCCCCCTGTTGCTTCAATGGAAGCCAATGTCGTTGCTGCAAGCAAAGGGTCATGTGATCACGCCTTGACATGCTCATCATAGACTACAAGTCCATGCATGCCCCTTGGTAAAATTGGGACCGACTTATCCTCAGTCCTAAAAGAGTGATATTTCTGTTTGCATCTGTTCTTCTATCATTTGCAATATAGTTTTCTTTTTGTCATTAGGGTTTACAGTTTTTTTCTGTGGCATTCAGAAGAACTTGCACTAAATGTGAGTTCCAGAAGATTGCAATATACTCTGTGCATTTTTCCTAGCCAAAAAGGTGCCGGTACTCATATGCAGGGGTTTTTCATCAATACATAAGGACCATGGGTTAATTTTAGCAGACAATGAAAAGGGTGCTAGTACTTCATACTACCATGTACCCCTCAAAAAAAACAAAATCCCCAAGTATACCAAATGTTAAACATTGAATTGATTAGCTATTAATACTGAAAACTAGAGTAATATTGAAGTAGAGGAATCTTGAAAGAAAATTAGAAAAAGCTGCAGTTGAGAATGGTGAGTGTAAGTGGAACCTATCCACTTATTTTCTTGTGGTATGTAAGCTTATAGATCCATGCAGATGGTCAGAGTCTCATGGATTTTGGAGGAGTTTCTTAGGTTATTCTTTTAGACTTTCACAGCTAGTATCATGACCTTTGGGTCATGCCGCATCTTGGGCTGTCTGATCACCCTCTGCCTTCCAATTCCACCATTGCGTCTCTTAGAGCCTTAACACTTAAAAGGTACAATGCTGATGAACAAGCAGAGGAATCCCACACTGAAATGGGAGAGAGCACAGAATAGAGTGAAACCCTCTCCGCTTAAAATAAACCATGTTAGCTGCTAACACAGCAGATAGCGCATGCTATGTGGCCATGGTCGCAGTTAAAGCATAGCAACTGCAAATAAAGCAGCAATTTTCTGCACTATTGACAGAAAACATATTATATGCAGGATTGGGCGGGATTAGGGAGGAAAGTGGGTGTATCTGCAATACATTTTTACCGCAGCCCTAAAAGACATGCAATAACGATCGGATTTGCAGACAGCGTGGGTGCAGTTAATGCCACCTCAATGGCTATGCTGCCCATGTTCTCTGCACTTTGGGAACAGATAGCAACACACTAGCTGCAAAAGTCATGCACTATCTGCACTTTTCTGACATGTTAGCTGCAAAAGCCTAACGTGGTTCAGTAAACATACCCCTAAGTGTGCACCCCTGATCAGAGAGACATCACTTATACATTACATTTCCATAAAAGGTATGGTTAAACATTTTAGTGTCTCTTCAGATAAATATATTGCAATGCATTTAATTGCTACATAATCCAAACATAAATATTAATATTATGGGGGAGGGATATTCAGCAGCAGCAGCCAGCCCTTGTAAAGCAGCTAACTGCCGCCGCTGAATTTTTAAGTCGGATATTCAATGCTGGGGCCATATCCAACCCCTGGCATTGAATATCCAGGTTGGCCAGATAGTGCTGCAGCTAACCGGGAAGTGGCAATATTCAGTCGTTGCCTGATTAGCTACAGTGGTGAAAGATAGGCCAGACTTTAAAGCGCCTAACTTTTGCCACCATTGAATAACTGGTTACCAGCTGAATATCACCGCTAGATGTTTATATCCCCTAGTGCCACTTCCACTCCACCCTTGAAATGCTCTGATGCGAGCCAGCTAGGCACCAGCAGTCAATATCTGGGCTGCATGGATTGCAATTTTGCAATCCAGTCAGCGGCGATATTAGGTCATTGACCAGATTGCAAAACCAACTAAATTTAGGACAACCATTAAGCAGTCCTAACTTTAGCTGGTTTGAGTTAACCAGGCAGTAGCTGAATATTGCCATTGCCTGGTTACCCCATGGTGCTTCCCCTGAAACAACATGATGATAGCTGCTTAGTGTCGGGGCATTCAGCAGCTCTAATTTGGTTAGGGCCGCTGAATATCCCATTGAGCGGCATTTATGTGGTTTGCTGGCCTGCAAACCATGAAAATGCCTTTAAATATGCCCCCTGCAATCTTATTTTGCACTAGCTATTTAGATCAAAGATATAGTCTAGACCATTTTTTCTTATTACAGTCAAACCTCGGTTTTCATTTGCCCCGGTTTTCATACGCTTCGGTTTTCAACGTCTTTTCTGACTGAGATTTTGTCCCGGTTTTCATGCATTGCTTCGGTTTTCAACGTCTTTTGACTGAGATTTTGTCCCGGTAGCAGGGAAGAAAAGCTGTCAACGTAAGCAGGAGATGTTGCATGAATGTGGGAGGCAGTTCTTTCTCTTGCAGGGTACGTCTGAAGCTATATCATTAAGATTTTCTGCCATTCTGAAGCATTGAGCAGATAATGTAAAGGTATTTTAATGGACTGAATTCAATGTGATTCCGAAGAGAGCTGGGCACAGCAGCTTGTCAGGGGTGGCTAAGGCCAGATGTTAACATACTGTACTGTACAGTACTGTACTTAGCTTGCTTTCAGTGATGTTAAATGTTCATTTATCCATTTCATTAGTCATTTATATTTTTTTTTCATTGTTTTCTGTATGTAAAAATATAGTTATTCTCTATAAAATGTATTTTTTGTGAATATTTTTGGGTGTCTGGAACGGATTAATTGGATTTACATTATTTCTTATGGGAAATATTGCTTCAGTTTTCATACGTTTCGGTTTTAGTCAGACTTTTTCGAACGGATTAATCATGAAAACCGAGGTTTGACTGTATTACCAAATACATGAAGCTGGAAACCTAGATACAGAGAAAATGATGGCAGATAAAGACCATAATGACTATCCAATCTCCAACCATACCAACTAATGAGCTCGACAATCCCTTTCTCTCCCTTAGAGATCCTCTGTGCTTGTCCCATACTTTCTTAAATTCAGATACAGTCCTTGTCTCCACCACCTCCAATGAGAGGCTGTTCCAGGTAGCCACCGATCTTTCTGTAAAGAAATATTTCCTTAGATTACTCCTGAGTCTATCTCCTTTCACCTTCATCCTATGTCCCCTCATTCCAGAGCTTCCTTCCAATTGAAAGACCCCTATTTCTTATGTATTTATGCCAGATAGGTATTTAAATATCTTTATCATATCTCCCTCTCCTGCCTTTCTTCCAGAATATATATATATTGAGATCTTTGAGTCTGTCTACATATGCTTTATGACAAAGACCACAACCATTTTAGTAGCCACCCTCTGAACTGACGCTATCTATTTATAACCTTTTGAAGGTGCAGTCTCCAGAATTGGACACAGTACTCCAAATAAGGTCTCATCAGAGACTTACACAGATGCACTGTTATCTTCATTTTCCTCTTGGCCATTCCTCTTCCTCACCCAAGCATCCTTCTGGATTTTGCCACTGATTGTTCTATCTGTTTAGGCACCTTAAAGTTCTCAGATAAATCAACCCCAGGTCCTCTTTTTTTGTGTATAGAAAGACTTTACCCTTTAAACTCTACTGTTCCCTGGGAAGACCCAGCATTTTTTTTATCAGTAAATCTGGCAGCCAAATTTTAGACCATTTTTCAAGCTTCATGAGATCCCTCCTTATGTTATCCACACATTCTGGGATATTTACTCTATTTCAGATTTTGGCAGTCTTGCCCAACAGCCCTTCCACAATATTGCTTAGAAAAAATGCTAAAAAGATCCAGACCGCGGATCGATCCCTTTGGCAGTCTAATAGTAACATCCTTCTCTTTAGAGCAGGGCTGGTGTTAGGGGCTGGCAAACAGGGCAATTGTCTTGAGCCCCCATGCTACAGGGGCCCCAAACTGGCCTCAATTTGAAGGAGGAATAGCTTGAATGCAGGCTTTGGTGCCCCTCCACAGTTTCTACTGTGGGCTCCTGTATGTTTGTCATCTGCCCTGTCTCAGAGTGAACTCCATTTACCACCACTCTTTATTGCTGCCTACTCAACCAATTAGGATCATCTCAAGCACGTTCAGTTTATTTATGTCATGTATAGGAAACAATGTCAAAGACTTTGCAGAAATCTAAGTACACTCCATCTAGTGCTCTCCTTTGATCCAATTATCTGATCACTCAGGCAATTATTCTTTTGACAAGACCTATCTCTAATAAAATCATGCTGCCTCGGATCCTGTAATCCACTGGATTCCAGAAATTGCACTATGCTGTTTTAGCAGCATTTCCATTCATTTACTCATCACAGAAGTCAGACTAGCTGGTCTTTTCTGGAGAGAGACCACATCCACTCCAGTCCTCTAGGACCACTCATGACTCTAAAAAAGTATTAAAGAAGTAAAAGAGCAGAGCCACCAGAACTTCCCTAAGTTCCTTTAATACTGTGGATGCATCCCATCTTGCCTCATCACCTTGTCTATTTTTAGTTTAGCCAGCTCCTCATGAATATAGTCTTCAGAAAATTGTTCGAGATCTCCCTCACTTCCATTTCTATTTGTGTTTGTTTTCTGAGGTCCTACTCCTGACCCTTCAAATTTGAAAAGAAAACAGAAATATTTGTTAAGCAATTCTGCTTTATCCTCATCAGCTTCCACGTATAATAGCAATTTACAATTCGCCCTATCACTAACCTATCTAAAAAAAGGTCTTGTCCTCTCATTTTGCTGTATTAACTATGTTTTTATTCTATTTGAATCTTTGCTTTCCTGAATACTTTTCTGGTTTCTCTTAGCTTTTTTAGATATTGCTACTGGTCTCTCTCTTATAGTTTATAAAGACTTAGCTCTTTTTTTATTATCTTGGCGGTCTCCTTTTCCTTTTATTTACTTTAACAAAAAGATTTGTTTTCTTAAATATCTCCTTTCAGTTTTCTCCACTGCTTTCCTTCTTCCCAGAGACATTCCCATCTAACAAACGTCTTATTTATTTAACAGTTTTTCTATACCACTTTATTCTACGGTGAAAGTGGTTTACAATGAAATAGAACAGTATACATTAAACAGGGAAATTAATTGGAGGTTACATTTAACATAAACTTAAGTTGGTAAGTCTTGGGGAACTTTGATGATGTGGTGGTCAAGGGAGAGTAGTGTATGTAGGGGAAAAAACTGGGGAAGGGGAGGAGGAGTTGGGAAGGGATTGAATATTTGATTGGTGGCTGGCTAAGTGATGTTGTCTGAGAAGCAGTCTTTGAATATATGAGTCTTTAGGGCTTTTCTGAAGGTTGAAATGTCCTTTGAGGCTCATTGCTTTTCAGGGATAGAGTTCCATAAGGATGGAGCAAACAGAGAGAAGGCTCTCTTTTAAGGGGTAGAGCTAGTTTTAGTAAATAGTGTTGGTATTTATTTATTTATTTATTTAACATTTCTTCTATACCGCGCTATTTAAATCAGTGCGGTGTACAATGAACAAAAACATACTGCAATGCATACAGGCAACATTGAGTTTACAAAGAACAGGGAAAATAACACATGGGATAACCGGGGGAACTATGTACAGTTAACTTTATACCAAGTATATATATACTTTAACTATATACAATATTCTAAACTCGTTTGGATATTGTGCGTGTATTCATGTGGGTGGAGCGGGTAAATGGTTATCATGTGGGCTATTGATAGTCTAACCATTTTCTGGTTGTATTAGGGTGCTAAGGCGTCTGGGGTATGTGGTAAGCTTGGCAGATGTGTGGGTGTCCGGGATAACTTCTGGGTAATATTTTGTAAACAGATGGTGTTTCACGGCTTTTCGGAATAGTATTAGGCTTTTGATGCCACGGATTTCATGGGGAAGTGTATTCCAGTTTAGAGGAGCGAATATTGAGAAAGCTCTGTTTGCCGTAGCTTTAATACATGATGTCATCATCTTAGGAACTATTAAGGTGTTCGTAGCAGTAGTCCTCCTGTTTCTATTTTCGAGGGTGCTGTGAATTAGCTTGCTGATTGGTGTAGGTGGGTAATTATTCATGGCTTTGAAGGTCAGGACTAGTGACTTATAGTGGAGTCTGGCTTGTAGGTATGCATAGCATGTTCAATGAGCAATTTTGTCGTTTTCTGTTATCAGATGTGACTTGAAGTAGAGATTGCAAGTGTGGTAAGAATGAGTTATTGAGAATCTTGAAGGTTGTGAGAATGGCTTTGTATTTTATGGGTTCTATTATTGGTAGTCCGTGAAGTTGTTTAAGCAGGGGTGTTATGTGTTCTGTTTTTTGTGAGTTGAAGAGGGTTTGTGCTGTTGTGTTGAGTACGAGTTGGAGCAGGTGGATTGCTGTTTTTGGTAGGCCTTGGAAGATGTTACAGTAGTTGAAGTGTGGAAAGATTGTTGCTTGGAGGACTGAACAAAAGTCGTAGTTGGTTAGAAGATGTTTAAGGTGTTTAATTGTTTTGAGTTTGCTCTTTGTAATGTTCCATATGTGTCATGTGAAGGTAAAGTGTTGATCCAATGTATCTCCAAGGTATCGTACTTCCTGTTTCACTTGGATTTGGGTCCCATCGAGAGTTATGGAGCTTGGGGGATTGAAGCTATTGTCTCTGGTGATATACAGGGCTTCTGTTTTGTTGAGGTTTATGGCCATATTATGTTTTCTGAGCCATTCACTGACAGAGGAGAAGCATTTTGTTACGGACGTGATATCTGGGTTTGATGTGCTGATGGGTGTATAGATCATAACATCATTGGCATAGATGTGGTATAGGATGTTGAATGCTTTTATGACAGTGCAAACTGATTGGAGAAAAATGTTGACTATTAATGAAGATAGGGTGGAGCATTGTGGGACTCCTCAAGTTTGAGTGTCTTGAGGTATTCCCCTATATCAGTACAATGGAAGATGGAGGAACAGATTCAGAAATATTGCAAAGAAATATTTCTTTACAGAAAGATTGGTGGATACATGGAGTAGCCCCATGGTGGAAGAGAAAAGATGGTCAAATTCAAGAAAATCTGAGAGAACAAATTCATAGGAATTTTAGCAATGGGGAAGTAAGAGTAAAGTAGAATCAAGTAGGGCCTGTGCTACTGCAGCAGGTAGAAAAACTAAACATTATATATAGGGCTGGAGGTCTAAGAGGCCATTGTACTAAACAGCGGAAAATTGTGCAAAGGTTACTTTGTGTTCTAAAAATACAAATAGTGCATGTTAAGATAGCATACCACATTTGACCTTTAACGTGCTCTATGCCTCAGTGGTAGAGTGAGTACAAGCAGGGCAATTGCCCTTGGTCCCCATATCACAGGGGTTCCCAAAGCTGAAGACGACACAACCTGCTGGTGGGCTATGGGGCCTCCTTACAAATTTCTGCTGTGAGCCCCAGCATGTACAACATTGGCTCTGACTATCAGGCTGATGCAGAAAGCTGATGCTAGACCCGTGCTGGATCGATTTTTTACGTTCCTGACAATGCACACATTTTAACTTGCAATGCAGGAAGGGTAAGGTATGCAAATGCCCGCTGTGATAAATCATGCACATGCAAATGAGCCACCACAGTGTTAAAATAGCGCGCCTGGCCCCACGTGGTGCATCTTGGGATGTGCCGGGTAAGGTCACACTGCCATATAAGGTAGACTATGCCATATATGGCAGTGTAACCCCAGCCAGTGCATCCCAGGATGCACCACGCGGGACCAGGCACACCATTTTACAAGATGGCGGATCAGAGCCAGAGAGTGTAGGCAGTGCTCCCGCCTATTTTAAGGTACGGGGGGGGGGGGGGGGGGGTTGGATTTAGGGGCCGCTAGACCACCAGATAATTTTACTTTTACTTTGGGTTGGGGGGTGGGGATTCAAGGGCCGCTAGACCACCAGGTTATTTTTATTTTATTTGGGGGCAGGGGGCTCAAGGGCTGCTAGACCACAAGGTTATTTTTATTTTGGGATGGGTGTGGGGGGTACAGCGGCCACTAGACCACCAGACACTTACTTTCTTTTGCGGCACTGGCCCCTGACAGTGTTTTGATGGCATCGGGGGCATTTCCCGATGCCGTGATCATCCTCGATGCCATCAAAATATTGTTGGGAGGGGAACGGGGCCACTGAGCCACCAGGGATGGGGTTTTATTTATTGAGCAAGGCCCCCAACAGCATTTTGATGGCATGGGGTCTTTTTCTGATGCCTGATCATCTGAGGAGATGATGATCTAGACATCGGGGAAAGCACCCGATGCCATCAAAGTACTGTGGGGACATGCATTAGAGGTTTGCGTCTACTCAGACCCTGCAGTAAAAATTTTGGAATTATGGCTGGTTGCAAAATCCTCTATGCCTGTCTCTGCATCGGGCGTAGCCATGATTTGCTTACCAGACCAGCTGATTAAAATATATTTAAATAATTAAAATACATTAAAATAGATTTAAATACACATGGTGTTATTTGGGTGCTAGTTTTTCAATCGGCGTTTACATCTGTTTTCTGCATTTAAAAGATCGTAAAGTGTGCTTAAACGTGGCATTATGGGTTCATAAAGCCTGCGCTAGCTTTCTGCTTTCCAAATAGCTACATGTGAAGCATAATTTTTACACATGCAAATTCATATTTAAATTCATAGCTAATGAGTCACTGTGATACAAATCTAGTTAACCTGGTAACAAAATTTGTTCACCAAATTGGAAACAGCATATACAGTTTTCCTTACTACATCAGCCTCGTAGTTTGCTATTGGTTTGTTTCTATACACTTTATTTTGAAACAGTGGTTTGTGCTGAAGGAGTCTTCAGCAGCTCTTAGGAGCCTCTTGTTGAATTAGTTTGTGTGAAAAAAAAGTTTCACTAAGAGGAGCAAGGCAGATGCAAACTATCATGCAGTTGGTAAGACATCTCCATTTTATAGGCCAAGAAAGTTTAATTAACATGTATTATGTGTGGTACCTACTTCAAAGATGAATGAGTATTCATTTTTTTTAGATTTTCAAAAACAATACATCAACATATAGCACCAAGAAACTTGAAAGAATAATCCCATACAAATAATCATAAAGAAACAATCCAAACATAGCCCCCATCATGGAGAATAGCGGAAATAGGAGAAGGGTTCACTATAAACAGAACAACCTTTTACCTAACCCAACCCACCACAAAACAAAAACTAACCAAAGAAAACAATTAAGCTAATCACTGATCACCCACATTTTTACTATTTAACAAACTCTCAAGCTGCAAATGGTCTGTAAAAACATATCGAGCACCTGCTAAATCAACAAGGCATTTACACGGAAACCTAAGAAAGAAAGTCCCTCTAGCAGTGAGAACACGCTGTCTCAACTGCAGGAAGGACTTTCTACAAGCCTGTGTGGCCCACGAAACATCTGGAAAGATTGATACTCTATGACCATGAAATAGAAAATCCTTTTTCAAGAAAAAGCCTTCACAATTCATACTTTATCAGCAGAAACAGATAAGGAAACAATTAGGGTAGCACAAGTATGGATGACCTTATTAGTAAGCTCTAAGAAATCAGACAGTGAGAAATCAGACTCATCTCCAACATATGCAACCTCACCCTCCTTCTCCAATCTATGCACCAGCAGATGATAAATATTTGAAATCACAATACCAGCAACATCCTGTAATAATAATACCTCTTTATAATATTTCTGAAACATTAACAAAAGAGATAAAAATTGAGTCTTTGGAAAATTCAAAAGCCGAATATTATTCGCAAGGTAAACATTCTCCAAAGACTCAACCTGTTTATAGAGAGTGTGCAAATCCCTCAGGCCCCACGCACTAGCAGCCTGAAAAGCAGAAGACTGAGCCTCTAGCTTGCCAAGCTGCTGAGAGACCGAGGCAATCTCAGCATCAACTTCTAAAGATTTTTTAACCACCTGTTCAGATAACGAAATAGTTTGATTGATAAATCCTTGTAACATTAAATTATTATCAGTTATAACCCTCCAGATGTCTGACAGAGTCACCTCTGAAGCAGCCGTTGGAACTTGGTGCACAGACGAAACAGCTTGCAAAGGCATTAACAAAGTCTTATCAGTACCTGCGGATGATGTCCCAACAGGAAGTTGCTTCACATTCCCATCAAGATCCAGTGAGGAGGATACTCCTACCCCATCACCATGAACCAGCGATAAGCCTGGGTTGGGAGGAGTCATCCTGGAGATGGAACTAAGTGAGGCACCCAAGGAGCCTAAGGAAAGGAAATCAGGGGGAAGAGAATCTTGACACCCAACTGGATCCACTAAGGGCCGCACATGTAAATCCATAAGTCCGGTTGCAGCATTAGGTGTAGACGCCACCATCTCTAATCTCTTCCCCACAACTTTACCCTTCCTTTTACCATGGTCCTTGAGCATCTCTAGTGGCAAAACCGGGGACACACCCAAAGTGGCCCCGAAGGGGCACCAAAGGGATGTACTCCTTTGGTCATGCGCCCCTTCGGGCACGCAGCTGCAGAAAGGCTGCATGGATTGAAATCCCTGCTGAGTCTCTCAGCTCCAACGTCACCAGAGAGAGTCCTCCAATTGCCACACGCTAACAGGGCTCACCGGCAACATGCAGCAACACCCACTCCTCTTTCCACTGCTTGCTCTCCGATGAATGAGTATTTCAAATTAGGCCAATAAATTCCATCCATTTTGCATGTGTCATAACAAAAGGAGATGTGAAGTCTCATTTTCCATAGGTCATACTGTATAGGCAGGAAAAGGACACCCAAGTCTGAATGTGCACAAATTCCCAAGTATTTAATAAAGTCTCACTGAAGATGGAACTTTCTGTAAAATATGTACAAAGACAGGGGAAATAAATGTATAGTTTGAAGCACATACAGTGGGGATAGTCATTTTACAGCACATAAAGACCAATGTGGCCCATCCAGTCTGTCCAATAAGGAGTTAACTGCACTCTCTCCCATGTCTTTGTTTCTGAAGTTGTAACCTCCTCTCTTTGCAGATTACCTCCCTCATGACTTCTTAGAAGTGCAACAAGTCATTTCACTGCTGTTTTGAGCTGAAACACTCTATGCTTGATTTCTATCCTTTTGCCATTTAGGGATGGTTCTGTCTATATCCCATTCCTTTTTGAATTTTGTCACCATTATTTCTTTCACCACCTCTTTGAGAAGGGCATTCTAGGCATCCACAACCAGAACAAAACCCACTACTTCTGCTGGTCAGAAAGAAAACGTTCTAACTGGGAGATCTCCAAAAAGCAAAGGTAACCCCTGCAGAGTCAAAATACACTTGCAGGAGAACCTAAGAAAGAAAGTGGTCCCCAATACCAAAACTCGAGGCCTCAATTCCAAAAACCGCTTCCTACAAATCCGAGTAGAGCATGTCACACATTGGGTCAGTGCCCAAATCCTGGCTGGTGGAAAAAAACTTGAGGGTGGTTGAGTCAAAGCCCAAGACGAAAAGGGGGAGATAGACAAAGGGACAGAAGGCTCACATACTGTACTAGGTTCATCAATTCAGCTGATCATTTTGAGTCTAAGAGCTCATTGGAAGTGAGCAGTGTATAGCGACCTGCCAGGGAAGGGGAGGAGAATGCAAGAGAGCCACCTGTATTAATGACACTCTCATAGTTGTGATAAAAAAAGCTAAATCACTCACATAGTATCTGGATAAGTAAATCCCATTGCTCTTAAATCATACCTTCATACAGAGAATGGTAGAATCAGTTCTGGATTGAAGCTGTCAAAACTGTCTTGCTAGCTCTCTGGCAGATAGCTGCTACTGCGGCTTTCATCTTTTGGCTCAGATACAATATAGCAACAAGATAAGCTGACATTTATTAATAAGAGCTATCATCTATTATTACACATCATGTTGGTATTCACAAGTACTTGACATTTATTTATTTATTTTACAATATTTCTATACTGCCATATGCAACAGCATTCTAGGCTGTTTACAACATACCATAAAAACATTGCCGCCTCACAATCTCCATCAACCAACCTGAATAGCTGAGTATCTACAATGCCCCACACTAACTTTAGCCTCCTCACTGAGGGAAGAGAAAAGTGTGACGGAATTCGAAATGGCATGGACTAGACACCATGGATCCATTTATAGCAGGAGGGTAAAATCAAAGAAAACTTAAATATCTTTTATGCTTCAGTAAATAAAAAGGGGCTGACCTGCACAAAGCAGCAGGTACAACCCTAAAACACAAGCATAGAGGGGATGATCTGCACGGAGAAACAGTTACAACCACTCTAGCCATCTTACTGGTCTTTACCTGCCATCATATACTATGTTACTAGATTTTTTTCAGACTTTTTTCTAAAATGAATAGTTACTCACCTGTAACAGGTGTTCTCCAGGGACAGCAGGAATCAGTCCTCACTTATGGGTGATGTCGGCACCGACGGAGCCTGCACGGAGCAATTCCCCAGCTTTCAAAGAAAGCCTTTGGGATTGCTGCCACGCATGCATGGTCCTCTTCCCGCCCAAGGGTGCCATCTTGCTCAGTCAGGTCCCCTAGCTAGAGCCCTACTAAGCAGATGGGAAGGGAAAAACAAAAATAGCAACTCTTCAGGGGAGGTGGGAGGGTAGTGAGGACTGATTCCTGCTGTCCCTGGAGAACACCTGTTACAGGTGAGTAACTACACTTTCTCTAGGAACAAGCAGGAAGTCTGTCCTCACTTATGGGACTCCCCAGTTACAGGTTACTGAGCCTGTAAACCAAAAACGCCTCCGCAAGGCCGTGAGCAGAAGTCGATGCCCGAAGGAGCCAGAGTCTTCGGGTCCCCGGGGTGAAATTTTCGATAGCCATTGAAGAAGGGTCGGAGGGCAGGAGTTGCTTATACCCTGAACAGATTACGGAGTACAGCCTGGCCGAAGGTGCTGTCCCAGCGGGACTTCCTCTCCAGGCAGTAGTGCACAGCGAAAGTGTTCACTGAAGACCAGGTCGCAACCCGGCAGATGTCTGTTAAAGGCACTGAGCACAGTGAAGCCACCGAGGCCGCCTTGGCTCGGATGCTGTGCGCGGTGACCCATCGATCCAGTGGGATACCCGCCTTTGCTTTGGCGAAGGCAATGCAGTCTGCCACTCAGATAGAGATGGTGTGTTTGGTGACTGCCTGCCCCAGGCGATTAGGGTTGTAGGTGACAAAGAGCCGGTCGGACTTGCGATGGACCTGGGTACGCTGCAGGTGGAAGGCAAGAGCCCTCTTGCAGTCGAGTGTATGCAATGGTTGGCATGGGTCTCGGGAAGAAGGTCGGCAAGACTATCTCCTGAATGAGATGAAAGTCCGAGACCACCTTTGGTAGGAACTTGGGATGGATGCAGAAGACCAACCTGTTCCCATAGAACCTGGTGTATGGGGCCTCAGCCATGAGGGCCTGAGGTTCGCTGACTCAGCAGGCCGGTCAAAGCCACCAGGAAAACACCCTTTCAGGATAGATGCCGAAGCGAGCACGTCACCATCGGCTTGAAGGATGCTCACGTAAGCTGCATCAGCACCACGTTGAGGTCCCACTCCGCTGGAGCAGGCCGGATGGGAGGCTTGGACAGCAAGAGACCTCTCATGAAGCGGGAGACCAAGGGCTGCCCTGAGAGGGGTTCCCCTTGACGGGGAGATGGTTTGCCAAAATGGCGCTCAGGTGTACTCTGACCGAATTGGACTTCAACCCTGCCTTCGAAAGGTGGAGGAGATACTGGAGGATCCACCAGGTGGAGCAGGAGAACAGGTTGATCTGGAGCTCGGAACACCAGGCCAAGAAACGTCGCCACTTAAAAGGTGTACACCCGTCTCGTTGAGTCCTTCCTCGACGCGAGGAGAACCTCCTCTGGGAGGTGCAGCAGAGCTAAGGCAACCCGTTCAGCCGCAAGGCTGTAAGAAACAGCAAAGCCAGGTTCGGATGAAGCACCTGACCCTCCTCCTGTGTCAACAGGCCTGGGCACAGCCCAGGGGGACTGGGGGCTCAGACAAAAGCTGAAACAGAAGCGGGAACCAAGACTGTCGAGGCCACGAGGGAGCCACGAGGATCACCAAAGCACGGTCCTGCTGAACCTTGTGGAGGGTCCTCACAATGAGAAGAGTGGGCGGGAACGCGTAAAGAAGGCCGGAGGTCCAGTCCAAGAGGAACACATCCAGGGCCACCCTGCTCAGATGCGGAACCGGGCCGCAGAAACGGGGAAGCTGCATGTTCACTGGCTGGCAAACAGGTCCCCCACCGATGGAACAAGAGGTCGGCAACCTCCGGATCCAGGTGCCACTCGTGTGGGTGGAGGATCCTGCTGAGTTTGTCCGCGAGGACATTCTCCTGGCCTGGGAGGTAGACTGCTCGCAAGGCCATCGCCCAGCGAAACGCAAAGGAGCAAAGGAGGATCGCCTCTCGGCAGAGGAGGCATAATCCGGTTCCCTGCTCCTTGTTTATGTAAAACATGGCTACCCTGTTGTCAGTCTGCACAAGCACCGACCTCCCCTTCAGATAGCCCTCGAAGGCCCTCAGGGCCCATCAAACCACCCGAAGCTCGAGCAGGTTGATCTGCTGCCGAAACTCCTTGGGCGACCACTGCTCCTGGGTGCACAAGGCACCGTACTGGGCTCCCCACCCCAGCAGGGAAGCATTCTTCATTAGGACGAGCTCGTGCTGTGGGGTCTGGAAGGGCATTCCCCGAAGGAGACTTTGGGGGTCCTTACACCAACCCAGGGAGTTGTAGAGACTGTGGGAGACCCGGATAGGGTTTCTGAGGTGGCTGAAGGCCTGGCTCCATTGTGGCCTGAGGCACCACTGGGCTATCCGCATGTGCATGGGGGACCACATGGATGGTGGAGGCCATGTGTCCTAGGAGGCGCAGCATGGCCTGTGCCGTAACCTAAGCCCTGCTCTGGATGTGGGCCACCACGGCTCAGAGGTGGTCCGCAGGCAGGAAGGCGGTCGCTCTCTCCTTGTCGAGGCATGCTTCGATGAACTCCAGGATCCGCACCAACTCGAGGTGGGACTTGAAATAGTTGGCCAAGAAGCTGAGGCGTTCGAGGAGAAGGATCGTGCGCGATGCCGCCAGGTGAGCTTCGTCGATCGAGGTCCCCATGATGAGCCAGTCATCGAAGTAGGGGAAGACGGGTATGCCTTGCCGCCTGGGGGAGGCGGTGGCTGTGGAGAGACACTTTGTGAAAACTCATGGTGCAGATGCGAGCCCGAAGGGGAGCACCCTATATTGGTAGTGTTCACCCTGCACCCTGAAGCGCAGGTATTGCCTGTGTTGGGGGTGGATTAGGTTGTGGGCGTAAGCGTCCTTGAGATCGAAGGAGCACAGCCAAACGCCCTGCTGTAGGAAGGGCTGCAAGACACCAAGCGATAATATTTTGAACTTCTCCCGCAACAGGAACTTGTTTAGGTTCTGGAGATTGAGGATGGGGGCATAGGCCCCCTGTTTTTTTTGGAACAAGAAAATAGTGGGAGTAGATCTCACAGCCTCTAAGGTGCAGCGGTACCTTCTCCACCGCCCGTTGGGCAAGGAGGGTGGACAGCTCCCACTGCAAGAAGGTATGGTGTGCAAGAAGTCGAGAAGGCTCCGCTGGCAAGAAGGAAGGAGGGCATTTGTCCAGGCGGAGACAATATCTGTCCAAGACCACTCGGAGGACCCAAGTGTCTGATGTGATCGACACCCTCTGCAAGGCGAATAGGGACAGGCGTCCCCCCACTGGCAGATGCGCTGCCAGGGGGCAAGAGGCTATGTCGTCGGCATCAAAAACCCTGCGCGGGTTGGGATGGTGCTGGCTGCTGGGCCTTAGGCCCTTTAGGCTTGTGGTGGCTATGCGCACCTCCCTTCCCCTGTGTACTGGCTTCTTTGTTTGCTGCTTCTTCTGAGGGAGGGAGAGAGGTCTTTCGAGAGACGAGTTTGAGTGACAAACTCCTTTTCTATCTCAGCGGCCTTATCCTCCATATGTTTACCAAACAGCTGCTCACCAAGGCAGGGGAGATGTCTAGGAGCTTCTCCTGGACCCACTGCTCCAGGTCAGAGGATTGGAGCAATGCCAGCTGCTGCCACTTGGGCAGAGGACTCAAACCCGTCGTACGCAGTGCGGGAGAGGTATTTCGAGCACTCCGCGACGGACCCCAGGCGGGTTTGGAACCTGAGAAGGGGTTCGCCCCAGAGGCCTGTGGAGAACCAGCCAAGCTCTTTGGCGAGATCACGCAGAAACATGCCCATCTACAGTTGCTATGCTTGGATGTGGCATGTGAGCATGGACCCCTGATAGGCTTTGCGCCCAAGGGCGTCGAGAGCTTTCAACTCCCTGCCCGGGGGGACCAAAGAGTGTGACTTCGGGCTCTTTTGCTTCCACATTGCTGACTCCACTACCATGGATGTGTGTGGAAACTGGGTCTTGCAGAACCCTGGGCCACGTTGGACCCTGTACATGGCGTCGAGACACTTGCTCATGATGGGGACTGAAGCAGGTGTCGCCCACATACGGAGGAGCAGCCTTGACAAAATGGGGGGGAACCGGAACAGTAAGAGACTCCCGAGGTGGGGACTCATGCTGCAGAATATCGAGCTCTTCAGCTCACTGCTCCTCTTCAGTCTGTGTAGCTAGGCTAAGGGCCCATGCCATGTCCCGTACAAACACTAGGAATCCCTCTGAGAGGCGGGCGGGCACGGGTCTCTGGGGAGGTATCCCCGTCCAACTCCCAGCCCAAGAGGTCTGAGAAGGAGTCCGACTCGGGCTGGTTGCCCCGTCCAGAGGCCGAGGCCCGCTTGGAGCCAGAGGCCCTGGAAGATTTCGCTCCCGAGGACTGGGAAGGTGAGTGAGACAGATGCCGAGGACCCTCATGAGACCCACGGCTCTCGGGGGTTTCCAGGGTGGGTTTCAGTGTCCCTCTCGAGGGAACCTCGGTCTTGAGGTGTGGACCAGCCGTGCTGGGCATGAGCGCCTGCTGGGCAGCTAAGAAGGCAGAAATGCTGTGCTCTAGTGCCTACTTGCAATGAAGGTCTCAGCAACCCTTCGGCGTTACCGTGCGGACGTTTGCCTTTACACAGTAAATACGCCTAGTAACATCAATGACCTTCTATTAAAAGCCGGTGCAGCTGAATATAGTGGGCAATTACTATTTATGATTTGTTATTACTTTTCAAACTCCTCTACCATTAACATGAGAAGAGTATTACTTAGCTCCAAAACTTCAGCTCGCATCTATTTTAAGCTTCTAATCCCAACGCCACTCCCCGGTACCGATCTTGCGTTTCACTTTGCTGGTTTCTTCAGGGGATGTGTCATTGCAAATTATGTAGTGCTGTGTATAAATGAAACATAAAAGCCATTACTCCCACCGTGCTAAACATTACTGGGTGAGAGCAGCCATGATAGCACCTCTTCTCCACAACCTTCGACCTTCCCTCCCCTCTGTGTGACCCGCCTTAAGCTCTATCTCCTCCCTGAGACTGTCCCTTCCTTGTCCTGTCCTGTCTTTCTCCTCTCTCTTCTCTGTTTGCTTGTATATTGTGCACCGCCTTGCTTGTTTCAGAAAGGCGGTTTATCAAATAAAATAAACATAAACATACTGTCCTCTCTATAATTAAAACTATTTGCAAATGAATATGCATTAGAATTTAAAAGTAGAATCCTACCGAAACAGCTGCCCACGTTTATTTTGGCTCTTAATTGAAGGGTCACATTTTTGAACAACTACGATGTTTATGCATTGATAGAGTTCACAGAGGACGTGACGGTAAATCTATAGATGAGACATTAATTTTTGTTGAGCAGAGGTGGATCTTTCGTTTAAATACTCTTGAACCGTGGGGTCTTAATGCGACTATCGATTGGCAGGCGTGTTTATGATGGACGCGTTTGTTAATACAATTTGAGGGGTTTTTGGAAAAGCATCAGAAATTGTTTACTTTTTTGATGTGGAAAGGGTCAGTTAGGATATAAACCTATTAGCAGGATCGTTTATGGAGAAACTGGTGGGATGTACATGGGAAGTATGTAGTCAGACTAGTAGCTTCTAATGGTATACTTGTTAGATAAACTCATTTTGGGAAGCTGGTTGGGTTCCCATTGAATGAATAAAAAAAAAGCGGGGGGGGGGGGGTTCAGTTTTTGTTTGAGTGTTGATTGGTTCCCGATTTGGTTCGGGACCCTTTAAAAATGGAGTCTTGGGTAGTTGAGCGCATGCGTGGCGTTTTTGGCTCGGATGAAGAGAGTATTGTGTTTGAAAGTAGAGGCTTCGAATTTAGAGCCAAAATAAATGTGGGCAGCTGTTTCGGTAGGATTCTACTTTTAAATTCTAATGCATATTCATTTGCAAATAGTTTTAATTATAGAGAGGACAGTAATGTTTAGCACGGTGGGAGTAATGGCTTTTATGTTTCATTTATACATAGCACTACATAATTTGCAATGACAGATCCCCTGAAAAAACCAGCAAAGTGAAACGCAAGATCGGTACCGGGGAGTGGCGTTGGGATTAGAAGCTTAAAATAGATGCGAGCTGAGGTTTTGGAGCTAAGTAATACTCTTCTCATGTTAATGGTAGAGGAGTTTGAAAAGTAATAACAAATCATAAATAGTAATTGCCCACTATATTCAGCTGCACCGGCTTTTAATAGAAGATCATTGATGTTACTAGGCGTATTTACTGTGTAAAGGCAAAAGTACGCACGGTAACGCCGAAGGGTTGCTGAGACCTTCATTGCAAGTAGTTGCTATTTTGATGGAAGAAACTTTGGAATGGTTTTGAGCTTTTGGTTTCTCTCTAGGTTAACAATGAACGATTACATTTTGTTGATAGCTTAGCGTTCCGAATCAGACCAAGCGATTTTGTGCTCTAGTGCCAGCATTCGGGACTCTTAGGCAGACGTGGGTCCCTGTGACGCCGACACTGGGGTTACCGGGTCTGGCATGGAGGAGGAAAGGGGGTCAGGAGACCGAGCACCATCACCGGAGGCCTCCATATCTGTATGGGCTACCTTTCGAGGCTGCTCCTTGTCCGACTCTCAGGAATGCCGGGGGGGGGGGGAGGGGGAGGGCTGAGCGACTGAGCATGGAAGCGCTCACGCTTCTCTGGGGTCCCTGACAGTGACTTCGAGGTCTTCTTCTTCTTACACCTTTCCACTTCAAAGGACCCCTGGTCAGAGTGCCGCCGAGGGCGCAGGACCGAAGTTGGGGATCCCACCAGCAGAGAGTGCCACTGGGGATTCCGGTGCTACCTTCTGGAAAACGTCATTGGACTTCTGCTTACAACTTAGCAGGGCTTTGAAGGACATTTGCTTGCAAACAGAGCAGAGCTCCGGGTCATGGTTTGCCCCAAGACACTGAAGACAGCAGTCGTGGGTGTCTATGAGCGACATGATTTTTGAGCATCTGTCACATTTCTTAAACCCAGTGGCTATTGGGGCAAAAAGGGCCCCGCTAGGTCGAAGACCTTTGCAGCCAGTGGTTGAGGGAAAAAAGGGTGCGAAGCCTACAAAAGGAAAAACTTTTACAGAAAAGGATGTCCTCTCGCTCAAGGGAAAAAGCAGAGCACGGGAGGATGGGTAGAGGACCGGTGCTACCGGAAAAAACACAGGCCAGAGGCTGAAAACAAAATACTTTTTCCGAGGGACAAGGACGTGCATCCGCTCTGTGGAAAAAGGGAGACTGAGCAAAATGGCACCCTGGGGGGTGGGGGGGGGGGGGGGGAGATGACCACGCATGCGTGGCAGCAATCCCAAAGACTTTCTTTGAAAGCTGGAAAATTGCTCCGCACGGGCTCCATCAGTGCCAACGTCACCCATAAATGACAGCTGACTTCCTGCTTGTTCCTGGAGAAACCAACAATTCCTTCTCCTTCCACAAAGTCTCTGGGAGTTTATTCCACCACATTGGTGCTGCCGTCCTAAACGTTCTCTCTCTCCATCTCTTGCTGGTAGCCCATGACTACCAGGTGATGACTCTGGTTCGATCGTAACAGTCTCCCTGGTTGGCCCTTGTCCTCAAACTGTTTTAAATGCTAAACAAATAGCTTAAATATACTCTGCTGCTGAATAGGAAGCCAATGCAGTTGTTGGAGTACATCAGCAACTGAGTCCCTTTTCCCCCTCCTTTATATTACCTGGGCAGCGCCATTTTGTTCCATCTGCAGTTTTCTCAGCAGATACCGTGGAAATCTCATGTACAGGATGCTACAGTAATCCAAAATTAGCATCACGGGTGCTTAAATTAACAATCTCAATGCCCCTTCATCCACAAATGGGTGCAGATGCCTCACTATCCACAGTTTACTGTATGCTAGGCACACCTCCTGCAACACACCTGAGCCTGTAAGGATAGATCAGCATCCAACCGAACCATCAATTATTTAATTTCTTTCTTTCCATGCAACCTCCCCTCCCTCTTCACTCCCCCCCCCCCCCCCGGTCATTGGCCCATCCAGCAAATTAACCTCCTCTAGCTCCCCACACAACAAAACTAAGGCTAACAGGATGAGGGGGGCTGGGCAGGTCATGACTGCCTTTGCTAGTAACATGAATAACTGATTTGAAAAGAGAGTGGAATTATATCCTTTCATTACGTCTATGTTTTCTGTTCAGGTGGGGATACTTTTTATTCACTCAGCATTGGAACAATACACATATGATGCCATGATGGGCTTCTGATGTGACGAAACAGGGGTCTTCAGGTTGTGACAAGCAGTAAAAAATGAATTCCATTCTGATAGGAAAATGTTTGTCATCAGAACTGTGAACAGAAAGATTAACGTACAGGGAATCTAGCAATTCTTGCAGCCTTTTGCTCACAGTTCTCAGCTTCTTAATATATAGTTGATTTTCCTGTTAACTGTAATAATCAGATAAATGTAACTTGTCTGAAGTTTCTTGTTCCATGTAAACCGTGCTGATAACGAATAGTGCGGTATATAAAAAATGTTAATAAAATAAATAAATAAATAAATAAATAAAAATAATAAATATCCAACTAAACTTTTTCTAATTGATGTAGCTTTACCACTTCTCAACACTTGACGATCTCTGCAGGATTCATTTTTGCTCGACCCTGCCCCCTTTCTGCCACTATCTGTGCTGTTAGATCCTATTTTCAAATGTATTTGCTCTTCGTGACTCATGTACAACATATTAAAAACCTGGTCTGCAAACTATCTGAGTTTGCCTAGGATCAATATATCTACAGAAGACTGCTACCATGGCAAACCTAGTTTCCAGTAAAATATACTAGTTTATCATATCTTTTATTGATACACACAGCAGACTCTAAGAGAGTATGAGATCAGGGACAGCACACATGGGGATAATTTTCTATCGGCATTTTCATGTGTATATGCCAATATATGCACGTATAATGCCACTTCTGAATTATTCCACATGCATAAAAACATGTGCAATGGCAAGATCGCACATGCTGATTTGCACACTCGGTGCAGGAATGCTCTGGGATATAGTATGGGCAGGACATAGGCACAGTCACAGTTTATATTTGTACATACCTACATTTACACTTACTCTCAAGCGGATGCAATGTTCATGCCTATGATCTAAGCATAGGCATCTATGTATCTCTACAAAACAGGCACATTCCTGCCTAATTATCCTAGGCGCCCTGTTATAAGATTTCTTTTCTAAAGGTCTATTTACTAAGGGCCCAATATTCAAATAGCAGCACCTGCTAACAGGATAGTGCTGCAGAATATCTCCTCCGACCGTTGTGGGACTGTCTGGATTGTGCCAGGCCAGTTTGTGCGCAGAGCGAGGGTGGTCACCAATGTTATCCAATTAGTGGCAATATTTGGTCTGCTAACCAGATAACATTCCACAAAAAGGCTACAAAAAAGGCAGGCCTACTTTTTATACGGTCGCTATCTGGATAGCATATGAATATCGCCGCCATCCAGATAGGGCTGCTGGTTAACAATAAAGCTGGACATTCAGTTTCGAAGGATATCCATATTCTAACAGAGTAACATAGAATATGACGGCAGATAAAGACCAGTATGGTCCATCTAGTCTGCCCAGAAGGTGGAGAGAGTAGGTGCACCTGCCACTCCATGCAGGTCACCCCTCCCCATGCCTTTGTTTAGGGGTTTACCCACCACTCCATGTAGGTCACCCCTATTTGTTCAGATATAAGAGATAGTTATGTTTATTTTGATTTTATCCTGTTGCTATAAAGGGATCCACTGTGTTTGTGCCATGCTATTTTGAATTCTGTCACTGTATTTGCCCCCACCACTTCCATCGGGAGGACATTCCAAGCATCCATCACCCTTTCAGCGAAACATTATTTCCTGACATTGCCTTTCAGTGTACTCCCTTGCAGCTTCATGTTATGCTCTCTAGTTTTGCTTCCCCATCTTTGGATGAGATTTGTTTGTTCATTAATACTCTAAGTATTTAAAGGTCTGAATCATATCTCACTTGCCCCTCCTCTCCTCCAGAGTGTACATAAGTCTTCTGACACAGGCTTAAAATCATTTTGGTTGCCTTCCTCTAAACAGTTTCCATTCTTTTTATATCCTTTGCAAGATATGGTCTCCAAACCTGAACACAATATTCCAATTGCGGCCTCACTAGTGACTTGTACAGTGGCATTAGTACCTCTTCCTTTCTGCTAGTAATTACTCTTTGATTGCAAACCAACTTCCTTCTGGCTTTTGCCACCGCCTTGTCACACTGTTTCGCCACCTTGAGATCTTCAGAAACAATCACGCCAAGGTCCGTGCACACCATATCTCTCACCCCCTATCGCATACAATTCCCTTGGATTTCTGCTTCCCAAGTGCATGACACTGCACTTCTTCACATTAAATCTTAATTGCCAGGCATTAGTCCATTCTTCCAGCTTTTGTATATCTTTCCTCATGTTATCGACTCCCTCAGGGAAGTCCAATCTGTTGCAAATTTTCATGTCATCTGCAAAAAGAAAGACTTTTTCATTCAGTCCTTCAGCAATATCACTCACAAATACATTGAATGGTACCAGTCCCAGGACCGAACCCTGGGGCACACCGCTAATCACCTTCCTTTCATCCGAGTGAGTTCCGTTTACCATCACCTTCTGTCAGTCAACCAATTTCTGATCCAGTTCACCACATTGGGACCCATACCCAAGCTGTTGAGTTTGATAAGCCTCCTATGAGGAACAGTATCAAAAGCTTTGCTGAAATCTAGGTAGATCACGTCCATTGCATGCCGATGATCTAGTTCTCTGGTCACTCAGTCAAAGAACTCAATCAGATTTGTTTGGCAAGATCATCCTTTGGTAAAACCATGATGCCTCAGATCATGCAACCTGTTGGTTTTGAGAAAGTCCATTATTCGCTCTTTCAGGAGCGCCTCCATTATTTTTCCAGCCACCGAGATAAGACTTACCGGCCTGTAGTTTGTCACTTCTTCTTTGTTACCACTTTTATGAAGAGGTACCACATCAGCCCTTCTCCAATCTTGTGGAACATCTCCTGTCTCCAAGGATCTATTAAAAACATCCTTTAACGGCCCTGCAAGAACCTCTCTGAAGTCTTTCAGTATCCTGAGATGTATCCCCAACCAATCCCATGGCCTTGTCCACTTTCAGTTTTGCAAGCTGTTCTTACATATCATCTTCTGTGAATGATGTGGTATCTACTCCATTCCCATTTGTGTATTTGTCAATCACAGGTTATCCTTCTCCAGGATATTTTGTTAGTAAAAACAGAGCTGAAGTATTTGTTTAGCATTTTCGCTTTTTCAATGTCAATTTCCACAAATCTGTTCCCAGCACTTTTGAATCCTGAAATTCCATCTCTGACTTTCCTCCTCTCCCGAATATACCTGAAAAAGGTTTTGTCGCCACACTTCACATCTTTAGCCATCTTTTCTTCTGCCTTTTATTTTGCTATCCTTATTTCTCTTTTTGTCTCTTTTAGTTTTATCCTGTATTCTTTTCTGTGTTCCTCTGTTTGTAAACTTCTGAATTTTGTGAAAGCTGTGTTTTTTGCCTTTATTTGTGCAGCCACTTCTTTTGAGAAGCAAATAGGTTTGCTTTTCCTCTTATTTTTATTTACTTTCCTTACATATGTATCTGTTGCCCCTTTTATTGTTTCCTTTAGTTAAACCCATTGCAATTCCACTTCCCTTATCGCCTCCCACCCTACCAACTCCTCCTTCAGGTACTTGGTCATTTTACTGAAGTCAGTGTTTTTGAAGTCTAGGACTTTGAGCTTGCTGTGATTGGACTTCACCTTGGCTTTTATCTCAAACCACACCATGTGAGGATCACTACTCACATGGGCACCCACCCAGTCATTCAACACGTTATCTCTGTTGATGAGCATTAAATCCAGCATCGAGCTTTTCCTGGTCAGTCCCAAACCATTTGTCTAAGTAATGCATCTTGGAAGGCATCCACAATTTTTTTTTTACTTCTTTCAATATTTCCAGAAGGAATACTCCAATCCACATCGGGTAGATTAAAATCAACCAGTATGATCACTTGCCCCTTCATGGCTATCTTTGCAATATCAATAATCAATTCGCTATCCATTTCTTCGGTTTCAGTTGGAGGCCCATAGACTACCTTGGTATGGATGACAGTGTCATCTCCTCTTTCCAACACAATCCACAGCGCTTAATGTTTAATTACATTTGATATATCGCTCAGGCCAAAGAATCAGAGCGGGTTACAATACAATATAAATATTACAGAAAATACGAAAAGAACGCCATTTATGAGATAGGACAGAGTAAGAGATACAGTGATAGTTAAAAGAATAGAAGAGACAAGAAGGAAGGAAAACAGCAGGTTACAACCATGATATAGCAGCATGACAGTTAAGCCCAAAGTTATAATGTAAGTTTTACTCACATGCCACGGACCCACACCTAAGGGCCACGCCAAAGGGCCCTCTGGCGAGGCCTGCAAGGCGCGGGCCTGCTTCAGAAGCTGCGGTTTTTGAGCCATTGGAAAGGGCTGCTGATTGGCAGGCAATGGAGGTGAGAAGGAGCTCCTGCTCACTCCCTCCGATGACATCCGCTGCTCACCCCGATCTAATATGCGCCTCAGAAGCGCTTCTTCTTTTCCCCACATCCCCTGAATTTCAGCAGCTTTAATATTGCTTTTGACATATAAGGTTACTCCTTCTCCTTTTCTACCCTCGCTATCTCTTTTAAATAAATTATAGCCAGCTATGGCTATATCCCATTCCTGCGACTCGTTAAACCATGTTTCTGTAATGGCCACAATGTCCAAGTCCATTTCTACCATTAGGGCTTCCAGGCCAGGAACTTTGTTGGCTAGGCTTCGAGCATTTGTGCCCATTGCTTTTCAGCATTTGTTGACTGGCTTGCCTGTATTTTGCATGGATTTTGTTCTACGTGCCTCTTCCCACTTGCCACTGATATGTGGTTTAAGAGTGTGGCTGTTTCCAATGTTGTTATGCTTTTGCTGGGAGTGACATCCTCAACTTGTCCTTTTCCATCCATCACCCCCTTTCCCTAGTTCAAATGCATGTCCATATACTGCCTGAATTTTTCACTTAGGATCCTTTTCCCTGCGACAGAGAGATGTAGTCCATCAGCACAGTATAGTCTCTTATTGATCTGTTTCCCCAGTCACCTATATAACTAAATCCTTCTTGTTTGCACCAGATTTGGAGCCATGTATTAAAGTTGCTCATGCAATGCAGCCTTACTGCCCATTTACCAAGAACAGGTAGAATTTCTGAGAATGCTATAGTGTTAACAATGGGCTTGAGTTTCTCTTCCAGAGTCTGGAAGCACTGTTCCCTCTAAGCTGTGCGCATGTGCGCGCGCACACACCTCGCCGAGCGAGCGCACATACTTTACAACAGAGCGCACAAAAATTACAGCTCTGATTCTGATAGAAAACAACACAGACGTCTTAAAATTTAAAAGTTATGACTGTAATTACTAGAAATTTCCCGCTTCATTTAGTAATCTATCTTCATTTAATTTGATTAAAATCAATGTGGTGTACATACTGTATTCTGATGTGTAGTCAAATTTTAAAGTATATAACTCCGAGTGTAGTTATGTGGCGCACAAAAATTTAACCTTCCTTCAAAAGCTGCACACAGCTGATATTTTATGCGCACACAGCCTACAGAAAATTAGAGGGAACATTGTCTGGAAGTCCCTTTGAATTGCAGAGGCACTGTTTCTAGCCAGGTCATTTGTGGCTAGAAACACTGGATAACAACGTCAATTTTGAAGTGCCCACTTTCTGCACTAACTATACCAATAATGTGGTTCGTATTTCTACTGGCTGAAGAGCCTGGAAGGTATTTGACCAGCTCCTCTCCTTTGAGCTGTGTTCCCAAATTGGTGCCTCTGATGATAGAATCTCCAAGTAGTAATGGTTTTCTGGTTTGTGATTTTTTCTTCATATTTGGTGCATTATCAGTAGATTCGGCATTGACTTAGGACACTTCCGTTTTCATGGACTGGGCACCTTCATTATCCAAGGCAGAGAAGGCATTATACAGGATATCTCTTGATGTATAGGGTGTCTCTGTTACAGGTCGCAACCTACCAGAGCCCACTGTGATCCATTTGTTCCTGGGCTGTTTGATTCTTTGTGGGAGTGGTGGTGGATTTTGTTTGGTTTGTACCCTAGAAGAGGTGTGTTTAATTGCAGCTAATTCTTCCCTTAGTAGAGTCAATTCTTTATGCATAGCAGCTAACTTTTGGCATATAGGGCAAGCTCTTAGGTTCCAAATGATTCTTCTCAGAATGAAAGCACCACAGTTATTGCATTGAATATACGACATGCTGATTAAGCGGTCCTAGGAGAAAGAGCAAATGTGAGTGTAACATCTAATTAAAGGACAGATGTCAATGTATATGACCACTATATAGGCAGTGCAACCCTGGGGTGAGTGGGGTGAGGGTTAGGTTGGGCGGGAACTTAAGTGTCCCTGGCCAGTAGACCTTATATGAACTGAGGACACACTCAGATATCTGATTTAAAGGCTATGCAAGGAATGTAGACAGTCTAAATATTTCCAAAAACCTATATCCAACAGTTAAAATTTATATTAAAAAAAGAGGCAATTATAAAGTCTGAAAGCTTAGCTGTATGTAGAGACAATGAAAACTGAAATATTCAAACTGAAATCTTACTTCTATGTATCAGCCCACTATGTAAAGGTCACTGTAACCTTAAAATTTATACCTTTGCTGCAAAATTAAGTATTCTGGCACCGAATATCCAGTTTCACTTTAAGCACTGCAGCTGTTGCTTAAAAAACGCCATCTGCAGAGTTTAAATATCAGCCTATAAGCTGCATTAACTGTTAACACAATAACATGCATTAACAGTTAATATAGCACCTTAGAAATTAGCACAAACCAGTGTCCACATTAAAAGCTAACATGGAATAGGAAAGAGAATGGCAAGGATAGAGCCTTATAGTTCTCATGCAGGAAGTTACTACATGTTATTGACGTAGCAGATAACATGGCAGTTCATGCCTTCTGAATAAGCATGCATTGTGTTATTGGCCATTCAGTTAATGTGCAGTAAAGAACTTTTCTCTGCAATAACTGAATGACAACTACACTCACACCATACTGAGTAAACTTGATCTCGTCTGATCTCAGAAGCTAAGCAGGTTGGGCCTGGTTAGTACTTGGATAAGAGATTACACCTTGGAATTCCAGGTGCTGTAGACTTACTGCATGAAGAAAGGACCTGACAATCTACTTCGTCACACCTTACCATGAAAACTCAGAGGAGAGGGGCAACTATCCGCAGGGTCGTCAGGAGTTGACATCAACTTGTTAGTATGCATAAACTGATAAATACTGAGAATTAATGCAAAGGCTTTTCAGTTCATGCACATTAATTTTGCCTGTTCACCTGTAGTAACTGCAAATCTTGCGACATTTGAATAAATAGGCCTCATATTCTTCCTCAGATTAACGAGGGAGAAATTCTCAAAGGGGCTTTTTCTGCAGGTAAGCAACTATTTAGCCATTGAAATCCCTCTGCAAATTTTCCCAATGAGGTAAGTTAAATACTGTCTTTCAAACTCAAGTTAATTTTCACTGCACTGTTGATCTTTGCATTCCACTGGCTTTCTCCTTATTTTATAGAACCATGCACATAGAATGCAATAGAGTTGATATTTTATGCTAATCAAATTTATCATGAGTTTATTCAGAAAAGTATGTGCAGATATAGTGGATATATGGAAACAGACACAGAAATTAAACTCCTGTTTTTGAATGATGTTTATTGAATATTTGTATCTAACAACATATAGAAACAATTTGTAGAGAATTAGCATCGCATTCTCAAGGCAGTATTCTATGAAACTATGCAGATTTTTGTTCTGGTTTTATGAATTATTTCAGTGTAAGTTCTGCTAAAAATACTTTCAATGTCTGAAAGCAGAGGAATAAGAACAGCGCAAAACAATAAATGAATTAATAAACTGGAAAATTAAAGCAAGCTATATTTTTCTATACACGTTAATGCATTTTAATTCAATTTAATTTAATTTGAAAACATATATTCCACTATTTTGGTAATAGAAGCACAAAGTGGATTACAAATCAGCAATAAATTATATTATATACATAAAGATAAAAGAAAATGCAGATGACAGTATACAAATCAAGGGGATGAAACAATAATAGTCTACAGAACATTAATCATAAAAAAGATTAATATCACGGTGTACACTCCAATTGACCTGAACACCCCTGACATAACCTCAATGACCGAGTGCCTCGAACACATGAACACCTGGCTCGCCAACAATTACCTCAAGGTAAACTTCGATAACACTGAAGCAATGTTTGTTTCCAGGAGCACCACATTCAACCCACCCCAAGAAATGTAAAGCTGTAGGCCCCGTTCCCGTGGCCGCTTCTAACCGGGGGGGGCGGCAGTTCGCTCGCGCCCCCGTGTTTCGGCGGCGCGCGGGACGGGTTGAGGACCGCGCGGCCCGGCGACCTCATTGGCTCCCGTGGCGTTTTGAAACGCGCGGGAGCCAATGAGAGGGCTGGGGCCTTGGCAGCGAGGGGGGGTGGTGCGGGAACTCGGCGCTGCTCCGGCCATTGGCGGTGTGAGCGGAGAGGCGCCGGACGTCCCACCTGCCCGCCCTTGCTTAGGGACGCTTGGTCTACGGGGTTAGTGGGTTGTTGCAGCTTCGGGGGGGGAGTTGGTTTTTGGCGGGATCCCGGAGGTTTCCGGGGTCCGGAGCTGGTGGCAAGCATGAGGGCGGGGGTGGGGTACCCCCGACCCGGTTAATCCCTCAGGTTTTTGCTAATAATATGGCGAAGCCGGAAGAGGGAGGGCGTGGAAAATTGTCGGGCCTGTACCCGGCGGAAGCGGATGCGGCGTCACCTTGCTACTAACATGGCTGGTGAGGGCTCGCTCTGCTTGGGGGGGGGGAGTTATAATGTGTTGATTTGTATTGGTTGATTGTTAAAAAGGTTACACAGGTACACTAAAAAAATTTTTTTTTAAACTGCCTCTAATGTTTTGATTGATTTTTACGTTTTTTGGTGCGCTGAATCCAAATCTGGTAACCAATTTGCTCCATCACGTACAGATTTTTTGCTCCATTGGGTTAGCAGTTTGAGGTGAACGTTTCAGATTGAGTGCGATCGAGATAAAAGTTTCTTGGATGAATTCTTTATACTAATTGTTTAGTAGTTATTCAAATAAGAATAAAGAAAATTGTAACAAGGCAGCACATAAGAATAGAGTAATGTCAACAAAACACACTGTGATGGTAGCAAAATTGTCTGCACTTAAAACAGCCACATACATGTGCACAAACATTGAGCATATAAGAGCGAGGTTAGACACAAAGCAAAGCAAAGAAATGTGCAAAAAATGTTGTACAGGTATGTATGTAAGAATAGAAAACGCAAACTGCACCATTGCAATACATGAAGACAAACACCCGATGGTGTGAAAATAAAATTCTAATAAATGAGATCCGACACTGTGGTAATAACTAGCAAATTTTTATTTCCAAGTTTAGTAAAAACACGATATTTGTCAACACAGTTTAGATTTTAAAGTCATTCTTGGGTCAATCAATCTCCTGGTGGGCCCGTTTCTTTTTCCCCCGAATGCTTCTCTTGGTGCGCTGCTTGGCGTATTTTTCATCTGGGGTTTCCCGCAGCAGCAACCAGCAGAAATCAGCCATCATAGTGGTGTTCCATCTTCCTTGGTACCTTCTCTCTGCGTCCTTGATGTCCTGGTGAAACCTTTCACCTTGTTCTTCACTGTACGCCCCCAAGTTTTCGGGAAAATAGTTCACATGGGAGTGCAAGAAATGGACTTTCAGGCTCATGTTACAGCCTTGTTCTTTGAAGGCATTGAGCATCCTGGCAACAATATCCTTATAGTTCTCATCCCGCCTGTTCCCCAAGAATTTGAGAACAACATCCTTGAAGGAATCCAAGGCTTCTTTTTCCTTCTCAGACATCGTTTCAGCGAATGCTCCATCTGAAATGAGTTTCCTTATATCAGGGCCAACAAACACTCCTTCCTTTAGCTTTGCTTCAGAAAGTCGGGGAACTTTGAGCAAAGGTACCGAAAGCACTCACCATCTTTTGGAAGGGACTTGATGAATTGCTTAATGAGACCCAACTTAATGTGGGGAGGTGGTAATAGAATTTTATCACGAGGTACCAAGCTCTCATGAAGAACATTTTTCTCACCGGGTCTCAAATACTCCCGAATTGGCCAGTCTTTTTTCCCCCAGTGTAGGTCGCGGGCCCGGCTTTCCCACAAGCAAAGGAAGCAGGGATATTTGGTGAAACCGGATTGCTGCCCTAATAGCATGGATAGAATTTTAAAGTCTCCACAAATCATCCACTTATGCTCATCATAACGAATCTTCTGAAGAATCAGGGCCAAATTCTCGTATTTTTCTTGGAGAATAACAGAGTGAGCAATAGGAACTGAAGCGAATGTGTTGCCATTATGAAGAAGAACACCTTTTATGCTGTCTTTTGACGAATCAATGAACAGCCGCCATTCAGCAGGATCATACTTGAGTTTAAACTTTTCCATCACTCCGTATATATCGTTGCAAAATACCAAATCTTCCTCTTTGCTGAAATACTTCAAAAATTGTGTCTCGCGGTTGCGGTACCAATAAAAAGTTGTTCCTGGTGACAATAGATTTTTCTGTTTAAGCCGAGAACCTAGCAGTTGGGCAGCATCTTTTGGGAGTCCTAAATCCCGGACTAAATCATTCAATTCAGCTTGAGAGAAAAGTTCAGGTTTCGGATCTGGTTCAGTTTCAAACTCGGAAGTACTGGACTCATCGGGAAAAGCCATCTGATGAGTCTCATCATGATCAGAACCGTCCACACAAATATGATCCAAAGATTTTGGTGGTTCAGGCACAGGTACTTCGTTGCTATGAGGCATAGGCCTAATTGCTGAGGGAAGGTTGGGGTAACTTATTACGTTCTTATTTTTTAAGTTGTATCCCTTCACAATGCAAGAGCAAAAATAGCAGTCACTGCTGTGGTCTCTTTGTTCACGCCACATCATAGGTATTCCGAAACGAAATGCTTGTTTTTTACCTTTCATCCATAAGCGTAGATCTTCCTCACATGTCTTGCACACTTTGTGAGGAGCTCACGGTTTGTCTTGATCGCCTAACTTCAAACCGAAATAGGCGAAATATACTTTTTTAATAAATGCAGAAATGTTCCTCTGCCGCTTTTTCACGGTATATTCCCCACAAATAAAACAAAAACTGTCCGGAGAGTTGACGCAACCTCTGGCTCTGTGAGCCATCACAAATACACAGCACTGCAAACTACAACTGTAGTGAACCACTTCGGAATAAAGCTGGATTACGACTGAGCAAACAAAAGGTAATAATGAACTTGCAAGAAACTAAAATTTGACAGGAACGTTCATGTCGCAACCACCGTGTTTGAGCGAGCGAACGAGGCGAGGCGAACAGGAAAGAACATGCGCCAGCGCGAGTACTGGATTTAGCCCCCCGCCTCCCAATTGTCCTGTTAATGTATAAAATGAATACAAAACACTTTAAAATATCATGAGGGAGTGTTTCTAGTTAGTTAACCATTACAACCTCTATGTTGGGCCAAGAAAATAAACTGCAGTCGGCTAAAAAGAAATTATGTGAACATTCCTTATGTGGGTAAGAAATCTAATTTTGCAAGAAAACGTGACGTGATTTATTTATTTATTTATATTTCTTATATACCGCGCTATTATAATCAGTGCGGTTTACATTTTAAACAGAACATACAAGAATGTAAGCAAGTTACATCAAGTTTTTTACATTGAACAGGGAATGTAAACATGGAGTAAAAACGAGGTAGAAACTATGTACATATTATAAAATTTTATAAAATATGGAACATTTTGGCTATTTTTCCTGGATTCAGCACCCCAAAATCTATAGGAATCAGTTGCAAAACTGGAGGCAGTTTTTTGGTAGTGTACCTGTGTGATTAAAGCTGCGACCAGTTTAAGTCCATGTTGTTGTCATGTGCTTTGTTTTGAATGCAGTGTTTTGGAGGGGAAAATTAGTGGGGGTGGCTGAGAAGGGCGGGAGGCGACGTGTCCGCCTTACCCGGTTACCCAACATACTACACAGGACTATTACGACAAAGGACGAAGTAAAATATCTCGGGGTCACCATAGACAAAAACCTAAATCTTCAATCACACATAACCAAGACAGCAGCAAAAGCGTACCACCGATTAAAAGTCATCAGACGACTCAAGCCAATCCTCAGCCAAGAATATTTCCGCACTGTTTGCCAGGCAGTTGTCACCCCCATACTAGACTACGGAAATTCATTATATCAAGGACTGCCCAAACAGTTTGTCCACCCACTACAAGTGGTGCAAAATACTGCAGCACGCATAATCACAGGCACGGCTAAATACGAGCACATAACACCAGTACTCCGTCAGCTACACTGGCTTCTGATAAGGGCAAGGGCAAAATTTAAGGCAATACTAATCATTTTCAAAACCTTACACCACTGCTCTGCAGAAATACTTCAGATCACAATAACCAGAGACACAAACAGTAGACCCCGACGAACCCAAAGTAGCAATAGACTATGCACTCCAGCTGGATACCACAAAACGAAGCAAGCAACGTCCAGAAGAGCAATATCATTCTCGGCACCAGACCTATGGAACTCTCTCCCTGAGGAACTAAGAGCACAAAAAGACCTCAAGGACTTCCGCAAATCCCTCAAGACACACCTGTTCATTGACTCATTTGAACAAGTACCATAACCCCAATACACACAGCCTTGCCGACACAGACACCAAAAACCAAAGACCCAGTCCTGGGACTCTCTCCCCAGGAATATATGTACATCTTGGCACCCCTATGTTAAACGTAGACCCCTGTTATGTCCCTAACTGCCTTGATTGAAGAATAAAGCAGTATACAAAACTGGCTAAATAAATAATAAAATGAAAACATGCATAGGATATAATTTAAAAGAATGCATGTGAAGAGTAAAGCATTTTCTAGAATATAATACATAAAGTAACAAACATAAAATGATACACAAGTGAAACAACAGAGTGGAAGTGAGCCACTGATGCCGCCTTAGCCATGACCTGGTGGGCCGTAACACGACCCTGCAACGGAAGGTCGGCCACCCTGTATGCACAGGCGATACAGTCTGCCACCCAGGTAGACAGCGTACGTTTGGAGACGGCCATCCCCAGTTTACTGGGGTCATAAGATACGAAGAGCTGCAAAGCCCTTCTATGGCCTTGCGTATGCTGAATGTAGAAAGCCAGCGCCCTCTTACAGTCCAGGGTATGCAGAACTGTCTCTGCCCGACTAGCATGCGGCCTGGGAAAGAAGGTAGGTAGTACTACTTCCTGATTGAGGTGGAACGAAGAGACCACCTTAGGTAGGAACTACCCGGTTCCCATAGAACCTTGTATAAGGCCTATCGGACACCAGGGCTTGAAGCTCACTCACTCGCCGATCCGACGTGAGCGCCACCAAGAACACTACCTTCCAAGAAAGGTAGCGTAGATGGTAAGTTGCCATCAGCTGAAAAGGCGGCCGAGTAAGCTGCCCTAAGACCACATTCAGATCCCATTCGGTTGCCGGAAGGCGAACCGGGGGCTTCAGAATAAGTAGGCCTCTTAGGAACCTGGTGTGACCCCGCTTCTTTAGTGCCCTCCAGCAAGAGCAGGTAGGTTTTAAGCGGGTTGTTTTCTTCCTGAACAGCTATTCTACAAGTTCCTAAAGCAAAGCCTCTTGGGATATGTAGTTTCTGTCCCTGTCCAAGGAAAAGTAGTGTGACTTCAAAAAGTGGTTAAAGCAACAAGGATTTATTTCCCCTCTCGGGGCGGATTTTCAACAAGGAAATAAAGGTAACAACACCAGACACCTCTGGCAAAATGACAAAGTAAAGTTTCCAACATAAACAGCTTTCTTCAGCACAAAACACTTGCTTCTCAGCAATCAGAATGAAACAGCTCTGTTTTTCCCAGCTCTGTACTTTTTATCTCAATACCTCTGTACTTCTCTGCAAGGCATACATTCAGCGCAGGGATAATACTTCATCAGATATTGTAAACGTACAGTCCATCATATCTTCAGAGACACTTTCAAAACCTGGCTCTATTTCCATTAAGTCCTCCTGAGAGGTAGGAAATGTTTGTATCGTGGTTTCTTGGGCTCCGCCCTTCCTCCCTGCTTTAAGCTTTGTATTATATTCTTGAATCATGTATTGCTTAAAACAGTCCTTTTCGTTACAGTCATTATAATCAATGCCCCAACCTTCTGGGTAAGTAGAATCACCTTGATTATAAAAATCCCAGCCTTTGGGCTTACCTCTGTGCTTGGCTGCAAAGGGTTTTCTTTGGGCTTTGGACCAGGTAGTGGAATCTCCACCTACTTTGTGCAATGAATGTTGAAACTGCCTTCCTGGCTTTCTCTCCTCTTGGTAATCCCCAGGATATTGCAGACAGCCTGGCTTGCTTCTGCCATATCCTTTTCTTGAATAAAGCTTTGTAAAAGGTTCTCCTTTTACCTTTGAACTCAGCTCTGGCCCTGGGCTTGGAACCTGGACTCTTCCCTGGTCCTCCTCCTGGGTTGTTAGCTGGCTTCTCACCGGAACCCTCGGCTGGCCTTGTAAGTAACCTCCCAGCTGAGCCTGTGCTGGAACTTTCTCTGGAACTCCTAATTGAGAACCCACTCCAGCTTCTAACGGAGACTCTCTTCCGGCTTCTACTGGACACTCCCTTCCAGCTTCAAATGAACCTGTTCTTTTTCCCACTGAGGCCTCTTTTTGTATCTGCCCTTTAGGGTAGTGCCTGACTCCTCCCCCTAGCAGGTGCTCTGAATTAGCTCTTGAGTCCTGAGCTAACCGGTAGCAAGGGCGTGTTTCTTTCTCCTGTGCTCGGTTTCCCTGGTAACTACCAGCCATGTGCTTTTGTTTATACTCCAGCACTGCCCCTGATTTCTCCTCTTTGGCTCTTTCTACAGGGCTGGCGGAATCCACCATGTCACACTAGACACCAAAGGATGTGCAGACAGAGGCTTTCCCTCTACTGGGAAGTAGTGTGCCGTCAAGGCACTGAAGTGAACTCTGACAGAGTTGGACTTAAGTCCCAAATCTGAGAGATGGAGAAGATATTGCAAGACCACAGTAACCTGGCAAGAGAAAGGATCTTCCTTTATCTTTTATCTTTATCTTTATTATACAACTTGATTAACCGCCCAGGCCGGAGCGTCAGGGCGGTGTACAATACAAATTATAGGCTACCGAAAATAAAGTTAGAAAGGAACGCCAAAAAACTGACAGGAAAGAGAGGTAATAAGGAAAGACTGAAAGAGAGAATAGCCCGATAGGGCAAAGTGGGCAAGGTAAAGGGAGGGCAGAAAGGGGAAGGAAAGGGGACGGATTGCTGGGGGATGCTTATGGGGGGAGGGCACGACCAGAGGACGAAGCACCATCGACAGGAGGGGAAAGATCGAAGGCTTGGCAAAAAAGGTGAGTCTTAAGAAGATTTTTGAAATGAGGGTAGGAGAGTTCTAAGCGCAGAAACTGGGGGAGTGAATTCCAAAGAGCAGGACTCAGGAAAAAGAAAGCGGAGTGACGGGTAGATTCTAAGCGAGCCTGTGAGGGAGAAGGGAGAAAGAGGCGGTTACCGAAAGCGGAGCGAAGAAGACGTGGAGAAGGCTGAAGAAGGATGGCGTCTGATAAATATTGAGGGGTGTTGGAATGGAGAGCCTTATGCGTGAGAATAAGAATCTTGAAGATGAAGCGAAACTTGACTGGGAGCCAGTGCAGAGCGAGAAGACATGGAGACACATGGGAACGGATCGGGGAGCCAGTGATAAGGCGGGCGGCAGCATTCTGTACGATTTGAAGACGGCGTAACTGAGAAGCGGGAAGACCTGCATAAATGATATTGCAGTAATCCAACCGAGACATAACTAAAGAAAGGACGAGTGTGATAATTGAAGAAGGGGGAAGTGAAGATTGAACAGCCCTAATCCTACGTAGATGAAAAAAGGAAGTACGGATGACAGCTGAAATATGTTGGTGAAAGGAGAGAGAAGAATCCAGAGTGATACCCAAATACCGCAAGGAAGAAACCAACGGTATAGAGCAGGAAGACATAACTGGAGCCAGGCTAGGAGAAGGGAGACCAAAAGAAAACCAGATGGCGTAAGATTTAGAGGGGTTGGCATGGAGGAAATTAGAGGCAAACCATGAGGACACCGAGGACAGACAGTGATTGAGTGGGGCAAGATCGGGGACAGAGGAGGAAGTATGGTGAACCAGCAAGATATCGTCTGCATAAACATAGAAAGAGATGCCAGACTGTTGGATTAATAAGGCAAGTGGGGCGAGAAAAACGTTAAAAAGAAGGGGGGCGAGAATAGAGCCCTGGGGAACACCACAGATGGAAAGGGATGGCGGGGAGGCTGAGTGAGAGGAGTGGACGGCAAAAGAACGTGACGACAGAAAGGAACGAAACCATTGCAGAACAATCCCACTAATCCCACAATCAGATAAGCGAGCCACCACACCCTGAACCTATGCCACTTGAAAGCATAGGTCCACCTAGTCGATTGCCTTTTTGAGGCCAGCAGAACTACTTCCACATTTTTGGGAAGGAGAAATGGTGCGAGAACTACCCTTTCAGCAGCTATGCCATTAGGTTGAGTGATCTGAGGTTGGGGTGCAGAAGAGTGCCCCCCTCCTGAGACAGGAGGTTGGGATAGGATCCCAGAGGGGTTGGGACCTCCACAGCCAGTTGAAGTAGTAGTGGAAATCAGGGTTGTCTCGGCCATCTGGGAGCTATCAGAATGACCGAGGCCCTGTCCCAGAGAATCTTGAAAAGGGTTTTGGCCACCAGAGGTGTTGGGGGAAATGCATACAGGATGCCCACCGACCATGAGATGAGAAAGGCATTGGCAGCCACTCTGTTTGGATGTGGCTGTCTGGAGCAAAACCGGGACAACTGGTAGTTGTGTGGACTCGCAAACAAGTCCAGTTTCGGCTGTCCCCAGGTGTGAAAGAGCCATTGGGCCATATTCGTATCCAGCTGCCACTCGTGGGGCTGGAGAATCCTGCTGAGCCTGTCGGCTAAGTAGTTTTTCTGGCCTGGCAGATAAACTGCTTTCAGATGCATGTCATGCTGGACTGCAAAGGAGCACAGGTCCAGAGTTTCCTGGCACAGACTGCGGGACTCCGTGCCTCCCTGTTTGTTCACATAGAACATCACTATTTGGTTGTCCGTCTGTATTAAGACAGATTGATGAGCCAAAGTTTGGCAAAAGGCTCGTAGAGCTAGGCGAATGGCACGAAGTTCCAGGAGATTGATCTGCTATGTAGTCTCGTGCGGAAACCACACTCCTTGAGTACACAGTCTCTGGCAATGGGCTCCCCAGCCCAGCAAGGCCTTTGTTCTTTTGGGTATTAGAAAGTACCTGGAATAGAAGCTTTTGCCCTGCAGGAGGTGGGGCACCAGTTCTACCGCCTGGTCCTCGAGAAGACCTGCCAATTCCTTCAGAAGAAGGTCCAGGTAAAGGGGAGATCTGAAAGGCTCTCCTGGAAAGTAAAGGGGGGGGGGGGGCACTTCAGTCAAGTGAAGTAGATAGCCCTGATGGACTATCTGAAAAACCCAAGTGTCTGTAGTGATGGCCGGCCACCTGTGGGAATACAGGGCAAGCCTTCCCCCTGTGCATTGCCTTTCTCCTATGGTGAGAGGGGCTATGTTCTGGGAGTTAAAAGCCACTACAAGGCTGGGCCGGAGCCGGTGGCTGGGGTTTGGGGGCTTTCTGCTTACACGGGCCGTGCCCCTGTCCCTTGGCCTGCTGCCCCTGTTGGGGAGCTGGGGAGACCTGAAATGGGGGGTAGCTTCGGTAAGCAGCACAGTTCCTTGGGAAAAAGGGCTTCTTCCCTGAGCCCTTCTTTTTAGAAGGAGCAGAAGTCTTCTTCGAGAGCCTTGTCCTGGTCAGGTACTCGGACTCAATCTCAGCAGCCTTCTCAGTCATGGGTTTGCCAAAGAGGTTTTCACCATGGCATGGGACATCGACCAACTTGTCCTGAACCCATTGTTCCAGGTCTGACGACTGTAGCCATGCATGGCGGCATGCACCGATGCCAGCTGCAGCCACTCAGGCCAATGCCTCGAACCCGTCATAGGCTGCTCGAGTCATGAACTTCAAGCTCTCACGGACTCCAGTGGACAGGGTCTTGAATCACTGCAAAGGTCCCTCACAGAGTCCAGCTGAGAACCCGGTGACTTCCTTTGCCAGGTCTCACAAGCACATGCCCATGTACAGCTGGTAAGCCTGGATCCGACATGCCAGCATAGAACCCTGGTAGCACTTCCTGCCGAGGGCATCCAAGTTGCGGGCCTCCCTGCCAGAAGGCACCGAGGAGTGCATCTTCTGGCTCCTGAGCCGGCACATGGCCAATTCCACAACCATGGAGTTGTGCGGCAGTTGAGCTTTTTGGAACCGAGGGCTCTTGCGGACTCGATACATCGAATCGAGTCGCCTGCTGATCACTGGCACCGATGCCGGTGTCTCCCACATCCGGAGCATCAGTCATTCCAGGATTAGGGGCACCGGTATAGTAAGGGCTTCCCGAGGGGGAAAGTCATACTGGAGGATCTCGAGCTCTTCGGCTCAAGGCTTCTCCTCAGACTCCGTAGGGAATCGGGGTGGAAGAACTGGTGAGACCGGCTATCAGTGCCCACTGCTGGTCCATGAAGGCAGACATGCTGCGCTCCAAGGCCACCATTCTGAGACCGAGCTCAGAAGGCTCTGCAGCCCCCAGGTGGGGTCCCAACGCCTTCGGGCCTGACGCCGGTTCTCCCGGAGGAAAGTCCTCAATGAGGACAGTGGTTACCTGCCTCGGCTGATCCGGGTCCCTTCGAGGAAGTTTCACTGGGTGCTCCAACTCTGAGGATCCGGACCAACGGTCGGGGCTCCGCGACCGATCCTGCGAGTAACCAGGTCGTTCGAAACCATCCAACGATGCCGCCTTTGAGGATTTTTTCTTCCTCCGGTGTTCCCGTGAGGGAGACCCCCCTTTCCGAAGACACACGACGTTGCTCAGGCTCAGAGAGCTCCCGAGATGTCAAGGCTTCGGATGAGGTCCGGGCCCGGGAGGGTACAGACTCACCAAAAATCCTGTCATGCTGCTACTGGCGGCTTCTCAAGGCCTTTGAGGACATCTTCCTGCACGGGCCACAGACCTTCGGGTCATGGTCGGGCCGGAGGCAACAGTCATGTGTGTCGGTGAAGGACATTAACTTTGTACACCGATCACACTTTTTGAACCCACTGGCAGCCAGTGGGGGAAAAAGGGCCCCTGCGAGGTCGAAGACCTGGGCTGCCAGTGAAAAAGAAAAAGAGCGTGAACGCTAGTCACGAAGGACAAAAAACGAAAAATTTGATCAGACTCGATACCGGCGTACTGAGCCGAAGGCGGGAAGGGGAACTGGTGTCGAACCAAAAGAAAAGAGAAACTTTTCAAGTATTTTTAAACACTTTTTTCATGACGGCACAAGGACCACGTCCGAAGGGCTCCGCGGAAAAAAGGAGACTGAGCAAGATGGCACCCTTGGGCGGGAAGGGGACCATGCATGCGTGATGCAATTCCCAAAAGCTTTCTTTGAAAGCTGGGGATTTGTTCCGCATGAGGGCTCCATCGGCACCAACATCACCCACATGTGAGGACTGACTTCCTGCTTGTTCCTGGAGAATCAGTATTCACAACCTGCCCTCCTCCCCTAGGAGTTGTAGAGCAGTTTTTATTTTTCCCTCTATTGCTCAGCTACAAACTCAACTGAGGAGATGAGTTGGGAAGGCGGGAATGCAGATGCGTAGGTTGCTCCCAAAGGCTTTCCTATTGGATGCTAGGGAGAACATGAGAACATAAGAACATAAGATATGCCATACTGGGTCAGACCAAGGTCCATCAAGCCCAGTATTCTGTTTCCAACAGTGGCCAATCTAGGTCATATGTACCTAGCAGTTTCCCCAAGAGACACAAGTTCCACAATGCTTGTACTGGGTCAAGCATTGATATCTTCGGTCACTTCTTAATAATGGTTTATGGACCTTTCCTCCAGGAACTTGTCCAAACCTTTTTTAAACCAGCTACACTAACAGCCTTTACTACATTCTCCGGTAACAAATTCCAGAGTTTGATTACACATTGAGTGAAAAAATATTTTCTTTTATTAGTCTTAAATAGTTTACCCTGTAGCTTCCTTGCATGTCCCCTAGTCTTTCTATATTCTGATAAGGTAAACAATCGATCTACGTTTACCCGTTCCACTCCGTTCATTAATTTATAGACTTCTATCATATCTCCCCTCAGCCGTCTCTTTTCCAGGTTAAAGAGCCCTAACCTTTTTAGCCTTTCTTCATAGGAGTATCCTTCCATCCCCTTATCCATTTTGGTGGCTCTTCTCTGTACCTTTTCTAAAATCGCTATATCCTTTTTTAAGATACGGCGACCAGAATTGCACACAATATTCAAGGTGCGGTCTCACCATGGAACGATATAGAGGCATTATAATATCTTTTGTTTTATTTTCCATTCCTTTCCTTATCATACCTAACATTCCATTTGCTCTCTTGGCCGCCGCTGCACACTGGGCCGAGGGTTTTAACATGGTATCCACAATGACGCCTAAATCTTTTTCCTGGGTGGTGGTTCCTAATGTGGAACCTTGCATCGTGTAACCATAGTTTGGGTTGTTCTTCCTTAGGTGCATAACCTTGCACTTGTCCACATTAAATTTCATCTGCCATTTTGATGCCCAGTCTTCCAATTTATCAAGATCCTCTTGCAATTTTTCACAATCCTCTTGGGTTTTAACAACTTTAAATAATTTTGTGTCATCTGCAAATTTGATAACCTCACTCGTTATTCCACTTTCCAGGTCATTTATGAATATGTCAAAAAGCAGCGGACCCAGCACAGATCCCTGGGGTACACCACTATTCACCTTTCTCCATTGGGAAAATTGGCCATTTAGCCCTACCCTCTGCTTTCTATCTTTTAACCAGTTCCTGATCCACAATAGTACATTGCCTCCTATCCCATGACTCTTTAGTTTTGCCAAAAGTCTCTGATGAGGGACCTTGTCAAAGGCTTTCTGAAAGTCCAGATACACAATATCAACCGACTCACCTTTGTCCACCTGTTTATTCACTCCTTCAAAAAAACATAACAGATTAGTAAGACAAGATCTTCCTTTTCTAAAGCCATGTTGGCTGTCTCCCATTAGGTTGTGACTATCTACATGCTGAGAAATTTTTTTCTTTATGATGGTTTCTACCATTTTTCCCGGTACTGACATCAGGCTCACCGGTCTGTAGTTTCCCGGATCACCCCTGGAACCCTTTTTAAAAATTGGTGTTACATTGGCGATCCTCCAATCTTCAGGTATTAGAGATGATTTTAATGATAGTTCACAGATTACTGATAGCAGTTCTGCAATCTCATATTTCAGTTCTTTCAACACCCTTGGATGTATACCATCCGGCCCAGGTGATTTGCTACTCTTCAGTTTATCTAATAGTTGTAAGACATCTTCCCGATGTATCGATATTTCCTTCAATTCTTCCGCACCTTTAAATACCACTTCAGTCATGGGTAACATCCCTACATCTTCCTCAGTAAAGACCGAAGCAAAGAATTCATTCAGTCTCTCCGCTATCGCCTTGTCGCCTCTTAGTGCTCCTTTAACCCCTTTATCATCTAATGGACCAACTGACTCTCTCACAGGTTTTTTGCTACGAATGTACTTGAAAAGGTCTTTATTTCGCGTTTTTGCTTCTGCAGCAAGCTTCTTCTCAAATTCTCTCTTTGCCTGCCTTATCAATGCCTTGCATTTGACTTGCCAGTGCTTGTGCTGTTTCCAGGTTTCGTCGTTTGGCTTTTTCCATTTCCTGAAAGATGCTTTTTTGGCAACAACAGCCTCTCTGACCTCACCTTTAAACCATGCTGGCAGTTTTTTGGGCTTCCTTCCACTTTTCTTAAAGCGTGGAATACAGCTGGTCTGGGCTTCCAAGATAATATTTTTCAACAACACCCAAGCTTGATGTACGTCTTTAACCTTCGCAACTGCTCCTTTTAGTTTTTTCTTAACTGTTTTCCTCATTTTATCATAGTCTCCCTTTCGAAAGTTAAAAGGTAGTACTGTGGATTTCCTTACTATCCCTCCTCCACTAATTAAATCAAAGGCGATCATGCTATGATCACTATTGCCAAGTGGCCCCAACACCCTTATCTCTTGCACTAGATCTGGTGTTCCACTAAGGACTAGGTCTAATATGGCTTCCCCTCTGGTCGGTTCATGAACCAGCTGCTCCAAGAAGCAGTCATTTATTTCATCTAGGAACTTTATCTCCCTAGCATGTCCTGACGTGACACTGACCCAGTCGATACCGGGGTAATTGAAATCACCCATTATTATTACTGCGCTGTAACGTTTGTTAGCTTCCTTGATTTCTTTGAGCATTTCATCATCCATTTGGTCATTCTGGCCAGGTGCTCGATAGTACACCCCCACTGCCATCGCCTTCCCCCTTTTATATGGAATTTTCAATCCATATAGATTCTACAGCAGATTTTGTTTCCTGCAAAACTTTAATCCTTTCTGAGTCAATGCCCTCTCTAACATAGAGTGCAACCCCTCCACCAATTTGATCAGCTCTATCATTACGATATAGTTTGTACCCAGGTATCACAGTGTCCCACTGGTTGTCCTCCTTCCACCATGTCTCTGATATTCCAATCATATCTAACCTTTCATTTAGTGCTATATATTCTAACTCTCCCATCTTATTCTTTAGACTTCTAGCATTTGCATACAAGCATTTTAGAGAATGTATTTTATTCATGTTAATTTGGCTATTGTTAGACATGGGTAAATTGGGATCTTTAAGCTCTGTCTGCTCCATACTTGAGGGCATTTGGGCTACTTTACTCTTTTGTGGAACCTCTCTGCTTTTGGTAGTATCCTTCAAGGATACATTCTTCCGAACCATCCGCTCTTGGGCGACTGTCGGCTTTCCCCTAATATCTAGTTTAAAAGCTGCTCTGTCTCCTTTTTAAAGGTTAATGCCAGCAGCCTGGTTCCATCCCAGTTAAGGTGAAGCCCATCCCTTCGGAAGAGCCCCTCCTTTCCCCAGAATGTTCCCCAGTTCCTAACAAATCCAAAACCCTCATCTCTGCACCATTGTCTCATCCACGCATTGAGACTCCGGAGCTCTGCCTGCCTTTTGGGTCCTGCGCGTGGAACAGGAAGCATTTCGGAGAATGCTACCCTGGAAGTTCTGGATTTCAACTTCCTACCTAAAAGCCTAAATTTTGCCTCCAGAACCTCCCTACCACATTTTCCTATGTCATTGGTACCGACATGTACCAAGACAGCAGACTCCTCCCCAGCACTATCTAAGACCTTATCTAGGTGGCGCGTGAGGTCTGCTACCTTCGCACCAGGCAGGCATGTTACCAGGCGATCCTCATGTCCACCAGCCACCCAGCTATCTACATGCCTAATGATCGAATCACCAACTATAACGGCTGTCCTAACCCTTCCCTCATGGGCACATGGCCCTGGAGAAACTTCCTCGGTGCCAGAGAGTTTTACATCACCTGGAGGACAGGTCCTAGTTACAGGATCACTTCCTGCCACACCAGGGTGATGCTCTCCTGTCACGTGACCTCTCTCCTCCATGGCAACAGGGGTGCTGCCAGACTGGAGGTGGGACTTCAGGACTATATCCCTGTAGGTCTCGTCTATGTACCTCTCTGTCTGTCTTATGTTTTCCAAGTCTGCTACTTTAGCCTCTAGAGAACGGACTTGTTCCCTGAGAGAAAAGAGCTCCTTGCACCTAGTGCACATGTAAGACCTCTCACCAACTGGGAGAAAATCATACATGTGACACTCAATGCAAAAGACTGGAAAGCCCCCATCCCGCTGCTGGACTGCTGTCTGCATCTTAGTTTAAGTTTGTGTCTAGATCTTTAAGTTCTTACTTACTAGGGGTTGCTATGGGTATTTATACCAATAAAACTGTACCTAATACGTTTAATATACCTTGTTCACCCGAAGCTTAATTAATCTCAGGTCCTTAGTGTATGACTGATTTGGGTAATGAGCTTCACCTGAAAGCACCTCCTGTCTTTTAAGATGTGTAAGTACCTATAAAGCTATGATTATCCCAGGGGTGGGTGGGAAATAACACTTATTAAAAGAGGGCTGCTACACAGTACCATGTCTTGTGCTGCTGAGTTAAGCTAAATTCTGATTTGATTTAAATTATAGCTCTTAGCTGCTGCTAGGCTCTAACTTCTTATGAAATTTAAACTACAAGCTCTCTGCTGGGTACTAAATTTAACCAGAAAGCTCTCTTCTGTGTGTTAAATTTAAACTAAAAGTACTTTGCTGTTACTTGGCCCTGAGTGACTATTAAATTTAAACTACAAGCTCTCTGCTGGGTATGAAATGTAACCAGAAAGCTCTCCTCTGTGTTTTAAATTCAAACTTTAATTGCTGCTACTAGGCCCTAACTGATCCAACAAAAAACAGTGGGTTCACAGATTAAGTAGCTTTAATACAAAGAATTCTTTTTAGAAAATTACCAGAAGTATATACTCACAGTTGCAGATTTCTCTCCAGAAGTAACAGTCCCCCTTTCTAGTCCTTCAAGTGTTGCGCACGGGCACCTTCAGTATCGAGGTTACCCGTATGTGAAGCGTGATTCCTGCAGTTCGCAGAGATCACCTGTTACAGGTAACTATGCTATGCTACTGACCGGGGCTATCAAGCTATTCTCAGCAATAGTTATCTCAGTGGTGCCACTGAAAATTATCCTGCCTGCTTCAGCTCTATCTGGATAGTGCTGGGGTGATCCATGAGCAGAACGAGGTCAGAGCTGGCAGTTATCCAGTTAGTGGTGATATTCAGTCCACCATCTGGATAGCTATCCAGATAAAGGTTTTGCTCTCCTATCTTTATCCACTTGGTGGACTGAATTCATATTGCCACTATCTGAATAGCAACACTAATCACCACTCTATCCAAATATTCAGTGCTGACCACTGAATATCCAGATTTTTTGACCATCGCAGCTGACGTTTCAAAAAAGTGCTCATTGCAGCAGCTGAATATTGGCCTGCAATTGATGCCAGAAGGTACTACATTTTACTATGAGGGTTTTTTTAAAGTCCCATTCATGCTTTGGACGTCTGAAAACGGACTTAGAGATGTCCAAAACACAGAGATGTGTCTAGAGCCTCCAGCATGAGGACATCCAAGTCTTAAGGGGGGGCATGGAAAAGGCATGCCCAGGGAGTCCCGGGATCTTGGACATCCCCACCTGCTCTCAGAAATGTCACAGATATCCAGCGTTGCAGCTAATGTTAGACCTCCTTCAGGCAGCAACAAGCATCTGAAAAGCTCTTGTTTTAGCTGAAAATCATCCAGAAGGTGTAGAGAACACAGCACTGCATCATCCCCAATACTCAGCATATTGTCAACCTAGAGATCCAGGTTCTGAACTATGGGTTCTGGGGACATCTATGTAGACGCCCCTGCAGACATTCATTTTAGGCACATCCACATTTGTGAAATCACATCTGCACCTGGACGTGCCTGTTTTTTTTTTGTTGTTGTTTTGTTTTTTTCAGGCGTTCTAGCTTAGACGTCTCAGATTGCTGGCCAGGAACTGGCGAACTATCCTGCGCAGCCCCTGCACGCACAGCCCTGGCAGAAAGACTTTCTCCTCACGTGTGTCGAACCATGCTCCGAGGTACTCTAGGTTCTGTGAAGGAGTCAACTGGCTCTTGGCCATGTTGACCACCCATCCTAGGCTTTGCCGAAACTGAACCATCCGGGATGTGGCCTGCATGCTTTCGCTCAACTTTGCCCAGATCAGCCAGTCATCGAGGTAGGGATGCACCAGCATCCCCTCCTTGCGAAGTGCCACCGCCACCACAACCATCACCTTGGTGAAGGTTCATGGTGCCGTCACCAGCCCAAACAGCAGGGTTCAGAACTGAAAATAGCCTATAGGAATGGCAAACCTGAGGAACCGTTGGTGTTCCTGCCAAATTGGAATGTGCAGGTAAGCCTCCAACAGGTCCAGATAAGTAATGAATTCTCCCTTTCTGACCGCCACTATGACGCCACTATGACGGACCGCAATGTTTCCATGCAAAAATGCGACACCCGCAGACAGCAGTTACCCGCTTGAGATCTAGGACCGGGCGAAAGGATTCTTCCTTCTTGGGCACCACAAAATAAATGGAGTTCTAACCACAACCACACTGGTCTGGAGGAAACAGCACCATTGGCCTTGAGCTGTAACAGCCTCTCCAAAGTCTCTTGCACCGCTTCCCACTTGGCTTATGCCTTGCAAGGAGACTGAACAAAGGAATCGACCAACAGACGCTCGAATTCTAGGGCATAACCCTCCCTAATGACTTCCAGCACCCATTGGTCTGACATGATTTGGACCCAGGCTTGGTAAAACTCCCACAAGCGACCTCCTACGGGCTGTACCACCACCTGGGCCCCCCTCGGTTCATTGTGATTTCTTGGGCCCCGAGGACGAGGAGGCCGCAAAATCTCTTTCGGCCCCTCTAAATCCCTGAAACCCTTAGCCTCTGGAAGGAAACTTTCCCTTCAGGAACTGGTTAAATCTCGCAGGACGAAAATGCCTAAAATCCCTCTGCTTATCCTTTGCTTCTGCTTATCCTCCAGTAGGCACTCCCCTTTGGACTCGCCCAAGTCCTTCACCAACGTCTAGGTCCTCCCCGAAGAGAAGCTTTCCCCTAAAGGGGAGTTTGCTTAACCGGGCCTTCGAGGCACTGTCCGCCGACCAGTTCTGCAACCAGAGGTAGTGACGAGCCACCACCACTGAAGCCATACTCTTCAATAAGCCTCTAATAAGGTCGTAGTGGACATCTGCCAAATACGCCGCCCACGACTCCAGTCTGGCTGCTCCTCCTACCTGCTCCTCCACCGGCCCCGCCTATTGTAACCGCTGCAACCACCAGAGGCAGGCCCCAGCGACCCATGCACCAGAAATGGAGGCCTGCAGGCATTCATATCAAAAACCCGCTTCAATAAGGTGTCCAGCCTCCTATCCTGGACATCCTTGAGCACCGCACTGCCTTCTACCTGGATCGTTGTCTTTTTGGTGACCGCCAAGACTGCTGCATCCACCCTGGGTGGCCTGAAGCACTCTCGGTCCTGATATGATAAGGGATAGAGCCTAGCCATAGCCCTAGACCCCTGAGACCCACTTCCGGCATATCCCACTCCTCCTGGATCATTTGCCAGATTACTCTATGGACCAGAAATACCTTCTAAGTCCTATGCACCGCTTGAATCAGAGGATCCACTAAAGCATCGTCCTCTGCCGGTGGCGCAGCGCACAAGTTAAGCGCCTTGAGGGATTCAAAGATGAACGCCGGTAACTCCTCCCGAAGGAACACCCAGATTACCCTCGCCTGCTCCTTGCACTCCAGGATCTCACTATACTCCAGGTCTTCTTCGACATCCAACTCCGTGTCGTGGTCTTCCCCCTCCAAACCTTCAGACCCTGGGGAACCCATCAGAGAACTATCCGTAACCTCCACCGCAGGTCTCTGCTTCTTCACGGGGACTACCCCTGGGATCACCCCAATAGAAGCTGTCGTACGTTTTTCCCCATGTTCCACCCCAGAGGGCCCAGTGCCCTATCGCTGCTGATGCAGACAAAAGGCCTTGTGGAGCAGAAGCACAAACTCTGGAGAAAACACAGATGACACCCCTGCCTGACCCAGAGTCTGTTGAAGGAAGGGACCAGGATTGAGCGAGGAACCGGATGCAGTCTCCTGGGAAGGCAAGAGCGAGGATCAAGGGTCCTGTTGCTCCCCAACCAGAGAAGACGTCATCTGCCTCTCCCCGCTGTCCCCTAGGGCCAGCTCCATGGAGGTCGCCTCCTGTGTACAGCCTCTGCGGAGGCCTGCCTCCGATACTGTCCCTCGCCAAGCACCACACACCAGACACTGGGGCCTAGATGGCATGCCGCCCGCACCGGGACTAACCTAACCCAATCCTGAAGGACCCTGGCCTGAAGCCTAGTAGAAAGAGCCCAAGGTTCAGGCAAGGCTCCCTTGCTCCTTCATTTTCTCTATTTGTTTAATTTGATTTGTCTTTTCTCTTCTTTTTTTTTTTTACACGCAAATGCCTCTGTTAATTTTATCCCCCCCCCCCCCCCCCGATCTGGCAGGCAGCTCCTAACACACCGAAAAAAAGTCAAAACACAGAGACTGCAACAGAAAGAGGCCTTCCTGCCCTTTCCATGCTGCTGCCACACGGCTGGGCCTGCTGCACGTACCCAAAACGCAAGGAAGGCCTAGTGCCCATCTCCCACGGCTCCTGCTGTGCCTTCCTGTTCAGCCAACAGCACATATAGCTCTCCACCCCGCCTCTTACTGCCACAAAATGCCACTGACGGCTCTGCTGCCTCGTCCCGGCCTCTTCCTACCTGAGGCGTTGCTACTTGTTGCTCCTGTCCGCGCTCAGCCAGAATCGCGGCTTCGGCATCGGGAGTGAAGAGGGCTCCGGAGGCATCTGCTGCCAAAACCAGTACTGTACTGCTTCTTCAAACGTCTCCTCACCCAGCCGTGGGTTCGGGAGCCAGCTCTTAAGCCTTGGATTGCAAACCTCTACCCCCGCCCCCCTGTTCAATGCAGGATTAAGGGGGGATCCTTTTTTTTCTTTCTTTCTTTTTTTTCACAATCCAGGAACAAGACGTAAGCTAAACTAAACTAAACAACTTCCTGATTTGTCCCTCAAGTGAGCTCAGAACCTTGGCTCGCCATCTCCTACAGCTGAGTAACTGGCGCTGACGGGCAGTCCCTTGGATATTTATGCCAGAGTCATCTAACGATGACATGCTCAGTCTCCAAGCTGCTGGAGGAGGTGCTCAACCCACAGAGGTTCGGGACTGGACTGGAGGGACGAAAAGGAACAAAGCACTGCATCATCCCCAGTACTCAGCACATTGTCAACCTAGAGATCCAGGTTCTGAACCACGGTTCTGGGGACATCTATGTAGACGCCCCTGCAGACATCCATATTAGGCACATCCACATTTGTACCTGGATGTGCCTGTTTTGTTTTTTTCAGGCGTTCTAGCTTAGACGTCTTAGGTTGCACCTGGATGTCCCTTCTAAAATTTCCCTCCACACTTAAGATCTAATGATAATTCATTCCACAGAACTGGAACAGCACCAGAAAAGAATCTACTGCAAGAACTGATTAAACAAAACGACCTTGCTGGAGACAGAGCCAATGTATCAGTTTAAGAAGAACAGATGGAACACAAAGGAACATTTAAACAAGTATAAAAGGTGTACTCGGTAGGACACATCTATAACAGTTGTGTTCTTGTATACATTGCAACCATCCAATTGCAAGTGTATGCCCCACTAATGTAATCTCTCACATGCTCTGTATTCCACAGCATTGGCCGCCATCTCTAGCGACATATCATTTGCTCTATGCCCAGCAATATTTGACTTTCCTGGTCAGTACTGAATGGGAACCACTGACAACCAGAAACCCCAGATAGCCAATTAGGACAGAACAACAGTAAGATCCTTCCAACCTGCCATCATTTCAACCGTGAAAAAAGGTCACAGACAAATGGACAGGCAGGAGATAACAATAAGGTGTTCTTTACATGCTTGTACAAGAACATCTATAATAATAGCATTAATAACTCTGAATGCATTACTCAGCAGGTTCTAGAACCTAAGTTAAATATATGTAATAAGGGCCACACTTTCACCCAGAATCAAAGTGAATTAATATATGTTGGTCTGAATTAAAACGTTGTTCAAGTGGATATTTTTTTATGTTCTAAGTTCTTCAAGAATTTAAACATTTTAAAAGATTCTGTAGGACCTATGATTACAAACTTTGGATTAAAGAGAGAATTAAACACACTAGAGGATATTTTCAGTGGTTTTGGATAGACTATTTAAAGCACTTAGTTGCCACTACTTAAATTTACACATGGATAGTCAGCACTGGAAATTATCTGGATTCTCTGGACAGCGATGATGCTATCCAGTTAGCAGCGATATTAGCCGCTACTCAGATAGTGAAATCAGATGACCTACCTTTAATTGGTTTAACTAAATATCATTGCTAAATGGATAGCGACTAGCAACTCCCCCGATCTGCCAACAAAGTGCTCTGGTTTTAACCGGGCAAATTTTTCACAGTCTGTGGGGATATCAGCACATTTTAGCAGATAGCAGGTCTGCATACCAGCTAAAATGCTTTCAATATCCCTCCCACTAATCTTTTTTCTTTGAGTATTCCTGATATAATTTAATGACGCTTTATTGAGGAATAGTGAAGGAAATTTTCGTAAGCTACCTCTATATACCTTGTACAATTAGAGCGATATATACCATTTGAGACTTACTTTACTTGTTACAATTTGTTTAATTATAAGACATCAATTTTTATAATGGAATATTTTCTTACTAGCATCTAAAAAAATATCTCAATCAAAAAAATTCAATCTCAATCAGAAACACAAATAGGACTGGCGCGACCATTAGGCAAACTAGGCGGTTGTCTAGCATGCAAATGGTAGGGGGCACCTATTGCCACCACTGATGCCCCTCTCCAGGATGTGCAGTGGTGACAATACATTAAAAAAGGCATCACGACACTGGAGTTACCTTCTGTTTCGTGCCGTAGTGCCATTCACGCTTCTGCCCCCCCTGTGATTCCACTTTCTCTAACAGGAAGGAAGTGGAATCAGAGGGGGGCAAAAGTATGAATGGCACCCATGGTGCCAGAAAGGAAGGTAATTCCAGCACCGCGGTGCCTTTTTAAATGTATTGTTGCCGCTGTACATCCCAGAGAGGAGCAGCAGTGGTGGCAATGGGCATGGCAATGGAGCAGGGGTAGTGCTGGGAAAGAGGTTCGCTTAGGGCACCTCATACCCTTGCACTAGCCCTGGGCACAAATTCTACTGTAAGTTCTTAGCAACTCTGATTATAAACATCAATCAGAGTCAGGTTTAGAAGCTCTCTGATGTTGGGGAGTCCCAGATGATTCCAGTAAGGATTGTCTAACTGAAAAGATTCCCCCCCTCATTTAGTAAGGTTTCTTTAGTTTCTACCAGAGTTAGTTATGATATGCTTCATTTAATACTTATGTGTGAATGGTCAGAAAAATGTGTCCAGTTGTTTCACAATAGAATAATTTTGAAAAGATTCCAGTTAGAAAATCCTGAGTATTGAAAGAAAGGGTTATTTGAGAAGAAACACTCAGATCTGCAAGGTTGTTGAAAGGAGGTTGCTTTCAGGACATCCCCATAACAATAGCAATGCCAATGCTGGGGGAAGGGGGGAGAGAAGTGCAGCTTACCACAGTAATCAAATTGCTGTAAAGCCTTCACTGTATAATCAAACAAGAGATATGGAAACTAATGACATAATCACCTTGCTGGATATCCTGGCGCCCCAGGCACCTACTTCAAATGAAGGTACAGCACCAACCACTAACATTTTTAAACTTATGACAAACACTTCCTGACTGCTGATCTCATTCATTGCATGATTAGCAGTTAGGATGTCAAATGTGCCAGTGCCAGTTTTTAAAATGTTTGTGATGGTAGGACTGAACTATTGGTGGTGCTCATCTTTCCAGCAGCTGCTAGTTGAACCTATTGCAGCAATGACCAAAGACTTCAGAAGGAGGCTTGAGCTGCTGGTGGACTCATTCTGTCAGTAGCCAAAGACTGCAGATGGAGGTCTGGAAATGCAGCAATTAGGAGGATTTGCTGTGGATGCTCTTGCTCTGCCCATGCCACATCCTGTGAGGCATACTGTACCTCAACCCTGGCTGTGTTCAGCTAACTGCTCTACATTCCTGTGCCCGCTCAGCTAAGTGCATATAGCTCAAATTCTGCCTCCTTGCAGACTCTCTACACTTCAAATTCATCTTGCCTCTTTCCAGTCAGCTATAACACTCGCCTTACAAGACTATTATATCCACCTAACTCTCTTGCTTCTGACCCTCGCTGTCTCTTCACAACTTTCAACTCACTCCTCAAGGTGCCTATGCCTCCGACCCCTCCTTCCCTTTCTGCCCAAACTTTGGCCGACTATTTCCATGACAAAGTCCACAAGATTATACTCTAATTCCCAACAAGGTCAGCTCCATCCCTTCTTCACTCCCAACTCTTCCCCTCGACCTCTGTCACCTTTTCTTCTTTTTCTAAGATCTCTGAGGAGGAAACCACACATCTTTCCTTCTCCAAACTCAGTACTTGCTCCTCTGATCCTATTTCCACCCATCTCTTAAGCTCCATCTCCTCCACTGTCATCCCTTCCATCTCTCATATTCTCAGCCTATCACTCTTCACTGCAACTGTTCCTGCAGCCTTCAAGCATGCTGTGGTCACATGTCTCCTCAAGAAACCCTAACTAGACCCTAACTGTCCTTCTAATTTATCAACCCATCTCCCTACTCCTTCTTTTCTAAACTACTTGAATATGCAGTTCACCATCATTGCCTTGACTTTCTCTCCTCTCAAGCCCTTCTGGATCCATTGAAATCTGTCTTTCATCCTTTACATTCTACTGAAACACCTCTTGCCAAAGTTTCCAGTGACCTGTTCCTGGCAAAATCCAAGAGCCTGTACGCCATCCTCATCCTCCTTGATTTTTATGCCGCTTTTTACACTGTAGACCACCACCTTTTCCTCAGTACCTTGTCCTTGCTTTGTTTCAAGGGCTCTGTGCTATCCTGGTTCTCTTCTCTCTTCTATTGCTTGTGTTTGTGCTGGTGGATCCTCCTCTACTGCTATCCTGCTCTCAGTTGGTGTACCCTAAGGGTGTGTCTTGGGCCCACTCCTTTTCTCTCTCTACACCCTGTCTCTTAGTACACTCATCCCCTCCCATGGTTTTTAGTAACATCTTTATGCTGATGACTCTCAGATCTACCTCACTACACCTGAAATCTTTCTGGCAATCCAGGCCCGTATCTCTGCCTGCCTATCTGACATTGCTGCCTGAATGTCTCAGCGCCATTTAAAATTGAGCATGGCCAAAACCAAGCTTCTTATTTTTCCTCCTAAACCTACCTCTCCCCTTCCTTCTTTCTTGATAATGCTCTACTACTCCCTGTTTCCTCGACTTGAAACCTTGGGGTCGCCATTGACTCCTCTCTCTCCTTCTCCATACACATCCAACTGATAGCTAAAAACTGTTGTTTCTTTCTCTGTAACATCATCAACATTTTCCCCTTCCTTTCTGAAAGCATATTAAGACACTTATCCACTCTTTAGTCACCTCCCATCTAGACTATTGCAACCTCCTCCTTGCTGGTCTCCCTCTGAATCATCTTTGTCCCCTTCAATCTATTTAAAATTCAGTTGTGCAGCTAATCTTTCACCAGCCTTGACATGATCATATAACCCCTCTTCTCAAGTCACTTCATTGTCTCCCTATCCGCTTCTGTATCCAGTTCAAACATCTCCTAATGACCTATAAGTGCACTCATTCTACTGCTCCTCACTGCCTTTCCTCTCTTATCTCTCCCTACACCTCTCCTAAGGAACTCCGCTCTTCTAGCAGATCCCTTCTGTCTGTGCCCTTCTCTTCTACTGCCAACTCCAGATTTCAATCCTTTTACCTTGCTGCTCCTCATGCCTGGAACAAACTACCTGAGTCTGTACATCAGGCTTCATCTCTGGCCCTTTTCAAATCCAGGCTGAAAACTCACCTCTTCAATGTTGCTTTTGGATCCTGATCTGCTTAGTTTCCTATGTGTGTCCTTACCATTCCCCTAAATGCATCCTTGTCCTCAGCTGTTGTGTTACATAGAAACATAGAAATATGATGACAGAAAAAGACCACATGGCCTATCTAGTCTGTCCTTCCATATCAACAACTAAAACAGTCCCCTTTTTACTTTTAGAGATCCTCTGTGTTTGTCCCATGCTTTTTTGAATTCAGTTACTGTCCTCATCTCTACCACCTCCACTGGGAGACTATTCCACGGATCCACTACTCTTTCCGTAAAGAAATATTTCCGCATATCACTCCTGAATCTATCTCCCTTCACCCTCATCCCATGTCCCCTCGTAGCAGAACTTGCTTTCAATTGAAAGAGGATCTCTCCCTGAACATTTATGCCACGGAGGTATTTAAACATCTCAATCATATCACCTCTATCCCGCCTTTCCTCTAAGGTGTACATATTAAGATCCTTCAGTCTATCCTCATATGCTTTATAATGAAGACCACTAATCATTTTAGTAGCCATCCTCTGCACCGACTCCATCCTGTTCAAATCCTTTTGAAGCTGCGGTCTCCAGAATTGCACACTATACTCCAAATGAGATCGCACCAAAGACTTATACAGAGGCATTATCACCTCCTTTTTTCTGCTAGCCATTCCTCTCTGTATGGACCCAAGCATCCTTCTAGCTTTTGCCGTCGCCTTTTCTACCTGTTTAGCTACTTTAAGATCATCAGACATGCCTAGGTCCCACTCTTCTTTAGTGGACAAAAGTACTTCACCCCTTATACTATATTGCTCCCTTGAACTATATTGCTCCCTTGGATTGCTGCAGCCCAAATGCATGACCTTATATTTTTTAACATTAAATCCCAGCTGCCACATTCTAGACCATTCTTCAAGCTTAGCTAGATCCCTCCTCATGTTATCTACACCTTCCTGGGTGGCTACTCTATTGCAGATTTTGGTATCATCTGCAGAGGCAAACCTTACCCAACAGCCCTTCCGCTATATCACTAACAAAGATGTTAAAAAGAATCGGACCAAGGACAGATCCCTGGGGCACACCACTGGTAACATCCTTCTCCTCAGAGTGAGCTCCATTTCCTTGTACTCTTTGTCACCTCCCACCCAACCAATTTCTAACCTAAGCAGTAACTTTAGGGTCCACCCCTAGGGTGCTCAATTTGTTTATAAGTCGCCTATGAGGAACTGTGTCAAAGGCTTTACTGAAATCTAAATACACCACATCTAGGGCTCTCCCTTGGTCCAACTCCCTGGTCACCAAGTCAAAGAAATCAATCAGATTTGTCTGACAAGACCTGCCTCTGGTGAATCCATGCTGCCTCGGATCCTGTAATCCGCTGGACTCCAGAAACCTCACTATTTTCTCTTTCAGCAGCGTTTCCAATAATTTACTCACCACCGAAGTTAAACTAACCGGCCTGTAGTTTACAACCACATCCTTACTTCTGCTTTTGTGTAAAGGCACTACATGAGCCTCTCTCCAGTCCTTTGGCACCACTCCCTACTCCAACAAGGCATTGAAAAAGTCAGTCAGTGGAGCTGCTTGAACGTCCCCAAGTTCCTTCAGTATTCTAGGGTGTATCCCATCCGGTCCCATCACTTTGTCTACTTTAAGCTGAGCTAGTTTCTCACGAACACAGTCTTCTGAAAATTGTTCAAGATGTCCCTCGCTTCTGTTCCTGTTTGTGGGTTATTTCTGAGGTCCTGCTCCTGATTCTTCATCTGTGAACACAGAACAGAAATATTTGTTAAGCAATTCCGCTTTATCCTTATGAGCTTCCACATATTCCTCCCCTGCACCCTTGAGTCTGACAATACCACTTTTGCCCTTCCTCTTCTCACTAATATATCTGAAAAATGTCTGTCTTGATTAGATTGTAAGCTCTGAGGAGCAGGGACCGTCTTTTACACGTGTCTGTCGAGCACTGCGTATGCCTTGTAGCTCTATACAAATGATCAGTAGGAGGAGGAGGAAGTGGGGAGGGAGGGAGGGAGAGAGAGAGAGAGAAAGGAGTATTCGGTAGATATGGGGGTGGAGAGAGAGAAGATAGTACGCAGTTGGATCGTAGTGAAAAAGAATGCTGATGGCATGAGGAGACAGTAAGAAGGAGCCGTGTGGATGAATGGGGGAGAGTGCACTGAGTGGGTGGTGAAGTGGGGGGAGAGAGAGAGTGCTGAGCAGGTGAGGGTGGGGTAGGAGGATACTTAGCACTGCAGAAAGAGGGCAATTAAATTGTGGAGGAATAGCCGAATGGTTAGAGCACTGGCTTGGGAACCAAGAGACCAGGGTTTGCTTCCCACTAGCACTCCTTGTAGCCTTGGGCAAGTCACTTAACCCTCCATTGTCTCAGAAAAATGCAAGTTATCAATGACCCTGTTTAATGTAGATTACCAAGTTTAAGTTATAATGTAAACCGCTTTGATTGAACAGAGGAAAGAGAGAGGAAGATGTTGTTGGGGAAGACTAGAGAAGAAATGTTGGGAACTATGGGTAGAAGGCAAAGATAGTAAGATCCTAAGGAGAAGATGAAGGAAGAGAATGAGGATGATGTGTTATTCTGGATGGAAACACCGCTGCCTATAGGAAGGACTGCTGTGCTGGAGCTGCCTCTGGTAAGTTAGTTCATGGAAGGGGTAAGGCTGAAGGTTCTAAGGTACCTAATATCCTTGCCTTGAACACAACACTTATTGGGGAAACCACATATATATATATACACACACATGACAATCAACTAACACTATCCTTTTCCTTTGGAAAGAAGGCCAATAATTATGCATTTTATGAATGTCTTTCTGGTGACTGACACAAAACAATCATTCACATCTTACAACAAACACTTTTCTTTTTCAGTAGAGAACCACTGGATACATACTTACATTTGCAGATGACACAAAACTATTTAAAGTTGTTAAAACCCAAGAGGATTGTGGAAAATTGCAAGAGGATCTTGATAAATTGGAAGACTGGACATCAAAATGGCAGATGAAATTTAATGTGGACAAGTGCAAAGTTATGCACCTAGGGAAGAACAACCCAAACTATGGTTACACGATGCAAGGTTCCACATTAGGAACCACCACCCAGGAAAATGATTTAGGCGTGTGATAAGGAAGCTTATCATAGCTCAGGAAGGAGCCATAGAAAAGGTGAAGTGACTCTGAACAAGCAACCTGTCCGTTCTGGTAGAAATAAGAAAACAGAATTTTCCCATAAAAGACTACCAGTCCCAGAATGCACCAGGTTTCCAACAGCCATTAGAGGAGCTGAAGTGGGGAAACGTGTGTTCAATCAGGAGGGCTATGAGGTAATCCCTAAGCACTCATCTCAAAGGGCAGGGCCTGATTCAGCACAGCTGCGCTGTATTAGGGGGGGAGCACTCATCTAGGCAGAATAAAGGTAGAGTTTATTCTACAGAGAATTATCCTCATTATCCTTATCCTGAGAATCAGCTTGAGCTTGATCATCAGTTTCATCTGAAGGATCATCAGAAGCAGAAGCCAAACCGGACGGACAGAGAGGGAAAGAAACCCTTTGGAAGAAGGAAGAGAAAAGCCTTTGAGAGGTCTAGAATAGTCCAGAGCAGTACGTATACTGGGAGGCATTTCAAGGGCCAGCATACACCATTGGACTGGGGAAAGCCAGAGGAATGGTGCTGCAGAGCTAGGAATCTCCAGACGCTACCTGTGAGGAAGACGGCTGCACGTGGAAGGGACCCTAAGACCTGTGCCAGAAGGTATGTGAAGAGAGATCCAGTGTCCAGGGATCTGGATTGGAAGGCTGGACATAAGAACTGGACTACATACTGGCCAGGCTATATAGAGAGGAACTCTAACAGCAATGGAAGCTCAGGTATGAACACTGATCTATGCCCTAGCTATAACCTTGAAAGACAGCAGGGAAACAAGTATTCTCCTGAAAGTGCTCCATTGAGAGATTCATCTGTGCCAATCCATGATATTGAACCCATGCTTGTTGAAGAAGGGGGAATGATTGCAGATGAAGAATGTGTTTATATGGACTGCTCGCTGTCCAAACTCCTTTGGTGATTTTCTGTTATAAAGTACAGCAACCATCACAAAGAAATACAAACTTGTTCTTTAATCTACTCAGAAAAGCTCCTGAAGCAGGATTTGACCCACACAGTAGAAAGCAAGCCAGCTAAGGGGTTTCAGCTGGATAACTGCTAGCAATTGAGCCTTACCTAATTGCTTGTGAGCTAGGAGAGAATCACTTCTGAATCTATGTGGGAAGATATAAGAAGTTAACCTGAAAAGAACAGTTTTTTTTCTCTTTGTAGCTTTTGATTTGTTGTTTGATATATGCTAAGAAAACATTAGCTAATGCCTGACAAGTTTGAATGTTGTTTTCCTGATTTTGATTTTGTTTTTCCAAGTTAAACACTGGAAGCAAGTAACCTGATTTATGTGCTACCAAGCATATCTGTGTTGGGAGAAATAACCCCATAAATAAATATCTTATTGGCTTTACCCAAAAGCACAACTAATTATTGAGAGCAGCTGTGTCTGGTGTGAATGAACTGCATTGCCCACAATACCTTGCAAATCATATAGATATATGCACTTGCCAAGACTGTGAAGATTCTCACCCAGGCAGCCGTCTGACAAATGGCGTAGTTTTTCGGATTGCTTTTGCACAAAGGGTTTTACTTGCTGAGGATTACAACTAAAGTTCAAGTTTAAAGCTGGAAAAAAAGATTTTCCCTCAACTGCACTTTGGAGGAGAAGTGGTGGTTCCAGGAAGCTGTCCCAGGAGGAAAAGACCCTGTGCAGAGCTGGATTCATCACTGACACAAGGTAATAAGTACCTGGGCATGTCTAATGGTGGATGGGAGTAAGGCACAGGGGTAATTTGGAAAAAAAAAAAAAAGTAGAAAAAAAACCACACCTGTTTGGAAGGTGGTGCACTTTGTCTTTTTTTTTGTTTGTTTCTTGCAGGGATCAAGATGGATCCAAGGAAACTAGCTGATTGGATGGCAGCCCAGTTTAGCAGGCAACAGGAGCTAGCACAGCAGGCTCAGGACACTGCTATGAAAGCCTTAATGGACCAGCAGAGGCCAGTGCTTGATCTGGTGCAAGCCCTAGTTAAGCTGCAGAACCAAAGTGGAACAGATGCAACACCAGCAGTGAATACTGGTACACCACATGTGGACAGTGTGGGACTCAATCAAGGGATTGGGGCATTTAGTTTTGGGAAACTAACTCCAGATGATAATGTTGATGATTTTCTAGAGTCTTTTGAAAGAGTGGCACAAGCATTAGCATGGCCAGAGACCCAGTGGGCAGTAAGGCTGGCAGCCTCATTAACTGGAGAGGCGCTTGCAGCTTACAGAGCAATGCCAGCAGCCCAGGCTTTGAATTATAAGGATGTAAAGGCTGCTATTAGAGATCGCCTAGGGTTGTCTATTTCAGAGTATAGGCGAATGTTTAGAGCTACTACATTGAGAGTGGGTGAAACACCCAGGGCTCTGAGTCAGAGAATCAGAGGTTTAGCTGTAAAATGGTTGGAGCCTGAGCAAAAGACAGTAGAAATGTTATTAGACATTATAATGCTTGAACAATTTATGTCTGCGGTCCCTAAAGATTTGCACACTTTCCTTATACAGCAAAATTGCCAAAATCTTGGAGAGGCAACCATGCTAGCAGAGAGATTCTTGGAAGCCACGCAGGCTTGCCATAGAATGGGTGGCCCTCTGAAGATTGGTGCTGAGGCAAGATGTGCTGTATCAGAAAAGAAAATAATTAAAAATGTTTCTGAAAATGAATGTACTGTATCAAACCAGATGACACAGTGGAATAGAAAGAAATGTTTCAAGTGTGGAAAATGGGGACATTTAGAAAAGAGATGCCAGACACACACTAGCTTAGTGGGTGTGGATTTAAAACAGCCCAAAGAAGGATTTCTTTTGATGGTTGATGTGCAAGGAATTACCACAAATGCTTTGTTAGACTCTGGGGCAGACCAGAGTATGATGTCAAAAAGGCTTTGGAAGAGGATAGAGGCCCAAGAAGGATTTGTGCCTAAAACCCCTGAAAGCCAAGTTCACATCAGATGCATTCATGGTGCTGCAACATCATATCCCACCTATAGGCTAAAGGTTAAGTGCCTGGGGGAACAAGAGGAAGTCCTGTTAGCAGTGGTGCCTAGGCTACCCTTTGATTTGGTTCTAGGAAGAGACTGGCCAAGATTTAAGCAGGGTCTAGTGGAAGGACTAGGAAAGAAGGAGGGAGAAGGTTTAATGGTAATAGCTCCCGGGCCTTTATTTGGAAGTCCTCAGACCCCAGCTAAAAAGATGGTTAAGCGTCCAGAAGACCAAGCTACCCCAAAGCAGACATTCATCCTAAAGTATCATAGGGTCACAGAGAAGGCCCAAGCTCCTAAGCGGGCAACCCCTCAAGCTGCTGGGTTTGACCTGTGCAGCATAGAAAATGTGACTGTACCTAGCCAAGGGAGAGCCCTGGTGGACACTGGTGTCCAAGTGGAAATACCTATTGGATGCTATGGGAGAGTAGCCCCAAGGTCCGGATTAGCCCTTAAATATTTCATCGATGTGGGTGCGGGAGTAATTGATCCCGATTACAGAGGCAATATTAAAGTTCTGTTATTTAATTTTGGACAGAATGATTATCACGTGAAGACAGGAGACAGAATTGCCCAATTGATCTGTGAGAGGCTGGGTTTTCCACCTGTGGAGGAGGTCACATCCCTGGAAAATTCTGAGCATGGAACCAAAGGCTTTGGTTCTACTGACGTCAAAGGGGTTAAAAGCCTAGCTGCCACCTGTGCCCGAGAGAGGGAGGTGAATGAAGAGGAAGATTTGGGACCCCAGGTATCTGATTGTAAAGAAAAATCAGAGCCCCAAATAGGTGAGGACCTGACAGTGGTACAACAGGAAGAAATTAGGAAATTGCTTAAAGAATTCCCAGATGTGTTGACACCCATACCTGGGGAGACACATTTGGTTGCCCATGAAATAATAACTCCACCTGGGAAATTAGTTCGTCAAAGGCCATACCGCTTGCCTGAAGCCAAGAGACAGGAAGTAGTGGCACAAGTCCAGGAGATGTTGGACATGGGAGTAATAGAGGAGTCAAAGAGTCCCTGGAATAGCCCCATAGTCCTGGTGCCGAAGCCTGATGGATCTTTAAGATTTTGTATTGACTTCCGGCAGGTAAACGCCATATCAGTTTTTGATGCATAGCCAATGCTAAGAATTGAAGAGCTGTTGGACCAGCTGGGACAGGCTCAATACTTAACCACCCTTGATATGACAAAAGGATATTGGCAAATCCCTCTCACCAGGGAGTCGAAGCCGAAGATTGCGTTCAGCACCCCCATTGGCCTTTTCCAGTTCAAGAGGATGCCTTTCGGACTGCATGGAGCAGCGGTTACCTGCCAAAGGTTAGTGGATCAGGAACTTCGACCCCACCAAAATTATGCTTTTGCATATATGGATGATGTCATAATCCATAGTAACACCTGGGCGGAGCATCTGAAGAGGATCAGGGCAGTCTTGTGCTCCATGAAGCAAGCGGGAATCACTTTAAACCCGAAGAAGTGTGCCTTTGCAAATAGGGAGGTAAAATACCTGGGCCACCTAGAGGGAAGAGGAAAAATTAAACCTCTAATGAGTAAAGTAGATAGCATCAGGAATTTTCCTCCTCCAACAACAAAGAAACAACTAAGAAGTTTCTTAGGACTAATTGGATACTACCGCAGATTTATACCGCAATTTGCAGAGAAAAGTGCAATTTTCACGGATATGCTGCGGAAGAATTGTCCAAACCAGCTAAAGTGGACACCTGAAGCTGAAAAAGCTTTGTCAGTCCTAAAAGGAAAATTGTGTACAGGACCGGTACTGAAAGGGGTGGACTTCAAGAAACACTTTCTAGTTCAAACGGATGCATCGGACATAGGGCTAGGAGCGGTTCTATCCCAGTGTCATGAAGGGGAGGAGCATCCTGTGATGTACCTGAGCAGGAAGTTGTCACCAGCTGAACAAAAGTATTCCACAATAGAAAAAGAATGTTTAGCTATTAAGTGGTCAGTGGAGGCGTTAAGGTTTTACCTTACAGGGAGAAAGTTCCAGTTGGTCACAGACCATGCCCCACTTAAGTGGTTGCAGCAAATGAAGAACCACAATGCCAGGTTGACACGCTGGTACATGGCCTTACAGGCATTTGATTTTCAAGTTGAACATCGTGCTGGGAAGTTACACAAGAATGCGGATGCCCTTTCCCGTATTACGGACTGTAGAGAAGAAGTTTCACCAGTGACACCAGTCCGTAATAACTTAAGCAGGGGGGTATGTGATAAGGAATCTTATCATAGCTCAGGAAGGAGCCATAGAAAAGGTGAAGTGACTCTGAACAAGCAACCTGTCCGTTCTGGTAGAAATAAGAAAACAGAATTTTCCCATAAAAGACTATCAGTCCCAGAATGCACCAGGTTTCCAACAGCCATTAGAGGAGCTGAAGTGGGGAAACGTGTGTTCAATCAGGAGGGCTATGAGGTAATCCCTAAGCACTCATCTCAAAGGGCAGGGCCTGATTCAGCACAGCTGCGCTGTATTAGGGGGGAGCACTCATCTAGGCAGAATAAAGGTAGAGTTTATTCTACAGAGAATTATCCTCATTATCCTTATCCTGAGAATCAGCTTGAGCTTGATCATCAGTTTCATCTGAAGGATCATCAGAAGCAGAAGCCAAACCGGACGGACAGAGAGGGAAAGAAACCCTTTGGAAGAAGGAAGAGAAAAGCCTTTGAGAGGTCTAGAAGAGTCCAGAGCAGTACGTATACTGGGAGGCATTTCAAGGGCCAGCATACACCATTGGACTGGGGAAAGCCAGAGGAATGGTGCTGCAGAGCTAGGAATCTCCAGACGCTACCTGTGAGGAAGACGGCTGCACGTGGAAGGGGCCCTAAGACCTGTGCCAGAAGGTATGTGAAGAGAGATCCAGTGTCCAGGGATCTGGATTGGAAGGCTGGACATAAGAACTGGACTACATACTGGCCAGGCTATATAGAGAGGAACTCTAACAGCAATGGAAGCTCAGGTATGAACACTGATCTATGCCCTAGCTATAACCTTGAAAGACAGCAGGGAAACAAGTATTCTCCTGAAAGTGCTCCATTGAGAGATTCATCTGTGCCAATCCATGATATTTAACCCATGCTTGTTGAAGAAGGGGGAATGATTGCAGATGAAGAATGTGTTTATATGGACTGCTCGCTGTCCAAACTCCTTTGGTGATTTTCTGTTATAAAGTACAGCAACCATCACAAAGAAATACAAACTTGTTCTTTAATCTACTCAGAAAAGCTCCTGAAGCAGGATTTGACCCACACAGTAGAAAGCAAGCCAGCTAAGGGGTTTCAGCTGGATAACTGCTAGCAATTGAGCCTTACCTAATTGCTTGTGAGCTAGGAGAGAATCACTTCTGAATCTATGTGGGAAGATATAAGAAATTAACCTGAAAAGAACAGGTTTTTTTTCTCTTTGTAGCTTTTGGTTTGTTGTTTAATATATGCTAAGAAAACATTAGCTAATGCCTGACAAGTTTGAATGTTGTTTTCCTGATTTTGATTTTGTTTTTCCAAGTTAAACACTGGAAGCAAGTAACCTGATTTATGTGCTACCAAGCATATCTGTGTTGGGAGAAATAACCCCATAAATAAATATCTTATTGGCTTTACCCAAAAGCACAACTAATTATTGTGAGCAGCTGTGTCTGGTGTGAATGAACTGCATTGCCCACAATACCTTGCAAATCATATAGATATATGCACTTGCCAAGACTGTGAAGATTCTCACCCAGGCAGCCGTCTGACAGGCGTCATTGTGGATAACATGTTAAAACCCTTGGCCCAGTGTGCAGCGGCAGCCAAGAGAGCAAATAGAATGCTAGGTATCATAAGGAAAGGAATGGAAAATAAAACAAAAGATATTATAATGCCTCTATACCGTTCCATGGTGAGACCGCACCTTGAATATTGTGTGCAATTCTGGTCGCCGTATCTTAAAAAGGATATAGCGTTATTAGAAAAGGTTCAGAGAAGAGCCACCAAAATGGTAAAGGGGATGGAAGGATACTCCTATGAAGAAAGGCTAAAAAGGTTAGGGCTCTTTAACCTGGAAAAGAGACGGCTGAGGGGAGATATGATAGAAGTCTATAAATTAATGAACGGAGTGGAACGGGTAAACGTAGATCGACTGTTTACGTTATCAGAATATAGAAAGACTAGGGGACATGCAATGAAGCTACAGGGTAAACTATTTAAGAGTAATAAAAGAAAATATTTTTTCACTCAACGTGTAATCAAACTCTGGAATTTGTTACCGGAGGATGTAGTAAAGGCGGTTAGTGTAGCTGGGTTTAAAAAAGGTTTGGACAAGTTCCTGGAGGAAAGGTCCATAAACCATTATTAAGAAGGGACTCAGGATATCAATGCTTGACCTAGTACAAGCATTGCAGAACCTGTGTCTTTTGGGGCAACTGCTAGATACGTATGACCTAGATTGGCCACTGTTGGAAACAGGATACTGGGCTTGATGGACCTTGGTCTGACCCAGTATGGCATATCTTATGTTCTTATGTGCAACAATTAATCTCTACAGTTCATGATGGACCAAATAATCATGATTGCAAATGATGATGATGTATTAATGCCCGTAGCATGGGAAATAAGATCCCTGAAGTTGAAGCTTTGGTGGGAGTTGCTGACTTGGATTTAGTGGCAGTTACAGAAACATGGTTCACAGAAAACCATGACTGGGATGTAACTATACCTGGCTATACTTTATTCAGAAAGGACAGGGTAGGAAGAAGGGGAGGAGGAGTGGCACTATATGTAAAAACTACTATTAAAGCTTTGGAATTACAGAGCTTAAAAGGGAGAGAGGAGGCATTGTGGGATAAACTAGAAAGAGGGAAAGAGAAATCTATTTGCATTGGTGTGATATACAGACCTCCCTCACAAGAGGAAGAGGTGGACAGAGAGTTAATTGAAGACATACGCAGCATTGCTAGGAAAGGGGAAGTGCTACTGCTAGGAGATTTCAATATGCCAGATGTTGATTGGCACATTCCTGTTGCAGTATCATCTAGAAGTAAGGAGATCCTGGATTCTCTACAGGGAGAACTATTCAGGCAATTGGTAACAGACCCCACACGTGAAGGGGCCATACTGGACTTGGTGCTTACCAATGGTGAAAGTGTTTCTGATGTTGTAGTGGGAAATCATTTTGCATCCAGTGATCACCAGATGGTGTGGTTCAGTATTAGGACTAGGACTGTTAGAATCCATTCCAAGGTGAAGATCTTAGACTTTAGGAAGACTAACTTTGCGAAGATGGGCCAATACCTCAGGGAGTCGTTAGTGGGATGGGAACAGCTGGGGGATGTAGAAAAACAGTGGGCAAAGCTGAAAGGGGGTATTTTAAAGGCAACCAACCTTTTTGTTGAAATGGTAAATAAAGGCAAAAGGAACAGGAGACCGCTATGGTTTTCGAAGGAAGTAGCTGAAAAAGTGAAGAAAAAGAGGGAGGCCTTCATGAAATACAAGAGATCACAGAGAGAGGAAGACAGGCATCTGTATTTGGAAAAAATTAGAGAAGCTAGCAAAGTAGTCAAGAAGGCAAAGATTCAAAAGGAGGAGGAAATAGCCAATGCAATAAAATGGGGGGATAAGACATTTTTCAGATATATTAGTGAGAAGAGAAAGGGCAAAAGTGGTATTGTCAGACTCAAGGATGCAGGGGGGGAATATGTAGAAGCTGATAAGGATAAAGCGGAATTGCTTAACAAATATTTTTGTTCTGTGTTCACAGATGAAGAACCAGGAGCAGGACCTCAGAAAACACCCACAATTAAGAACAGAAGCGAGGGACATCTTGAACAATTTTCAGAAGACTGTGTTCGTGAGAAACTAGCTCAACTTAAAGTAGACAAAGCGATGGGACCGGATGGGATACACCCTGGAATACTGAGGGAACTTGGGGACGTTCTAGCAGCTCCACTGACTGACCTTTTCAATGCCTCGTTGGAGTCGGGAGTGGTGCCAAAGGACTGGAGAGAGGCTCATGTGGTGCCTTTACACAAAAGCGGAAGTAAGGATGTGGTTGAAAACTACAGGCCGGTTAGTTTAACTTCGGTGGTGAGTAAATTATTGGAAACGCTGCTGAAAGAGAAAATAGTGAGGTTTCTGGAGTCCGGCAGATTACAGAATCCGAGGCAGCATGGATTCACCAGAGGCAGGTCTTGTCAGACAAATCTGATCGATTTCTTTGACTGGGTGACCAGGGAGTTGGACCAAGGGAGAGCTCTAGATGTGGTGTATTTAGATTTCAGTAAAGCCTTTGACACTGTTCCTCACAGGCGACTTATAAACAAACTGAGCACCCTAGGGATGGACCCTAAAGTTACTGCTTGGGTTAGAAATTGGTTGGGTGGGAGGCGACAAAGAGTACAAGTAAATGGAGCTCACTCTGAGGAGAAGGATGTTACCAGTGGTGTGCCCCAGGGATCTGTCCTTGGTCCGATTCTTTTTAACATCTTTGTTAGTGATATAGCGGAAGGGCTGTCGGGTAAGGTTTGCCTCTTTGCGGATGATACCAAAATCTGTAATAGAGTAGACACCCAGGAAGGTGTAGATAACATGAGGAGGGATCTAGCTAAACTTGAAGAATGGTCTAGAATTTGGCAGCTGGGATTTAATGTTAAAAAATGTAAGGTCATGCATTTGGGCTGCAGCAATCCAAGGGAGCAATACAGTATAGGAGGTGAAGTACTTTTGTCCACTAAAGAAGAGCGGGACCTAGGCGTGGTTGTGTCTGATGATCTTAAAGTAGCTAAACAGGTAGAAAAGGCGACAGCAAAAGCTAGAAGGATGCTTGGGTGCATACGGAGAGGAATGGCTAGCAGAAAAAAGGAGGTGATAATGCCTCTGTATAAGTCTTTGGTGCGACCTCATTTGGAGTATGGTGTGCAATTCTGGAGACCGCACCTTCAAAAGGATGTGAACAGGATGGAGTCGGTGTAGAGGGTTGCTACTAAAATGATTAATGGGCTTCATTATAAAGCATATGAGGACAGACTTAAGGATCTTAATATGTACACCTTAGAGGAAATGCGGGATAGAGGTGATATGATTGAGATGTTTAAATACCTCCGTGGCATAAATGTTCAGGGAGAGAGCCTCTTTCAATTGAAAGCAAGTTCTGCTATGAGGGGACATGGGATGAGGGTGAAGGGAGATAGATTCAGGAGTGATATGCGGAAATATTTCTTTACGGAAAGAGTAGTGGATCCGTGGAATAGTCTCCCAGTGGAGGTGGTGGAGATGAGGACAGTGACTGAGTTCAAAAAAGCATGGGACCAACACAGAGGATCTCTAAAGGTAAAAAGTGGACTGTTGTAGTTGTTGTTATGGAAGGACAGACTAGATGGGCCTTGTGGTCTTTTTCTGTCATCATGTTTCTATGTTTCTATGTTTCTATGACCATAATCCAGTTAGCTACTGGAAAGAGGATATATTTGATCATGGGTTGTGGACAAAAACCTTCTAGACAAATTCCTCATAAACTTTGTGGCTGATATAAGAGGTTTATCCAGTTAACAGAATCTGTGACAATGTAGTGAAACTGAATGACTCCAATACCAAGCATCAAGCAAAAGTGAGGAAGCATCAGTATCTTATTGGTGCATGATGTTGAGGGTAAGGAGACAAACAGCAGCCATCCCTTCTTCAAAGCATCCCTGCAAAGAGAAGTAGTCATCCTCTAAGTCTTCAAGGACATGGAATCCAGTTACGGATATACCTCAACTGACATAGAAGGATGTCAATTTTCATCCTGTAGTCAAAGCATCATTAGCATCAGCAATCTTCATTGAGTCAGGTTTAAAAATCAACTCATAGGATTCATCTTTGTACAATAGCATATATTACCATCATGTAGAAGGCAAACTCATCTCTCTACAGTGTCTAATTGATTGCTTTATGCAGGACATACTTGTTTTAAGGCCTTCCGTTAAGCTTCCAGCTGCATGTCAAGACTGCAACATGGTTTTAAACTAGCTGATGAAAGATGCCTTTGAGCCAGTATAATCATATGAGCTGAAGTACCTGATCTGGAAAGTCTTAATTTTGGTGGCAGTAATCTCTGCACACATTTACAAGATTATGTGATAATGGGATAATTCTGTGAATGTACCCCATGTGCCTGTCTAATGTGGCATCAAATTTCAACCTTGAACAATCAGTCGTCCCTAAATATTGTTCTCCAGAGTACATGCCCATGAATGTGCTTTGCATAGTTTGAAGGAGCTTCTTTGATAGCCAGATTGAAAGGAATTGCTAAATTTCTCCTACATGAAGCAAATTAAAGCCTTAGAAAATCTACTTTGCTTTAATTCCTTTTGGCCCTAACACACAAGGGTCTGCCATAAACAAGCACATAGCTGACTGCTTCTAATTTACTTGACTTGACTGTGGAAAGGTATGTCAAGGCTCATAATGTCAGCACCATGACAGTGCCAGTAATCCACCTGAGGTCAAATCCATAGAAGAGATATGTAAGGCTGCAACTTGAACTACTGTCTACATATTCACATCCCTTTTCTGTGTGGCGAGGGATTCCCACAGCAATTGCAGGTTTTGTCAATCTGTCCTGCACAATCTCTTTGGCATTTAGAAAGTAATTTTATAAACTTCCGCAGACTTAGGATGCATGTATTTGAGGCCTATTTTATAAAGTGTACACTCATACTATATAAATGGAGCATAAGTGGTGTAAAAATGCACACAAACTAAACTGTAAGCAGTTACACCTGTTCTATGACAGGTATAAAGGCCACACCTAGATTTTTCATGCACCCACATAAGTTATAGTATTTTATAACTATGCACTCCATCTATGTGCTTACAGAATAACAACTGCCTAAAGTCTACGCAAACATGCCCATTCGCATATGTAAGTCCTTGAAAATACTGACTTATGTGCACAAATGATGTCTTACCTTTATGCTGTTCTCTTATAAAATCAGGCCCTTAGAATCCAACTCAGTACCTCCAGGGCCTATTTTTATTATTTCCGATTATCTTCTATAAAAAAAAAAAGATATTCAAAAGATCTGTTGTCAGCAAAAACATCAGTTTATCTTTACATTAATATTCAGTTTTTCTGTTTTTTCCCTATTTTTCTTAGAGTCAAGTGGTAGCTACGAATTTCCATGAGTGAGGACTACATATCATCCTCGTTCTTGTAGAAAGCAAAATTGATTACCTGTAAAATGTGTTCATGTACAGCAGGATATTAGTCCTCACAAAACACTATTCCTAAAAGTTGGCTTCTCCTAGTAAAATCTATATATTGGACAGAGATGGCCCCATACGACTACCATAGTGCAGTACACTAATAAGTTCTTTGATTTCCATCAGATGTACCTAGTTTTAGTATACTGTTGTAAATTGAGGAAATCATTTTGTAAAGTTTATCTCCATTGAAATTTCACAAAAAGAGATACATGAATGTTGATGTGATCTGGGTTGTCTTTTAGAAAATTATATATATTAGAAAATAAAATAGGAGAGCTCAGGGCTGGTGAAAGGATATGAGATGCCTAGGCAAACCTCATTCTTTGTGCCCCCCTGCTCCTACCTCCACCCCCTTTGTCACCACTACCACCCCCTCTCTGGGACCTGCAGTGGCAGCAATTCTTCAGATAGCCCTGCAGCACCCACTTAAGCCTCTGACACAGCAGGGCTGTTTGTGCTTCCACCCCCTCTGATGCATGATGCTGACTTCCTGTTTGCATGGGCAAGCCGCTTCCGCTCCCATGCAAACAGGAAGTTGGCATTGTACATCAGAGGAGGCAGAAGCACAAACAGCCCTGCAGTGTCAGAGGTTTAGTAAGCACTGGAAGACTGTCTGAATTAATTCCATCACTGCAGGTCCTGGAGAGGGGTGGCAATGGTGGCAATGGGCCAACCTTGGGCCACTGGTGTTCTAGGTGACCGCCTAGTTTGCCTCAGGGTAGCACTGGTCCTGGGAGAGCTGTATTTATGTGGTAAATCTCAATGAATTCATGAAGGCTGAGAGGCCCTATGTGAGATTTACAGCTTAGACTGTGACCCCATTTGAGCAGGAAAATAACTCATGTAACTGAATGTAACTTGTCTTGAGCTTGAATTTCTAAAAGGCAAAGCCAAATGTGTCACAGGTGGGTAAATGAATTTCTTTACCAGTAGCCGTTGGCCTCCAATGTATAGAGGCCAGGACTACTGGTAAAGAAATTCATTGAAAATAATACTGAAAAGCATAAAGGCGAATAATATTGAAAAGCATAAAGGCAAATTTTAGAAAGGGCATGAAGAGGGAAATCCCCACTTCCATTTCAAGACATGAAGAAGCAAACCAATATTTTACAAGAGGTTCTGTAAAACAGCTGAGCATTCCCATGTCTACAAAAAGCTGATTCTGGTTGGGTATGCCCTAAGGCAGTGATTCCCAGTCCTGTCCTCGGGTACTCCCAGGCCAGTCAGGTTTTCAGGATGTTCACAATGAATATGCATGAGATGCATTTGCATACAATGGAAACAGTGCATGCAGATCTCTCTCATGCATATTTATTGTGAATACCCTGAAAACCTGACTGGCCTGGGGTACCCAAGGATTGGACTGAGAACCCCAGATTTAGATGAACAATAGAAATTTAAAAAATGGAGATAGAAATATTTAGATGCAGGCCCAAGTCCTAAATTAAAGGTAGTTTAAAGTACATAGGATAGGGGCCAATGTACAAAACAAAGAGTTTTGCTGAAATGAGCCAAGCCCTCCAAGACAATTTTCTCAATGTGCCAGTTCATTTAAATAATATGGAAATTTGATTCACAGCATTTTTCTTGTGAAAAGATATGTGCAAAATTGTGGAATTTTCCAAAAATACTTCACTACAGCTTCATGATGATTTTGCATATGCTTTGTGAACAGCTTCATGCAAATGAAGTTTTGCCACAAAGAGGATAACTTTAGGTCTTCTAGGTAGGGAAACAAATGTTTAGGTCCCTTTAAAACTACCCAAGTGTTTTCTAAAATGTTCAACAAGTGCTGAGCCTTTTATCAAATTATATAGAGCGCTGCCAAAGAAACACTGGTATTTGGTGCCATGAACAACACAAAAGCCCATTTTATAACCGAAGATATTCAAAACAGGAACGGCATCATTCTGGTGTTTATATTAGTAGTGCTGTTGTTGTTGTTGTTAAGTGCCATCAAGTCGGTGTCGACTCATGGCAACCCTCTGGCTAGTTGTCCTAAATTGTTTTCGGTCTTTAGTCAGGTGGCTCATGGTTGATTGACTGGCACCCGTAGCTGCTGTTATTGTATCGATCCATCTCATTGCTGGCCTTCCTCTTTTGCATTGACCTTCTACCTTGCCAAGCATGATGTCTTTCTCTAATGATCTCTCTCTTCGCATGATTTGTCCAAAGTATGAAAGTCGAAGTCTTGTCATCTGAGCTTCTAAAGAAAGCTTAGGTTTGATCTTCTCTAGTACTGACTGGTTTGTTCTTCGGGCAGTCCATGGTAGACACAGTATTTGTCGCCAGCACCATAATTCAAAGGCATCAATTTTCTTCCTGTCTATCTTTTTCACTGTCCAACTTTCACATCCATATGTCGTTATTGAAAATGCCATGGCTTGAACAAGTCGAATCTTTGTATGGACAGAGACATCTCTGCTCTTGAGAATCTTATCTAGGTCCTTCATAGCAACTCTGCCAAGAGCAATGTGTCATCTGATTTCTTGACTGTTTGTTGCTTCTTTAGTGATAGTTGATCCAAGTAGGCTAAAGTTGTCCACTATTTCAATTTCTTCTCCATCAACGATGAACTTATTCATTTTGCCAGCTGTCGGGATCTTTGTCTTCTTAACATTAAGGTGCAGGCCCATTTTAAGACTATATTCCTTAATCTTGAGTAGCAAATGTTTCAAATTGTCTTCACTTTCAGCCAGTAATGTGGTATCATTAGCAGTGCTACATATACGTATAAAATTTGAATTCCTAATTTATAAATTCAGGTGGCAGATTTAATGAACCTGCATGTCAGAGGAGCTAATTAGGGAGCCATCGTCTGAAACTCAAACTATGCCTTAAGGGAAGTAGTTTTGAACATTAAAGAAGTTAGCAAATTCCTCCCTCAAACACTCCTTCAAACCAAGGTTAGCCAGGGGTTATGTGTCACTCAAATGCTGATGGATAAAAATGCTGATCTCTATATATGGCCATTATAAAATATGGTAATAATGTATACTGTGAAGGACCATTCAGAATATGCTTCCTTTAAATACCTGCATGCTGCTGTTTAAAAGCCTTTTCTAAAATCGCTACATATGTTTATTTATATGTGTAAATTGCACTTATCATTTCTAAATTTATTCCTAAACTGGTAAATAGGACACATAACATTTCACAAAAGGATTGTGCATGCTATTTGCTATTTTAGTATATGAAATCATGTCTGCAAAGTCATTCACTGCTTCAGACCTCAGCCTCAATGAGATAAGGGATGCTAGAAATGGAAAAAAAAAACACAGATTGGATGAGAAGAAATCTTTTATTCCTGGACTAACTCTTGTAAACTAAATTCATTTGTAGGTCCGTATTGCTATTGGTGCAAGGCAAGGGGACTAAGCAGCTTTTCATTATGCAGAGCCTCATCAGGCTTAGAGATTTTCTTTCTTTCTTTCTCATACCTTCAAACTTTATTACAACTCTCGGAGATGTACGAGTTAAGTTACTCTGTTGAAAAGGCCCATAACCTAATAGAAGCATATTGCAAGCAGAGTGAAACATGTGTAGGAGGTATGACATTCTCTCCTTTAAGGCAGATTTCACTTTCAATCAGGGTTGTTTTGATAGATGTGTCATTCCTTTCTTAGGTCAGGGCAGAAACGCCTTTTTTCTTCTTTTTACTTTTAGTGAACATAAACCATCCTAGCAGTCACTGGGTAGATAGCCATCTTCTCCTGGGGTTCAACAACTTCACCTTGTTTCATTTAGTTAAGTCTTTTAGCTTAAGGTTCAATAAATATGTGGAGGTTTTGTTGCAAGACAGGATCATGTCTGAGTGGACAGTGTAATAAGCCATGTACTAAAACTGCACAGAGCTGCAACACAAATTTCCTAACACATGCATTGAAAAAAATAATTTATGCCCAGTGCACTAAACAAATTGCATACAAATAACGTGCACACAAGAAAATGTGTGCAAACAGGGAGAGCATGACAATCACTATGAAAACATACACACAGTTTATTGCATCAGGTGCTAGCCATAGAAAAATTGATATTTTGTTCAGAGATTTTATGGGGATCTTCAGAACCGTTGTATGCATATAAACCACTGCATGTCAGTCTTAAATTATGTGCATTAGATTATGCACATATCTGGAATGTTAAATGTGTTTTCTATAAGACCATATAACACATACGCAAAAATTAGAGAGTTCACTATAATGGTCCAGCTGGTTCATGAACTAACACAAGGGGAAGCTATTGTAGACCGTAGTAAAAAAAAAAAAACAACAACCTGTGAGAGAGTCAGTTGGACCATTAAATGATAGAGGGGTAAAAGGGCTCTAAGGTAGGACAAGGCCGTAGTGGAGAGACTGAATTAATTCTTTGCTTTGTTCTTTATTGAAGTTGATATTGGAAAGTTACCCATGCCTGAAATGGTATTTAAAGGTGATGTATCAGAAGAATTCAAACAAATCTTGATAAACCAAGAAGATGTATTACAATTATTTGATAAACTAAAGAGTAGCAAATCAACTGGACTAGACAGTATAAATCCCAGGGTGTAAAAGAATTGAAATATGAGAGTGCAGATATTACTATTAGTAATATGTGATCTATCATTAAAATCATCTGTAGTACCTGAAGACTGGAAAATGTCCAATGTAATGATAATTTTTAAAAAGGGATCCAGGAAACTATTGAATGGTGAGCCTAATGTTAGTACCAGGCAAAATGATAGAAACCACTATAAAGAATAAAATTACTGAACATGTAGAGTCATGTTTAATAGGAGAAAGTCAACATGGATTTAGCAAAGGAAAATCTTGGTTTACTAGTCTGTTATATTTTTTTGAAGGTGTGAATAAACAGGTAGATAAAGGTGAGCTGGTTGATATAGTATATCTCCATTTTCAAAAAGTCTTTGAGAAGGTCCCTTATGAGAGACTCTTGGTGAAATTAAGAAGTCATGGGATAGGAGGCAGTGTACTTTTTTGCATCAGGAACTGATTAAAACAAAAACAGAGATTAGGATTAAATGGCCTATTTTCTCAATGGAGAAAAGTGAATAGTGGAGTACCCAGGGATCTGTGCTGGGCCCGCTGCTTTTTAACATATTCATAAATGACGTGGAAATGGGAACAACAAAGTGAGGTGATCATATTTGTAGATGACACAAAATTATTCAAAGCTGTTAAAACACAAGAGGATTGTTAAAAATTGCAAGAGGACCTTGATAAACTGGAAGACTGGCTGCCCAAATGACAGATGGAATTTAATGTGGACAAGTGCAAGGTTATGCACCTAGGGAAGAACAACCCATACTATGGTTTCACGATGCAAGGTTCTACATTAGGAACCATCGCCTAGGAAAAGGATTTAGGCATCATCGTGGATAATACGTTGAAATCCTCTGCCCTGTGTGCAGCAGTGGCCAAGAAAGCAAATGGAATGCTAGGAATCATAAGGAAAGAAATGGAGAATAAAACAAAAGATATTATAATGCCTATGTATCATTTCATTGCGCAACCGCACCTTGAATACAGTGTGCAATTCTGGTCGCCAAAAAGGATATAGCAGAATTAGAAATGGTACAGAGAAGAGCCGCCAAAATGTAAAGGGGATGGAGGGAAACCCCTATGAGGAAAGGCTTAAAAGGTCAGGGCTCTTCAACTTGGAAAAAAGATGGCCGAGGGGAGATATGATAGAGGTCTATAAAACAAATGAGTGGAGTAGAACAGGTAAACATAGATCATTGTTTACTCCTTCAAAAAGTAGAAAGACTAGGGAGCAGGCAATGAAGCTATAATGTAACCCATTTAAGACTAATAGGAGAAAATATTTTTTCACTCAATGGATAATCAAACTCTGGAATTTGTTATTGGAAGATGTAGTAAAAGCTGTTAATGTAGCTGGGTTTAAAAAAAGGTTTGGACAAGTTCCTGGAGGAAAAGTCCATAAACCATTATTAAAGAGGATCAGAGAAATTCACTGTTTGTCCCAGATAAGCAACATGGAATCAGTGTACCTTTTTGGGAACCCAACAGGTACTTGTGACCTGGATTGGCCACTGTTGGAAACATTATACTGGGCTTGATGGACCTTGATCTGTCCCAATATAGTATATCTTATGTTCTCCAGGGAGGAGTGGTCTAGTGGTTAGGACAAGGTACTTCAGGCCGGAGGGCCAGTGGTTCAAGTCCCACCTGGGGACAGCAATCTCAGGCCGGAGGGACTGGGATTTTTAGCCTTATAGGCACTCCTTGTGGTCTTGGGCAAGCCACTTAAACTCCATTGCCCATGTTCCCTATAAGTATTAGCATATGTGTCTCATATCCCCTCATGTTAAATGTATCCCCCAATTGACCGCTTTGACCCGGTGAAAAGCAGGATATAAATACAGCTAAATAAAATAATAAATAAAATAAAATAAAATAAATAAATAAACAAACAAACAAGCAGGAAGTCAATCCTCACATATGGGGTGCTGACAGAGCCCACGCGGAGCATTTCCCCAGCTTTCAAAGAAAGCCTTTGGAATGCTATCACGCATGTGTGGTCCCCTTTCCGCCCAAGGGTGCCATCTTGCTCAGTCTCCTCTTTTTCTGCGGAGCCCAAAGGACGTCGGTTCAATTTCCCTGGAAAAAATCCTTGCTATATCCTTTAAAATTAGCTGTTCCTGGTTTGCGTACCGGTTCCTCTTACCATCTCGAGCTGGCAAAGGGCTTGGCACCATTCTCAGCTCTCTACCGATTTTTTTCTTTGAGGCTTGCCTCGACCGGCATTCTTGCCCTTTTTTTGCCCAGAGGTTGTCGACCCCAGGCGGGTGTCTTCCCACCATGTCTCCTGGTAGGTTCAAAAACTGTGACCACTGCAGTCAAACCATATCTGTCACCGACACCCATGACTGCAGTTTATGCTGCCTGGGACCATACTATGACAGCACCTCCTGTGACCTGTGCCAGGCCATGATGCCTAAGACCATTAAAAAGAGGTCCAAGTCGCAAGAGAAACTGTACCCCAGGTCCGACTCGGCACCAGCCTCCCCAACACCGAGCTCCAAGCCCAGCACTTCCAGAGAGGGCCGAGTGTCCTTGGAGTCCTGCAGCAGCAGCTCCTCCAGAAAGACCTCTGATCCAGAGCAGAAAAAGAAAAAATCCTCAAAGTCTGTCGAAGTTATGTTGACGAAACCCAGTAAGACCACCCGAAGGGACTTGGGCGATTCTGAGAAACATCCCACTGTACTCAAGAAGAATACCTCAGCTGGGAGAGACCGTGTGAGGATCCTCGAGGCCATAGTCCTCATCGAGGACGCACTCGAGAGAATGCTGGCACCGGGCCCGAGATCCTTGGTGCCCATGCTGAAAGCTGCAGAACCTTCTGGCCTGGAGTCTAGAATGGCTGCCATGGAGCAGAACATCACTTCTATCCTGGTCATGCAGCAGGCAATGATGGCAAGTTTGTCCTTGGGTAAGTCCTCAGCCCCGGTCCTGTTCCTCAGGAATCCAGTCCTCCCTGGCCAGTTTCCTAGACTTCAACCCCAGGTCCTCAGGAAGGCCCTGACCCTTTGGGGCAGGCCTCGAACTAAGGAGTCACAGGGCCTTGGATTCATCGTCCCCTCTTGACTCTGAGTGGGAGACCGACGACAAGGCCTCCCCAGAAACCAGATGGCATCAAGACATCCCCTTGGACCCATCTCCCCCAGCATCCTGGCGCCATTCTCCTCTGGAGGACGTGGCCTTCCATGACTTTGTCATGGATATGGCCAGGGCCCTCTCGGTGCAAACCGAGGCAGAGGAGGACCCATGCACCGAGGAGCTGGAGATCCTCCAGTTCGAGTCTCCACCCAAAGAGACTCTCACAGTGTCAGTACAGGCTATCCTTGAGCGGCTACTATTGAGAATGTGGGAGACCCTGGCGTCAGCTGACACCTCAATGCCATATGCTGCATCAGGAAGGGGCCGGGGTTTCACAAGCCCCAACTGCCACACAACTCCATGGTTGTTAAGTCAATCAGCAAAAACTAAAAATCCAGAAGATTTATTCTTCTGTCCCCCCGGGCAGGGATGCTAGAGCCCTCAACGCCATGGGGTGCAAGTGCTATTTGGTCTCGATGCTGGGGTGTCAATTCCAGGCCTATGAGCTATTTATAGGCATATATTTGAAGGCCCTAACTCAGGAATTGTCTGTATTCTCAGCGGAGCTGGCCAGGGAACCTCTCAATCGGTTCCAGGCTCTGACCTCCAGGATCAAGGACTGCTCAAAGTTCCTCTCCCAGGCAGCCTATGATGGATTTGAGTCCGCAACTCAAATAGCAACCAGCAGCAGAGCCCGATGTCAAGTCTGGCTACAGTCCTCGGATCTCAAACAGTAGGTTCAGGACAAGCTACTCGACGTCCCCTGCACTGGTGAGAACTTGTTCGGCAAACCAATGGCTGACAAGGCAGCCAAGATAGAGGCTGAAGTGGTGACCCACCAGAGGCTCTCAAAAAAGACCTCTTCCTTTCCCCACAAAATTCCCTCGGGGAAAAGACCCCTATTACCCAGGAAAAAGGGGCACTTCCAGCAGGGTCACCAATACCAGGGCTTCTCGGGCCAGCAGCAGGGTTCCCATCCCAAAAGGCAGGGCCAAGGAGCTCAGAGGCCTAAGGCTCAGAAGCCTCAAGCCCCTGCCCCAGACTAACAAGGGGGTCGTTTTTGACTCCCAGGGCAGGGCCTCCCCCGAGACCCCCCCTAACCAGCCCACAGGGGGCTGCTTGGCACTCTTTGCCCAAACGTGGGCCAGGGTCACCTCAGACCAATGGGTGCTGCAGGTGGTAAAGGAGGGATACCTCCTCCACTTACAACAGGTATCACCCAGGTTCTTTACAGGAGAGCCAATGCAACCTTTCCTTCACCAGACCTTTCTGCTCTCAGAGCTTGCAATCTGCTCAGGGACAACACTGTAGACCCCGTACCCAGGCATCTGTGGGGGAAGGGCTTCTACTCAAGGTTCTTCCTTGTCCCCAAAAGAACAGGGGGCCTCAGGCCCATACTCGACCTGTGAAACAAGTTTCTGGTGAGGAAGAAGTTCAAGATGCTCTCCCATGGAACACTGCTGCCCTACCTCCACCAAGGAGATTGGCTGTGCTCCTTGGATCTAAAGGATGCGTACACTCACATCCTGATCCACCCCTCCCACAGACAATACCTACGGTTCATGGTGGGAGGAGGGCACTACCAGTACAGAGTGCTGCCCTTTGGCCCGACTTCATCCCCAAGGGTCTTTACCAAGTGCTTGACGGTGGTAGCCGCTCACTTGCATCTTCAAGGGGTCTTTGTCTTCCCCTATCTGGACAACTAGCTAATCAGAAGTGGTACGGCCTCAGAGATCAGACAGGCCACAGAATGTATAACCCTCCAGCTGCAGCACCTGGGATTCACCATCAACTATCCCAAGTCCCATTTAGCTCCAACCAAAAGTCTGGAGTTCATTGGGGCGCAGTTGGACATGCTACAGGTCAAAATTATCCTGCCAAGAGAAAGGGCAGACCACTTCATGCAACTGGAAGGAGAGGTACAGTGCTGCCGGTCAGTACAGGCATGTCTCCTTCTTCGCCTGTTAGGCCACATGGACTCAACGGTCCATGTCACACCATTAGCTTAACAGAGCCACGAGAGAGAAACTCTCCTTTCACAGCTCTGAAAGGTCCGCACTGAGAGAGCTGACTCAGGGAGGGCTCTGCCAGGCAGGGGGGGCCCCCGCGGGACACTTGATTCTGCCGCTGCCACTGCAGCCAGTTTATTTTTTAATTTACCTGGGCTGATGGGGGGGAGGGGGGTTAGGACTGGTTATGGGCTATGGGCTGATGGGGGGGGGTTAGGACTGGAGGTGGTCTGTGGGGGGGGTTAGGAATAGTAATGGGCTATGGGGGGCTAGGACTGGAAATGGGCTGATGGGGGGGGCTAGGACTGGAAATGGGATAATGGGGGGGTTAGGACTGGAGGTGGGCTGATGGAGGGGATTAGGACTGGTAATGGGCTATGGGGGGCTAAAACTGAAAATGGGGTGATGGGGGGTTAGGACTGGAAGTGGGCTGATGGGGCTTAGGACTGGTAATGGGCTTTGGGGGGCTAGGACTGGTAATGGGCTATGGGGGTCTAGGACTGGTAATAGGCTGGAGGGGTTGCTAGGACTGGACAAGGGCTGAGTGGCAGGGGGCTTGAACTGCAAATAACTGATGGGCAGGGGGGCTTGGAATGGAAATAGGCTGAGTGGAAGGGGGGCTTGAACTTTAAATAGCTGATGGGGAGGGGGCTTGGAATGGAAATGGGCTGGGAGGGGAGGGAGCTAGGACTGGAAATGGGCTGAGTGGTGGGGGGAGCTAGGACAGGAAATGGGCTGATGGAGGGGCTAGGATAGGACTGGAAATGGGCTGTTGGGGGGTGCTAAGATTGAAAATAGGCTGTGGTTGGGGCTTGGATTGAAATGGACTCATGGAGGGGCTAGAACTGGAAGTAGGCTCATGGGGTGCTTGGATTGGAAATGGGCTGAGTGGAGGGGAGCTAGGATTTGACATGGGCTGATGGTGGGGCTAGGAAAGGACTAGAAATGGGCTGATAGGGGGCTTGGATTGGAAATGAGCTGATGGAGGGACTCAGATAGGACTGGAAATGGATGGGGGAGCTAGGACTGGAAATGGGCTGGTGGTGGGGCTAGGATAGGATTGGAAATGGGCTGATGCGGGGACTAGAAGGGAGCGGATGCTGGGTGGGGCTGGAACTAGAAGGGAGCTGCTGTTGGGGGAGGATTAGAATGGGATGGAGCTGGGAGAGTGAAATGGAGAGGGGACAAAATATTTTGTGTGGGAGGGAAGAAAAATCTACAATTGGCCGGGTATTGGGAGAGTAAGTGGGGATTGAGGATGGAGGGGTAAAATTTGAGTGGATGAAATAGGAATGAGGAAAGAGCAAAAGGAGAAAGATTAGTATGTTAAAGCAGCTATAGAGAGAGAATGGAAAAAAAACTAGGAGTGGAGGAGTGGCCTAGTGGTTGGAGCTAGGTACTTCAGGCTGGAAGGTCGGGGGTTCAAATCCCACTAGAGGACAGCAACCTTGGGCTGGAAGAACTGGGGTTTCTAGTCCCACAGGTGCTCCTTGTGGTCTTGGGCAAGACACTTAACCCTCCATAGCCCATATTCCCTGTAAAATAGTTATCTCCAAGTTATAACACCCTGTTCAATGTAATTTCAGTTTGTTCAATGTAAACTGCACTGATGCAGAATAGCGCGGTATATAAGAGAAAGTAAATAAATAAATAAATAAACAAAAGAGAGAAGAAAGGACAAATGGGCAGCAGACAATGGAGAGTTAGCAGAAGACACGAAGAAACCAGAAGAAAGTGGCTGGAGCAATTGCAACTGAAAAAAAATGCACAAAAGGTAGAAAAATATCTCTTAATTTATTAACTGGAATATGTCAGCTCTGGGAAATGTGCATCATTAACGTCTGCGCTTTGCTTAGTACAAGAGGAAATTAATTTATAGTTTTATTTCTACAGTGTTGTTGTACATTCCAAGTTTGGCTTTTGGGGTTCCCAGTTTAATTATTGTCTTCCTGTTTCTAAATTGTAATTCCTTGTTTGGTGATGGTTTATATTCTGCATGTGTAACTGAGCTGAGGTATTCTGTTTATGTAATTCCTATTTGACATTGCCACTTGTTCTCTTTCCCCAGTAGGTCATGTATTCTTATTCTCTGAAATGTACTGCCTTAATATTTGCAGTGTTGCCTTTTGATAGGTAGAGTATGGTGCTTTGTGAGTCCTGGTAGTGCTGTTAGGATACGGCAGGTTTGCTATGGGTTCTAAATGGGCAGTGTTTGTAGTAGTTCCTAATGTTCCTGGCAGTTGGCACTGGATTATAGTAATGTAGAAATCTTTTTGTCTTTCTTTATCAATACACTCATTAAGAGGCATGTTTATTAAAAGTTAGTGTATGGTAACATTATGAAAATGAGGCCCCGTGCCAAGTCTCCGCACATGGCCCCGCGCCCCCCTTTGGCCGCCCCTGCCCGCACCACAGCAGACCCTGACAACAGATGCCTCCCCTCCTGGAATGGGGGGCACATTGTGGGAACTGCTGCATGCAAGGCAGCTGGTCCCAGGAGGAGTCACTCTTGCATATCAATCTCCTCAAACTCAGGGCAATCTTCCTAGCACTGCAGGTGTTCCGCCACCGCCTATGGCACCAGCCTGTCCTGATCCAAATGGACAACCAGGTAGCCATATTTTATATCAACAAGCAGGGAGGCACAGGCTCGTAGTCCCTCTGTCAGGAAGCGCAGTGAGCAACAGAATGCTCCTGCAAGCAGTATACCTGACAGGCCAAGACAACTGTTTAGCAGACAGGCTGAGCAGAGTCCTTCGCCCACACGAGTGGAGCTTGAACCCCAGGCAGTGAAGCAGCTCTTCCACCACTAGGGCAGGCCACTGCTGGACCTGTTTGCCTCCCTGGACAACACACAGCTACTGCACTTCTGCTCTCAACAACCTCACCCAAGGAGACTGGCGGCAGATGCCTTTCTAATCTCGTGGTCAGAGTGCCTGCTATATGCATTTCCACCGACTCCCTGGTCACCAAGACCCTTTTCAAGGTCCAGAGTGAGAGAGCATCAGTCATACTTATCGCACGCAGTCCCCCTGGGCCGAGCCCTGGACTTTCTATCCCAGGAGGAGGACTCCCTTTGGCACCCCAATCTGGGGTCAATGTCGCTTACGGCATGGCTGCTGAAAGGGTAGCACTGGCCCCCTTTATCCTGCCAAAGGAAGTTGAGGAGGTTCTTCTGGCTTCTCGGAAACCCTCCGCCAGGCAGGCCTATGCTTTTAAGTGGAGACAGTTCTCCGTCTGATGTGCATAGAAAGCGGAGAATTCCAATTCCTGCCATGTACAACTGGTTCTTCAGTACCTATTACAGTTGTCACACAGCAGCCTGAAATCCAACTCAGTGAGGGTGCATCTAAGGGCCATAGCCGTGCACCACCACCCTATCTAGGGAAAACCTCTCTCTAACCAGCCCCCATTCTCTAGGTTCCTCTGGGGCCTCCTGTTGTCCAAGCCCCCCCTCCGCCCCTCCGGCAGTGGAATGAGACCTCAACATGGTGCTGTCCCAGCTCACTAAACCACCATTCAAACCCCTGGCCACTTGTCTGCTGAGATATCTGTCTTAGAAAGTAGCCTTCCTGGTGGCTCTCACATTCACTTGAACTCCAGGCCCTGGTGACGGATCCACCATACACAAGGTTCTTTAAGAACAGGGTGGTGCTCCCCACCTTCTTCCCGTGGCCTCATGCCAGCAGGGAGGAACTCATACTTCACACATTAAATTGCAAGCAGGCCCTGTCCTTCTACTTGCAATGGAATCAGGCCCATTGGAAAGCTCTGCAGCTTTTTGTGTCTTATGACTCCAGCAGACTGGGGCTCCCCGTGACCAAGCGAACTCTGTCCACTTGGGTGGCGGACTGTATTGCCCTCACCTATGAGCGAGCTGGCCTCTCCCTTAAGCAACGGATCACAGCGCATCGCATGAGGGGGATGACGATGTCAGTGGCCAACCTCTGCTCAGTGCCGGTGATGGACATCTATAAGGCCGCCACATGGTCTTCAAGTTCATACATTCGCAGCTCACTATGGCCTGGAGAGCGAGTCCTGTAGGGACAGTGCCTTTGGCCAGGTGGTACTCCGTAATATTCTCGGGGTATAGGCATCTCCTGCCCTCCGCCCTTCTGTGTTCAGGCTATCAGAGTGATGTGTTGCTGGACATTAGGATCTTGTAGAGTCTCTCAGTGGGGACACATCTTCTGCAACTCATGGCTATCTAATTAATCGCCGTTGGTGCTGTCTTGGTTCGGTCCTCGGCAGCCTGAAGCTAGGGAGTCCCATATGTGAGGACTCACTTCCTGCTTGTTCCTGGAGAAAGAGTAGTTACTCACCTGTAACAGGTGTTCTCCGGAACAGCAGGAATCAGCCCTCATAGCCCTCCCTCCTCCTCTGGGAGTTGCCTCCCTACCTTGTTTTAGTTTTTACTTCCATCCTAGCTATGTCATCTGACTGAGCAAAATGGTATCCTTGGGTGGGAAGGGTACCACACATGCATGATAGCATTCCCAAAGGCTTTTTTTGAAAGCTGGGGAAATGCTCCGTGCGAGCTCCGTTGGCGCCAACATCACCCCATATAATGAGGGCCAATTCCTGCTGTTCCCGGAGAACACCTTTTACAGGTGAGTAACTAGGCTTTCTTACATTATTATGTCCAGTCTATTAACTCTCTACATATATGCATTACTAACAGTATTAAGAAATGGGCGATCCAAAACAATTTTTCCGTGCATAAGTTTAATTGGTATATTATCTCTCAAATGGAGGTGTAAGAGGTAAAACAAATAAATAAAATTAAATAAAATAAGAGTAATGTAGGTGCTATCACATTTGGCATACCAGTGATATAAAAAAATCCATCTTAATCTCATGTCATTGTGCCTGTAGCTCAGGATACTAGATGTGCTACCTACCCGCAGGACCTCCTGATGATGGCTTGAGCCTGCCCAGCCACAGAAAATCAAGGTCTTCAGATCATGTGCTAAATCCCCAGCATTAGAAACCATGCATTAAGCCGTCAGGTCTTGTGTGCACTTCATTGAATCTTGATTTACTAGCTAATGCTTTCATTATCATTGGATTTAAATAACAATATACTGATGTCTATGCATTTCTTTGTAGAGTTCTCTTGTGGGCTGAACACTTTGGTGCATAGGGTGGCCATAGCTGTGCAGAAATTTATGCACAGAATCTACGCTAAGCTGTGCACTAAGCATCCTGCGCTTTATTAAAGTGGCCCCTTTATTGGATACGCAATGTAATCTATGAGTGCATGCTACTTTCCCAAATTATACTTTCTTCTTGGCATCTGAAATCTATAAATGACAGCAAAAAATATGCAGATTTTTGAAAGTTTAATTTTTGTTTGCATAAATTACTGCAATAACAAAATATATTACAAATAATTGAAATTAAACTAAAAGATAATGTATACAGTCTGGACTAAAGGAAAAATCTATTTCTAGCATACTTCCTGTTGTGCTTGGGGATCTCGCTCTCTTTACACGTCTCCTGTGTTATCCCCTTCAATCAGCAGAGAGAAGCAGGGATCAGTGAATTTTACCTGCTGCTGCCTCCTTTTCTGCCAGCTTCCCTTCGAGGACAGAACTACATGGGTTCACTGGGTCTTGCGAAAATATGGGGTCCCTGCAGTTCCAATTTTAGAGCATAGACAGCAGGGAAAGAGGAAGCAGGAACTGGTAAGAAGCACTGCTCGTCTTGATTCCTCTTGCCTACTGAACATGATCGCACAGAGAAAAGGGAAGATGATGCAGGAGGGTGGGAAGGAAAAGCATAGTTACTCACCTGTAACAGGTGTTCTCTGGGGACAGCAGGAATCAGTCCTCACATATGAGTGACGTTGGCACCGACGAAGCCTGTGTGGATTCACTCCCCAGCTTTCAAAGAAAGCCTTTGGGAATTAGACCACGCATGCTTGGTCACCTTCCCACCCAAGGGTTCCATCTTACCTCAGTATGATGACATAGCTCAATTAAGCAGAAAAAAAACCCCAACTCCACAGGGAGAAGGGAGGGTTGTGAGGACTGATTCCTGCTGTCCCCAGAGAACACCTGTTACAGGTGAGTAACTATGCTTTTTCCGGGAACAAGCAGGAAATCAATCCTCACATATGGGATGCCCAAGCTACAGGATACTGAAAAAACCTATAGGAGCCACGGGCGACCCAAAAAACCCCAAGCCATGCAGGGCAGCAAGGAGCGCTGAAATGCTTGACGTCCAGAGACAAAGTCCAACCTTAACTATGGAATCATCTCACCGGTAGAATAGACACAACAGACTGGAGGGAAGGTGTTGCACTATTCCCCAGAGAGGTGATGAAGTACTGCCTGGCCGAAGGTGCTGTCGCACTGTGAGCTTTCCTCCAAGCAGTAATGCACTGCAAAGGTATGGACCAAAGACTAGGCCCAATGTCTAGCAATGACCCAGCCAATATCTAGCAGAGAGATAGAGTGCAGGTGGGCCACAGAGGCTGCCATAGCACGCACATTATGCATGGTAATGTGATGATCCAGGGAGAGTCCAGTCTGCTCGTAGGTGAAGAAGATGCAGTCCACCACCCAGGTAGACAAGGTATGCTTGAAAAACACAACCCTGAGCTGGTTGACATCATAGGAGACAAGTAGCTGCGACGAGCAGCAATGGAGCTATGTCCTCCGAAGGTAGAACAGTGCCCTCTTGCATGCCAGGGTGTATAGTGAGGCCTCTGCTCGGGATGCGTGATGCCTGGGAAAGAAGGTAGGAAGAACTACCTCCTAGTTCATGTGAAAAGCGGACATCACCTTAGGCAGGAATTTCGGGTGGGTCTGGAGAACAACCCTGATTTTGTGGAACTTGGGGTAGGAGGTGTGGGCCACCAATACCTGTAGCTCACTAACTCTTCTGGCTGAAGTGAGCGCTACTGGGAACACCACTTTCCACGACAAGAACTTGAGATGGCACATAGCCAGGGGTTCAAATGGGGAAGCCATCAGCTTGCCGAGAATAGCGTTCAGGTCCCACACCACCGACAATGGGTAGACAGGGGCCACGAGAAAAGCCCCTTCATGAAGGAGGCCACCAGGGGGTGTACAGAGTCGGGCTGGCCAATGATGAGGTGATGAGGTGCCACTAAGGCGCTGAGATGCACTCTGACAGAGTTGGACTTTAGACCAGCCAGGGATAGGTGCAGAAGATATTGCAGGATGTCCTGAACCAAGCAAAAGAAAGGGTTGAGATTCCTCTCTGCGCATCAGACTGAGAATCTATGGCATTTGAGGGCATATGCGTGCCGTGTTGAGTCCTTGCACGATGCCGGTCTCCACGTCCACGGAGAGGTGAAGATGTGCTATAACTAGCTGTTCATTATCCATGCCGTCAGGGCGAGGGACTAGAGGTTGGGATGAAGAAGGGTCCCATCCTCCTGTGACAGCAAGTCTGGGCCCTGGCCCAACAGTATGGGGGCTGCTCAGGACAGCTGCAGGAGCAGAGGAAACCATGACTGCATGAGTCACCAAGGAGCAATGAGGATTATGGAGGTCCGGTCTGACTGGATCTTGAGAAATGTCTTGGGAACCAGTGGGGTAGGTGGGAACGTGTACAGCAGACTCCCGGACCAAGGTAGGGGAAAGGCATCTTCCGCCACTCAGTTTGGGACCAGCCTCCATGGTCAGAAGCGCAGCAACTGCATGTTCTCGAGGCTGGAAAAGATCCAACGTCGGGATCCCCCAACATTGGAAGATGGAGTTGGCTATCATTGGATTGAGGTGCCACTCATGGGGCTAAAGAATTCTGCTGAGTTGATCTGCAAGCAGATTGGCCTGGCCTGGCAGGTAGACTGTCCAGAGGACCATGCCATTTTCCATGGCAAAGTTCTACAGGCGAACCACCTCCCAGCAGAAGAGGTATGAGTCCGTTCCCCTCTGTTTGTTGATGCAAAACATTACTACTTGGTCCATCTGGACAAGCACAACTGGCCCGCCAGGTGGAACACCCGAAGGGTGTTCTTCACAGCTCAGAGTTCCAGGATGTTGATCTGGAGGGTACGTTCCTCCCGAGTCCAGGCGCCCCATGACTGTAGACAATCACAATGAGCTCCCCAGCCAAGCTTGGAGATGTCTGTGGTTAGGACATATTGTGCCAGGGGGGCCTGGAGAGGTAGGCTGGCCATGAGATTCGGTCAACCCTGCCACCAGGCAAGAGAGGCAACCAGGTGCTGGGTGATCCCTACTCAATCATCCAGTTGGCCCGTGACATGAATCCATTGTAAGCTGAGGGTCCACTGGGCCTGACACATCCGGAGATGTACCTGCAGGATCCCATGAACAGTCGAGCCCATATGTCCCAATAGGTGCAGCAGGAGATTGGTGGACACCAATGAGTGGCCCTGTACCTCCTCTGCTAGGGCTGCCAGACATTGTGCCCTGTCTGTTCTGGGTCAAGTTCAGAAGGGTTCCTATGAACTTCAGGTGCTGAATCGGGAACAGGTGTGACTTGGGGAAGGTGATCATGAACCGCAGATGTTGCAGCACCCTTATGGCGAGCTTGCTTTCATAAGCCAGTCTTCCATATAGGGGAAGACAAAGACTCCCAAGCAAGCGGAGGTGAGCAGCGATGATGGCCAGGCATTTGGTGAACACCCTGAGAACCAAGGAAAGGCCGAAGGGAAACACCTTGTACTGGTAATGGCAACCTCTGATGATGAAGCAGAGGTACTGATGGTGCTGGGGATGGATCTTTGAGATCCAAGGAGAATAGCCAATCTCCCTGGAGGAGGTAGGGCAACAACATTCCAAGGGATAATATCTTGAACTTCTCCTTAACCAGAAAGCGGTTTAGGTCCCGCAGATCCAGGATGGGCTGAAAGCCGCATGTCTTTTTTAGGATGAGGAAGTAGCAGGAGTAGAACCCCGATTCTCAAGCAGGGACTCAAGTTCCTTTTGTAGGAGCTGTCTGTGCAGGGAAGTTAAGGGCAGTTCCCCTGGAAAGAAGGGAGAAGGCATCTAGTCGAAGTGCAGAAGGCAGTCCTACCATACTATCTGCAATATCTAGGCATCAGAGGTAAGCAAAGTGGACGAGACACCCACCCTGTATGCCTTAGGCCCTGGCCTTCTGGGGGAAGACAATCTATGCCCAGGGAATCAAAAGCCCCCCCCCCCCCCCAGGCTGTGGCTGGGGCACTGTTTGGGACTTGGGGGTTTCGGCTTACAAGAACCATGCCCCGGGCCCTTGGCCTGCTGACCCTGTAGGGGAGCCTGGTGGGCCAGAAACTGGGGTATTTCCCATAAACCTTCTTCCCCCTTCGGGTAGAAGGGCTTTTTCCCCAAAGCCTTCTGACAGGAAGGGTCAGCCATCTTCTGGGACAGCTAGTCCTGGTCATGAATTCTGACTCCAACTTAGTCGCCTTGTCGGTCATGGGTTTGCCAAAGAGGTTCTCTCCTCAGACAGGAACATCAGCCAGTTTGTCCTGTACCCATTGCTCCAAGTCTGAGGACTGTAGCCAAGTCAAGCAGCAGGCACTAATGCCCACTGCAGCCACACGAGCCATGGACTCGAAGCAGTCAAAGGCTGCTTGAGTTTGGAATTTGGAGCATTCCTTGACAGAGGAAACGAGGGTCTAGAAGCACTCAAGGGATTCACCTATCAGCCCAGCTGAAAACCTGGCGAGTTTCTTCACCAGGTCCGACAGGTACATGCCCATGTACAGCAGGTAAGACTAGATGTGGGCCGCGAGCATTAAGTCCTGGTAGCACTGTCTGCCAAATCCACCTATGGTGCAGGCCTCCCTACCAGGGAGCACTGAGGAGTGCATATTCCGACTTTTTATCCAATGCATGGCCGACTTCACAACCATGGAGTTGTGAGGCAGCTGTGTCTTCTGAATACCGAGGCTCTTGCCAACTTGGTACTGGGAATCAAGTCACCAGCTCACTACTGGCACCATCACTGGAATCTTCCACATGAAACAGTCATAGTGGCGTTGAAGTAATAGGTATTTGGGGAACTGGAGGTAGAGATGAGCGGTATCCGCTCCTGTAAGTTAGTGGATGAGGTGGATATTTTTAATACATTGATTTGTAACTTGTCTGAGACTTGGGGCTGTGAAGTTGATTAGCACTGAACCTAATGGACTTACTGCTTGATTTGTGCTAAGTTTGTTCCTGGCGAGTCAGCTCCGTAGAATTCTAAGAATAGTTGGGTTTTAGTTTCTTTCAGATGTCTCCTAAGGACTTGATGCCTCATGGATTAAGGGGTAAAGAGTTCCAAATGGTTGGAGCGTATAGGGAGAATGCCCAATTACATGTGTTTTGATTGCTCTTGAGCTTCTGGGGTGGTATGTCAAGCAAGTTGAGTGTGTTGTGTCTCCTTAGTCTATTATTCATGGGTTTCCATAGTAGTGTCTGTAGGTAATCTGCTGATTGGTTGAATAGTATGGATGATAGGGGAACTCGTTTTAAGGACTAAGGAAGGGATTTCTGGGTTCCTATTTTTATTTGCTGGCTGCAATCTGAGAGGCACAAGTGGAACCATTTAATGGTGATCTTTGCAGCTCGATGTCATGGAGTCTGTTAAGTAACAATTGGTGGGATATGGAATCAAATGCTGCCTATATGTCCAAAAATAGTAGGATGAACCTGTGAGTGAGGTTTTCTGTGCCAGTAATGAGTGTGTCCATCAAGGAGGTGAGGAAAGTTTCAACTACATGGTGAGGTTGGAATCCATGCTGATGCTGGTCAAATGTGCGTGATTGTTTATGCAATTTTGTAGCTGTGTATGTAGTGCTTTCTCAATGATTATTGCTATGAAAGGGATGCTGGATATGGGTCTGTAAAATTCCAGAAAGCTGATGTCGAAATTGGGCTTCTTTATGATTGATCTGATTGAAGATTATTTTAGCAAGGGCAGTATGTATCCATGTGTTAGTGAGTCATTGCATATTTTATTTATTATTATTTATTTTATTTACATTCTCTTATATACCGCGCTATTCTGCATCAGTGCGGTTTACATTGAACAAACTGAAATTACATTGAACAGGGCATTATAACTTGGAGATAACTATTTTTTACAGGGAACATGGGCTATGGAGGGTTAAGTGGCTTGCCCAAGACCACAAGGAGCACCTGTGGGACTAGAAACCCCAGTCCTTCTGGCCCAAGATTGCTGTCCTCTAGTGGGATTTGATCCCCCGACCTTCCGGCCTGAAGTATTATCAAGATAATTATCAAGATATTATCAAGATAAACGGTATAAGGTGAGATCGTGTGATTTTTATCCATGAGACTGCGCATAGATCCAGTGGAGAGGTTGTAGTGTTTAGGTTGCTAATTATGTTGTTGAATTCTTCGGGGGTAATATTATCAAAGGTTGACCAGCAGTGTATAGCTGAGTTATGCTGGTTATGTGAGGGAAGTGTGAGATTGTTATAGTAGATTGTGTTGTATTTAGTTTGCAAGTAGAGTATCATATATGTGGGTAAAGGGCATGTGGGAGTGGGTTCACTTGTCAGTGATTTAGCTATATTAAAGAGCTCTCTGGGTTTGTTGGTGGCATTCATGATAAGGTTGGTGTGATATTCCCATTTGGCTCTTTTTGTGGTATCACAGTATCTTTGCTGTTCTTCTAGATATGCAGTATGAAGTTGTGGGTTCTCTATCTTCTTCAATTTACATTTGAGGCAACATAGATTGAGTTTCTGTTCCTTTAGCGCTGATGAGTACCATGGGGGGAGATGCTGTCATGTATTATTGATGTCAGTTGGAAGTGTTTAGCCAGCAAATGATATTGTAGAGTTCCATTTGTTGAAGTCTTCAATGTGGGTGTTGACTGGGTTGGCTGTCAGTTGTGATAAGGCCTTTTGTAGGAAGGCTTGGTTGTTGAATGGGAGGACTCTTCAGCTGGTCACTTTGGAGTCTCTGGTTGCATTTGTATGTGCATGGTAACGTGAAGTTTATTTGGCTATGATCAGACCAGGGGAGAATCCACTGTGGGGAGCTTTGAAGTTGGTTGGGGGGTTTGGTGGGCTTTGTAGGACACTGTTTATGGGAGGACTCCATGGCACTTGTATGGCGAGTTTCCATTTGGTGAATTTTTTAACATATGTTATGCTATATATTTATTTAAAAGTATTTCTATACCTCCTTCTCCTTCAATCAAGGCGGTCTCCACAGCAAACAATCATAAGAGTAGGGTCTGGCTGCAGGCATGCTTTGTTCTACTGGTTGCAGAATGTGGCTTTGGTAGAGCCACTGGTGATGGTGAGGCTGGTGGCCATGGTTGGCTACTTCGGTTTGCAGCAGACCTGGGTTGGATTTGGAAGCGCCACAGTGTGTCAGCATTGTCTTTGTGAATGTGAGTTTTACAACTTGTAGGCTGGGTTTGGTTGCTTTGTTGGAGGAGAGGAGCGATATTTGTATTTGCTGTTGTTGCTGCAGGAATTCTCTGGCATTTGCTGGAGGTGCTTTTGGCGATGGCTATGTGGAGCGATGATGAGGTAGGAGCGATGATTTGGCACGATTTGGGAGGCCAGTGATTCCGTTGGTTGGGCTCCAGTGGCACTGGTAGAGGGGTTCTTCTTTGTTCATTGGTTTGAGAGGAAAGTGGTGAGTGGGAGGGTCTCCCAGGTGGAGGATGTTTTGGGGGGGTCAACTTCTATTTGAATTTTGAAGCCAAAAGCAAGTTGACACCATCCCAGTTATTGGAGCATCTCAGTGAACTTTTTGACATCAATGAGGGATGGTATTTTTGATTGAGGAAAGGTGCTCAAGTTGATGGTACAAGTCCAGTACTTGCTCCTATCAGCTCAACCAAGGGCCTGGAATTATTTACCAGTCCTGGGCTCGATGGTGGCAGCCTTGAATTTTAGCGCCCTAGACCAGGGCTCATATGAGACCATTCCAAAGGTCTCTTGGCTCAATGGTCCCCAGAGTGGCAGGAGCTTGGGAATGGTTGTCTCTTCAGAGGGAGGCAAGGCCCAGCCTGTCCTAGTGACTCAAGAGGGACATTCTGTTGCATGGGGTGGAGTTGGAATCTACCAAATAGATCTTATTGAATGGATACCATTCTGATTGGGGTGCTCATTGTTAGGAGGATGTGACCCAGGGCCAGTGGTCCAACATAGAAGCAACATGTATCAGCTGGTTAGAGATAGCACAGTTACTCACATGTAGCAGGTGTTCTCCGGGGACAGCAGGAATCAGTCCTTACATATGGGTGATGTTGGCACCAACAGAGCCCTCGCGGAAGCATCCCCTCAGTTTTCAAAGAAAGCCTTTGGGAGATGCCACCATACATGTGTGGTCCCCCTCCCGCCCAAGGGTGCCATCTTGCTCTTTTGACATAGCTAAAAGACAACAAAATAAAAGATGGTAAAGGGGCAACTCCAAGGGGAGGAGGGAGGGTTGTGAGGACCGATTCCTGCTGTCCCCAGAGAACACCTGTTACAGGTGAGTAACTACACTTTCTCCGGGAACAAGCAGGAAGTCAGTCCTCACATATGGGACTCCCCAGCTACAGGCTACCGAAAGCCCATAGTGAAAAGCACAGGCTCCCTCACGGGTAGCCGCAAGCAACAGTAATTTAGTCCGTGTCCATAGACCACAGTAGGACCCCTGTGTCCGATGAAAACCAGCACTCCGGTAGCCTGAACACAGAGGGGTTGGAGGGTAGGAGTTGCCTAAATCCTGAAAAGATTGTGGAGCACAGCCTGGCCGAATGCACTGTCCAATCGGGACTCTCTTTCCAGGCAGTAATGGGCTGTGAAGGTATGGACTGGAGACTAGGTGGCAGCCCAGCAGATGTCCACCATCGGGACAGAGTGCAAGTATGCCACAGAAGATGCTATAGCCCTCACAGGGTGTGCCGTAACACGATCTTCCAACAGGAGCCCCACCTGCTCATAGGCGAAGGCAATACAGTCTGCCACCCAGGTGGACAGCGTATGCTTGGTCACTGCCTCCCCTAGACTACAGAGGTCGTAGGAGACGAAAAGCTGTGTAGCTTTGCGGTGGCCCTGAGTGCATTGGATATAGAAGGACAAAGCCCTCTTACAGTCCAAGGGGTAAAGGACTGTCTCTGCCTGACTGGATTGAGGTCTTGGAAAGAAGGTAGGGAGTACTACGTCCTGGTTGAGATGGAAGGGCGATACCACCTTCGGAAGGAATTTGGGGTGCGAAGCACCACTCTGCTCTTGTAGAACCTGGTATAAGGCGCCTCTACCACTAAGGCCTGAGGTTCGTTAACTCTGCGAGCAGAGGTGAGCACAACCAGAAAGTATAGTTACTCACCTGTAACAGGTGATCTCCGGGAACAGCAGGAATTTAGTCTTCACATATGGGTATCGTCGGTACCGATGGAGCCTGTGCGGGAACGCTCCCCAGCGTCCAATAGGAAAGCTTTTGGGAGCATCCCACAGCGTCTGCGTGCTGCCTTCCCGCCTTTCCCAACTGTCCCTCTCCAGTTGAGTTTAAAGCTGAGACAAAAGAGAGAGGGAAAGAGAGAAAGAGAGATACAACTCCTAGAGGAGGTGGGTGGGTTGTGAAGACTAAATTCCTGCTGTTCCCGGAGATCACCTGTTACAGGTGAGTAACTATGCTATCTCCAGGAACAAGCAGGAATGTAGTCTTCACATATGGGGACTCCCTAGCTGCAGATGCCAGGGAGAAAACCCCAGAAGTTGTGTGCCCTTGTGAAAGGGCTCCACTTCCCCCCATGGATCTCTGGCATCCTATTAGGGATGGTGGGTAGGAGTTGATTAAGTATGGAACAGGTGTTAAAAAACAGCCTGACCAAACAAGGCATCCCGGCGGGAGTCCTTGTCTAAGCAGTAATGGGCTGTAAAGGTATGAACCGAAGCCCAAGTAGCTGCTCGACAGATGTCGTCGATAGACACAGAGTGAAGATGAGCCATAGAGGCTGCCATTGCTCTCACATTGTGAGCTGTGACATGGCCTTCCAGAGGAACGTTTTTACTCTCACAGGCAAAAGATATACACTGTGTAATCCAGTTGGACAGTGTTCTTTTGGAGAATGGAAGTTCCAAATGACTAGGATCAAAAGCAACAAAAAGTTGAGAGGACTTCCTATGTTGCTGTGTCCTTTGTAAGTAAAAGGCCAGAGCCCTTTTACAATCCAAAGTATGAAGATTCCTTTCTGCATTTGAGGCATGAGGCCTTGGAAGAATACAGGAAGGTAAACCGCTTGGTTTAAATGAAAAGGTGACACCACCTTTGGCATAAAATGTGGATGAGTCCTAAGGACTACCTCATCATGATGGAATCTTGTATAAGGAGGATCAGCCACCAATGCTTGCAATTCACTGATGCGATGTGCTGATGTGATTGCAGTAAGAAAGATGACCTTCCAGGAAAGGAATTTCAAGGAGGTAGTGGCTAATGGTTCAAAAGGCAGTTTCATAAGCTGGCCAAGAACCAAATTTAAGTCCCATGCCACCGGTGGTGGCCTAATGGGAGGCTTAGTTAAAAGAAGGCCTCTCATAAATCTCGCTATGAGAGGATGAGAGGAAATAGGTTGCCCATTTAGAGGCTTGAAAGAAGCTGCAATAGCACTCAAATGAACTCTCACTGAATTGGTCTTAAGCCCTGCATTAAATAAATGAAGGAGATACTCCAGTAATGATTCCAGAGGTATCGTAAGAGGGTTAAGACCCTTCTGCGAGCACCATATAGTAAACCTTTTCCACTTGAAAGCATAAGAGCGTCTTGTGCAAGAGATAAGGGTGTTGGGGCCACTTGGCAATAGTGATCATAGCATGAATGCCTTTGATTTAATTAGTGGAGGAGGGATAGTAAGGAAATCCACAGCACTACCTTTTAACTTTCGAAAGGGAGACTATGATAAAATGAGAAAAATAGTTAAGAAAAAACTGAAAGGAGCAGTTGCAAAGGTTAAAGACTTACATCAAGCTTGGGTGTTATTGAAAAATACTATCTTAGAAGCCCAGACCAGCTGTATTCCACGCTTTAAGAAAAGTGGAAGGAAGTCCAAAAAACTGCCAGCATGGTTTAAAGGTGAGGTCAGAGAGAGGCTGTTGTTGCCAAAAAAGCATCTTTCAGGAAATGGAAAAAAAGAGCCAAACGACAAAACCTGGAAAGAGCACAAGCACTGGCAAGTCAAATGCAAGGCATCGATAAGGCAGGCAAAGGGAGAATTTGAGAAGAAGCTTGCTGCGGAAGCAAAAACGCGAAATAAAAACTTTTTCAAGTACATTCGTAGCAAAAAAACCTGTGAGAGAGTCAGTTGGTCCATTAGATGATAGAGGGGTTAAAGGGGCACAAAGAGGCGACAAGGCGATAGTGGAGAGATTGAATGAATTCTTTGCTTCGGTCTTTACTGAGGAAGATGTAGGGATGTTACCCATGACTGATGTGGTATTTAAAGGTGCGGAAGAATTGAAGGAAATATCGATACATCGGGAAGATGTATTACAACGCCAATTTTTAAAAAGGGTTCCAGGGGTGATCCGGGAAACTACAGACCGGTAAGCCTGACGTCAGTACCAGGAAAAATGGTAGAAACCATCATAAAGAATAAAATTACTCAGCATTAGATAGTCATGGCCTAATGGAAGACAGCCAACATGGCTTTAGACAAGGAAGATCTTGTCTTACTAATCTGTTATGTTTTTTTGAAGGTGTGAATAAACAGGTGGACAAAGGTGAGTCGGTTGATATAGTGTATCTGGACTTTCAGAAAGCCTTTGGACAAGGTCCCTCATCAGAGACTTTTGGCAAAACTAAAGAGCCATGAGATAGGAGGCAGTGTACTACTGTGGATCAGGAACTGGTTAAAAGATAGAAAGCAGAGGGTAGGGCTAAATGGCCAGTTTTCCCAATGGAGAAAGGTGAATAGTGGTGTACCCCAGGGATCTATGCTGGGTCCGCTGCTTTTTGACATATTCATAAATGACCTGGAAAGTGGAATAACGAGTGAGGTTATCAAATTTGCAGATGACACAAAACTATTTAAAGTTGTTAAAACCCAAGAGGATTGTGGAAAATTGCAAGAGGATCTTGATAAATTGGAAGACTGGGCATCAAAATGGCAGATGAATTTTATGTGGACAAGTGCAAAGTTATGCACCTAGGGAAGAACAACCCAAACTATGGTTACACGATGCAAGGTTCCACATTAGGAACCACCACCCAGGAAAAAGATTTAGGCGTCTTTGTGGATAACATGTTAAAACCCTTGGCCCAGTGTGCAGCGGCAGCCAAGAGAGCAAATAGAATGCTAGGTATCATAAGGAAAGGAATGAAAAATAAAACAAAAGATATTATAATGCCTCTATATCGTTCCATGGTGAGACCGCACCTTGAATATTGTGTGCAATTTTGGTCGCCGTATCTTAAAAAGGATATAGCGATATTAGAAAAGGTTCAGAGAAGAGCCACCAAAATGGTAAAGGGGATGGAAGGATACTCCTATGAAGAAAGGCTAAAAAGGTTAGGGCTCTTTAACCTGGAAAAGAGACGGATGAGGGGAGATATGATAGAAGTCTATAAATTAATGAACGGAGTTGAACGGGTAAACGTAGATCGATTGTTTACGTTATCAGAATATAGAAATACTAGGGGACATGCAATGAAGCTACAGCGTAAAGTATTTAAGACTAATAAAAGAAAATATTTTTTCACTCAACATGTAATCAAACTCTGGAATTTGTTACCAGAGGATGTAGTAAAGGTTGTTAGTGTAGCTGGGTTTAAAAAAGGTTTGGACAAGTTCCTGGAGGAAAGGTCCATAAGCCATTATTCAGAAGGGACCCAGGATATCCATGCTTGACCCAGTACAAGCATTGTGGAACCTGTGTCTTTTGGGGAAACTGCTATGTACGTATGACCTAGATTGGCCACTGTTGGAAACAGGATACTGGGCTTGATGGACCTTGGTCTGACCCAGTATGGCATATCTTATGTTCTTATGTTGTGGAAGGCTTCCTGGAAGCGTAAAGGATATCTTTTACCTGCTGAGAAAGGTTAAGACCGTGAAGTTCTAGGCTTTCAGCAACCAGGCCCTGAGATGCAGAGACTTGGGATTGGGATGCCACAGCATCCCGTCCTCCTGAGAAAGGAGATCTGGAGCAGATCCTAACTCCAGAGGTGGAGCTTGAGAGAGATGTAGGAGCAGAGGGTACCATATTTGCCGTGGCCAATGTGGAGCTATGAGAATCATATGACCTCTGTCTCTCTGAAGCTTGAACAGGGTTTTGGGAATTAGGGGAATGGGTGGAAAAGCATACAGGAAGTCCTGGCCCCAATGGAGGAGGAAAGCATCCCTGGCCTGACAACCCTGAGCCGGAATTCTGGAACAGAACCAGGGAAGTTTGGCATTCAGTGGACTTGCAAAGAGGTCTATGTCCGGGGTTCCCCAAATTTGGAAAAATTTAGCCACCTGGTCTGCATGGAGAGACCATTCGTGTGGAAGCAGAACTCGACTGAGTCTGTCTGCCCAAGAGTTTTGAATGCCTGGAAGATGCACCGCAAGGAGATGAATGTGATGCTCTCTGGCGAGGGCCCATAGTCGCAAAGCTTCGTTGCATAGGGACAGACAGCCTGTTCCGCCCTGCTTGTTCACATAGAACATGGCTACTTCATTGTTCGTTTGAACTAGGACTGTCTTATAGCTGAGCTGGGTGTGGAATACTTGAAGAGCAAGGAAGATTGCTCTGAGTTTCAGGAGATTGATGTGTAGATAGGCCTCCTGATGAGTCCAGATACCCTGGGTAGAGAGGCCTTGCAGGTGGGCTCCCCAACCCACCTGTGAAGCATCTGTTGTTAGAGTGGCTTGGGGTGGGGGTTGCTGAAAAAGAGACCCCACCAAAAGGTTTTGGGGTGACTGCCACCATTGGAGGAACAAAATAAGGTGATCTGAGTTTGCTATTTTGTCTGACAGGCAACCTGATGCCTGAGCCCACTGAGTGGATAAAGTCCACTGGGCTGCCCTCATATGGAGGCGAGTAGAAGGAATCACATGAACGGTGGATGCCATGTGGCCTAGCAACTGTAACATTTCTCGAACAGTGAGGTGAGGTTTTAACACTGCTTGGGAAGCTAACTGCACAATGCGAAGGCAGCGGGCCTGTGGAAGGTAGGCCCTTGTCTGTCTGATATCCAGCAGAGCTCCTATAAACTCTAGAGACTGAGTAGGAGCGAGGTTGGATTTTGGGAAGTTTATGACAAGTCCCAAATACTGAAGGATGCGCATTGTGCGAGAGAGAGCAACCCTGGCCTCTGGCTCTGAAGGGGCTCGAATGAGCCAGTCATCTAAGTAAGGGAAGGCGAATATTCCTAGGGTGCGAAGAAATGCTGCCATCACAGTCATGCATTTTGTGAACACTCTTGGTGCCGAGGTGAGGCCAGGCCAAAAGGAAGAACCCTGTATTGGTAGTGCTTCCCTTGAAAGAGGAAGCGAAGGAACTTTCGATGAGTTGGATGGATGAGAACATGAGTGTACGCATCCTTGAGATCTAGAGAACAAAGCCAATCCTGACTCTGAAGGTATGGCAGCAGAGTTCCTAGAGAAATCATTTTGAACTTCTCTTTGAACAGGAATTTGTTCAATTCTCTGAGGTCTAAAATGGGTCTGTGTCCTCCTGTTTTCTTTGGAATAAGGAAATAGGGGGAGTAGAACCCTGTACCCTGTTGTAGAATGGATACCTCTTCTATTGCCCCTTGGGCAAGAACCACAGTGACCTCCTGACCTAACTGGTTGTTGAGAGAGGTCTGAGAATTGAACTGTCTTACCATTGTAGGAGGGGGCATGCTGAGGAAATGAAGCTTGTACCCCTCTCTTACAATAGAGAGTCCAATTTTCTGCTGTTATCTGACCCCATCTGGGGGCAAAATGACATAACCTTCCTGGAATGGTGGAGGGTTCTAGACCGTTCAGGGCCAGGAAGGCAAAGTTCTCTAGATAGGAGTCAAAGCCCCTGTGGAGGCTGAGTCTACTGAGCCGGTTGAGGCTTAGCAGCTTTTGTTTTTCTTTGCCTAGGTTGTTGCTGCTGTCCCTTTTGGGCAGACTGACCCAAACGATGCCCCTGCTGGGTATAGTAGGGATATAACTTCTTTTTACTGAAGAATGGTTTCTGGTAGGATTTTTTCCTTGCAGGATCAGCTGTAGATTTAGACAATCTATCCAAGGTGATATTGTCAGCAACTATCTCATTAGCTTTTTCCTGCCAATTCTTGCCAAAGAGATTCTCTCCTGTGCAAAGAATATTCCCTAGTTTATCCTGTACCCAAAGTTCCAAGTCAGATGCCTGGAGCCAGGCAATCCTACATGCACCTATGGCAATAGCAGAGGTTCTGCTTATGCACTCATAGCAGTCAAAGGCTGCACGATGGACAAACTTGGAAACATCCTGAGCATGTTTGACAAGGGCGAGGTAATCCTGCCTCTTATCATCAGGAAGGAGAGGGCTCATAAGCTCTAAATCTCCTGTGACTCCTTAAGGAACATTCCCATATATAATATATAGGAACTGATCCTAGCAGAAAGCATGGAAGCCTGGAAGGTTCGACGTCCAAAGGCGTCAAGAGTCCTACACTCACGTCCTGGAGGATTAGATGCATGCCTTTTTGCACTCTTGATCCTTCTCATAGCTGATTCCACCACCATGGAATGGTGTGGTAGCTGAGTCTTCTGAAACCCAGGACTAGGAGGAACTCGATACATGGTGTGGAGTCTTCGAGAGTGAGGAGATGTGGTTAGAGGTGTTTCCCACATCCTTAGCATGAGATCATGCAAGATCTCATGAATAGGTAAGGTAGCTGCCTCCTTGGGAGCTTTAAGGTATTGTAGGATTTCTAATTCCTTTGCCCTAGGCTCTTTTTCAGGAGCCACTGTGATGGAAAGACCTCGAGCCACATCTCGGATAAAATCCTGAAAGGACATATCCTCTGGTGGAGACATCCTACACTGAGGAGAAGAAGAATCCTCAGGAAGAAGTACTCTGGTATCGGCAGAGCTTTCAGAGTCTTCAGACTCATTCGAGGATTCAAAGTACCTCCGATCCGGGTGATTGTGCAAGGCACGATACCAGTACCGATCGAAGTCGGCATCAGAGGGGTCTGGTACTGACTTATCGATACCGGATGGATAAGCATGACTCGGTCCCGGTAATATACCTGCCGATGTCAATGCAGTTGATACCAGTACCGGAGCCGGTGCTGGTACCGGTTGAATTGTCTGAAGCGATTTCAATGGCATCGAGAAGAGCCGCCAGACTGCGTTCAATAGCCAAGAATCTCTGGTCTATCGACGCTGCCGATGCTTGGGTATCGGTACCGGATGAAGCAGCCGGTACCCCAGAGCATGGCACCAGTAGTTCTGCCGAGGTTGAGGCCTCGAGAACATCCTGGGGCCCCGTTAGTGCTTTGGAAGCCGAAGCCTCCCGCCGGGGCAATTTTGCCGGTACAAGTTCCTCAAGGGCAATGCCAAAGGCATCTCGATGCTTAGAGGGAGATCTACCCTTTGAGGACCGGCTAGATTTATGTTTAGTTACCTGAGATCCATGGGAGGAAGACGAAGCCCTGGAAGATGTCGATGCCACAGAGGCTGCATCGGAGGGAAAAAGGGTGCTAAGTTTAACAGCTCGGTTCTGCCGGCCCCTCTTCGACATCATCTCACAGGCAACACACTCCGAATATAGAGTGGTCAGGACCTAAACATTTGAGGCACCACTCATGGGTGTCGGTGACGGAGATGGTACCTCCACACTTGGAACACTTTTTAAAACCCGAAGCGGGTTTTTCCATTTTGAAGGAAAAAGTTGGGCCTAGCGCCCAAAATGGCGCGTGGCACCTGAGGAGAAAATACCTGGAAAAAACTCTAGAAGAAAGGGGGTTTTTTTGGAAAAAAATTAAGAAGAACCGGCGATACCGGTGTAGCATCAAAGGCAGGCAGACGCGACCACAAAAAAGAAGAATAGAAGGGAATTATTTTCTGCGGTGACAGGATGTGCGATCTATCGGCTCCGCGGAAAACGAAGAACTGGAGAGGGACAGTTGGGAAAGGCGGGAAGGCAGCACGCAGGCGCTGTGGGATGCTACCAAAAGCTTTCCTATTGGACGCTGGGGAGCATTCCCGCGCAGGCTCCGTCGGTACCGACGATACCCATATGTGAAGACTACATTCCTGCTTGTTCCTGGAGATTGCTACCTTCCAAGAGAAGTAGCGAAGGTGGCAGGTAGCCAGAGACTCAAAGGGTGGGCCAAGTCAGCTGCCCCAACACTACGTTGAGGTCCCATTCGACTGCCGGAGGGCGAATCGGGGGCTTCAATAAGAGCATGCCCCTAAGAAAGCGGGTCACCAAGGGCTGGACCGAGAGGGGCTTGCCATCCACCGGGTGGTGGTGGTGTGCCACCAGGGCACAAAGGTGCACTCGGACGGAGTTAGATTTGAGCCCGGATTGCTAGAGGTGGAGAAGGTACTGAAACACCAGTCCCACCAGGCAGGAGAACGGGTCAGCCCCATGCTCGGCACACCAGGCTGAAAACCTTCGCTTTGAGGGCATAAGCCTTTCTATTAGAGGCCTTGTGAGAGGCCAGTAGAATCTCTTCTACCTCCACCGAGAGGTTGAAAGGGGCTACAGCAGAGGTTCCCAACTCCAGTCCTGGAGGGCCAAACACCATTCAGATTTTCAGGCTGTACCTAATGAATATGCATGAGATACATTTGAATACAATGGGGGGAGTGCATGCAAATGCATCTCATGCATATTTATTAGGGACAACCTGAAAATCTGAATGGTGTTTGGCCCTCCAGGACTGGAGTTGGGAACCTCTGGGCTAGAGTCGACTCAAACCCATCAGAGGCCACTCGAGACATGAATTTAGAGCACTCACAGACAGCCTTGGCCAGGTTCTTGAACCACTGCAAGGATTCCTCGGAGAAACCAGCTGAGAACCTGGTGACTTCCTTCGCCAGGTCTCTCAGGTACATGCCCATGTACAGCTGGGTAGGCCTGGATGCAGCCGATGAGCATTGAGCCCTGGTAACACTTTCTGCCAAGGGTGTCCAGGGTGCAGACCTTTCTGCCGGGGAGCACCGAGGAGTGGCATCTTCTGGCTTTTCAGCTGACGCATGGCCAACTCCACCACCATGGAGTTATGTGGCAGCTGTGATTTCTGGAAGTCCGGGCTCCGGCGGATTCAATACATCGAGTTGAGCTGTTTGTTCACCACTGGTACCGACGCCGGTGTCTCCCACATCCGGAGCATCAGCCATTCCAAGATGGGAAGGATGAGCTCAGTGAGCGATTCCCTCGGAGGAGCCTTGTATTGTTGGATTTCCAACTCATCCGCCATCAGCCCTCCGGCCCAGCTACAGCTCTCCCAGGAGGGATCGAGCTTGCCAGAGCCGGAACCCGATGCAGCCGCCCCAGCAGCGTGCTCTGCCCAATTGGGGCAGAGCAGCAACATTTAAAAGAAGCGCCATTGGGCACACCCGCGCCTGGTGGGCCCGCGCCTGAGGGCCTCGCCAGAGGGCCCTTTGGCGTGGACCTCAACGAAGCCACCACCACCCCGGAGGAGACAGGCCGACTTGAGGACAGCACCCCACTGACCCCGGAAGATTATCTCTCCCTGCGGAACCCACGTGAGAACCTGAGACCCTGCGGAACCCCGGTGAGAACGCCTTCCACTCTCTGAATCCTCACTAATATCCACTGGCCTTCAAAGTAGTTTTGACACCCCAATCTCTAACCAGATACACAGGTTAATTGACCACCCCCACAGACCTGTTCACTGTCTTGGCCGCCCGATATGTGACTAGTGTTTCCATCGAGAGATGCATCATCAACTGAACCTGTACCATTGTCTCGAACCCCGCTAAGTGTACTTCAAACAAGAGCATTTATTATTTACTTGTACCAAGCTAGGGTCGTACATTAAGACGAGCCTGCAATAGTCACTTATTTAAACCCAGCCAGTGAGGTACACTGAGCCGAGTCTGTACTAAATATTTGTTTGAACCCAGCCTGTACTAGTTGTTTGAACCCAGTTAAAGCTATACATTAAGCCGAGCCGGTACTGAGAAACTGAAACCCCCCTGAATCACCTAACCACCATGTTACTACCCATTGCAACCCCACACCCCTATGCCCTTGCTATCTTAGCCTTGGCACATGACACCCTGGCTCTTACCTCCCCTCTCAACCCCATCCCAATCCTTCATGGCTCATGGAGAAGGTCCTATGAGCCTCCCAACCACCAAACATGTAGGTCGGGGCGCATACCACACCCTTACCTCATCTATGTTGCCCTCCAACAGCCCAAACCCCCCCCCCAGCGGAAACACCACACCCACCCCCGCGACCTTAAGTGCGCCCTCATAAATGCATGATCGATCCGAAAGAAATGGCCAGCCTTGACTGACATGCTCTCTGCCTACAACCTTGACATCCTATGTGTCACTGAGACGTGGCTGTCCGCCTCAGACACTGTTCTCCTCCACCAGCTTGTCCCCCCCAACTTCTCTATCCATTCATGCCACAGAGCCGACAGACGAGGTGGCAGAGCACTCATCCTAACCAAGATGGATCTACAATTCCAGCTGATTGCTTCCAGCAGTACCTCGTACCTCAACTCCTTCACCATAGCTAATAAACACAGCACCATCAACTTGCTCTACAGAGCACCCTCCCCATCCCCTGATGATTTATCCACAATAATCGACCTTGCCTGCAACTCCTTGAACCCTCACACCTCAAACTGGGTGATGGGCGACTTTAACCTCTCTGCCCTCCAAGACACCCATACCAAGGCCTTCATTGAGGCCCTCAAAGAGCTAGGATATGCTCAGATGGTTGACACCCCTACCCACATAAAGAGAAACACACTTGATTTGATCTTCGCGCCACAGACAGCCCTCAATCCCATGCACAAGCTTGACCTATCTGTAAGCCCAGTGCCATGATCAGACCATTGCCTGATAAGATTCCAGATGCCAATGCGACCCAATTCACTAGATCCCAGTCATCATGTGAACCTGCAGCGACATCATCAAAGCGCTTCCGTCAATTCAACAAAGAAGAAATCCTGGATAGAGCACGGCCTCTCCAGGACCCGCCTGAACAGAGCCTCGAGGACATGATCTCCACATGGAACTCAAATCTAGACGCTGTAGTCCACCCACCCCCCATCAACAAATCACCAGGCAAGACAAAGAATGCACCTTGGTACTCCCACGAGCTATGGAAGTCACTCCTTCACCTTAGACAGCTCGAAAGACGTTGACGTCGATCAAAATCAACTGAGAGCCACAAGGCATACACTGATCATTTAGGAGTACACCGTTCAGCAGTTGCAACGAGAATGAGGCAATCTCACGCTGACAGGTTACAATATTCCCTAAATAAACCACACAAGCTTTTCAACCTTGTTAAAACTCTGGCAAAAGAACCCTCCCTTGGGCAATCAAGTCACCCGGACCCACAGGAATACACAGACCACTTTCGAGCCAAAGCAAGTCAGTCCAGCTTATCTACAAACCACCATACTCCAGAAGATGCACCCCAGCTGACCCCTTCACCCACTCTGACGCAAACCTCAAAGGATGCCCATAATATCATCACTGCCTTTTGGCCCCAACTGAAAAAAGCATCCAGAACATCATCACAAACAAACACCACTACAGCACCTAACGACCCTTGTCCAGCTTTTTGGATAAAGTCCCTACGTGCTGACCTCAGCCCATTCCTGACCAACCTTATAGGTCTATCATTCTCGACTGGGACCTTCACCCCAAGTCTGAAACAAACAGCCATCAGACCACTACTAAAAAACAGCAAGCTGGACCTTGCAAAGATGGACTCCTATAGGCCGATCTCAAGCATCCTGCTCCTAGCGAAAATTATAATTATTGAAAAGATCGCCCACTGCCAACTGCAACACCACATTGAGACCAACGCACCCCTTGACCCTTGCCAGCATGGATTCCGGGAGACACACGGCGTAGAGACACTACTGACCACTCTATTCAGTGCACTAACCATAGGATTGGACAACATTAGACAGGGCTTCGCCCTGATCTTCATGGACATTGCCGCTGCCTTCGATTCCGTCAGCCACAAACTACTCCTGTCACACCTCAGAGAGAAGGGAGTACACGGCACGGCACTGTCCTGGTGTGCATCATACCTGACAGACAGATGGCCCCTCCACCTCCACACCTTTCCCCCAAGAGAAAGGCGTGCCACAAAGATCCTCACTCTCAGCCCTACTGTTCAATGTCTACATGCAACCCATCTGTGACCTCATCCGATCCTTCAACATCAATTGCCTGATCTATGCTGACGACATCTTGCTATACATGCCAATCTTGACGGAGCATCCAGACCTCTCTCCGCTGGTCACCTGCTTCGATGCAGTCACAGATTGGCTACACACGCAGAAGCTCAAAATAAACTTCAAGAAGACGGAGGTCCTCTTCATCACCAGGAACCCCGCATTCACTCCACCTTCCTCCCTAAAGGTACGCGATGCAGAGCTCCTCAGCAAGCCCACAATACGATACCTAGGAGTCACGCTGGATCAACAGCTCAACATGAAGGCCCAGATAGGCAACATGGTAAAGGCGATCTACCACAAAATCCGGATGCTTCGCCACCTGCGACAGTTGCTAGAGCCAGAAGACTTCCGGACAGTCTTCCAAGCACTAATAATGCCAAACTTCGACTATGCCAACGCAATACTGTACGGCCTCCCGAAAAGCACGCTTAACCCCTACAGCTTGCAATGAATGCAGCTGCCAGAATCCTGCATGGAGCATCCAGGAGGGACCATATCACCCCAGTTTTGAAACAATTGCACTGGCTGCCGGTACAATGCAGGATCTCCTTTAAGATCTTAACAATGACCTACAAAGCCATCAACAAGTGCTCTTCCACCTCCCTCACAAATCTCGACTAGACCACCCCCATTGGTTCAGTCCCTCCAATCAGGGACTGAACCAAACCAAAAAGCCAATTAGATTATATGGAGGAAATGCAAGATGTTTTCACACTAAGGAACTAAAGTAGAGCAAGAACCAATAGCACAGTTTATAAAACAAAATTATAACTCATTTTTATTTTGTTGTTATAAATTGCATTATGGTTCTTGCCTTTTCTTTTTCAACATATATTTTGCATCCACAGTGGTTGCAGAGCAGAACCAGGACATTCACCCACAGAACTCAATATCTTAAATAAATAAAAAAATAATCTGATTCTGATCATCTCACTAACAACAACAACAACAACAAATATTCTCCAATACCAGGCATATTGTGGACTAATACAAAACCCTACAACAAAGAGCACATCTACCATATCATATCATATCAGCACCAACTTCGAAAACTCACATAAGGAGCCCATCTAAAAAAAGATCACTGTAAATTCTTCAGTGGGCCCTGGAACATCCATACACCTATTTGAAAAGCTGAACAAGTCAAATTACTACAGTACAGTATAGATCTTTATGTACAAACTCCATGTTAACAGAACACCTGGCCTCAGTCACACACTCAGAATACAGACCCTCACCAAGTACAGAATAAGTAACCACAATCTAAAGTAAAAATAAAAATATGTAGACAAAATTTAAACTGAAACCCCAAGAAGCCAGACTCTGCATTCAGTGCAACATCAGATAAATAAGAGATGCAGTTCACCCATACTGTGTAAAATATAAAGATAGCACAAAGTCCAATCACTAAAATTAAATAAAATTATGTTTTCTACCTTTGTTGTCTGACCATTTTATTCTCTGATCATGCTGGTCACGATCTGAGGCTTCTGCTTTCCTGTCATCTTATCTCTCTTTCTGTGGTCTATGGTCCATCTGCCATTTCTTATCTCTTCTTTTGTTTTCTTCACTTCTTTCCATCAGCCCATTTCCAGTTCCAGTAACCCTCCCCAGTATCGACCCCCTTTCCAGTCCTCTCCTCCCAGTACCCTCCAATGTCAACCGCCTTGCATTCCCACGACTGCCACTGGTGTCCATTTCCTTCCAGACCCCCTCCTTCCCCACTGTCTAGCCACTTCTAGTCCAAATACCATCCCAGGTATCAGCTCACGTCCACTCTGAGTGCCACCCCCCCCAGTCAGCTCCCTTCCAGTCGCCCTACCCTCTGTCCATCCCCCTTCCAGTGCCATTCACACATGTCAGCTCCCTTCCAGCCTCCTCCCCATTACCCAGCCACCTACCACTCGCATCCCCAAGTGTCAGCTCCCTTCCAGTCCCCCTTCAGTACATCCCAGGTGTCAGCTCCATTCTAGCACCCTCCTTCCCCTGCCATATCAGCTCCTTTCCAGCCCCCTTCTTCCCCCATGTCAGCTCCTTTCCTGCCCCCTCCTTCCACTGGCAGACCCTCTCAGTATCCGCTCCCTTCCAGTCCTATTCTGCCATTCCTCCGCATCATCTCATTTGTAGCCCTAGCCCCTAGTTTTCTTCCAGGGCTAGCAGCACTCTCCTCCCCTCCACCATTAGCCCATTTCCAGTCCCAGCCCACTCCAGTCCTAGCTCCCCATCAGCCCATTACCAGTCCTAACCCACTGTTCCCTCTAAGCTGTGCGCGTGTGCGCGCGCACACACCTCGCTGAGCGAGCGCACATACTTTACAACAGTGCGCACAAAAATTACGGCTCTGATTCTGATAGAAAACAACACAGACATCTTAAAATTTAAAAGTTATATTGTAATTACTAGAAATTTGCCGCTTCATTTAGTAATCGTCTATTTTCATTTAATTTGATTAAAATCAATGTGGTGTACATACTGTATTCTGACGTGTAGTCAAATTTTAAAGTATATAACTCTGAGTGTCGTTATGTGGCGCACAAAAATTTAACCTTCCTTCAAAAGCTGCACACAGCTGATATTTTATGCGCACACAGCCTACAGAAAATTAGAGGGAACATTGTCCTAACCCCACCAGTAAGTCCATTTCCAGGCCTAACCCCACCAATCAGCCCATTACCAGTCCTAGCCCCCCCCTCCCGATCAGCCTATTTCCATTCTTAACCCCCCATCAGCCCATTTCCAGTTCTAACCCTTCTGATAGCCCATTACCAGTCCTAGCCCCCCCTCCCAATCAGCCCATTTCCAGTTCTAACCCCCCCATCAGCCCATTTCCTGTTCTAGCCCTCCCCCCATCAACCCATTACGATTTCTAGTGCTACCCCCTCCCCCCAGTCCAGCCCAGCCCAACCTTCTGAAGGGAAATTTAAAAAAAAATAATGATCACAGAAGCTGCTGCCGCTGCCACTTCAGCAGCAGCAGAATTTAGTGCCCCGTGGCCCCCCGCCTCCCAGGAAGAGCCCTGCCTTCTATTTCCCCCAGCGCCGGCTCAGCTGTTCAGAGCCACGAAGGGAGAGTTTCCCTTTCCCACGGCTCTGTTAAAGTTGAGCCTGCCAGCGCTGATGGGAAACAGGAAATGACTGTTTCCCATCAGCGCCGGCAGGCTCAACTTTAACAGAGTCGCGAGATAGGGAAACACTCTCTCTTCGCTGCTCTGAAAAGCTGAGCCAGCGCTGGGGGAAATAGAAGGCAGGGCTCTTCTGGGGAGGCAGGGGGCCACAGGACACTTCATTCTGCCGCTGCCACTGCTGCAGCAGCAGTGGCAGCAGCTTCTGTGATCGTTTTTGTTTCGGTTTTTTGAAGGCCAAGTGAGGCGGTCTTTATGGGGGCAATTTTTGCTGCCCCCAAAAAGTTGCCACCTGAGGCCACTGCCTCACTCGGCCTCATTATAGAGCTACCCCTGCTCTTGAGGCTCAGGTTAGGCCACCCTTTCAGCATCTCCATCATGCTTATTATTATTAAACATTTATAGAGCGCTACACGGCATACGCAATGCTGTACAAACACAGAAAAAACAGATCCTGCTCTTTAGAGCTTACAATCTAATCAAGACAAACAGGATAAGGAAGGAAAGAGGATAGAGTAGGGAAGGGAGACAAAAAGACAAAGGAGACTCAAGGAATGGGGATCAGGGACCAAAGGCAGCCTTAAAGAGGTGAGCCTTTGGCAAAGATCTGAAGAGGAAGAGCGATGAAGCCTGATGAACAGCATGAGGAAAAGTTCCATGCGTAAGGAGCTGCAAGGTGAAAGGACCAAAGTCTGGAGTTAGCAGAAGAGGAAAAGGGCAGGGAAAGGAGCAAGCTAGAAAAAGAACGAAGTTCGCAAGGAAGAGATTAGAGAGAGAAGAGAAGAGAGGTAGGGTGGAGCAGTAGAATGAATGCATTTAAAAGTTAAAAGGAGGAGCTTGAATTGGATGCAGTAACAGAAGGGAAGCCAATGAAGTGATTTGAGAAGAGGGGTTATATGTGTAAAGCAAGGCTGGCTAAAGATGAGATGCGCAGCAGGGTTTTGAACTGATTGAAGGGGAGCGAGATGACTCAGAGGGAGGCTGGTAAGAAGGAGATTGAAATAGTCGAGGCGAGAAGTAATCAAAGTTGACAAGCGTTCATGTGGTATTAACAGAGAGAAAAGGATGGATTTTATAGATGATATAGATAAAGAAATGACAGGTTTTTGCAATCTGTTGTATATGAGCAGAGAAGGAAAGAGGAATCAAAGAGAAAACCAAGGTTACAGGCAGATGAAACAGGGTTGAGAATTCAGTTTTCAACAGAGATGGAGAAAGGAGGAAGGAGAGAGGAGGATTTGGGTGGAAAGATAAGCAGCTCAGTTTTGTTCATATTAAGTTTAAGACGGCAGTGAGACATCCAAGTGGCAATATCAGAGAGACAGGAAGAAATACGGGCCTACAATACCTGGGAGATAACAGGCGCAGACAGATAGTTTTGAGAATCATCAGCATAGAAGTGGTATTGAAAATCATGTGCAGAGAGGAGAGAGCCAAGGGATAGGGTGTAGAGTGAGAAGAGTAGTGGACCCAAAACAGACCCCTGGGGAACACCAACTGAGAGAGGAATCAGGGAAGAGTAAGAACCATTTGAATAAACACTAAAAGAGTGGTGTGAAAGATAGGAAGAGAACCATGACAAAACTATGCCACTGAATCCAAGCGAAGATAGGGTATCAAGTAGAAGGTGATGGTCGACAGTGTAAAATGCTGCAGAAAGATCAAGAAGCATAAGGATTGAGTAAAGACCCTTAAAGTTGGCCAGAAACAAGTCACTGGAGAGACTTTGGCGAGAGCTGTTTCAGTAGAATGTAAGGGGTGAAGGACAGATTGAGGAGGTTCCAAAAGAGCATGAGAAGATATAAAATCAAGAAGCTTAGAAACAAAGGGAAGAAGGGAGATTGGACAATAGTTAGAAGGGGAGTTAGGATCAAGAGAAGATTTCTTGAGTAGGGGAGTAACCACAGCATGCTTGAAAACGATAGGGACAGTAGCAGTGGAGACAGAGGTTAAGAATATGAGAAATAGGGGGAATAACGACGGAGGAAATGGAGACAAGGGTGTGGGAGTGGACAGGGTCAGAAGAATAGGTAGTAAGATTGTCTGAAGAGAGAAAGTAAGACGTTTTTTCATCCAAGATCAAAGGAAAGGATGAAAGGGTAGGCGAAGTTTTAGGGAAAAGTTGGTATTGTGGGTGAAGAGGGAGAGAGGAAGATTAGGAAGGAAATTGAAAAGAAATCTCATGTATTTTGTTGTGGAAGAATTCTGCAAGAGATTGGGCAGAGAGAGGTATGGGGGGAGGGACCTTAAGAAGAGAATTAAGCGTAGAGAAAAGATGATGGGATTGGAAGAAAGAGACTCAGTCAAGAGAACATAGTAGTTTTGCTTAGCAAGAGCTAAAGCAGACTGGAAGGAGTTAAGCATGAATTTGAAATGTAAGAAATCTGAAAGAAAGCAAGATTTTAACCAGATATGTTCAGCAGAGTGGGTACAAGAGTGTAGAAAGCGGCAAGTGGAGGACAACCAAGGTTAAGATGAAGACCGTCTTACAGAGCAGAAGATAGGTGGGGCAAAAGAGTCAAGAGCAGTGGAGAGTGTGGTATTGTAGGAACCAATAGCTTCATCAACAGATACTGAAGACAGGGTAGAACAAGAGAAGGAGAGACCATAGAGGAGAGAATTAAAGATCAATAGAATAAAGGTTCCTGAAAAGGTATGAGGAAGCAGGGCGTGACTGAGGTGGGGAGTGATGAAGGCAGAAACTTAGGAGGGAATGATCAGATAAAGGAAGAACTGAGATAGAAAAGTTGGAGATTAAACAGTTAGAGAAGAAAACCAAATCAAGACAATGACCAAGGTGATGAGTAGGGGCCAAGGAAGAGAGAGTTGAAGATTAAAAGATGATGGAAAGGAGCTTAGAAACATATGGATCGGCAGGTCATAAACATGAATACTGAAATCACCAAGGATAATTAGTGTAGAGGAAGAGTCCAAGAGTCAAAATGAGAAAGGAGGTGATCGAGTAGCTGTCATTTATAGACCCCCTGCTAAATCTAAGAGATAAGGGATAAAAATTTCAGATAAAGTGGACCTCAAAAGAGGAAATGGAAGTGGTTTCAACTGACAAGATGGAGAAAGCAAAACTCCAAACACCACCACCATGGCTAGAGGGACGGGGAATGTGGGAAAAATGGAACCCGCCATGACAGAAGGCAGCAATGGAGGCGGTATCTTCTGGAAGGAGACAAGTTTCTGTGAGAGCAAGAAGTTGAATGAATTGAAAAAAAAAAAGGTTGCGAGTATAAAGAGAAATTAGACTTACCTGCTAATTGTTGTTCCAGTGTACCTCTTCCAGAAGCTTGGAGACTGAGCATGTCATCTTTTTGATGACACTAGTGTACATATGCAGCTGGCACCGCCTACCAGCCCCAGTACCTATAGACAAAGCAGACTCAGAGGAGCAACAAATAAGTAGTTAAACATGCAACAAACACTTCTACATCTAAATAAATTAGTACCCCCTCCATCCCCTGGGAAGGATACCCCGTCCCCACCTCCAGGATGGGGAGGTCTACCTGTTGAGCGTGTGAGCAACTCCAACCAGCGGGGAGTGAGCAACCAACAGCTTTTCTGGTCCGCCCACCCCAAAACGCTGATTACACCCCCCTCCCCGGCTCCCCTTGGCCACTTCCTCCACCAACGGAACCAGCGTCAGGACCGGGGTGTGCACAGATTATCACAGAAAGCACTCGGGAGGGTTCTGGGACTGGAATGGAGTTCCTTAAGGAACAACAATTAGCAGGTAAATCAAATTTCTCTTTCCTTATCGTCCCTCCAGTCCAGTCCCGTACCTCTGGGATGTATCAGAGCAGTTAAACTAATGGGAGGGATCCGCACAACCAGCCTGAAGCACTGCCGATCCAAAACAAATGTCCCCCGCTGAAAGAACATCCAGGCGAAAATGCTCAGAGAAAGTATGCCGCCCTACAGATCTCCACCGGTGGAAATAAACTATACTCTGCCCACGAGACTGCCCGAGCTCTCGTGGAATGCGCCTGCAACCCCACCGGCACTGCTTTACCCTTCAAGATGTATGCCGATGTGATTGTCTCCCTGATCCATCTTGAAATGGAGGCCTTATCTGCCGCCTTATTTTTGCGCTGCCCACCAAACAGAACCAACAGACGGTCCGCTCTCTGAAAGGACGATGCCTTTTTCACATACCTTTGTAGGAATCTTTTACTATCCAGGTGGCACAGCTTTGGAGTGACAGGGCCCATATTCACTCTTGCCAGAGCCGATAAAGAAACGGCCTGATTTACATGAAATTCTGACACCACCTTGGGCAAAAATGAAGGTTCCAGATGCAGGACCACTTTCTCCTTGGAGAAGGAAAGGAATGGCTCCTGGCATGACAGGGTCCAAAGCTCCAAATCGGCACCAGGAATACCATTTTCAGAGTCAAATCCTTCAGTTAAACTTGACTCAGTGGTTCAAAGGGCTCCCCAGACAGCGCCATCAGCACCAGATTGAGATCCCAAGGCAGTACCACCGCCTTCTTCAGTGGACGGCAGTGAGTCACCGCCCCTAGAAAGCTTAGCACGTCTGGATGTGTTCCCAACGCCTCTCCGTGGACCTTTCCAGCGATAACCAGAAATCGCCACTAGTTGCACCCTCAAGGAACTGGCAGCTAGATCCTTATCAAAACTGGATCAGAAGAACGCTAAGATGTCCAGGACAGACGCAGTGTAAGAGCATGCCTGCCTCTCTCCACACCACAATTCAAAGATATGCTCTATGCAGAAGCACGCCAGGTTCGTAGACTTCCTCTGGGCCTGTAGCAAGGTCGCTATCACCGAGCCCAAATATCCTTTCTTCTTCAACCTCGCCCTTTCAAGAGCCATGCCGTAAGTGAGAATTGATCCACCTGGGGCATGCGAAGCGGCCCCTGCATCAAGAAGTCCTTCCGAACCGGAAGCCACCACAGTCAATCCACCAGTATCCGAAACAGGTTGGCATATCACGGGCACCTTGGCCAGTCCGGTGCCACCAGAATTACAAATCCCCAGTGCACCTCTATCCATTGCACTAACCAGCCTATGAGCGCCCACGGGGGAAAAACAGAGAAGAACCTTTTCAGGCCACTGCTGAATTAGAGCATCCAGACCCTCGGATATCCTCTCTTCTTCTGATGAAAAACTGTCAGGCCTTGGCCGACTCGAACATTGCCATTAGGTGCATGACCAGTGTGCCCCATTGGCGGACCACCTGCTCAAATACCTCCTGATTGAGCTGCCACTCTCCGGGGTCCTTGCGCACTTGGCTGAGGTAGTCTGCCATCACATTTTCAACTCCCGCTACGTGCGCCGCCGATAACACCTGGAGACAAATCTCTGCCCATCCAAACAGTCTTTCAGCCTCCTCCTCCAGGGCTGCACTGCCCATGCCTCCTTGCCGGTTGATGTAAGCCACCATGGTCGCATTTTCCAAGAGGACTTAGACCACCTTTCCCTGAAACCATGGCTCAAAACTTTCTAGCGCCAAAGTCACCACTCGCATCTCGAGCCTGCTGATCGACCACAGGGCCTCCTGCAGACTCCTGTCCCTGAAAAAAGTGTCCTTCACAATGGGCCCCCCAACCTGACAGGCTGACATTGGTCATCAGCAGAACCCACACCAGAGACTCCTTCCAGGCTCCCCACATGCAGCCACCAACTGAGGGCTCTCCTGGCGCTCCACAGCCAGGGGAGTACTTGGGACAGGGGTTGACTCTGATGGGACCACTGATGGAGCAGAGCCCTCTGCAGCGGTCGCATGTGTGCCCTTGCCCATGGGACTAGTTCAAGAGTGGCCGCCATGATCCCCAGAACCTGCAGACAATGCCACACTGATGGTCTTGCCATCTTCACAAACTGCCGTATCCACTGTCATAGCTCCTGTGCACAGCGATCCGGCAGGAAAACCCTGCCCACATCAGTATCAAAGCATGCTCCCAAATACTCTAGCTCCTGGGCTGGCCGTAACTGACTCTTGGCCAGGTTGACCCCCCCAACCGAGACTTTAAAGGAACTCCCCCACCTGCACTGTTGCTCTTTCGCTATCATCCCTGGACTTGGCCTGGATCAGCCAATCGTCTAGGTATGGGTGGACGAGAACCCCTTCCTTTCAGAGAGCTGCCGCCACCACCACCATAACCTTGGTGAAGGTACAGGGGGCGGTCGCCAGACTGAAGGGCAACACTCAAAACTGTAAATGCCCCCTTAGCACCGCAAAGCGGAGAAACTGCTGATGTTCTGGATGGATGGGAATGTGCAGATACGCCTCCGTAAGATCGAGAGTCACCAAAACCTCTCCGCTTCCTACCGTCACTATTACTGATCACAGCATTTCCATGTGGAAATGCGGTACGTGGCGACAGTGGTTCATGCCCTTGAAGTCGAGAATCTGGCAAAAGGAACCTTCCTTTTTCGGCATCACAAAATATATAGAGTATTGACCGCAGACATTCCATGGCTCTCAGCTGCAGGAGACAAGTATTGGAACCCAAGTTACAATAACTGTTCTCTGTAAAATACATTGCAAGTTCCGGCTGCACTGCACAAATTGATGTTATCTGTAAACTGCACTGATTTTAAAGAGTGCGGTATAGAAATGATTTAAATAAAAAATAAATAAAAAAAGTTAATGTCTCTTCTACTGCTGCCAACACCACTGCGTTCACTTTGGGCGATCAAAGGAGCTCTCATTCTTGCTCCAACAGCAGGTATAGGTGCATCATGGACTGCACCTCTAAGACCAGCCCCTAGTAGATCCCACTCATCCTGGATCATCTGTCCTACTAATCCATGTACTGGGAAGACTTTCTGTGAGTTACGTACTGCCTGGAACAGTGGATCTTACAGCGCCTCTTCCTCTGCTGGGAGGTTAACAGGCATATTCAGGGCCTTGAGGGACTCCAGGGTACACAGATTGTGAGCCCTTTGGGGACGAGGGATTGTATCAGTCCCTGTTTGTAGTGATTGTAAACCACTTTGAAGCCCTTTGGCCTGAGCGGTATAACAAGAAATTGCATAAACAAACATAAGCATAAAAATGACTGCCGGTAGCTCCTCCCGGCAGAAAACCCGAACAATCCGGGCCTGATCTTCCTGTTCTGGTATTTCTCCTTCTTCCAACTCCTCCTACAGATCTATCTCCGTTTCAAGGTCTTCCCCATCCAGCCCCTCCGACAACGGCGATTGTTTTCACTCTTCTAAGCCTCTAGCCCGCTTAGACGCCACTGCTCTTGACTCGTGCTCTTTTGCGTTTGACACCCTCTTTGCCCTGTGTTCTGGGGCTGAGGAACGGCTTGCCAAGCCCTGTTGACATAGGCAAAATACCTTAAGCAAAAGTAAGACAAACTCCGGTGAGAACTCCCCAGGGAGCCTTATTGCTCCCTGGGCTTGAGAGGTGGATGGTCCAGACATCGTGCAAGGACCGGTGGCCGCATCTGTTTAAGGTAACATGGCACCCCCGCCTCCAAGGTCTCTTGCAACCAGGAGGGATTCTCCTGCCTCATCTCATCCTGCAGGCGCTGCTCCAATGACTTAACCTCTTGCGTGCAATCTAGGCAGATGCCTGCCTCCGAGACCACACCCCATTGGGGACCGCATATCTTGAGGATTTATAGATTGCGTTGACATGTTGTACCTTAAAGATATGAAATGGACCTTGCACTGATCCAATCAAACTGACTCTTTCTCCGAGTAAAGTTTATGTTTTTATTCTAAGTACTACAAATGACTATAAGGGAGTACAGCTTCTCTTACAAGCAATATTACAAATTTAATAGGTACATAATCTGGGCTAAGAGACAAGGGATGATTATGTCAGGTTACTCACTGACCAGACAGATGGAAGGATTTCATTTGCCTCCTATCCATTTACTTGTGACTATCTTTCAAGTTACATACATTTCTTGTATGCAGGTACTTCCTGTTTTCCACAGAACTGTAGCTGCTACAAACCTATATACTTTTTCCCCACTTATCTTTCATTTATTTCCGTCACTGACTTTTTATCTGACCCTTCTCAGGAGAAAGTCACAATGTCTCAACCAACTGTCACATCACCTGACCAGACACAACAGCACTCTGATATCTGCCCAGCAACAATGGCATATTTAGTTAGGCTTTTCCCATAGGTCTGCATCAAGTCATTGTGCACTGAATACATTTTGAGCTGTATAACACATGGAATGCCTAAGGATTAAGTGGGGTTCACCCCCCTTGACAGCATCCTATACCAGGCACTGCGGTCTGGCCGGTATGGTGGGAAGAGCTGGGGGCACTCCCCAGGAATGCCCTCAATTTGTACCCGGGTAGGTAAAAGGATCCCTAGCACAGTGTGCCTCCAAAGGCTCAGGCACAGAGCACTAGAATACTTCAACTAAAATAAAATAAAACCAATTTATCAAAATCTAATTAACTGAAACTAAAATAAAAAAAGAAACTGCAAATGGCCCCTAGGAAGAAGCTGCTCTGTCCTGCTTTATTCTCCGGTAGCTGCCTCTTTCGGGGCTCCCAAAACACAGCAGGGGGTTAAAAACGCATGTGGGTCTGAATAAGAAGAAATGCGGGGGAAGTTTCCCATACTGCTGCAGGCTCCCAAACATGCAGCTGCAGGCCGCTCTGTCTCCTCATGTTCTGGCGGTTGCTAGGGGTTCCTGCTGTCCTCCCCCTCCCCCGCCACTCCTACCTTGGAGCCTCTTTGCTGCGTGGCTTTTCTACCCCTCGTGCTCAGTCTTCTTTCCCGGCTTCGGCACTGAGGGGGGTGACTTGGGACTGCCAGCTTTCACTCCTGTCAATCAACTGCAGCCCCCGCGATGACTCCTCACCCGATAACGGGTTCGGGAGCCGCCAGAAGTCTCAGACTGAGGAAGGCCCCCACAGAACTCCCCCGCCCCCCCAAAAAAAAATCCTTGGGGGAGAGGGGGAAGAAGGAATATCTTCCCCTCAGCCCTGTTGTCTCCCAGGTTCTCTCTGTTCCTTCTGATTTTTTTTTTTACTTCTGCCTTTAAAAACAAAGAAACCTGCACTTTAATAGGGGGAATAAAAAGAAAACGCTAACTAAACCTATCTCCTTAGTTGTCCCTTCAGTGAGTCCAGCACCCTATCTCATTATCTCCTCCAGCTACTTGGAGACTGAGCATACTGGGGCAGGTAGGCAATGCCAGCTGCATATGTACACTAGTGTCATCAAAAAGATGACACGCTCAGTCTCCAAGCTTCTGGAAGAGGTACACTACCCAGAGATGTGGGACTGGACTGGAGGGATGATAAAGAATAAAGTTTATTTGAGACTGAATGAAAATTCCACAAGCCACAAGAAAAATGAAGAGACAAAGGGGAGAGGAGAGGAATATAGATGAGATTAGGGCAGGAAGGAACAAGTTTAGGGGCCAGGATTAGGATGAATGTCTTCAGAAGAGAGATTAAGAAGAAAGGCAAGAGAACTTAAAATAAGTGATGAGAGCATAGAGGCCTATTCCAATCAGGCCGTCCATCACCTGAATGTCTGGGCAGATTCAGGTTCTCCAAAGTTAGACCCGATTCTGATCCCGTGGCCCCCATGGGATCAGAATCGGGTCTAGCGCCTGGACTTGCCCAGCTATACGTCCCGGCGACTACCCATGTAGCAGAGTCAGGCTCCTAAATGGAGCCGCAGAGCCATGGCGTGACATCATTATGGCACCGCGGCTCCATTCAGGAGCCATGAATGCCGGTTGCCGCAGATAAACTCCTTTCCCCGCAACTAGACCCTTGATCCAGCCTCCCTGGCCAGGGTCCAGCTGTGGGGAACTTCCTCCACCCCTGTCTCACACCTGTTTACACCATCCGCCAAAGAAATATCGCGTGCAGGGGACTTATTCCCTCGCTCCGCCTCCAGAATACCCCTTCCTGCCCCCCGTCTAGGCTTCCCCGTACAAACCCGCTGTTTGTACAGGGAGGCTTTTGCCGGGGCTGGCAGGGGAATGACCCCTATAGTGACAGGTGATAACGCAACAAAATAGAGAGAGAAAAGCAAGGAGTAGACATAGTTCACCATGGGCAGCAGACTTGGGTCTCAAGTTTAGAAAGAAATAACAGTCAGCAGCAAGCAACTAGAGCACTGTGCCACTTGAGATAGTGCTGCAGGCCTCTACACAGAAGTCAAAAAGATATCCACAATACAGGACTTGCCTGACGACCGACCGTAGAATATACAATTATTCTGGGAAAACTTTAAATCTTATACTCAGTAAACGGAAAAGTAATGACTGCAATAGAATGGATTAGGAAGGAACCAGTGAGAGAAGTGAAATTAGCAAGCAGACAAAACAAACAGAAGCACCAGAATGGTATACACAAACATAATGGAAGCAGCTATAGTACAGAGAACCCACAGTGGCAGACAAGCAAGGATTCAAAATTACAGAGTTACAAACAGCGGCTATAATACAAAGCAGTAACAAACTGCTCACAATTATGTAGTTACAAAGATAGGAATGGTAGCTCAGACGTGGCTGCGTCTAAGGGCCAAGACAAAGGGCCCTCAGGCATGCGCCTAATGGCACTGCCTAATATAGTTTAAATGTCAGCAGGCAGGAGTAGCTGGTAGGGAGACTCCCCCCTCCCCCCCATGCTGATCTCAGTAAGCGCTGTAGGAGGAGCAGTCAGGAGCAGTCCCTCTCCCTCAGCCACTAACAGCGCTTACCTTGAAGGCTGTGTATTTGGTAGCGATTTGTTTGGCCAGAAGAATTGCAGAGCCCTATCTTGTTGGGAACCCTGAAGTCAGAGGAAAAGTTTGTGATTCATATGGTTGGTTCCTTTTTAGCCCAAAGTTGTAACACAGTTTCGTGTCAACCAGTTGGTCACTTTGCCAGTCTTCGGAATTTGTGATTCTGCTTCCTCAGGGAATTTGCATTGATTGGATGTTTGCACTTTGCAGATTTATTTGAACAAGACCAATGAATTCCATAAGTTTGGATCATTTGTTCATTCTTGTCAGTGGCCCTCCTAAAGGGGAAGCAGCTTCTGGGGCTCATTGGATAAGGAAGCAATAGCGGCAACATAGTTGCAAGGTCCCAATGAGGCTGAGGACCCATTTGACAAAGGCTTGTGCATCTTCCTGGGCAGAACAGCTTAATTCCTCCACAGGAGATTTGTAAAGCAGCATATGGTCCACTTTGCATTCTTTATAGTTTATTTATTTGACATACCGCAAATCAAAATGACAATATCTATGTAGTTTACAAAAGCAAAAAATAGAAGAGGGAGGATGAAGAGAAGTTCCACCAGTGAAGGTGACTTTTGTGAAAAAGGATGCAGCTGTCTGGACTGACTTCTTTAAAGAGACACTGAAGAAGTTATAGGTTTGGGGCACTTGCCTCCCCCACCCATCAAGACTCATTCTTACTCTAGAACAGGGGCTCTCAACTCAGTCCTTGGGACACACCTAGCCTTTCAGGTTTTCAGGATAACTACAATGATTATGCATGAGAGAAATTTATCTAGTGGTTATGATTTATGGTTTATTAAAATTTGATATAGCGCTCTTCATTACATTATCACTGGTTATTTTCACATTACAGCACTGGTCTGGTGTCCAAGAAACCAGAGTTCAAGTCCCATTGGCACTCCTTATGGCCCTGGGCAAATTACTTTACCCTTCGTTGTCTTGGAAGTATGGCCTGGCAATCTACTTCCAGTCACACCTTGCCAAGAAAACCTAAGGGCTTCTGGGTTGCCAAGAGTCAGCATTGACTCAACGGCACTAAAAAACAACAACAAAAAACCTCCACTAAATGCAAATCTTTCTCATGCATATTCATTGTGGCTATCCTGAAAACCTGATTGGCTAGGTATATCTTAAAGAATGGGTTGAGACCCTTAGAGTAACCTCTGTGAAATGGATAAAATTCCCATCCATGGGACCAGTTTCGGCCTGTCCATTATGTGAGAATGTTGTTCGCACAGGGCCCCCCATGCAAACTCCATTCTCGCACAGATGGACAGCTTCAGAGGGAACTAGGGAAGCCCGTGTGAGGCCCCAGCTCCCTCTGCATAGCCGCTAGTGTGAAGAGTGTTTTCCCTTACGCTGGCAGCTGTTTCTGTGAAGCGCATGAGTGCCGGGAAATGATCTTTAACCTTTCATGGCATTCAACATGCCAGTGTGAGAGAAAACATTCTTCATGCTGGCGGCTGTGCAGAAGGAACTGGGGCCTCGTGCAGGCTTTCCTGGCTCCCTCTGAAGTCCCTTAAACAGCTGCAGGGCTCTTTGGAGGGCGGGCAGGGGCGCTAGGACCGGAAATGGGCTGTGATGGGGGGGGGGGGAAGCTTGGACTGCAAATGGGCTGTGATGGGGCGGGGGAGCCTGGACTGGACATGGGCTGTAAATGGGGGGGGGGGGGGGCTAGGAGTGGAAATGGGCTGTGATGGGAGGGTAAGCTGGGACTGCAAATGGGCTGATGGGCGGAAACTTGGACTGGAAATGACTGACGGGGGGCTAGGACTGGAAATGGGCTGATGGGGGGGAAACGTGGACTGGAAATGACTGATGGGGAGCTAGAATAGGACTGGAAATGGGCTGATGAGGAGGAGCTTGAACTGGAAATGGGCTGATGGGGGCTGGAATAGGACTGGAAGTGGGCTGATGAGGAGGAGCTTGAACTGGAAATGGGGCTGGAAGGGAGCATATAGGGGTCTAGGACTGGAAATGGGCTGATGTGGGGGCATGGGAGAATGGGACTAGAAGGGAGCAGATGCTGGGTGGATCTAGAACTAGAAGGGAGCTGATTTTGGGGGAGGATTAGAAGGGGAAGGGGATGGGGAATGAGGATGGAGAGGGGAAAATATATTTTTTGTGGGAGGGAAGAAAAATCTATGATTGGCCAGGTATTGGAAGTGGGGATTGAGAATGGAAGGGTGAAATTTGAGTGGATGATAAAGGAATAAAGAAAGAAATGGGGAAAAGAGCAAAAGGGAAAGATCAGTATGTTAAAGCAGATATAGAGAGAGAATTGAAAAAATCTAGAAGAGAGAAGAAAGAACAAATGGACAGCTCACAGAAGACACAAAGAAACCAGAAGAAAGTGACTGGAGCAATTGCAACTGAAAAATAAAATGCCCAAACAAAAGGTAGAAAAATACTTTTTATTTTGAATTTATTTATTGGAATATGTCAGGTCTGGGACATGTGTATTGCTAACATCTTTGCGTTTTTGTTTAGTGCAAGAGGAAATTAATATATAGCTTTATTTCTCCAGTGTTGTTGTACATGTCATGTCTGGCTTTTGGAGTTCCCAATTTAATTATTTCTTCCTATTTCTAAATTGTGATCCCTTGTTCTTTGTGTGGTGATGGTCTATGTTCTGCATGTGTAGCCAAGCTGATGTATTCTGTTCATGTAGTTTCTATTTGACAGTCCCACTTATTCTCTTTCCCCCAGTGAGATGTATTGGTATTTTCTGAGATGTACTGGTTTAATATTTGCAGTGTTGCCTTTTTGATAGGTAGGGTTTGATGCTTTGTGAGTCCTGATAGTGCTGTTATGATATGGTGGGTTTGCTGTGGGTTCTAAATGGTCAGTGTTTATAATACTTCCTAATGGGCCTGGAGGTTGGCATTGGAAAATAATAATTTAGAAATCTGGTAGTCTTTCTTTATCCAGACACTCATTAAGAGGCATGTTTACTAAAAGCACATTATGCAAATATCTATGCAAATGAGGTCCCGCAATGAATCTCCACACATGGCCCCGCACCCCCTTTGGGCTGCCCCTGCATGGGATCAGGGTTACAAAAACAAAATAAAGAACATAAGGTGATAACTTTTTTTTATCTGACTAACCTAATTCCTTTTGTGACTAGCTTTCAAGTATTGACACTTTCTTTCTCAGGTTCAAAAATGAAATGAGCAAAAGGTCACTGAATTATTTCCATCATAATGGTTGGTGGCAGATTACTTTTTGTGTCAGCCAATTTATTTTTCAGACATGCTTGTATTGCTTTGATATTTCTTGATGTGTGTTGACTTAAGCTAGAGCCTCAAACCTATTTTAAATCTGCTTTATGGAATGTTGTAAATGCACCAGCTCTAATGAATGTGATAGTGGCAGGATACTGTTCTGAATGGTAAGATATCACTGATCAGGTATTCACCATCATTTCTATTTCATACAGTTTTGCAGATAGTTCTATACCATGAATGGAGAACATGCCTGGTGAAGTACATATACTACATCCCTCCTAAAAACCCACCTCTTCTGTACTGCCTATGACCTCCCTTTTCCTTATTCCCCTGTTTCCTCCTCCCCCTCCACTTAGGCTCTTTTCCTCTTTAGTCCAGTATGGTTGTGCACTCTCCTGTCTGGTATTTCAGTTCTTTTTCTGGTTCTGGATTTTCTTAAAAATCTATTATTGTTATTGTAAACCACCCAGATGGCTTCTAATGGGCAGTCTATCAAATGTTCTAATAAAGATAAAAATACACAGTATTCACACATGCACACAGTAGACTGGATGGTGATAGTTAACAAAATCAGTATAGGGCATAATGACTGCCCAATCGGGGCACATCGGCTGCTTTAAAACAGAGGCGCCATCAGGCGCACCCGCGCCTTGCGGGCCTGCACCTGAGGGCCTTGCTAGAGGGCCCTTTGGTGTGGCCCTTAGGCGGGGACCGCTTAAAGCTGCTCCGTGAATAACTGCGCCTCACATCACCCTCTACGCATCAACGGCAAAACGGAATCTCAGTGAGCCCCCCACCCTAGACACCAGCAGACACAAGTTTCGAAATGGACTGTAAGGTATTTACCTACAAGACTTAACTCACACAGCGGAATCTACTCTTGTCGCTCCTTCAGCGGCCCAAATAACTTAAGTCAAAATCTCCTGTAAATACCTGGTATATGTAGCGTAACCGAACAGCACCATTTACAATCACAAAGCATTTGTCCGACCACATGTTGAATGTTTACACTCTTTCACCACAAGCTTCAGTTGAATCATTGTATCCTGCTTAGCAAATGACTCAATTGAAACCTTGTTTCTTACCAGTAATTTAAGTTTTTGTCTCTAGGTTGATGATTAATGCTGACTGAAACGAAGTAATTGTATTACCAGCTGCCTACTTAACAAAAGTCCTCCACAAACGTGTCCACGAGCTGAGTTCTCCCTGGCTAAAACGCATGAAACTAATTTCCAGCTAAAACTTCTAAAACTCTCTTCTTGTTTTCCCCTACACCCTGACTCACTAAATCTCGTATAAGTAACCTTATCCATCACGAGGATACACATAATCACAAGCTATTACACTGATCAAGGTCCAAAGTCAGATATTAAAGCCTTTCTCTCCCACACTACAGGAACCATGACCCTCTCCATACTGGCCTTTACATACCTCTATCTACTCTCCAGTGCCATCTACGAATCTAGTGCACTCACTCAAGATCGCAACCATATCCCTGCACTATGCAGTATGAACAAAAAACACTACCGCAGCTTTTACCAACATCCACAAAACCCTTACCACAAGAGACAGTCGCACCTGATCCTTATAGCACTAGACCACACAAACAACACAAAGCGCAACCGATCTGATGCTCAACAAGAAGAACTCAGATGCGCCCTCATAAACGCTCGCTCTGCACGCAAAAAATGGCCAGCCATCACAGACCTAATAAGCAAACTCAATCTAGACATGTTAATGGTCACAGAAACCTGGTTCTCCGACACTGACACAGTCATACTAAACCAGCTCACACCACCCAACTACTCTATCTACACATGTAACAGAGCAAACAAAAGAGGAGGTGGGGTCGCCATTGTAGCAAAAACTGATCTCCAATACCGGATGATCCTAGCTAGGAGCACAAAACAACTTGACACAATCTCCATCTACAACAACTACAATACTATCAATCTTATTTATATGACTCCAAACTCATCATCTGAAGAACTATTCACCATAATTGACTTAGCCTGCAACCCCGCATACCCAGACAAACCAAACTGGCTAATGGGCGACTTCAATCTCACATCCGTACAACCTGCCCTATCTAACTCCTTCCTAGACGCAATGTCCAACCTCAACTACAATCAAATTGTAAACCAGCCCACCCATCAACGAGGCATTGTTCTCGACCTTGTCTTCGTTCCACCTACCTACTCATCCACGAATTACACATTCGACCTCTCCATCATTCCGGTCCCCTGGACAGATCACAGCCTGATCTCATTCAAGATACCAGCACAACAAGATTCAATCATCAATACAAAGAAACGGTCAGCAGCTAACCGCGCTCGTTTCAAATCACTCGACGAGGAAGAATTCAAGAAACACATACTTCCAAACTCACCCAGCCTTCTTCCAACATCAACGACATGGTTGCTACCTGGAATGAAACCATCAACCAATACGCCAAACTGCCTCCCGCCCACAAACACCCAACAACAAATAACCATGTGGGTGTAAGGCCATCAGCACCATGGTTCTCCCCCGATTTAAGGAAGTCTCTTATTCTCCTGAGGAAGCTAGAAAGGAAATGGTGTAAATCGCATAATCCTACAGATCAAACAACATACTTAACCCACCTGAGAACCCACCGTGAAGCAACCTGGGACACGAGAAAAGCCTACCATTCTGAGCTACTCAACCGCTCCTTAAACAAGCCACGAGAACTCTTCAAACTAGTAAAAACGCTAACCACAGAACCTTCACCACCACAACAAGAACTTATACACCCTCAAATGTATGCCAACTATATCCAATCCAAAGCCATCAAAACAACAACAGCATCCTCCCCTAGTCCTACCCAGCTACATACGCACCAGACTCCACTCCTCAAGCTCTCTTCTCCGTCCGCAAAAGGCATTGAAGACATGATCATCAAAATAAATACCACCACAGCACCAAACGACCCTTTCCCAGCACACTGGATAAGAGCTATGCGCTCTGAACTCAGCCCAATCATAGCAGAAATCATAAATATGTCCTTCTCAACAGGAATTTTCCCATCTGCCCTGAAGCAGACCTCCATAAGACCACTGCTAAAGAACAACCAACTAGACCCAACAAAAGAGGAATCATACCGTCCGATCTCCACTATCCCACTACTATCCAAAATTATTGAGAAAGTGACCAACAATCAGATCCAACAACACATAGACATTGCTTCACCGCTAGACCCCAGTCAACATGGATTCAGGGAAGCCCACGGAGTTGAAACACTTCTAACCACCTTAACCAACGTACTCATCAGTGGGATTGATGACATCAAAAAGGGCTTTGCACTAATTTTCCTCGACATCTCCGCAGCATTTGATTCCGTGGACCACGACAAACTACTAGCCCGACTTCATGACAAGGGAATCCGTGGGTTAGCATGGGAATGGTGCAAATCATTCCTGGAAGAGCGCTGGCAACAAGTCAGGATGGTAGCAGGCACCTCAGAACCTTTCCAGCTAAAACAAGGAGTACCCCAGGGCTCCTCCCTCTCAGCGCTGCTCTTTAATATATACATGCAGCCCCTATGCGATATCACTCGCTCCTTTGGCATATCCTCCCTAATTTACGCAGACGATGTGCTGATATTCACACCAATCAACGTTATACTCCCAGATTACACAGTACTTGTAGATTGCTTCAACGCTATAGCAGACTGGCTCCTCACCCAGAATATGCGAATAAATTTCAAAAAAACCGAGGTCCTGATCATCACGAAAAACAAAGAATTTTCTCCCCCGGTTACTCTAAAAGTACGGGACGCAGAGCTCCCAATCAAGTCCACCATAAGATACCTTGGCGTAATACTGGACCATCGACTGGACTTCAAAGAACATGTCAACCGCACTGTAAAAACCATTTATTTCAAGTTAAGGACCCTCCGTCATCTGAAAAACATGCTCGACCCAGACAATTTCCGGACCATATTCCAAGCTATAGTCACACCCCACTTCGACTATGCTAACATAATACTCCATGGCCTCCCCAAAAACACCCTAAACACATTACAACTAGCCATGAATGCCGCTGCCCGTGTCCTCTACGGCGCCTCAAAAAGCGACCACATTACCCCCATCTTAATGGAACTACACTGGCTCCCCATAAACTGCAGGATTGCATATAAAGCCCTCCTTATGACCTTCAAAACTATCAACAGGATAGCCCCCTCAGCAATCTCAACTCTCCTCAATCATACCCCCAACATCAGATCCAGGAGAACAGTAGTGGCAAACACCCTAGCCATACCAACAGAGGCCATAAAATGCTCACGCACAACTACGGACAGAGCATTCGCACACTACGCACCCAGACGTTGGAACAACCTACCACCCACCATCAGATCAATCACTGACCTCAAGCAATTCAGAAAAACCCTAAAGCACCACCTCTTCCTTCTACACTTCGCTCAATTCCAGTTTCCCTCACCGACCCCCTAGCACAGCCCAAGCCGTCAAAATAAAGTTGTAAATATTGCATTTCACACAAGATGTAAATAAAACACTAGCCATTGTATATAGTTATATAACATATATGTACAAAGTTTCCCAAAGTTGAATCCCAGTTAAACTCGCCTGTTACATGTAAACCCACAACAGCCTGTTGCTTTCTGTGGGTATTCTTGTTCACTGTAAACCGCGCTGATGATAAAGAGCGCAGTATAAAAGAACTTTAAATAAATAAATAAATAAAAACATGGCCTAATGCTTTTAACATCAGAATTTGTCAATGAATTAAGCTTTTGGAAACATAATAAGCTGCATTCTTCATGGGAGCAGGATCCTTAGGTGCTTTACAATTACAATACTTTAAAGGCATTCATATACTGTGGCAGAAATCCTGCTACTGGTTTTGGTCCTTGATTTGCATGGCAGTTTCCAAAGTGGAGAGAGAAGTCATTTCACTCTCACTTTTGGGTCGGGAGGGGGTGAGTTGAGAGTTTCCTCCTTCTGCTTTTGGCCTTTCAGCTTAGCTGGGACCACTCCACTATGAGCATTCACGTCTACCTGGATTTGTCTCTTATTTTCATATTCCCTCCCAAGTAGAACTGGACTTAAGTCAGTTTAACCTATTGACCCAATGAGATCCTGTGTCCACAGGTGGCCCTGCACTAGGACTGAGAGATAGGGTTACCAGATTTTTAGAGAGCAAAATCTGGCTGGCAGGGCTGAGTTGGGCTTGTGGGATGGGGCAGGGGTCCTCCCTCATAGAAATATAACAGCAGAAAAAGACCACATGGCCCTATCTAGTCTGCCCTTCCATATCAAATACTAAAGTCCCTTTTTTTCCTTTAGAGATCTTCTGTGTTTGTCCCATGCTTTTTTGAATTCAGATACTGTCCTCGTCTCTACTACTTCCACTGGGAGACTATTCCACACATCTATCATTCTATCCATAAAGAAATATTTCCGCATATTACTCCCAAGTCTATCCCCTTTCACCCTCATCCTATGTCCCCTCATAACAGAGCTTGTTTTCAATCAAAAAAAGCTCTCCTTTTGTGCATTTATGCCACAGAGGTATTTAAATCTCTCTATCATATTTCCTCTATTCCGCCTTTCTTCAAATGTATACATATTAAGATCCTCATATACTTTATAACAAAGACCACTAACCATTTTAGTAGCCACCCTCTGCACGAACTCTATCCTATTTATGCCCTTTTGAAGGTGCGGTCTCCAGAATTGCACACAATACTCCACATGAGGTTGCACCAGAGATTTATACAGAGGCACTATCACCTCCTTTTTTCTGCTGGCCATTCCTCTCCCTATGCACGCAAGCATCCTTCTGGCTTTTGCCGTCACCTTTTCTACCTGTCTAGCTATCTTACCATTCAGAAAAGTATCCTACCACTATCACATTCATCAGAGCTGGTGCATTTACAACATTGCATAAAGCACACCGGACAAGAGCAGCAGCACAGCACAGCCAGCCGGGAGTTGTGATCAGCAGCAGAGGGTGATCCGAGGCAGCCTGCCCCTCCCGCTCCTGCTACTCTGCCCAATCAGGGCCATCTAACATCCATAAAAGCAGCGCGCAGCAGGCATGCCCACGCCTGAGGGACTCGCGAGAGGGCCCTTTGGAGTGGCCCTTAGGCGGCAGCCTGTGGTGCAGCTCCAACTTCAACCACACACAAGATCCCAGTCTGTGCGACAGAACAACTCATCATCCAGTGACTACCACCATCAATGTAAGTCACAACCCATCTGTACCCATGAGACTCTACTGCTTATCTGATTACCTGTCACCAATTTCAATATATTCAAATGCCCTATCTTGAAACTACATTGTACAAAACAATAGTCAAACGAATATGCTGTATACCTGATAGAGTACATAACTCAATCTCACTCATATGTGTACCCCTCAACATCTACCTAGGAAGTTTCCTGTACACCCACTGCTTATTTTAATTGATTGATAATGCAACTGATTATATCTAGCTGACTAGGCCTCAACTTAAAAACAGGTCTCACATCCTTAACATTTCCACGCCATCCCCCCTCAATTAAATACTACACCCATTCCTACACATCCAACCTCACAAATCAACATCCTGCCCCCTGACAATACCTACAGAAGCTAACGATTATCAGTCTCACCTACCACTTTCTCATATAACCATATTTCTTCCTCCCTGCCCTAACCACACACTTAACAGACCAAGAACCCCCTACAAGAACCTATAACTATCTCAAAATGGCAATCTACAACCAAACGACAAGAACACTAATGCTCTTCTACATCCTAATTACAGTCTCAGTGACGATTCATAGCCTAAACCCCTCACCCATTTACTCCATATCATCTATCTACAACCCAGATACTTGCACCCCACATCTTCTACAATATAACACACTACCACAAAGTAAATCCTAATAGACTCATCAATGTAAGACTAAAACCAACTCAGGCAACCGAAACAAAGTTGATTCCATACAAGCAACAACTCCTATCTTGCTACCTTGTTAATGCCAGATCCCTGAGAAAAAAGCTCCCAATTGTCCAAGACCTAATATCCGAATCAAAACCCGACATTAAATTTATCACTGAGACATGGCTAACTGATACTGACACAGTCTCAATCAATCAACTAATGAGTCTAGGATACGAAATCTTTCACACACATAGACCAACAAAGAGAGATGGTGGTGTACTTATCATAAAAGAAACCCTCAAAGCATCTTTAGCAGCCTCCAATAACATTAAAAATATAGACATCCTAACCTTAAATATAAAACAATTCCAAATATTCCTAATTTACAGACCACTGGATCCAAAACCTGAAAATTTGGACACCGTAATAGAAATCATTGGCACATCCTCTGAATCAAAACCACTAATACTGCTTGGAGACTTCAATCTCCCATCAATATCAAATTCACAAAGAGAAACATTCCTAAAAACCACGGAAGAACTTGACTACTTCCAAATCATAAAGGAGAATACACATCAAAAAGGTAACACACTTGACCTCATCTTCCTACCCAGAGACATCATACACACCTTTGATCACACCACACTAAAAATACAGCCTGTCCCCTGGTCTGACCACCATCTTATAAAATTCCATATCCCAATAAACGACGCAACATTAACCAAACCCACACCCTCACAACATTTCAACAGATTAAAAAAAATTCAACAAATAAAGAGTAGTTATTCACCTGTAACAGGTGTTCTCCAGGAGCAGCAGGAATCAATCCTCACATATGGGCGACGTTGGCGCCGACGCAACCCTTGTGTGGAGCATTTCCCCAGCTTTCAAAGAAAGCCTTTGGGAATGCAGCACGCATGCGCGTTCCTCTTCCCGCCCAAGGGTGCCATCTTGCTCAGTCTGATGACATAGCTAAAAGACAGCAAAAACACAAAATGAATCATATGACTGCAACTCCAAAGGGAGGAGGGAGGGTCATGAGGACTGATTCCTGCTGCTCCTGGAGAACACCTATTACAGGTGAGTAGCTACTCTTTCTTCAGGACCAAGCAGGAAGTCAATCCTCACATATGGGACTCCCCAGCTTTAGGCTACCGGGAACCCAAGCTGAAAAATAAGCTCCCTCTAGAGCGTCAGCATCCGTGAAAGAATCCTTTCTGAGAACGCCCCCGTACGGTAACACAACACAAGGGCCGGAGGGTAGGAGTTGACTAAACCTCAAAGAGATTACGGAGTACCGCCTGTCCGAAAGCACTGTCCCTACGGGACTCCCTCTCGAGGCAGTAGTGGGCCGCAAAAGTCTGGCTTGAAGACCAAGTAGTGGCCCGGCAGATGTCTGCCAACGGAACAGAGAGGAAATGAGCTACTGACGCGGCCTTCGCCCTGACACGGTGGGCAGGGCCGGCCCGTCCATTAAGCAAGAATGTTTTTTGCACAGGGCCCCGCGTTTCAGGGGGCCCCGCGCAAAGAACATTCTGCTTTTCTGAAAATTACATTAAAAAAAAAAAAGCTGGCTCTGTGGCTGCCGCCGCGGCAGAGTGCAGTGTCCCGCGGGGCCCCCTCTGTGCCGGCTGAGCCCTCTGCCCGGCTTTCAGATTCGCGAAGGGAGAGTGTCTCTCCCTCGCGTCTCTGTTAAGCCCGCAGGGGCTAATGGGAAATTTCCCATCAGCCCCTTTAGACGCGAGGGGTTGATGGGAAATTTCCCATTAGCCCCTGCGGGCTTAACAGAGACGCGAGGGAGAGACACTCTCCCTTCGCGAATCTGTAAGCCGGGCAGAGGGCTCAGCCGGCGCAGAGGGGGCCCCGCGGGACACTGCACTCTGCCGCGGCGGCAGCGGCAGCAGCCAGAGAGCCAGCTTTTGTTTTTGGACTGCTAATGGGCTGGGGGGGGGGCTGTTTGGACTGCTGCTGGGCTGGGCTGGGCTGGGCTGGGGGGGGGCTGTTTGGACTGCTAATGGGCTGGGGGGGGCTGTTTGGACTGCTAATGGGCTGGGGGGGGTTAGGACTGGTAATGGGCTGTGGACTGATGGGGGGCTGTCTGGAAATGGGGTGATGGGGGGGTTAGAACTGCTAATGGGCTATGGGGGTGGTTAGGACTGATAACGGGCTATGGGGGGGCTAGGACAGGAAATGGGCTGATGGGGAGGGGTTAGGACTTGAGGTGGGCTGATGTGGTTAGAACTGGTAATGGGCTGTGGGCTGATGGGGGGGGGGTTTAGGACTGGCAATGGGCTGATGGGGGGGGGGTTAGGACTGGCAATGGGCTGATGGGGTTAAGACTGGAAGTGGGCTGTTTGGGGGGGGGTTAGGACTGGCAATGGGCTGATGGGGGGGTTAGGACTGGCAATGGGCTGATGGGGGGGTTAGGACTGGCAGTGGGCTGATGGGGGGGGTTAGGACTGGCAATGGGCTGATGGGATTAAGACTGGAAGTGGGCTGATTGGGGGGGGGGTTAGGACTGGTAATGGGTTATAGGGGGGCTTAAACTGAAAATGGGGTGATGGGGGGTTAGGACTGGAAGTGGGTTGATGGGGGGGTTAGGACTGGAAGTGGGTTGATGGGGGGCTAGGACTGGTAATGGGTTGGGGGGTTGCTATGACTGGAAATGGGCTGAGTGGAAGGGGAGGCTTGAACTGCAAATAGCTGATGGGGAGGGAGCTTGGAATGGAAATGGGCTGTGAGTGAAGGGAGCTAGGACTGAAAATGGGCTGATGGAGCAGCTAGGATAGGACTGGAAATGGGCTGTTGGGGGGAGCTAAGATTGGAAATGGGCTGTGGTGGGGGCTTGAATTGAAATGGACTCATGGAGGGGCTAGAACTGAAAGTAGGCTCATGGGGGGGCTTGGACTGGAATTGGACTGAGTGGAGGGGAGCTATGATTTGACATGGGTTGATGATGGGGCTAGGAAATGACTAGAAGTGGGCTGATGGGGGGGCTAGGCTTGGAAATGAGCTGATGAAGGGACTCAGACTGAAAATGGATGGGGGAGCTAGGACTGGAAATGGGTTGATGGTGGGCTAGCACTGGAAATGGGCTGATGCAGGAACTAGAAGGGAATGGATGCTGGGTGAGACTGGAACTAGAAGGGAGCTGATGTTGGGGGAGGATTAGAATGGGATGGGGCTGGGAGAGTAAAATGGAGAGGGGAAAAATATTTTGTGTGGGAGGGATGAAAAATCTACAATTGGCCTGGTATTGGGAGAGTAAGTGGGGATTGAGGATGGAGGGGTAAAATTTGTGTGGCTGAAATAGGAATGAGGAAAGAGCAAAAGGAGAAAGATTAGTATGTTAAAGCAGATGTAGAGAGAGAGAATGGAAAAAAAAACTAGAAGAGAGAAGAAAGAACAAATGGACAGCAGACGATGGACAGTTAGCAGAAAACATGAAGAAACCAGAAGAAAGTGGCTGGAGCAATTGCAACTGAAAAAAAATGCACAAAAGGTAGAAATATCTCTTTTTTTTTAAAATTTATTAACTGGAATATGAAACCTCTGGGAAATGTGCATCATTAACATCTGTGCTTTGTTTGGTACAAGAGGAAATTAATTTATAGTTTTATTTCTACAGTGTTGTTGTACATTCCAAGTTTGGCTTTTGGGGTTCCCAGTTTAATTATTGCCTTCCTGTTTCTAAATTGTGATTCCTTGTTGGTGATGGTCTATGTTCTGCATGTGTAACTGAGCTGAGGTATTCTGTTTATGTAATTCCTATTTGACATTGCCACTTGTTCTCTTTCCCCAGTATTCTCTGAAATGTATTGGTTTAATATTTGCAGTGTTGCCTTTTGATAGTTAGAGTATGGTGCTTTGTGAGTCCTGGTAATGCTGTCAGGATACGGCGGGTTTGCTATGGGTTCTAAATGGGCAGCGTTTGTAGTAGTTCTAATGTGCCTGGCGGTTGGCACTGGATTATAGTAATGTAGAAATCTTTTAGTCTTTCTTTATCCATACACTCATTAAGAGACATGTTTACTAAAAGTTAGTGTATGGTAACATTATGCAAATATTTATGCAAATAAGGCCACTTATGCAAATGAGGCCCTGCACCGAGTCTCCGCACATGGCCCCGGACCCCCCTTGGGCCGCCCCTGACGGTGGGCCGTGACTCAACCCTGCAAGGAGAGGCCAGCTTCCCTGTATGCCCAGGCGATACAATCCGCTACCCAAAGGGACAACGTACACTTGGAGACAGGCAACCCCATTTTATTAGGGTCAAAAGATACGAAGAGCTGAGGAGCCCTTCGATGCCCCTGCGTACGGTCTATGTAAAAGGACAACGCCCTTCTACAGTCCAGGGTATGCAGGACTGTTTCAGCCCGGGTGGCATGCGGCCTGGGGAAGAATGTTGGAAGAACCATCTCCTGATTGAGGTGGAAGGAGGAGACAACCTTCGGAAGGAACTTAGGGTGAGTCCGTAAGACCACCCTGTTCTTATAGAACCGTGTGTATGGTCTATCAGAAACCAGAGCTTGTAGTTCACTCACACGCCTGGCCAGGAAAGGAAGCGTAAGTGACAGGTAGCCATCGGCTCAAACGGTGGGCAAGTAAGTTGGTGCAAGACCACATTCAAATCCCACTCAGTGGCTGGTGGATGGATCGGAGGCTTGAGAAAAAGCAGGCCTCTGAGGTAGCGGGACACCAAGGGGTGACCCAACAGAGATTGGCCCTCTACCTGTGAGTGGTGTGCCGATGGAGCACTGAGGTGGACCAGAACAGAGTTGGCTTTAAGGCCTAGGTCCGACAGGTGAAGCAGATACTGCAGCACCACTGGCACCAGGCACGAAAAAGGATCCTCCTTGCGCTGAGCACACCAGGTGGAGAACCTACGCCACTTGAGGGCATAAGATTTCCAGGTGGATTGCCTCCTAGAGGCCAAAACCACCTCTTCCACTTCCTTAGGTAGAAGTAAGGGGGCTAGAACTACCCTTTCAGCAGCCAGGCCATCAGATTGAGGGACCTGAGGTTGGGGTGCAGGAGAGATCCCTGATCCTGAGATAGGAGATCAGGCTGCACCCCAGAGGGAGTGGAGTGTCCACCGCCAACTACAGAAGGAGTGGAAACCATGGTTGCCTCAGCCATCTGGGGGCTACCAGAATCACCGAGGCCTTGTCCTGAAGAACCTTGAACAAGGTGCGGGCCACTAGAGGCGTTGGAGGAAATGCATACAGTAGGCCCGTGGACCAAGAGATTAGAAACGCATCTGCTGCTATTCGGAGAGGATGCGGTTGTCTGGAACAGAACCTGGGTAGTTGACGGTTCAGTGGACTCGCAAAGAGATCGATGGTTGGAAGACTCCATCTTAGAAAGATCCCTTTGACCACCAGAGGATTCAAATGCCATTCGTGAGGCTGTAGAATCCTGCTCAGTCTGTCTGCCAGGGAATTTTCCTGGCCAGGCAGATAAACTGCCTTGAGAAACATGTTGTGTTTGATTGCCAAGGAGCACAGGGCCTGTGCCTCTTGACACAAAAGTTTGGAGCCTGTGCCCCCTTGCTTGTTCACGTAGTACATTGCCACTTGATTGTCTGTCTGAACTAAGACAGACTGGTGAGAGAGGACATGAGAGTAAGTCTGTAGAGCTAAGCGGATAGCTCGCAACTCCAACAGATTGATCTGCTGTGTGGACTCCCAAGGAGACCAGAGGCCCTGAGTGCAAGCCCCCTGGCAATGTGCACCCCCAGCCCTGAAGGGAAGCATCGGTTATCAGCACCTGTGTGTGTGGAGGCGCCTAAAAAGGCACCCCCTGGACCAGGTTCGGGAGATGCAGCCACCACCGTAGGGAGGCTGCCAGCAGTTTGGACACCCTTATCTTGTCTTTCAAGTCGCCTGTAGCTTGCACCCACTGAGCAGGTCGCACGTGCAGGCGGGCATTCGGAGTTACATGGACCGTGGATGCCATGTGACCCAAGAGCCTTAGGAAGTTTATGGCGGAGACCAGAGAACCGCTGTGGAACTGTTTGGCCAAAGCCATCAGTCTGTGTGCCCTGTTCTCGGGCAAATAAGCCTTCGCCTGGAGGGTATCCAATCTTGCCCTATGAACTCCATGTCCTGTGAGGGGAGCAAAGTGGACTTTGCGAAGTTTATTACGAAGCCTAGATGCTGGAGAAGAGAAACAGTGCGAAGGGTGGCCTGTCTGGCCTCCTGTGGAGACTGACCTCTGATGAGCCAGTCATCCAGGTATGGAAAGACAAAGATGCCCTGGTTTCTGAGATAGGCCGCCACCACCGCCAGGCACTTGGTGAAAACCCTAGGGGCGGAGGTGAGGCCAAATGAAAGTACTCAGTTTTGAAAATGACTTCCTCCCACTACAAATCTGAGATATTGTCTGTGGTCTGAATGAATGAGGATGTGAGTATAAGCATCCTTCAGGTCTAAGGTCTGCTGAGCTCCTTAAGGTCCTCTCTTCCTCTCACAAAACAACCTGCCCACTTGATCCTCTCCCCTCCCCTTGGCTTCTTGATCCCGCCCTCCAACTTTTCCCGTATATCTCGGCTTACGTCAATTCCATTCTCACTTCCGGCACCTTCCCCACCCAGTGGAAACATGCCATGGTCCGCCCTCTCTTGAAGAAACCCATCCTCGATCCCAGCCTCCCCGCCAATTGGTGCCCGGTCTCCAACCTTCCCTTTCTTTCTAAAGTTCTTGAATCACTAGTCTTTTCTCAGCTCTCAGTTCATCTTGATACCACTCTCACCCTTCACCCCCGTCAGTCTGGCTTCAGGAATGGGCACAGCACTGAAACTATACTTCTCGCCCTTTTGAGTGAACTCCACCGTTCTCACGATCGAGGTGAATTATCTATTGCTGTCTCCCTAGATCTCTCCGCCGCTTTTGATGTTATTGATCACCGTACCCTTCCCACTCGTCTGTCTGACTTTGGTATTCGTGGCACTGTGCTTCACTGGTTCAGGTCGTTTCTCTCTCTTCGCACCTTCACTGTCCATTCTGGCACCACTGCTTCAGACCCCTTTCCTTTGCACTGTGGTGTCCCACAAGGCTCCATTCTTGCCCCTTTGCTCTTTAATATTTTCCTTGCTCCACTTGCCCTCCTTATCCAACAGTCCGGTATTTCTTCTTACTTTTACGCCGATGATATCCTTCTCATCCATCATACCAACTCTGCATCCCCGGACCTCTCTGCTCTCAACCACTGCCTTGATCTTATTGCTTCCTGGTTCTCTGACAATCTTCTTTGTGTCAATCCCTCTAAGTCCTCAGCTATTTGGTTCTCTTTCACTACCTCCCCTCCCACCTTAGCCCCCACCATGTCCTCCCTTCCCATCCCTCTTGTCCCCTCTCTCCGTTACCTCGGTGTTACTCTTGATTCCTCTTTGTCCTTTCACCCTCACATTTCCTCCCTTGTTCAGAGCTGCTTCTTTCATCTTCGTCACATTCGTTCCATCCGGCCTTACCTTTCCGCTGATTCCCTTACTACTCTAGACCTTTCCCTCATCATCTCCCACTTAGACTACTGTAATTCCATTTTTGCTGGCCTTCCTTCCTATCAAATTCGTCGCCTACAGCTCATTCAGAATACTGCTGCTCGTTTGATCACTTTCTCCTCCCCTCATGACCACATCACTCCTTGCCTTTTCTCCCTCCACTGGCTTCCCGTTAAATTCCGGTTCGTCTATAAATACCTTATTACCACCCATAGAGTTCTTCACACAGGTATTCCCCAATATCTATCCGACCTCATCTACCACCAACCCGTCCCTCGCCTCCTCCGTTCTTCTCACAGTAACCGCCTTTTTCTTCCCTCCCCATCTCAAGCCCATCTCGAACTTACCTGTCATTCCGCTTTCTTTTTCCTAGGTCCTGCTCTTTGGAACTCTCTTCCCCACTCACTCCGCACCGAACCTTCTTTTACACATTTCAAAGCCCTCCTCAAGACCCATCTGTTTTCCCAGGCTTTCGATCTCCCAGCACCCCCCTGACAGCTATGCAGGCCTTCTCACCGTATACCACTCCATCCCCTCCCTCCCCTCCCTCATTCTTCCTGCTGCCTCCAATTCTTTAGCTAGATTGCTCTGTCTCTTTCCTTCTTTCTGTCTATTTCTACAGTACTTTCCTATCCATTAAATGGCGTTCCTTTCCCCTCTTTAATTTTTCTGGCAGCCTGCTTTTATTGTACACCGCTCTGATGCTCCAGTTTGGGCGGTCTATCAAGTCTCATAAATAAATAAATAAATAAATAAGGAGCATAGCCAATCTCCCTGCTGGAGGTAGGGCAGCAGTATTCCAAGGGTAAGCATCTTGAACTTTTCCCACTCCAGGAACCTGTTGAACTTTCGCAAATCTAGGATGGACCTGAGGCCTCCAGCCGGTTTTGGTACCAGAAAGTACCTGGAATAGAAGCCTCGCCCTATCAGGTGGTGAGGCAATGGTTCCACCGCCTGCTTCTGTAGAAGACTTGCCAACTCCTGAAAGAGGAGGTTCCTGTGCAGAGGGAGTCTTGGAGGCTCCCCTGGAAAATAGGAGGGGGGTAACTGGTTGAAGTGGAGCAAATAGCCCTTTTGGACTATGCTCAGTACCCAGGTATCCCCTGTTATGGCTGACCACCTGTGGGCGTACAGTGTCAGCCGGCCTCCTGTACTGAGAGGAGCCAGCTGAGGAGGAGAGGCTATGCAGTGGGAGTCAAAACCCTGCTCCCTGCTGTGCAGGAGCCGGAGCTGATGGCTTGGGGGTTTTCTGCCTACGGGGCCCATGTCCCTGCCCCTTGGCCTGCTGACCCTGATGGGGAGCTGTAGAGGCCTGAAACTGAGGGTAGGATTTGTAGGCAGTAGCCTTCCTTGGGTAAAAGGGCTTTTTCCCCGAGCCCTTCTTCTTCTGAGAAGGGGCAGAGGTTTTCCTGGACAGCCTTGTCCTGGTGAGAGTCTCAGACTCGAGTTCTTCAGCCTTTTCAGCCATGGGTTTGCCAAAAAGGTTCTCACCTCGGCAAGGGACATCGACCAACTTGTCCTGTACCCATGGCTCGAGGTCCGATGACTGTAGCCAGGCCTGACGGCGTGCACCTATGCCGGCCGCGGCTACACGGGCCGAAGCCTCGAAGCCATCATAGGCTGCTCGAGAGATAAACTTTGAGCACTCTCGAATCCCTGATGACAAAGCCTTAAACCTCTGCAAAGGTTCCTCGGAGAGGCCAGCTGAGAACCCGGCAATCTCCTTTGCCAGGTCTCGAAGGTACATGCCCATGTACAGCTGGTAAGTCTGCTGAAGAAACACAAGGAGCGAGCAGGTATGGAAGTCACATGCGCTTTATTAAAGTTGAAAGACCCCAACGCGTTTCGGCGATTGCCTTCATCAGGGGGTGCTGGAGGACAACAAAACAATATAACAAAATAAATATCTTATAGAATATGAATTATAAAAACACAAAATTAAAAACATTAAAAGATATATGTTATAAAAATAATAATTGATACAAGCATAGACACAATCGCCGAAACGCGTTGGGGTCTTTCAACTTTAATAAAGCGCATGTGACTTCCATACCTGCTCGCTCCTTGTGTTTCTTCAGTAGCAATCGCCGAAACGCATTGGGGTCTTTCAACTTTAATAAAGCGCATGTGACTTCCATACCTGCTCGCTCCTTGTGTTTCTTCAGTAGACTTTGTGAGCAGCTGCTCCTGTTGTGTTTCCCAGCTGGTAAGTCTGGACACGGCAAGCCAGCATAGAGCCCTGGAAGCACTTTCTACTGAGGGCATCCAGGTTCCGGGCCTCCCGGCCGGGGGGCACCGAGGAGTGCATCTTCTGACTCTTCAGACGATGCATGGCCGATTCCACAACCATGGAGTGGTGCGGTAGCTGTGCCTTCTGGAACCCAGGGCTCTTACGGACTTGATAAATGGAATCGACCCATTTGCTGAGAACCGGCGCCGAGGCCGGTTCCTCCCACATGCGGAAGAGCAGCCATTCCATCATCGGAGAAACTGGTGCAGTAAAGGCCTCCTTAGACGGAGAGTCATACTGGAGGGCCTCGAGCTCCTTGGCTCGAGGCTCCTCCTCGGGATCCGCAGGGAAGGCCAAGGCTTTGGCCATGTCCCTCACGAAGTCCGAGAACCGGGTATCCTCCAGTGGGGACCGTCTCCGAGGCTCGGACTCCGGTTTGTCCGATGGAACGCACCGGGTCCGGAAAGTGTCCGGGGACTCCTCGTCCTCCATCTCCCACTCGGACCCCTCCGAGGAGGAATTGAGCGGCTCCGGCTGGGCGGGCATCGATGCCATCCGCCCCGACGCAGAGGGCACCGGCGTCAATGACCTTGGCCCCCGAGCGGGAGGCCGAGGGGGACCTTGGCCGAGGATTGACTCGAGACCGCATCGACTCCAGGATCGGCTCAGCCTCCGGGGTCAACTTCGACGTCGAGGTCCCGGTGGTCGGGGCAGATGCACCAGTGAAACCGGCGATCAGTACCCGCTGCTGCTCCATGAAGGCAGCCAAGCTGCTCTCCAAGGCCGTCAACCTGAGACTCAGCTCAGGAGACTCAGCAGCCCCCGACTCAGGCCCTGACGGCGTCGGGCCTGACAGCGGCTCCCCCGGAGGGGAGTCTACGAGGACAACAACACTCACTTGACTCGGGGACTCCGGCTCCACTCGAGGCAACTTGGCAGGCCTCTCCGACTCCGAGGACCCGGGACGGCGGTCGGGGCTATGCGACCTGGCCCTCAAGGGGCCAAGAGCATCCACCGATGCTGCCCTCGCGGGTTTCTTCTTCCTTCTGTGTTCCCGAGAAGGAGACCCCCTTTCAGAGGAGCCTCGATGGTGCTCGGGGTCGGACTCCCGAGATGTCGAGGCCTCTGACGAGGTCCGGGCCCAGCCGGATGCGGAGTCAGAAAAAAGTCTTACACGCTAATGCTGACTGCTCCTCAGTGCCTTAGAGGACATTTTGCCGCATGGGACACAGACCACCGGGTCATGGTCGGGCCCGAGGCACCGGAGGCAGCAGTCATGTGTGTCGGTGAGAGACATCAGCTTCTTACACCAATCACACTTCTTGAACCCGATGGCAACCATCGGGGGAAAAAGGACCCCTGCAAGGTCAAAAGACCGGTCTGCCAGTGAAAAAGAGAAGCGGGAACGCTAGTCACGAAGGACAAAAACCGAAAAACTAGCTCCGGGCTCGATACCGGTGTACCGGGCCCAGGCGGGAAGGGGAACCGGCATCAAACCGGGCAAAACCCACAAATCCAACGCAGGAAAAATCAACTTTTTACCGGGTGACAATGACACACATCCGTCGGGCTCCGCAGAAAAAAGAAGACTGAGCAAGATGGCACCCTTGGGCAGGAAGGAGACCGCGCATACGCGCTGCATTCCCAAAGGCTTTCTTTGAAAGCTGGGGAAATGCTCCAAATGAGGGCTCCTTCGGCGCCGACGTTACCCATATGTGAGGAATGACTTCCTGCTTGGTCCTGGAGAAGAATTCCTAATCCAAACCCTACCGCACTTGCTCATAGACCCCACAGACCTAGACAAAGCGATAGGAACGTGGAATTCCACTATAGCTAACGCAGCTATCGCAAAGCAGAGCTAAGCACATGACAAAAAATTTAAAAAAAACAAAACAAAATACCCCATGGTATAACCCAGAAATAAAACAAATAAGGACCGAGCTACGCAAAGCTGAATGCAAATGGAGTCAATCGAAAACTAAATCCACCCAATCTACGTAAATACACGCACCCTATATAAAGAGCACATCAATGACGCTAAAAAAACTACTACTCAAACCAACTGTCAAAAGCTCTAAACCGCCCACGGGAACTCTTTGGTATTGCCCAAGTGCTAACCAACAATTCAACTAACAAAAGCTCCTCTATCCACTCAATTTCACCCCAGACCCTTGCTACATTCTATATGAGCAAACTAAAGCAAAAATCTCCTCTTACCTTACCACAAAATACAAACCCACACCCACACATAACTAAATGGTCAGCCTTTCACCCACTATCCAAAGACGCCCTGAAAACATCTTATCCAAACTAAATACTTCTACATCTTACCTCGATCCTTGTCCAGTAAACTGTATAAAACTAGCCACCCCAGAACTTTCCTCATTTATCCTCCCAATTATAAATCTCTCACTCATGAGCGGATATCTTCCAGTCCCACTCAAACATGCACAAACCTGCACAATCCTAAAAATTTTGGCCAGCGACAAAAGTTCACCAACATCAAACAGACCAATATCTAGCCTCCCACTCATGGCTAACTAACCAAAAAACAGTACTAATCCAACTACAGGACCATATTGAATCCATTAGAATTAGATGACCAACAATACGGCTTTCGACCGTACCACGAAGTGGAAACATTCCTCACGGTGCTAATTGACACACTTGCTAGAGGAACAGACAACTCTAAACAAATATTCCTTCTCATCTTCCATAATATCACAGCTGCATTTGATAGTATCATCCATCAAATAATGCAAACATGACTTCAACAAATGAGAATTACAGAAACAGTAATGAAATGGTTTTGCTCATACTTATCAGATAGAACTCAACAAGTGAGAATCGACCATCAGACACATACAAACAGGAACAGGGTCTCCCCCCAAGACTCCCCCCTTTCGGCTCTTCCCTTTAGATTTACTTACAACCAATCTGTTCAATCTTCAAAAGATTCCACGTAAACTACCATATTTACGCGGATGACAATGTTTTACCTACCTTGGGACATACTAAATCAGGGGTCTCAAATTCAAATTGCTTTGAGGGCCAAATGAGGACTTGTAAAGTAACCCACGGGCCGCACTTGGTAAAACCTTTTTTTAATACAGGTGAGTTTCACCGTTAAACCGGGCTCTCCGATGCCTCTGATTCGCTAGAAAACACTCCTCCTTCAATCAGCTGGGGCATAATCGTGGTCAGAGGAGCACTCCGCCCCCTGCATGCATGGCATTAATGTTAAACAGCGGCGAGAGGAACATTTTTATCATCCCAAAATACGTTGCGGGCCGCACAAAATTCTCTCGGCCTGCGGGCCACATGTTTGAGACCCGTGTACTAAATCCTCCTCTGACAGGGATCACAGAATGCTTCTCTGAAATCAAAGCATGGCTGGAGAATCACAATTTTTACATCAACTTCTCAAAAACCGACACGATGCATGTTACAAGAAACAAAAGCTTCTCCCCACCAACCTCAATCAAAATCAACGATATCAACGTTCAAGTTAAAAATGAAATAAAATTCCTAGGTATAATAATTGACCACTCCCTCAGTTTTACCGCACACATAAAACAAACAACAAAAAAAATATTCTTCAAACTAAAGCTTCTGAAACAACTCTGCCCCCTACTACACCCTCAAGACTTCATATCAATAATTCATGCTATGATTACTCCACACCTTGATTTTGCCAATACAATCTTTCAAGGTATCACTAAACAAAACCTCAAATGCCTATAACTGGCTCAAAATGTAGCTGTGAGAATAACCGCGAACACCAGTCCTATGGAACATATCACCCCTACCCTGTACGCGCTCCACTGGCTGCCTATACAAAGCAACATAGAATATAAAATCCTTGTAACAGCATTCAGGCTAATACATAACATAGCACCCTCACACCTCTCCACACTGATAGCCATAGAACACAGCACCCGAAATCAACGTATCAAGAATCAAAAGAAACTTTCTCTCCCCAAAGATTTCAGGAAAGCTAAAAAAAACAACCATTATGGCCTTCACTTATACTGCCCCTACACTCTGGAACACTCTCCCTGTTCACCTCAGAGAACTCCATGACCTTCAATCATTCAGAAAACACCTTAAAACACATATATTTACAAAACATTACAACACACAGACCCAAACCAACACCCTAGAAATTACACAAGTGCCACCCATACCAAATAACCAAACATAACCTAGACCACTTCACCCTCACAAACTGTTAACTGTACTTAGTTACTCTTGTTACTGCTATGTCAGCAAGTTCAGACTGACTGAATCACTTTAATGTAAATAGATATTTTGTTGTATGTAATTGAGTAAGTAACTGTTTACCACTCAAAGCTTTGGGAACTGCTAACACCTAATCAGGAGTTAGTGGGCCTGATTACCTGAGAGCAGCTGAGGCCTGCATAAAAGGCTCCAGTGCCCTGCCCTGTTGAGGCTTTCCTAACAGGGGCTCTACAGATCAACCAACAGTAAGAATTTGAGGGTTTATTTTATTAAATTGCTAGCTCTTTGACTGGGAGCTCTTAAAAGGTTTTTTGTATATTTTTAAAGCAAGGTTACTTTCTTTTTGGTGCTTTAGTGGAACTTTCCTTGAGCAGAGTAGGTTGTTGAACTCTGGTAACCTCCTCACCTTTGGGAACTGCTAACACCTAATCAGGTGTTAGTTTCATCCCTACCCACCCCTAGTGAGCAGTCTTGCTTTATAGGGCACTTCCCCATTTAACAAAGCACAGAGAATTGGGACCAGCACATTTTGAATATAATTAAAGAAATTTAACTGCTTTTTCTCTGAAAGGACAGCTGGGAAACCAGCTGGTACTTGGTAGATCTCTCTCTTTTGCTTTAACAGATACCTAAGCTCCACGAATAGAACAATGGCTGGGAAAAATCGTATTGCTAAATCTGTTGTCCCCATTACAGCTTCTGCCTCGGTCCAGACAGAGGTCCTAATGCCAGTTGAAGGACCGGTTCCATGTGCAGGGTGCCTGCATGTTGAAGCTCTGAGGAAACAAGTGGAGGAACTCAGAGAGGAGGTGGCGAGGCTGAGGAGCATTCAAGACAGTGAGAAGTACATTCATGAGATGCTTCTTGCAGCAACCAAGCTCTCCAGCAGAGGAGAAGATGGGTGCCAACAGAATGTCGATGGTTGGACACAAGTCACCAGGGCCTGCAAAATCACCAATCCAACTTCTCCAGCCCTTGAATTGAAGAACCATTATGCAGCCTCCGGGGCCAGTTCGCGAAAACGATCCCAACTGCAAACGAGAAAGCGCATCAGCTATATGATTCTTGCAACCAGGAAGGTGCCTGGCACGAACAGATACATTCAAGGACAAGCAGGCTAACACCACTTCGCGCATCAATCGAGTCACCCGCAAGCATTTTGGCGAGAAACGATTAACCACGCTGACCACAGCCTCATTGTCACACCACCACACCACCCGCCTGTCCCGCAACCGCTCAGGCCACAACTTCAGCACTACCAAAGAGGGAAACAATTCCAGGAAGGTGATGTTGGAGGTCAAACCCGCCTCGTGCCAGCGCTGGGGCCACTGCTGCGCGCACCAAGCCCCCCCGAAGTACACCCCGAATCCGATGCTCCCAGCCGCGTCCGTAAATAACTCCAACTGCGCACTAGACACCTCCGCGCCCAATAAAACAGAAGTTCCATTAAACTCCTCCAAGAATCGGCTCCAAACCCAAAGATCCTCCCGCATCGGGACTGTAACTCTGATCCGGTGGTGTGGCTTTAGCACCCCGGCCGTCGAAGCAGCAAGTCGCCGGGAAAAAACACTGCCCATGGGGATAACCCGACACGCAAAATTCAGAGAGCCCAACAAGGCTTGCATCTCCCGCAAGGTGACTTTGGCGGACGCAAGGACGTTAGCGACCAACGCGCGTAAACCAGCCACCTTTTCCGGGGGCAAGCACGCGATAAGCTCCACCGAGTCGAGCTCCACGCCCAGGAATGTGAGCCTGGTCGTAGGCCCTTCCGTCTTCTCCGCCGCCAATGGTACACCCAACTCCTGCGATAGCTCCTGGAACCCCGCCAACAACGCCTGACACTCATCGGAATGGGCTGAGCCTATAAACAGGAAATCGTCCAAGTAGTGGACCACATTCCGCAACCCAGTCTTCTGACTCAAGGCCCACTGCAAAAACGTACTAAACTTTTCAAATAAGGAACAAGAAACAGAGCAGCCCATCGGCAAACACTTATCAAAATAATAGCTCCCCAAAAAGTGAAAACCCAACAATGGAAAAGAAACGGGATGAACCGGCAGCAAGCGGAAGGCGGACTCGATATCCACCTTCGCCATCCAAGCTGACCGCCCAGCCATCTGTACCATCTCAGACGCCCTGTCAAAAGACGCATACCACACAGTGCAGAGCTCCCGCGGGATATGATCATTCACAGACGCACCCATCGGACATGACAGATTATGAATGAGCCAAAATTTTCCCGGCGCCTTCTTCGGCACAATCCCCAGAGGAGAGATCACCATACCCGGAAAAGGCGGCTCCAGAAAAGGCCCCGCGATCCGGCCCAAGCGCAACTCAGCTGCCAGTTTGCTCCGCACCACGTCTACAAACCGCCGAACCGAAGGGGAATTCCTAGACCGCTTAGCCTGCACCACCTCCCGAACCGGGATAACGAAACCAAACTGGAAGCCAAATCCCAACAGCTCCCGATCACGCTTCCGCGGGTATTGGTGCAGCCAAAACCGTAAGGACTCCACCCGCACCGGAGTCGGGGCCACGTCAGCCCACTCACTGGGTCTTTGGCCCTGGCCCGGCGCCGCTCTCGGGTCCGCGTCTACCACACTTAACAGCGGAGTGACCCCCGCCGCAGACGGAACAGAGGTGCTTGAACTTACAATCAGGAAAGGGGCAGGTGGTCCTATTGAAGCGCCAGCACACGTCGCTGACACCCCCTGACCCACCTTTCTGCTGCACTCCACCCCCCGCCGATCGAAAGGAACGGCCCCCACCCGAAGGTCCCGCCTCGCCCCCTCTCCCCCCGGAGGCCACACCCAACTGAGCAGACATTTGAGTCAACCATAGGTTGATGTCCTGCGTGCCCCATGACAAGAGTCTATTCTCCTCCATCCTATCCCGAAACTTCTCGTCATAATTGAGCCACGCCCAACCCTCGTGCGTCTGCGAGGCCTCCAAAATAGAATCGGCATACGCCAGCAACATCCCATAATACTCTGGCGAAGAATGCCCCCACACACTGGCCAGGCGCAAAAACGCCCGTGTCCAGTTGACCACGTTGCGCGCCACCTTCCGAAGCCGACCCGCCTTCTCGTCCTCCTTCCGCTTCTTCCGGCTCTCGCCGGACCGTTTTCTGCCCTTCAACAACCTAAAAATATCTATGTACCGGCGCTTCCGAATCTTCCTCCGCAATTTCCTCGGAACCCCTTTTCACAACTCCGGAAAAGCTACCACCGACGGGGCCCCGCCACCCGGCCGAGACCCCGCCTCCTCAACTTCCGCCTCGCAACCAGAGGAAGACGAAGACGAATCCGCTGAAGAAGAAGAAGATGAATCAGAACTACGACAAGCTCGCCGCCGCTTCCTCTGCGACCTGCGCTCCGTACTGTCTAGGGCCAACCGCCGCCCCCCATCCTCACCCTGGTCCCCCGACAACTCACCTGCGGCCTGTTCATCCACCCCTGACGGCAAAGTCACAGCTTGGTCCCTCTGGCGACACCTTCCTCGGGTTGCTGCGACCTGGACTCCAGCCTCCAACACCTCCGAGGCACCGCTCAGCGCCGACGCACTGCCATCCGCCGCTGGAACCAGATCCAGGCTCGCAGCGCCGAGCTGCGCCATCCCCTGCACCATCCCCTGGAGACAAAAAAGAAAAAACAGGGGGGGCACCCGCCACAGGCCACATAGGGGACCAAGGCGCTTGCCAATCCACGGAAGAAGTGCCCTGCCCCCCACTCACCCAATGGTCCCAAGGCGAAGTACCCGTCGCAGTAATATAGCCCCCCAGGAAAGATGGCCACACTGCTGCAGGAGGCGCCCCACTCTGCAGGTCTCCAGCGACGACTGACCACGCGGAGACCTGCAGCAGCCCCTCCATCCACCGCGCTCCCCCCAGCCGCTCACCCATTGGCTCCCGAGCGATCGCATTCGCCGGGAGCCAATGGTTTCAAAGAATAACCTCCCCCCCCCGGCCCCAGGAAGCGGCTGCGCGCAGGGTCCCCGCACCGGGCCGCGCGCCCGGTTAATGCCGGCCGTCGGGACCCTGCCCGCGGCCTTGGTCATTATTTTATCTAATTGTAGCTGATTGATATTAAATTGAGTATATAACATAATGTCATCAACATAAAGATGATAAAAGATGTCATGACAATTATGCTACAGATAGGTTGGATGTATAAATTAAAAAGGAGAGATGATAACGCGGACCCTTGAGGAATGCCTAGCTTTTGAGAAAATGGATTTGATATAATAGTACCCATTTTTACTTGAATGGTACAATTTGATAGATATGATTTAAACCATGACAGAACTTTCTCTTTTAAGCCGATTTCTTGCAATCTAAATAATAAATGTTGTTGTTGTTGTTAAGTGCCGTCGAGTCGGAGTCGACTCATGGCGACCCTCTGGATAGCTATCCTAAATTGTGTTCGGTCTTCACTCAGGCGGCTCATTGTTGACAGACTGGTACCCATAGCTGCTGTTATATCAATCCATCTCATTGCTGGCCTTCCTCTTTTGCGTTGACCTTCTATCTTGCCAAGCATGATGTCTTTCTCTAATGATCTCTCTCTTCGCATGATGTGTCCAAAGTATGAAAGTCGAAGTCTTGTCATCTGAGCTTCTAAAGAAAGCTTAGGTTTGATCTCCTCTAGTACCGACTGGTTTGTTCTTCAGGCAGTCCATGGTATACACAGTATTCGCCGCCAGCACCATAATTCAAAGGCATCAATTTTCTTCCTGTCTGTCTTTTTCACTGTCCAGCTTTCACATCAATATGATGTTATTGAAAATACCATGGCTTGAACAAGTCAAATCTTTGTATGCAGAGAGACATCTCTGCTCTTGAGAATCTTATCTAGGTCTTTCATAGCCATTCTGCCAAGAGCAATGCGTCGTTTGATTTCTTGACTGCTTGTTGCTTCTTTATTGATAGTTGATCCAAGTAGGTTAAAGTTGTTCACAATTTCAATTTCTTCTCCTTCAATGATGAACCTGTTGATTATCCCAGTTGTCATGATATTTGTCTTCTTTACATTAAGGTGCAGGCCCATTTTGAGACTATGTTCTTTGATTGTGAGAAGCAAATGTATCAGATCACCTTCACTTTCAGCCAGTAATGTAGTATCATCAGCATAGCGAAGGTTGTTGATGAGTCTTCCTCCAGTCTTCACACCTCTGTTGTCTTCATACAATCCTGCTTCTCTGATGATTTGTTCTGCATATAAATTAAACAGGTAGGGGGAAAGTATGCAGCCTTGTCTTACACCTTTGCTTATTTTAAACCATTCTGTTTCTCCTTGTTCCGTTCAAACTGTTGCTTCTTGATCAATGTACAGATTGCGCAAGAGAACAATCAGGTGTTCTGGTATACCCATGCTTCTTAATGTGGCCCAGCGTTTCTCATGGTTTACACAGTCAAAAGCCTTGCTATAATAGTCATGAGAAATAGTCATAAGCTGCTGAAATATCCAGAAATATTAAAATGAATCCAGAATTAGGTTTTCAATTCCTTTGAGAAGCTTATCCATTAATAACAAAAGAAGAGTTTCAACACTGTGCCCAATTCTAAATCCATGCTGTTGATGGTCAAGCGAGGCAAAGCTATTCACATGAGACTGAAGTTGGGGTTGAACTGCCTTTTCTAATATTTTTGCCATAAAAGGTAAACTAGAAATTGGCCTGTATGAGCTTGGCTTAGAAATGTCAAGCTTCTTACCTTTATAAAGTAGACGGATAGAGGCATTTTTTAGAATGTCTGGAATGTAACCTTGTTCAAGTGACGAACTAATTAAATTCAATATATAAGGAGCAAGGATATCACGAGACATACAAATCCATGTGGCTAGACAAGAATCTAGAGCAGAAGTAGTGGTTTTTATTAGATTTATTATATCATCTAGTTGTCTGTTGGTTATAGTAGTAAATTTACTCCAACCTTGAATATTGGAAGGCGTTGATAAATTAAAAAGATGTAATGGTAAAGTTACAATGCCTACCTTTTCTTTATAAAAATTAGCCATTGTAGATGCATTTGGAGCAAGCATGGAATGTCTTCCTTAGGATTATTTGTTAATTTTTTAAACTATGTCAAATAATTCTCTTGGTTTATTAAGAGCAGAGATAATTAATTTAGTATGGTAATCACATTTATTATTATTTAATAATGTTTTGTAATCTTCGAGAATTTTGCAGTAGGCTAATTTGTCTATTAAATGTTTGTATTTCCTCCATTTCCTTTCTGACCTTCTAAGTTTTCTTTTTAATAGATGAACCTCTTTCGTGTACCAAACTGCTCCCATCCTTTTATGATGTTTGTGATTTTCAAGATTAATAGGAACCAATGCTGCTTGGTATAAATAAGAATTCCATTTATTAATGAGTAAATCAATGTCCTTGGAATAAATTTGAAGTTGGGGGAGAATTTCTTTCAAAAATGTATCCTTGTCAAATTTACAGAATTTTCTATATTGATAAAAAAAATTGACTTGTATTTGAACTATTAGGAAGAAAAGCGAAACTGAATTGTATAATGTGATGATCAGACCATGGAATATGTTGTATCTGGACATTTGAATCAGAAGTATTGGTTAACATCTCTTGGAAAATAAAAATGAGATTAAAATATTTCCTTTAATATGTTGGATGCTTAACTATTTGTTTAAAACCCATGGCATCTATAAATTCCAAAAAACACTGCATTAAATGAGAGGACAAAGAGGGTAAGTTGAGGTCACCTAGAACAATTATAAACCTATCAGAGATTTTTCTGTAAAGAAAGTCAATTATGTTAAAAAGATCATTACCATTTGAAGGAGGAGGCCTATATATTAGAAGAAATAACTAATTCTTATTTTCAACCAAGAGAACATCCATGTTTTGAGAAAAATCACTTAGACCTTTAGAAAGATATAATTCGTTCTTAGATAAGATGGTTACTCCTCCTCCTCTTTTATTTAATCTTTGATAATTATTATCCTGATGGTTTTAATTGATTAATTCTGTGTCATTAACTGTTAACCATGATTCCGTTATAAATAGAATGTCTAATTTACTGTCCATAATGTGATCTTTAATCAATGGTAATTTATTTCTAGTAGAACGTGGGTTAATAAGAGAACATTTTAAACTTGTTAAACTGGTATTAAGATTTAGTCCAGGATGACTACCTTCAAAAAGCTTGATCTGAATAAAGTGCTGTTTACGTTTGAATTTTCTGAATAATGGATTAAGGTATTTAACTCTTGTATCTGAACGGTGTGAGGATTGAATGATAGAAGTGGCAAGTGGAAAAATCTTCGATGCAGAAACAATTGGTGGAGAATTTAAATAATACATTAATATAAAATCTATTTAGACACCTTTAGATGAAAATTACCTTGAAAATAACATAATGATATAAAACCAAATAAAACTTTAAACATGCCTCTCAACGAGTAGAAATTAAAAAATATTCAGATGAGAAATTGAAGAAAATTATCTTAATGTAAGAAAAAAGATGAAAATAATATAGTTATTCAGATAAATAGTTAGATCAATTGTACCCACAGGTCCCCGCCTAAGGGCCACGCCAAAGGCGCGGCGCACCCGATGGCGCTTTCAGTAAGCAGCCCATTGCAGCCTGTGATAGGGAGATGGCTGGTAAAAAGGAGGAGCTGAATCGCTGATCCTATACTTGTCAGCTGTGAGGTGATAATGGGGCTCTGAGGCTCTGCAGCTCACCCAATGGCACTTTCAGTAAGAATTTTTCCAGTAATATTTGCAGTGTTGCATTTTTGATAGGTAGGGTTTGGTGCTTTGTGAGTCCTGGTAGTGCTGTTATGATAAGGCGGGTTTGCTATGGGTTCTAAATGGGCAGTGTTTATAGTACTTCCTAATGTGCCTGGTAGTTGACACTGGAGTATAGTAATATAGAAATTTGGTAGTCTTTCTTTATCTAGACACTCGTTAAGAGGCATGTTTACTTAAAGTTAGTGCACGTTAGCATTATGCAAACCGTCGCCTCTCAATAGCCAGTCTTATTGTCCTCAGCAGCTGAGTTGGATGTGTGAAGATTTGACTCCCCACAAAGTTCTGTTCTGTTTAGTTCGGTGGCCTCTTTTGTTATTTTTGAGGAAGAGTTTCACAGGGTGGTGAGTGCTTTGCCCTAGCAGGGTACTTAGCACTTCACGATTATTTCTGCTGACTAGGTTTTCTCCTTATCGCTGGTGTCTGTTAGCCGTGTACTCGGCTAAGAGAATGGGACAGAGCCTGTCTCCTCTTCTCTATTCACTGTGCTAGTTGGGAACAGACCTGGGGGCCCCAGCTACTGTTTTTCCTTCTGCATTTCCTTCCAGCTCCTCTGCCGCTGGCAGCGGTTCTCTTCTTTGGCGGGAGCACTTCAGCCTGGCCGGCAGCTTCTGTGAGGTATTTTCAGCGCTCCGCGTGTGTTTCCCTCCCCCCTCGGGTTTCGGAGCTCTTACTGCCCGCGGGCGTATTTCGTCGGGGTGAAGGGATTCGCGGTGTTTTCAGTGGTCTAGCGTCTCTCCGTGGGGCAGGACTCGAGCCACTATGCCAGAGCAGTTGGGGGAGCAAACTGCAAAATTGCAGCCATTGGGAGAAAGCGCGGGAACGGCGGCCATCTTAGGGGAGCCGTCCGTTTCTGCAGTCCCGCTCCCTAAACCAGGCAAGCGCAAAGTTAAATCGCGCCATTGCACTGTGGAGCAGGAGCAGCCTGTGGTGTCAGCAGTGCCAGAGATAATCGATCCTCTTCTTTCACCAGAATTTATTCTGGCGTTTCACAGGGCTTATTTAATTAAGAAGGCTCAGTCTCCTGGGCCAGTTGCAGCAGATTCTCTTCTGATGTCTCAGACAGGGGTCTCTAGCCGGTCTGAGCCCGGGGAAGGGGTTTCTTCTTTCACAGCTCTTAGGGATTCTAAGGTTGATGATGTTTCTCTGGCGGCTGAAGCCGTGGGGCCAGAAGAGGGGGAGCTCCTGTCAGACCCGGGTTTAGACTCCTGGCCCGCGGATTTAGAGGAAGGTGAGTTAGGGCCCGGGGATGACCCTAATGTTTTTAGGGTTTTTAGGAAAGATGAGTTGCCGGCTCTGATTGCACAGTCTCTCTTGGCTCTCAGTATTCTTCCTCCGGTAGTTCAGCAAGAACCTTTGGAGGATCCCTTGTTACAGGGTTTCAAGCCCGAGCAAAAATGTTTTCCCCTGCACAGAGTCATCAAGCAGATGATAGAGTCCGAGTTTTCGCACATGGCACGTTAGTGCACGTTAGCATTATGCAATGAGTTTTCACACCTCGCCCCACATCCCCCTTGGGCTGCACCTGTCTGGAGCAGAAGAGCGCGGCAAGCCACCCACCACATTAAGATAGGTTTACCACGCTGGCTCAGCCATGTAGTCCCGAGTGGGAGTGGTAGCATCGCGCCGCAAGGGGCATGTGCCACAAGCGGGGGGCATGTGTGCCATGAGGGGGATGCTCGCTCCAGGTGCCTGCAGGGTTTGGAATGCTACTACTAAAAATGGCTATGATTTCCTTCTCTTAAGGCTAGTGGATATTTCCTTTATACCATCCCTTGTTCTGACCAACCCAGCGAACAGTAGATCTGAACCAGGAATCCTCTGCATGGCAGCTCACATCACTGATACTGTTAGTCCCCATATCACTCTTATTCGCCAGTTATCACTGGTAAATTTAGATGCAGCTGTTCAGCTCAGACAGAAGGAGATGGCTTCCTGTCTACAGAAATGAGAGCAGGAAGGAAAAAGCATGAACTATAAAGGCCTGACCTGGCCATGATTCAGCTTGAATGCTGGCTCAGAATAGCCCATCCTGTTTGCATTTTTGCCCAACTTTCTGATCAGGTTTTACTCAATTTGCATCAAAATATGAGTTTTCTTTTCTTATCTTGAGTTGTTAACAGAAATTGAAATAGATTTGAACAGCTTTAAAGAGGAATGTGAGGGTAGGGAAAAGGGATGATGTCAAGGAGGTCAGAACCTATAGAAGGATTCACATCTCAATTGCAATGCTATTTAACATATGACTTTCTGCAGTAATTAGACTACAGTTGGACAAAAAGCAGGATATGGTCCCTGAGTTATTTTTGCTTGGAGTCCCATGTTCTACCAAAACTAGAACAAGTCAAACAAGGTATTGATGTGGATTTTGTCAAGAGTGAGTTTGTTTCAATAAAATAACTTCAGGAAAGAAATACTGTAGTTCAGATAACCACTATATTCCAGATGCACAGGTGTTTGAATCTCTCAAATGACCAGGACATTCCTTCCTTCCCTCATTCTATTTTCTACAATGAAATGTTCTATCCTGTTCTTAATGTAATCCATCATAAGGGAACAGAAAGAATGACAATCCATGGAATGTTCAGGCAAGAGGAAACATCTTTAGAACAGAAGTCAGGGAAATGAAAGAGATTAGTTGTCATTATTCTCACTACAGTGCCTATGTTACATGTTTTACTTTGTCTTCTGTTATATGAATGAAAACAAGGAAGATATTTAAAAATAATCTAAGCAGAGCTGCAATAAATATAACTGGTTTGTAAACCAAGAAAAATGAAAATATAACTATGAAAGCGTTTCTCAAGTTGAGACTTGTAAAAATATGTTTATGTATGAATCTTGCTTTTTAAGGCTCCCCTTTAATGTTACTGCTATAGAAAATCATAAAATGCATAGCAAAAGTTTTAATAGCATTCTTGTTTTATGAAGAGCAATAAAAAACCTAAGAGATCATCTAAAGTCTGATTGTTAAGAGAGAGTAAAACACATTTTTGAGCAAATGCTCGACAAATGGACTTATCTTGACTATTTATGTACTTATTTTTAAAGTGCTAAATTGTCTTAGGGGTCTGTTTACTAAGCAATGCTATCAGCTTACGTGTGATATCGGAGCCACAGCCCCATTGAATAAAATAGGACCGCGGCTCCAATTTTGCATGGAAGCCACTAGCGCCGCTTAGTAAACAGAACCCTTAGTGTATACAGCTGGTCAAATTTAGAAACTGTGCACTTAAAACCACAGTATACAGATAGATCGCATAAATGACCATTACAAGGCGTCCGCAGGACATAGAAAAGAAAGAAAAGCTGATGAGAATTGCCTGGGAGGGGGAAGAAAGAGACTGGAGGTAACTGACTGGGGGGAGGGGAGAGAGAAAGTGACAGAGTGGTGGGGAAGAGCGAGAGAAAATGACTAATAGAGACAAGAAGGGAGATAAAGTATTATGCATCTCAAATAATTGTTAGAGGTGTATAGGCAGAAATGTTTAGTTTCATTTTGTTTTCTAAATGTTTTAATTGCTTTTGTGAATACACCAAAAAGTCTGTTAAAAACTAGAGCCTACTCGGTCAAGTTTACCAAAAAATCTCTATCAAGATTTAACTATTTAAATAAGGAAAATATTTTTGCAGACCATCAAAATTAGAGCTACTGACCCATCCAGTCACTGCTTATTTCTCATCATTGATCCTATTGTAATATTATATATACTGATGGCAATGGTTTGCCTGACGTAGTATTATGTTTCAAAATTGTTACTTATCTTTCTACTTCAGCAGAATAGCTTGCAATGATCAGACTTATCTATGCTGATAATCACTTCATCATTCTCTGAAAGAGAATAAATGGCATTAATAGCCAAACATACTAATAGCATACAATCACAACTTCCTACTTCAGAGTTGTAAATGCACTAATTTCTCATTACATTTGGTCAGCTATCATATCTGCTTTGATGATTGGTCCAGAGTGTTGAAAAAATATGGCGATAACGTCTTAAAAATTCTTAGACTGAAACATCAATGTTGAGCGTAAGCATACAGTAACTAAGAAGGTTACTTTGTATTCCTATGCTGATGAAACAAATTAACAGCACTGGACAATACTCCCTACCCTCAAGCACTAGCAAACCACTACAAAACAAATAGTTCTGCACTATCTCAATCCCTACTGATGCTACCACCCAACCAGTTCCCCCAGCAAAGAGAACATAGAACATACAATTACTACATTAAACACAACCACAGTGAGTTGGGTCAAAGCATCCAAAGAAGAGCTTAGCCCATTCCTTATGAAACTCACCCAACTATCACTCCTGCAAGGTTACATGCCTAAACAACTCAAATCCTCTTCCATCCGCCCCACTCTAAAAAAACTATGAACCTCAACCCAATGACCTCATAGCCTACAGGCCTATAATCAAGCCTACTATTCTTGACTAAGATAATAGAAAAAAAAACATTCAACAGCAACTCCAAGACTACCTTGACAGCCATGCTCCTTTGGACCTACAACAGCATGGCTTCAGACTTTACAACAGAGTTGAAACACTCCTCACATCACTGTTAAATACTATAATAAAAGGAACACAGAAGCCATACCAAGGATTCATTTTAATATTTCTCGATATTTCAGCCGTTTTTGCTACAATCATCCACAGCATCCTCCTTCAAAGACTCCCATCCATTGGAATCCAAAACAATGTTCTGAAATGGTTCCACTCGTATCTATGCAACTGACAACAGCAAGTGAAAATGGGAAGTAACAAATCATTTCCCTATCTACAAACTCAAGGCGTCCCACAAGGCTCATCATTATCTCTATTTTTCAACATCTACCTTCAGCCGATATGCCCAATCATCCATTCACGTAGCATACATGACATCCAGTATCTCCTCTCTTAGTCTCCCCCCCCCCCCCAGGTCTAGTATCTCCTAGTCTCTCTAGTTCTCCTCCCCATGTCCGCACATAACATACATATGCAGACAACATAATGATTTATGCACCATTCAACACCAACAAACCAATATATGAAGGCATAATAAGCTGCTTCACAGATATCTCCCAATGGTTGGCAAAAAATTAACTGAAAATTAGCTACAAGAAAACCGAAATACTATTCATTATAAAGGATGACAATTTCCAAGTGCCGACGTCAATAGTATTATATGACACAGATGTGAAAGTACAACTAAAGGTCAAGTACTTGGGCATCACCTTAGATCAACAACTAACTTTGCAGCCACACATAAAAGCCAGAACAAGATAATTTATCACAAAATCAGAACTCTTCACCACCTCCGCCTTCTATTTGAATCATCCAACTATCGCTCTGCATTCCAAGCAATCATATCACCGCACTTTGATTACTGTAATTCCATCTTTCAAGACTTGCCAAAATCCACACTGCTTCCCCTACATACCGCCTTGCACACATAATTCAAGGAGCCTCAAAGAAAGACCATGTAACCCCCATCCTAAGACAGTTACACTGCGTCCCACTATTCAAACTCTACTCCTGACCTTCAGAATCATCAACAATCAATCCTCATACTATCTACAAACACTACTAAGTACCACCAACCCAAGCAGGATGAGACGACAGAATACAAAAAAACATGCTGAACATATCTCATGAGAAAATTAAAAGCTTGCTTGCACTAGAGCATTCAAATTACATGCTCCAACCCACTGGAACTCACTACCTGGAAACCTCCGAACCACCAATGACATGCCCACATTTAGGAAACTTCTCACAACTTACCTTCTTAATGAACATTGTGGTTCTATCACATGATCCTTCTTCCCTTCTATCTAACTCCCCCTTACTTACCCTCCTTACTGAATAATGTAGATAAGTGTTCATGTACATGTTATAATGGTTAATTAATCATTTAAATACTTGTCACTCATGTGACTCATTATGTATATACGTCCCACTGTTCATTCTAACAATCCATTGTTGAAATGTTCACCACTTTGCCCCCATGAAAAGTGGTATAGAAAAAACAGCCAAATAAATAAAAAATAAAATAAAAGCAGGATTACAACCAAAAACATCGCTGCCCCATTAGTACAGAAATAGGTCAAACAATACTCATTATAAAACAAAGAGTGGGGCTATGTATTTGAGCACATTGGGATGATGTCATCTTTTGGTACCCTGGTATTTAAATGGTATTTTTCTATCAGTGCCTGAGCATCATCTTTCTGTTCAATGGTTGTAGCAGCCAGATTGTGTGTTTGCTTCTGAGGCAAGCCTTTTGTTAGGCTGAAACATCAATGTCGAGCATAAGCATACAGTAACTAAGAAGGTTACTTTGCATTCCTATGCTGATGAAATGAATTAACAGCACTGGACAAGTGCCACGCCCAAGTGGACTCTTGATCTGTATTGTGATGCCTCTGGCATGGATGCTATGGATGCCTAAGATGTCCTGTTTTCTCTGGTGACTCTTTGTGACAAAGAAAAAGTTTAATGACTCTTTGTTATTAGAGACGTAGGGACAAATGATGAGGCTTGGGCTATCAAAGACCTGACCTCTTTGATGCCTGTTGATGCCGCCACCTTTTCCTTTATAAATTTTTGATATTCTGTTTTTATGAGTATTCTTTGATCCATTTCTGTGGCTCAAGGTTATTGTCATTGGTTGGGTCTTGCTACACATGTTTTGCTTTGCTGCTCCATTAGAACAGCATTAGTTAAATAAAAGTAATTTGATTAATGATATTAAATGATTGATCAAGTTCTTGATAATTGGCATTGGGGGGGGGCAGAGACTATTGGTTGAATTATCGGGAACAATATTAGATGTTTCAGCCAAAGACAGTGTCCCCTACTGGTTTAAGGAGATTGAATGGCAGATGTTGATTTAAGACCATGACATCTAAGGATCACATGTTATTAATCTCTTTAAGATGCCAGTGCCATGTTTCTTCCTTTGGACATTCTGGGGCGATCATCAAAACAGACATAATAGCTAACTGTTCAAGTGTAATGAGAACAAAAATTAGGAAGTTGTGATCATATGCTATTAGTAAGTTTGGATATTAATGTCATCTTTTCTCTTTCAGAGAATGATGAAGTGATTGTCAGCATAGATAAGCCTATGATTGCAAGCTATTACCCTGAAACAGAAAGATAAGAAACATAATGCTATTTCGAGCAAACCATTGAAAGTACCGTATCAGTATACAGTATGTAATATTACAAAAGGACCGATGATGAGCAATGAGCAGTGACCAGATGGGTCAGTAGCTCTAATTTTGATGGTCTGCAAAAATAATTTTCCTATTTTTCTTATTTAAACAGTTAATTCTTGATAGAGCATTTTTTGTAACCTTATGTTCTTTTGGGGCATTAAGTTTATTTTTTAATTTTGTTTCAGTAGTTTTGACTTAGTACAGTGTAGAGTGTACACAAAACAAAAGCAGGATCTTGGGGTGACCATATCTGATTATCTTAAGGTGCCCATACAAGTAGATCAAGAACAGCAAAATCCAGAAAGATACTTGGATACATAGGAAAAGGAACCGTCATCAGAAAAAATAAAGAAATATTACTCCTTATAAGTCTCTGCTGAGACCCCTTCTGGAGTACTGTGTATAATTCTAGAGACAACATCTTCAAAATGATATAAACAGGATGAAGTCAGTTCAGAGGGTGGCTGCTAAAATGGTCAGTGATCTTCCTTATAAAAAGAATGTAGGGACAGATTTAAAGATCTAAACATGTTTACCCTGGAACAAAAACAGAAAATGAGATATATGACAGAGAATTTAAATATTTCCAGGTTATAAATGCACAGGAGGCATGTCTCTTTCAGTGGAACAAAGGGAGCAAAGGATGAGACTGAAAGGATCTAAGAAAGCATATTTGTAAAGAAGGGGTGGTGAATGCATAGAACAGCTTCTCAATGGGTTTGGTAGAGACAAGGAAAGAATCAGAATTAAAGAAAACACTGACAAGTATGGAAGATCTCTAAAGCAGAGGAAGGTATTGCAGGGCTGTGCATTTTATGTGGATGGGTGCAGGCCAGTCCAACCACTAGGCAAGCTAGGTGGTTGCCAATGGTGTAGTTTCTGGGGGTTGTCAAAGAGCAAAGCTAAACAATAGATTTTCCCATATAATCAAAATCTCCAGAAGTTAATCACAAGTACTATCAAAATCCAAAGAAAAAGCTCAAAAAAAGTAGCAGGCTATCATCAATCACCGTACTTTTTGTCGGATGTGCCATCAGGAGAGAGACCCCACTCTTGCAGGATGTGAACATCCTTTTAATAATTTTATTTCAAAGAAACCAATAAAGCATATCTGATTCTGGCTTCACAGAAAGAAAACTTTTGAAGTGTCTCAGCACAATATGCACGTTTGGAGCTGATTCCCATCTGTGCTTCAGGTGCAAACAGGATGCCAAACTCTAAGAACTGCCAGTAAGTAACATTTAAATCCCCCACTTCAACTTTATATGGCTGAATGATGTGAATGCAGTTTCCTTGAACTGACCAATCAGGAAAGGGAAGAAACCATGAAACAGAGACTCCCTTATCTTATTGACTTGTCTAGAACAAACTCAACCAATAGTGCTCCAAATTCAGATCAGATGGACTAACAGTATTCAATGTGAAGATTTATTTATTTATTTATTTACATTCTCTTATATACCGCGCTATTCTGCATCAGTGTAGTTTACATTGAACAAACTGAAATTACATGAAGATCCAATGCTGTTCCACCCACTGTAATTTCAAAGTCCAATCTCCCCCCTGGGGGTCAATGGGGATATGATCAATGACTCTCCATATAAGGTCCCCAAACTAATGTTGCTTTTGAAGACAATGTTCTACTATGGAGGCCAATTTTTTAGCAGAATTTATCCACAAGGCATGTTTGCCCAATCATAATTTTACAGAACGTGTAGTGGGACCTACATACAAAAGATTGCATCGCAAGGACAACGTAAAAAATAAACATCATAACTGGAAGAGTAGGTAGTATGCCAACGAGTGTAGAATGTTTTTCCAGAGACTGAGTCCTCCCATGTAATTCCCTCTAGTGTATTCCGACAAAATTTTCAACTGCCACAGCAGAAACGGCCCAGGTCAACTTGACTCTCCAAAGGGCGGTCAGATTTCACTGTAGATTGTACCAATTTATCCCTGATGTTGGATCCTCTGGTATGAGCAATAACCAGGGGGTTTTGTCAAAACAGGGATGAAGCTGCAAAATCGGCCAATGTTTTTTCAAGAGACATATAACCTGAACTATATTTTGCATGAACAGGCGTATTCCCACTATTGTCTCCTCATCAGAAGTGGAAGTGGAAGATGTTTCTTCAGAGAATAACCACTCTCGATGAGCAAAATGTGCTCATTTGTAAGTTCTCCTAATCACTTTTGAAGAATAACCCTGTTCTGCAAGATGTTTCTTCGAATCTTCTGCTTGAGCCTGAAATTCCCCCAGAGTAGAACAAGTACATTTGAGTCTTAAAAACTGACCAAAAGGAAGACCCCTATGCAGAAGACACAGTGATGGCTATGGTAGTGCAACAGATTATTCTGTTGTACCATTTTTTATGTTTCAATCTATTTTATTGGTATGTTTCAATCTATTTTATTGGTATTTTAAGTATCCCAGACTCATTTTTTAAAATAATGTAGTACGTAAACCCTCTGGTGTCTTATAGATGGTTACATCTGAAAAATCAATCGATTGGGAATCAATGAGAGCTATGAACTGAATGTTGGGTTTGATGGAATTTAACCACAAAATAAAAGCTTGTAAATCATCCATTGATGCGGTCCACAAAAAGAAAATGTCATCAAGAAACTGTCGCCAAAAAAGTACATTTGAAAACCAAGCAGAAGGGTAAAATAGCAGTCTCCCCCATTTATGCCATATATAAAGTGGCTATGGAAGGAGCTGCAAGTTGCCCCCAGAGCAATAAAAAAATTTGAAGGTAGAAAAGACCATCAAACAGAAGATAATTATTGGTCAAAACCAATCGAATCAGATCTACCAAAAATAATCTAGGAATCCTAGATGGAGCATACATGAAAAAGGTTTCAAGTAATTGCAAAGCTTCTTCTTGGTCTATATTGGTATAAAGCACATTAACATCCAATGTTACAAACAACACATCCCCTGGTAAATCAATCAATTGTGTAAGATGGAACAAAAATTGAGAAGAATCCTGTATGTAAGATTGTACTTTAACAGCTTCCTGTTTCAAAAAATAATCACAAAATTTTGACAAAAGTTCAAGGATCAGTCCCCTGCATGATACTATGGGTCCACCAAGGGGATTAACAAAAGACTTATGAACCTTTGGAACTGTATAAATAGTTGGTATTTTGGGATGTAAAACGCACAAAAATGATCTTTCCTTTTCTGTGATCCATACTGCTTGAAATGCAGTCTTCAACTCAGTAATCTGATGCTGTAGATGAAAAGAGGGTTTCTCAGGGAGCGTTGGATAATATTAAGTATCTTGGAGTTGACTTTTGAGTGCCATATGATAAGTTTCCAAAGCTTGGACAACAGCTATTCCTCTCTTGTCAGCGCCTCAAATGAACAAATGATCTGAAGATAGTTGTAACAAAGCTGTCCTCTCAATGGTGATATTGGAAAAGCTAGTCTTAAACAGAGACTCCGAGGTGGTCAAATCTGACAGAACCAAATTTTGGAATGTCAGTGTACCTAGGGGTACCCATTTAGATGGATTGTGCATTATTGAACCATCAGGTCGAATTGGTTTATTGGCAAAAATCTAGCAATCTGAAGTTTTCTAAAGAATTTATGTAATGCAACTCGTATTTTAAATGGTCCATACTTAACAGTGGCGATGAAAGAAAGAACCAGATTCAATATCTTTGCCTGCTCTCATGTCAAAGCCTGTTCTAAGAGATTGATGACTGCTGTTGCTTGCTCTTCAATTTGGTTGTTGGGCCACTCCACTAATCAAAGTGATACGCTCATTGGGGACGACAGCCCCGATAATGGCCCTCCTGAAAATCCTGCTCCCTCTCATTGTAAGAGTAAAGTCTTCGGTGACATCCCCTGTCATAGGACCCATCACTATCAACAGTGTCATCTGTAGAATGATCAAATGAGGCACGTTTTGAGGACTGTCCATCCTTTTTGTACATCCACCTTATATCAGATTTGCATCATAATCCATTTTGTCCTTATTGAATTTTAATTACTTGATCTTAAAATTCTTCAGATGTTCCCAGAAACTAGACAGTTGCTTCTCCATATCATCCAATTGTAATTTATATAACTCTAAGTCCATTGATTCCTTCAATTTCTCCTTTGCTTTCTGAATCTGTTTATTCAATAGATCCTCTTCAATGGTGGTCCGTTCCACAATCAAAACTATTAGATCAAAACTACACTTATTGAGAATACCATTCCATTTTGACAAAAAATCCTGGTCATTCAAAAAATCTTAGTTATTGCTCATAGCAGAGGATCCAACATCAGGGATAAACTGGTACAATCTGCAGTGAAATCTGACCGACCTTTGGCGAGTCAAGTTGATCCAGGCCATTTCTGCTGTGGCAATTGCAAATTTTGTCGGAACACACTAGAGGGAATTATACGGGAGACCTAGTCTCTGGAAAAACATTCTACACTCATTGGCATACTATCTGCTCATCCAGTTATGTTGTTTATTTTTTACATTGTCCTTATGATCTTCTGTATGTAGGTCGCACATGTTCTGTAGAAGATCATGGCAGAGTGCCTGGACTTGCAAGATGGCCGCAGTGCAACTCGAGGTGATGATTCCTTGGCAAAGTCTCCCCCGCCGGCAGCTTCTTCTAATGTGGGTACTGATTTGAGTACAGATGATGTATCGGTGAATACAGTAGCTATTCTCACAGCAATTAAGCTGAGTAGTGCTGAACTTGAGCCCCAACTCAAACCCCCAAATATCCCCAACTTGAGCCAATTTAGAAAGGCCCTTAAACATTTCCTCTTCACCAAATATCTCACTGACATCTCCAATCCTCAGTCCCACTCGAATAACGAGCACCTCAACAATAATAGTAGTCAACTAGGCAAGCCCTCGCAACAGGCGTCCCCCTACAATGTAAACACCAAACATTATCCTTTCTCAGTACACCTCATATGTATATAGTGTACCCTTTTTCCAAGTTGCATTTCCTGTTTAATGTAATGACCAGACATATTTAAGTTGTCGGATGTTTCTGTTCCATGTGAACCGCGCTGATTGCAAATAGTGCGGTATATAAGAAATATAAATAAATAAAATAAATAAATAAACTGGGAGCGATTCAGGAGGATCTCAGGGAGTGGGGAGGATCTCAGGTGGTGGGGAGGCTTGATCAAACTGAGACATACATAGCAGGTACAGAAGATGACCTGGTACTCCTTATAAAAGACTCCCATTCACATGCCTCGATTGCCCATCTGCAGGTCAAGATAGATGGAGAATCATTCAAGACGCTCAAATATCCATATTGTGGGTGTCCCAAAAACTGCAGTGGAGGAATATGTGGAGGGCGCATTTGTGGGCCCATCTTTGCTGCAGGGCATGATGATCAAAAGGGCCCATAGAGTACCAGGTGGGCTGAGACCTGCGGGAAATTGGCCATGTCCTATTTTGGCTAAAGTTCTTAATTACGGTCATAAAGACTGGATTCTGTGATAGGTCTGCAAGGTGGTGGCCATTGTTCACAATGGCCACAAAATTTGGATTTTTCCAGACTATAGCCCAGACCTGGATAGGTGCTGGCAGGCATTTTGTGAAGTTAAGAGGCGGCTGTTCTCCCATGACATCCAGCAGGTGCTGCTCTACCCAGCAAGACTCCAAGTTGTGTGGAAAGGGGAGACATTGAATTTTAATGAGCCCAAAGATGTTCAAAAGTTTCTGAAATTACATTTCCCAGACAATCGTCCCCTGGACCACTGGCTTCTCACAGAGCTCACAAACACTCTACTGCTTCCCACAACTGGGAGCTATGGGAGGCGGCTGAGCGAGTCCATAAGAGAATGGTGGATGCTTTTGCCTACAGTGATGATGAGCAGTTGGCACCTCATGTATCTGGCTCTGTTTGATGCTTTGTGGATGGACATGTGTGGACTCTGGGACATGCCTGAGCTGAGGATGCTGTGTGATCTTTGGAACAGCTTGTTGTGTGAACCTTGCTTCACGGATTGACTGGGGGAGGTGGGGTGGGGAGGAGAGGCTGATCGCCTGGAAGTGGCTATATATCCAGGACCCCGAGTCACTAGTTGTAGGGATCCTGTTGGGAGGGTGATGCCATCTGACTACCCTTGGGTGATGGAACTAGTTGGCCGGTTCTTTGTGTTGCCCTACCTATGAAGTTCCCCCTAGTTTTTCTGGGGCTGGCTTTACAGTTTCACCCATTGGAGTCCCTGCATTTGGAATGTGTGGGCCTGTTATACCTATTTTGTTATTTTGCATGTTTGGTTTTAACAAGCCCTGTTTGTTTGCGTCTAGGGTGTGTACTATGTGTGTATTTAGGAGATGGGGTGTGGAGAGGGTAGCGGCATCTCTATTGTCTATTGCTGTGGATGTCTGCATAGTTTATCATGGCTAGGGTAGGGCTGCCTTTGAAGATCACTTCTGTTAATGTTTAGGGCATCCAAACACCCAGACTGAGGAGGTTGGTGCTCAGGGAATTAGATGTGTACCAAGCTGACATTTATCTACTTCAGGAGACCCATTTAAATGGGCGAGATGTGGGTAGGGTGAGGCCATGCTGGGCAGGGGAGGGTTGGCATTCTCTTAGTAAATCTAACAGTGCTGGTGTGGCTATTCTGATTCGCCATAGAGTGCCTTGTGGGATTCTGAGGAAGTAGACAGATGGACAGGGAAAGGGAGTGGCACTCAAGTTGCAGTATGAAACATAGAAACATAGAAACATGATGACAGAAAAAGACCACATGGCCTATCTAGTCTGTCCTTCCATAACAACAACTACAACAGTCCACTTTTTACCTTTAGAGATCCTCTGTGTTGGTCCCATGCTTTTTTGAATTCAGTTACTGTCCTCATCTCTACCACCTCCACTGGGAGACTATTCCATGGATCCACTACTCTTTCTGTAAAGAAATATTTCCGCATATCACTCCTGAATCTATCTCCCTTCACCCTCATCCCATGTCCCCTCGTAGCAGAACTTGCTTTCAATTGAAAGAGGCTCTCTCCCTGAACATGTATGCCACGGAGGTATTTAAACATCTCAATCATATCACCTCTATCCCGCCTTTCCTCTAAGGTGTACATATTAAGATCCTTAAGTCTGCCCTCATATGCTTTATAATGAAGCCCACTAATCATTTTAGTAGCCACCCTCTGCACCGACTCCATCCTGTTCACATCCTTTTGAAGGTGTGGTCTCCAGAATTGCACACCATACTCCAAATGAGGTCGCACCAAAGACTTATACAGAGGCATTATCACCTCCTTTTTTCTGCTAGACATTCCTCTCCGTATGCACCCAAGCATCCTTCTAGCTTTTACCGTCGCCTTTTCTACCTGTTTAGCTACTTTAAGATCATCAGACACAACCACGTCTAGGTCCCGCTCTTCTTTAGTGGACAAAAGTACTTCACCTCCTATACTGTATTGCTCCCTTGGATTGCTGCAGCCCAAATGCATGACCTTGCATTTTTTAACATTAAATCCCAGCTGCCAAATTCGAGACCATTCTTCAAGCTTAGCTAGATCCCTCCTCATGTTATCTACACCTTCCTGGGTGTCTACTCTATTGCAGATTTTGGTATCATCTGCAAAGAGGCAAACCTTACCCGACAGCCCTTCCACTATATCACTAACAAAGATGTTAAAAAGAATCGGACCAAGGACAGATCCCTGGGGCACACCACTGGTAACATCCTTCTCCTCAGAGTGAGCTCCATTTACTTCTACTCTTTGTCGCCTCCCACCCAACCAATTTCTAACCCAAGCAGTAACTTTAGGGTTCATCCCTAGGGTGCTCAGTTTGTTTATAAGTCGCCTGTGAGGAACAGTGTCAAAGGCTTTACTGAAATCTAAATACACCACATCTAGAGCTCTCCCTCGGTCCAACTCCCTGGTCACCCAGTCAAAGAAATCAATCAGATTTGTCTGACAAGACCTGCCTCTGGTGAATCCATGCTGCCTCGGATCCTGTAATCCGCTGGACTCCAGAAACCTCACTATTTTCTCTTTCAGCAGTGTTTCCAATAATTTATTCACCACTGAAGTTAAACTAACCGGCCTGTAATTTTCAACCACATCCTTACTTCCGCTTTTGTGTAAAGGCACCACATGAGCCTCTCTCCAGTCCTTTGGCACCACTCCTGACTCCAACGAGGCATTGAAAAGGTCAGTCAGTGGAGCTGCTAGAACGTCCCCAAGTTCCCTCAGTATTCTAGAGTGTATCCCATCCGGTCCCATCGCTTTGTCTACTTTAAGTTGAGCTAGTTTCTCATGAACACAGTCTTCTGAAAATTGTTCAAGATGTCCCTCGCGTCTGTTCTTATTTGTGGGTGTTTTCTGAGGTCCTGCTCCTGGTTCTTCATCTGTGAACACAGAACAAAAATATTTGTTAAGCAATTCCGCTTTATCCTTATCAGCTTCTACATATTCCCCCCCCCCCCCCCGCACCCTTGAGTCTGACAATACCACTTTTGCCCTTCCTCTTCTCACTAATATATCTGAAAAATGTCTTATCCCCCCATTTTATTGCATTGGCTATTTCCTCCTCCTTTTGAATCTTTGCCTTCTTGACTACTTTGCTAGCTTCTCTAAGTTTTTCCAAATACAGATGCCTGTCTTCCTCTCTTTGTGATCTCTTGTATTTCATGAAGGCCTCCCTCTTTTTCTTCACTTTTTCAGCTACTTCCTTAGAAAACCATAGCGGTCTCCTTTTCCTTTTGCCTTTATTTACCATTTTAACAAAAAGGTTGGTTGCCCTTAAAATACCCCCTTTCAGCTTTGCCCACTGTTTTTCTACATCTCCCAGCTGTTCCCATCCCACTAACGACTCCCTGAAGTATTGGACCATCTTCGCAAAGTTAGTCTTCCTAAAGTCTAAGATCCTCACCTTGGAATGGATTCTAACAGCCCTAGTCCTAATACTGAACCACACCATCTGGTGATCACTGGATGCAAAATGATCTCCCACTACAACATCGGAAACACTTTCACCATTGGTAAGCACCAAGTCCAGTATGGCCCCTTCACGTGTGGGGTCTGTTACCAATTGCCTGAATAGTTCTCCCTGTAGAGAATCCAGGATCTCCTTACTTCTAGATGATACTGCAGCAGGAATGCGCCAATCAACAACTGGCATATTGAAATCTCCTATCAGTAGTACTTCCCCTTTCCTAGCAATGCTGCGTATGTCTTCAATTAACTCTCTGTCCACCTCTTCCTCTTGTGAGGGAGGTCTGTATATCACACCAATGCAAATAGATTTCTCTTTCCCTCTTTCTAGTTTAACGCACAATGCCTCCTCTCTCCCTTTTAAGCTCTGTAATTCCAAAGCTTTAATAGTAGTTTTTACATATAGTGCCACTCCTCCTCCCCTTCTTCCTACCCTGTCCTTTCTGAATAAAGTATAGCCAGGTATAGTTACATCCCAGTCATGGTTTTCTGTGAACCATGTTTCTGTAACTGCCACTAAATCCAAGTCAGCCACTCCCACCAAAGCTTCAACTTCAGGGATCTTATTTCCCATGCTACGGGCATTAATACACACTGCTTTCCATATGTTACCCCTGTTACCCTTTTCCATAAAGGTATTTAATGTATCACCTACCTGGGGGCTTTCACTTACCTGGGGGCTTTCTTCACCCATCCCCAACGAATCTAGTTTAAAGCCCTCTTCAGTAGATTAGCCAGTCTACTACCGAAGATTGGGGATGGAAGTTTTGCTTGGTGAGTATGTATACCCCAAATAAGGCACAAATTGGATATCTGAGGGACGTATTCATTAGACTTACTGGGTGGACAGCATTGCCCATCATTTATGGTGGGGATTTCAATCTGGTGATGCAAGCGACAGATCATTCTTGGGGGTGGGAATGCCAGTGGGATGGGGAAAATCCTTCTTGCTTCTTGCTTGAGGGTATGGACTGGCGGATATTTGGAGGTTGCGTAACCCCAGGATGTAACAATATTCATGTTTTTCAACCTATCATGGATGTTATTCCCGACTGGACTTTTCTTATAAATTTCCTCCTGTTTGGGATTGTTTGTGACAGACTGCTCTCTAGGGCATATTATCTGGTCAGATCATGCACTGGTCCACCTCACTTTTCAAGGAAGGGAGGGAAGGATTAGGAGTAAGCCTTGATGCCTCAACACTTCACTCTTGTTAAATGTGCAAGTTGTGTGGGAAGTAGGTGAAGCCATTTGTGCATATCTCTGATTCAGTGATGAAAGAGGTCCCCTTGTTGGTTGTTTGTGATGCATTGAAAGTGGCGGTGCATGGGCACTTGATGGAAATTGGAGCACGTGAAGAGGAAGCGCAGGGAGGTATGCCAGATGCTTGAGATGGAGTTGGCTGGGTTGGAAGCCAAGCATATGAAACAGTCGTATTCTGAGTTTGCTTGTCACCTGACTCTAAAGAAAGGGGAACTGAATGCATAGTTGGTGGATGAAACTGAAGTGTTGATGAAAACGACAGCACAGGGGAGGGAAGATAGATAAACTATTGGCGTCACTTTTGAAAAGACAGCAGGACCGGACTATCATTTTGTAAATGAAGGATGAAGGGGGGTAATTGCTTCATAATCATGCTGGGATAAAATGAGTATATTTGAAGTTTTAAACTTGCTTATATATGATGGAGTGCATACAGGGGCCGGAATGGCTTGAGGAGTATTTGCAGGGCAAGGTGTGGCATGGATTCTCTGAGGACCAGCGTAGTTGGGTTGGACAGCCCTGTCACAGTGCTGTATATGGTACAGGCTATCAAAAGGTTGTCAGCTGGCAGGGCTGCGGGGCCAGATAGATTCCCCTCAGTTTTACCGGATGTTTACAGTCCCTATGCTTACTAGAGTGTTCAATCAGGTTCAGAAGAGAAGTGTAGTCCCGGCTTCTTTTTTAGAAGCCAATATTATGCTCATTCATAAGAAGGGTAAGGACCCCACAGCCCCAGGATCATATCGTCCCATCTCTCTTCTGAACACAGATACAAAATTGCTGGCGTGTGTCTTCGCTCTTCGTCTGAAGCTGTTGGTGCCGGATCTGATTCATCATGAACAAACAGGTTTCATTAAAGGCCGTAATTCGGCTGAAAATGCCAGCAGGGTCATAGGTTTAGTGCATCATTGTGAGCAGGTGGTGGATACTCCTGTGCTTTTTCTTGCATTGGACGCTGAAAAGGTGTTCGATCGCATGGAGTTGCCATTTCTTATGTGAGTTCTAAATGCCTTTAACCTAGGACCCAAGTTTGGTCATGTGGTGCAGGATCTTTACAGTGACCCAAAGGCTAGCTTGCAAATCAATGGGAAGTTATTGGAGCAGTTCATGTTGCACAGGGGCACGCGTCAAGGCTGCTCGTGGTCTCCATTATTGTTCACATTGACATTGGAGCCTTTTGCCCAGGCACTGCAACAAAATGAGGATCTGGTGGGGGTGCGAGTTGGCAATACTATTCATAAGGTGGCTCTATTGCTCTTGTTTTTGGCCTATCCTGAACAGTCGTTGGCTGCTTTTGAGATGGAATGTTATGCCTTTGCAGCAGTGTCGGGATACAAATTAAACACGTTTAAATCACTGATTCTTCTCTTTAATATATTCTCGGAACAGAGAGTAAGGTTGAAGCGATGGTTCTTTTATCAGTGGGAGGGAGATGCCCTTTCATAACTAGTGGTCCAGATCACAACTACGTTGAGTCACCTTTTCAATTTGTATTATGTGCCCCCTCTCAGACAACTTCGGGAGGATTTGTGTAGCTGGGCATTATCCCCCCCCCCCCCTCCTTATTTCCATATATCAACGTGATTAAAATGAATATGCTCCCTCATTTCCTTTGCTTGCTATGTGCCCCTCTCCAATCCCAGATGCGTATTTTGCCGAGCTCCATAGAACTATTGCCCATTTTTTGTGAGATGGTAGGCGGGCTAGGATTGGGCTGGGTACTTTAGATCTAAGAACTTGGGAGGCCTGGCACTCCCCAATTTTAAGATGTATTATTGGGCGACCCAGTTGTGGGCAGCCTACTATGGGTGGTTGGGCAATCCCACTAAACATTGGGTGGTGTTGGAGGCTGCACAGCTGGGTGTGCCCAGGCTAGGCCCATTTTCTTTATTTCCCGTGACCGGCCAATGCAGTTCTTTTGGGCCACCCTCTGGTTAGCACCACTTTTGTGGTGTGGGACAGCGTGATAAAGAAGGTGGGTTTTTTACCATCGGAATCTAGGCTCGCTTATTGGACAGAGGGGCAGTCTTTCCCCCAGTGGGGATGAATCCAATGTGCTTTTGTTGGCTGCAAGCTAACGGCTTGGAGAGAGTGGTGGACTTCTTGATTCAAAGTCGCTTCTTGATGAAGACAGATTCTGCAGCATTGTATGTCGTCCCCTCCATGCCTTTTTTCTCTGCTTCAGGTGGAACATTTCCTATTTACTCATTGGGACTGGTACACATGTGGCAGGCACATCCACTAGAGTTGTTTTGCAGGCCACCTCCAAGTATGCGGGTCTTTTTTTTGCAGCACTACTGGATTGTGGTAGAGACAGGGATGAGCATGCATCAGTATCTGGTGCATCGGGATCAAGATGTAGGAAGGCGATGGACTAGGGAGGAGTGGATAGCTGCTTGGGATAATACACCTAGGATATCTGTCAGTCTCACCTGGATTCGCAATAGAAGTTGCTCTTTTGTCTATTGTGATGGGGCCCGTATGGTGGAGCCCTTTTAAAACCCTAATTAGGCGGTCGCCTAGGGTTGTAAAAATTTACCCTGCTCTTGCTATGAAAAACAGAGTCTTGTGGTCAAGTGGTAAGGAAAAATAAGTATGGGTTTTATTCCCCTTCCCGAACGGACATTCTTTAAGGACAAAAACTTAAACACAGCAGTGCACAAAAATGGTAACAAAAACTTCTCTCCTTTGTTATCTTCACAAAGCAGTTTCCCTTGAAAAGGTCAACATAAAGAAGTGTGGTTATTCTTACAGCATATATTACAATCCATTGGTATGGGATCTGAAAGGTGGCTGTTATTCTCCCATACCATCCCTTCAGGCTCGCTTCCCAAACTGTCTGAATCAGATTCCTCCCATGTGTAGGACTCTGGCACAACCTCTTGTGAGAGTTCACTATCGCTTCCTGCAAAAGCTTCTTTAATCCCCAGGTTATATTTTCCTGGTCTGTGGAAAGCTCTCCACTGGTCCTCTTCACGAAGTGAGAGTTTAGGATATCTTTCCCTCACAGCATTATATTCAGGGCTACGCCCTTTACAACAGTCATGGTATTTAGACCTTTCTTTAAAAGAAGAAGGTTCCCTTCTCTTTACCTCGGTGCTAGTCTTAGCTCTGGGGTTGTAGTGGCTTCTCTCCCCGGCTTCCCAGTCAGGCTGTGAGTTAAGAAACTCCGTGTCAGCCTTCCAGCTGTTCTTTAGATTACAGCTACGTTTGAAGCTCCCTTCTCTAGGTAAACTTCCTCTGGGCTGACCTGTGCTCCGTGACTGCAGATACCATCCTCCTGAGCTGCTGGCCCCTCCTGGTTTCTCTCCAGGTCTGCTTCCTGTATCAAAGCGTCTCCCAGCACTGCTCCTTCCAACCCTTCTCTCTCGAGCACTGTGTCTGCTGCCACTTCCTGGTTCCTGGATTGCAGCTTCCTTTCCCAGCACTCCTCTGCAACTTCCTTTGCAGTTCTCCTGGCAGTTCTCGTGGCAGTTCTCCTGGCAGTTCCGCTGGCAGTTCTGCTGGCAGTTCCCCTGGCAGTTCTGCTTGCACTGACTAAAACTCTCCCTTATATGGTTCCCAGCCCTGCAAGTAACGTGAGAACTAGGAGGCAGGTGCTCTTGATGAGCTTTTGGCTTTTCTTGTAGTAACAGCGTTTTCTGCTCAGCTGTTTTCCTATGCCTTGTATCTTTTCCTATAGCTGAATCAGAGGTAAGCTCTTCACTTTCCTGAACTTCCATATGCTCTATTTTATCCACTGCATCACACTATATATTATCCTTAAGTTGCACCACATGAACCCTGTTTATTTCACACTTTGCTGGAGAGGCTGTGGCCAGCGAGCCATTCTTACACATACTATGTGGGACTGCCCCAAAATATAGCCCTTTGGACAATGCGTGCTTCGGGTGTGCCAGCGGCTGATGGGGAGGGCTTATGCCTTAAATATGGGCCTTCTATTGTTAGGTCCTGGGTAGACTCTCTGTATAACCTTTCTGAATAGAGGGGATCTGGCTAATTTTTTCTTCCTTGCAGCTCAACTTTGTATTGCAGCTTGCTGGAAAAGCCTCTTTGTGCCAACTTTCAAGAATTGGTCCACCAAGCTGGCACGGATTATAGAATCAGAGCTGAGGGTAGCCCGTAGTCGGAGATATTTGGAGAGAGTTAGTCAATTGTGGGCCCTAGTGCTGCGGCTTCCCAGGTTGGATTGGAATCAGGTAGGGGTGGGATAAGGTTGTTGTGGGGGGTTTTCTTTCTACTGGGGAGGCTTGGAGGATGTAGACTCCTAGATCCTTCATGGAGGGCTTTAGGGGGAGTGTTAATCAGTCCTATATGATGGGGTTGAGCTAGATATGATTCTCTATGTTGCCCCGTTCCTTCATTTCCGTGTCTGGGAATGTGTGTCCCCGTAGCTGGTCTGAAGGTCTGATGTCTTGGTGTCTCCCCTTTCTCTAGTTGGCAGTAGTTATTATTCTGAGGGGGGCTCATCTCCAGGTTGCTTCCTGATTATTTTTGTTTGGGGCCCCTCCTCTCCAAGTCTTTGCCCCCCTTTCCCCCCCCTTCCGCTGTTTCCCCCTTTTCCCCCCCTCTCTTCTTGGCTCCCTTCCCTGGGTGGGAGGAACTTCTCTGGAGTCGCATGTGGGTGTTGATATACATAAGGTCAACAGACACACATTATTGTTGTTGTTTAATGTATGTTCATTGCTGTTTTCTTTTTGCTTGGTTGGTTGGTTGGTTGAGTGGGAAGGGTGAGCACTGAGTATTGTGCAGAACGTGGGTTAACTGTTCTCATATTTCTCATCTGTCTCCAAGATATGTTTGTATATGAAAATTTGAAAAATAAAGGATTAAAAAAAAATTAAGGTAGGCACAGGCCACATGCGCATGAACTTCAAAACTGTCCTTTCTACCTCCATTTTTGTTGTTTTCTGTTTGTATAATCTTTTAAAGGTTCACTTCTCCCTGTCTTGATTATATCTTTTTATGAAGCTTTTATAAAAGGCCACCACCATGGTTACAATCCCATTTCTTCCAATCCTCTCTTACCAATCAAAACGGAGCAGAAGTGATTCCCAGTCACTCTGGCTCCACCAATGCAATTCTTCAAAACAGCACTGGCTAACTTGAGGCTGGTACTATCTTGAAGGAAGGCATTAGCAGGGAAGGAGCAAGTGTGAATCACTCTTAACCCTTTTCCATTAGATAAATGGTTGGTAGGAAGGTTGACGGAATGGGAGTTAACCCTGTCGGGGGAGCACAGGGACTCCTTTGTTTCAGGTTAATTACATCAATGACGCAAAACCACATGAGAAATATTTGGCCCAATATACAGCAAAGTCGATATCCAGATAATTCCCTTAGGTGGCACTATCCATGAATTTTTGTACTTAACTGTTTTATTCATTTTCATAAAGATATAGCCAGCAATAATAACAATCACAAATACAAACAGCATCCAAAAACCTTCCCCTTCTTCCCCCCTCCCCCACCCCAATTTAATAGAAGGCACTAGGCCATCACACTTCCCTCTCTTCTCCTCCTTCCAAAGCCCCATATTAAATTTCCTCCCCCCCCCTTCCCCATGCCCCACACCTACTACCTGTACCCCCTAGATCCCCCCTCCCACAGTCCATCCCAAGATTTCCCACACTTGCTCATATTGGTCCATACGTTGGCGCCGAGCTGCTGTCAGGCGCTCCATTATCATCATTTGTCTAACCCTCTCTTCACACTGTTCAATACTCGGTGGCTCTCCCTATTTCCAGTTAGCCACTATGGCACACCGCGCTGCACATAAGCAAGCCAATATTGCTTTACTCCAGCCTACTCTCCTTTCCCCCCACCGTGAGATCAGCATAACTCCAGGGTCCACATCTATTCTGGTGCTCAAAAGAGTCACTAACCAATTTCGTACTCCCCTCCAAAATCTCTGTACCTTAGGGCAGGTACACCAGATATGCTAGAATGTTCCCCACAACCCCTCCAACAATCAGCAGACACATTAGGAAACATCCACTGGAACTTATCTGGGGATATAATACTACCGCATTAAAATTTTGTAACTATTTTCCCGGATGGCTATAGATAAGGGTGTGCGATTGACCTGGTCCAGGATCTGCCTCCATTCTTTGTGTGTTATTTCACCCGCTAAGTCCCTTTCCCATTCCCTCATATAAGGCAGCTGGCAGAAGCCAGTCCTCTTTACGGCCTTTTAAAGAGCCGACACCAATCCCCGTGAGTTTTTCTTCCCATAGAACACCATTTCCAACTCAGTGAACTTCCACTGCATTCCTTGTTTCCCCACTTTTTTCAGCAAGAAATGGCAAACCTGTCAATACTGAAATAGATCACTTTACAATAATCCAAGCTCCTCCTTAAGCTCCTGAAAGGGCACTAAGCTCCCATCATCTAGAAATTGAAGGAAGTGGACTTCCGGTGACGTCACCGAACCGCATGGATAGCTGAAGAAGAGCTCTGCCGAAAAACCCCACAAAAGCGATAAAAAATCTCCCCTAAAAAGGCAAAACAAATACTCCAGCGTGGACAGGATTAGGCAACAGATCCAGAGCCAGGGGATATGACTGCGGCACAAAAAAACCCAGCGGCTATAAGAGAATATACTTTCTCAGCATTGCAAGGTGAGCAGAAAGGAGGAGAAAAAAATCGGAGGCAAAGCGAATGGAGTCAGAGATCGAAGAACAGCTGGGCACCTTGGAAGGGGTACAGAGTGAAAGTGCCATTATACAAATTTCAAAAGAAGAGTTACATTCCTGGTTCGGCGAATTGCACTCAGAAATGGCGGAATTTAGGGCGGACATGGAGGCAGCCATAACAGAATTTCGCGCTGATGTGCAAGAACTGTGAAAAAAAGTGGAAGAGAAGAAAGGACAAGTAGAAGAGGTGTGAAGCAACGTGAGCGCAATAAATAAGGCAGTAAACAATTTGGAAACGGCAAAGGAACAGATTGAGCTGAAAACTTGAGGATTTGGAAAACCGAGCGAGAAGACACAATTTAAGAATAAAGGGGGTACCAGAAAGCGATGAGTACCGAGACTGTGAGCAAACAGCACAAGAAATACGCAAGGTGGTGCTGGAAGACCTTGAGGAAAGAGGGATGGCTCAGGAAGTTAAAATTGACAGAGCGCACCGCATGCTTGGCCCAAGGAGAGGAGAAGCACCGAGAGATATAATTATATGCCTCCAGGACTTTAAAATTAAAGAAAGAATAATAAATAAGGTGAGGGGGGGCAGGTCAACTCGACTGGAAGGGAAACAAGGTGGCAATCTTTGCGGACATGGCTACAGCCACACTACAACGCAGAAGAGAATGGACAGGATTTACAATGAGATTGCGGGAAGAGAACATCAAATATAAATGGCTGTACCCAGCAGGAATTGCATTTACCAGCAATGACATTACAAGACGGGCGACAACAGTGACACAGTTGGCGACTGCGATGAAGGAAGCAGGAGTAACACGTTTACCAGAGGTGGGAGAAATGAGGAAACCGGGAAATGGACAGACAACAGGATGGCAGAAAGTGGAGAGCAAAGAGAGGAAAAGTAAATGTGTAATGCAAAAGAGAAAGGACTTGGGACTGAGTAAATAAGCAGAGGTCAGATGGCAGTAAATGGAACGGAACCCAGAGTCAAGAAGGAAAGATTGGAAGGAAGCACATTTTGTGAATTGAAAAAGAATTGAAAGCAACAACAAGAAAAAGATGCCCCAAAGAAAGACTGAGTATATAACATGAAAGGGGAGCAAGGGGTAGAATAAAGTAAGGATGAGTGCAAGTGGCAGATTAAGATAAGAGAGATAATGCTCAGAAACATGAGTGGGAGGGGGGAGGGGGGAGGATGATGTCACTGGGGAAGGGGAAGCTACTAAATGGTATCATGAAGGAGGGGAGGAAAGAGGGGGAGGTCGAGGGGAGGGGGCTGAGAGGGGGGGGAAGGGGGGGGGGAAGGGTGGGAAAAGGGGGGGGGGTAACTGGATCCTGTGAAGGTACAAAGAGAAGATATAGAGATCTGAAATCATGGGGAATAAGCAAAAGAAATTTGATGAATGTAAGGTAGTAACCATTAACGCTAAAGGCCTTAATTCCTGGCATAAAAGACAGGCCCTATTAAAAGAGGGCAATAGAATATGAGCTGTTGTAGTGCTTATACAAGAAATGCATTTAAAAAACACACAAGAAAGGTGGATGATGAGCAAAGACTATGATAAAGTATTCTTGGCACATAATTGGGATGCACCAACGAGGGGGGAGCTGGAATTCTCTTTGCAAAAGGATTGAGTTTGGAAGAAGAACAGGGTGTGAGGGACCTGGAAGGGCGTTTCCCTACTACTATGGGCCTCCCTGCTATTTTTCTCTTCCACAGAATGAGTGTATATGCATGAAATACACAGCAAGGGGGGTTTTACGGGAAACTATATGAAGTGGTGGAAGTACATATGCAAAATCCAGTGATACTAAGAGGGATTTCAATGCAACTCTAAACCCCAGAATAGACACCTCTAAGCAAGGGGGTACTAAGCAAGGGGTACTAAGCAAGGCACTCAGGGTGTAAGTAAGAAGTTAGGGAAATTGCTATACAAACTGGGCACAGTGGATGCTTGGCAATACATGCATGTGAATAAGAGAGAATATACGCATTACTCACACCTACACAAAACCTATAGCAATTGGATTGGATATGATATGGGTGGATGGACGGATAGTAGTACAGGTAAAACGAGTGGATATAGGACCCATAGGTTGGTCAGATCATGCACCGGTGGAGGTCTCATTGAACTTCCAAAGAGAGGAAGGAGGTCTGCGTTTCTGGAAGTTGAATGAATCCCTTATAGACAAGGACGAGGGGCATGGATGTATTAAGAGCACTATAGGGGAGTATATGCAGCATAATAATGGGGGAGAGGTGGGACCAGCTGGGGTGTGGGATGGATTGAAAGCGGTGATAAGGGGGCAATGTATAGCATTGACGGTGAAGCGGAAGCGGGAGAAAGAACAAAAAGAGTGGGAGTTATTAACAAATTTGAGAGTAGAAGAGACAGTGCACCAAAAGAAAGGTGGAAGGAGGAGGCTGCAAAGTATTAGAAATTTACAGGAAGAATTAGGAAGACTAAACAAGGAGGAAGAAGCATTTAAGTTGAATCAGCTCAGACATGAATTTTATGTACAGGGAAATAAGCCAGGCCGATATCTTGCGCGAAAACGTAGGGAAAGGAGGATGCAAGAGCAGATCCTGCGAATAAAGGATGAGCAGGGTAGATGGGTCAATGATACTGAACAAAAACAAAAAGTATTTCGGGAATATTATTGTATACGTTATGAATCGGAACCACAGGGAGAGGGAGTGGATATAGAACAGTATTTGGCAGAGATCACATTGAAGCAATTGGATATAGAGCAACAGCAGTGGATGAACAGAGAGATTGAAAGAAAATAGTAGAGGCTATAAAGAGCTTAAAAGACGGCAAGGCGCCAGGATTGGATGGCTTTACAGCCAGGTTTTATAAAAAATTCTGTGAGGAAGTTAGCCCAATACTAAGAGATGTTTTCAATGAAGTATTAAAAGGAGAAAAGCTGCCAAGCTCAATGGAGGTGGCGGGAGTACTACCCAAACCGGGAAAGGACCATGGGAAGTGTGACTCATATAGGCCCATTTCTCTCATCAATTTGGATGCAAAGATACTAGCTAAAATATTAGAGTCCAGGATGCAGAAACACATGCCACAATTGATACAAGAGGATCAAACAGGATTTATCCTGGGCAGACAAGCGAGTGATAATGTGTGTAAGTTGCTGAATTTAATATGGTAAGGAGCAGACATCATCTATAATGATGGCGGTGGATGCGGAGAAAGCTTTTGATAGAGTAGAATGGGCTTTTATGTTTGCAGTAATGTGGAAGATGGGGATGGGGGATAACTTCCAGAAATGGAAAGAAGCTCTTTAAGAGAGCCTAAAGCGTGTATACGGATAAATGGGGCATATTCAGAGTTATTTAAATTGGGCAGAGGTACAAGACAGTATTGCCCGATTTCGCCATTGTTATTTGCAATGGTGATAGAACCACTAGCAGAAAGTATTAGACAGAATAAGGAAATCTATGGTATAAAGGTGGGTGAAGAAGAATACAAAATTTGTGGATGATGTTATGTATACATTAGGACAACCTATGGAATCCATACCAACCTTAGTACAAGAAATCAAGAAATACAGTAATATGTCTGGGTACAAAATGAATATGGGGACAACAGAAGTTCTAAAAATCCAGTTGGACCTCAGGAAGAAGGTACGGTGCAAGCAACATTCCTGTTTAAGTGGGCTAATAAAAGTGTGAGATATCTGGGGATTCAGATTAGTGTGGAGAGGTCTGAGTTATATAAGATGAACTATGACCCAACAATAAAAAAAGTGCTGACGGATTTAATACGATGGGACAAACCTATTTTCTCATGGATGGGAAGAATTGCCATAGTGAAGATGAACATACTACCTTGATTGCTGTTTCTATTTATGTCTTTGCCCATAGAGATCCACACCACAATGTTAAACTTGGTGCAGTGAAGAATTTTTTCCTTTATCTGGAGACGCAGACCTCCAAGGGTTCAAAGGAGGATAATGTATAGAGGGAAAAGGGAAGGGGGCCTGGCAGTTCCTGAGATAGCAAGGTATTATGAGGCGGCACAACTGAGAGCTTTAATGGGATGAAGGCTAGAGAAAGTGGGCTCCAATGGAGTACACTAGAACAGGAGATGGTAAGACCAAATTGCCTTGTTGATTTGATGTGGCAGGGAAGAGGAGGAGAGAGGAAGGGGCCAGGATAGAAATTTATATGTGACATGCACACTCCAAATATGGGATAGGAAACATAAGATATTGACACAGATGGGGAGAGACATAAGAGCACAGCGGATTATACAGTGTGAAGGCTTTAAGGTAGGAGTTGTTTCTGGTATATTCCAAAAGTGGCATGAGAAAGGGTTACAATATATGGGACAGGTATTAACAGCTGCGGGCCAATTGAGGTCATTTAGGAAGCTTCAGCGAGAATTTCAAATAGAGAATAGTGATTAGTATGGCTACTTCCAATTACCACATTTACTGGGGGGAAAACAAATAAAGGCATGCTTAGGTTATAAGGAGAAACAATTTGAAAAGATGTTTAGGATGGGAGATTTATCTAGGGGCACAATATTTAGAGTGTATAAAGCATCGAGTGGGCCAATAGACCAAGGAACACATATGCAGGCATGGGAGGAGGACTTGGGGGGGTCAATGGAACTATTAGAGATGGAAAAATATATGAAGGGGTAAAAATACTAATGTTCGACAGCAATTCAAGAACACTACTATAAGCTGTTGTACCAAATGTATTTAACCCGGTGCGTCTGTGTAAGATGGGAAAATATAAGGATTCGGTGTGTTGGAGGGGATGTCGAGAGAGAAGGGATTATATGCATATGTGGTGGGCGTGCCCAGTGTTACAGAAAACATGGCAATGGTGGTCTGATTTGGCTCGAGATATGGTGGGTTGGGTTGGCCCTATTACACCAGTAGGAGTGTTATTGAATGAATGGGGGGGGAGATATGAAGAGTGAGCTCGTGTATATGTTAAAGATGCTAGTGATTGGAGTGCGGATGAAAATAGCGAAGGGGTGGAGGTCAGAGAGAGAACCAGCCCCTGAGAGAATATTAAGCAGACTGGCCTATATCTATAGGATGAGCGAAATTACTGCATATAAAACACACAGGATAGAGGTCTTTCAAAGAAGATAGGAAAGGTATAGGGAATGGTTGCAAAAGGAGGACAACAAATTAATGGGATGAATCTAATCAAGCTTAGGGAAAGTGATATCAAAATAAGGGTGTGTGCATTACAGGATCCAGTGGTTGGGGGGGGGGGGGGGGAAGAGGAATATCAAAAATGTATAGGTACATGGAAAGGAATACATAATGGGATGCAAGGGGAAAAATGGTAATTGGGTAATAACTGGAAGATGAGTATCAGAAGATAGTTTTGAGATGGGGGGGATTTGCCAATTAAGAATGTAAGCTTTTCTGTTGGGCTGATGAAGACAGACAGATGTATGATATAACATTGATTGTAAATGATGAGAAAAAGTGATGTAATAATGTGTGCAGTATCAAATAAAAATCAAAATTAAAAAAAAAAAAGAAATTGAAGGAAGTACGTCAATACCTGTTTAGCCAAGCACCTATAGAACCCCCCTCCCTTCCCAGATTAAATTCCCTAAGTCCCCACAAGGGGGCCATGACCGAAAATCCATCTGTGAGCTTAGTGCCCTCTGCTTTCCTCAAGTTACCTGCCACACACCCCCACCACCTGTTGCATCCTGGGACTACACTCTCCCCCATCATTCCCGGTCCACTGGAGCCATCCACGGTAGTGACTCCAGTCCCCCCCCCCCCCCGTCATAGTAAAGTGCTCTCTAATTCCACAAATCTCTTCCCTTCTCCCTACGCCCGCTAGTCCATCAAGTGTCTTATCTGCGCTGCATGATAGTAAGCCGCTATATCCAGCACCCCTAGGCCTCCCAGCTCCCTTGGATGAAACATCATTTCCTTAGACACTCAGGGTGGCTTATGCTTCCAAATGTTTTGAAAAATCTAGCATTGCAGATGCCAAAGGATTGCCACCAGGATTGGAACTGCGAAGATCTGAAAGAAATACAGAACCCTGGGCACAATATTCATCTTTAAAGCAGCTATATGGCTAACCGCGACGTCTCCAGGTGCATCCACACATCTAGGGCTCTGCCTACGGCAGTTAGCAAGGTTGGATAGTTAGCCTGATATATTTCCCCATAGGTTTCCGGGAACCAAACTCCCAAGTATTTGAGAGGGTGAATGCCCATTTTATGGGGAAATGGCGCACCAATTGCATAACCATAGCCTGTGGAACCGAAATATTTAGAGCATCTGTTTTTTCCATATTCATTTTAAACCCGGACACTCCCCAATAACGCTGAAGTTCCACCACCACCACCACCACCAATGAAAGGGACCTGCCTGGATCTTGTAAATATAGCAGGATGTCATCCGCGAACAGAGAAATGAGATGATCCTTGTCCCCCATTGGAACCCCCCTAATATCACGATATTGCCTAATCGCTTGGGCCATTGTTTCAACTGTCAGCACAAACAGAAGGGATGACGGGGGACATCCTTGCCTTGTTCCCCTCCCCAATGTAAATCCCTCACAGTACCTTCCATGAATCTTGACTCGCGCTCTCGATACCTGATATAGTCCCCGCACCCAGCTTTCAAACTGCGGTCCAAAGCCCATTTTATCCATTACCATGAATAAGAAAATAGCACTGGCTGACTTGAGCCTTCATTCTAAGAAGAATCATTCGGAGCCTAAGAGCTTGCCCTATATGTCTTAAGTTACCTGCCATGCATAAAGAATTGATTCTATTAAGAGAGGAAGTAGCTGCAATTAAACACACCTCCTCTAGGCTACAAATTGAAAAAAATCCACCACCACTCCCACAAAGAATCAAGCAACCCAGGAACAAATGGATCACAGTGGGCTTTGGTAGGTTACAATCTGTAACACAGAGACACCCTTGCCATCAATAGATATCCCTGCATAATGCCTTCTCTACCTTGGGAAATTTTGAGTGTCCAATCAGTGGAAACAAAGTTAATGCCCAATCTACTGATAATGCCCTAAATACGAAGAAACTGTCACAAAAGAGGAAACTACTACTACTTGGAGATACCATCATCAGAGGCACAAATTGGGAACACAGTTCAAAGGGGAGAAGATGGCCAATTGCCTCCCAGGCTCTTCAGCCAGCAGGAATACGAAGTAAATTGCTGGCATAGTACAGAAAGTGAGCACTCCAAAATTGATGTCATCGTCCACTTGGGTACAAATGACCTAGCTAGAAACAGTGCCCCTACAGTTCAGAAGGACTTCCAGATTCTGGGAGTGAAACGCAAACCCATTGCTAATACTATAGCATTCTCAGAAGTTCTACCTATTCTTAGTAAGGGGGCAGAAAGGCTGCATCGCATAATCAACTTTAATACGTGGCTCCAAATCTGGTGCAAACAAGAAGGATTTAGATATATAGGCGACTGGGGAAATAGATGAAACAAGAGGCTATCCTGTGTTGATGGACTACATCTCTCTGCTGCAGGGAAAAGGATCCTAAGTGAAAAATTCAGGCAGTATGTAGACAGGCATTTAAACTAAAGAAAGGGGGTGACGGATGGAAAACAACAAGCTCAAGATGTCACTCCCAGCAAAAACATAATAATGGAAACAGCCGCAATATTAACCCACACATCAATGTCAAGTGAGAAAAGGCACGTAAAACAAAATCCATGCAAAGTACAGACAAGCCAGTCAACAAATGCTGGAAAGCAATGAGCACGAATGCTCTAAGCCCAGCTGACCTGGAAGCCCTAATGGTGGAAATGGACTTGGACATTGTGGAGATTACAGAAACATGGTTTAACGAGTCACATGAATGGGATATAGCCATAGCTGGCTATTATAATCTATTTAGAAGAGAGAGAGGGGGTAGAAAAGGAGGGGAAGTAGCCCTATATGTCAAAAGCAATGTTAAAGCTGCTGAAATGCAGGGGACATGGGGAAAAGAATAAGCACTGTGGATTGCGTTGGAAAGACGAGATGGCACTGTCATCCATAGTGCTATAGTCTACAGGCCTCCAACTCAAACCGAAGGAAGTGATCATATTGGGTGACTTTAACCTACCCGATGTGGATTGGAGTATTCCTTCTGCAGATCTCAAAAGTAGTAAAAACAAATTGTGGATGCCTTCCAAGATGCATTACTTAGACAAATGATGATGGAACCGACCAGGGAAAGCGTGATGCTGGATTTAGTACTCACCAACTGAGATAGCGTGTCAAATATCTGGGTGGGTGCCCATGTGAGCAGCAGCAATTATCTCATGTTTGATTTGAGATAAAGCCAAGGCAGAGTCCAATCACAGCAAGCTCAAAGTCCTAGACTTCAAAAACGCTGACTTCAGTAAAATAGCCAAGTGCCTGAAGGAGATGTTGGCAGGGTGGAAGGGGATAAGGGAAGTGGAATTGCAGTGGGCTAAACTAAAGGAGGCAATAAAAGGGGCAACAGATGCATATGTAAGAAAAGTAAATAAAAAGAAGAGAAAAAGGAAACCTATTTAGTTCTCCAAAGAAGTGGCTGCACAAATAAAGGCAAAACCCACAGCTTTCACAAAATTCAGAAGTTAGCAAACAGAGGAACACAGAAAAGGATACAGGATAAAACTAAAACAGAAGTAAGGATAGCAAAATCAAAGGCAAATAACTAAAGTGAAGTGTCGCAACAAAAAACTTTCTTCGGGTATATTCGGAAGAGGAGGAAAATCAGAGGTGGAATTGCAGGACTCAAAAGTGCCAGAAACGGATTTGTGAAAAGTGACATTGAAAAAGCAAAAATGCTAAACAAATGCATCTGTTCTGTTTTTACTAAAAGAAAATCATGGAGGAGGACCACCTGTGATTGACAAATATACAAATGGGAATGGAGTTAGATACCAACTGTGTTAAAACAGTTTGCAAAACTGAAAGTGGACAAGGCCATGGGACCAGATGGGATACATCCCAAGATACTGAAAGAGCTCAGAGGTTCTTGCAAGGCCGTTAAAGAATGTTTTTGACACTTGGAGATAGGAGAAGTTCCACAAGACTGGAGAAGGGCTGATGTGGTACCTCTTCACAAAAAGTGGTAATAGGGAATCAGTGACAAACTAACTACAGGCCAGTAAGCCTTAGCTCGGTGGTTAGAAAAGTAATGGAGGCGCTCTTGAAAGAGTGAACAGTGAACTTTCTCAAAACCAACAGGTTGCATGATCTGAGTTAACATGGTTTTACCAAAGGACGATCTTGCTAAACAAATCTGATTGACTGGGTGACCATAGAACTAGATCAAGGGCATGCGATGGATATGATCTACCTAGATTTCAGCAAAGCCTTTGATACTGTTCCTCATAGGAGGCTTACCAATAAATTCAACAGCTTGGGGATTGGTCCCAAGGTGGTGAACTGGATCAGAAATTGGTTGACTGACAGATGACAGAAGGTGATGGTATACGAAACTCACTAGGATGAAAGGAAGGTGATTAGTGGTGTGCCCCAGGGTTCAGTCCTGGAACCAGTACTGTTCAATGTATCTGTGAGTGATATTGCTGAAGGACTGAATGAAAAAGTCTGTTTTTTTGCAGATGACACAAAAATTTACAGAGTGGACTCCCCTGAGGGAGTGGATAACATGAGGAAAGATCTACAAAAGCTGGAAGAATGGTCTAATGCTTGGCAGTTAAGATTTAATGTGAAGAAGTGTACTGTCATGCACTTGGGAAGCAGAAATCCAAGGGAATTGCAATTGGAAATGAGAGATTGGTCTGAACGGACCAGGAGGACCTCGGAGTGATTGTTTCTGAGGATCTAAAGATAGCGGAACAGTGAGACAAGGTGGTCACAAAAGCCAGAAGGATGCTGGGTTGCATACAGAAAGGAATTACCAGCAGAAAGGAAGAGGTACTAATGCTACTGTACAAGTCACTGGTGAGGACTCACTTGGAATACTGTGTACAGTTTTGGAGATCGTATCTCGCAAAGGATATAAAAAGAGTGGAAACGGTTCAGAGGAAGGCGACCAAAATGATTTGGAGCCTGTGTCAGAAGACGAATGAGAAGAGACTTGAAGACCTAAATATGTACACTTCTGGAGGAGAGGAGGGACAGGGGAGATATGATTCAGACCTTTAAATACTTAAAGAGTATTAATGAACAAATAAACCACTTCCAAAGACGGGGAAGCTGTAAAACTAGAGGGCAGAATATGAAGCTGCAAGGGGGTAAACTGAAAGGCAATGTCAGAAAAGCATAGTTACTCACCTGTAACAGGTATTCTCCGGGGACAGTAGAAATCAGTCCTCACATATGGGTGATGTCGGCACCAACGAAGCCCATGCGGAGCAAATCCCCAGCTTTCAAAGAAAGCCTATGGGATTGCTACCACACATGCGTGGTCCCCTTCCTGCCCAAGGGTGCCATATTGCTCAGTAAGATGACATAGCTAAAAGATGGCAAAAACAAATAAAAGATGGTACAGCTGCAACTCCAAGTGGAGGAGGGAGTGTTGCGAGGACTGATTCCTGCTGTCCCTGGAGAATACCAGTTACAAGTGAGTAATTACGCTTTCTCAGGGAACAAGCAGGAAGTCAGTCCTCACATATGGGACTCACCAGCTACAGGCTACCAAAACCCATAGCAAAAAAACAGGGCTTCCTCATGGAGAGCCACAAGCAGCAGCAATTGCGTCCATAGAGACAGACGAACAGGAGCCCTGTGTCCGATAAAACTAGCACTCTGGTAGCCTGAACACAGAAGGATCGGAGGGTAGGAGTTGCCTAGACCCCGAAAAGGTTATGGAGCACGGCCTGGCCAAAGGCACTGTCCCGTTGGGACTCACCCTCTAGGCAGTAATGAGCTGCGAAGGTATGGACTGAAGACCAGGTAGCGGCCTGGCAGATGTCTGCTAGTGGGACCAAACACAGGTTAGCTACTGAGGTCGCTATAGCTCAGACCCTGTGTGCCGTGACCCGGCCTTCCAACAGAAGCCTCACCTCCTCTTAGGCAAGGGCAATACAATCTGCCACCCATGTGGACAGCGTATCCTTGATCACCGCCTCTCCCAGCTTACTGGAGTCGTAGGAAATGAAAAGCTGGTGGCCCCGAGTGCATTGGATATAGAAGGACAAGGCCTCTCACAGTCCAAGGTGTGGAGGACCGTTTCTGCCTGACTGGCATGCAGTCTGGGAAAGAAGGTAGAGAAGACTACCTCCTGGTTGAGGTGGATGGAGGACACCACCTTCAGAAGGAATTTAGGGTGTGTGCAAAGCACCACCCTATTCTTGTAAAACCTGGTGTAGGGCGCTTCCGCCACTAGAACCTGCAGCTTGCTTACCCTTCGTACAGAAGTGAGCGCGACCAGGAAGACCGCCTTCCAGGAGAGGTAGTGAAAGTGGCAAGTAGCCAAGGGTTCGAACGGTGGTCGAGTAAACTGTCCCAACACCACATTGAAATCCCATTCGGTCGCCGGAGGATGAACCGGGGGCTTAGATAGGAGCAGGCCCCATAGGAAATGGGACACCACTGGATGGGCTGAGGGGGGCTTCCCGTCCACCTGGTAGTGGTTCACTGCTAGGGCACTAAGGTGTACCCTAACAGCATTAGACTTGAGCCCCAAATGCGAGAGGTGGAGCAGGTACTGCAATACCGTGACCACCAGGCAAGAGAAGGGGTCGGCCCCCCCACCTCTGGGGAGGTGGAGTGGGGCTAGAGTTACCCTCTCAGCAGCCAAGCTATCAGCGAAAGAGATCCCAGGTTGGGATGCAGGAGAGAGCCCTCCTCCTTGGAAAGGAATTGGGGCGCAGACCACAGAGGTATGGGGTCCTCGACCACCAACAGCAGAAGCAGCGGAAACCACGGCTGCCTGGGCCACCGTAGAGCTACCAAGATGACCGAGGCCCTGTCATGGAGGGTCTTGAACAGTCTTGGCAATCAGTGTTATCGGAGGGAAGACATACAGAAGTCCCTCTGACCATGAGATCAGGAAGGCATCGGTAGCCACGCTGGAGAGGTGAGGCTGCCGGAAACAGAAGCGGGGCAACTGGTGGTTGTCCAGGTTTGGATACAGGTCCATCACTGGTTCCCCCCAATTCTGGAAAAGCCTGCTGGCTACTCCGGGATCGAGTTGCCACTCGTGCGGCTGGAGAATCCTACTGAGCCTGTCGGCCAGCAAATTGTCTTGGCCCGGCAGGTACACCGCTCTGAGGAGGATGCCCTGTTGGATCGCCAAAGAGCAGAGGGCCCGGGATCCTGTGCCTTCCTGCTTGTTCACATAGAAAATGGCCACCTGGTTGTCCGTCTGGACTAGGACTGACTGGTAGCATAGGTGATGAAGAAAGGCCTTCAGGACGAGATGAATGGCTCACAGTTCCAGGAGGTTGATCTGCTGAGCACTCTCGCCCAGGGACCAAGTGCCCTGGGTGCGGAAGCCCCCGCAATGGGCTCCCCATCCCAGCAGGGAAGTGTCCATGGTGAGGAACCTTGAGTAGTTAGGAGTCTGGAAGGGCATGCCCATCTCCAGGTGTCGGGGCAACTGCCACCAGACCAGAGACTTTGCCAACTGGCGGCTCACTCAGACCCTGTTGTGGAGATAGCCCAAAGCCTGGGACCATTGGTCCCAGAGGCACCACTGTGTTGTCTGCATGTGGAGGCAGGCATCCGGAGTGATGTGGACCATGGAAGCCATGTGCCTGAGAAAGCGCAGAAGACCCCTGGCAAACACCGAGGTATGGTGCTGCATGTCGCGGGCCAGAGATCTGAGTCAGGCTGCCCGGTCCGCGACCAAGAAGGCCTTCACCTGGAGGGTGTCGAGTCTTGCTCCGATGAACTCCAGCCCCTGTGTCGGATGAAGGTTTGACTTGGGGTAGTTTATAACGAAACCCAAGTGTTGCAGAATCTAGGTGGTACGTGCTGTTGCCTGCTGCACCTCGGGGGCTGTGGAGCTCCTGATGAGCCAGTCGTCGAGGTAGGGGAAGACAAAGATGCCCTGGAGCCTGAGAAAGGCGGCGACAACTGCCAGACACTTTCTGAATACCCTGGGGGCCGAGGCTAGGCCGAAGGGTGGCACCCTGTATTGGAAATGATTGCCTCCTACCACAAAGCATAGGTATTACCTGTGATTTGGGTGGATTAGGATGTGTGTATAGCCATCCTTTAGGTCTAAGGAGCATAGCCAGTCTCTCTGCTGGAGGTAGGGCAGCAGTGTTCCAAGGGAGAGCATCTTGATGTTCTCCCTCACCAGGAATTTGTTGAGGTTGCACAGGGCGAGGATGGGCCTTAGGCCCCCTGTCCTCTTTGGCATAAGGAAGTACCTGGAGTAGAACCCCTTGCCCTTGAGAAGGTGGGGCACCGGTTCCACTGCTCTGTCCTCAAGAAGCCCTGCCAACTCCTTTAGAAGAAGGTCCCGGTGGAGGGGAGACCTGAGTGGCTCTCCCGGGAAGAAGGTGTTTGGCTCAGATGGAGGAGGTAACCCTCCCTGACCACCCTTAGTGCCAAGGAGTCGGGTGGTTATAGCCTCCCACCTGTGGGCATAAAGAGTGAAGCGACCCCCTGTAGGCTGCTGATCCCCGAGAGGGGTAGGGGCTATGCTGTATGAGTCAAAAGTTCCCTCCTGGCTGGGCTGGAGCCAGAGCCTGGGGCTTGGAAGCCTTCTGCTTACGCAGGCCGTGCCCTTGTCCCTTGGCCTGCGGGCCTTGCTGGGGAGCCAGGGAGACCTGGTAAGGTGGGTAGTTTCGGTAAGCAGATGATTTCCTCAGGTAAAAGGGCTTTTTACCTGAGCCCTTCCATCGGGAAGGGGCAGTGGTCTTCTTGGAGGCTAGTCCTCGTCATGAACTCGGTCTCCAGCTCTACAGCCTTGTCGGTCATGGGTTTGCCAAAGAGGTTCTCTCCCTGGCAAGGGACATCGACCAACTTGTCCTGTATCCATTGCTCAAGGTCGGACAACTGGAGCCAAGCCTGGTGGCATGCACCAATGCCTGCCACGGCTCCCCAGGCCGCTGATTCGAAACCATCATAGACCGCCCGAGACATAAATTTGGAGCACTCACGGACGGCTTTGGAGAGGCTCTTGAAGTGCTGCTATGGCTCCTCGGAGAGGCCAGCTGAATACCCGGTGAGTTCCTTCACTAAGTCCCTCAGGTACATGCCCATGTACAGCTGGTAGGCCTGGATCCGGCAATTCAGCATCGAGCCCTGGTAGCACTTCCTGCGAGGGCATTCAAGGTGCGGGAGCCTCCCTGCCGGGGGCAACGAGGAGTGCGTCTTCTGGTTCTTCAGCCGACGCATGGCTGACTCCACCACCATGGAGTTGTGCAGCAGCTGTGACTTTTGAAAGCCAGGGTTCCGGTAGACTCAGTATATTGAGCTGAGCCGCTTTCTGACCACCGGCACCAACGCCGGTGTCTCCCACATACGGAACATGAGCCATTCCAGGATGGGAGGAATGGGCACTGTGAGCGATTCCCGAGGAGAAGCCTCATATTGGAGGATCTCGAGCTCGTCGGCCCGAGGATCCTCCTCGGACTCAATGGGAAATGTCAAGGCCTTGGACATGTCTTTGGCAAAGTCCAAGAAGCCCATGTCCTCCGGTGGGGACCTTCTCTGAGGTTCATAGACCAGGGAATCTGAGGGGACATCTCAGTGCCGAGGGGTGTCCGGGGACTCCTCGTCCTCGGTCTCCCAGTCGGAATACTACAAGGAGGACTCGAGGGGATGCTGCTCCTCAGGCCTCAAGGGGTCTGGCGCCATGAAACCCAACCCCGGAGGGCTCGTCAGGGACAACCTCAGCCCTGACAAGCAGGAGACCGAGCCCAACCTTGGCCGAGGATCTACTCGGGCCCACATGGCCTCGAGGATTAGCTTGGACTCCGGGGACATCTGACGTCGAATGCCTGGTGGTTGGGGCGGAGGAACTGGACGTGCCGGACATCAGCACTCACTGCTGGTCCAAGAAGGCAGTTACACTGTGCTCCAAGGCTGCTATCCTGGACTCTAGCCCAGGTGGCTCTGCAGCCTTCGGCACGGACACAGAGGGACTCGGGCCAGACGCCAGCTCCCCTGGAGGGGATATCCTCAACAAGGACTGTGTCTAGCTGGCGAGGCCGGTCTGCAGTCAGATCCTTCCGGGGGACCTTGGCCGGCCACTCCCTCTCCGATGGCTCGAGTGGGCGCCCTGGGCTCTGTGACTGGTCCCGGGAGGACCCCGGTCAGTCAGAGCCATCCAGGGACACTACCTTCGAGGACTACTTCTTCCTCTTCGGTTCTCTCGAGGGAGACCCCCTCTCCGAGGACCCACGATGACGCTCAGGCTCGGAGTGTTCCTCTCGAGGTGTTGAGGCCTCAGGCTAGATCCTGGCTCGTAGAGGCATTGGGGAGCACAGAAATATTTTGTCATGCTGCTTCTGGCGGCTCTTTAAGGCCTTGGAAGACATTTTCTTTCACAGGCCACAGACTGCCAGGTCGTGGTCCGCACCGAGGCATCAGAGGCAGCAACCCCAGGGATCTGTGCTGGGTCCGCTGCTTTCTGACATATTCATAAATGACCTGGAAAAGGGAATAACGAGTGAGGTTATCAAATTTGTAGATGATACAAAACTATTTAAAGTTGTTAAACCCCAAGAGGATTGTGGAAAATTGCAAGAGGATCTTGATAAATTGGAAGACTGGGCATCCAAATGGCAGATGAAAGTTAATGTGGACAAGTGCAAAGTTATGCACCTAGGAAAGAACAACCCAAACTATGGTTACACGATGCAAGGTTCCACATTGGGAACCACCACCCAGGAAAAAGATTTAGGCGTCATCGTGGATAACATTAAAACCTTCCGCCCAGTGTGCAGCGGTGGCCAAGAGAGCAAATAGAATGCTAGGTATCATAAGGAAAGGAATGGAAAATAAAACAAAGGATATTATAATGCCTCTGTATAGTTCCATGGTGCAACCGCACCTTGAATACTATGTGCAATTCTGGTCGCCGTATCTTAAAAAGGATATAGCGTTATTATAAAAGGTACAGAGAAGAACCACCAAAATGGTAAAGGGGATGGAAGGCTACTCCTATGAAGAAAGGCTAAAAAGGTTAGGGCTCTTTAACCTGGAAAAGAGACAGCTGAGGGGAGATATGATAGAAATCTATAAATTAATAAATGGAGTGGAATGGGTAAAAGTAGATCAATTGTTTGCGTTATCAAAATATAGAAAGACTAGGGGACATGCAATGAAGCTACAGGGTAGACTATTTAAGACAAATAAGAGAAAATAATTTTTCACTCAGAGTGTAATCAAACTCTGGAATTTGTTACCGGAGGATGTAGTAAAGGCTGTTAGTGTAGCTGGGTTTAAAAAAGGTTTGGACAAATTCCTGGAGGAAAGGTCCATAAACCATTATTAAAAAGGGACCCAGGTTATCAATGCTTGACCCATTAAAGCATTGTGGAACCTGTGTCTTTTGGGGAAACTGCTAGGTACATATGACCTAAGATTGGCCACTGCTGGAAACAGGATACTGGGCTTGATGGACCTTGGTCTGACCCAGTATAGCATATCTTATGTTCTTATAATCATGTGTGTCGGTCAGGGACATTATCTTAATGCACCGATCACACTTTTTAAAGCCGCTAGTCGCTTGCAAGGTCGAAGACCCTTTGGGCTGCCAGCAGAGAAAAAGGCGCGAAGACGCCAAGAAAATCAAAACTTAAGTAAAAAAGGGAGTTGAACCAGATACCAAGGTACCGAGGTCAGCGAACGGGAAAGGTACCTGTGCAAAACCAGAGACAAATAAGAAACTCAAGGAAAATCAACTTTATCTGGGGGAAAAACAGACAACGTCAGGTGGACTCCGTGGAAAAAAGGAGACCGAGCAATATGGCACCCTTGGGCGGGAAGGGGACCACGCATGGTGGTAGCAATCCCAAAGGCTTTCTTTGAAAGCTGGGGATTTGCTCTGCATGGGCTCTGTCGGTGACGATCTCACCCATATTTGAGGACTAACTTCCTTCTTGTTCCCGGAAAAATATTTTTTCACTGAAAGGGTGGTTGATGCTTGGAATGCCCTCCTGATGTTAATACAGTGACAGAATTCAAAATAGCATGAGACAGACACAATGGATTCCTTTATAGCAACAGGATAAAATCAAAACAAACATAACTATCTCTTATATCTCAACAAATAGGGGTGACCTACATGGAGCGGTGGGTACACCCCTAAACAAAGGCATGGGGAGGGGTGACCTGCACAGAACGGCAGGTGCACCTACTCTTGCTGCCTTGCTGGGCAGACTAGATGGACTGTACTGGTCTTTATCTGCCGTCATATACTATGTTACTATCTTACAAACATACCACCACATCCTGTGGATGCTGAGGCTGAAGGGGACTCAGACTCCAATGAGCCCATTCAATCCCAATTGGGTCAGTGCCCCCCCCCCCCCCCAAATTGCCTCAATCTACAATATATGTGTGGTTTTTGTACCACCATTGGGCAAGTCTTTATATTCCGCGCTTTCTCCGAGGACTAGTACCCGCAAGTTACAGTATCAAGCTCTGCCCTTCAACTCCTCCATTTTGAGTTCCAGTTGATACTGTTGCTGCTTAATTGCCTCCCAACCCTCTTCTAGTTCCCACAGGCCACTTGCTTGTCTCTCCACATGTTCCTCTAGTTCATCCATGTGATTGTCCAAGCGTCCAGTATCGTTCTGTATCTTAGTCAGTGTTGTGGTCAGATCTACCTTTAAGGCCTTAATATTGGTACGCATTTCCCATTGGAATTCCTGTAACCAGCCTTTCAGGTCATCTGGTTCCTGTTATGTACTCCGGGCCCTTTCCTCTCTCTCCGATTTGCTTGTGAGGGCCTGTCGGTCCGCACATTCTGCGTCCCCTCCTTGTTTCGGTCCCCACCAGTCATACGTTGATTGGAAACCCTCCAACTTCTTTCACATAGACATCCTGTAGTTAGATCGGGTTAGGCTCACCACTCCTCGGCACCGTGGGCTCACTTTAAATCGCTTATTACATGGGCTCTGAATGTAGCTTCTCTAAGCTGCATCCATGAAGCTCACTGACATAACTGTAAGCCTATCCGTGGATTTTTAACAGTTCTCCACATATAGTGCCACTGAAAATCTTTCCAGACTGCTTTAGCACTATTTATAAAGTGCCAAGGCAGTGCATGGGTGGAGCACTGAGTTGTGTGGATAGCAGCAATATTCAGTCTGCTATTTGGATGACTATCTAGGTAAAATGAGGACAACCAAAATGCTACTATCTGGATAATTCCAGCAATTACCACCATGGCATTTGAATATCAGCTATTTTGAAAATTGGGTCTTTCAAAAATTGTTATGTATCCTTCATATTTTTAATTGCTTTTGTGTTTTTACATATATATATATATATTGGGAAGGGATGTCATATGAACATCCAATGTTTCTGATCATAAGTTTCTGGCATAATGTACACCTGAAGCCTTTTAGTCTTTAATATCTATAATCATATGTCCCTTCCATAGTTTCTTGTGGAAAATAGAAATCACTTTGCAATTAAAAAAATGTAAAAATAACTTTGAAAGAAAATGTTGCAGATTTCCAAATTTACATGTAACTAACCTGGTGTCTACTAAATTCAATTACGAGGAAGATAACCCAAATACATGTTTACAAAGTGACCTTACTAGTGTGGCCCAGATTGTATATATGAACAAATATGTTTTTCTATTGTATTTAAATATCTTTTCCATTAAGCTTATCAAAATAAGTTTAAAGGCATATTTTACAAAGGGATATCCAAGTGCAATCTGGGACATCAAAGCCAGAACGTCTGTGGGAAAAAAAAAAAGCAGGCATGTACGAGTTCAGGCATGATTTCAGAAATGTGGACTTGCCCAATATGGATATCTATAGATGTTTACTAAAGGTTATCACGTGTTAATGAAGTTAACTCACATTATGTGCCACTGCACCCATAGAATACAAGGGATTTGGGCACTTAACGCACGTTAAACATTTAGGGCCCGATTCTGTGCCACAAATAGCTTGGATAGATGTCCCAACGTGCTTTCTCTGCCCGCGTCTAACTTCCCCACTGGTTGTACAGGGAAGTTAGACGGGGCGGGGAAGGGGAGGATCGGAGGCAGGGCAGGCGGTCGCCGGCCCTGTATGTCCAGGGCCGGTGACTTGTATGGGGGAGTTATGGGGGAGGGGAGGAGTAGCCTAGTGGTTGGGGCAAGGTACTTCAGGCCGGAAGGTCGGGGGTTCAAATCCCACTAGAGGACAGCAACCTTTGGCCGGAAGGACTGGGGTTTCTAGTCCCACAGATGCTCCTTGTGGTCTTGGGCAAGCCACTTAACCCTCCATTGCCCATGTTCCCTGTAAGTATTAGTGTATGTGTCTCATATCCCCGCGTGTTAAATGTATCCCCCAATTGTGTTGTGACCGCTTTGATTGAAGGATAAGGCGGTATACAAAACTCTCAAAATAAATAAATAAAAACCTCCAAGGTGGAATAACTTCCCCTGTATGTAAACGATCAGTGGCCCAGGACCTGGATTGTGCAGGGGGAGGGCCCGAAGACATTCCCCGCAGCCCGGCCTTGGCCTTAGGAGGCCAGATCAGGGGTCAGGCTGTGAGGCGTGAGTCCCTTAAGTCCAGCGGCCAGCATCACGGCTCTTCAATGAAGCCGCGGTGCAATGGCAACATGACGCCATGGCACCGCGGCTCCATACAAGAGCCTTGACGGAGTTAGCCAGGGACAGTCCTGTATGTTCAGGCCGGGCTGAATCGCAGTTCCTGACTGCACATACAGGACTGTTCGCGATTCTGATCCCATGGGGATAGACATGCCCCGCGGGATCAGAATCATGATCCCCTCTGTATGTCTGGCTCAGACAGGACGTACAGAGGGGATCTACGTCTAGGACAGAATAAGCCTGTTAGTAAACATGCCCTCGAGTATACTGTCGATCAGTTGGAAGTTTAGCTTTGTTTAATTATTTATAGTTTATGTAATGTTTTTATTGTATTGTATGGAAAATGTATTCTTTTTTTGTATGACTTATTATAATTATATGTGAATGTAATCTGCCTGGAACTATAATTGGAATGGGGGGCATTAGAGAGTCCAGAGGAAAATGGCCATTTAAAAAAGAGTTCTTTCTCCTCCTCACTATTTTTGGGCATTAATAGGGACAGTAAAGAAAGTATTTCAAGTTATAGTTCCTTTAGTTTGGAATAAGCCGCCACTGGAACTGCAGATTGAAAGACTGCATTCTAATTTTCATAAATCTCTGAAAATGTGGTTATTTACAAATCATTTTAAATAATTGTAACTTGATTTTATGGTAGAATAGAGTGGGCTGTATTTATGTTATGATTGTTTGTTTTATTGTTATATTGCAGTCATTATAAGCTGCTCTAAGCTATCGGTATAGGCAAGGTATAAAAGGTTAAATTAAATATTTTGCATAGAATGAAAAGTTCAATGGCAAGATATCATCATATGAATGCAGATATGTTTTCATTAAAAGTGAATAAGGCTTTATACGTGCATTGGGGACATTTATCTCCCCAAAACGTCTATGAGCGTATTCTGGTACATAGCCTCCGTGCACGTTTATCTTGCTAACATGGGGATCTGAGAACGTGTTCAGGAGGGGCAGAACAGGGGCATGGCTTGCCGCGAAGATGTATAAAGTGTATTCAGGAAAGACCCGTGTACTTTTTGGAAGGTCTCCACAGATGTGCCCATTATACCTGCCGGAGACATGGAATGAGGCCAGTACTTAGAAAATATTCTGCTGTGTTTGTATAAAGGTAGTGACTAGTCTGTTTTAAACTGGTGGACTGCAGTATGGAAAAAACACCACAAGATGCATTTATAAAGAAGAGAAATCAGAGGTGTGGGAATCCTGTAAGCTAAAGAGGCATTATTAACTACCCCGACCAAACTACTAAGAAGAACAATAGTGATTATTCTGTCTATGCTGACATTTGCTATTTGTGCTAAAGGAGCTAATCTAGAGGACCCTAAAAATTCCTGTGTCCTGAAACACGGGACTGTTGATGTGGGAATAATATGGAAGTGAGTATGGAAAGGAATCGTGTTTGGGTGAGAAATGGAGATCATATTTTGAGTCCTGAGACTCCATGCTATTATGTTATACCAGCTGTTATGTATAGATTCAGGGCATCGTTTTGAAGGATATGTTTTTTGTGACAGAGAGAGAGAGAGAGAGTGTATGATTTGAGGGTTGCACAGAAGGATCTGGTATGCTCATCTGCAAATCAGGGGGGACATGAATGCCTGGCCATATGGATGACCGCAGCATCACCAGGTGCCAGTGTGTTAGGGCAGAAAAATCACAAAAGGTTCTCCATAGCTAAATCTCAAAAAATATCCCTTTTCATAATAAGAGACCCTCAGAATAAAAGCATTCAACAGAGCAAGCAGCACTGAAACATGCCCAAAAGCACCATATTGTGTGAGGTTGGTAAGGGTCCATACTTAGCATTGTAAAGGCAGTTTTTTAGAGATGGCCAGTGAAAGAATAACTACGGACTTCTTCTACTGCCATGTATGTTTTGATGCAAAGTATGTCATGACAAACATATCACTTTCTACTTGCTGTTATATCTTTGAGTGTACCAAAATCACCTTGCACTGTTCTGGGCATGCAACAGACTAGTATATCTAGTCTAGTTCGCATCAACATTTATGTATCCTCCATATTTATGTTCACATCAGCACAATACTGTCAGTGAGAGAAGCAGCTTAGGAGATGCATTTTTTAACAGAGGAGGCGTTGCCATTTCAGACGTCCACGGGTTTGTAGTGGAGACAGGCAGGACCAGAAATGTCCATCTTTTCAGAATATGGTGAGCGTAGGGATGTCCACACCATTTTTTGCATATACCTGTGTCTCATCATAACAGTGGGGCCCGTGTTTCTTCATAGTGGTTTGCTCATGCCATGGTAGAAACGTCAATGTTCCCGATTCCGGAACAGCAGGCGTATCCCACGGCTGTGGAATCAGGGTGAAATTGGCCAGTTTTCATTTTGGATATGTCCGTGGCCAGGACATGCATGTTATAGAATTGGCCTCTAAGTGACTTTCTCTTTGCTGTCCTATTGATATTGTAACTTCCTTTCCTTTTCTAGGCCATCGGCTGTTTCTTTTGTACTCTGACTATTGTACACCACTTTGCTTTTGTAATGAAAGGCAGTATATCAAATTCAATAAACATAAACTAGGGAGAAGAATCTTTCAGCCAAGGTAGTAAGAATCAAAACGATTACAGAATTCAAGCACATTTGACACAGAAACAAATAGGGGAATTTTAGAAGGAATATCTAAGTGCAATCTGGGACTTCTAAGCCAGAATGACTGAAGAAAAAAAAACAAAAAACAAAAAAAACAGGCACTTCCAGGTGCAGACACGATTTCACAAACGTGGATGTGCCCGATATGGATCCCTGGGGGGGGGGGGGGGAATCTACATAGACATACCCAGAACCATATTTCATAATCTGCAGGGGCAGCTCTAAAATGAGGCCAAGTGAGGCGGTATCCTCAGGTGGCAACTTTTTGGGGGCGGCAAAAATTGCCCCCAAAAAGACCGCCTCACTCGGCCTTCAAAAAAAAAAAAAAAAAAGATGCAGAAGCTGCTGCCGCAGCTGCCGCCTCCCAAAAGAGCCCTGACACAGCTACGAGTCTTTCCCCCTCCCCCTGCGCCGGCTCAGCTTTGCAGAGCCACGCGAAGGGAGAGTGTTTCCCTTTCCTGTGGCTGTGTTAAAGCTGAGTCCTCTAGCACTGATGGGAAACTGGAACAGGAAATGCTGTTTCCCATCAGCGCCAGCGGGCTCAGCTTTAACAGAGCCGTGGGAAAGGGAAACACTCTCCCTTTGTATGGATCTGCAAAGTTGAGCCAGAGAGGCAGCAGCCGCGGGACACTTCAAGCTGCTGCTGCAGCTTCTGCATCCTATTTTTTTTTTTTTTTTTTATTCTTCAAGTTCTTCTGAAGGACAGGACAGGTTAGATTGGGTTAGGGGGTAGGCACAGGAAATAGTAATGGGCTGATGGGGGGAGGGTTAGAACTGGAAATGGGCTGATGGGGGAGTTAGACTGGAAATGGCCTGCGGGGAAGATTAAGAATAGAAATAGGTTGATCGGGAGAGGGGGCTAGGACTGGTAATGGGCTGATTGATGGGGTTAGGCCTGGAAATGGGCTGATCAGGAGGGCTAGGATAGGAAATGGGCTGATTGGGGGACTAGGACTGGAAATGGACTTGTTGGGGGGGGTTAGGACTGGTATTGGGCTGAATGGGGAGCTAGGACTGGAGTGGGCTGGTAAGGGGGATAGGACTGGAAATGGGCTAATGGGGGAGGGGGTGAGAGTGCTGCTGGCCCGGGAAGAAAACTAGGGGCTAGGGCTACAAATGGGCTGACTGATGCGGGGGATGGGAAAATAGGACTGGAAGGGAGCAGATACTGACAGGGTCTGCCAGGGGAAGGAGGGGGCAGGAAGGACGCTGATATGGGGGGAAGGAGGGGGCTGGAATGGAGCTGTTACCTGGGATATACTGAAGGTTGACTTGAAGGGAACTGAACTTGGGGATGGGAGTGGTAGTTGGCTGGGTAATGGGGTGGAGGCTGAAAGGGAGCTGACGTGTGAATGGCACTGGAAGGGGGATGGACAGAGGGTAGGGTGACTGGAAGGGAGCTGACTGGGGGGGAGTGGCACTGAGAGTGGACATGAGCTGATACCTGGGATGGTATTTGGACTAGAAGGGGCTGGACAGTGGGGAAGGAGGGAGACTGGGAGGGAATGGACACCAGTGGCAGTCGTGGGAATGCAAGGCGGTTGACATTGGAAGGTACTGGGAGGGAAGGACTAGAAAAGGGGCTGATATTGGGGAGGGTTATTGGAACTGGAAATGGGCTGATGGAAGGAAGTGAAGAAAACAAAAGAAGAGATAAGAAATGGCAGATGGACCATAGACCATAGACCACAGAAAGAGAGCTTAGAGAAAACAGGAAAACAGAAGCCTCAGATCGGGACCAGCATGATCCAAGAATAAAATGGTCAGACAAAATTATTTTTTTCTACCTTTGTTATTTCATTTTAGTGATTGGACTTTGTGCTGTCTTTATATTTTACACAGTATTGGGGAACTGCATCTCTTATTTATCTGATGTTGCACTGCATGTGGACTCTGGCTTCTTGGGGTTTCAGTTTAAATTTTGTCTACATATTTTTATTTTTACTTTAGATTGTGGCTACTTATTCTGTACTTGGTGAGGGTCGATGTTGTGAATGTGTGACTGAGGCCAGGTGTTATGTTAACATGGAGTTTGTACATAAAGATCTATACAGTACTGTACTAATTTGACTTGTTCAGCTTTTCAAATAGGTGTATGGATGTTCCAGGGCCCACTGTAGTATTTACAGTGATGCTCTTTTTGGATGGGCTCCTTATGTGCGTTTTGGAAGTTTGTGCTGATATGGTATGGTAGGTTTGTTCTTTGTTGAAGGGTTTTGTATTAGTTCACAATATGCCTGGTACTGAAGATTAGTGGTTGTTGTTGTTAGTGAGATGATCAAAATCAGATTTTTTTTTTTTAAATATTGAGTTCTGTGGGTGAATGTCCTGGTTCTGCTCTGCACCCACTGTGGATGCAAAATATATGTTGAAAAAGAAAAAGCAAGAACCATAACGCAGTTTATAACAAAATAAAAATGAGTTATAATTTAGTTTTATAAACTGTGCTGTTGGTTCTTGCTGTCTTTTAGTTCCTTGGTGTGCAAACAGGACCGTTCCTAGCCCTGTGCAAGCGGCGCAGCCGCACAGGGCGCAAAGACTTGGGGTGCGCATTTCGGCTGTCTGCTTTTGCCCTGCTGCCACTGGCAGGACAATAGCAGGCAGCCAAAATGCACCCCCCCTCCCCAAGCCTTTTTGCAGCACTTTAAGCAGGTCTGGTCCCTCCCTCCTCCAATGCGATGTCAGAGCAGGGAGGGACAGATCTGTTTAAAGTGCCAGCGCCTTTCAGATCAGGCGTATGCCCCCACCCCCTCCTCCTCCCCATACCTCTGTCCAGCACTGCCTGATCTTTCCCTGCTGCCGGTGCCGCTGTGAAACAAAAAAAAAAAAAAGAGGGCGGCAGCAGCAGGGAAAGAGCAGCAGCGCTGGACGGAAGGATGAGGGGGAAGGGGGAGGCATGCACCCGAACTGCAAGTCGAACAGGGTGCAATTGCAGCTTGGTATGGCCCTGTGTGCAAACATCTTGCATTCCCTCCATATAATCTAATCGGCTTTTTGGTTTGGTTCAGTCCCTGATTGGACTTCTGAAAAAGCCCCACCCCCTCTAAGGGGGGGGGGGGGTGCCATCCCATTCTTCGCCTCAGGCAGCAGATTGCCTTGAGCCGCCCCTGATAATCTGGATGTCTAAGAATAGTCTAATGGTTAAAATAGTGGGTTAGTAACAGGGTAGCCAAGGTTCAAATCCCACTGCTGCTATTGTTGACAGTGTGTTGAGTACTAGAGATGAAGGAGTGTTTTCTCTCAACCCCCTCTGGATGTTTTTCTGCTAAAACAAGTACTTTTCAGATACCTGTTTATGCCTGGAGCAGGTCTAAACAAATGTGAAGTCGGATACTTCTGAGATCAGGCAGAGATGCCCAGGTTCCTGGGAATATACCACCATGCCCTCATTCAGGCTTAGAAATCCTCACTTTGGGGAGATCCAGAGACCCAGCTTCTGGAGATGTCTCTGTGCTTTTGATATCTCTATGCCTGTTTTCAGATTCCAAAGCATGAATAGGGCTCTGAATATGGCCCCCAAAGGGACAATTAGATTACAAGAGGGAAGAAGCCACAGATCAAGCAGGATCTGTGATAGTGCAATAAACAGGCCTTCTACACTGATATTTTCTGCATCTACATAATACATTTTAGTGAACATGACACACAACAACCTTTGACAATGTATGGCCAATATGTAAGAACAGAGAACAGAATAGTAAAATTTATAAAGCAGCAGAATAAATATTAACACACCACCAACAATCACGATAGATAACAGAGAGATCACAGTCATAACCGAGATCAAATACCCTAGGCATCACACTAGATCAAGAGCTGAAGCGACAACCACAAGTAAACTGCATCACCAAACCAGTCTACCACAAACTCAATATCCTATGCAATTGGCCGAAAAGCGTAGTTACTCACCTGTAACAGGTGATCTCCGGGAACAGCAGGAATTTAGTCCTCACATATGGGTAACATCGGTACCGACGGAGCCTGCGTGGGAACGCTCCACAGCGTCCAGTAGGAATGCTTTTGGGAGCATCCCTCAGCACATGCGCGCTGCCTTCCCGCCTTTCCAACTGTCCCTCTTCAGTTAAGTTTGTAGCTAATTGAAAGGATAGAGGGGGAGAGGAAAAAGACAAAGAGAGAGAGAGAGAGAGACAACTCCTAGGGGAGGTGGGTGGGTTGTGAGGACTAAATTCCTGCTGTTCCCGGAGATCACCTGTTACAGGTGAGTAACTACGCTATCTCCAGGAACAAGCAGGAATGTAGTCCTCACATATGGGGACTCCCTAGCTGAAGATGCCAGGGAGATATCCCCAGGAAGGTGCCACCGTCGAAGGTGAAAATCCTTCCTCCCATGGATCTCTGGCATCCCACCAGGGTTGGTGGGTAGGAGTCGGTTTAGGTTTCAAAAAGGAGATTTTGAAGAACAGCTTGGCCAAAGAAGCCATCCCGACGGGAGGCTTTATCTAGGCAGTAATGGGCTGTGAAGGTGTGTACCAAAGCCCAGGTGGCTGCTCGACAAATGTCAGACACAGAGTGGAGATTAGCCATAGAAGCTGCCATGGCTCTCACATTGTGAGCTGTGACATGGTCCTGAAGGGGAAGACCCTTACTCTCATAAGTAAAGGATATGCATTGGGCAATCCATTTAGATAAAGTTCTTTTGGAGACTGGATGTTCCAAATGACTAGGGTCAAAAGCTACAAAAAGTTGCGAGGACTTTCTATGTTGCTGTGTTCTTTGAATGTAAAAGGCTAAGGCCCTTTTACAATCCAAAGTATGAAGGTTTCTTTCTGCATTAGAGGTGTGGCCTCGGAAAAAATACAGGAAGATAAATTGATTGGTTTAAATGAAAAGGTGAAACCACCTTTGGCATAAAGTGTGGGTGAGTTCGAAAAACAACCTTATCATGATGAAATCTAGTATAAGGAGGATCAGCCACTAAAGCTTGCAATTCACTAATGTGATGGGCAGAGGTGATTGCAATCAGGAAGATGACCTTCCAAGTCAAAAACTTAAGGGCTGTAGTGGCTAAAGGTTCAAAAGGTGGCTTCATGAGCTGCCCGAGAACTAGATTTAGATCCCATGCTACCGGTGGTGGCTTGATGGGAGGTTTAGTTAATAAAAGGCCTCTCATAAACCTTGATAGGAGTGGATGAGAGGAAATTGGTTGTCCATTTAGAGGCTTATAAGAAGCTGCAATTGCGCTAAGATGGACTCTTACCGAATTGGTCTTTAACCCAGAATTCGATAAGTGAAGGAGATACTCTAGTATCGATTATAAGGGTAGGACCAGGGGGTTTAATCCCTTCTTAAAGCACCATATAGTAAAACGTTTCCACTTGAAGGCATAAGATCTTCTTGTGGAAAGTTTCTTAGAAGCCTGAAGGATACCTTTTACCTGCTGGGACAGATTGAAATCCTGGAGGTCTAAGCCTTCAACAACCAGGCCGTGAGGTGCAGGGACTGGGGATTCGGGTGCCATAGCATCCCGTTCTCCTGGAAAAGGAGATATGGAGCATGCCCTAACTCCAGAGGTGCCGCTTGAGAGAGATGCAGAAGCAAGGAAAACCACGTTTGGCGTGGCCATCGTGGTGCTATGAGAATCATGCAACCTCTGTCTCTCTGAAGTTTGAAGAGTGTCTTGGGGATGAGGGAAATGGGTGGGAAGGCATAAAGGAAGTCCTGACCCCAGTGAAGGAGGAAGGCATCCCTTGCCTGACAGTTTTGCGCCAGAATCCTGGAACAGAACCGGGGAAGATTGGCATTCAGTGGACTTGCAAAGAGGTCTATGTCTGGAGTGCCACAGAGATGAAATATCTTTGCCACCTGTTCTAGGTGGGGTGACAACTCGTGAGGTAGCAGTACTCGACTGAGTTTGTCTGCCCAACGGTTTTGAATGCCTGGAAGATATACCACTAGAAGGTGAATTTGATGCTCTCTGGTGAGGGCCCATAGTCGTAAAGCTTTGTTGCATAACGACAGAGAGCCTGTCCCGCCCTGCTTGTTCACATAGAACATGGCTACCTGATTGTCCGTCTGGACTAGGACTGTCTTGTAGCTGAGCTGGGCGTGGAACACTCGAAGAGCTAAATAAATTGCTTTTAACTCCAGGAGGTTTATGTGTGAACCAACCTCCTGTGTAGTCCAGGTGCCCTGGGTAGAGAGATGATTCAGGTGTGCTCCCCAACCCACCTGTGATGCATCTGTTGTTAGGGTGGCCTGAAAGAGGGGTTGATGGAAAGGAGACCCTACTGTCAGATTTTCTAATGATTGCCACCATTGGAGGGACAAAATTAGTCGTTGAGAGATTGTTATTTTGTCCGACAAATGACCCGTGGACTGTGTCCACTGTGTGGAGAGGGTCCACTGAGCTGCTCGCATGTGGAGGCGAGCATATGGGACTACATGAATTGTGGATGCCATGTGTCCCAGTAACTGCAGTAGCTCCTGAGCAGTGAGGGAGGATTTGCTTGCTGCTTGGGAAGCTAACTGCATTATGCGAAGACACCGAGCTTGTGGAAGGAAAGCCCTTGCCTGTCTCGTATCCAGACAGGCTCCTAGGAATTCTAGGCATTGGGAAGGAACTAGTAGAGATTTCGGGAAGTTTATTACTAATCCCAAGTATTGGAGGATTCGCATTGTACGAGACAGTGTAGTGCTGGCCTCTGTCACTGTGGAGGCTCGGATGAGCCAGTCGTCTAAGTAAGGGAAGACAAAAATCCCCAGGGTTCATAGAAATGCAGCCACTACTGGCATGCATTTCGTGAATACCTTTTGTGCTGAAGCCAGACCAAAAGGAAGAACCCTGTACTGGAAATGTCTTCCCCTGAAAAGGAAACGTAGAAATTTCCTGTGATCTGGATGGATAAGAATGTGAGTGTATGCATCCTTTAAGTCTAGAGAGCAAAGCCAGTCCTGGCTTTGAAGGTATGGCAGAAGAGTTCCCAGATAAATCATCTTGAATTTCTCTTGAAACAGATATTTGTTCAATTCTCTGAGGTCTAGAATGAGTCTGTGTCCCCCTGTTTTCTTTGGGATAAGAAAATAGGGGGAGTAGAACCCTGCACCCTGCTGAAGAATGGGTACTTCCCCTATTGCCCCTTGGGCAAGAAGCGTGGAGACCTCGTGATCTAGCAGATTGTCTGCAGAGGTTTGTGAATTGAACTGCTTTAGAATTGTAGGAGGGGGTAAGCTGTGAAAATGAAATTTGTACCCCTCCCCTACAATGGACAAAGTCCAATATTCTGCTGTTATCTGATGCCATCTGTTGACAAAGTGGCATAACCTGCCGGGAATATTGGGGGGTTGAGGACCCCTCAGAGGCAGGAAGGCAAAGCTCTCTAGGAAGGAGTCAAAGCCCTTGAAGGGGCTGAACCTGGAGAGCTGGACGGGCTCTCGGGCCCTTAGGTTTCTTTTGTTGTCTAGTTTGTCCCTTTTGGGCAACCTGACCTGGAGCTTGAGTCTGATGGTTATAGGAAGGATAAAACTCCCTCTTTTTGCTAAAAGAGGGTTTTTTATAAGGCTTTCTTTTGGCTGGAGTGGCTGTAGACTTTGACAATCTATCTAAGGTAGAATTGTCAGCATCTAACTCGTTAGCCTTCTCCTGCCAGTTCTTGCCGAAGAGATTCTCTCCTGTGCAAGGAATGTTGCCTAACTTGTCCTGTACCCAAGTCTCCAAGTCTGATGCCTGTACCCAGGCAATCCGTCGTGCGCCAATGGCAATAGCAGTAGTCCTGCTAATGCATTCGAAGCAGTCAAAGGCAGCACGATTGACAAACTTGAAGACATCCTGAGCATGCTAACCAGAGTAAGAAAGTCTTGTCTCTTATCATCTGGGAGAAATGGGCTCATAAGTTCCAAATCTCCTGTGATTTCTTTGAGGAACATTCCCATATATAGGATATATGAGCTGATCCTAGCTGAAAGCATGGAAGCTTGGAAAGTTCTGCATCCAAAAGCATCCAGAGTCCTGAATTCACGGCCTGGAGGATTGGATGCATGTCTTTTAGCACTTTTCATCCTACGCATGGCTGACTCCACTAGCATTGAATGGTGTTGCAGCTGAGTTTTCTGAAATCCAGGACATGGTGAGACTCGATACATAGTATCAAGTCTCCTAGAGTGAGAAGTAGTCAGAGGTGTCTCCCACATTCTGAGCATCAAGCTATGCAGAATTTCATGGATAGGCAGAGTAGCTGCCTCCTTAGGAGCTTTAGGATATTGGAGGATTTCCTATTCCTTTGCTCTGGGTTCTTCTTCAGGAGCTACTGTGATTGAAAGACCTTTGGCCATATCACGGATGAAATCCTGAAAAGACATGTCCTCTGGAGGTGATATTCTGCGTTGGGGAGAAGAGGGATCTTCTAGAAGAAACCCTCTAGTGCCAGCAGAATTGTCAGAGTCTTCGGAATCGGAGGAATCAATGTATTCCTGACTCCGATGCTCTTGCAAAGCACGATCCCGGTACCGATTGAAGTCGTTACCGAGGTGAGCCGGTACCGCTTTGTCCCCTCCAGCCAGAGATGGCATAGGAAGAGTTCCCACCGGGGCCGGCACCGTCGGTACCGGCATCACCGGTGTTGGTACTGGTGTCTGTACCAGTGTCGGTACCGGCATCGGTGCTCTTGGGACCACCGGTACCGCAGCCGAGAGAAGAGCTGCGATACTGCGTTTGATAGCGAGGAACCTCTGGTCTATCGACACTGCCGATGCCTGGGTGTCGGTACCGGTAAGGACGGCCGGAACCTCTGAGCATGGCACAGGTAGTTCTTGCGAGGTTGAAGCCTCGAGAACATCCTGAAGCCCCATCGATGCTTTGGAAGCCAAAGCCTCCCACCCGGGCTGTTTTGCCGGTGTGGTTCCCTCAAGGGCAATGCCAACGGCCTCTCGATGCTTAGCAGGAGAGCTACCCTTTGAGGACCAGCTCTTATGTTTAGTTACCTGAGATCCATTGGAGGAAGAAGAGGCCCTCAACGATGTCGATGCAATGGATCTGGCATCCGAAGAAAAAAGGGTACCGAGCTTTGCGGCCCGGTTCTGTCTTCCTCTTTTGGTCATCCCCATGCAGGAGAGACATTCAGTTGGAGAATGAACAGGTCCTAAACATTTTAGACATCAATCATGGGTGTCAGTGACAGAAATGGTACCGCCACACTTAGTACATTTTATAAAGCCACTAGTTGGCTTTTCCATGATTTAGGAAAATGGGGCCTAGCACCAAAAAGGAAAGTTTCTGAAAGAAAACTGAAAGTTTCTTTTTTTTTTTTTTTTTAGAAGAAAAGAAAAGAATCGGCAGTACCGGTAGGCGTCGTGCGATAGGTGAATGCGACCACAGAAAGAAGTTTAAAGATGCAATTTTCTGCGGTGACAGGGAATAGGTCCTGTTGGCTCCACGGAAAACGAAGAACTGAAGAGGGACAGTTGGAAAGGCGGGAAGGCAGCGCGCATGTGCTGAGGGATGCTCCCAAAAGCATCCCTATTGGATGCTGGGGAGCGTTCCTGCGCAGGCTCCGTCGGTACCGACGATACCCATATGTGAGGACTACATTCCTGCTTGTTCCTGAAGATACACCGTAGCAAGAGTTACACTAGAGATCTCATCAAACCCACATCATCCCACTCCTCAAATAGCTTCACTGTTTACCTATTATATGCAGAATTAAATATAAAGTTATTCTCAGTACTCACAAGATTATAATTAATCTGTCAGCAGTCAGTCTCATATCCTTAATAGTAAAAACCACCAACAGCAAGCCCAGGAGACAAAATACACTCAACCTGATGGATACATTACCTGATAAACCCAAGAGTGGCCAAAGGGCAAACAGCAGAGCATTCTCCCTATATGCCCCATCACTTTGAAATTCCCTGCCACTCCAAATAAGATCCAAACACACAGGTGACTTTCGCAAGTTGAAAACCCTGCTATTCCTAGAGCACTATGGTCCAGACCCTAAATAGGAACTTCTCACCACTCAATCAGCACTGGTTCCTATTTCAGTGTATATAGTTACGTTTATGACTTCTTTCCACCCTAAACACCTGTTGCTCTACTGTTAAATGTAATGTTAACTATAACGTGCACATTTGGCTAAAAATTGTTTAATGTTCAAGCAGTGAGTTATATGTAAACCATCTTGATTTGTAAAAGACAGTATAAAAAAAGAAGTTAAATAAATAAATACAATCAAGCATTAATCATACTGTTTATAGCTAATGTTAATAAATAGTAACCAGGAATACAACATTGGCATTATGCTTTTTTTGATTTGTTTCAGGGCTGAACAGTTTATCAAAATCTGAACCTTCCCTAAACTCATACATTTTTTGGTTGTAGTAGCACTGCACAGAAGAACTCTAGATCGCATGACTGATGGGCGGTAGTGTTTTTTAAAATATGTTTTCCTAATCTCCATTCTAGAAGAGGAACATTAGTCGTCAAGTGGTGACCGGGGTAGATAGTTTCCCATACTTGATTCATGGAAATGTATATTGTTTCAAACATTATTCATTCCCTGAAAATGTATATGGTGTTCTCCCAGAGGTATCACCTACTAAGTGCTCAACATGCTCTTGGCCTGGAGTGAAAAATTTATGAGGCTTCTTCTATATATATAGAGGAACCACAGTCTTTTCCATTTCCTTTTTTAAAAGAGGAGACTGGAAAACTCATCAACATCATCCATGTATTCATTTTAACAATATTATGTAACAAAGACCGGCTGAATCAGAAAATCAAATGGAAAAGTAATTTCTTATTTCAGAGAAGAGGAGGCAATGAATGTCGATATCCTTTTGGCTAGTTCTTTTACTTTTATTCATTTCCAACAGAGTGTTTACTCATTTTGAAATCCTAATCCAGTCGCTATCTGCTGTGTATGTAGTTTAATATCCATGCTCTTAGAGCTTTTTTGGCTCCTATATAGTAAAGTGCAGTAAGGTTTTGTAGTTACGATGTGATAACTGGCAAAATTAACATACAGTAACTGCAAACCCTCCACATTAAATATTGGGAGCATTCTCAGCCTTTTTTGGGAGGGCTACCCTGCAGTAGGAACTTAAGAAGAGCTGTTATCATGCATTAACCACACAGCAGAATGCTTATGATGCAATTGGTTACACCTCTTGAAGTAGTGTTAACCGCTCAGTTGTTATCTACTGCTTTAACTGTTAACAGATAATAATGACCTAAACTTTAACTGTGAAATGTAAGATGTAGTCCCCTCCCAGTCCATGCCCCAAAATGGTGTTTGCCACATTAACTGTTCAACACTGAATTAGTACACTATGTTAAGTAGTAACACTCAGTAATTCCTGTATTATGCAGATAATGCAGATTAGTAAATAGGTTCCTTCGTTGCTTATTCCTATAGTTTAGGAACTGTTGGATTAGATTGCCAGACACTATCATGCTGAGAATATGCTACTACAGACCACTCTTGTATATGATAAAAAGAATTCTCTTTTTCAGTTTTTCTATTAATATAAAATCATGCACTATGATCCTCAACAGCTCACTGAAAAAATCCACAACAGTTTTATAAAGTTATGACAGAAAGAAAACTGTTTCTTCCTGGTATGGAAATGCTGGCTACATATTCTATTTAGGAATAGCAGTGTAGCATAGAAGTTTTTACTTTGTTATGTCATCATGTCACTACATCTGGATAAATACGTTAAATCTTCTGTCTTTACTGAGAGTGTGCTACTGTGGTTAGCTTTTCCCTATGCACAGTACAAATAGATGAGCAGTGAAGATTGCAGTTCATCCATTTTCTCCCAGAGCATACCCAAAGCTAGAGCAGAGGACAGGCCTTACCTGCTAAATGTCTTTCCTTGAGTATTTCCAGTCCAGTCGCAACATGGATGGGTAGTCACGCCTGTCCAGCAGCATGGAGACTGAGCATGTCAGATTTCTGACCTCAGCATATTTGGGTAGCCGGAAGCCCCTCCCAGCTCCCAGTATCCTACTGACAAAGCAGAATTAGTAGAAGAAGAGACATATGCATCCTGCAACATCAGGTCTGTAATTAAGGATAAAAAAACCTTTTGGAGAACGAACCCCATGAGTCCCCTTAAATTGAGCGCAAAGGAAAGGAAATCTCTCCCTGCGAGGAGAGGAGTCCCCAGGATGAACTAGAATGCCCAAGAGACCCGACCTACCTTCTGTTCGGGAGCATCCCCGGTTCTCCCAATTCCTCCTCCTCTTTTATTTTTTTTCTTCAATGGACTAGAACCACTTACCTCTGCTCTCCCTTTGACCCTTCCACAAGGATTTATTGCTGTACTTCTTTGAGGTCCGGGATCGCAGTCTGAATTAAAGAGGTGGGTCAGGGATTGTACTGAAGATACTCAAGGAAAGACAATTAGCAGGTAAGGCCTAATTTCACCTTCCTTATCATATCCTTCAGTCTAGTCCCAACAGAGATGGAATGTAACATAGCTGTACTAACCCTGGGAGGGACCAACGAGCCCGACCTGAATCACCACCGCTCCATATTTTGCATCCCTCACTGCTTACACATTCAAACAATAATGCTTTACAAAAGGTATGTAGGGATGCCCAAGTTTATTTTATTTTATTTATTTTTATTTACATTCTCTTATATACCGCGCTATTCTGCATCAGTGCGGTTTACATTGAACAAACTGAAATTATATTGAACAGGGCATTATAACTTGGAGATAACCATTTTACAGGGAACATGGGCTATGGAGGGTTAAGTGGCTTGCCCAAGACCACAAGGAGCACCTGTGGGACTAGAAACCCCAGTCCTTCCGGCCCAAGGTTGCTGTCCTCTAGTGGGATTTGAACCCCTGACCTTCCGGCCTGAAGTACCTTGTCCCAACCACTAGGCCACTCCTCCACTGCGTGGAGGAGTGGCCTAGTTGTGGCCCTGTAGATATCTGCTGGTGGAATCAGGCTCGACTCCATCCAGAAAGTCACCTGTGCTCTTGTCGAGTGGGCCCGCAGCCCCACTGGCACCGTTTTATGCTTGAGCAGATAAGCCGAGACAATCATCTCTCTCACCCACCGGGAAATGAAAGCCTTGGATGTCACCTCTCCCTTGTGAGGTCCTCCAGATAGAACAAACAACCTATCAGTCTTCCTGAACTGATCTGTGACTTTCAAGTAATGTCGAAGGGTGCGACAGACATCCAGGAGCCACAAAAGGGGTTCAGACTATGAACCTCCCTTACTGGAAAATACCGGAAGGGTAACTGGCTTATTCATATGAAATGCAGAAATCACCTTTGGCAGGAAGGACGGCACTGGATGCGGTACCACCTTTGCCTTAGAAATGGAAAGAAAAGGTTCTCGGCAAGATAAAGCTTGCAACTCTGAGATTCTCCTGGCCAAATAAATGGCTACCAAGAAAATGATTTTAAAGTCAAGTCCTTCAGCAAGCACTCGGCCAGAGGCTCGAAGGGTGCCATAGCCATTGCCAAAAGAATCAAATCAAGGTCCCATGCAGGAACTATTGACCTCAATGGCAGATGAACCTACTTCACAGCCCTAAGGAAATGCACCATGTCTAGATTGGTGGCTAGGGATCTCCCTTGCACCTTACCCCGGAAATATGCCAGTGCTGCCACCTGCACCTGCAGGGAATTACATGTCAAGCCTTTTTCCAGTCCCGCCTGAAGGAAGGCTAGCAACTCTGGGAGAGGAGCCTCCAGGAATCTCAGTCCCTTGTCTACATACCAGCTCTCAAAGAGCCTCAGATCCTAACGTAAGCTAGCGAAGTGGAACACTTACATGCCTTCAGCAAAGTCAAAATGACTATGCCCGAATACCCCTGCTTAACTAACCATGCCCTCTCAAGAGCCATGCCATAAACGAGAATCGATCCACCTATGCCAGCAGGTCTCCCCTGTTCGGGAGCCACCAGAGGTCATCTGTCAACAACCTGATGGAGATCGGCATACTAAAGTCTGTGTGGCCAGTCTGGTGCAATGAGGATGACCCTCCCCCTGTGTGCCTCAATCCACTGCACCACCCACCTGATCAGGGCCCAAGGTGGAAACACATAAAGCAGACCTGCCTCTGGCCACGAATGCACTAGAGCGTCAAGACCCTCCATCATCTGCTCCCTTTGTCTGCTGTAGAAGTAACTTGTCTTCACAGTCACCAGGGTCTCCATGAGGTCCATAACTGGAGGACCCCAGTGGTGAATCAGCTGTGCAAACACCTCGTTGTTTAGCATCCATACCAGTATTCACTTGTATACTGCTGAGGTAATAGGCCACCACGTTTGCTCTTCCAGCCACGTGCGCCACCAACAATGCCTGGGAGGTTGTTCTCTGCCCATGCCATCAAAGGAGCAACTTTGTTTTCCAACTGGACGCTGCCCATGCCCCCTTGCCTGTTGATATAAACCACAGTGGCCGCATTGTCCGAGAACACTCGCACTGCCTTCCCTCAAAGAAAATCCATGAAACTCTGGAGGGACAAGGCCACCACTCGCAATTCTAGCCTGTTTATGGCCCAAGTGGATTTTTTCACCTACCAGCTGCCCTGTGCCACCTGTGCCTGGCAGTGGGCACCCCAACCTATCGGGCTGGTGTCCATCATGAGGGCAATCCACTTTGGTGTTTCCAAGGGCATTCCTGCTAGCAACTTCTCGGGCCTCAGCCACCAAGTGGAGTGCTATCTTGACCTCCCTCAGAAAAACGCAAACGCTTGTCCAACAGATGACATTGAACCATCCACCTCCTCAGGAGGGATTTCTGTAGCAGCCTCATATGGGCCCAAACCCAAGGCACCAGCTCGATTGTTGCCACCATTGAGCCCAGTAGCTGTAGATAATGCCAGGCCGCTGGAGCCAGTGTCTGCAAGAAGATGCTAATCTATAACTGCAGTTTGTTCATTCACTCTAAGGGCAAAGAGACCTTGCTTTCTTGTGTCTGAACTGGGCTCATGCTGCTCTTGACCGCACTGATCACCCAACCCAGGCTCTGCAGGAACTCGACCACCCGAGTGGTGGCCCTCACACTCTCTTCCTGGACTTTGCCTGTATCAACCAATCAGTCATCGAGGTAAGGGTGCACCAAGATTCCTTGCTTTTGCAGAGCAGCCACTCCACAACCACAAACTTGGTAAAAGTCCTGGGGGCAGTTGCTAGGCCTAACGGCAGCATGGTAAACTGAAAATGTCCTATGGGCACCGCAAACCTTAGGAAGCGCTGATGCTCCCACTGAATTAGAATATGCAGATAAGCTTCTGTGAGGTCCAAGGACCTAAGGAACTCTCCTTCTGATGGCCACGATCACTGTCCACAGGGTTTCCATGTGGAAATGCGGGACTCTGAGGCAATGATTCATATGTTTGAGATCCAGAATAGGCTGAAAGGAACCCTCTTTTTTGGGGACCACAAAGTAAATGGAGTGCTGACCGGACCCGGTTTGGCTTCGTGGCACTTCTGTGACTGCCTGCAACTGTACCAACCTCTTCAGGGTGACCTGGACCACCTGGAGTTTGTGAGGTGCTCTGCAAGGGGATTGCAGGAAGCTTTTCTTGAGTAGTCGAACAAACTTGATGGCATAAACCTCCTTGATGACCTCCAGGACTCACTGGTCGGAGGTGATCTGGGCCCAGGCAGAGTAAAATTCACGTAATCTTCCCCCTACGGGAACCATCTCTGCCTGGACCCACCTCACTTCATTGTGGCTTCTTGTAGGAGATGGGGTTAGAAGGGTTTGAAAGGGCTGACCTCTTGAGGGAAATTTTCCTCTCTGGTAGGGCGCAAATCAAGTAGCTCTGAAGCGCCGGAATTCCCATGCCTGAACTTGACCTTGCACTGTTGCCCGACTCGGCTTCTGCTTGTGTTCTGGGACTCTACTGTCCTTGGATTCTCCCAAGTCCTTAACCAACTTCTCCAGAGCATCTCTGAACAAGAACTTTCCTTTCAACAGGAGCCTGCTCAGGCATGATTTGGAGGAATTGTCTGCCGCCCAATTCCAGAGCCACAAGTAAGTAGGCCGTGCCCAACTCTAGTTTTGCTGCTTCTGGGAGGGTTGGCCACTGCTGTTCTGCCTCCTCCTGGAAACCCTGTGCCCAGTGCAGGCAGGCACGTACCACGACCGCACCACACACAGAGGCTTGAAAAGAAGCCACATTAATGTCAAAGGCTTGCTTCAGCAAGGTCTCCAGCTTCCTATCTTGGATGTCCTTCAGGGCTGAACTGCCCTCCACCAGAATGGTGGTCTTCTTGGTCACAACCGAGACTGCTGCATCCAACTTAGGAGAGCAAAACAGCTCCTTCAAATGTTCAGGAAGTGGGTAGAGAGGCACCATCATTTTGGCTCCCCTCGGTACCGCCTCTGGGTCATCCCATTCCTCTAGAATCATGTTTGATGACCCGATGCATGGGAAAAACTGTCTATGATTTCCTGACTGCCTGGAACAAAGGGTCTTCCAGGGATGACTCCTCTACCTGTGACCCTGAAGCCATATTGAGGGTCTTCAGAGAATGAGAGATCAGAGCCAACAGTTCCTCTTTGCGTAAAGTTCACACAATGCGGGCCTCTTCCTTGTGTGGAATCTCGCCCTCCTCCAGTTCATCCACCTGCGAGGCTTCTCCGTCGTCCTGCATCTCCAGTCCTTCCAACTGCATTGACGCCGAGATATCCCAGATTTCAGCCACACACCTGGCTTTGACCATGGGCCCTTTTTGCACACTGGAAGGCCCACGGCCCTCAGTCAAGGGTCTCTTACTAGCCTGTTTCTTAGGCCCAGATCCAGAGCTCTTCTGTCTAATGCAAAAGGCTTTGTGCATAAGGACGCAATCTGGAGAGAACCCACACCCCAAGAAGTCCTCCGTTTGAACATTTTTGGAGGTGGAGGGTCGGGTTGCCTGAGAATCACAGGCCTCTGTTGTGACCTTAGTGTATTTGGAGGGAGATCCTGTCCCGCTCCTGGGACTGGGCTGCTCTGCCCCTAGCTGAGATTCCTCCGCTTCCTCTGAGGTGACTGTCTCCTCCAGCAAGTAATCCTCTATTGAGCATGCCTCCGTCTCGCAGCCCCTGTAGAAGCCCTCCTCTGACACAGCCCCCCTCCTGGAGTCGCAAGCTAGGCAAGTTGATCTGCCAGATATCTTTCTTTATCTCTTTTTTTTTTTTTAAACCAGAAAAATAAGACCAACTCCTTAAGTGATGAAGTGGGGAATAAAATTCACCGCTGAGCAAGTCCCAAGAGGCCTGCTTGCCACGTGAAGGTATTAAGAGGGAAAAAATAAAAAAGATAGCTTCCTTCGATTTCCCGCCTAAACGGGATGGCAGGCCCTCTAAAATCCACTTGTCCTCTCACTCTCCAGTGCACTAAAAACTAAGAAAATTACCTGCCTTCTCCACTGCTTACCTGAGCGAGTAAAGATCGCAGCCCTGCATGCTGCTCATTCTCCTGTCGGTCTTGAGGGCCACAAGGAGAAAGGGAACAGCTGTTTTGCTGTTGCACGGCACTCAGCCTACCCAGAGGCTTCAGCAGGTGCAGCTCTATGCTTCAGGGAGGCTTCCTGAGACCAAATTATTTGCGCCACTCAGCCATGGCTGGCTTCGGCAGTCGCGGACTCCTGCGGAACCTTGGAGCAGTGCCCCCCTTCCAATAACAGGCCAGGCTTTGGGCACCCAATTTCAGCCCAGAGGCCCCTCTCCTCACTGCTGCCCTGCAAGTGAGAATGGCTGCTCCTGCTGAGGAAAGGTCCCAGAGATGAGCTTCCCCCTTCCCTAAGGCACTGGTGCTGCTTGGAGGGGAAGGGCAGAGGGCTAGACAAAGGGTCTAAAGAGCAAAATAAAAAAACAAGTAGGTATCCCCCCATGAGGAGACATGTCTCTCCAGCTGCTTGGAGACTAAATATTGGGAGCTGGGAGAGACTTCTGGCTACCCAAGTATGCTGAGATCAGAAATCTATTATACAAAATAACTAATGTTCTATGTGAATCAACTCAAAAAACAAAAATAGAACAAAACCAAAAAGATCATGAGCTCTAACTTATATGTATGCGAATGCATTAATGTTGGAAGTTTAGCCGTGAGGAAACAAAGCTACCTCTCGTGGCAACACTTCAGTTTTACTCAATTTTGATGAGCCCCACCGGAGCTTTCAAATGTAGGTAAAAAACACCATGTAGTAGTGTAACCTACACCAAACGTGTTCAAAAGTGTGTTAATTCCAACAACTTTACATATCAAAAAACGCTGGTTGCCATCAACTTTTTGTCAAAAACCATAGGACTAAACAAAGTAATAACCAATAGAGATTACTTATCTGTTGTCCGTAGAGAACTAAGTCATATTTTTCAGACTCAGCATGGATGTCAATATCAAAAATGTCCGCAGTGGTTAACTGAGGGCAATCTCACAAATGTCCGCAGTTGTTGACTGAAAGCACAGTACTGCGTTTCGTGCAAACCAATTTTTAATGCCCTGTTTCAACGCTTTTCTTGACTGCATTAAATATTCAGGTTATCCACGGTGGAGCCACAAGGTCTTAATAAAGAATTGGATTGGACCAGCCTTCTTTGATATCATTAGACATTTGAAAGTCTCTACATGCAGTTGTTTTTTTTTCTGTAGACCACACTTTGTTTATGATTGAAAAGCACCTCTCAGTTGGAGCATGGGAACCTGGCAAACTTAAAACAAATTCAACCAGTTTGCATACATTTTTATATGGTACCTCATTCCATTTTTTGTCAACTGTGGTGTCTGGTTTTTTTCCATTCTTGAACTTTTTCTTAAGAAACAAATGATTTAAGACAAGAAAACTCAAAACAGTTCAGTATCATTTATTACTGACTCTAGGCCAGGTCTTGTAGACATAATGTATTCTACTCTAGCTCACACCACTCCGGTTGTTTATGAAGGAGAGTCCACTATTGTTTCTCAATCTCCTGGAAGTGAGTGGTCCACTGATCCAAGTAATCAATGTAAGTGGTGTAGAAAGATGACATGGATTGCTTGAAATCTGCTTCATCAATGCTGCCCTCTTCTTCAAGATCTTTTATCTTCTTTCTGATTGTCAGAGTCAAAAATACTTCTTTCTTCCTAGCTACTGATTACTCTAGCCACCGCTATCAATGAGATTTTTAGAGACTCATTTTGGAAAATGACTGCCTGACTGCAGAAAGTAAGCCAAATCTCTGCTGATTCATTCTCACAAAAGGTTTTGATGATAAATTGAAATTACACTTACCTGGTAATTGTAGTTCCTGGAGTGACTCCAGTTTAGTCCTCTACCTCTGGGTAGTGAACCTCCTCCTGCAGCTTGGAGACTGGGCATGTCAAAACTTGTGACATCATTGGATATAGCCTGCTGGCACTTCCCATCAGCCCCAGTGCACTACTGAAAAAGCAGACTCAAAGGAGCAACAAGTAAGTAGCTAAAATCAAAAAGCATTTCAACCAGAACTACAATGAACTGAAACCTTTCAAGAAAAAGACTTTGATCTATATGCATGTAATCCTTGCGAAATACAGGACTCTTTTTTTTTTTTTTTTTAAATACTCATGCGTGCTAACATTTTATTTATTTATTTATTTTTATTTCTTATATATCGCGCTCTTTTAATCAGTGCGGTTTACATATGAACAAATTTAAAATACAATGACACGGTCAGCATTGGTTTTTTACAATGAACAGGGTACAAAAACTTGCCAGTAAACAGGGTTAACTATATACAAAAATGTGGCGGTAAGCAAGGTTAACTATATACATGGTATATTTTTGGTTAATTACATGGTAGTAGTTTACCTTGTTTGCACCACCCTTTAACTACTGACAAAATGCAAAGAAAAGATGAAAAATATAGTCATACTTACAGCAAGGTATAGAATAATCAAATTCTCACAGTCTTCAGAATGAAATCGTACCTTCCTCTGAAAATAATCTTAACTGATCACCCCAGGGGCGGGATGAGGACTAAACTGGAGTCACTCCAGGAACTACAATTACCAGGTAAGTGTAATTTCAATTTCCTGATCATTCCTCCAGTTTAGTCCTCTACCTCTGGGATGTATCAGAGCAGTAACTAATGGGAGGGACCTTTGCACCCGGATCGCAACACCGCTGTACCGAAAGCAGCATTGCTCGCCGCCAACACATCTAGGCGATAGTGTTTACTGAAAGTATGCAGAGAGGACCAAATAGCCGCTCTACAAATCTCTGCTGGAGGAATCAAACTGTGTTCCACCCAGGAAGTCGCTTGAGCTCTCGTAGAGTGAGCACGGAGCCCCACCGGAACGGTCCGACCCTGCAAAATATATGCTGAAGCAATCGCCTCTTTAATCCATCTGGAAATAGAAGCTTTCATCGCTGCCTCCCCTTTGCGCAGACCTCCGAACAGCACGAATAGACGGTCTGACCTGCAAAACCCTCAGAAACCTTCAAATACTGACGCAAAACTCTCGCTATATCCAACGGACATAAACTGCAGTCTGAGGCATCCTCCTCAGTAGAACTGAGCGTCGGAAGGGTAACCACTTGATTTAGATGAAATGGAGACACAATCTTCGGTAAAAATGATGGCACCAGTCTCAGCACTACCTTTTCTCTTGAAAATGACAGAAAGGGTTCCCTACATGACAACGCCTGCAACTCCGAGATGTGTCTTGCCGAACAAATAGCTACCAAAAATACTGCCTTCAGGGTTAAATCCTTTACGGACGCCCAGTGCAACAGTTCAAATGGAGCCTTCACCAAAGCCCGTAAAACCACATTAAGATGCCACGGAGGAACAGTCATTCTCCGAGAGGGACGAAGCCTAGTGACTGCTTTGAGAAACCGTAAAACATCGGGGTGAGTTCCCAAAGACATCCCCTGCACCTTGCCTCTATAACATGCTAGAGCCGCCAATTGAACCCTCAAGGAACTGGCCGCCAGACCTTTATCAAAACCATCTTGCAGAAAACTCAACACTACCAGTACGGCTACAGTCGTAGCACATACTTGCCTCCGTGAATACCAGTCCTCAAAAATACGCCAAATACGCACATACGCCAAAGATGTGGAACTTCTTCTCGCTTGGAGCAAGGTAGCCACGACTGCTGCCGAGTAACCTTTCTTCTTTAACCTTGCCCTTTCAATGGCCAAACTGTAAGCGAGAATCGATCCACTTGAGGCATTCGAAGCAGCCCCTGAAGTAGAAGATCCTCCGACGCCGGCAACTTCCAAGGATCCCCGTCAAGTAAACGAATGAGATCGGCGTACAACAGGCACCTTGGCCAATCCGAAGCCACTAACAGCACCGACCCCGCGTGAGCTTCGATGCGTTGAATCACTTGCCCCAGCAACGCCCACGGAGGGAAAACATAAAGAAGACCCATCGACGGCCAAGGCTGAAATCAAGGCATCGATCCCTTCCAACATTCTCTCTCGATGCCTGCAGAAGAAATGATCCGTCTTTGCTGACTGAAAGGTTGCCATGAGGTCCATGATTGGAGGACCCCATCTGTGAACTATCTGTGCGAAGATGTCCGGATGCAACTCCCATTCCCCGGCATCCACCCGCACTCTGCTGAGAAAATCTGCCGTGACATTGTCCTTTCCTGCAATGTGTGCCGCCGAGATTGCCAGAAGCCGATGCTCTACCCAAATAAATAGAGCCTCCGCTTCCTCTTCCATGGCCACACTTCCTGTACCGCCCTGCCGATTGATGTAGGCCACCGTCGCGGAGTTGTCGGACAGGACTCGCACTGCTTTTCCCGTTACCGTAGTCTCAAACTGCCGCAATGCTAGCGAGACCGCTCTCAGCTCCACTCAGTTGATTGACCACACCCTTTCTTGCTCGTTCCAAGTGCCTTGCGCGAACAGTGCATCGCAATGCACTCCCCATCCCACTAGACTCGCATCCGTGATCAAGGGAAGCCAGATCGGCTGCTCCAGAGGTACCCCTGACTCCAGCGATCCTGGAAGGAGCCACCACTGAAGCAACTGCCTGATCCAAAGAGGGCAGGGGAGCCGTTCGTTCAACGAATGAGACTGGTGCGACCACCGGCGCAGCAACGCCCTCTGTAATGGCCTCATGTGAAATTGGGCCCACAGCACCACTTCCAATGTCACCGCCATCGTCCCGAGTACGCGAAGGTAATTCCACGCCGAGGGCGCCTGAGTCGCACGGAACTTGCATACCAACTGCTGCAGAGCTAGGATTCGCCGTTCCGGAAGACACACCAGACCCCTCCGAGTGTCGAACCGGACCCCTAGATACTCGAGATCCTGGGATGGGACTAAGCGGCTCTTGGCTGCATTGACTACCCATCCCAGGCTTTGCAGAAAACTTCACCACCTTGGCTGTCACCTGAACGCTCTCGGCTCTTGACTTCGCTCGGATTAACCAATCGTCGAGATAAGGGTGCACTAAGATTCCATCCTTTCGCAGCGCCACCGCTACCACCACCATAATCTTGGTAAAGGTTCACGGAGCTGTTGCCAGCCCAAAAGGCAATGCCTGGAACTGATAATGTCCCCAAGGCAGAGCAAACCGTAGCCACCTTTGATGCGCCTCCCTTATCGGAATGTGTAAGTAGGCCTCCGTAAGATCCAGCGACGTCAAGAACTCTCCCTGACGTACCACTACAATGACCGACCGCAAGTTTTCCATTCTGAAATGAGACACTCGAAGACAACGATTTACCCCTTTGAGATCCAGGATAGGACGGACCGAACCGCCCTTTTTTGGTGTTACAAAATATATAGAGTATCGACCCACGCCGTAATCCATCCTTGGTACCAGCGTGACAGCTCCCAACTGCAACAGCCGGTCTAAAGTCTGTCTAATTTCCAAAGCCTTTCGTTGACCTCTGCAGGGGGACATCACAAAAGAATCCAGAACCGGCCTTGCCAATTCCAGTGCATAGCCGTCGTGAATGATCTCTAACACCCACTGATCTGACGTGATTTGGGCCCAGGTAGGAAGAAACCCCCGAAGGCGCCCCCTGATCAGGAGACTTCCCAACTGAGCCCACCCCCTTTCATTGTGGCTTTCTAAAGGATGCAGAGGGAGCTCCCGAGAAATCTCTATTTGCTCCACGGAACCCACGAAACCCCTGGGCTCTAATCACAAATCTCCCCCTTTGAAAACCTCCTAGCCGAGAAGTTCGAAATCTCCGGAAATCCCTGGACTGCCCCCTAAAAGCCGATAGGGATTTCCCTTGTTTAGGCTTATCCTCCGGAAGCCTGCCACCCTTGGATTCACCTAAATCCTTGACCAACTTATTGAGGTCTTCACCAAACAACAGCTTCCCTTTAAAAGGCAGCTTACCGAGCCGTGCCTTAGATGACCCATCGGCCGCCCAATTCTTCAACCACAGAGATCTCCGGGCGGCCACTAAAGAAGCCATACTAATAGCCAACACTCTGATTAGGTCATAATGCACATCTGCCAGATAAGCTGCCCCTGACTCGAGGTGATCTAATTGCCGTATGGTCTCCTGCTCTAATTGCGGAGCCTGACGCAAATGTTGCGACCAGCGGAGACAAGCTCTCGCCACCCAAGCGCCACATATGGAAGCCTGCAACGAAAGCGCATCAGCTTCAAATGACTGTTTCAAAAGGCCATCTACCTTCCTATCTTGCGCATCCTTTAATGCCGCACTACCTTCCACCGGAATGGTGGTCTTCTTTGTCACCGCTGCCACCGCTGCATCAATCCGAGGAGACCTGAATCTCTCCTTGTCCGTATCCGCTAAGGGATAAAGCCTGTTCAAGGTTCCGATACCCTTGAGACCCGCTTCCGGCTGATCCCACTCGGTTTGGATCATCTGATCTACTACTTTATGTACGGGAAACACTACCTGAGCCTGTCTCACCACCTGAATGACCGAATCTTCTACCTCCTCGTCCTCCACTGGCTGCGCTGTAGCCAGTTTCAGAATTTGAAGGGATTCCGTGATAAGCGTCGTCAGCTCCTTTTTCCGGAATACTCGAATGATCTTTGCCTGGTCCTCTGGCTCAGCAATCTCCCCTTCTTCCAAGTCCTCCTCCCCGGCCTCTAGTTCCTCCTCCACCTCCTGTGACTCTGGCCAGTCCACGTCCGAGGGCGAGAGGTCGCTAGGCCGTGCTCTTTTAGGAGGCCGAGGAGATGCCCCACCAGGCTCTCCAGTCCACGGTTGTGAAGTAGGACTTGCCATCTGCAAGGCCGCAGGTAACTTCCCCTGACGTTTCAAACAGAAAGCCTGATGCATGATTAACACAAAATCCGGACAAAAATCCTCCATTTGTCCTGCCATGGATATCATAGATGGCGCCGAAGACGGCCCCACTAGGACCTCTACACTGGATCCCGGCTAGATAACAGCTAGCGCCTCTTCCCCGGCTGAAGCCACTGGCTCCAGCCCATCCAAGGCCACTTCAGATTCCATCTGATATTCCACTCTGCTGGACACTGAAACGCATGCCCGACAGAAGCCTGTGTCAGCCACTGTCCCTCTGCGTGCGCCGCAAACCACGCACAGCGGCCATGAAGACATCTGCTTGATCAAAGTATGTGCCTGCCCAGCAAAACCCAGGGAAAAACTACAGCTAGCGCTCTATATCTTTTATTTATTTTTTTTTTTTTACAATGGCACCAAAAACAATTTAAATCAGATAAAGAGAGCCCCCCCAGGGAAGCCCCCCAAGAGACAATGCAGCCTTACAATACAGGCACTTCAGCGTTAATCTCTGCCGTTGGCTCCGAGAACCGCGGGCCGAAAAACTCACCCACCACGCGGTTCCCTTAAAATGGCGTCTATCCTCTGTGACTTGATTTTGGTGCCAAAAATTCCACCCGCCGAGACCGCTCCTCGTGGCCGGCTGAAGCTGCCCTCTGTACTTTGCCAGCACTCTGGTCTAGATGACGCGGCCCCGTTCCCTGCCGCTACACTTACCGCGGAGGTTAAACAATGCAGGCCACGATGCCGCACGCATTGTCCGCGAGGCGCCGCCTCTAAATGATTTTCTTCCCAGGCCCTGGAAAGCGCTGCGGCATTCACAACGCCCCCGGCAGCCACACTCTCCATACGGCTAATGGGACCACGGAGCTCTCCCCCGTACAGTCCGGGGGGAGAGATCCCAGCTAGGAGCTGCCTCAGAAAGGAACAGCCAGCTCGCAGAACATACAAAATCTCTTAAAGAGATAAGGCAACAAAGGGTAAGGCATAAGGATGTACATTACCAATTTAAAAATAATGGACAAAAATTTAAGGTGATTTTAACAGAATTTAAAAGAAATTGTTGTTGTTGTTGTTGTTGTTGTTAAGTGCCGTCGAGTCGGAGTCGACTCATGGCAACCCTCTGGATAGCTATCCTAAATTGTGTTCGGTCTTCAGTCAGGCGGCTCATTGTTGACAGACTGGTACCCGTAGCTGCTGTTATTGTATCGATCCATCTCATTGCTGGCCTTCCTCTTTTGCGTTGACCTTCTATCTTGCCAAGCATAATGTCTTTCTCTAATGATTTCTCTCTTCGCATGATGTGTCCAAAGTATGAAAGTCGAAGTCTTGTCATCTGAGCTTCTAAAGAAAGCTTAGGTTTGATCTTCTCTAGTACCGACTGGTTTGTTCTTCGGGCAGTCCATGGTATACACAGTATTCGCCGCCAACACCATAATTCAAAGGCATCAATTTTCTTCCTGTCTGTCTTTTTCACTGTCCAGCTTTCACATCCATATGTTATTGAAAATACCATAGCTTGAACAAGTCAAATCTTTGTATGGAGAGAGACATCTCTGCTCTTGAGAATCTTATCTAGGTCTTTCATAGCCATTCTGCCAAGAGCAATGCGTCGTCTGATTTCTTGACTGCTTGTTGCTTCTTTATTGATAGTTGATCCAAGTAGGTTAAAGTTGTTCACAATTTCAATTTCTTCTCCTTCAACGATGAACCTGTTGATTATGCCAGTTGTCATGATCTTTGTCTTCTTTACATTAAGGTGCAGGCCCATTTTGAGACTATGTTCTTTGATTGTGAGAAGCAAATGTTTCAGATCATCTTCACTTTCAGCCAGTAATGTGGTATCATCAGCATAGCGAAGGTTGTTGATGAGTCTTCCACCAATCTTCACACCTCTGTTGTCTTCATACAATCCTGCTTCTCTGATGATTTGTTCTGCATATAAATTAAACAGGTAGGGGGAAAGTATGCAGCCTTGTCTTACACCTTTGCTTATTTTAAACCATTCTGTTTCTCCTTGTTCCGTTTGAACTGCTGCTTCTTGATCAATGTACAGATTGCGCAAGAGAACGATCAGGTGTTCTGGTATACCCATGCTTCTTAATGTGGTCCAGAGTTTCTCATGGTTTACACAGTCAAAAGCCTTGCTATAGTCGATAAAGCACAAATAGATATCCTTTTGGTATTCTTTAGTCTTTTCAAGGATCCATCTCACATCTGCAATGATGTCTCTCGTTCCTCGCCCTTTCCTGAACCCTGCTTGCACTTCAGGTAGTTCTTGTTCCAGGTATGGTTGTAGTCTCTTTTGAATAATCTTCAGTAGAATCTTGCTGGCATGTGGGATCAGAGCGATTGTGCGATAATTTCCACAGTCAGTTGGATCACCTTTCTTTAGTATTGATCTTTTCCAGTCAGTTGGCCATGATGTTGTCTTCCATATTTCTTGGCAGAGCCTTGTGAGTACAGTAACAGCTGCATCAGATTGCTGCAATACTTCTATGGGAATGCTATCAATGCCTGGTGCTTTGTTATTTGATAAGGCTTTCAATGCTGCTTCAACTTCTTCTTTCATTACCGATGGTTCCCGATCATAAGGTACAGGTTGAAACGGCTGTTGGTCCACTTGATCTTTATCATATAAAAACTCTGTATATTCCTTCCACCTTTTCTTGATCTTCTCAGCATCATTCAACATAGAACCTTGAGCATCTTGTAACATTCCAATTCGAGGCTGGAACTTTTTTTTTAACTCTCTTAGCTTTAGGAAAGCCGATCTTGTTCTCCCTCTAATAGTTTCTGCTTCTATTTCCTTGCAAGTGTCATTGTAGTACTTTTCCTTGTCCTGTCTTGCTGCACGTTGGAAATCTCTGTTGAGTTCTGTGACTGTCTTTCTTTCTCCTCTGGCTTTAGCTTTTCTGCGTTTCTGGGCAATTTTCAGAGTTTCTTCCGTCATCCATTTTGGCCGTTTTTGCTTTTTCACCTTTTGTAGAGACTTCTCGCTTTCTTCCAATACAACATTCTTGATGTCATTCCATAACTCTTCCGGAGCTCTGTCATTTGTATCTAAAGCAGCAAATCGATTTTGCAGGCAGTCTTTAAATTCCAGTGGTATATTCTCAAGGTCATATTTTGCTGCATTCATGAGTGGTTTGCTCTTTTTCAACTTTAGCTTGAGTTTGCATACTAGTAGCTGATGATCTGTACCACAGTCAGCTCCAGGTTTTGTCTTTGTTGACGTTACAGAGCTTTTCAATCGTTGACTTCCACAGATGTAGTCAATTTGATTTTTATACAATCCATTGGGTGAAGTCCATGTGTACAGTCGCCGCTTGTGTTGCTGGAAGAAGGTGTTTGAGATGAATAGATCATTGGTCTTGCAGAATTCTATCAGTCTTTCTCCAGCTTCATTTCTGTTGCCAAGTCCATATTTTCCAACTACTTTGCCTTCTTCTTTGTTGCCAACTTTTGCGTTCCAGTCACCCATGACTATCAGGATATCCTGTTTGCATGTTCTGTCAATTTCAGCTTGTACTTGTTCATAGAACTCTTCAATTTCATTCTCTTCTGCAGCTGTTGTTGGGGCATATACTTGAATTATAGTTGTGTTGATAGGCAATCCTCGTAGACGAATAGAGATTAAGCGTTCGCTGACTGCATTGTATTTCATTACAGTTCTTGCAAGTTTCTTCTTTATTATAAATGCAACACCATTTCTTCTTTGTCTTTCATTTCCAGCATAGTAGACCATGTGATCATCTGATGCAAAGTGCCCCATGCCAGTCCATTTCAGTTCGCTGACACCCAACAGATCAAGTTGTACACGTTCCATTTCGTTCTTGACCACCTCCAACTTCCCTTGGTTCCTGCTTCGTATGTTCCATGTTCCAATGCGTAAGACATCTTTACAGCTTCTGACTCTCATTTCATGCGCAGCTACATCAGCAGTCAGACTTCCCGAGGGCTTTGATCCAACCACATCATAAATGCTGGCTTTACTCTGAAAAGTCTTCAGCTCTTCCCCAGTAGCTAGTAGAGTGCCTTCTGACCTGGGGGTCTCATCTTCCAGCACCATAGCACAATTTGTTTTGTTGTAACTATCCATTGGGTTTTCATGGCAAGATACAGAAGTAGATTGCCAGGCCTTTCTTCCGCGCAGTTTAAGTTTGGTGTTGTTGCCATTGTCACAAAAATGTGATCCTCCGCCGTCAACACTGTCCCATTCTGCTGCTGCCCAGATGGGTGGTTTGTCTTGGTCTGGCACCTCAGCTGAGACCTGTCCATCTTGGGAGACCCTGCCAGTAGTTAAACTACCGATAGTTTAGCTCTCAGCATCACTGATGCACGCAAGCCCTCACAGCACGACAAGCTGCAAACCAAGTGAGAGAAAGAAATTGTAAGCAACTATAAAGTAAATTTAAAAGAAATTTAAAGAAATTCCAACTCAATTTGAGCTCCCTAATCAGGAAACCCCAGCTAATCAAATTCCTCACTAATCTAAATGCTCCTTAATTGTTCCCCAAGTGAGCCTATCCCTAGGCTCACTACGTCCTCCTGCTGCGTGGAGACTGGACACACTGGGGCTGATGGGAAGTGCCAGCAGGCTATATCCAGTGATGTCACAAGTTTTGACATGCCCAGTCTCCAAGCTGCAGGAGGAGGTTCACTACCCAGAGGTAGAGGACTAAACTGGAGGAACGATCAGGAACTGGGCATTTTTCCTAGTTCAGAAAATATGATTTCACTGGTTGGACCATTTTAATTAACCTCTCTGTGGCTGGTAGTTACCGTATCCGAGAGCGAATATTCATTTTGTAGTCAGTCATTCAAAATACAATTTCTTTTCGGCATTTTAAAATGAAAATAAAGCCTAAAGACAAAATTGAAATATGTACCCTAGGCTAAGAGCCTACACAGATGGCAGAATCAATGAAATCAGCTGACACTGACCGTGATACTGATACTTATTTTGGCCCCAGGATCATAGGCACCAGTTTTGTGGGTGCCTGAGCACCCCCAATATTTTCTCTTGTAGGTCTGTATATCTGTATCAAAAAACAAAACAAAATAAAACCCCACACCATACTCCAGAGCTGCAGAACAAGGGAGAAAGGAAAGCTTTGGTTATCCTAGCTACTGTTCCCACCTCTCCCTGCTTCCTATTGGCTGTCTATGTCTGCTGCAGCCTATTGACTAGCTTTGTCTGGTTGCCTGGGCCCTGGGGAGGATGCAGAGCCATATTTGTCAGATATGCTGAGGACTCAGAAGTTTAGGACTGCCAACCATTTAATACTTTTAGGATTCTACAACTTTGTAAAGTAGCGGTCTTAGTCAGAATGATGTCTAGATTGTCTGGGTTGTTGGTTTTTTTTAAGAGTTTAGCTCTACAGCTCGCCAGTGCTCCCCCCTCACTATGCAGAGTATGTGGTAGGTTCCAGCCAATGGAAAGGCTGCACTAGTCACAGGAACAGTGAGTTGATTTTCTGCACAGGGTCTGGGAAAAAGTCAATGGACTAAGTGGGTTTCTTGTTAGGCGCGAGTGGGGTTGCTGAGAAAGAGCAGAAATGTAAGAGGAATGGGATAAATTGTGAGGAGGCTATTGCAGACTGAGATAAAGAACTGGTAGCAAAAGAAAGAACTGGGGGCATTGAAGTAGAGGAGCGTAGAAGTAGCACAGCACCAGTAGACAGTCAGAGACAGAATCTGTCTGTCTGAAACGTGCTAGTGTGGGTTTGTGTACCTGATTTGGGGGGGTGGGGGGTGGATGAATGCATGTGTATGTGCATGTGACTGAACTACAAAAGAGGCCAACAAAAGCACGATTAACACATGAGATAAACCAGCCCAGTCCAAGCATGGTAATTTCAAGAACACTTTATTAAGGTTTCATCAACAGGCGTACCCGGAGCCAAACCAGACACGGCCGTGTTTCGGCAATGCCTTCCTCAAGGGTTTTTTGGCACTCTGAAGACATAAACAAATAGTTACTAAAACATATAAATAATTCATAACTAAACATCTTTTTAGATAAAAAATACTTAAAAACAACAAATATTAAAGGACATAATGTAACTATAAAAATGACACAGTATAAAAATATGCCATCGATGAACAAGATTAAAAGGGTAATAAATAAATAATGAACTGATGAGGTAAATAAATAAGTGAATGATACCAAAATTAACTTAAGTGATGTGACATACATACAGTGCACCTAGGATGAGAAGATAAATATTTGAAACAAACAGTTGCTGATTAATCATCTGGAAATACCCTTTTCTCGTATTGTAGCTGAACTAGGGAAGAGAATATCCATTATTTAGTCTCATTTCATGTGCACCCGCCACCTTCATCAGCTCTCTCCAGTCGGGGGATCGAGCCTCAAGCGGCAGGAGGAGCAGCGGCAACATCTTCGCCCAATCGGGGCTTGCACCAGGAACTTTAAAAGTTTGTGCCATCGGGCGGGCCCGCGCCTGAGGGCCTCGCCAGAGGGCCCTTTGGCGTGGCCCTTAGGCGTGGATCAAGAGGAAGGACACTCTAAAACTACTGCATACCATCCAGCCTTAGAAGACGTCCACCAACAACAAACTCACCCAGCTACGTATAGCAACGGCAGTTTATAAATCTAAACCCCGCACTGCATAAGAAAATCTAAGGTTCTGAGCTCATCCTGGAAAGGTACTGAACAACGTAGCCTATATGATTCATTATTGTTTTGCCCGTTCAAGGTACCATGTAACCTGTTAGAATACTATCTTATTATTGCATCATCCCATTTTGTATCCTCTCGTCATGGTTTTAGTGTATTTAATGTGTTAGCGTATGTAATCTGTACCCTGAGTACTCGCTCTTTTACAGATCTCCCTATTGTACCATCTCAATTTTGTATTTTCTCATAATAACTCCTCATTATTGTAGTGTATCATTACTGCACTGTTCTATCTCATAATTATTGTGCCTCACACACAACCACAACTCTCAAAATGGCCCTCCAGTTCGCTGCTCTTGTTAGCTTTTACCTCCTTACATACTGGCTTGGAACCTCCCATGCCCTTTATCCGTCCCACAGTAACATTCCCGTCTTGAATAGCCATGTAAAAAGATGGTCTGGACCCCCAAACTCCCACCCAGGAAGTGACGCCTACACGCGCCGCTCCCACCTGATACATATAGCACTCCAGCTATCCAAGACACCCAACCAGAAAAAACCTCTGAACTGCCGACCCCTAAAATGTGCCATCATAAACGCGCGCTCTATACGCAAAAAATGGCCTGTGGTTCTAGACAATCTCCCATTATGACCTAGAGCTACTTATGATCACGGAAACCTGGCTATCATCGGAGGACAACGTTCTCCTCAACCAACTCCTACCCCCCAACTTCTCTATACACACAAGACATAGAGAAAATAAAAAAGGAGGAGGATTGCTCATACTCACCAAATCAGACCTGAACTTCCACATAACCGATTCCTCTAGCACAAACAGTCTAGACATTCTCTCCATTGCAAATCAGCAATGCTCCCTCAACCTGTTATACAGAACACCGTCTGCTTCTCCAGATGACCTCCCTTCCATTATTGACCTAGCGGCCAACACCCTTAATCCCAATAAACCAACTTGGATAATGGGTGATTTCAATCTCCCATCCTTACCCCAAAACCACGCAACTGCCTTCCTTGATGCCATTGAAGACCTGGGATTCAAGCAAATCATCAACAATCCCACACATATAAAGGTCAATATTCTTGATATGGTGTTTGCTCCTCAGCCTGTCATTGAACAAAATCACAACCTACCAATATCAGTCGTTGATGTACCCTGGTCGGACCACAAATTGATCATTATCCAGATACCCATCAACAAGCAGCTGCATAGCAGCCGAAATATGAACAGCACATCACGAACGTCCATAAGATGTTTTTGCCCATTTAACAGGGAACACATCCTGTCTGAGACCCAATCACTCCTCAACAAAACAACGACTGACCTTGAAGAACTAATCTCCTCTTGGAATTGCAACCTGCACGCAATCTCACAACGCCCGAACTCCAATAACACAGCAAGGGTAAGAAGAAGCTCTGCCCCATGGTTCTCTCCTGAGCTGCGATCTTCTCTTACTCAGCTACGCAGACTTGAGCGCCAATGGCGCCGATCGCTTTCTACTGAAGACCAGACCGCCTACCGACTCCACCTCTCAATGCACCGCGAAGCTATCACAACTAAAATGAAACAATATCACACCGACACTCTAAAGAGATCACTGAACAAACCACGTGATCTTTTCAACTTGGTCAAATCTCTTTCGAAGGAACCATCTCCCGAACAACATAGTGAGATTCACCCACAAAAATTCGCTGACTACTTGCAATCCAAGATCGTGCAGACTGACAAGGTTTCAGCAGACCCGTATCAAGAACCAACCGGCCTAACCCCACTAAATAAATTTTCCACACCATCCACTAAATGTATTGAGGATACAATAGCATCTCTCAATACCTCCACTGCGCAGACTGACCCTTGCCCAGCTTTTTGGATTAAGGAGCTACGCGGTGTGTTCAGCCCTTTCATCGCGAATCTGATGAACCTCTCCTTCACAACAGGTTCCTTCCCCACAGCACTCAAACAAACTTCCATTAGGCCGCTACTGAAAAACCCCAAACTAGACCCTCAAAGGGTCGATTCTTATAGGCCAATAGCTAGTATTCCCCTCCTAGCTAAGATAATTGAGAAAGAAGTACAACGGCAAATTCAAGATCATATAGATTCTGCAGCTCCCCTTGATCACTGCCAACATGGGTTCAGAGAATATCATGGAGTCGAGACCCTACTCACTAGCCTATTCAACGATATCATCACAGGCATCGACAATATCCGACAAGGTTTTGTGCTCATCTTCTTAGACATCGCCGCGGCGTTCGACTCGGTGAGTCACAAAATTCTCCTTGGGCGACTGAAAGAGAAGGGCGTCTGCAACACTGCGCTAGAATGGTGTAAGTCTTATCTGGATGGAAGATGGCAATATGTGAAATCCAGATCAGAAGAGTCAAAACACTTCCATCAAAAGCAAGATGTACCACAAGGCTCCTCGTTGTCTTCTCTACTATTCAATATATACATGCAGCCCATCTGCAATATCATCAGATCATTTAACATGAACTGTTTGATATATGCAGATGACATACTCTTATACATGCCGTTCTCTACAGCTCATTTGGACCTGACACCACTGGTAGACTGTTTCAATGCGGTCTCAGATTGGCTCCAATCACAAAACCTACGCATTCAACATAAGAAAACGGAGGTGCTTTTCATTGCCAGAGACCCCAACTTCATTCCTCCATCCCATCTCAGTGTCAAAGAAGCGGACTTACAAACTAAAGAAACAATAAAATACCTTGGAGTCACCTTGGACCAACGTCTGGATATGAAACATCACATAAGCAATATAGTCAAAGCTGTATACTTCAAAATCCACACCCTCAGGCATCTGCGCTCTCTGTTGGACCCAGACGATTTCCGGACTATATACCAAGCACTAATCCTGCCACATTTCGACTTTGCAAATGCCATCTTACAAGGTCTCCCTCAATCTACACTGAGCCCATTACAGCTGGCCATGAATGCTGCAGCAAGGGTCCTCTATGGAGCCTCTAGAAGTGACCACGTGACTCCCATTCTCAAACAGCTTCACTGGCACCCATACATGGGAGGATTATCTTTAAAACCCTACTCCTCTCATTCAAGGCAATCAAAGGTATTTCATCTTCCTCACTCACAGAACTTATTCACACGGTGCCCCCCAACAGATCCAGAAGAGCAACAGCTGTAAACCTGCTAATAACCCCAAAGGCATTGACAAAATGCAACATGACAACTGCAAACAGGGCGTTCAGTTTCTATGTCCCCAAATGCTGGAATGCTCTTCCTTCCGACATTCGGGCCATTGTAGACCTAACTCAGTTCAGGAAGGCACTCAAATACCACCTTTTCATCCAATACTACTCAGTCAGCAACAAAATCTAGGTATCCCCATTAAGAAATGACCACTTACGTGCCTTATGTTATTGTTACCTCAATCTTGTTCCGTGTAAATATTTCATGTATATAGTTCACCCCTGTTATCCAAGTTTGTACTCCTGTTCTATGTAAAACCAAACAGCTTGTTGTTATGGTCATTATGTTATAATGTAAACCGCGCTGATACCGAATAGTGCGGTATATAAGAAACTGAAATAAATAAATAAATAATAAATAAATGTCTGAATAATCAACAACATAAATATATTATATGTGAAGGAGCAGGAGTGACTTATATTGCAAAAAGGACACTGTATATGTGAATAGTGGTGTACCCCAGGGATCTGTGCTGGGTCCGCTGCTTTTTGACATATTCATAAATGACCTGGAAAGTGGAACAACAAGTGAGGTTATCAAATTTGCAGATGACACAAAACTATTTAAAGTTGTTAAAACCCAAGAGGATTGTGGAAAATTGCAAGAGGATCTTGATAAATTGGAAGACTGGGCATCAAAATTGCAGATTAAATTTAATGTGGACAAGAGCAAAGTTATGCACCTAGGGAAGAACAACCCAAACTATGGTTACACGATGCAAGGTTCCGCATTAGGAACCACCACCCAGGAAAAAGATTTAGGCGTCATTGTGGATAACATGTTAAATCCCTCAGCCCAGTGTGCAGCGGCGGCCAAGAGAGCAAACAGAATGCTAGGTATCATAAGGAAAGGAATGGAAAATAAAACAAAAGATATTATGCCTCTATATCGTTCCATGGTGAGACCGCACCTTGAATATTGTGTGCAATTCTGGTCGCCGTATCTTAAAAAGGATATAGCGTTTAGAAAAGGTTCAGAGAAGTGCCACCAAAATGGTAAAGGGGATGGAAGGATACTCCTATGAAGAAAGGCTAACAAGGTTAGGGCTCTTTAACCTGGAAAAGAGACGGCTGAGGGGAGATATGATAGAAGTCTATAAATTAATGAACAGAGTGGAATGGGTAAACATAGATCGATTGTTTACATTATCAGAATATAGAAAGACTAGGGGACATGCAATGAAGCAACAGGGTAACCTATTTAAGACTAATAAAAGAAAATATTTATTCACCCAACGTGCAATCAAACTCTGGAATTTGTTACCAGAGGATGTAGTAAAGACTGTTAGTGTAGTTGGGTTTAAAAAAGATTTGGACAAGTTCCTGGAGGAAAGATCCATAAACCATTAATAAGAAGGGACCCAGGATATCAATGCTTGACCCAGTACAAGCATTGAGGAACCTGTGTCTTTTGGGGAAACTGCTAGGTACGTATGACCTAGATTGGCCACTATTGGAAACAGGATACTGGGTTTGATGGACCTTGGTCTGACACAGTATGGCATATCTTATGTTCTTATATTGGGATGTAAATACAGCCACGAAAAAAAAAAATCAGCCAGAGAACCCGACCATATATTATACAGAACTGCAGCTGTCCAACTACCACAAAAAATCCTCACATAGTAGCGATCTTGAAATCTATTAGGCTATTCTTCAATCTATATTAGCATGCTGCCAGACTTAAAAATGGTTTCACCAGCTATCTTTTGCCCTTATATTAGTAACTACCTTCTAAAATGAAGTATAAAATCAAGATACCTTTTTTCCAACATGCAGTCTCCGGCTCAGTGAAGGAATGGATAAAACGCTGGCTCCTGAGCTGTTGGTCTTTTTATTGGCACAAACATGCCTGCTTTTAAAGAGCGGCTCAAACTAAATGTAAAAACTATTTCCGCTCAAACTGGATAATTAACTGAAATGTGTGAAATTTACCCTCCACAGACATTAAACTAACAACATTATGAATTTGAACTGGACAAACCACTTATTTAAATAATATAGTAACATAGTATATGATGGCAAATAAAGATCAGTTAGGTCCATCTAGTCTGCACAGCAAGGTGGCAAAAATAGGTGCACCTGCCACTCCGTGCAGTTCACCACTCCCCATGCCTTTGTTTAGGGGGTGTACCCACCACACTGTGTATGTCACCCCTATTTGTTGAGATAACAGAGATAGTCATGTTCATTTTGATTTTATCCTGTTGCTATAAACAGATCCACTGTGTCTGTCCCATGCCATTTTGAATTCTGTCACTGTATTTGCCCCCACCACTTCCATCGGGAGGGCATTCCAAGCATCCACTACCCTTTCAGAGAAGAAGTATTTCCTGACATTGCCTTTCAGTTTACTCCTTTGCAGCTTCATGTTATGCCCTCTAGTTTTACAGCTTCCCCATCTTTGAAAGAGGTTTGTTTGTTCATTAATATTCTTTAAAGATCTGAATCATATCTCCCCTGTCCCTCTGCTCCTCCAGAGTGTACATATTTAGGTCTTCAAGTCTCTTCTCATAAGTCTTCTGACACAGGCTCCAAATCATTTTGGTCGCCTTCCTTTGAACCATTTCCAGTCTTTTTATATCCTTTGCGAGATATGGTCTCCAAAACTAAACACAATATTCCAAGTGAGGCCTCACCAGCGACTTGTACAGTGGCATTAGTACCTCATCCTTTCTGCTGGTAATTCCTCTCTGTATACAACCCAGCATCCTTCTGACTTTTGCAATCACCTTGTCACACTGTTTCACCACCTTGAGATCCTCAGAAACAATCACTGCGAGGTCCTTCTCCTGGTCCGTGCACATCTACCTCTCGCCCCCTATCGCATACAATTCCCTTGGATTTCTGCTTCCCAAGTGCACTGTACTTCTTCACATTAAATCTTAACCGCCAAACATTAGACCATTTTTCCAGCTTTTGTAGATCTTTCCTCATGTTATCCACTCCCTCAGGAGAGTCCACTCTGTTGCAAATTTTTGTGTCATCTGCAAAAAGACAGACTTTTCCATTTAGTCCTTCAGCAATATCACTCACAAATACAGTACTGGTCCCAGGACCGAACCATGGGGCATGCCACTAATCACCTTCCTTTCATCCAAGTGAATTCCATTTACCATCACCTTCTGTCATCCGTCAGTCAACCAATTTCTGATCCAGTTCACCACCTTGGGACCCCATCTTCAAGCTGTTGAGTTTATTTATAAGCCTCCTATGAGGAACAGTATCAAAGGCTTTGCTGAAATCTAGTTAATGACATCCATTGCATGCTCTTGATCTAGTTCCCTGATCATCCAGTCAAAAACTCAGATGTTTGGCAAGATCGTCCTTTGGTAAAATGAATGTGTAGATTTAAAATACCTACTATAGTGTCATAGTCCCAATCATTGATTCAACTATATAAAGAGTGAAATGTGTGGCGTTTTATGTAAAACCTGAAGATAAAAGCTAAAAATGAAAGACATTAAAAACCATTAAAAAAACCATAAAAAAAGCAGTTAAACCAAGGTAGCAACCCGATTGGCTGAGTAACCAGTGCAATCTTTAAAAAAAAAAGTAGTTTAATCAGCATTAAAGATTAATATACAATACTCAAAACACCATAGATAAAAACCACCTTAACATGAGCCATGCCATCCATGAACAATTAAGACTTCAAACTGGAAACAAGAGACCAATAAATAAATTCATGATAAACCAATCAAACTGTTAATATTAGAAATGATAAAAAATAATAAGAATAAGAGAGTTAAAGTTACCCACATGTTAATATCCATTAAAAAGCAGATGCACAGGGGTAGTCCCCGGATTGACTAACTGAGTGGCCAATGGAATCTTTGAAACAACCCACTGTTGATTCAGCATCAAACAAAACTGGGGAAAATTTCAGCTGGTGTGGAGAAGTCCGCTGGCTCAAATGTGGAGGAGTGTAGACCTGGTGAAAAGCAGGATATAAATACAGCTAAATAAATAAATAAGTAAACTTGTGTTTTAAAATTGGGGACATTTAGGCGTTCAGGGCCCCCACAGTTCCGACCAAAGTAATATGATTCTAGGGACAAACTTTAAAATATGGGACTGTTTCGTATAATACTGGATGGTTGGTCACTTTACCTATACCCTTCTGGGGAACCCCCACTATTCTGGTTGATCACTTCTATCTGTGCTCTTCTTTTCAATTGGCAACCACAGACTTCGCTCCGTTCACCTTTCTGCTCCTTATGCCTGTCACAAACTACCTCAGTCTGTATTTCAGGCTTCTTCTCTGCCTCTTCCAAATCCAGGCTGAGCGCTCACCTCTTCGTTGCCACTTGGATCTGATTCAGCTAATTTCCCTTGTGTTTCCTTACCATTCCTTCTGGATGTATCCTGTCCACAGCTGTTGTGTTGTCTGTCTAGATGGTACCTACTTAGCAGAGATTACAATCTGCTGTGTGTGCAGCATTGTGTACGCCTTGTAGTGCTACACAAATGAACAGTAGTAGTAGTTTTAGTAGTAGTACGGCCTTCTGGCTATGGCATCTGAGATCCACCTATTAGGGTACTAGCATTTCTCACAGCAGTTACACCTGTCCCATCATGGCATATGTCGGTCTGTATACATCCGTTATCTATGGAGCAACCCTGTCTGCTTTCCCACACTTTGTGGCACTGCTCCCCTTGTCAGTCCTGTATGGACATGGGAGGGGAGATCTCTGTGCCATCACACCAAGTAGTCAGACTCCAGATATATCACCACTCTCGCAGCTCTCATAGATCCTGACTGGGTAGGGATGTAGGCCCATGGTACAATCTGGGGAATGTTGGCGCATCATCAGTCATGTCCCCCAGTGTCTGACACAGTGGATGTATGGCTGCCCTATCACATTGCCAACAATATATGATCTTATTAGAGTACCCTATGAAAAATAATCCAGAAGGAATCTGCATAGGTTCCCTATAGCTAAATGTCAAAACATATCCCTCTCAATAAAAAGGGACCCTCAGAATAAGAGCATTCAGTAGTGAAAACAGCACAAATACATGCTCAACAGCAACATTGTGAGAGCCAGTGGAGAAGGGGTTAACACAGTAACACAAAGAAATCATCGAAATGTCTGAATGCTGGAATTGTATTGAGGTGCTTACGTGAAGCTTTCAGAGGTATGTGACATCATAAGGAAAAGATGTGAAAACACACTTATCAGTAAATGGTGGTCCTTGAGAGAGGGTAGAAAGGCAATCAAGAGAGATAAACATGCCAGCTTAGCATGAAGAAGAACATATGGCCTCCAGTATAGTTGTCAGAACACGGGGCGTTGAAGAAATATATTTCTTCTTAGGAACCGAGAGGTGGGAGAGAACCAAGCAAGAGAACCAGGTAAAGAACTGAGTGAGAGGGGCAGAGGGCAGATAACAATATAAATCTGACAAGGCCCAAGGACTCAGAAGGTGGTCAGCGCAGAGGGGTACAGACATGAGCAGAATAACATGGTAAATCACACAAGTGGGGCCCTAGACAACTGGAACAAGAATTAGCTAATTAGAGAAGAATGCCCCAAATAGTAAGAATGGTCCTGAGCAAGGGTATATAATGTGAAAGGACCAGATACATGATGAGTTTGTCTCCTGTGCAGTGAAGGCTGTGTGGGATATGGATTCCCTGGGTTCCCTGTGGCTCCAGTATCCCTGTTGTCGTGTCTGAGAGTTGTGTGTGCATGCTGGTTTGTCTTGTGTATGTCTGTTACACTGATCTCTTTTGTCCAGGAAGATGTACTCTTGTTTGTTATTTCTGAATCAGGATGTAAGACAGAATTCATGCAGGTAGGACCAGACATTCTGACTTGTAGCTAGAGATCTGCATCTGAGATAAGTACAGAATGACCCTGTTTGCCTGCTGTGAGAGGTGGCAAGATCTGTAATTCTACTGGACCATTTTCCTTTGTTCTTAGTTTTCTCTTTCTGTAATATGGGGAATAATAAAAGGATCCTTTAGGAAGAAAAATCTGTGAGATAGTTATTACCATGTACAAGCGTGTTGTCCTGCATAAGATGAGATGTTATCGGGAAGTGATATGTCCTCCCTGAGTGGTTCCCCTTCTGGACGGAGCAAGGTGTCTTCTTGGGAACTGTCTGGCCCACAGTCCAGCTGGCCCTTCGCCCCGTACAACTATTGTCTCAAAAAGTGTGCATTATGGACATGCATTAGTGCTGCTTTCACTATTGAAGGCCCTTATTCTGAGGGTCCCTTATTATTGACAGGGATATTTTTTGACATTTTTCTATAGAGAACCTTCTCTGATTTTGTATGCCCTATCACACTGACACCTTGTGATGCTGCGGTCATCCAAACGGTCCAGGTACTGTCTAGGCTTTCATGTCCCCCCTGAATTGCAGATGAGCACATCATGTCTTCCCATGCACCGTTCAAGCCTCACACACTCACTTTCAGTCACAAAAACATAATTCCACCAAAAAGATGCTCTGAACCTATGCATAACAGCTATGACATAACATAATAGCATGGGATACCAGGACTAAAAATATGATCTCCGTTTCTAACCCAAACAAGAATCCTTTCCCTATTCACGCACATACTGTCCCTACATTAGCAGTCCCATTTTTCAGAACACGTGAATTGTTATTGTCCCCTAAATTGGCTCCCTTAGCACAAACAGCACATTTCATCATTTGCATAATAGACACTATTTCTCTTCTTAAAATTTCTGTAAGGGTGTTTCTTAATGTTTCTTTACCTTCCACCATTCCCTCACTTCTGCTCTCTGTTCCTTAAAACTGCATCTTGTGTTTTTCCAGACTGCAGTCACACCAGTTGAAAACATACTTGTCACAACCATTCTTCAATGTGGGACACATTGCAGAGAAGAGCACAATTTTTTCTAAGTCTTAGCCTTATTCCACATGTCAGCAGGAATAACGTGGATGTTTCCAGGAAACACTTAATACATACACAGGCCTTTCCTGAATACGCTTTATATGTCTCCATGGCTGACCACACCCCCATTCTACCCGTTCTGGGCACATTCTGAGATCCCCATGCTAGTGCCATGTACGTGCACAATAGCATTGTTTCAGAATACGGTCAGGGACGTTTTCAGTTCATAAGCATCCCCACTGCACATACAAACCCCTTATTCATGTTCTAGAATGACCCACTTAGAGAAGAACATCCTCAACTATGGTTACATGAGGCAAGGTTCCACATTAGGAACCACCATCCAGGAAAAGGATTTAGACGTCATCTTGGATGTTATGTTAAAACCCTCTGCCCAGTGTGCAGCGGTGGCCAAGAAAGCAAATGGAATGCTAGGAATCATAAGAAAAGGAATGGAGAACAAAACCAAGGATATTATAATGTCTCTATCATTCTACGGTGTGACCACATATTGAAGATTGTGTGCAGTTCTGGTCACCATATCTTAAAAAGGATATAGCAGAATTAGAAAAAAGGTACAGAGAAGAGCCACCTAAATGGTAAAGAAGATGGAAGGATACCCTTATAAGGAAAGGCTTAAAAGGTTTTTTGTTTTTTTTTAGTACCATCAAGTCAGTGTTGACTCATAGCGACCCAGCTACCTCTGGGTTTTCTTGGCAGTGTATCACTGGAAGCAGATTGCCAGCCTTTTCTTCCGAGACAATGGAGGGTAAAGTGACTTGCCCAAAGTCACAAGGAGTGCCAGTGGGAATTGAATCCTTGATCTTCTGGGTACTAGGCAGTTGCTCTAACCACTAGGCTACTCCTCCACTCCACTTAAAAGGTTAGAGCACTTCAAATTGGAAAAGAGATGGCTGAGGTGGGACATAATAGGGATCTATAAATTAATGAATGGAATTGAACGAGTAAACGTAGTTGTTTACTCCTTCAAAAAGTAGGAAGACTAGGGGACACTCAATGAAGCTACAGTGTAGCTCATTTAGAACTAGTAAGAGAAAATATTTTTTCACTCGACGAGTGTAGCTGGGTTTAAAGAAGATTTGGACAAGTTCCTAGTGGTTAGGACACAGTACCTCAGGCCAGAGGTTCAAGTCCCACCTGGGGACAGCAATCTCAGGCTGGAGGGACTGTGGTTTCTAATCCTATAGGCACTCCTTGTGGCCTTGGGCAAGCCACTTAATCCTCTGTTGCCTCAGGTACACATAGACTGTGAGCCCTTTGGGGACAAGGGAATATATCCAGTATCTGTTTGTAGCGATTATATAATGTAAACCGCTTTGATTGAAGGATAAGGCGGTATAGAAAACTGGTTAAATAAATAACAAATAAATAAAGAGGTCCAGGAAAATCCACTGCTTACCCTGGGATAAGCAATGTGGAAGCTGTGTACCTGTGACCTGGATTGGCCACTGTTGGAAACAGCATACCGAGCTTCATGGACCTTGGTCTGACCCAGTATGGCATTTCTTATGTTTATGTTCACTGAATTCTTCATGAAGCAATATTTCATCATATTTCACAGAGGATCTCTAAAGGATAAAAGGGGACTGTTATAGTGGTTGATATGGAAGGGCAGACTAGATAGAATCATGATGGCAAAAAAAGACCACATGGCCTATGTTTCATAATCCTTTCACAGTGTGTCTACACACCACTTCTTGCCACTTCTTCACACATGCCATAACTTGGTCATTACACTTACGAGGCCACTAGCAAGCAGTTAGCATCTTTAATAGCGTTGCATGGTTTATATCGCTTTCAAGTCTGGTGCAAGGAAATTAGGCACCTTTGGTTCCCTAAATGCCTAGATCCCCTCCCACATCTCCACCAATCTTTCTACTAGTGGTCCAACATAGTTCTCTCTCCTACCAGTAGTAACAGTTCCATCCACAGTGCTCCCTTCTTTTTTTTTTATTTATTATTTTCAACTTTTTCAATACAATCCAGAGCATACACATCTGAATGAGAATCAGAAATACAGACAAGAAACAAACAGCAAACCTATATAAGGAGAAAAAAAATCGTAACTGGAATAGACCACAATACGTTGCCCCCCAATATGGATCCAAGAAACAAGAAATAACAAAGAAATTGGAATAATCAATAACCACAAATACAGAAATCATAGGAGCAATGAATAACTTTACATGGCGGCCGGTATGGGAGTTACCCCACCCCCACCCTCTTCCCTACTAATAAGAAATTGCAACAGTTGTTTGGATTCAAAGAAAATATACTGTTTAGATTGAAAATTCACCATATACTTACAGGGTTATCTTAACTTAAACTGCGCTCCCAAGGCTTCCATTCTCTGACGAAAAGCCAGAAATGCCTTCCGCCTTTTCTGCGTGTCTCTAGCCAGATCAGGAAAAATTAATATTTTTGAACCCATAAACTGAGAAGCAGAAATCCTACGAAAAAATAATCGAAATACAGTATTCCTATCAGACTCAAAAGCAAAGTTAACCAATAATGTCGCCCTGCTAGTCACCACCTCTAGTGAGCTATCCAGAAATTCTGATAGATCCATCTGCGGTGATCCAGAGTCCGCGACCAGCGTCCGCTGGGCCCCAGACTCTAATGAAGAAATCGAAACATATTGAACCCTCACCATTAGTGGCAATGAATCAGCTGGGAGTTGAATAATTTCAACAAAGAACTTGCGAACCAGGTCCATAGGTGCTATCAAAGGGGAGCGAGGAAAGTTCAGGAACCTGAGGTTGTTCCTGCGTAATTGATTGTCCAAATATTCAATCTTCCTGGCTTGAATTAAATCGATCCTGCTCATTCACAGCACGAAGGATCTCCTGGCCACCTTAGCCTCCAAAGACGAAAGTCTTACTGAATGAGCAATTACCTCCGAGTCTGTAGAAGAACACTGAATTTTCAGAGCGAGAAACTCCTGTGAAAAAGAACTAACAAATGGTAGTAGGGATTGCTGCAGGTCAGAGATAGCTTCCCACAGGCTGTCCAGCATTACCCGCGCCGGTTTCTCCACTCTACCCGGCAGCCCTAGAGCCGATAAGCTGGACACATCAGGAGAAAGTTGTTTCTTTTCATCCTTGCCGCTGGAGGAAGGAGAGTCTACCCGACCCCCAGAAACCACTCCAATAACTGACACCGTCGCTTCACTCCTCACAGGGGAACCCCCGGTAGCTGAGATTACCTCCTGGAAAAGAGGTAAGTCACCAAGCTGCCCGTCCTGTAGGCGAATTCCAGGCTGAACCGGCGGCGCTTGTCCGGGGCTTAATTCCACCCCCTCCGTGCTCAGATCCTCTGAAACATTCAGATGGTCTGCCGAAGCCATGCTCGCCGAAAGAGTGCAAAACGCCGCAATTGAAGACTGCACCAGTCTATCCGACGGGGTCGAAGCCTCAGGGGGTTTTTGGGAACGTTGTTTCCTTTTCTTGCCCATCGGAAGGCTAAATGCAGGAGCAGATCAGACACCCAAATTCGGCGTCTTACTCCTCCGTCATCTTGGATCCCGCTCCCTTCTGTAGTAGCAGTCTCTTCCTTTGCCCTCTGCCCAACATCCCCTCCCTTTTTCCCCTGTCCATAATGCCCAGTATCTCCTCTCTCTCTCCCTCTGCGCAGCATCTATTGTTTCTTCCTCTCTCTCTCTGCAGCATCCTCTGCTTTCTTTCCTTCATTTCTTGTTTAGCATACCAGCATTACGCTCTTTCTGAACCCTCTTTCCACAGTGCATGTTACCCTCTCTCTTTACCCCACCACTGGCTCAACACCTTCTTTCTATTTTTCTTTCCAACTGTTCAGCACATGCTTCTCCATCAACCCAGCACCTTGTCTCTCTCTCCTCACCCCTTTAAACACTCTTTTTTTTTTTAAACCATCTTCCACATACCCACTACCTTCTGTGTTCATTCCCCCCTCCCCCCACCGCCCAATACACATACGCATTTACCAAGCATTTTCTTCTCTCTCTCTCTTCAGCTCTAGGCCTCCAACTGCAGTTTTCAGTCACTAATGGGATGGGCTCTAACAGAGATGATAATAGGATGATCGCCAGTAGCTTGGTGCCACCAAAACAAACCTTTTTAAAACTAGCAGCCAGCACATCTGATGTCATATCTGCTGATATTGCAGTACATGAGATCAGTAATTAGGAAAAGCCAGCTTCACGTTTTAAAAATGTTAATATCATGTCTTCCTTATAAGTGGGCAGGTGGCATTAGGACTTTGCCATCCCCCAAATTTTACTGTTCTAATAGAAGAGAAAAACAGACAAAAGGCTATACAAAAGATGGACCCCTCTCACAGACGTGTGCTCAAGGAAGAGAGTGGCTAATAAGAAGGATGGGAGGGGGAGGCGGGAGAAGGCAAGAGAAGCAGGCAGGGAGGGGAGGGGAGAGTAAGAGGAATGGGAAAAGTTCCATGGAAATCCAAAAATACAAAATCAGTGAAAAGCATATAATATTTCAGGGGTTTAGAAAGTTAATGTATTATTGTTATGTTTTGGTTATGTTAAGGCTCAGCTGTGGTGCTCATGGAGGTGGTATGAGGGGTGTAGGGGATGGTGGAGGCAGGGGAGTGAATGGGAAATGGGCGAGTGAATGATGGCCCAGCTACAAGATAGCATCCCTGAACGTAAGAGGGATCCATAGCCCTATAAAAAGGAAAAGATTGCTTGCATACCCTTCCCAGAACATAAATTGATATTACTAAGTTGCAAAAAAAAAAACCCTCATTAGAATAGAACATGAAAATTGAGACGTCAAAGATATCAGCAATTGCTCTGATTCTCCTACAACTCAAAAAAAGAGGCGTGGCAATATTAATCCACAAAAGGCTACCTTTTGTACCCTACACATCAGGGGCCAACAAACAGGGAAGGGAGGTTTGGGTGCTGGGAAGAGTCGACCAGGCGGAGGTAGCCATTTTGAATATCGACTGTGAATAATGTATATAGCTTATTGTATATAGTTTATACAGTTTTTACCCTGTTTCTTCCAAGTTCTCAAACCCCTGTTACTTGTAAAATGCACTACAGTTACCCTGTATGTATATGTTCTGTTCCATGTAAACCGCACTGATGACAATAGTGCGGTATATAAGAAATGTTAAATAAATAAATATATGTCCCCAATGGGTCGAAAGGGACCTTTTACCAGATATGGTTAAAAGAGCTCCAGAGGGTGGCAAAAGGAGACTGGATTATAGCTGGAGAGCTCAATTGCACTTTAGGGGAGGTAGACCGATCAAACTACAACTCAAAGAAACATGGGAAGGAAGGGCGGGAATTGAGACGAAGCATGGGAAAAATGGGACTTGATCGATATTTGGAGGATGGAAAATAGAATAGAGTGGAAATACACCTGCTATGCTTCACACACCATCACATATTCGCGTCTGGACTATTTTCTGGGGAAAAGGGATCAGCTGGAGTCATTGGAGAAGGTACAAATCCACCTTATTTTTATATCAGACCATGGGATGGTCAGCTGTAATTAGATGCCAGGGAGAGATAGTAAGCAACTAGGGGAAAGGACATGGAGAGCTAATGTATCTCTGCTTCAGAAAGCAGACACCCTACTGAAGTTAAAGAAAGCATGGCACGGATACCTACAAATAAACAATAAGAAGGAAGTCCAGGACTCTACCCTCTGGGATGCAAGGAAGACATTCTTGGGTGGGGGGATGCTAATACAATGGGGAGCCCAGAAGAAAAAGGAGTGGGAGGCAGAAATGCAACATCTTCAAGAGACTGTCCTTGATCTCCAGAAGGAGCATAGAAGGACAGGAGCACAAAATATCTACGCGTGATTATGTAAGGTGAGAGCTCAACTGAATTTATTAGATATAGAAAAGATGGCCAACCTTTTGAGAGCCATGAAAAAGAGTAGTTACTCACCTGTAACAGGTGTTCTCCAGGAGCATCAGGAAGTCAGTCCTCACATATGGGTGACTCCCTAGCTCTGGGCTACCAGGAACCCAGGCTGAAAAATAGAGCTCCCTCTAGAGCCTCAGCAACAGTGAGAGAATTTTCTCCGAGACCACACCTGAACGGTAGCCCAGCATAAGGGCCGGAGGGTAGGAGTTGCCTAAACCTCAAAGAGATTACGGAGTACCGCTTGCCCGAAAGCACTGTCCCTACGGGACTCCCTCTCAAGGCAGTAGTGGTCCGCAAAAGTCTGGCTTGAAGACTAAGTAGCGGCCCGGCAGATATCTGCCAACGGAACAGAGCGGAAGTGAGCTACTGATGCGGCCTTCGCCCTAACTCAGTGGGCCGTGACTCGACCCTCCAGGGAGAGGCCGGCTGACTTGTACGCCCAGGCGACACAGTCTGCCACCCAGATGGACAACGTACGCTTAGTGACAGGCAGCCCCAATTTATTAGGGTCAAAGGAAATGAAGAGCTGAGAAGCCCTTCTATGCCCCTGCGTACTTTCAAGGTAAAAGGACAGCGCCCTTCTACAATCCAGGGTATGCAAGACAGTCTCTGCCCTACTGGCGTGCGGCCTAGGGAAGAACGTTGGAAGTATCACCTCCTGGTTGAGGTGGAAGGAGGACACCACCTTTGGAAGGAACTTAGGATGAGTCCGCAAGACTACCCTGTTCTTATAGAACCTGGTATATGGCCTATCCGAGACCAGGGCCTGAAGCTCACTCACCCGCCTAGCCGAGGTGAGTGCCACAAGGAACAACACCTTCCAGGAGAGGAAACGTAAATGGCAGGTTGCCATCGGCTCAAAAAAGGTGGGCGAGTCAGTTGCTGCAAGACCACATTGAGATCCCACTCAGGGGCAGGTGGACGAATAGGCCTCTTAGAAAACGGGACACCAGAGGGTGGCCTGAGAGAGATTGGCCATCCACCTGCAAGTGGTGAGCTGAGAGGACACTAAGGTGAACCCTGACAGAGTTGGACTGAAGTCCTAGGTTGGAAAGGTGGAGCAGGTATTGAAGCACCACCTGGACAGAGCAGGAGAAAGGGTCCTCTTGCTGTTGAGAACACCAAGTAGAGAACCTACGCCACTTTAGAGCATAGGCCTTCCTGGTGGAATGCTTCCTGGAGGCCAACACCACCTCTTCAACCTCCCTAGATAGGAGCAAGGGAGGAAGGACTAGAATTTCAGCAGCCAGGCCATCAAATTGAGGGATATGAGGTTGGGATGCAAGAGGGACCCCTGGTCCTGAGTCAGAAGGTCGGGTTGCAACCCCAGAGGAAGTGGAGTATCCACCACCAACTGCAGAAGAAGAGGGAACCACGGCTGCCTGGGCCACCTGGGGGCTATCAGGATCACCGTGGCTTGGTCCTGCTGGATTTTGAAGAGAGTCCGGGCCACCAGAGGTTTGGGAGGAAAGGCATACAGCAGGCCCCCTGACCAAGGGATCAGGAATGCATCTGGCGCTGTTCTCAAGGGATGCGGTTGCCTGGAACAGAACCGGGGAAGTTGCCTGTTGAGCGGACTGGCAAAAAGATCCATGGTCGGAAGATCCCACTTCAGAAAGATCTTTTGAACCACCAGAGGATCCAACTGCCACTCGTGAGGCTGTAGGAGTCTGCTGATTCTGTCCGCCAGGTAGTTTTCCTGGCCTGAGAGGTAGACCGCCTTGAGGGTCATGCCCCGGGTGACAGCCCAGGAGCATAGAGCTTGTGATTCCAGGCATAGAAGTCTGGATCCCGTGCCTCCTTGCTTGTTGACGTAGAACATAGCCACCTGGTTGTCCGTCTGAACTAGGGCAGACTGGTGAGACAGGATCTGAGAGAAAGTCCGCAAGGCCAGCCGAATGGCCTCAATTCCAACAGGTTGATCTGTTGGGCGGCCTCCCATGGAGACCACAGGCCTTGGGTGCAGGCTCCCTGGCAGTGAGCCCCCCAGCCCTGCAGGGAAGCATCGGTCGTCAGTACCTGAGTGTGTGGGGAGGCCTGAAAAGGAACACCCCTGACCATATTCGGGAGATGCCTCCACCAGCGTAAGGAGTCCACCAAGGATTTGGACACCTTTATTCTGTCTGACAACTTCCCTGTGGCCTGCAGCCACTTCATCCTGAGGTGCCACTGAGCTGGCCTCATGTGTAGCCGGGCATGTGGGGTGACATGCACCGTGGAAGCCATGTGACCTAAGAGCCGGAGGAAGTTTCTGGCCGAGACCAGAGAGTTCGCCTGAAACTGGTCGGCCAACTTTATTAGCCTGTGAGCTCTGTCCACAGGCAAAAAGGCCTTTGCTTGGATGGTATCCAACCTTGCCCCTATGAATTCCATGTCTTGTGAGGGGACCAAAGTGGACTTTGCGAAGTTTATAATGAACCCCAGGTGCTGAAGCAGGGATATGGTTCTGCAGGTGGCGTGCCTGGCCTCTTGTGGAGACTGGCCCCTGATTAGCCAGTCGTCCAGGTAAGGGAACACAAAGATCCCCTGGCTCCTGAGGTAGGCTGCAACCACCGCCAAGGATTTTGTAAAAACCCTGGGGGCGGAGGTGAGGCCAAAAGGAAGCACTCTGTACTGGAAGTGCTTTCCTCCCACCACAAATCTGAGGAATTGTCTGTGGCTTGGATGGATGAGGATGTGAGTATAAGCATCCTTCAGGTCTAAGGAGCATAGCCAATCTCCCTGCTGGAAGTAGGGCAGTAATATCCCAAGGGTAAGCATCTTGAACTTTTCCCTCCCCAGAAACTTGTGCAGATTGCGCAGGTCGAGGATGGGTCTGAGGCCTCCTGTTCTTTTTTGGTACCAGGAAGTATCTGGAGTAGAAACCTTGCCCTTCCAGGTGGTGAGGCACCGGTTCCACCGCCTGGTCCCTTAGTAGACCTTCCAACTCCTGACGGAGTAAGTTTCTGTGCAGAGGGTGTCTTGGAGGCTCCCCTGGAAAGTAGGAGGGGGGTATCTGGGTGAAGTGGAGCAGATAGCCCCTTTCAATGATACTTAACACCCAAGTATCCCCTGTGATGGCTGGTACCCTGTCTGCGTACAGGGTCAGCCGACCTCCTGTGCCCTGAAGAGGAGGAGAGGCTATGCAGGCATAGTCAAAAACCGCCTCCCTGCGGAGCAGGAGCCGGAGTAGGAGGCTTGGGGGCCTTCTGCCTATGGGGCCCATGACCCTGCCCCTTGGCCTACTGGCCCTGTTGGGGAGCTGCAGAGGCCTGGTAGTGAGGGTAGGTTTTATAGGCAATGGTCTTCCTTGGGTAAAAGGTTTTTTCCCCAAGCCCTTCTTTTTTGAGAAGGGGCAGAGGTTTTCCTGGACAGCCTTGTCCGGGTAAGAGTCTCGGTCTCGAGTTCTGCAGCCTTTTCGGCCTTGGGCTTGCCAAAGAGGTTTTCACCTTGGCAAGGGACATTGACCAACTTGTCCTGTACCCATGGCTCGAGGTCCAAGGATTGTAGCCAGGCCTGACGGCGTGTACCAATGCCGGCCCCTGCTACTCGGGCTGAAGCCTCAAATCCATCGTAGGCTGCTCGAGAGATAAACTTCGAGCACTCTCGAATACCAGAAGACATGGCCTTGAATCTCTGCAAAGGTTCCTCGGACAGACCAGCAGAGAACCCGGCAATCTCCTTTGCCAGGTCTCGAAGGTACATGCCCACGTACAGCTGGTAGGTCTGGACACGGCAAGCAAGCATAGAGCCCTAGAAGCACTTTCTACCGAGGGCATCCAGGTTCCAGGCTTCCCTGCCAGGAGGCACCGAGGAGTGCATCTTCTGACTCTTCAGGCGATGCATGGCCGATTCCACCACCATGGAATGGTGCGGTAGCTGTGCCTTCTGAAACCCGGGGCTCTTGCGGACTCGATAGATGGAATCGACCCGCTTGCTTAGAACCTGCATCAAGGCCGGCACCTCCCACATGAGGAAGAGCAACCGCTCCAGCATCAGAGGAACCGGGACAGTAAAGGCCTCCTTGGGAGGAGAGTCATACTGCTGAGCCTCGAGTTCCTCGGCTCGAGGCTCTTCCTCGGGGTCCGCAGGGAATGCCAGTGCCTTGGCCATGTCCCATACGAAATCCAAGAACCTAGTATCCTCCGGGGGGGACCTTGTCCGAGGTTCAGAGCCCGGTGAGTCCGAAGGGACGCACCGAGTCCGGAAGGTGTCAGGGGATTCCTCCTCCTCCATCTCCCACGCCGATTCCTCTGAGGAGGAATAGAGCGGCTCTGAGTGGGCGGGCACCGACGCCATCCGCCCTGACGCTGAGGGAACCGGCGTCGATGACCTCGGTCCCAAACGGGAGGCCGAGGGTGACCGTGGCCGAGGATTGACTCAAGTTCGCATGGTCTCGAGGATCGGTTTGGCCTCTGGGGTCGACTTGGACGTCGATGTCCCGGTGGTCGGGGCAGATGCACCAGTGAGACCGGCAATCAGCACCCGCTGCTGCTCCATGAAGGCAGACAATCTGCTCTCCAAGGCCGTCAACCTGAGTCCGAGCTCAGGAGACCCAGCAGCCTCCGACTCGGGCCCCGACAGCGTCGGGCCTGACGTCAGTTCCCCCGGAGGAGAGTCCATGAGAACTACAGTACTCACGTGACTCGGGGCCTCCGACTCTACACGAGGATGCTTAGCAGGCCTCTCCGACTTCGAAGACCCGGGACGGCAATCGGGGCTATGCGACCTGGCCTTCGAGGAGCCAAGAGCGTCCACCGATGCCACCCTCGCGGGTTTCTTCTTCCTTCGGTGTTCCCTCGAACGGGACTCCCTTTCAGAGGAGCCCCGACGATGCTCGGGGTCAGACTTCCGAGACATCGAGGCCTCTGACGAAGTCCGGACCCGTCCAGAGGCAGACTCGGAGAAGATCCTCTCACGCTGGTGCTGACAGCTCCGCAATGCCTTGGAAGACATTTTGCCACAGGGACTACAGACCGTAGAGTTGTGGTCTGGACCCAGGCACCGGAGGCAGCAGTCATGTGTGTCGGTGAGAGACATCAGTTTCTTGCACCGATCACACTTCTGAAAGTCACTGGCAGCCATCGGGGGAAAAAGGGCCTCTGCAAGATTAAAAAATTGGGCTGCCAGGGAAAAGAAAAAAAGCGCGAACGCAGTCTCTAAGGACAAAAACCGAAAAAGAGATATCCGGGTTCGGCACCGGTGTACCGAGTCCAGGCGGGAAAGGAACCGACGTCGAACCAATGAAAAGTTCGACCCAATGCAGGAAAAATCAACTTTTTTCACAGGTGACAAGGACAGGCGTCCGTAGGGCTCTGCGGAAAAAAGAAGACTGAGCAAGATGGCACCTTTGGGCGGGAAGGGGACCGCGCATGCGTGCCTGCATTCCCAAAGGCTTTCTTTGAAAGCTGGGGAAATGCTCCGCATGGGGGCTCCGTCGACACCGACGTCACCCATATGTGAGGACTGACTTCCTGCTTGGTCCTGGAGAAACATAATTATATGGAAAGTGGCAATAAGGCTGGTAAATTACTAGAATGGCAACACCAGAAAAGAAGGGAGGAGAGATTAGTTGCCAAACTGGCACTCCCGGGAGGCAAAAGGGCGATCTCTAATGCAGACATATGCGCAGGGTTTCGCAAGTATTATGAAAACCTATATAGAACAGAAGATGTGGGTCCCCCAGGAGACTTGGCTTCCTACAAAGACAGTCTTAATCTCCTTAAAATAGACAAAGAAGAAGCTAGGGCCTTGGGTCAACCAATCACCCCGTTTGAGGTAGTGCAAGCCATTAAGATACTGACTAAAAGGAAAGCAGCTGGGGAGGATGGTTTCCCCTCTAAATTTTACCACGAGCTTAAGGAGGAGTTAGCCCCTGTCCTGGCGAGGCTCTTTTCGGGAACTCTAAAAGGAAAGCTATTCCCAGACTCAATGGCAAAAGCTAATGTAATAGTGTTACATAAGGAGGGAGGTCAAAGGACCAATGTGGAAGCTACAGATCTATCGCCCTGATTAATAGTGATGCCAAATTATTTGCAAAAATCCTTGCCTTAAGGCTTGAAAAGGTGCTCCCTCATCTAATCCACCCAGACCAAATGGGATTCATCAGTAGCAGAGTCATCTCAGACAATGCCTGTAGAACCATAAACCTTCTCCACTGGGTGCGAGCCTGGCGAAACCAACTCTATGTGTCACCTTAGATGCAGAAAAAGCATTTGATAGGATTGAATGAGGATTTCTGCTTGCAAAGATGGATATGTTTGGACTGGGGAAGCAATTTGTGCAAGGTATAAGGGCACCGTACACAGCGTCAAAAGCCTCGATCCTGGTGAATGGCCTGAGGTTGATGCCATTCCAACTTAGGGCCCAATATCAGAGTTCACCACAAAATACCCCCTATCAAAAAACTATTCAGCCTAAGAAAGGATTCTTTACCCTAGCTGCAGAAGACGGCGTTTTTCTACATTGTTGCCAGACTCTAAATACCGGGGAGCACTTGATACAGGGTTTGATACCCGAAACGTGCACGTAGTGAAAATAGGATATTTTGAGAGCAACATATGTTTTTTGGTAGAGATTCAACAATGAGAGTTAATGAAACAGATAAGTGCAAATAATTTAATAATTTTATAAGGTGATGAACCTCTTTTGAATAAAATGTAGCTAGCTGTCTGGTGTGGGTTGTGTGCCAATACCAACTCTCCTACAGCTGGCTTCGACAAAAAAATAGTTTTTTGATAGGGGATATTTTGTGGTGAACTCTGATATTGGGTGTTATATTTAGTTCACAGAGTGAGGTTAATAATTCTATATTCCAACTTAGGGGGCATCCCTGCCGCATTCCCCAATCTCACATGCTATTAGCAATAATCATAGAAACCTTCGCTGCCCAGATTAGGCAAACTCCAGAGATAGAGTCAATGGAGGTGGGGAGAGGACCCATAAAATCCTACTGTACGCAGATGACATATTGATATTTATGTCCAATCCAAAATAATCAACATGTGTATTGTTGGATGAAATATCTGCCTTCTCATGGGTATCTGGGTCCAAGGTCGATCTCAGCAAAACGGAGGCTCTAGCGCTAGGAGAGCTACAGAGACTGGAGTTTCTGCAGTTCCCCTTCGAATGGGCCGAAGGGGCAATCAAATATCTAGGGGCACTTATTTCCGTAAACCCAAGGGAACTCTATCCACTTAATTATTGCCCCCTCCTCAGCAAGCTCAGTAAGGACCTAGATAGGTGGGCTCCCCTTCACCTTAGCTGGTTTGGGTGCATGGCCGCCTTAAAAATGAACATAATCCCTAATTCTGTATTTCTGTTCTTCCAGTTACCACTCAGCATACCCCTAAAAATGATTTTAAAAAATGGGAACCGTGACTACTCCACTTCGTATGGGAGGGGGATATAAGTCAAAAGTCACTGAACAGAATTTATATCGCCCCAAGGAACAGCAATTCACTGGCATTATAGGACGGCTCTGCTCAAAGCAATGAGGGGCCACTACCTCCGTCCCAGGGAAGCAATATGAGTAGAGTTAGAGAGGGGGATGCCTACACCACAGTCCTTGTTTGAATGGTTGAGGAGAGGAGAGGAGAAGCGGAAGAGGAACAACAGGAGGCTATACATGGACACTCTTTTTGGCACCCCTGCTCCAATTATACCGGAGGGGGATGAAAGAAGGGAGATACCCTGTATCCTTCTCAAAATGGTTGAGAAGGGTACAGAGTATCTCCCTTCTTCCATCCCCCTCTGGTACAATTCGGGGGGAGGGGGGGAGGAACCCATACGGTTTAGCAACCTACTAGTCCAGGGCAGAATACCTTCCATGCAGGAATTGGAACGGAAATTGTGACTTAGGGTTCCATTTTATCAATACTTCCAACTGTGCTACTTTCTTAGCCGCTCACAGCATTTGTCATTGCTAGCTCGACAGGCCACCCCGTTAGAGGAGGTCTTATGTAAAGGCAAAAGGGATGCAGGCATTATTGTCCAAATTATATGTAGTACAGATGGAGGAGGAGGAGGAGTGCACAACTGCAAATGCACCAGGCAGGATAGCAGAGATGGCTAGGCCAGGAACTGGATGAGGTGGTGTGGATCCAGATCCACCAGGTGATCTTTAACCTTACTTGGGTCATTTACTGGAGGCAAACAATTCCAAATAGTGTATAGATCATTCGCAATGTCAATACAAATGCATAAAACTAAGAGAAAGGAAAATGGTGACTGCTGGAGGGGATGTGGAAAAATAGGCTCCTTCTACCACATGTGGTGGGAATGCCTGAATATACAGGGCTATTGGACAAAAGTGTGCAAAACCCCCAATATGCTTGGGGGAGGCACCTCTCCAGATCTCTCCCTGTGAAATGTTACTGAGGGCAGCCATGACTAACCAAGATAAGGGTAAAATTGGACTATTAAGGGGGAAATTATTGCTAGCAGCATGACTAGCTATTGCCTGGAGATGGAGAGTGGAGAGTGACCCATCATTGGTAGACTGGTTTCATAAAATTGAGGAAGCGATACATTTTGATAGACTAATTTACAGATTCAGAGGGAAGGATTGGCTATTTGAAAAAAAGATATGGGACCCTTATCTAATGGGTCATATAGGAGATTGCAATGCCTGCCCTCAGAGCCTGGGACTTGCCCAGCCCCCGAAAGACTAAAATACTACACACACTATACTACCTTTTCTATAGCCTTGAAAACATTTAGATACCACCATGAGCACCAAAAGAAGGTATGCAATTTAAAACTACAGGAAGGTCGTTATGTACAGCGCCTTAGCAAAATTGTTAGTTTGTAGACTAGATGGTTTGTCATATTGGACAGAAGGCAAGAGTAAGTAGACTCATGTTTATGAAAGCCATATACCCAAACATGATTATAATGTGCACTAGTACACAGTTCTATGAAGAAACTGTAACAGGGGCCTAGAGGCAGGAGGCAAGGGCAGCCGGTGGAAGGATTGACCAAGCTTGTATGTAACAAACCTTGTATATTGCTTCTATTTTTTCACCAATATGACTGTGTAGCGTGTTCAAGATTGTAATTGCCTTTCATGTATAATAAAAGATATTTACAAAAAAAAAGTGACTGAAATGCAGGAGGCTTGGAGAAATAAGGAAGCAATAGGGATCATTATTGGAAAGAGAAAATGGACCATCCATCCACACAGGTGCTGTTTATAGACCTTTATCTCAAACAGAGATTGAACAGAGATCTGGCCAATGGAGATCCAAAAGTTGGGAATAAAAGCAGAAGTTCTGTGGCTAGGTGATTTCAACCTGCCAGTTATGAATTGGAAAACGGTCCATTATTCAGTGGAACTTTCCTGATAGCAGCACATGGCCAGGCCTACCTTGATATTTTCAGTGGCACTATCTGGATTGTTTTGCTGAAAAAAATAACTGTCTGCGCCAGTATTTTCCAGATAGTGCAGGGGCAAAATATGGGTTGAATACACTGCTGTCTGGATAAGTTCCACTACTGACTGCATTATCCATATATTCAGGCCTATTTGCTATCCAGATATTTTATGAGCACCGCACTCAGAATTTAAAAAACACACCATAGCAGTTCAGTATTGATCCAAGTGTGTCTAAAGGACAACAGTGATCATCACACCATATGGTTTGATATAAACAACAAAAGCAAAGTCAAGACACATAAATCCCAGTGATCCCAATATTCAGTGACACTATCTGGAGAGTGCAGCCGACTATCTCCACAGACAGCAGGAAAGATGCTCAGTTAAATCTGGCACGGTCTGTAGGCAGAGCTGGGGCAGTCCTGACAGCTATCCAGTTAACGGCAATATTCAGCTGCTAACTGAATAGCTAAACTGTATAAAGCTAGGAGAGGACAATGTGATTATGAATATCGCTACTAAGTGGATAGCAATACCCCTGGCCAGTGAAACCAGATATTCTGTGCCAGATGCCGGATAGGCTCTGGTGTTGAATATCCAGTTTTAATTAAAGTGGCATGGCCATGTGCTTTAAAGGTGCTGACTGCCTGCCGCTGAACATTGAACCCCTTGACATTAGTAAAATGGGAAAAAACCTGAAGGAGGAGCTGGCAGAAGATAAGGGAAGTGGAAAGGCAGTGGCCCAAACTAAAAAGGACCTATAAAAATGGCAACTGATCGTTTTATAAAAAAATTAAATTAAATTAAAAAAAGAGGAAAAAGAAACCAATATTGTTCTCCAAGGAAGGGGTAAAAAAATATAAAGGTAATAAAGGCAGGGGTCATAAAATACAAAATAAATAAAAAAAATCACAAGACAAGCAGTAAATTAGTGTGAGCAGTAAATTTGAAAGACTGAGATCATACTCCACATACCCAGGCATAGGAGGAGGTTCATTGTGGTCATTGTATGCGTAAAACTAATCCATTTGGAGAAGTTGCCACAAAAGAATACAGTAAAAGCTCAAAAAGTCAAAGAAATAAATAAGGAAGGGAAGACACAGGCAGAAGAAAATATGTCTAAAGATGTAAAGTGAAATGATGATTTTTTTCATGTATATCAGGGAGAGGAGGAAGCCCAGAGGTAAAATTGAAAGATGCTGAAGATCACTGTGTGGAGAGTGACGAGTCAAAAATGAAAATGCTAAATAAATACTTCTATTCCATGTTCACAGAAGAAAGTCCAGAAAAACACCGTAGATGCTGACATAGATACCACAACATTCATGGAAGAAGGTGTTTATGAACAGTTTGCAAAACTGAAAGTGGTGGTAAGTCCTCTATGGGATATGTTTTATAGATCCTTGGAGGCAGGAGAAATTCCTCAGGACTGGAGAAGGGCTGATCTAGTCCCTCTTCACAAAAGTGGTAACAGAGAAGAGGTGGCAAACTATAGACCAATGAGCCTTAACTTGGTGGTTGGAAAAGTAATGGAGATGCTACTGAAGGACAGGATAGTGAACTTTTTACAATTCAATGGGTTGCAAGACCTGAAGCAGCATGGTTTTACCAAAGGTAGATCGTGCCAAGCCAATTTGATAGAGTGACCAGAAGATTAGATTGAGGGCAGGGCTGGCCTGCATGCTCTAAACATGCCCCCTTACAATTTCTACATGGTAAGGACATCCACATGTAAATTGGACCCTTTCTAAAATGGTCATTTACATATGCATGCCTTTTCCATTGTAAATGCCTGATTTTACATGTGGAAATCACAAATAAGGCCTCTAAAATGAATAATATTAAGACAAGCAGAGTGATGCACTTCTGGCACAGAAGTCCAAAGGAGCTACATGTGATAGGGGGCAAGAGGCTGATGTGCACAGACTAGGAAAGAGACAACAGGGTGATATTGTTTCATTACCTTGGATACTGTTAACAAGGTGATGGTCAAGGATATTGGGTGCCCTAGACAAACTTTCAGTCTTATGCCCTCCTCTCAAAGATCTCAATAATTAAACTCCACAATCATGATCATCCCCAACACAACCCCTCCCACAACAATCCTGTAAAAATGCATCACTGGACAACATAATTCTAGATTTTCAGCTTTGCTCTACAGGTATGTGAATATCCATTCTTCCTGCAAGTAAAAGAATATACTGATAGCTCTTTGAGCTTGTCAGACTATCAGGATCTGTTGTCCTGCTTTGGCGGCAGCTGCTGCTGCTCTTTGCTACCCCTCAGAAGTTGTTGCTTTAAGCAACCACCTAATCTTGCCTAATGGTTAAGATAACTCAGGCAAAAGCCAGAAAGATGCTAGGCTGCACAGAGAAGGGCACAACCAGCAGAAAGGAGGTGATAATTCTACTGTACAGGTTGTTAGTGAGGTCTCACTTGGAGAACTGATTCCATTTCAAAAACCATATTTCACTAAGGATATAAAAAGATTTGCAGCAGTTCAGAAGAAAGAGTCAAAATAAGATATGGGGTCTGTGCCAGAAGACATATGGGAATAGTCTTGAGGACCAGTATATGTATGTATGTATGTATTATATATATATATATATATATATATATATATACACACATACACATACATACACACACATATACATACATACACACCATAGAGGAGAGAAGAGCCAGGGGAAATACGATACAGACGTTGCTTAGAATGCTATCTCAGTGCAGATGGTAGGGACCAAGTCAGTGATGGATTTCAAAAAGGTTTGGGATAAACAAAGGATTCCTATATACAAAGCAATAAGATAGAATCAAAGTATGGAGCTCAAAGCAAAACTTAAATGACTTTCACACTTCAAAAATAGGCTGGGAGGGAGGGAATAACTTGCATGGAGTAGCAGTTACAACCCTAAATAAAGTAGAGGGTTAACCTATATAGAGCAGCAGTTACAACCTTAAATACCTTCCTGGGCAAACTAACTGGGTTATACTGGCCTTTATTATCGCCTCGTTCTCCTAACAGAAGAATGTCTGACCCTGGCAATCACCTCATAGAGGGCATAATTATTGTTCATATATTACAGAAACACAAAGAGCTGTAACTATAGGTTTATTTAGGAATTTAATAGCAAAACTTTTTATTTTAACTCTTAGTGTTTATGACTTCTCACTCTCTCTCGTTCAGCTGCATATTTAGGTAAATGACATAGTAATCTGCAGATGCCTTGAAGGACAGAGAAGAAACCTACTGTTTGCTTTGCTATCTGTGTTTAAGATAACATCAAGGTTGGCTGTGACTCTGAGAAATTTGTTTTAAAATAACTTCATTGTTTTCAGATCAGTTTGATACCAGTCTTAGGTATTATGTATAGGGTTTTAATTTAAATGTGAAGAAAAAAAAAGGGAGTGCTGGTGGAAATTGAACCCTGGTCTCTGGTTCCCAAACCAGTGTTCTTGACCATTGGGCTACTCCTCCAGATAGCCTGTATACATTTGGTGTTATTCAATCCACAGGTCAGTGGTGGAGACAACTAGGGTTTCTCACCTCAGCAGAAACTAAAGATTGCCAATGCTCAGTTAGTTAGTGCCTTATTAGAAGCTATTCAGCTTCCTGAAGCTATCTCTGTTATGCACTGTAAAGGTCACTCCCGAGACTCTGATCCTATCTCTATAGGTAATAGAATGGCTGATTATGCTGCTCAGAAGGTTGCCTTGCTACCTCCATCTATCTCATTATACATGCAAGCCTCTGTCTGCCCAAGTGCTGCCGAGTCCCCTGGTCCTCTGTATAGCGTAGTTACTCACCTGTAACAGGTGATCTCCGGGAACAGCAGGAATTTAGTCTACACATATGGATATCGTCGGTACCGACGGAGCCTGTGCAGGAACGCTCCCCAGCGTCCAATAGGAATGCTTTTGGGAGCATCCCTCAGCACATGCGCGCTGCCTTCCTGCCTTTCCAACTGTCCCTCTTCAGTTAAGTTTGTAGCTGAGTGAAAGGATAGAGGGAGAGAGGAAAGAGACAAAGAGATAGAGAGACAACTCCTAGGGGAGGTGGGTGGGTCGTGAAGACTAAATTCCTGCTGTTCCCGGAGATCACCTGTTAGGGGTGAGTAACTACACTATCTCCAGGAACAAGCAGGAATGTAGTCTTCACATATGGGGACTCCCTAGCTGAAGATGCCAGGGAGATAGCCCCAGGAAGGTGCCACCCTAGAAAGGTAGGCATCCTTCCTCCCATGGATCTCTGGCATTCCACCAGGGTTGGTGGGTAGGAGTTGAATTAGGTCTGAAAGAGATTCTGAAGAACAGCTTGGCCAAAGAAGGCATCCCTATGGGAGGCTTTATCCAGGCAGTAGTGGGCTGTGAAGGTGTGTACCGAAGCCCAGGTGGCTGCTCGACAAATATCATCGATAGACACGGAGTGGAGATCAGCCATGGAGGCTGCCATGGCTCTCACGTTATGAGCTGTGACATGGCCTTGAAGAGGAAGACCCTTACTCTCAAAAGCAAAGGATATACATTGGGCAATCCATTTAGATAAAGTTATTTTGGAGACTGGAAGTCCCAAATGACTAGAGTCAAAAGCTATAAAAAGTTGTGAGGACTTTCTATGTTGCTGTGTTCTCTGTAGGTAAAAGGTTAAGGCTCTTTTACAATCTAAAGTATGAAGGTTTCTTTCTGCATTAGAGGAGTGAAGCCTCGGAAAAAATACAGGAAGATAAATTGATTGATTCAAATAAAAAGGCGAAACCACCTTTGGCATAAAGTGTGGATGAGTTTGAAGAACAACCTTATCATGATGAAACCTAGTATAAGGAGGATCAGCCACTAAAGCTTGCAGTTCACTAATGCGACGTGCAGAGGTGATTGCAATTAAGATGATGACCTTCCATTCAGAGGCTTGTAAGAAGCTGCAATTGCACTAAGATGGACTCTTACCGAATTGGTCTTTAACACAGAATTCGATAAGTGAAGAAGATACTCTAGTATCGATTCTAAAGTTATGACAAGGGGGTTTAATCCCTTCTTGGAGCACCATATAGTAAAACGTTTCCACTTGAAGGCATAAGATCCTCTTGTGGAAAGTTTTCTAGAAGCCTAAAGGATATCCTTTACCTGTTGGGACAGGTGGAAATCCTGGAGGTCTAAGCCTTCAGCAACCAGGCTGTGAGATGCAGGGACTGGGGACTCGGGTGCCACAGCATCCCGTCCTCTTTGGAAAGGAGATCTGGAGCATGCCCTAACTCCAGAGGTGCAGCTTGAGAGAGATGTAGAAGCAGGGGATACCACGCTTGGCGTGGCCATCGTGGCGCAATGAGAATCATGCGACCCCTGTCTCTCTGAAGCTTGAAGAGTGTTTTGGGGATGAGGGGAATGGGTGGGAAGGCATAAAGGAAGCCCTGACCCCAGTGAAGGAGGAAGGCATCCCTTGTCTGACAATTGTGAGCCGGAATCCTGGAACAGAACCGGGGATGTTTGGCATTCAATGGACTTGCAAAGAGGTCTATGTCTGGAGTGCACCAGAGATGAAATATCTTTGCCACCTGGTCCAGGTGGAGGGACCACTCGTTAGGCAGCAGTACTCGACTGAGTTTGTCTGCCCAAAGGTTTTGAATGCCTTGAAGATATACCACTAGAAGGTGAATTTGATACTCTCTGGCGAGGGCCCACAGTCGTAAAGCTTCGTTGCATAATGACAAAGAGCCTGTCCCGCCCTGCTTGTTCACATAGAACATTGCTACTTGATTGTCCATCTGGACTAGGACTGTCGTGTAGCTGAGCTGGGCGTGGAATACTCAAAGAACTAAATAGATTGCTCTTAATTCCAGATGGTTTATGTGTAGACCAGCCTCCTGTGGAGTCCAGGTGCCCTGGGTAGAGAGATGATTCAGGTGTGCTCTCCAACCCACCTGTGATGCATCTGTTGTTAGGGTGGCCTGAAAAAGGGGTTGATGGAAAGGAGACCCCACTGTCAGATTTTCTAGTGATTGCCACCATTGGAGGGACAAAATTAGTCGTTGCGAGTTTACTATTTTGTCTGATAAATGTCCTGTGGCCTGTGTCCACTGAGCTGCTCGCATGTGAAGGCGAGCATATGGGACCACATGAACTGTGGATGCCATATGTCCCAGCAACTGTAATAGCTCCCGAGCAGTTAGGGAGGATTTCCCTGCTGCTTGAGAAGCTAGTTGCATTATGCGAAGACACCGGGCCTGTGGAAGGAAAGCCTTTGCCTGTCTGGTATCTAGACAGGCCCCTATGAATTCCAGGCATTGGGAAGGAACAAGTTGGGATTTTGGGAAGTTTATTACCAACCCCAAGTATTGGAGGATTCGCATTGTGCGAGACAGTGCAGTGCTGGCAACTGTAGGGGCTCGAATGAGCCAGTCGTCTAAGTAAGGGAAGACGAATATCCCCAGGGTTCGCAGAAATGCAGTTACTACTGCCATGCATTTTGTGAATACTGTCACAAGGTGGACCCAACAGAGCCTGTACAAATGGAGATCAGCATGGAAGATCAGGGAGAATCTGACAGCATAAATAGAAACCTGTCAGGTGGTTGCTATAAACAACCAGGACACACGTGGGTAAGGGCTAGGAAGACACACCCAGGTAGCAGGGGAATGGAGTTTTCATTACCTGATGGGGATCAGCTGGGAGGAGGTGGAGCCCAGAGACACGTACATAAAACACGCTCACAAACAGTTAGAGAGGAGAGGCAGCGGCAAGGGCAGCAGCAGCCGCGGAAGGAATGGAAATGGAATGAGAAAGAGAGAGAAAGAGAGAATGAACCATTGGGTCAGCATGAGAATCAACAGGAAAGTCTGAGTGAGTCCAATGACCTGTTTGAGACGTTTGGAAGTCAGCAGCTGGATACGGTGTGTATGAATGAAAGTCACGAGAGACGTGGGAGGATTTCTATAGAAGGTAACAGAGCAGAAAATAGAGAGAGAGGCTGTTTCCTACCTGATTGGGTAAAACCCAGAATTAACAGGAAAAGCCAACCAAGAGCAAGCTTAAAGGAAGCAGAAAATAACCTCTTTCCTTGTGCTAGCAGCCACAAGAGAAAGGAAGTTTTCCTACCTGCAGGAGCTTGTAATTCTGCTAGTAATTTTAAACTCCCAGCTTTTAACAAAGTGCCGTCTCGAGCAGTGCAATCACAGGCAGCTGTGCAGAAGGAGCTAAGCCCAAGCAAGCTCAGAGCATACCACGAACATTCTAATAGCAGAGCTAGTGAATGCTTGCAGTTCTCTTTTAATTACCAGCAGGGACAGAGCTCCTACAAGCCACACCCAAAAACCTATGGTAATTCCCAGCAGGGCATTTGCTCAGAGAAGCCAAGTAACTTCCTTCTAGACCAGGGGTCTGCAACCTTTAAGACGTAAAGAGCCACTTGGACCCGTTTCCGAAGGGAAAAAAAAAACTGGGAGCCGCAAAACCATTGCGACATTTAAAACAAATCTAACACTGCATATATTGTTTCTTACCTTAATGCTATATACGACCCCCTACTTTTCCTGTTAAAATATAGGTGTTTGGCCTATACTCGCCGTATAAGACTACCCCTCTTCCTTCACACACAAAAAAAAAACGCCAGAAAATATCACAACAACAAGTAACAATATTTGATTTCAAAATTATGATGATTTTGTAGTCAAATCACTAATATGAAATAAAATTATTTTTTCTACCTTTGTTGTCTGACCAATTTATTCTTTGATCATGCTGGTCCCGATCTGAGGCTTCTGCTTTCCTGTCTTCTCTTAGCTCTCTTTCTGTGGTCTATGGTCCATCTGCCATTTCTTATCTCTTCTTTCGTTTTCTTCACTTCTTTCCATCAGCCTATTTCCAGTCCCAGTAACCCTCCCCAATATCAGCCCCTTTCCAGTCCTCACTCCCAGTACCTTCCAGTGCTAATCCCCCCTCAACCCCATTACCAGTGCTAGCCTCCCCTAATCAGCCCAATACCAGTCCTACCCCCCATCAGCTCATTACCAGTCCTAGCCTCCCCTAATCAGCTCATTTTCAGTGCTCGTCCCCTCAACCCCATTACCAGTGCTCCATCCCTCCATGTCAGCCCCCTCCCTCCCTCCCTCCATCCATATCAGCTCCCTCCCTCCATGTCAGCCCCCTCCATCCCTCCATGTCAGCCCCCCTCCCTCCATCCATATCAGCTCCCTCCCTCCATGTCAGCCCCCTCCATCCCTCCATGTCAGCCCCCCCTCCCTCCATCCATATCAGCTCCCTCCCTCCATGTCAGCCCCCCTCCCTCCATCCATCCATATCAGCTCCCTCCCTCCATGTCAGCCCCCCTCCCACCCTGTCAGCCCGCTCCATCCCTCCATGTCAGCCCCCCTCCCTCCATCCATCCATATCTGCTCCCTCCCTCCATGTCAGCCCCCCTCCCTCCATCCATCCATATCTGCTCCCTCCCTCCATGTCAGCCCCCCTCCCTCCATCCATCCATATCTGCTCCCTCCCTCCATGTCAGCCACCCTCCCTCCATCCATCCATCCATATCTGCTCCCTCCCTCCATGTCAGCCCCCTCCATCCATATCAGCTCCCTCCCTCCATGTCAGCCCCCCTCCCTCCATCCATCCATATCAGCTCCCTCCCTCCATGTCAGCCCCCTCCATCCCTCCATGTCAGCCCCCCTCCCTCCATCCATCCATATCTGCTCCCTCCCTCCATGTCAGCCCCCCTCCCTCCATGTCAGCCCCCCTTCCTCCATCCATCCATATCTGCTCCCTCCCTCCATGTCAGCCCCCCTCCCTCCATCCATATCAGCTCCCTCCCTCCATGTCAGCCTCCCTCCCTCCATGTCAGCCCCCTCCCTCCATCCATCCATATCAGCTCCCTCCCTCCATGTCAGCCCCCCTCCCTCCATGTCAGCTCCCTCCCTTCTTCTGCAGCCGCGGCTCACAGCCTCTTAGGGACCCGCGGCTGTGCTTTTAAAATCATCGCGGAGCACTTCCTGTCTTGACGGGCTCCGTGCAGCAGTGTCCCGCCTCTAACGGAAGTTGTTTACCACTTCCTTTGGAGGCGGGACAATGCTGCACGGAGCCCGTCAAGACAGGAAGGGCTCCGAGATGATTTTAAAAGCACAGCCGCGGTTCCCTAAGAGGCAGGGAGCCGCGGCTGCAGAAGAAGGGAGGGAGCCCATAACGCCATAAATACCGGGCGGGCAGTGTGCTCCGGAGCCGCGGCAAAGGTGAGAAAGAGCCGCATGCGGCTCCGGAGCCGCGGGTTGCCGACCCCTGTGCTAGACGGAGCAAGCCAACTTTACTCCGGTGAAACAGCTGATCCTACAAACGTGTGTTCAAGTGATTATGAATTGATGCAATGTGATATTCCAGATATGCAAGTAAGTCCTGAAGCTATGGACTGTTCTTTATCAATGGTTGACACAGAGTTCTCTCTGAGATGAAGTAGTGAATGTAACCAGAAGTTAAAGCCATAACCTGTTTGCTGACAAAAGGTTTCTCAGTCAAACAGTATAATTGAGCTGTAGTGAGGCAGCAAAAGAAAAGGCTGTTTTGATAACTGGAGGACTGTTTAATACTTTTCTTTTGTTATGTTTTAAAGCTGAAGCAAGCTATTTCTGTTCCACTTTATTCTTCTGTTATATGCCCAGAGTGGCTTTTGTTATTTGTTTTGCCAAAAGAAGAAAAACCTCGTGGACGGGGAATAAAGCCCTGATTTGAAATTGAAGTGTGTGCATAAGTGATTCTTATCAGAGAAGGTACAACTACCACTCCCAGAGGGCCAGGCAGGGCTGTCTGCATCTCTTACAGAGCCAAGAGGAGGAGTCATCTTGTAATACCTGACCCCACCGGTAGGGCCCCCTGAGGGTGTGACAATACTCTTGGTGCTGAAGCCAGACCAAAGGGAAGAACCCTGTACTGGAAATGTTTTCCCTTAAAAAGGAATCGTAAGAGTTTCCTGTGATCTGGATGGATCAGAATGTGAGTGTATGCATCCTTTAAGTCTAGAGAGCAAAGCCAATCCTGGCTTTGAAGGTATGGCAGAAGAGTTCCAAGAGAAATCATTTTGAACTTCTCTCGGAACAGGTATTTGTTCAATTCTCTGAGGTCTAAAATGGGTCTGTGTCCTCCTGTTTTCTTTGTAATAAGAAAATAGGGAGGAGTAGAACACTGCACCCCGTTGAAGAATGGGTACCTCTTCTACTGCCCCTTGGGCAAGAAGTGTTGAGACCTCGTGATCTAGCAGATTGTCTGCGGAAGTTTGAGAATTGAATTGCCTTAGAATTGTAGGAGGGGGCATGCTGTGAAAATGGAATTTGTACCCCTCTCCTACAATGGACAGAGTCCAATCTTCTGCTGTTAACTGATGCCATCTGTTGGCAAAGTGACATAACCTGCCTGGGATATTGGGGGGTTGGGGAACCCTCAGAGGCAGGAAGGCTAGGCTCTCTAAGAAGGCGTCAAAGCCCTTGAGGGGGCTGAACCTGCAGAGCTGGATGGGCTCTCGGGCCTTTTCGCTTCTTTGGCTGTCTAGTTTGTCCCTTTTGGGCAACCTGACCCCGAGTTTGACTCTGCAGGGTATAGGAAGGATAAAATTTCCTCTTTTTACTGAAAGAGGGTTTTTTTATAAGGCTTCTTTTTGGCTGGAGTGGTTGTAGATTTTGACAATCTATCAAGAGTGGTATTGTCAGCATCTAACTCGTTAGCCTTTCCTGCCAGTTCTTGCCAAAGAGATTCTCTTCCGTGCAAGGAATGTTTTCTAACTTGTCCTGTACCCAAGTCTCCAAGTCTGATGCATGAAGCCAGGCAATCCGTCGTGCCCCAATGGCAATAGCAGAGGTTCTGCTAATGCATTCAAAGCAGTCAAAGGCTGCACGATTCACAAACTTGGAGACATCTTGAGCATGCTTAACTAGAGCAAGGAAGTCTTGTCTCTTGTCATCTGGGAGAAGTGGGCTCATAAGCTCTAAGTCTCCTGTAACTTTATTTATTTATTTACATTCTCTTATATACCGTGCTATTCTGCATCAGTGCGGTTTACATTGAACAAACTGAAATTACACTGAACAGGGCATTATAACTTGGAGATAACTATTTTACAGGGAACATGGGCTATGGAGGGTTAAGTGGCTTGCCCAAGACCACAAGGAGCACCTGTGGGACTAGAAACCCCAGTCCTTCCGACCCAAGGTTGCTGTCCTCTAGTGGGATTTGAACCCCCGACCTTCCGGCCTGAAGTACTTTGCCCCAACCACTAGGCCACTCCTCCACTCCAACTTCTTTGAGGAACATGCCCATATATAGTATATATGAACTGATCCTAGCTGAAAGCATGGAAGCCTGAAAGGTTCGGCGCCCAAAAGCGTCCAGAGTCCTGCATTCACGATCTGGGGGATTGGATGCATGCCTCTTTACACTTTTCATCCTACACATGGCTGACTCCATCACCATTGAATGGTGTGGCAGCTGAGTCTTTTGAAATCCAGGACATGGCGGAACTCGATACATAGTATCAAGCCTCCTAGAATGAGTAGTCAGAGGTGTCTCCCACATTCTGAGCATCACGTTATACAGAATTTCATGGATGGGCAGAGTGGCTGCCTCCTTTGGAGCTTTAGGATATTGGAGAATTTCCAATTCCTTTGCTCTGGGTTCCTGTTCAGGAGCTACCGTGATTGAAAGGCCCTTGGCCACATCACAAATAAAATCCTGAAAAGACATGTCCTCTGGAGGTGACATTCTACATTGGGGAGAAGAGGGATCTTCTGGGAGAAACCCTCTGGTACCAGCAGAATTGTCAGAGTCTTCAGAATCGGAGGATTCAAAGTATTCCTGACCATGATGCTCATGCAAAGCACGGTCCCGGTACCAATCGAAGGCGGTACCGAGTTGCTCCGGTACCGATCTGTCGATTCCAGCCAAAGATGGCATGGGAAGAATTCCCACCGGGGACGGTACCGGTACTGGTGTCTGTACCGGTGTAGGTACCGGCATTGGTATCGATGTCAGTACCAGTGCCCGTTGAACCATAGGTGTCAACGGTACCACAGCTGTGAGAAGAGCTGCAATGCTGCATTAGATAGCGAGGAACCTCTAGTCTAGTCTATCGACGCTGTCGATGCCTGGGTGTCAGTACCGGTGAAAATGGCCGAGACCCCTGAGCATGGCACTAGTAGTTCTTGCGAGGTCGAGGCCTCGAGAACATCCTGGAGCCCCCTTGATGCTTTGGAAGCCGAAGCCTCCTGCCAGGGCTATTTTGCGGGTGTGGTTCCCTCAAGGGCAATGCCAATGGTCTCTTGATGCTTAGCAGGAGAGCTACCCTTTGAGGACCGGCTTTTTTGTTTAGTTAGCTGAGATCCATAGGAGGAAGAGGACGCTCTTAAAGATATCGATGCAATGGATCTGGCATCCGAAGAAAAGAGAGTACCGAGCTTTGCAACCCGGTTCTGTCTTCCTCTCTTAGTCATCCCCATACAGGAGAGACATTCAGATGGAGAATGTTCAGGCCCTAACCATTTAAGACACCAATCATGGGTGTCAGTGACGGAAATGGTACCGCCACACTTAGTACATTTTTTAAAACCACTAGTTGGTTTTTCCATGTTTCAGAAATATGAGGCCCTGTTCCAAGATGGCGGAGGAGTAGACGCCGTCAGTCGGAGCTCAGGATAGCAGAGAGGTGGACTCGGCTCCGATGGGGAGAAAGAGGAAGCAAAAATCAACACAGCCCCCGAGTTCTTCTACCCCTATCGGGGGTTCGGTACAAACCTCTATTGTTTCCTTCTGTGCTCCTCGGACGGTTACCATGGCCTCAGCAGATCCCTCGGAAATGTCGGGAGATCTGAGCAGTGACGGGGTGGATCTTAGCCCCGTCAGTCAGCTGTTGCCACCGCAGCTCTGTGGTCGGCGAGAGGAGGTAGAGAGTGCTGGTTTACCTCCGGGTCAGGAGGATCCAGCCTTGTGTGGGGGCGCTTCCTCTCAGCCGCCTAGGAGCCCTGCTGTGCAGTCGGGAGGAGCAGTGGCAGTGGAGTGTTCTCCTGTCGAGGGACCCATGAGGGTTCGAATGACCACCGAGTCGACAGGATCTCCAGCAATGCGGGTGATATGCGGTTTGAAGAAACCAGCTAAGGTAACTTTAGATAGCTTATGGGAAGCTATCTCCTCACTCCAGAATTCCCTTGCTCCAGTGGTGGGAGCATTGTCGCAGGAATTTTTACTTGTGAAAGGCCGGTGTATGGCGGTTGAGTCCAAGTGTGTGGAGCAAGCTGATAAGGTGGCAGTGCTGGAGGCTAAGGTGGAGGAGTTACAGAATGTGGGGGAGACTTTTGCTAAGGAGCGCCTGATTTCCTTGCGACAATTGGAATATATGGATAATGCTATGCGCAGAAATACGTTGCGTTTTCTGAATTTCCCGAGATCACCGTTACTGGAACCACTGGGACTTGTCCGGAAGTACCTTACAGAGGTCCTCCTGATGCCAGCGGACAATTTGCCACATTTCACTAGAGTTCAGTATGTTGTGTTTTCTGGGTCTGGGGCGGAGGGAGGGGATGTGGGTGCTCCTGGGCCGGACCAGTTGGAACTAACGGACTTTTTGGAGAGTTCTCTGGAGGTGGTCACTGGCAAAGCCACATTGTTAGTTTCCTTTGCCTTTGAGTCTGATCGCAATACCGTGCTTAGAAACATAGAAACATGATGACAGAAAAAGACCACATGGCCTATCTAGTCTGTCCTTCCATAACAACAACTACAACAGTCCACTTTTTACCTTTAGAGATCCTGTGTTGGTCCCATGCTTTTTTGAATTCAGTTACTGTCCTCATCTCTACCACCTCCATTGGGAGACTATTCCATGGATCCACTACTCTTTCCGTAAAGAAATATTTCCGCATATCACTCCTGAATCTATCTCCCTTCACCCTCATCCCATGTCCCCTCGTAGCAGAACTTGCTTTCAATTGAAAGAGGCTCTCTCACTGAACATTTATGCCACGGAGGTATTTAAACATCTCAATCATATCACTTCTATCCCGCCTTTCCTCTAAGGTGTACATATTAAGATCCTTAAGTCTGTCCTCATATGCTTTATAATGAAGCCCATTAATCATTTTAGTAGCAACCCTCTGCACCGACTCCATCCTGTTCACATCCTTTTGAAGGTGCGGTCTCCAGAATTGCACACCATACTCCAAATGAGGTCGCACCAAAGACTTATACAGAGGCATTATCACCTCCTTTTTTCTGCTAGCCATTCCTCTCCGTATGCACCCAAGCATCCTTCTAGCTTTTGCCGTCGCCTTTTCTACCTGTTTAGCTACTTTAAGATCATCAGACACAACCACGCCTAGGTCCCGCTCTTCTTTAGTGGACAAAAGCACTTCACCTCCTATACTGTATTGCTCCCTTGGATTGCTGCAGCCCAAATGCATGACCTTACATTTTTTAACATTAAATCCCAGCTGCCAAATTCTAGACCATTCTTCAAGCTTAGCTAGATCCCTCCTCATGTTATCTACCCCTTCCTGGGTGTCTACTCTATTGCAGATTTTGGTATCATCCGCAAAGAGGCAAACCTTACCCGACAGCCCTTCCGCTATATCACTAACAAAGATGTTAAAAAGAATCGGACCAAGGACAGATCCCTGGGGCACACCACTGGTAACATCCTTCTCCTCAGAGTGAGCTCCATTTACTTGTACTCTTTGTCGCCTCCCACCCAACCAATTTCTAACCCAAGCAGTAACTTTAGGGTCCATCCCTAGGGTGCTCAGTTTGTTTATAAGTCGCCTGTGAGGAACAGTGTCAAAGGCTTTACGGAAATCTAAATACACCACATCTAGAGCTCTCCCTCGGTCCAACTCCCTGGTCACCCAGTCAAAGAAATCAATCAGATTTGTCTGACAAGACCTGCCTCTGGTGAATCCATGCTGCCTCGGATCCTGTAATCCGCTGGACCCAAGAAACCTCACTATTTTCTCTTTCAGCAGCGTTTCCAATAATTTACTCACCACCGAAGTTAAACTAACCGGCCTGTAGTTTTCAACCACATCCTTACTTCCGCTTTTGTGTAAAGGCACCACATGAGCCTCTCTCCAGTCCTTTGGCACCACTCCCGACTCCAATGAGGCATTGAAAAGGTTAGTCAGTGGAGTTGCTAGAACGTCCCCAAGTTCCCTCAGTATTCTAGGGTGTATCCCATCCGGTCCCATCACTTTGTCTACTTTAAGTTGAGCTAGTTTCTCACGAACACAGTCTTCTGAAAATTGTTCAAGATGTCCCTCGCTTCTGTTCTTATTTGTGGGTGTTTTCTGAGGTCCTGCTCCTGGTTCTTCATCTGTGAACACAGAACAAAAATATTTGTTAAGCAATTCCGCTTTATCCTTATTAGCTTCTATATATTCCCCCCCTGCACCCTTGAGTCTGACAATACCACTTTTGCCCTTCCTCTTCTCACTAATATATCTGAAAAATGTCTTATCCCCCCATTTATTGCATTGGCTATTTCCTCCTCCTTTTGAATCTTTGCCTTCTTGACTACTTTGCTAGCTTCTCTAAGTTTTTCCAAATACAGATGCCTGTCTTCCTCTCTCTGTGATCTCTTGTATTTCATGAAGGCCTCCCTCTTTTTCTTCACTTGTTCAGCTACTTCCTTCGAAAACCGTAGCGGTCTCCTGTTCCTTTTGCCTTTATTTACCATTTTAACAAAAAGGTTGGTTGCCTTAAAAAATACCCCCTTTCAGTTTTGCCCACTGTTTTTCTACATCCCCCAGCTGTTCCCATCCCAGTAACGACTCCCTGAGGTATTGGCCCATCTTCGCAAAGTTAGTCTTCCTAAAGTCTAAGATCCTCACCCTGGAATGGATTCTAACAGCCCTAGTCCTAATACTGAACCACACCATCTGGTGATCACTGGATGCAAAATGATCTCCCACTACAACATCAGAAACACTTTCACCATTGGTAAGCACCAAGTCCAGTATGGCCCCTTCACGTGTGGGGTCTGTTACCAATTGCCTGAATAGTTCTCCCTGTAGAGAATCCAGGATCTCCTTACTTCTAGATGATACTGCACTCCTTGGCATCCTTAGGTTATATTTCACTAGGATGTCATTGTCTCAGTTTATGGGCTCAAAGGTAATGTTATTTCCTGATTTGTCAAGGGACACCCAAAAAAGGCGGAAGGAGTTTCTGGCTTTACGCCAGAGAGCTACTGCTTTGGGTGCCCAATTTAAATTGAGGTTTCCTTGTAAGTGTGCTTTATTGTATCAGTCTAAGCATTTCTTGTTCTTTGAACCCTTACAACTCCTTAAATTTCTTCAGGTGAGGGAGGCGGGAGGGGGGGAGGTGGGATAATTCCTGTACTGGCTGCCATGTGTTATATCTTTGCTCAATCGATGTACACTTTTTCTTTATTATGATTACTTGTTTGGAACCTTATAGAGGTGTTAATATTGGGGACTAAGATGTAATGGAACTAATCTACTGACTATTGAGTGGTTGGTTATTTTGTTGTGTATTTCTTATGTTGATATGTGTAGTATATTCCTAATCTTTTTCTTTACTTGTAAAGTGGGAAATTGGTTTAAATAAAAAATTTAAAAAAAAAAGAAATATGAGGCCTAATGCCCAAAATGGCGCCTAGCACCGAAAAAGAAAAGTTTCTGAGGAGAAACAGTTCAAAGTATAAAAGATTTTGAGAAAAGAACCGGCGGTACCGGGAGGTGTCGTTCGGAGGCAAATGCGACCACAAGAAAACAATTTTAAAGACGGAATTTTCTGCGGTGACAGGGTATAGGTCCTGTCGGCTCCACAGAAAATGAAGAACTGAAGAGGGACAGTTGGAAAGGTGGGAAGGCAGCGTGCATGTGCTGAGGGATGCTCCCAAAAGTGTTCCTATTGGACGCTGGGGAGCGTTCCTGCGCAGGCTCCGTCGGTACCGACAATACCCATATCTGAAGACTACATTCCTGCTTGTTCCTGGAGATACTAATTTACCCCCTGAGACAGTAGAACAATGGACGTCTTGAGGTCTCATCCTCACCGGGAGGGGTCATGGACTGCACTAGAGGGCAGAGAAGCTATCCACACCCCTCAGTTAATGCAGCTTTTAAGATTGTTACATCAAAGAACTCATTGGTCAGCTATGAAAATAGGAGATTCAGTTTTGTCCCTGAAGTCTACTCCCTGGTTAAACAGATTGTTAAGGATTGCTTGCTGTGCTCAGCAAGTAATCCAAGGGGGGAGATGCAAAACCATGGAAACCATGGGCTTTTGTGCTTTTGTTCCTTTTGAGAGATTGCAAATTGATTTCAGACTTGAATCAAGGTTTAAATATATATTAGTTATTGTTGATCAATTAACTGGATGGATTGAAGCATTTCCTACTATCAATAAAAAGACTCAGCAGATTGCAAAAATATTGGTAAAGGAAATTGTGCCAAGATATAGTCCACCTACGGTCATTGATTCAGACCAGGGACCTGAATTTGCTTCAAATTTATTTCTGGGTTTCACCTGGAAACTCCACACTCCTTGGCATCCTCAGAGCTCAGGACAAGTTGAAAGAATGAATTAGACCTTAAAACTACAACTGTTAAACCTTTGCAAAGAAACCAAACTGACTTGGCTGGATGCTTTACCCTTAGCTCTGTTTAACATCCGCACAGCCCCAAGGGGAAGACCACCTCTAGGATGCGGACCTCAACCCCCGGAGCTTCCTACATATGTTTTACAAGGCTCTCACCTCATTTCTTATATTTTTCAGCAGCAGCAGTTGTTCTCTCTCCACAGGTATGCACAACAGTTCCAACCTCCTCCATTAGATGTGTGTCTGCATATTCATTCCAACCTGGAGAGTGGATCCTCATCAACGCCAACAAACACTACAGTCACCGTGGGAAGAGCACTTCCAAGTGTTACTAACCACCCCGACTGCAGTTAAAGTTGCCGGTAAAGGATCCTGGACTCACTGCACATGCTGTAAACAAGCACCACCCCCACAAGCGCCTGGACCAGGATGAGAAGCAGCCGACGACGGGGCAGCCAAAGCCCTAGCAGCTGGTGAGGGAGAGGAGAAGACTCCTGAAGAAAAGAGGTTCATGAAGGTCATACCGGACCAAGGCCTGAGGATAAAGTTAAGAGACTGAAATAATCTTATCTTTACTGATATTGTGACTCTCTATGCCTGCCTGCTATCTTTTTGGAAGGAGACCTTTGCCAGAAGAAACTCCAGTGCTTTATAGAAGGACTTTAGGGACTGAAAATATTGTATATCTCCTTTTCTTTCTGCTGTTCGCATTAGTTATTGTTGTATTTCTTGTATGGTTGTTTAGGATATGGGTAACCTCCATAGTCACAAGCCCTTTAGAATGATGTTTACTTATATTTTCTGCATTGCCTTCCTGCCCTTGAAAAGCCCTGGCTCTATGGCATTACAGGGGAGCCGGACTAGGGGGAAGGGATCGCTGCCTGTGTCATACATATAAGGATTACTCAGACTGTCCCTCCAATCTGATGAAAGTTGAATACCAGCCTTCTCCTTCTTTATGTCTAAAGCCAGAGCTTATAGGTACTCTTAGATTTACTTCTCATAATGCTTCTGTTTGTATAAAGGTTGATTCGGTTTGTGGTAAGAGTGTGATTCAGGCTCTGAAGGATAAACAACCATTGCTGAACAAGAACTTGATGGGTCACATAGGACCGCAAGGTGCCTAAAAACCAAAGCACTGTCACCACCCCGACCTCTGACCCTGAAGTCCTTGATCACTTTGGTCATTGGGAACAGCATTTATATGTAAAATTACTTAAAGATGTTGCCTTAAGGACAAGCCAAGATTGTTATATTTGTTCCCATGTTCCTTCACACTATCAAAGTGGTGTTCCCTTAATAAGCATAGAGGTTGCTTACGCTGATTATAATGTCACTAGCTTCACCCTATCCAAAGCTTTTAATACTTTTTCTACCTTCATTTCACTGACAAATTTAGGCCACAAGACTGTTTGCTTCCAGAGAGATGGGAAAGGCCAAAACCTAGGGAGAAGTGTCTGTCTGTATAGGATCATATATGAAAGTACTAACAACTCTGGGAACCTCCAGCACTCTTTTAGCCTTTATGACCCCACCTCACATATACTCACCTCTCCAGATTTAACTACTTTGTTATGCAATATTTCCTCTTGCTCCCTTTTGCCTCTACTTATAGGTAGACTAGCTTCCTAGGGACCTCTTCCAGGAACTTACTGGGTTTAGGGCCTTCTCTGTATTTCCAAAGGGAGGAAAAGGTACTTGTTTTATTGGCCTCGTGGTCCCTGGAGTGCAAATCACCCCTATACTCCCTGAGGGACGGTTAAGGAACCGGAGATCTCCATCTCCTAAAGAAAGCCATAATAAAGCCTTAGATAATATAGTGACCCAGTATGATGGGGACTCAGTGGGGAAAGGAATCATACCCAGTGTTTTCTTTAGTGTAGGCGTTATGAGGAATCATAAAGACATATGTACTCTTGCTTCTATTTTATCTGCTTTCCTGAATGAAACTGCTGGTGCTTTTGAAAATGTTAAGGAAGACTTGGGTCAGTAGAGAAACCTTGCACTATAGAATCGATGGGCCCTTAATTATCTCCTTGCTGCCCAGGGGGGCATGCGCAGTCTAATTGGAAGAACCTATCATATTAATGTCAGGCAAGATTTACAGAGACTCCTCCAAGATATTATTAGGGATAAGACTGGCTTAGGAAACTTTGCTGGGTAATTTGGAAACTAGGGTTGGCTACAACAACTTGTGTTCTATTCAGTCATAGGTGTTGCTCTCCTAGTCTCCCAAGTTTGGTTCAGATCTTCAAAGCTTGCCTTACTCCAGAAGACAATAATGAATGCTAATCTCCTTGTCTCTGAAATTCCCCTAATTGAGTCTCAAGTATGCTTCAAGCATCAGAGATGTAATCAGACATGCTCCCCACTCTGGCTCAAGGACCCCCCTGCCTACACAATGGCCAAGAAGAACCTGAGCAGAGGGAAGCAGGAGCAAAAGGTGTGATTGCCTCCTGGGACAAGAAGGCAATCAAAGGGGGGAATGAGATGGGAAAGGGGATAGCATGCTAGAAGAAAATGACTTGCTGGCTGAAATATCTGGCAACAAAGACAGGAGCAGCTGCACAAGAACACCCACAGGCTAAAACCAGATAAACTACCTTTACAACCAAGCTGACAAAAGAATGAGAAGGAGGAGGTAGAGAGATGCCTTTGCTAGAGTTATCTTCTCAGGCACACACACAAAGGAGTGGGGCATTAGCCACAAATACCTTAGATTGCAGGGAGAGATAAGGTAGACAGTAGCCACCCCTCAACTGACCAATCAAGGAATCCTAGCCATTAGGTACATTCCAGATATGCCACCTAGATAAGCAAGGGGCCCAGAGAATTCTTCCAAATTGCTATTCTGCTCTAACCCATGTGACAAACTGCTATGCTAAGGCTGTATAAAAACCCAGCTTGTATCCTGTGTGACTGCTGGACTCCTTGATAGCTTACTGTGAGCCAGCCCGTGCTATAGCAGTGAATAAAAAGATATCTGCCTGGAAAATGTGTTTTTCTCTCTTGCCTTGCTTGCTCTTGTTCTCTCCTTACCAGGTGTCGTCTGGACTGGACCGGGACCCCGCTAGATGCTCGTCCCACAACACTCTGAAACTTGAAAGAGCTTCAAGCACTGTTCCCCCTCAGCACTTGGCACTCCGTGAGTCAGAATCCTTGAGATGCTGTAGTTCTCTGCATCTCCTCTCTCCTCAGGTGCACTCTGCTGGTTTTCCAGTCTCCAGAAACCACTGAGAAGATGCCTGTAGTGGTTTGGCCTAAGCATCCTCAGGCACCTTAGGGTATGGCAAGGTGATGCTCAGATCCTTCTTCTTCTCCCTAAGTGCATGGCCCGAAGACCAGAGGCAGTGCCTGTGAGGCCAAAAGACCAGCATTTGAATTTGGTCTTGATCTTCATACCCCTGGAAAGTTCCCTCCAATTTTACAACTCCTCCTTCTTCACTTTATTATCTGCCAAGGGCCCTCCCAGCATTACTTCACTGGAGAGGATAGTTCTCCTAGGACAAGCAGAATGTGTCAGCCACACCTGGTGACGTCATCCAACGGCGCCGTGACGGAAGTGCTCTCCAGCTAGAAGCTTCTGAGCATGTGTGAGGTGGCCCCACCTCCCCGGTCCGCCCCTAGCCCGACCAGTTTCAATTCTTCCGCCTTTGCCTCAAGACGGATTTTTACACTCTCTCACCACTATGCCTAAACCTGGATTCAAACAATGTCCGCGATGCAAGCGGAAAATGAATATTACCGACACTCACCAGAATTGCCTCAGATGCCTCGGGGCGTCTCATAATGTCGAGGACTGTTCCTGCTGTGCCCGGATGTCTCCTAGGGCACGAAAACTCCGGGACTATTCTCTGAAAGACTTCCTGACTGCTCCGGAGCAAGCTCCTCAGACTGGCACCTCAGAGCGCAGTAAATCCGCCAAAGGGAAGGCTCCCATTAAAGCCTCTCGCCGGGCGGCCCAGGGCTCTGTGCCCCCACCTCCGACGGAAGGATCTGCCTCCTCCGCGGCCTCCGCGGTGCCTGGTGTAAGCCCCCCCACTGCCGGCTGCTCCTCTGATGTTTCTCCACGCGGCTCCAGCGACCCTGTTGTTTCGCTGCCCAGGGGAAGCCCCCCTACTGCCTGCCGCTCCTTGGGACACTCTCCTCTGCCATGCGGCTCAGGCAGCCACGGCCAAGATGGCGCCGCCCACGTGGCCTCGCCGGACTCCGCCCACAGAGACACTTTCCCCAACCGTATTGGCCGGAGCGGGTCCCTCATCAGCGCTGACGTCAGTCTGCTCCCTCAGCGCCGACTGCCTTCGCCCCGAGCCAGCGAACATGGGGCTGCAGCAGAAGTCCATCTCCGCGCCGACAGACAGCATCGCGCCGACGGCTCCCACCGCAGCAGCCATCACAAACGCCACAGCAGCCATCGCAAATGCCGCGCCGACAGCCGGGAGTCCCCCCATCGGCGCGGCAACAGCGGCAAGAGCCATTCAAGTGCCCACAGGAGCAAGAGGCACAGGAGGGACTGTCACTCCCGATCCAGCAGTGGGAGCGCTGCCAGCGGGTCCTCCCGCGGCCGCGGGGAAAGCAGGCGATCCAGCTCCCATTACAGCAGAGGACACAGGAGCAGCAACTCTTCTGGGTCCAGCACTTCTGAAGCAATTTTACAACTGCTGACATGCCTGGTGCAGCAAACTGCTCCTCCAGGCCGGGACAACTCATCTGCAGCCCCCTTGGATGTACAACCTTCAGCTGAGAACAGGGAGAGATCCCCCACTCTGGCCTTGCCTGAGCGAACTCCTTCAAGGGAGCGAAGTCCGTCCCCTACGCTGGGACCAGACTCGGGAGGGAGCGCGGAAGAGGAAGAGGGACCAGAATCCCCTTCGTCCAAATCTACTCCAAACGAGCAGGGGGAGATGCAGACGCAGGTGCCTGAAGACCTTACCTATCCTAAATTCTTGAAGAAAGTCATTGCTAAACTGGGCCTCACCAAGGAGGAGGCCTCCGACGGGAAGGATCCGGAGGTCATGAAATACCTCAGCGGCCCCAAGCCGGCCTTGGCTCTCTCCCTTCACCGGAAGCTCAAGGACAAGCAGTCCACCCTTTGGCAGTCTCCTGCCTCCGGCCAAGCCTGCGCCAGATGCCTGGACAGCAAATACCTCCTCCAGACAGCACCTGGTTTTGACAAGCCTCAGCTGCCCCACCAATCCATTGTGGTAGCTTCAGCACTCAAGAGATCTAAGTTTTCATGCACACAAACTACCCATCCTCCAGGTCGGGAACCTAAGTTCCTCGACGACCTAGGGCGGAAAGTATTCCAAGGAGCGATGCTGAGTGCCAAGATATCAGCGCATCAGTTCCAACACCTGTTGTTCCAAGACGCCCTCCTAGCCGAACATAAGGGCCAACTGCTCACTCTTCCTAAGCAATCCCAGCACACTGCTTCAGCCACGCTCCAAGAAATGGCCGAATGCTCCAAGCACCTGATGAGCACGGCCTTCGATGCCTTTGACACGGCCATCCGGACGGCGGGCACGGCCATTGCAGCTCACCGCTGGGCCTGGCTACGTGCTTCCGGCCTGTCGGATAACACTCACAACAGGATTGCTGACGCCCCCTGCCTGGGAGACTCCCTTTTTGGGGACAAGGTCGCAGACACGGTGAACGGCCTAAAGGAGGACTGCACCACTCTGAAAACATTAGCGGTGGACAGACTCGAACGCCCCTCCTGGTCACAGAAAGGGAGCTATTTCCGCAAGCCCTTCTCCTCGTCAAAAAGATACTACGGTTCCAATAGACAGTGGCAGGCCCCGAAATTCAAGCAGAACTACAACAAATCGTCCTTTCAGAGACAACCGCAAAGAGAACGCAAGCAGAAGCAAGCAAACCCTCAGCAGTCCGGTAAGAACACATCCTCCTTCTGACAATCCGCTCCGGCTGGCCACAAGTGTCCCCTCTGCCCCGCCGGTGGGAGGCCGCTTGTCCAGCTTCCTGTCGGCCTGGCAGGAAATCATCACGGACCAGTGGGTCATCCAGATTATCCAAGCAGGCTACCACTTACGGTTCTCCTCCCCACTGTGGCAGCGCACGCAACCCACCAGCAAACCTCCGCTGCACCTGGAAGCTGCCCTCTCAGACCTCCTGCAGCAACTCATCAGGGCATGGACGATCGAGCGGGTTCCCTCCAACGAAATCAACACTGGCTTCTACTCCCGGTACTACTTCCTTATTCCCAAGACGTCTGGGGGCCTTCGCCCTATTCTGGACCTCCGCAAGCTGAACAACTTCCTCTTGAAGGAGAAGTTTCGAATGTACTCCCTGAACTCCATCCTTCCCCTCATCAGAGCGGGGTACTGGATGGCTACTCTGGACCTGCAGGACGCTTACTCTCTCATTCCAATCCATACCTCTCACAGGAAATTCCTGAGGTTCATAGCAATGGGTTGCCACTACCAATATCGTGTGCTTCCCTTCGGCCTCTCCCCAGCTCTCAGAGTTTTCACGAAGTGCGTAGCTGTGGCAGCGGCACACCTCCGCAGACAAGGGCTCGCCATATTTCCCTACCTGGACGACTGGCTGATATCGGCACCCTCCGCCTCAGAACTCAGAACAGCAGTGCGAGAGACGACGATCCTGCTGACCAAGCTGGGTTTCTTACTCAACATGGAGAAGTCTCGGTTAGAACCCACCCAACGCACGGAGTTCATCGGGGCAATAATCGACACTACCACATCCAAGGCTTTCCTTCCCGAGAACCGGCGGAAAACCATCATCCACCTCGCCAAGAAGGTATCAACCGCGAAACAGACCAAGGCCCACGACATCCTACGCCTTCTGGGTCACATGGCAGCAACTACTTCAGTCCTTCCCTTGGCCAGATTGCACATGCGCACACTCCAGTGGCACCTGCGCTCACACTGGAAACAACTGTCTCAACCACTCACCACCCTCATCCCGATCAAACCAAGGGTAAGCCAGAGCCTACGCTGGTGGATGGGGTCAGCCAATCTCTCCGTGGGCAAGAGCTTGCAACCCTGCAGCTATCAGCTCATCCTGACCACGGACGCCTCCTCCACGGGCTGGGGAGCCCACCTGTTACACCTCAGCACACAAGGAGCTTGGACCAGAGCGGAACAATCCCTCCACATCAACGTTCTCGAGCTCCGGGCGGTCAAGTATGCACTCCAGACTTTCATGCCCCACCTTGCTGGGAAGACAGTCTTGATCCAGACTGACAACCAGGTGACAATGTTCTACCTCAACAAGCAAGGGGGTACGGGCTCTCGTCCTCTCTGCAGGGAGGCACTCGAGACGTGGTCTTTGGCCCTGGCCCACAACTGCCTGCTACAAGCGACTTACCTCCCGGGAGAGCAGAACGTGCTAGCGGACAGACGGAGCAGGCAGCTCCAACCCCACGAGTGGACACTTCACGAGGACGTGGCGGAGTCCATCTTCCTACGTTGGGGGAATCCACGGATCGACCTTTTTGCCACCGAGGTCAATTCCAGATGCCCCCTCTTCTGCTCGAAATGCCCATCACCCCTGAGAGTGGCCTCCTATGCATTTGCAGTACCGTGGGGGGATTGGGAACTGGCCTACGCCTTCCCCCCAAACCCCCTCCTGACAGCCACCATACAGCGCATCATCAACGACAAGGCACACATCATCCTGATTGCGCCCTACTGGCCACGACAGATGTGGTTCTCCCTGCTACTGCAGCTTTCACAGGAACCTCCCATCCGATTACAGCTGCAACCGGATCTGCTCACCCAGAACGATGGCAAAACCTGGCACCCCAATCTTCAGACTCTTGCATTGACAGCCTGGAGGCTGAGAGGGTAGGCCTCCGCGACTCCACTTACCCGCGGAGGTACAGCGAATCGTGCTGGTGTCCAGGAGACCGTCCACTAGAAAGTCATACAGTCTCAAGTGGAAACGTTTCAGTATCTGGTGCGCAGGCCAAGGAATTCCACCAGCCTCTTGCCCTGCCCCTATGATACTACAGTACCTCTCCTCTCTCTTCAGCCTGGGCTTGAAGCCTCAGTCCATCAAGATACACCTCGCAGCCATTGCGTCCCTGCAACAGCTGCGAAGCAACTCACCCACGGGCTCCATGGCCGCCCTTCCCATCGTGACCCGCTTCATGAGAGGCCTCAGGAACCTGCAGCCCCCGGTTCAGAAACCAGTTCCCTCTTGGGACCTCAACATTGTCCTCCAGCAGCTGACACAGGAGCCCTTCGAGCCCCTGCACTCCGCGGGAGGTAAATTCCTATCCTGGAAGACACTCTTCCTCATCGCCATCAGATCCGCAAGGAGGGTTAGTGAGCTACAGGCCTTAGTGGCTCACCCCCCGTACACCAAGATTCACCACAATAGGGCATCCCTCCGGACACACCCGAAGTTTGTCCCCAAGGTCGCCTCTGTCTTTCACGTCAACCAATTGGTGGAACTGCCCTCCTTCTTCCCGGCCCCCCCCGGGTCTCCAGAAGAGCAACGCCTCCATTCACTGGATTGCGTCCGAGCCCTGCGCATCTACATCGACAGGACGGCCACCATCCGTCGGGGGACCCAGCTCTTTGTGTCCTTCGACCCCAACATCACCAAGCGCACACTCTCCCACTGGATATCCGACTGCGTCGCCTACTGCCTACAAAAGGCAGGCGCGCATCCAGCAAACAAGGCGAGCGCTCACCAACTCCGCGCGTTAGCCACCTCCCTCGCCAGTGCACAGGAGGTCCCAGTAAGCGAGATCTGCAAAGCCGCCACCTGGTCCTCGCACCTCACCTTCCAGAAACACTACTGCCTAGACCTCCAGGCAGAAGCCGACAGCTCATTTGGCCGAGCGATCCTATCAACGGTAGCAGGATCCACCATCCCGGACGCTGCCGGAGGCACCGACCAAGTCGCAGCCCACGGGACAGCGACCCATGTGCCTCTACCCCGGTGCTGACAAGGGTAGCCCATACGGACTTGACTTGCATCCTGATGGTTGTTATTTGCACAATGCTAATTGCACAGTTGATGTTTCAATTGCACTGTTTGTTAATTGCACTTGATGTTCTACCTTGCTGCATGTTGCACAGTTGAATTTGTTCTACCTCACGACAGATGGCCTGTATGTTCTGCACTTTATTGTTATTTGCACTAGTTGCACAATAAACGATTGTTTTCATTCGCTGACGCCTTCAGTTGTGTCCTCCATACCTGGTATCCTGTCTCAGGCCCCCCTCAGCCACAGCGCAGAACAGATAGCTTGGGAGACACCAGGTGTGGCTGACACATCCTGCTTGTCCTAGGAGAAAACAGAGTTACTTACCTGTAACGGAGTTCTCCGTGGACAGCAGGATAGGTCAGCCACACGATCCCGCCCACCTCCCCTCTGAGAGTGGCCTGCGCGGTCCGCGCCCTAGCCTCGGGGCACAGCTAATTACGCACTGGTCGGGCTAGGGGCGGACTGGGGAGGTGGGGCCACCTCACACATGCTCAGAAGCATCTAGCTAGAGAGCACTTCCGTCACGGCGCCGTCGGATGACGTCACCAGGTGTGGCTGACCTATCATGCTGTCCACGGAGAACTCCGTTACAGGTAAGTAACTCTGTTTTACATGACTGGCAAGAACACTCCCTCCTGTTCAAGAATCAGGATGAGTCAGAGGCATCAGCAAAGGTGTTTCTAGTAGAGACATTAGAATTCCCCATAAAGCAGATAGACATTAGTGCAATGGTGCCAAGAGAAATTGTGAATACTTCATATATAAGCAAAGTCTTGTACTGAGTAGGGGTGGATACTGAATAGCTTTTCATTTCATTTTTTGTTAATTCATTTGTTACATTTCATTAAAACAAACAAAAAAAGACAAAAGTCCTTGAAAAGCAAACAAAAAGAAACAATGTCTGCCCCCTCCCTCCAAATCACCACTGCTGCCCCTTTTAAATAGTTTTTTAAAAAAGCATTTTCCCTGTACCTCTCGAGGTCTTCCACCTACCTCTCTTGCAATTTGGTGCCTTCATAGGGCAGCATCAATCTCCTTTCACTCCTCTTCCCACTCCCACTCCACCCAAAAATGGTGCTGGCCTCAGATCAGGCAGGAATGAAAGGGGATCATTCATGCCCTAAGAAGAAAACAAATGGTAAGGTGTGCGTGTGAAGGCCTAAGGGAGTGCTAGCTTTGTGTTTTATTTTGTTTTTAATAATTTAAATAGTGCCAGTGGTAGTGTAACCAGATGAGAGAAAAATGAAATAAATAAATACCTGGGAGATCCCTGGGTGACAAAAGCATTGTACAGGCTTTTAAAATGGAAAAAATGTGTTTTACAGCTCTGGGAAGCTGTAGGAAGGAGGTAGAAACAGCAGCTTGTTTTTTGTTTTGAAAAATGAAACTGGAGTTAAAACAGGGGATTTTTTTACCTGCCTGGGTCTTCTGGAGTGCTTCAGGGGCTGGGCAGGCTTTTGAGAGGCATGGGGAATAAAGAAAATGATTGCAGAGAAAATTGGAAAGCAGCTGTAATGGCAGAGCTGTCCAATCCAAATTGTTAAATCTTATGGGAGACTTTGAGCTTAGGGACTGAGCGAAGATTTTGGTACTTGTCGCTGTCTGGTAACACTGGGAAAGTGAGGCTGTAATTTTGCTTGGCCAGAGAATTGCCTCATGGAATGCTGGGAAGTTTGAGAGTTGTGGCAGTTGGGATTTGAATATGGTGTTGGATGGAGGTATGCTAGTGTGTGGGAATGCCAGAGGCCTCTGAGGATGTGATTGTAGAGAGAATGTGGGATATGGCAGTTAGTTGTAGCTGAATGAAGTATAAGAGAAGGTGAGTGGTTTAAAGTTTATTTTTACAGTTTTTTAGTTGTGCTGTAGGTGAGGTAAGGGTAGGACCAGATGTTTCTCCCTTTTGTATTGAAAGAGTGGTCTCTCTTGAGAAAAAGGTAAATTTCTGGAATAATTGAGGAAAACTGTTAAAAAAGAAAACAAAACAGGTTTTGTTTTTTTTTTCCTGTGAGATTAATTGTGAAACAAGAATTGGTATTGGCTTGAAGATTTGTGAAACTGAGTCAGTGAGGATTTCTCAGAAGTGTAATTATTTGGCTAAAATTGGAGATTAAGTGCATTAAGCTTAAACTATGTTCAGAAAAGACTAGTGCACAGGGAAACCTTGTGGTTTATGGAAAAACTGATATGGTAAAAGGGTTTAAAAAGGCAAGAAGTTCATTTTTCTAGGTTTTAGATGTGAGTGCCTGAGTTAGAACAACTGAAACAGGGAATGGAATATTTTTGCGTGACAGTGCTGTAAGATTTAAAAGTTTTACTTTGGTGCTGCAGCTCAGGGTTGTTGTTTTTTTTTAAGTTTTAGTTCAAGTGCATGATAGTTGGTGTGACAGGAGTAGTTTGAGTGGGAATGGTTGGAAGCTTGTATGGGATTTGAATGGGAGCTGATTGGGAGTGTAGGGAAAAGTGTATGGGGGGCGGGGTTCTCCCCCTAAAAAGAAATCTCTTTGCACAGGAGAGTCTTGTTGAGCCCCATCGCAGAAGACTACTGAAGGATAAGTAGTGCTACCAACACAACGCAGAATACTTACACATTTGAGCTCAAAAATTTTGAAAGAAAAGCTGAAGGCTGATTTCTAAATGAGTTTTTAAATTTATTTATGAGTACCATATTTATTATCCATGGATATTTATTCCTTTCCTGTAATCAGGAATGGGTTTTAAAGTATTAAAAACTGATATTCCAGCTGGTACTGTATTTTAAATATTATTTTGGAAATTCTTAAGTCTGTGATTTGTGGCATAGTGAGCCTGGCAGAAATGTACGCGGATATGACATGTTACCACTGATCCGATTGTTCAGACAGGGGTGGGATGGAATTTTAATACCAACTTCATTTGAAATAATTGTAACTTATGTCATTTGTAAATATACCTCCACATATATTTGCCATCTAATCTGGGGAATAAAGAAATCTTTTAATTGTAACATCACTGGTCCCTTATCTTTTATTTAGTTTAGCTAATTGGTTGTTCCTTCCTACTAAGTAGAAAGGTATTCCAGGGGGATCTTAGTGTTTTGTACCAGTTGTTAAAAGTTTAATCTCTCCCAGAAAGTGACAACTGCTCTGGCTAACATGAACATTTTATATTTTAAGGAAAATCTCATTGTTTGACTAACAGAGACTGTGGCACGGGGTTTACAGTAGCTTGAGTGGGAGAGGACATCAGTGACACAAAAAACAAAACAAAACAAAATGTAGCCAAAATGGAAATAGAGCAACATTTCATTGTTCTTTTTATCTTTTGTTTCAGTCAAACAATCCAGCCATCCCTATTTTAAGCCTGCAAGTGCTCTGTGTCCTGCAGGTCTGGCGCAAACATGTCAGTGTAATTTTGGAAGAGGTATGAACAGCTGATTAATGGATTATACTTTAACTCTGAGTGCAGATAAAATGGAAGCTTTTTCACTAGAGACAAGCTTAACTATGTGCTGTGCAGAACACTGTGGTTTTTTATTGTTTTTGTTATACCAGAGATCACACAACAGTTTTGCTTATAAAACAGACTAATTAACTGTGCTTCTTAAATCGCACGTTCCTGGTTCCCAGGTCAAGGATCCCTGGACACCTGTTACCTTAACTTCAGGCACAGTTCTTAGACAGATCCTGAGTGAGTTCACGGCTGAGTTCCCATCCCTTAGTGCTCTGGCCTTTTTGGACTCCTGTATTCATACCAGTGCTGTTGCAGGTTTCACCATGGATACAGATCTCTCCTCTTCACAAGAATAGATAACTCGAACTCCAAAATACTCACGTTCTCCTTTTGTGCTAACCTAGGGTTTATGCAGTTTACAGACCTGCAAACTGTGTAAAGAGGGAATGCACAACCATTAGGCAAACTAGGCAGTTGCATAGGGCAGCAGCAGAGTATCAGCAGTCAAAGTAAAACAAGAGATCCTGACAGTTATACAAACTCAAAGAGCCACCAGCTCATTCTTTTACCTGCAGGAAGAGTGGGCTCATGTATACATACAAAACAAAATTTAATATTTAAAATTAATGGGGAGGGGGAGGATATTCCAAGGCACTTATAGTTTGCAGACCTGTTGAGCTGCATATTCAGCAGTAGGAAATCCTTGCCTAACATTTGCTGTGTATCGCTAACTGGGCAGCAGCTCAATATCGCTGCTGCCCGGTTAGTGACGGGTGCCGGCTCCACTCCATCGTGGAATGCACCGATGTTAACTGCTTAGCATCATGGCATGTAGCTGCAGCACCATGTTAGTTCTGCTGAATATCGAGCTTAGCAGCATTTACACACTTTGCAAGTTTGCAAATTGTGTAAATGCCTTAGAATATTCCACACCCCCCCCCCCCCCATACTTTGAAATATTTAATTTTGTTTTGTATGTATGTGTGGGCCCACTCTTCCTGCTGGAAAAAGAATGAGATGGTGGCTCTTTGAGTTTGTATAACTGTCAGGATCTATTATTTTACTTTGACTGCTGCTGCTGCTGCTCCTCAGAAGCTGCTGCCCCAGGAAACCCTGGTCTAACTTCCACCGTTTGCTAACTGGGTGGTGGCTCAATATTGCTGCCCGGTTAGTGACCGACAAAGGTGGCTAATCCGGATATTCAATGTCGGGGCTGGATATGACCCTGGCATTGAATATCCAGGTTTAAATTCCAGCACCAGCTGCTAGCCGCATTAGCAACACTAGCTTCCGGCACTGAATATCCCCCCATGATGTCCAAATAGGCATTTTTACAGAATTGTTGTGGGAGTAGTGGTGCTGCAATGCTCTTGAGAGTGGAGGTCATAAGACTGAAGGTTCACCTAGGGTGCTCTAGATCCTTGTACTGACTCTGTGTGTAAATCCCACTTCCTTTTCGTCCCTGTAGTCGTGTCCCGGAACCATTGAGTTTAGAATTTCATCCAGCAGCTTTGACGACCCCTGCATAAATAGGCAAGGACTGCCCCTTTCCTCCAGTAGTTTCAGTCTCCAAGCAGCTGGAGAAAGTTCTGAGCCTGGGTCTGGGCGCTCTCAGCACAAATAAGCAGAGCTACTGTAAACTCTTAATTTAAGGTAAATTTAAGTCAAATTTATCTCTTAAACTTTTAGATTTGTTGTTTTAAAAGCAGAGTCAGTTTTTTGATTACCGGTTTTCTTATTGCAGGGCAGAATGGGCGGCTGTTTGAGGTGTCCTTTGCCATTGCTGACAGCGTCTGTTTCTTTCTTTTTCTCCCCCCCCCCTCCGATTTTCTTCCCCGACACTATAACGAGCATTGGGGGACGGATCCGGTACTACTTCCTCCTTGCTCCCGAACCTGTTTGAACGGGTGAGGAGCAGGTAGCAGGCTTGAGCCGCAGCACCGGAGAGCAGGGAGAAGCAGGTGCTTTCAGGCGGCGGCTGCAGCGCCGAAGCCGCGGTTCAGCTGAGCTCCGACGCGGTTTAACGCCCTTCCCCTCCCCGTGAAAGAGTTGAATCGGAGGTAGGCGATAGTGCGGGTGAGGGGGGAGGACTGGAGGCCTCGTTGGTTAGGGGCCTTGCGAATCGTGCGTTTCGGCCGGGCTGCATGAGTTTGCGCGGGAAGCGCGCCGGTGGCCATTTTATCATGGTAGACTTGGAGGGGTAAGTGTGAGTGCCTGCAGGCTCCAAAAATCTCCATTTAATTGCGGAATTGTGCAACAGAATTTGATATCTGTGCAGTGTAGTTTTATACAAAAAAAAAAAAAAAAAAAAATTTCAGTTTGAAATTGCAAGTTAGTATGCCGGCTCGGCCATGCTGTTTAGTTTGTGGCACGAGGCGCAGCACAGTATTGGAGTCCGGGGTGTGCAGGGGCTGCACCCACGAGGCAGCCATCATGGAAAAAGCACTGGACTTGGGGACCGGAGAGCAATTGGCGGTTACTCAGGAAGAAGGAGATGTCCTGCCCTCGTCGCTAGTCCCCTCGGAGCCGGTAGCCGGGCCGTCTTCTGGAATAGGACCGTCTCCTCCGCTAGGCTGGGCCCAAGCGGGGGGGTCTACCGTAGTCCCGCCGGATTTCTTCAAATTTATGCAGCAGGATTTTGCCTTGTTGCAACCCGGAATGGCGGCACCTCCTCCGGTAGCTCGAGGGGTGAAGCAGCTTGGTTCCTCATTGCAATCGGAGGAGGGGTCTTCCCCTGCCAAGAAGAGTAAGGGGGTGGGGGTTGAGGGCCCAGCGTCTCCGCTCTGGGGGAATCTAGAAGCGGCTGACGGAGTAGAGGAGGTCTCGAGTGACGAGTTAGAAGAAGGGGAGTTGGCTGACTCAGAACAGCAGGCTAGAGTAGTCAGAGTGTTCAGACGAGAGGAGCTGCCAGCTCTGATTGCCAAGACTCTCAAAGCGTTGAACATGCCCTCAGCGGTACCGTCTTTGGAAGAAGTGTCGGAGGATCCGCTGCTGCAGGCGGTGTGGATGTCCCAGCGAGTGTTCCCCGTTCATAGAGTATTTAGGAACATGATTCAGGAGGAGTGGGATTTGCTGGAAGCTGCTCCTAAGAGGTTCTAGGGCTTTGGCTAGGCTATATCCACTCTCCGATCAGGATAGGGAGCTTTTTCGCTCTCCTAAGGTAGATGCGGCAGTATTCGCAGTTACTAAGAAGACTAGATTCCGGTGGAGGGCGCCGCAGCATTGAAAGATGTTGAAGACAGGAAATTAGATACCTTGTTGAAGCAGGTGTTTGATATTAGTGCTCTGTCCATGCAGGCCTCGATAGCAGGGGCATGGGTGGCGAGAGGCTGTCTGCGATGGTCCCAGATGTTACAGGGGGATCAGTTGGGTGAGCAGGTTGCTGAGATAGGTGGTCCCCGACTCCAGCCACACTATCTAGCAGATATCCATTACGACCTCATTAGTGGGCTAGCTAAGAGTATGGCTTCCGTAGTGGCAGCGCGGCGGTATCTATGGTTGAGAAACTGGTCTGCCGACAGTTCCTCTAAGGCTCATCTGAGCAAGCTTTAGGGGGAAGCTTTTTGTTTGGAGAGGATTTAGATAAGTTGGTTAAAGATCTCGGGGAATCTAAAGGGGGACGATTGCCTGAGGACAAACCTAAGCAGGGCCGGATGGCTACGGGGCCCAAGGAGGTTCAGAGAGAATTTCGTAGGTTTCGGTCCTCTCGCTTTGGCCAGGGGCAGCGCGGAAGGTTTCCGGTGCGAGGCCAGGGATTTCAGGGGTGGCCAGAGGTTTTGCGCCCTTTCAATCCTCAAGCCTTAAAAAGCCACAATGAGATAAGGGGGGCTCAGGTGGGGTTCATGCCCATGGGGGGTCATTTGCGGGAGTTTTACCCTGCCTGGGTCCACCTTATGTCAGACCAGTGGGTGCTGGAGATCATTTGAGAGGGCTATGCGCTAGAGCTCCATCGACCAGTGTTAGATTCTTTTGTCCAGTCGCCTTGCAGAGCCCCACAAAAAGTCCGGCAGTTCGGGAGACACTGCTGCGTCTGCTGCAGCTCAGGGCAGTGGTGCCCGTTCCCTCTGACCAGTGTGGATACGGTCGATACTCCATCTATTTCGTGGTTCCGAAGAAGGAAGGCACTTTTCGGCCGATTCTAGATTTGAAAAGAGTGAATCGATGTCTCCGGGTAGTCCATTTTCGTATGGAGACATTGCGATCCGTGATTGCGGCGGTCAGAAAGGGAGAGTTCTTGACGTCTTTCGACCTCACGGAGGCTTATCTGCATACCCCCGTTCGGCAGGAGCATCAACAGTTTCTGCGATTTGCGGTTCCCATGGGGCATTTTCAATTCCAGGCCTTGCCTTTTGGTCTAGCGACGGCGCCTCGGACTTTCACCAAGATCATGGTGGTGGTGGCAGCAGTGCTCTGCAAGGCAGGGGTGCTGGTGCACCCGTATTTGGACGATTGGTTGATTCAAGCAAAGTCAAAGGAAGAGAGTGCCGCCACCACCGCCAAGGTAGTGCAGGTATTAGAGAGCCTGGGCTGGGTGGTCAACTTTGCAAAGAGCAGGTTGGTCCCCTTGCAGTCTCTGGAGTATTTGGGGGCACGGTTCGAGATGGAGCAGGGAGCGGTGTTTCTCCCGGATCAGCGAGCCCGCGGTTTGCGAGAGTTCGTGAGGATTTTCCTATCTCAGCAGGCGCCGACTGCGTGGCAGTATCTGCAGGTGCTCGGGACGATGGTGGCCACGATCGAGGTGGTGCCCTGGGCCAGAGCTCACATGACCATTGCAGAGGGCCCTGCTCCGGCGATGGTCTCATCAATCAGATGCATTATCCCGGCGGCTGGTCTGTCCGCTGGAGGTGCGACACGAACCTCGCTGGTGGTTATGGACGGAGAGTTTGGAGACGGGGATGCCTCTGGAGGTTCCATCCTGGAGACTTTTGACGACAGATGCCAGTCTGTTGGGATGGGGAGCGCACTGTGAAGGGAGATTAGCCCAGGGGCAGTGGTCTCTGATAGAGAAGGAGTGGTCGATCAACAGGTTGGAGATGAGAGTGGTGTATTTGGCCCTTCTGGAGTTTCAGCCGTGGCTGCGGGGAATGGCGGTGTGGGTGCTGTCCGACTATACAACGACAGTAGCCTACATCAATCGACAGGGTGACACAGGAAGTGTGGCGTTAGAGGAAGAGGTGAGTCAGCTGTTGAACTGGGCCGAGCTGAATTTGAGGAGTCTGTCAGCGCAGCACGTGGCTGGAGTAGACAATGTCGAGGCAGATTTTTTAAGTCGCCGCAGGGTGGATCCCGGAGAGTGGGTGCTTCACCCGGGAGTCTTTGCTCTGGTAGTGCAGCACTGGGGACCTCCTATCATGGATCTAATGGCGACATTCGACTCGGCAAAGGCGGCCCGATTTTACAGTAGAAGGTGAGAACGGATGTCGGAAGGGCTCGATGCGTTAGCACAGAGGTGGCCGGCGGAGGGCCTTCTCTATGTCTTTCCGCCTTGGGCTCTCATAGGCCGAGTGGTTCAGCGCATAGAGGGGCACACAGGCCGCGTAGTTCTGGTGGTGCCCGATTGGCCCAGAAGGCCTTGGTATGCGGACATGGTGCGGCTCTTAGTGGACAAGCCGTGGAGACTGCTGCAGCGGGAGGATCTGTTGCTTCAGGGGCCGTTACGTATGCCCCAGGTGAATCGGTTCTTGCTTACGGCATGGCTCTTGAAAGGGCTAGGATGAAGGCCAAGGGTTATTCTGTGGCGGTCATTTCTACATTGTTGAAGGCGCGGAAGCTATCTACGTCATTGGCGTATATTTGGGTCTGGTGCATTTTTGAGGCCTGGTGTGCACAGCGGAAGCTGCGGCCCTTAGGAGCGTCGGTTCCACAAATTCTTTCGTTCTTGCAGGATGGCGTGGAGAAGGGTCTCGCGGCTAGTTCTTTGCGAGTGCAGTTGGCAGCGATATCTTGTTTCTGAGGTAAGATACAAGGTCAGCTGTTAGGGACGCACGGGGAAATTAGGAGATTTTTGCGTGCTGTGTTACTCATGCGTCCTCCGCGTCGGTGTTCAGTGCCGACATGGGATCTGAACTTGGTGTTGGACGCCTTGGTCAGAGAACCGTTTGAGCCTTTAGGTAAGGCCTCGCTGAAGGATCTGACATTGAAGACGATTTTTCTGGTAGCGATTTGCTCCGCTCGCAGAATTTCGGAGTTACAGGCTTTGTCCTGTAAGGAGCCGTATCTTTCCTTCTTCATTCACAAGGTGGTGTTGCTTCCGGTGCCAGCATTCTTACTTAAGGTGGTTTCGGCGTTTCATGTTAATCAGGTGGTGTCTCTTCCGGTATTCACGGGGGAACAGGAGGAAGCGAAGGAAAGTAGATTGCATTTGCTTGATGTTAGGCGTGCACTCAAGAGATACCTCTGTGGGACGGCGGCCTTCCGAAGATCGGACAGGTTGTTTGTATCATTTGGAGGGCTGCGGAAAGGGGAAGTGGCTGCGAAGTCATCCATTTCCAGATGGTTGAAGGAGACGATTGCAACTGCGTATATTCTGAAAGGTAAGGTGGTGCCGGAGGGTCTGCGAGCTCATTCGACTAGGGCGCAGGCGGCGTCTTGGGCGGAGTTCAGTTTGGTGCCAGCCGAAGATATCTGTAGGGCGGCAACATGGTTGTCGTTGCATTCCTTTTCCAAGCATTATAGGCTGGATGTGCAGGCGGCTGGAGATGTTTGTTTTGGATCTGCGGTACTTCAGGCTGGGCTTGCAGGGCCCTCCCGTTGATATTCACTGCTCTGTTACATCCTCAATGGTTCCGGGACTGGACTAGAGGGATGAAATGGAAGATGAAATTAGACTTACCTGCTAATTGTTGTTCCTTAAGGAACTCTAATCCAGTCCCGGATCCCTCCCGCTATATTGGGGTTTTTTGGTTTTTCAGCCTGAAGTTACTGGTGGGCAGTGATGTATTTTTTAAGGAGGGTTCTTTGTAGTGCTCAGTTGGAGGGAGCGGCTGGCTTCCTCTTGCAGCAGTACTTTCTTGCCTTTTGGAGGTACTTTTGCGTCCAGTCGGGCATGGTTTTACCTGTTTAGGCTGCTGCCTTAAGGATGCGAAGATTTAAAAAAAAAAAAGTGTTTGGTTCAGTTTAGTGAGTTATTTAATTAATCATTTAACTACTTATTTGTTGCTCTGCTGAGTTTGCTTTGTCAATAGGTACTGGAGGAAAGGGGCAGTCCTTGCCTATTTATGCAGGGGTCGTCAAAGCGATGACGTGTTTCAGTCTCCAAAGCTGCTGGAGGAGATTCTAAACTCAATGGTTCCAGGACTGGGCTAGAGTTCCTTAAGGAACAACAATTAGCAGGTAAGTCTAATTTCATCTTATCGGGATATTCAGTGACACTTATGCAGGTAGTGCCACTGAATATCCCCTCCTTGGCCAATTAAATGCCTCATCACTAACCCGTTAATGATGGAGCGTTCCAGGAGTGGAGCGGGGGGTGGCACCTTTAGTTTGTCAATCAATGGATGAATGTCACTGCTGACTGGTTAGCTAAGGTGCTATCTGGGCAAACAGGATATTCATGTAGATCTCCGGGAACGGCCTGGTGCTGAATATACAGTTTAAAATTAAAACAATGACTGCCAGCCACTTTAATAGTGCTAGCTGCCACTGCTGAATATCTCCTCTCCCCCCCCCCCCCCACCCCATATTTTCAGTTTCAATGACATGATTTATTTTCAACATGCAACCATACTAATGTCAAGTTTGACTGATATTTATTTATTTTATTTATTTACATTCTCTTATATACCGCGCTATTCTGCATCAGTGCGGTTTACATTGAACAAACTGAAATTACATTGAACAGGGCATTATAACTTGGAGATAACTATTTTACAGGGAACATGGGCTATGGAGGGTTAAGTGGCTTGCCCAAGACCACAAGGAGCACCTGTGGGACTAGAAACCCCAGTCCTTCCGGCCCAAGTTTGCTGTCCTCTAGTGGGATTTGAACCACCGACCTTCCGGCCTGAAGTACCTTGCCCCAATCACTAGGCCACTCCTCCACTCCTAACTAACTAAGAATGAAATACACTGCAGTAATGTCTAGTTTAAGTAGCCAGAAAGCAATTTTCAAAGGCATTTCTACTCATAAAACCTTCATTTATATGCAGAAATAAAGTTTTGATAATTGTCCGCCACATATGCATATAAATGTGTGTTCCTTATCGTTCCTCCAGTTCAGTCCACCACCTCTGGGTTGTGAACCTCCTCCTGCAGCTTGGAGACTGGGCATGTCAAAATTGTGACATCACTGGATGTAGCCTGCTGGTCTCTCCCATCAGCCCCAGTGTGTCCAGTCTCCATGCAGCAGGAGGACGTCGTGAGCCTAGGTCTGGGCTCACTAGAGGAACAGATAAGGAGCCTGTAATGTAGGCTAGCTTAGGTTAATTTGGTTCCATTCCTTGAAAATGTTGAGTTTGGTTCTGTTTCTTTAAAAAAAAGAGAGAGGAAAGAAAAAAGTTTTACTTTCTGGCCCGGTCCCTGTCTGTCTGCTTTTGTCTGGCACTGTTAAATTCTTTTGTTGGGCGGTCAGATCTCTCCCCCCTGACTCTCCGGGGGAGAGCTCTCAAACAGACGCACACTCTTACCCCGCCGATCCCGCGGAGTTCGCAGGGTTCGCGGTCGCGGTAGATCAAGCAGAGGGCAGCACTGCTGGGTGCTGTTTCACCGGCGGCATACTCCGGTGTGAGCAGGAGGGGGCCGCGAGGTGCAGGTGCTCCGCCGGGACAAGCAGGACAGCGGCGGATAAGGTAGGAGTACAGCAGGGGGCCCGGCGCATAACTTCAGATGCCACACGGTGGTGGGCTGAAGGTCGGGGGTTGATCGCAGAGTTGTTTGGCGCCATTTCCTTCAGGAGTTTGCCGGCGGCCATTTTGAACAGCACATGTGCACCGCGTGGCTGCCTGTCCGGTGCAAACGCGATCATTACACAGCCCTGCTTGTCGGGGAGAAGGACTTAGTGGCCCTTTTTCTTACTTAGTTGTAGTTTTTGTTTCATTGCACTTTTTGACTATTTCTTCATTTATTTTCTTTCTTGTTTTCTGTTTTTTAGTTAGTTGCCCTAGGAGTTTCGGGGCCTTCTCATTTTCGACTGATAGCCCGAGGGGGGGCCTCTCCTGGGCGGGGGAGGTGCCTGGGCTCAGTGGGGTCACAGTAAAAACAAAAAAACAAAAAACTAAGAGGGGTATGCAGCTGACTGATGGCTGCACGTCCGCAGTGTGTAGTTTGCGGCACCTGGAGGGGAACTGTCACTGACTCCGGGGTCTGCTGCGGCTGTGCTACGCTGTCTTCCAGTGTGGAGCAGCAGATGGATGTAAAACGGTCCCCTGAGGCTCCGCCATCTTCGGCAGGAATGGTAGCCGAGGCGGGGAGGACCTCATTACAAGGACCCGACTTGGAGGTTTCGGCAGATCCGTCAGGGGTCCTGCCAAGCCCGGAATCGAGCGCTAACCTCTAGGATTTTTGTCCGGATTTCGTATTAATTATGCACCAGGCCTTTTGCATGCGGCGTCAGGGTAAGGTGCCGGGGCCTTTGCCCCTGCCCGCTCTTACACAGCAATTGGGGGTTGCTGAAGTGGAGAGCATGGGTCAGGCGGCGCCTAAGAGGGTGAGGACCCGGGAGTTATCGCCCGCTGAGGGCGATTGGCCAGAGACCAAAGATCCCGACTTGGAGCAAAAGGAAGGGATGGAGGATCTGGAAGAAGGGGAGATCCCAGAACCCGAGGATCAGGCAAAAAATTCATACGGGTCTTTCGCAGAGAGGAGCTGTCTGCGTTGATTACGGAATCCCTGCAGACATTGAATCTCGCTGTCCAGATGGCAGATGAGGAAGAAGTGGAAGACCCTATTATTCAGGCCATGAGACAGACTCAGGTCGTGTTCCCTGTTCACCGGGTGGTTGATCGGATGATCCAGGATGAGTGGGATCAGCCAGAAGTGGGTCTCAGAGGGATCAGGACTATGAATAGGCTCTATCCCTTGGCCAATAAGGATAAGGAGAGGTTCCGCTCTCCGCGTGTTGATGTGGCGGTGTCGGTGGTTACAAAGAAAATGACAATACCGGTGGAAGGCAGTGCAGCCTTAAAGGATGTACAGGACTGAAAGGTCGATGGCTTGCTGAAGCAGTCATTTGAAGTGGACGCTCTGTCGTTGCAGGCTTCCATTTGTTGAGCTTGGGTGGCACATGCGTGTCTTTGCTGGACCCAGCGTCTATGCCAGTCGATGCGCTTAGACCAGAAGGACGTCAAGGAGCTGGGTCGTCTAGAGTCCTGTTCGGCATATCTCGCTGACATCCATTACGACTTGATTAGAGGACTTGCTAACGGTATGGCTTCGGCAGTGGCCGCGTGCAGATCTCTGGTTGAGAAATTGGGCGGCCGATGGTTCGTCTAAGTCCCGTCTCAGTAAACTTCCCTTTAAAGGAAAGTTGCTGTTTGGGGAAGACCTGGACAAGTTGGTAAAGGACCTCGGGGAGTCAAAGGGTGGCAGACCTCCGGAGGATAGGCCGAAACAGGGGGAAGCCCGGACAGAGCGTTCTGGGCCAGTTTCAGGATTTCCAGAGATTTCATACGACTCGTTTTGGGGGTTCCCAGCGGGGATGTTTGCTTCGCGAGCTCAGGGATTTCGGGGAGCAAATAGAGGTTTCTCAGCAAGCCCCGCAGCGGCAGCTCGTAAGCCACAATGAAAGGAGGCGGGTCCTGGCGGGAAGTCCACCGACAGGCGGGCGACTTCGGGAGTTTCTTCCTGCCTGGACACACATCACATCTGACCAGTGGGTATTAGAGATTATCCACGAGGATTATGCGCTGGAATTAGCATGGCTCGTGCGGGACTCCTTCGTCATGTCTCCATGCAGAGGTCAACAGAAAACTCTGGCAATTCACAATACCTTAGATCGCCTTGTGCAGATGGAAGCTGTTGTACAGGTGCCCGTGGCAGAGTACGGCGTGGGTCGGTACTCCATTTATTTTGTGGCACCAAAGAAAGATGGGGCGTTGCGCCCTTTATTAGACCTGAAAGGCGTGAACCGCTGTCTTCGGGTACCGCATTTCCGAATGGAAACGTTGCGGTCGGTCATTGTTGCGGTGCGTCAGGGAGAGTACTTGACATCCCTCGACCTTACGGAGGCGTACTTACACATTCCCATCAGAGCAGCTCATCAAACGTTTCTGAGGTTCACTTTGCCCTGGGGACACTATCAATTCCAGGCGTTGCCCCTCGGTTTGGCAATGGCGCCGCAAACTTTCACCAAGATTATGGTGGTAGTAGCGGCAGCGTTATGCAAGGAAGGAATCCTAGTTCATCCATATCTCGATGATTGGTTAATTCGAGCCAAGTCCAAGGCTGAAAGCGTTCAGGTCACGGACAAGGTGGTTAAGTTCTTACAGAGTCTCGGCTGGGTGGTCAATCCAGCCAAGAGTCGTTTAGTACCAACCCAGGACCTAGAGCACCTGGGGGTCCGGTTCGACACGGCGAGAGGACAGGTGTTCTTGCCAGACCGCCGAGTCAAGGGACTTCAGCAATTGGTGCGCAAGTTCAGGGCCACTCCGGCTCCTTCGGCGTGGACGTATCTATGCGTGCTGGGGACAATGGCGGCAACCCTGGAGGCAGTGCCTTGGGCCAAATTTCATATGCGGCCGTTGCAGAGAGTGCTGCTTTGCAGGTGGTCGCATAAGTCTGATTCATTGAACAAATGGCTCCCCTGCTCCATGCAGATCAGGCAGTCGCTGCGGTGGTGGCTGCTCCCGGGCTCGTTGTGAGTCGGAATGGTGCTGGAGCAACCGGAGTGGCTTCTGTTATTGATGGACGCGAGTCTCGCAGGTTGGGGAGCCCATTGCGAAGGAAGGTTCGCATGAGGGGAATGGTCTCCCATCGAGAGAGCATGGTCGATTAAACCGGCTGCAGCTGAGAGCTGTCTTCCGAGAGCTTCAGGCATTCGAGGCATTGGTGGTAGGTCGGGCAGTAAGAGTGTTGTCAGGCAACTCAGCGGTGGTGGCCTACATCAATTGACAGGGTGGCACAGGAAGTGTGGCCATGGAGGAGGAAGCGGAGATTCTGTTTGCGTGGGTGGAGTCGGTTGACAGCAATTTTGGCAGCGCACATCATGGGGAAGGACAATGTGATGGACGATTTTCCTCAGCAGGATCTGAGTAGATGCAGGAGAGTGGGAGCTGCATCTGGACGTCTTTGCACAGATAGTTCGTCGATGGGGTCCGCCAATGATGGACCTAATGGTGACCTTCCAGTCAGCAAAAGCCAATCGTTTCTTCAGCAGGAGGCGGGAAAGAATGTCAGAAGGCATAGGGCGCCCTTCGGGCGCCCTTCCTTTGGCCTCCCACCGCCATCCACAGCTCTCCCCAGCCCGGGGATCGAGCCTCCGGCGGCAGGAGGAGCACCACCGGGGCGCTGTCCAATCGGGGCAGAGGCCTTGTTTTAAAGTTCTTCGCGCCATCGGGCGCGCCCGCGCCTGAGGGCCTCGCCAGAGGGCCCTTTGGCGTGGCCCTTAGGCGGGGACCGAGAGAAAACACCAGAAATCCGCCGATCTCATCACTCCACCGAGCCCTGGACAGCCAAAGCAACAGCCTGCTTAAGACAAGCGTCCACACAAATGCGTCCAACAGCTACATACAAATACGATTGAACCAGCTTATCCCACCCTCTCCATACAATCTCAACTACAGCAAGTATACGTGCCTCATATGACTCAACTGACTTTTCTTCCACAGCCTATTTATTTGACTGTACTTGCATTCATTCATTTATTACTGTTGCCAGTAGTAGCCTTTTAGCCATTTATGTACTGTTACCAATGGTATCCATGTATCATTGTTGTATTCTTTCTCACTTGCATTCATTTATTACTGTTGTCAGTAGTAGCCTTCTAGCCAGTTATTACTGTTGCCAGTAGTATCCATGTATCATTGCTGCTTCCTATTTTTACTGTTGTCAGTACCATTCAATTATCACTATAGCATGCAATTATTACTGGTTCTGTAGCCTTCACTTTTTTACTGTGGTCAGTTAGCACTCAATTATCCCAGTTACCAGTAACACTCCCACAAAGTGTCTCACTTGCTCTCCCATTAGCTCTCCATAATATATAGCTACTCAACACCACTGTCAGAAGCCCATTGCCAATTACTCCTTCGACAATACCATATCCACAATAACAAACATAATATCCCCTCCAATCCCTCACAGAAGTTACCTCATCCACATCAACAAAAACCCCAATGGCACTACCATTCAATACCCTAGCTATCTGCCTTTTCCTTCTTCTATGTTTGCTTAACGAAGCCCTTGCACTATATCACACAGCTCACCAAATTCCAATACTTCAAAATCATGGAAAAAGAAGGGCTGAATCTCCCTATCCCAACTCAAGAATAGATGCCCCCACACGCCACTCTCATCTAATACATATAGCTCTTCAACAACCAAAGAAAAATAAACAAAAGGAACCCCTTCAACCCTTTTGCTTAAACTGTGCCCTCATAAATGCAAGGTCTATCCGCAAGAAATGGCCAGTCATCACTGACACAATCTCTTCCTACAATCTAGACATCCTCATGATAACCGAAACTTGGTTATCCGACACAGATAATGTGATCCTTAACCAACTCACACCCCCCAACTTCTCCGTCCATTCCCAACATAGAGAGAGCAAGAGAGGTGGAGGCATTCTCATACTTACCAAGAATGACCTAAACTTCCACACTGTGGACTCCACAAGCTCAAACAGCATGGACGTCTTAACCATCACGAATGAGCAATGCTCCATCAATTTAATATACAGAGCACCCTCACCCTCCACGGATGACCTTCCTAACATTCTGGACTTAGCAACCAACACACGCCAGCCCAACACTCCCAACTGGATATTAGGAGATTTCAATCTCCCAACACTGCATCCTAGCCATGCCTCAGCCCTCCTTGAAGCAATCAACGAGTTGGGATACAAACAAATTGTTGAAGCCCCCACGCACAAGAGAGGAAACATCCTTGACATGATTTTTGCTCCTCTGACAGCCCTTGATTCCAACAATAGACTCGACACTTCTGTAACCCCAGTACCTTGGTCCGACCACAACCTAATCACCTTCCCCATCCTCATCAATGGCAAACAGTCATCATACATCAACAAAAACTCCATTGACTCAACAAAAGTAACATCTCGGAAATTCAAAACCTTCAACAAAGAGCATATAATTACAGAAACCCTCCCTCTCCTGCATGACACCTCTCTCAATCTCGAAAATCTGATCGCATCCTGGAACAACACTATCAGCACCATTGCACTACAACCAGTACAGGACACCAACCTAAAGAAAAGAAAATCCTCTCCTTGGTTCTCCCCTGACCTACGAGCCTCCCTCACACACCTAAGAAAATTGGAGAAACGATGGCGTCGCTCACACTCTTCTGAAGACCATGCAGCCTATAGAGTACACCTATCTTTGCACAGAGAGTCAGTCATGACCAAGATGAGACAATTCCATACTGACACGCTGAAAAGATCGCTAAATAAACCACGTGATCTTTTCAACCTAGTCAAAATCTTATCTAAAGAACCTTCACCAGAACATCCTGAACCCATTCATCCTCAAGCCTTCGCCGATTACCTGCAATCCAAGCTGCTTCAAACCAACAACATTGCAACAATTCCTTCTCAAGTCACCGTATGTATATCAAACTTATCCATGTTCTCCACACCATCCAGAAAACATATTGAAGTCACCATCGCTGCTCTTAACACTACCACCGCACAAACTGACCCTTGCCCAGCCCACTGGATAAAGGAACTACGCCAAGATCTCAGCCCCATCATCACTAAAATGATGAATTTATCCTTTACAACTGGTTCCTTCCCATCAGTCCTCAAGAGAACATCCATCAGACCCCTCTTGAAAAACCACAAACTCGACCCACAAAAGGTTGAATCTTATAGACCCATAGCTAGCATTCCCCTGCTAGCTAAAATAATTGAAAAGGAAGCTCAAAGACAAATACAGGACCACATCGACATTGCCTCCCCTCTTGACCAATGCCAACATGGCTTCAGAGAGTTCCACGGTGTTGAAACCCTCCTAACCACTCTATGCAACAACATCATCACAGGCATTGATAACATCCGCCAAGGCTTTGCTCTTATCTTCTTAGACATTGCCGCGGCTTTTGACTCTGTTCATCATGATCTTTTAATAGGGCGACTAAAAGAAAAAGGCATCAATAACACTGCCCTGGAGTGGTGTAAATCATACCTTGATCAGAGATGGCAGTACGTTACCTCAGGAACCGCAACATCCACACCTTACCACCAAAAACAAGGCGTACCACAAGGATCATCCCTATCTTCACTCTTCTTCAATATATACATACAGCCTGTTTGCAATATCATTAAGTCCTTCAATGTTGAATGCTTGATATACGCTGACGACATCCTTCTATACATGCCTTTCTCCACAGCCCATATGGACCTCTCCCCGCTAGCCAAATGTTTTGATGCAGTATCTGAATGGCTTCAATCCCAGAACCTCCGAATTCAACACAAAAAAACCGAGGTTCTTTTCATCACTAGAGACCCACTTTTCACCCCCCCATCCCATATAAAGGTCAAAGAAGCTGAGCTCCAATCCAAACCTTCCATTCGTTACCTTGGAGTCACTTTGGACCAGCGCATGGATTTTAAACTACATATAACCAACGTAGTCAGAGCCATCTACCTCAAGATCCGGACACTCCGCCATCTTCGCCCCCTGCTTGATCCTGATGACTTCCGGACGATATTTCAAGCCTTAACCCTACCACACCTTGACTATGCTAATGCCATTCTCCAAGGCCTCCCACACTCCACATTAAACCCATTGCAACTCGCCATGAATACCGCTGCTAGAGTCCTCTACGGAGCATCAAGAAGGGACCATATAACACCCATCCTAGAGCAACTCCACTGGCTCCCCATACATGGCAGAATATTGTTCAAAACATTACTACTAACTTTCAAGGCCACTAAAATCATCACCTCTTCCTCCCTAGTAGACCTCGTTCAGACTGTTCCACCCAATAGATCCAGGAGAACGATATCAACAAATGCACTAGTTATCCCTAAAGCAGCGACAAAATGCCTATCAACGACATCTAACAGGGCCTTCAGATTCTATGCCCCCAAGTGCTGGAATGCCCTACCCCCAGAGATTCGTGCTATCACTGATCTATCCCTTTTTAGAAAGGCTCTCAAATCCCACCTTTTCCCCCAATATTACTTGACCAGCTAACCAATCTCGATCCTTACCCTATAACTAATAACAACTTCTGTTGTGTATACTTGTAAATACTCATGTAAATAGTTGCAGAAATGCCGTCCCATGTTTTATCCAAGTTCTCTGACCTTGTTCTCTGTAAAACCAAACAGTTTGTTGTTCTGGTCTGTTGTTATATTGTGAACCGCGCTGATGCTGAATAGAGCGGTATATAAGAGCTTGTAATAAATAAATAATAAATAAATAAATAAATAGACGCTCTGTTGCAGCAGTAGCCATCGATGGGTCTGCTGTATGTATTCCCTCCGTGGACGTTAATCGGTCGAGTGATTCAGCGGATTGAGGCTCATCCGGGAAGAGTTCTCTTGGTGGCGCCGGACTGGCCAAGACATCCGTGGTACGCAGATCTCATCTGCCTCCTCGACGGGGAGCCCTGGAGGTTACCGATGACGGCGGACCTGTTGGTTCAAGGCCCACTTTGCATGCCTCAAGTGGTTCTCGCTTACAGTTTGGGCCATTGAAAGGGCGAGGCTAAAGAAAAAAGGTTATTCGGCGGCCGTCATCGCAACCTTGCTTAGAGCGCGAAAACGGTCTACGTCACTAACTTATGTACGTGTCTGGCGTACATTTGAGGATTGGTGCTCGAGGCGGCAAGTCTGGGCGGCTACAGTTTCCGTCCCCTTGATTTTAAGTTTTCTGCAGGACGGGTTTGATAAGGGTCTTGCAGCTAGTTCCTTGCGGGTGCAGCTAACAGCTCTTTCATGTTATCACGGCAAAGTACAGGGCATCGCTCTCGGTGCCCATGCGGATATATTGCGGTTTCTCAAGGCCATAGCCAGACTGCGGCCCTCGCGTAGAGTGATGGTTCTGCCATGGGATATCAATTTGGTGTTAGGGGCGTTAGCCAAAGCGCCTTTTGAGCCGCTGCACCTGGCGTCTGTTAAGGATCTAATGTTAAAATACGTGTTTTTGGTTGCTATCTGTTCGGCTAGACGCATCTCAGAGTTGCGAGCATTATCGTGTAGGGAACCGTTCTTATCCTTTTCCAGGGAAAAGGTGGTGCTGCGGCCCGTTCCATCCTTTTTACCTGAATAAGACGGTGGCTCTGCCGGTGCTAGGGTCGATGGAGGGAAGCAACTTAGACTGCAGTCTACGCCGCTTGGATGTGAAGCGAGCGTTGAGACAATATTTGAAGGCTTCTGAAGTATTTCACAAGTCGGACCGGCTATTCGTGGTGTTCGGAGGTATCCGCAAAGGGGAAGCGGCGGCAAAGGCTTCCATTGTCAGATGGATTAGGGAGACGATTGCATCAGCTTATTTGCTACAAGGTCTGGTGGCGCAGACGGGCCTAAGAGCTCATTCTACCAGGGTGCAAGCGTCGTCTTGGGCGGAGTACAGTTTGGTTCCGCCAGGGGAAATTTGTAGGGCGGCCACCTGGTCTTCCCTTCATACTTTCAGTAGGCACTACCGCTTCGATGTGGCGAATGACGCCTGCTTTGGGTCGGCAGTGTTACGAGCTGGTTGGAAAGGTCCCTCCCAATGATTACTGCTCTGTTACATCCCAGAGGTGGAGGACTGAACCGGAGGAATGATAAGGAAATAATTACACTTACCTGGTAATTGTAGTTCCTTAAGTGATGATAGTTCAGTTCTCATTCCCACCCAGGTTGATATCGTTGGCAGTGGATGGTTGGTTGGAAGTACGGGAAGATTACAGGTAGGTCGGTATTTGAAATAGATCATTCTTGCTCTTTCTGCTTGCTGATTCTGTGTGTAGCGGGAAAGGGTGTAAGAAAGGTCTGCCTGGGACAGTCTCAGGTGTACATATTCAAGGTTGTAGTTAAGTTAATGTTACAGTTGATAAAATAGCTACTTATTTGTTGCTCCTTTGAGTCTTCTTTGTCAATAGTTCACTGGGGCTGATGGGAGAGACCAGCAGGCTATATCCAGTGATGTCATGATTTTGACATGCCCAGTCTCCAAGCTGCAGGAGGAGGTTCACAACCCAGAGGTGGAGGACTGAACTGTCGTCACTCAAGGGACTACAATTGCCAGGTAAGTGTAATTATCATTTTGTGTCTGCATTGAGGAGGCATTCCCAGGGGTATGGCTGGGACAGAGAATGCACTTCCACACATGGTTTTGGATTTCCAAATGCACGTATGCAAATTTTACATGCAAGTAGTACCCAGACAAACAGGAGATATAGATGTGTGTGCATACTTTTCCCTAGTCTATTTTCAAAGAGAGGTAATTTCTGTGGGCAAGAAGTACCCACAAACTTCAAAAGGATAATTTTATAACTGGATGCCAAGTTAGGGGATTTCTGGGTGCCTATCTTACGACTATTTTATAAAGAAAAGCAGGTGTCCATTTTTCTTTCTAAAATAGGAGGTAAATGGCCATAAACACACATTTAAATCTAGGTTCAAGGACTTGCACCTAAATTTTTGAAGAACGCATGTAAATTAAAGTAATTTATGCACATAAATTTGCACTACACCTAGGCTCCTCCCAAGTTCCACCTGGGCATGCCCATAGTTAAAGTATGCACTTCTGGCCTGATGTGTATATTTATAAGATAGCGACTGGCTAAAGTACCTGAGACTAGGGTTACCAACTGGCTCCAGATGTGCCAGACAGGCTTGATCCAGTCCTGGATTTACCCCATTGCATACAAGGATATGTAGTTCTGATTTTGCCATTGAACTCCATAAGAAAAGCAAGACTACATATCCTTGCATGCAATGGGGTAAACCCAGGAATGGATCAAGTCTGTCGAGCGCATCTGGAGCCAGTTGGCAACCCTACCTGAGACAGGGCCCATCCTCGCACATAAATCATTATACAAACACGAATTATGTGTGGTGGTGCATAACTTTACATGGCTCCTTTTAAAATTACCTCTTAAATGTACTCACATTGTTTGAAAGTTGCTGTGGAGAAATAAGGTAGGAGATTTAATGCAAGAGTTTTGAGTTTCATTGAAAAAGAAAAGATACACATGCATATACTGAACACATAGTAACATATGCAAAAGGGATTACATTAGCTCAAGTCTGATGGTTGCGAGAAGCAGTATCAACTATGCTTATTTTCCCTTCCCTGGCCCATCATAATCCCTTGCAAAGCTTCCCTTTCTGCATTTCCTAACACAGTCCTTCAGAAATCAGAGCCAGCATTTCATAGCCCTTTTTACCAAACCAATCATGAAACCTCTGTGTTTTCCCTGTGTACTTGTTTAAGACCAGGAAGATAGCAGAATTCACTGCTATCTACCTGGCCAAGACCAGAAAGGACTCTGGTCCCTCCCTCTTTCGTGAACTCTAGCCTTACGTACCCAACAAAATACTTTCCCTATTGCTCTTTTCTGTCTTATTTCTGGTGCAGGGCTGGCATGCACCATCACAGCAGGTAAGCATTTAATGTGTGCCAGAAAGGGAGGACGTTTAAATGTTAATCATTTCCTAAGACAGGCTTTTAAGGATTTTAATGCTGCAGGAGCTCCTAAAGAGCACTGAAGATTTGCTACTGTTGGGAACCAGGAGCAACTTTCATAGAGTTTCCTGTTAAGGACTTTGCAATTAAAATGCTGGCATAAAGAACTTATATTTGTAAATAGAAAATCTGAGCATTATAAATATTTCATAACTACATATTTTAGTCTTAATTCAATAAGGAATAGAAGACTATCAGATCATATTATGTGTGTGTGTGTCCCCCTCATACTTTGGAAAAAGAAATAGATGAACTAAAATGTGTTCCCTTTGAAACTGGTGCACAGTTGGGCGACTGAAAAATATTCTCATAGAGGGCAATAATCAGTGGCATTTTACCCATGGAAGCTGGGACTTTGATTACTGTGCAACCTGTCTGCAGGTAAAAGTATGCACATTGCTCAACAGAACAAATATTTTTACTCATAGTAACATGGTAGATAATCCAGTCCGTCTAGTCTGCCCAATAGGTGGCTAGAGTTGTAGAGTTGCACATACCGCTCTGGGCAGGTTACTCCCCTCTATGCCTTTGCTTGAGGTTGTACCTGCCACTCCAGGCAGGTTACCCTTCTCTCTTTATGAAGTTATTTACATGTGTAAACAGAGTGGAACAAGGACAGAAATCAGAAACACATGCATACTTTTAGATATTCAAAGTCATGTGTTTATCTGCAATTCTGTCCTCATTCCCCCTCCCCCCAAAATATAGGAAGAAGAGCACTGAGGAACAGGGCTGGCCTGTCCATTGAGCAAGAATTTTCTTTGCACAGGGCCCGTGTTTCAGGGGGCCCTGCACAAACAACATTCTGCATTAAAACTAAAAAACAAAAACTGGCTGCTACTGCTGCCACCATGGCAGCGGCAGAATCAAGTGCCCCACGGCCCGCCCGGCAGAGCCCTCCTGGCATCAGCTCCGTCAGCACTGGCTTTCAGAGCCGCGAAGAGAGAGTTTCTCTCTCACGGCTGTGTTAAGCCTGCCGGCGCTGATGGAAAAGCCCGCGCTGATGGAGCTGATGCTGGGAGGGCTCTGCCGGCTGGGCCATGGGGCACTTGATTCTGCCGCTGCCACAGCGGCAGCAGCCAGTTTTTTTTTTTGTTTTTTTTTAGTTTTAAATGTACCTGGGCTGATGGGGGGAGGGGGTTTAGGACTGGTAATGGAGGAGAGGCTAAGACTTAAAATGGGGTGATGGGGGGGGGGGTTAGGACTGGTAATGGGCTGATGGGGGTGTTAGGACTGGTGATGGGCTATGGGTGGGGGCTATGACTGAAAATGGGGTGATGGTAGGCTTGGGACTGGAAGTGGGCTGTTGGGGGCTTAGGACTGGTAATGGGCTGGGGGGGGGCTAGGACTGGAAATGGGCTGAGTGGAAGGGGGGGCTTGAACTGCAAATAGCTGATGGGGACGGGAGTTTGGAATGGAAATGGGCTGTGAGGGGAGGGAGCTAGGACTGGCAATGGGCTGATGGAGGGGCTAGGATAGGACTGGAAATGGGCTGTTGGGGGTGCTAAGATTGGAAATGGACTCATGGAGGGGCTAGAACTGGAAGTAGGCTCATGGGGGCTTGGATTGGAAATGGGCTGAGTGGAGGGGAGCTAGGATTTGACATGAGCTGATGGTCGGGCTAGGAAAGGACTAGAAATGGGCTGATGGGGGGCTGGGTTTGGAAATGAGCTGATCGAGGGACTTGAATAGGACTGGAAATGGATGGGGGAGCTAGGATTGGAAATGGGCTGATGGGGGGGCTAGGATAGGACAGGAAATGGGCTGATGTGGGGACTAGAAGGGAGCGGATGTTGGGTGGGGCTGGAGCTAGAAGGGAGCTGATGTTGGGGGAGGATTAGAATGGGATGGGGCTGGGAGAGTGAAATGGAGAGGGGAAAAAATATTTTGTGTGGGAGTGAAGAAAAATCTACAATTGGCCGGGTATTGGGAGAGTAAGTGGGGATTGAGGATGGAGGGGTAAAATTTGAGTGAATGAAATAGGAATGAGGAAAGAGCAAAAGGAGAAAGATTAGTATGTTAAAGCAGATGTAGAGAGAGAATGGAAATAAAACTAGAAGAGAGAAGAAAGGACAAATGGACAGCAGACGATGGAGAGTTAGCAGAAGACACAAAGAAACCAGAAGAGAGTGGCTGGAGCATTTGCAACTGAAAAAAATGCACAAACGGTAGAAAAATATCTCTATTTTTAATTTATTAACTGGAATATGTCAGCTCTGGGAAATGTGCATCATTAACATCTGCACTTTGTTTAGTACAAGAGGAAATTAATTTATAGTTTTATTTCTACAGTGTTGTTGTACATTCCAAGTTTGGCTTTTGGGGTTCCCAGTTTAATTATTGCCTTCCTGTTTCTAAATTGTAATTCCTTGTTTTGTGATGGTCTGTGTTCTGCATGGGTAACTGAGCTGAAGTATTCTGTTTATGTAATTCCTATTTGACATTGCCACTTGTTCTCTTTCCCCAGTAGGTCATGTATTCTTATTCTCTGAAATGTATTGGTTTAATATTTTCAGTATTGCCTTTTGATAGGTAGAGTATGGTGCTTTCCTTATCGTTCCTCCAGTTTAGTCCTCCACCTCTGGGTTGTGTACCTCCTCCTGCAACTTGGAGACTGGGCATGTCAAAATCGTGACATCACTGGATGTAGCCTGCTGGCATCTCCCATCGGCCCCAGAGTGTCCAGTCTCCATGCAGCAGGAGGATGTAGAGAGCCTAGGTGCTGGGCTCACTAAATAAACAGTTAAGGAGCATTCCTTTAGTGTAGTGTAGTTTGGTTAAGGGGTTTCCTTTTCCTATTGATTTTATTTCATTTCTTGAATCTTTATTTTGTTTCTTTTGGGTGATTAAAAAAAATGGAATAATGATGATGCGGTGGGGGGAAGCGAACAGCTGGGGCTTCTCTTCCTTTTCCTATTGCAAAATTGACCCGGGATTTGAGCTGCTCTCCCCTCCTAGATGGGACGGAGGGGAGTTCTGCGGCGGCAGCAAAGACTGCCCTGAGCGTCCCATTACAAATTCTTAAACTCGCGGCAGTATCCCGGGGGACGGAAATCCCTCTCTGCGTCTGCTGCGAGCACGGTGCTGATTGTAGGGTCAGCGATCGGAGGCAGCCAATTCAGGTAAGTTATCCTGTGAAGCTCAGTCTTAGGGGGGAGTCCTTGGAGCCAAGAGCGGAGTGCTGCGGGAAAAGCAGGCCGGCCGGATTTTCGCGAGCCTGGCTTCGCACGCTTATCGGACTGCATGAAAGCTGTGATTCGAGACAGCGAGTACATTGAAGCTGTATGTCGCTCACTTTCTTTACATTCTTTTCCAGTTCATACTGCTAGACCAGTCCAGACAAACGGGTTATGCACCCCTGCCAGCAGATCTTGGAGACAGAGAATTCTACCAGAGCTCTGATAGGCTGGAGCCTGGTGATATAATCCTACCCCTAGGGGTCTCCCTCAGTTTTTCTCTGTCTCCAGCAGATCTGGATGCTTTTTTTTTTGCTCCTTCAAAAAAATTTAAGATGCTTTATTTCTTTGTGATTTCTCTGGGAGAGATTATACCCTGTAGTTGCCAGTGTACTTATCTGGGCACCAGGATGAATTCCAGCTGAGCTCCTGTGTCCTGCTGGTCACAGTAGAGATCGCTGATGTGCAGACTTCCCAGCACTAGTCAAGAAGACTATTTAGCTGGATGGTAAGCCTCCTAAAATCCAGTCCCTGGGGCTGATTTTAGTGGTGAGGCAGCTGGCAGTGCTCTCAGCAGCGGTCCGTGGCTTCTCTGCACTTTTGGTACTGTGAGTACAAAACCTGTCTGTCTTTCTCCCACTGCTGTCTGCAACTCTGTGGTGACTGGATTTATTTTTCTTGATTTTTCAGCGATTTTAGGCATTTCTCTCATGCCTGCAACCCCCCCCCCACCTTGTCATTTGACTTTTTAAGTTAATTCCTTAGCTTTTGGGGGTTTTAATTCACTCTTTTTGAGGTTTATTTTTGCCGGCAGCCATTTTGAATAGCTAATGAGCCCTGGTTTTTGGCAGGAAGCCAGATTCCTTCTCTCTTTGCTGGCTTCTAGCACCAAAAAAATTGCTGTTTAAATTTTTCCACAACACTTGCTAGCTGTGAGTTGTGTGGGGGTTCCTTTTTTCTCTGCCTATGTATTAACATAATGAATAAAAAGTATGGAAGGCATGATTAGAGAACCGGATGCAATTCAGAGCCACAGTACAATGCTAAGACACTGACCACTGGTGCAGGGCTCATGGGTTCCATCCCCCACTGTGCCCAACAAAGAAGGCTGGCTGAGGCATTGCATAGTATGGGGAATATTGTTAAATGCCTGTTCCTCCGGGGCAGAGTTTTTTTTTTTTGTTTGTTTGTTTTTTTAGTTCTCCCTATGTCTTATTCAGGTCTACGCTGCATAGGCTGTCAGAAGACACACAGGGACCTCAGAAATCAACTGTGCTCTTCCCCCAGCGTCTTGATTCCCCAGATAAACTTGGGAACTCCTGAGCCTGGCTTCAGTGGAGCTCTCCATTGGCTTTACGCTGCACTGAGTCTTTGCCACGGACATCCCCAGGAAGTTCAGGTATCAATTCCTGAAAGGAAACTGTGAGTAGCCTGTTTTTTTTTCTTACTTGCCTCAGCTACTGCTCCCGGACCGGCTGCCTCTGAGTTTTGAAGTTCCTACTTTAAAATTTTTAATACACAAACTGCAGCCGGGTTACTTTGTACGTCTTACTGGAATATTGTACCTGTCTTTTTCAATATACCATTTGATTGGAATTTTAAGTCAGTGTTTTGGATCCTGACTGTTTTGGGCTCTACCTAATTAAACATACTCACTGTCATCTTCCGTATGGCTGGGTTTGAGCTTCTACATCCCTCCCCAGAAACACCTTTCAGCCCCTACCATGGAGGTCTGAGTGGCTGCGGAGGAATCAAATTCTAATTTCCCTACTTTCAGTCACTGTAATTGCCTTACCCTGACTTTGAAAGTTTCTCTGTACCAGCACAGTGAATGACTGACAGTTCCCTTCTCAGCTCAGTGAATACCTGACAGTTTTTCTGTGCCAGCGGCCATTTTGTTTTTCTCTTCAGTGTTTCTTTTTGGAGGGAACAGCTCTAGACAGCAGTTTCCACACATTTAAACATGCTGTGGAGGCACGGAGAGTTTCAAAATCCTTTTCTTTGAAGAGTCTTCGGTTTCCCTGAGCCTACCTTGATTTTTGTTTTAAATGCTAAAAAAAAAAAAAAAAAAAAAAAAAGGGGAAAAAAAGAGGAAAGGTGGTTTAAGTCTCTACAATGCTTGTTTCTCTGGCTGTATTATATGTAATAAGTAATCAGCCAAATGGGGAATTAATAGATTTGCTTGTGTTCCACCTGCACGCTGCATCCCGGAGACTCTTTCCCCATTCCCACTGCGCTGCTAGATGGGTTCATCAGCACCTTATCTCCTCCCTCCTCAGAGCCCCTGCTGCAGGATCTTCCTGCAGGAAACGATTCAGTCAGCTCCCATGTCGTTTCCACAGCCGCTGGAGGCCACAGCAGCCTTGACTGACAGTGCCTTCCTCACACTCTTCCATCTGGCATGATGCCTGTGACTTTTGGAGTCTTTTGGAATATCTCCTACACCTGCCCAGTAGCAGGCAAGCATATGTCGTGGTCTCGCAAGTGGTCCCATAAGTCCTCAGACCTTAGAGCAGTATGCCCTTCTTGGAGCGTTGCATGTGCCTTGCGGGGTACTATGGATATTCAAGAAGACTTTAAATCTTCGGAGGTCAGCCCTGACTCGTTGGAGTACGGAGATGGGGAATATTCTCCGTCTGTTTTCTTCGCTGACGGTTCTCAGCCTTTTTCAGAAAGAGGAGTTGCCGGCTCTAATCACACAGGTGATGGAGTCGCTCCCCCTAGCCGACACGCCTGATCCTCCGGATTCTCAAATCCGGTTGCAGCCGGATCCCATTTTCCAGGGCATTCGTATGGCACGCGGTATTGGTCAGTTATACCCTTGCTCTCCCTTTCACTTGGACTGTTGGCTGACATACCCGACAGTTGATGCATTCTGACCAGGGTTATCAGGCATACCACACTTCCGGTTAAGGGCGGAGTGGCGCTCCGCGACCAGCAAGACCTAAAGAGTTGGGAGGCTGCTGAAGACGGGTTTTCCTTCGCCCGCTATTTCCTTCTTGCAGGGGTGTGCAGAGGTCTAGCAGCTCGGGCCTCCCTTTGCTGGATTCAGCAGCTTCCAGGTGTTCCCGAGTTGGTTCATTTCGAATCCATCGCTGCATTCCGGTCAGAGGCATTCTGTGATCTCTTGCGGCTCAGCTCGCTTCCTAGCACCGGTGTCGGTAGCTCGGAGATGGCTCAGCCTGCGGCAATGGGCAGCGGATGTTGCTTTATTTACAGGCTCCAGCGTTTAGATGCCATTCGTCCCGGTCCACCGTTGGAAGGAGGACTGGGCCGTTACTCTGTCTATTTTGGGATGCTTCAGGTCCTGGATTTTCTAGGGGCTGGGTGCAACACTCGTCGGGGGCGGGTGTTTCTACCTCAGGAACGTTTTCAGAAGATCTCTCTTCAGCTCCGCCGCTGCTTGGATCAAGCGGCACCTCGGCCTTGGGGGCTACCTTCAACTCTTGGGGTCCTTGGCAGCAACGATAGCCCTCGTTCCGTGGGCAGGAGTGCACATGCGCTGCTTGCCGACGGCGCTTCTATCTCGTTGGTCGCCGGTATCGGACAGTTATCTAATCCGGTTACCTTTGCTTCTGCTGGTGCACCGCAGCCTCTGCTGGTGGCTTCAGGCACACAATCTTCTACGGGGGGTCCCTCTGGAGTCTCTGCGCTGGATCTTGGTGATGCCAGTCGCCGACCTCTCCGGTTGGGGAGCGCCTTGCGGCTTGGCCTCGGCGCAGGGGAGTTGGTCACCTCGCGCAGCCCAAGGGTCTATCAATTGTCTCGAGACGCGGAAAGTGCGCTTCGCCCTTCTTCAGTTTCAGCCTCTTCCGCGGCGGCGTGCGGTTCGGATCCTGTCCGACGCCACGACGGTTGCTTACCTAAGCCACCTAGGTGGCACGCAATGTCCGGATGTCTCACAGGAGAGGCGTTTGCTCCTCCCGTGGGCAGAGGAACATCTTCAGGCTATCGGCGCAGCACATCGCAGGCGTGAACAATGTGTAAGCCAATTTTCTCAGCCGGCACTCTCTGGAGCCCGGGGGCTGGGCTCTGCAGTCGGATGCGTTCCGGTCCATTGTTCACCTGTGGGCACTGCCGACCATGGATCTAATGGCTACGGCGCAGACTGCCAAGGCTTCGCTGTACTTCGGCCATTGGAGGGACGAGGGAGCGCACGGCATAGATGCTCTCTCTCAACCGTGGCTGGCTCATCTTCTCCTGTGTGTTTTCCCTCCCTGATCCGTGATATGCATAGTTCTCCGGTGGCTCCGAGACCGTCGTGGCCCTGTACTCCTGCTGGCTCCGAATTGGGCTCGCGGACCATGGTATGCGGATCTCTTCTGTCTGTCTGGGGCATGGCTGCTCCGCCTCGAGGCGTTTCTCGGCCTTCTGATTCACGGACCGGTGGAGATGGAAGACCCGGCTCCTTACTCGCTTTCGGCCTGGCTATTAACCACCGCCAGTTTGCTCGCTATGGCTCTTTGCCTAGCGTGGTCGTGGCGCTTCTCACGGCGCGGCGGTCTTCCACGACACTGACTTACGCTCGGGTTTGGCGTCTCTTGATGGTTAGTGTTCGCAAAATAACCTCACACCCTGACGTTGCGGTGTTCCGGACATCCTGTCCTTTTTACAGGCCGGAGTGGATAAGGGATTAGCGCTCAATTCCTTGCGAGTACAAATGGTCGCTTTTAACTTGTTTTCGGGGTCCTATACCGGGGCGATCGATAGCTTCGTATTCGGACGTGTCCTGGTTCCTCCGCGGAGTTAGGGCCTTCCGGCCTCCTCTGCGTTCGCCTGTGCCGGCGTGGGCTCTCGTGCTTGTCCTCTGTGCCCTCGTTGCTCCTCCCTTTGAGCCTCTGAGGGCCTGTTCTCTTCTAGATTGGACTCTGAAGGCAGTCTTCTTGGCGGCCATAACTTCGGCACGCCGTGTTTCTGAGCTCCAGGCTCTCTGTGTCGAGATCCCTATCTCTCGTTTTCCTCCAAAGGCGTTTCTCTGAGAACTGTCCCTTCCTTTGTTGCCCAAAGTGCTGACGCCGTTCGCTGTTGACCAGCCTCTTTCCTTTCCATCTTTTCCAAAGACGCAGGGTGACAGTGGTCGGTCTCCGTTGCGGGCGGTGGACCTTAAGAAGGTTCTTTTTCAGTATCTGGGGGTCGCCAGACCCTTCCATATGACTGTTCCTCTTTTGTCTTGTTCGCGGGTTCTCGTCGGGGATCCGCAGCCTCCGAATCTACCATTTCTAGATGGGTTACAGAGGCCATTGAGGCGGCGTACCTTCTTCAGGGAGAACAAGCTCCACCGGGACTCCGTGCTCACTCCTCTTGGGCGCAAGCAACTTTGTAGGCCGGGAGGTCTCATGTAGTTCCTCTCGATATTCGCCGGGCGGCGACTTGGTCGTCGCTGTCCACCTTTGTCGGTCATTATAGGTTGGACGTTCATGCCCGTCAGGAAGTCCATTTTGGAGTTGCTGAGCTGTCGGCGGCCTTGCTCCCCCTTGAAAGCAGGTAGCTTGGGTACTGCCCGTTTGTCTGGACTGGTCTAGCAGTATGAACTGGAAGGAGAAATTTCACTTACCGTTAATTTCCTGTCCTGGAATACTGCTAGACCAGTCCAGGACCCGCCCTGCTGTTGGTTGGAGTGCCGCTGGTGCGGTGCAGCCGCCGACCGCAATTCTTCTCTTTGCCGGTATGCCTCGCCCTGGGCAGTCCATGGGTTCATAGGTGGATACTGTTTTCAGCTTTAGGGAGTTCTTCGGCTCCCTTGTATATAGTTCACTTGGGACCCTCTGGGGTGATGTTACAGTTCATGTTGCATTAGCTTGTGGACGTAACTGAGGGAGACCCCTAGGGGTAGGATTATATCACCAGGCTCCAGCCTATCAGAGCTCTGGTAGAATTCTCTGTCTCCAAGATCTGCTGGCAGGGGTGCATAACCCGTTTGTCTGGACTGGTCTAGCAGTATTCCAGGAAAAGAAATTAACGGTAAGTGAAATTTCTCCTTATTGGGTTTTTATATTGGTGTTGAGAGAATTTGTGGGTTGTCCTAAATAGGCACCATATGAAAAGGAAAAAAAAAAAGGGCAGTTCAGGCCAGAAAGCCTTGCCATCGTCCGCTGCTCGCCCTTTTCCTCCAGGCAGCGTCGGAGATGGCAGGGTTCTTCAGCGGACCACTAGACACAGCGGTATGGCCCGGAATGTGTTGGGCTGAATGGCAGGTGTAAAGGGCCAGAGGTCGTGATAGTGTTTTGGTGGCAGCTGACAGGCGTGACAGTTGAGGTGCGTGGGGTTTCCGTGGCACGGGTAGGCCGTGACCAGCGGCGGCGCATTTCATTTTCATTATTTTGAGGGGGTTTTCTCCTTTCTGGTTTGAGTGGTTACAGTTTTAATTTCTGGAATTTGAAGGCCTTGGTCTCGAGAGCTTGGAGAAGACCTTAACAAAAAAAAAAGAGAGGTTCTCTGTTTAGAGGGTCATCCTTTATTGCAAAGGAATATAGAAGGTTCATTATTAATTTTCATTGATAGCTAATGCTGTTTATTTCTGAAATGGCTTGTAGGTTCTGTACTGCTCAGCCAGGGCACAGTTTGGCTCCAGGAATCTACTTTTAGTTTTCCACGCTTCTACACAGGCTGCGGAACGCATCAACTAGCTCAAAGGTGCTGCAGGAAGTCCCTGGAAAAAGCTGATCCCTTCAGTGCCTCTCAATAGAAAGCCCAGATCCTTCTGGTCTTTGGCAACCATCTGTATTTAACCCTTTCATGGTGGTGGTTGTCATATGGCAACCTTCCATTTTTCACCGGATTCTATATTGCAAAAAAAATAAATAAATAAATAAAATTTATGTGGATGTGTGATGTCTTCTTATTCAGGCTTGCATGTGCTTACTTTCCTGGTGGGGTTGGGTGCCGGGTAGAGGCAGACACCGGAGAAAAAAGCAGAATGGAGCATTCTTCCTAGGGGGCCAGTTGCAGTTCCCCGTTAGTTTAGTTTAGTTAATGGGATTGAGTTTATTTTATTGCTTCAACAGCTGGTGCCTAAGCCTATGGGGAGGCAAGGGGCTCAGGAATCCGGTTACTTCCCAAGGTCAAATCGAGTCAGTTGCTGAGGTGTGTTTCCAGCCATTCCCACCATACTGGCCAGGACATAGGGCTGGAATGGGATGGAGTCGAAGGGTGTAACTACCACTTAATCTTTGAGCAGTCCTTGTGTGATACACTTCAGACTTATTCATTGTTCGATGACTTGATGCAGCCATGTGGGAAAGGCCTAGTCAGACTATGGTGTGGCGGCGCAAGTTCGTGCCGCTCTGTACCTGGTCAGGTGATCTCAAATGTTGATACTTTGTTACTTTCCCCTAAGAAGGGTCTGATCGGAAGTTGGAGGCAGGAATGAAGACGTGTTTAAAAAAAAAAGCATACGGCATTTAGATGGTACCAGCTACAGTACGGGGGAAAAAGGAAGTGCCAGCGTACAGAGTCGGTATGCAGTTAGATAGTGGATAGGAAGCAAATGACTTCCCCTCCATCAGTCTATGGTCAGTGAGTATTCGCTCACTTGGGGAGTGTCCAAACGAGGTGCATTTGCTTTGAAAGCTCAAGATTTTCGGGTCTTTCGGAGTGTAGGTAGAGTCCTACTGCCTGCCAGAAAACCACATGGAAGCAGGACAGGCCCAGGGGGAAGTTCGGGGGAAAGAGAAAGTCCTCGGGGAGTTTCTTCCTGCTGGAATACGGATAACAACAGGGCTACGTGTGTTAGAGGTAATCCGCAAAGGTATGCCCTACAGTTTGATCGCCCGGTGACAGATTCGTTTGGTCGGTCTCCTTACAAAGAACAGCGCAGAACGGCCGCAATGTGGCAGCCTTTGGGGGCGTATCTTGCAGTTAGGAGTGGTTGTGCCGAGCCGGTAAGAACTTTTCGGCGTCGGTCTCTACCCTATTTATTTTATATTTCCAAAGAAAGAATGGATCTTCCTCTTTTCTAGTTGCCAAGGAAGTTATTCGCTGTCCCCGAGCATCTCTGGGGGAATTCTTTTCTCCCTTATTTTGACAGAAGCATATGCACACATTTCAAAAGGGGCAATACATCAGAAGTCTCTAAGGTTCACCATCCTGCGTGGGCACTTGCCGGGTCAAGCCTTACACTTGGTTCGGCAATGGCCCCGCACCTTCGTCGAGGTTCTGGTGGTGGTGGCACCAGTAGTGCGGAAAGGAGGATTCAACCTTGTCCGACGTTTGGCTGAAGCAACCAAAGTCCAGGGCCGATTCTGTCCTGGAATACTTTGGGAGTGCGATTCGATACTCAAGGGGGAGCGGTGTCTCTGCCGGATCGATGGGCACTGGCTCTTCAGCAGTTAGTGCGCAAGTGTTTAGCGACTCCAGCTCCGTCAGCCTGGTTCTATCTTCACGTGCTGGGAACAATGGCAGTGAAGCTACATGTAGTATCGTGGGCCAGAGCTCACATGCGTCCGTTGTGGAGGTCGCTGTTCCTACGCTGGTCACACATGAATGATTCTCTAAACAAATGTCTACCCTGTCCGTTGCGGATCACTCAATCCCTTCAGTGGTGGCTGTGCCCAGGCAAGCTGGGGGTGGGCATGCCTCTGGAACAACCTCAGTGGCTTCCGGTATTGACAGATGCCAGCCTCGTAGGCTGGGGAGTGCACGGTGGGAAGCTGTTCGCACAAGGAACTTGGAGCGACCAGGAGGGCCAGTGCTTGATCAACTGCCTGGAGCTGTGAGTGGTGTTTCTAGCTCTTCAAGCGTTCGAGGCCGCAGTGAAAGGTCAAGCGGTCTGAGTCCTGTCGGTCAATTCTGCAACTGTGGCCTACATCAATCGGCAGGGCGGTGCAGGAAGCGCGGCCATGAAGGTAGAAGCAGGAGCTCTGTTCCCCTGGGTGGAGACTCTCCTTCGGACAATGTGATGGCAGATTTTCTCAGCAGAGTCCGGGTGGATGTTGGACAGTGGGAACTTCATTAGGAGGTATTTGTGCAGATATTCCACAGGTGGTGTCCTCCAATCATGGATCTCATGGCAACATTTCAATCGGCCAAGGCGAGTCGTTTTTACAGCAAAAGACAAGAAAGAATGTCGGAAGGGATAGATGCCCTGATGCAAATTGGTTTTCGCCTGGTCTACTCTGTTTTCCCTCCGTGGGCGCTCATAGGACGAGTAGTGCAGTGCATCGAAGTTCTTTGGAGGAGAGTAGTGTTAGTGGCTCCAGATTGGCTGAGATGTCCGTGGTATGCAGACCTGGGTCGGCTTCTCGACAGGGAGCCTTGCCGGATGCCGACAGCAACGAGTCTTCTAGTTCAGGGTCTGCTTCGATTGCCTCAGGTGGATTGGTTCTTGATTACGGCTTCGCCATTGAAAGGGCAAGGTTAAGAAGAAAAGGTTATTCTGGTGCGGTAATTGTGAACCTGCTTCAAACCAGAAAGAGCTTCACTTCCCTGGCGTATGTGCGAGTATGGTGTATATTGGAGGATTGGTGCTCTCAGCGGAAGGTCCGGGTTTCCACTGTTTCAGTACTTATGATATTCAGCTTCTTGCGGGACGGTTTTTATAAGGGTCTAGCAGCCAGTTCCTGAAGGGGGCAGATCGCAGCTCTGTCTTGCTATAGCAAAGTCCAGGGAGTGGCCTTGGGCTCGAACGTCTATGTGGTGCGTTTTTTAAAAGCGGTATCTAAGCTACATCCTTCTCGCACAGTATTGGTGCCTCCAGGGGACCTCAATTTGTTTTTAAGGGCATCCTCTAGGGAACCCTTTGAGCCTTTGCATCACGCTTCGGTCAAGGATTTAACCTTAAAGACAGTGTTTTTAGTGGCCATTTGTTCGGTACGGCGTGTTTGGAGCTACGGGTGCTGTCCTGCCGAGAGCCATTTTTGTCCTTTTCTACGGAAAGGGTAGTGTTGCTGCCGGTACCGTCATTTTTGCCAAAGGTAGGTTCACCTTTCCACGTGATTCAGTTTTGTTGCCAGTGTTTGGAGCGTCGGAAGAGAATGTTTCAGACCATAGTCAGTTGCTTGGACGTAAAGAGGGTTCTGCGCCAATATTTAAAAGTCTGAGACCTTTCGTAAGTCTGAATGCCTATTCGTTCTATTTGAAGGTCCCCGTATAGGGAAGGCAGCAGCTAAAGCTTCAATTTCCAGTTGGGTCCGAGAAGCAATAGCGTCGGCATATATATTTTGCAAGGGCGTCAGGTGCCAGTGTGGTTAATAGTTCATTCTACTAGAACACAAGCGACGTCTTGGGTGGAGCACAGTTTGGTTCCGCCAGTGAAGATTTGCAGAGCGGCCACTTGGTCGTTTCTTCACACATTCAGTAAGCACTATCGCCTGGATATTCAGGCAGTGAATGATGCCTGTTTCGGGTCGGTGGTGTTGCGATCCGGGTGGAAAGGTCCCTCCCAATTACTGCTCTGATACATCCCAGAGGTGGAGGACTAAACTGGAGGAACGATAAGGAAATAGAAATTACACTTACCTGGTAATTGTTGTTCCTTGAGGAACTCCAGTTTAGTCCTCATTCTCGCTCGAGGGGTGATCTATTCAGAGTTTATCTTCAGATGGGGAAGAGCATCAGTTTTGAAGAGCAAAAAAATCCTTTCGATTTCTGGATTGCAGTGAGTATTACTGTCTGACCTGTTTTACTTTCCTTCTTTCTTAATCGCTTTAGGGGGTGGAACAGGGAAAGCAAAAGAATAAGAAAAATGAGAACGTAACAAAAAAAAATTCCTTGTTGTTGAAGAATTGATAGTTTAGTTCTCACTTATGGTTATGGATACAGTTGAAATTAAGTTTTAGCTACTTATTTGTTGCTCCTTTGAGTCTGCTTTGTCAATAGTTCACTGGGGCTGATGGGAGATACCAGCAGACTGCATCCAGTGATGTCACAATTTTGACATGCCCAGTCTCCAAGCTGCAGGAGGTGGTACACAACCCAGAGGTGGACGACTAAACTGGAGTTCCTCAAAGAACAACATTTACCAGGTAAGTGTAATTTCTATTTGTGAGTCCTGGTAGTGCTGTTATGATACGGCGGGTTTGCTATGAGTTCTAAATGAAAAATATGATGGATCAACCTAGCTCAAACTACAACTGCTGGAATAATATTGAGAAACACAGTGTCCGGCTACCAAGGTCTCAGTTTAAAACATCGCAGCAATCCTTCGGATTTGATAAAAAGCTTTTTATAAAACTTCTGCTGCTGTTCACATCAATGACCTTTTATCGGTGCCATCTACTTTGCTTCACACTATAAGTGACTAATTTATTTTTTATTTTGTTTTTCTTTTTTTTCTTTCTTTTCTTTTTAATGTTTTAATGTCCACTTTTTCTGTTTTTCTTTTAAAAAATTGTGCTTACTACCAAACTGTAAAGATCAGTTTCTATATCACTCGACTCTGCTGCAGTATTGTTTCTTTATTCTCTTCATTTCAATCTTAAAAGTACATGCAAAATCGTGTGGATGATACTTCAGAAAATGTTAAAGTCCAATATATTTGAAACGAAATTCACACTTAACTTCTGTAGCTTATCTGCGGACTCCACTTTTCTTCTAGTTAGCTCATTCTCCACCGTGTCTTCCACTATCGGACCTGTCCCTGTTCAATACAGGGTTTCTTTTTAGCTATACCGGAAGTATCATGCTGTTTCAAATCACTCCCAACGCCAGTGATCTAAGGCGCCCAAGCGTTTCGTTGTAACAAGTTCTTCAGGGGAATATGTTTCTCCCAAACTGACCTAAAAGATGTAACAAACCATGCTAAACATTATCTTATTCCACTTAAAATAGCAAGGGTATATGATATACTAGAGAAATCAGCTTTACCTGCAAAAAGCAATCGCCGCTCATAAATCAACTCGGAGGACGTCTTTCTCTCGTCCCTCCGTCAGTTATCGTAGAACTCCGCGCATGCGGCTTTCAGGGACTGACTAAAATTTAAAGAGCTCCACTTAACTCCTCCCCCTAGAGGGAGGTCCATCGGGAAGAATCTTCTCATTATGTTAAAGACTTTACTGTGAGTTTGCAAACTGACTTATGGCTGTGAACAAGGTCCCTTATATGCAAAGGTGCCAATCAATAGAGGCATTTAAGCCAAACGGTGTAACCGTGTTCAGTTGAAATATCCAACGCTGCTCTAATCGAGTCAACAAGTGTTCTTTCGTCCAGCTGCCCCTACTAGTTAGGACTTGATCAATTGCAAAGCATACCAATTGCTCAAAGCTATGCTTTTCCAGGAGACAATGCTGGACTATAGGAGCAGCTACCACGCCACGATTGAGTCAGCTACGATGTTCTGCCAGGCATAGTCTTAAAGCTCTTACTGTTTTGCCAATATACAACAATCCACACGGACAACGAATGGCATAGACGACATAAGATGATTGGCAGGTTGTAGTGCTTCGTATATGATAATGTGTTCCTTGATGTTCAAAATCCTCCACATTCAAAGTCACCTCACACAAACTGCACACTCCACACCATCTGTGCCACAATGTCTGAACAGATGGCTCACTTCCCTCCTGACAACTTATTCTTGAGGGGCTAAGTTGTTCCTTAAAGTTTCTTCCCCTACTCCACACACACCGGATCTTCTTATCTGTGAGCCCCGGGATTGTAGTCAAAATTGCACTATGAGTTGTTAAAATTTTTTTAACTGAACTACTCAAATGAGAAAACTGAGTAATAAAGTTAATCCTGTTGACATCTGAGTTCTCCCGAGTGCTATGTGCTTGACCCGAAGTCATAAGTAACGGTGCTCGTTCATTATATAAAGCTCTAGTATGGGCGCGTCGTACCAATTGCTCGGGGTAACCCCTAGATAAGAAATTCTTTATTAGTTGCTTAGATTTCCGCCGGTAATCTGAAACATCAGAACAATTTCTGCGGAACCTAAGGAATTGGGAAAAGGGGAGCCCCGCTTTCAACGATCGCGGATGAGCACTTGTGAAGTGTAAGAGAGTATTACGATCAGTCTCCTTGCGATAGATAGAGGTGTTCCACATGTGACGACCTCGTGTGATCTCCACATCCAAGAAATGAATCTTGTGTCTATCATGTGTCATTGTAAACTTGATATGGGAATCCCGGGAATTGAGCCAATCAAAAAATGATCGTAAATCTTCTTCCGTCCCCCGCCATATCAAAAAAATGTCATCAATAAATCGCCGCCACTGTACGATATTACTCCCATATGCAGACTGTTCCAGCCACTGCTGTTCAAAAGTGGCCATATACAAATTAGCAATCGACGGGGCACACGTAGCCCCCATGGCTACGCCGGCAATCTGCTGGTAAACTATTCCTTGGAATTGAAACACATTATGACAAATCACCAATTCGGATAACTTTAACAACATACTGATGATGGCATTTGACAGATCGCCCCGATTCCGTAGGAATTTTTCCACTACCGACAGCGCTGCCTCCTGCGGAATGCTGGTGTACAGCGCGGTCACATCCAATGTCACCAAAATGGTATCAACTGTTTCCGCCCATTGAGCGCTGCTAACAAGAATGTTCAAAAAATGCGTGGTGTCTTTCAAAAAAGATGGGACTTGACCCAGAAGTGGACGCAAGAAGGTATCGATATACGTAGAGACCGGCTCCAGGGGAGTACCCCTTGTCGACACTATGGGACGCCCGGGAGGGGAGGATAAATTCTTATGAATCTTGGGCACAGTGTAAAACTGTGCTAAGGAACTAGACTCGCTATTCAAATAGCGAAATTCTTTCTTATTCAACAAATGTTGTTGCAAAGCTGCCAACGTGATCTCCTTAATTTCTCCACGTAACAGAGGCGTAGGATCAGACTCCAAAACCTTATAAGTATTTTCATCTTGTAATTGTTGTAATGCCTCCGAGATATAATAGTGCCGATCCATAAGCACTATTGCTCCCCCCTTATCTGCTCTCCTGATGACCAAATCCTTACGTTCCCGCAGTTGACGTAATGCCTGTTCTTCAGATCTTGTTAAGAAGGATTTGCTCCTCCTCGTTGTATCCTCTAGGCGTCGAACGTCTGCTAGAACTAAGTCCTGAAACACTTGCAGGGCCGGTGGAGCAGGATTAGGGGGAACCCAGGTGGATTTGTAAGGTAAGGGAATTCGTGGGACCTGCAAAACTGTCTCAGATGGGACTGTTACCTGATCTACCGCTCCCTCAGATGTAAAAAAAGTTTTTAAATGCAATTTACGCATGAATTTTGCACAATCTATACGGAACCGAAAAGGATCATGAAACAATTTGGGTACATATGATAATCCCTTCTGTAATAATAAAAGAGATTCCGGAGGGAGGGATTTACCGGAGATGTTGATCACCAAATCCTCCTCTATTTCCTCTTGGGGTATCGTCGTTCTTGAGACCGAAAGCACCACACATTTTTTGAACATTCTTGTTAGCAGCGCTCAATGGGCGGAAACAGTTGATACCATTTTGGTGACATTGGATGTGACCGCGCTGTACACCAGCATTCCGCAGGAGGCAGCGCTGTCGGTAGTGGAAAAATTCCTACGGAATCGGGGCGATCTGTCAAATGCCATCATCAGTATGTTGTTAAAGTTATCCGAATTGGTGATTTGTCATAATGTGTTTCAATTCCAAGGAATAGTTTACCAGCAGATTGCCGGCGTAGCCATGGGGGCTACGTGTGCCCCGTCGATTGCTAATTTGTATATGGCCACTTTTGAACAGCAGTGGCTGGAACAGTCTGCATATGGGAATAATATCGTACAGTGGCGGCGATTTATTGATGACATTTTTTTGATATGGCGGGGGACGGAAGAAGATTTACAATCATTTTTTGATTGGCTCAATTCCCGGGATTCCCATATCAAGTTTACAATGACACATGATAGACACAAGATTCATTTCTTGGATGTGGAGATCACACGAGGTCGTCACATGTGGAACACCTCTATCTATCGCAAGGAGACTGATCGTAATACTCTCTTACACTTCACAAGTGCTCATCCGCGATCGTTGAAAGCGGGGCTCCCCTTTTCCCAATTCCTTAGGTTCCGCAGAAATTGTTCTGATGTTTCAGATTACCGGCGGAAATCTAAGCAACTAATAAAGAATTTCTTATCTAGGGGTTACCCCGAGCAAATGGTACGACGCGCCCATACTAGAGCTTTATATAATGAACGAGCACTGTTACTTATGACTTCGGGTCAAGCACGTAGCACTCGGGAGAACTCAGATGTCAACAGGATTAACTTTATTACTCAGTTTTCTCATTTGAGTAGTTCAGTTAAAAAAATTTTAACAACTCATAGTGCAATTTTGACTACAATCCCGGGGCTCACAGATAAGAAGATCCGGTGTGTGTGGAGTAGGGGAAGAAACTTTAAGGAACAACTTAGCCCCTCAAGAATAAGTTGTCAGGAGGGAAGTGAGCCATCTGTTCAGACATTGGGGCACAGACGGTGTGGAGTGTGCAGTTTGTGTGAGGTTACTTTGAATGTGGAGGATTTTGAACATCAAGGAACACATTATCATATACGAAGCACTACAACCTGCCAATCATCTTATGTCGTCTATGCCATTCGTTGTCCGTGTGGATTGTTGTATATTGGCAAAACAGTAAGAGCTTTAAGACTACGCCTGGCAGAACATCGTAGCCGACTCAATCGTGGCGTGGTAGCTGCTCCTATAGTCCAGCATTGTCTCCTGGAAAAGCATAGCTTTGAGCAATTGGTATGCTTTGCAATTGATCAAGTCCTAACTAGTAGGGGCAGCTGGACGAAAGAACACTTGTTGACTCGATTAGAGCAGCGTTGGATATTTCAACTGAACACGGTTACACCGTTTGGCTTAAATGCCTCTATTGATTGGCACCTTTGCATATAAGGGACCTTGTTCACAGCCATAAGTCAGTTTGCAAACTCACAGTAACGTCTTTAACATAATGAAAAGATTCTTCCCGATGGACCTCCCTCTAGGGGGAGGAGTTAAGTGGAGCTCTTTAAATTTTAGTTAGTCCCTGAAAGCCGCATGCGCGGAGTTCTACGATAACTGACGGAGGGACGAGAGAAAGACGTCCTCTGAGTTGATTTATGAGCGGCGATTGCTTTTTGCAGGTAAAGCTGATTTCTCTAGTACATAATATACCCTTGCTATTTTAAGTGGAATAAGATAAAGTTTAGCATGGTTTGTTACATCTTTTAGGTCAGTTTGGGAGAAACATATTCCCCTGAAGAACTTGTTACAACGAAACGCTTGGGCGCCTTAGATCACTGGCGTTGGGAGTGATTTGAAACAGCATGATACTTCCGGTATAGCTAAAAAGAAACCCTGTATTGAACAGGGACAGGTCCGATAGTGGAAGACACGGTGGAGAATGAGCTAACTAGAAGAAAGGTGGAGTCTGCAGATAAGCTACAGAAGTTAAGTGTGAATTTCGTTTCAAATATATTGGACTTTAACATTTTCTGAAGTATCATCCACACGATTTTGCATGTACATTTAAGATTGAAAAGAAGAGAAAGAAGAAACAATACTGCAGCAGAGTCGAGTGATATAGAAACTGATCTTTACAGTTTGGTAGTAAGCACAATTTTTTAAAAGAAAAACAGAAAAAGTGGACATTAAAACATTAAAAAGAAAAGAAAGAAAAAAAAGAAAAACAAAATAAAAAATAAATTAGTCACTTATAGTGTGAAGCAAAGTAGATGGCACCGATGAAAGGTCATTGATGTGAACAGCAGCAGAAGTTTTATAAAAAGCTTTTTATCAAATCCGAAGGATTGCTGCGATGTTTTAAACTGAGACCTTGGTAGCCGGACACTGTGTTTCTCAATATTATTCCAGCAGTTGTAGTTTGAGCTAGGTTGCTCCATCATATTTTTCATAGGAGCAAGCTCGACGGAACAAGCCCATATTTAGTAGTTAGAATACTCATTATGAGTTCTAAATGGGCAGTGTTTGTAGTAGTTCCTAATGTGCCTGGCGGTTGGCACTGGATTATAGTAATGTAGAAATCTTTTAGTCTTTCTTTATCCATACACTCATTAAGAGGCATATTTACTAAAAGTTTGTGTATGGTAATATTATGCAAATATTTATGCAAATGAGGCCCCGCAACGAGGCCCCGCACCCCCCTTGGGCTGCCTCTGGAGAGGAATAGGCATTTATAGGAACTGGAAAAGTAATAGAGGTTCATTTTTTTCTGATGCAGTTAACATAACATAACATTTCCTGATATGAACTGCAATGTCAACACATTTAAAAGCAATTTTACAAATGTCAAAATATGCAGGGAGAAAACAGAATGCACATCAGAACAACTGGGTAATGGATAATCCTTTAACAGGGAAACTGGAGAAATATTAGGAAGATTTCTTTCAATGTGACTGAAATAGAAAACATCTAAAAATGGACTACAACGGTCCAACTGTGCAACATATTTCTATCCTCCGTGCCAGCTAAAGCACGCGATTATCCTAAAATAAGAGGAAAAATATCCCCTAGACTGTACAAGTATCAGAATGCAGGGGACCTGCTTTTATAACCCAGTAAATAACTAATTTAAAATGCTTTTAGTATCATAGTTGTGTTTCATTGCTCCAGTGAACTGCTTCATCCAGGAGAAACCTGTGCAAGGGCATAAAAAATGCATAAATTGGTTGAATGATCCAGGATTTCTATGTTTCCCAGGAGAAGAGCATAGTAAAAGGCCATGCCAAAAATAAAGGACTTTGGTCAGAGTTTCGTATTTCAACAAGATAAATATCAAACTTTTTCTCAAAGAAAAAAACACTGAGAATTTTTTTTTTATGCTGGCCTTCAGGCTTATTTCAACACATCAAGTCCTCGTGAGTTAGTAGCAAGTTATAGACAGACTGGGGAGATAGTATGCTGAGGTCCTGAACAGATGAGGGCTGATAATTGCTCTTGCAATGGTGACCCCTGCAGGCACAGAAGAGGCGCTAAGAGCAACCAGACTCAAAACTTTCTGTACTATCTTGCCAGATATCTGGAAAGGGGAACCAGAGTCCCCTGGGTAACCTTCCTGGGGAGATGAGAAAGGTAAGGGGGGAAAACAGGGCAAATTAAAAAATTTAAAAAAAACAACCACACCCCCCCTCCCCCCCACACACACACCTTTTTATGGGGGGAGGAGGGAGTTAGCCATTTCCTCCTGCTAATTTGAGCTTCAGCTAAAATTAGGGCTGGCATCCAGCACCATGAGTCTTCATTTGCACCAGCCCAAGAAGATTCCCCTCTCTCCCTGCCCTCATTTTATGTCCCCTCCCAGCTCTCCTTGGCCCAGGACTGGTGCTACCCATTAGATCAGTGCTTTTCAAACTTTTATCCCATATGGCCCCATTTTAACAACTGAAAAAAGCACATGACCCTAGATGATGATAAATCAAATCAGCAGGTCTCTAGCCTCATTCCCCTCCCTCCACTCATTTCAAGCAGGAAGGTAGCAGCAATTGGCACAGGGTCCCTTGTGTCAGTGTGCAGTATATGCTTACAGGCCCCAGTACTCAGACTGGGAACCCATGCTAACAGGAGGGGGGACAAGGACCTATGAATGTTCACTGACTCACAAACCACATGCTGACTGGTGATTGCTATTACATGACATAAGTCACAGTGAAAGTTCTGAGAGAAGGGGAAATGGCCATTCCTTATAGTCCCTCCAGTCCAATTCCGCACCTCTGGGTAGTGTACCTCCTCTCGCAGCTTGGAGACTGGGCATGTCAGAATCTTGAAGTCACCTTACATATACTGCTGGCACCTCCCACCAGCTCCCAGTGTGTTCAGTCTCCAAGCAGCGGAAGATAGTAGTGAGCCTAGGTGCTGGGCTCACTGGAGTGACAAATAAGGAGCTTTACTGTTAGGGTAGATAGGCAGTTGTTATTTTAGTTCATTTCTCCCCTTTGGGTTTTGTTTATTTTGGGTTTAGTGTATTTACAATTTTTATTTTTATTTTTTTAAAAAGAGTACCAGTTTTAATCAGAGGGGGGAGCATCAGGAGGAGACTTTCCCTTCTGCCCTTCCTCCGGACAGCATTTCTGATTTCACTCCCCTCCTGGGCTGGATGGAGGGGAGCTGAGGTATTTACAGAGGTTTCTCTTACCCGGCCGGCTCTCGATCGTGCCTGTGATGCGGGAGCCGCCGGCGGGCTTTGGACCGCGCTGCCGCTGCTGACTGCATAAATTTTCTCAGCTCCTTTGGCAGCCCGATTGTATTTCCCGGCGATTTCTTTGAGTCCGGCAGTCCGGAGGTGAGTGCGGACAGTCACGGTTGTCTGGGGGGTCTCACAGGTGCGCCTTCTGCCGCATGCATGGCCCAATGTAATTTTTTGTGCTACAACCACTGCGCAGCCTAGTTCCCATGTTTTTTGTCTCGTTTCTGTTACTGCCTTGATTTTCTTTTTTGCTTTATTTTTCCTGTTTCAGTGCCCTGTAACTGGTGTTTTTTGCATCTTTTGGGCTATTACTTCCTTTTTCTTTTTGCAGTTTGGTAACTGTGTTGTGGTAATTTAAAAAAAAAAAAAAGAGGATTCTCGTCTTAGGCACATAGGGCTTTTGAGGCTCATGACTCCACGTCCGCAGTGTCCTCTCTGCGGCACCCGGCGAGGGACTGTATCTGAGGCCGGAGTGGTGCGTGGCTGTGCTACTGAAGCGCTTCACATGGAGCAGGAACTTCAGGATAAGTCCAAGGAAGGGTCATCTTCGGCGACGCAGGGAGTTCAAGTCTCTATGGAGGTGAGTGCTCTGTTGGAGACTCCAGTCTCTCCGCAAGCAGCGACCCTGTCAGTTCCAGTTCCTTCTGTGCAGGCTATTGTAGGGGGAGGGACTCTAACTGGCTTCTCTCCAGACTTTGTTCTCTTATTACATCAAACCTATGATCTGCGACAGCAAGGGGTCGCTGCGTATCTCTCGGGCCTCGGTGCCGTAGGGGCTGGTCCCTCAGCTGAAAAGGTTGAGGCTTCAATAGGAAAACCAGCAAAGATAGCTCGGTCTGTAGAGGAACAGTCAGCCTTGTCTGACTGGCTTGACGGCGATGATTTAGAGGACCCGGAAGTAGCAGGTCCACCGGGTGGTCAGGCAGATAATTCAAGATGAGTGGGACCTTCCAGAGTCGGGTCTAAGGGGAGTCCAGTCCATGACTCGACTTTATCCCTTGTCTGATTGGGAGTCCTTTCGTTCTCCCTGTGTAGATGCCGCTTGTCGGCAGTCACCAAGACGACGACCATTCCAGTAGAGGGCAGTGTGGCTCTGAAGGATGGACAGGACCGCAAAGTAGATTCTTTGTTAAAGTAGGCCTACAAAGTCAATGCCTTATCCCTTCAAGCGTCCATTTGTGGAGCTTGGGTAGCAAGAGCGTGTCTACGATGGTCGCAGCACCTGCAGCTTCCTGCAGAACAGTCGCAAGAACACGTAGTGGACGTAACTAGGCTAGAATCCGGAGTGGCTTACCTGGCAGACCTTCATTATGACCTCCATTAAAGGACTGTTCAATAGCATGGCATCGCTCGTGGCAGCTCAACGTTATCTTTGGTTACAGAATTGAGCAGCTGATAGTTCCTCCAAATCACAACTTAGCAAGCTTCCATTCAAGGGGAAACTCTTTGTTTGGGGAGGAAAAGCGGTTGTTTGCTGGAGGATAAGCCAAGGCCCAGTCAGGCTCCAGCTCCTTCTCGAGGGCAGGCGCGCAATTTTCGTCGTTTTTGAACCTCCTGGCTGGGAAGTTTCCAAAGGGGGAGGTTTCCCTCTCAGGGTCAAGCATTCAGAGGATTTTGAGGAGCGGGCAGAAGCTTTGTTAATACCTCATCCTCAGGTTTCAAGAAGTCCCAATGAAGCGAGGAGGGCCCAAGCTGCAGTTCAGCCTGTAGGAGGATGGTTGCAGGAGTTTCTTTCAGCCTGGGTCCAGATAACATCAGACAGTTGGACATTAGAAGTCATTCGTGAGGGGTATGCTCTCGAATTCGCCCGACCGATAACCGATTCCTTTGTTCTGTCTCCATGCAGGGGGCGAAACAAAGCGGTGGCTGTGGCAGAAACACTCACTTAGTTATTGCAGCTGAGGGAGGTGGTTCCGGTGCTGCCAGACCAGCTCGGCTGCAGTCGTTACTCCATTTATTTCATGGTTCCCAAGAAAGACGGGTCCTTTCGTCCTATTTTGGATCTCAAGGGAGTGAAGCGTTGCCTTCGGGTGCCTCATTTTCGCATGGAAACGTTGTGATCGGTCATCGTGGCAGTGCGAAAGGGAGAGTTCCTGACGTCTCTCGATCTCACCGAAGCATATCTTCGCATTCCAATCAGAGTGGCCCATCAGCACTTTCTTCACTTTGCGGTGCCTCAAGGACATTTTCAGTTTCAGGCATTACCATTCGGTCTCGCTACAGCACCTCGATCTTTCACCAAAGTAATGGTAGTAGTGGTGGCAGCATTGCGCAAGGAAGGGGTGTTGCTACACCCTTATCTCGACGATTGGCTCATCCGAGCAAAGTCCAGAACAGAGAGTGTACAGGCTACTGCCAGAGTGATACAGCTTCTGGAAAGCCTCAGCTGGGTAGTCTATGTGGCCAAGAGCCAATTGGTGCCCTCTCAGGTTCTGGAATATTTGGGAGTTCAGTTTGATACTCAAGTAGGATCGGTGTTTCTACCAGAGCACTGGGCCCAAAAACTTCATTGTTTGGTGCGCAGTTTTTTAAAATGCACGGCCCCAACAGCCTGGCAGTATCTTCAGGTTCTGGGGATGATGGCAGCCAGTCTGGAGGTAGTGCCTTGGGCAAGGGCGCACATGCGACCGTTACAGAGGTCCTTACTTCATCGTTGGTCTCATCAGGAGGACTCCCTGTCAAAACACCTGTCCTGCCCAGAAGGGGTCAGGAAGGCCCTTCGTTGGTGGCTTCGTCCAGGAAGTTTAGCCACAGGCATGCCTCTCGAGCAACCACAGTCGGTTTCAGTCCTAACTGACGCCAGTTTGTCGGGTTGGGGGGTCATTGCGGGGGATTGCTCACACAGGGATGATGGAGCACTCTGGAAGCTCAATGGTCGATCAATCACCTGGAATTGAGGGTAATAGCGCTGGCGCTCAGAGAATTCAAACCCAATCTCCTGGGACGATCGGTCTGAGTCTTGTCGAAAAATGCCTCCGCGGTGGTATACGTCAACTGGCAAGGTGGTACGGGCAGTGCAGCTCTGGAAAAGGAAGCGGAAGACTTGTTCAATTGAGTGGCACCTCGCCTTCAGGTGCTCTCAGCAGCGCACATTGCAGGAGTAGACAATGTGACAGCGGACTATCTCAGTCGGGTGCACGTGGACCCCGGAGAGTGGGAACTTCATGCAGAGGTCTTCACTCAGATAGTCCGCATGTGGGGGCCACCCATTATGGATCTGATGGCTACCTGGCGCTCTGCCAAAGCGAGTCACTTTTACAGCAGGAGGCGAGAAAGGATGTCTGAGTGTCTGGATGCCTTGCTGCAACAGTGGCCCACGGAGGGGCTTCTCTGTGTCTTTCCTCCTTGGGCTCTTTTAGGTTGAGTAGTTAAACGCATTGAGTCTCATCGGGGGCTCATTCTCTTCATCGCTCCGGATTGTCTGCGATGTCCATGGTACGCCGACTTAGTGCATCTTCTGGACGGTCATCCCTGGCGGCTTCCGGTGTGGGATGATTTTCTTCAGAGGCCGCTGCAAATGCCGCAAGTGGATCGATTCTCGCTTATGGCTTGACCATTGAAAGGGTGAGGCTAAGGAAAAAGGGCTATTCTGGAGCGATGATCTCTACTTTGCTTTCAGCCAGAAAAAGGTCGACTTCTTTAGCCTACATGCGCATCTGGCGTATTTTGAGGCTTGGTGCGAGGCAAGAAAGGGACGTCCAGCATCAGCTTCTATTTGAGAAGTGTTGGCTTTCTTGCAAGATGGTTTTGATAAGTGTTTAGCAGCTAGTTCATTAAGGGTCCAACTGGCGGCTATTGCTTGTTATCGTGGTAAAATTCAGGGTGCTCCCTTAGGCTCCCACCCGGGTGTGTTACGTTTCCTGCGGGCGGTATCTCATCTTCGTCCTCCGAGAAGAGTAGTGATCTTAACTTGGTTTTGGGGGCATTGACAAGGGAGCCATTTGAACCTTTAGGTCAGGCCTCATTGAAGGATTTGACGTTGAAGGCTGTCTTTCTCGTAGCAATCTGTTCTGCACGATGAATCTCGGAGTTGCAGGCTCTCTTGTCAAGAGCCCTTTCTTTCCTTTTTTTGAGAAGGTGGTTTTGCGTCCAGTTCCGTCCTTTCTGCCGAAGGTAGTGTCAGCTTTTCATGTGAGTCAGCCAGTGTCATTGCCCGTTTTACAGGCAGCGGAGGACAGCGTCTATGACCGTGCTCTGCGCTTACTAGATGTAAAGAGGGTTCTTCATCGTTATCTTAAAGCGTCGGAGCCTTTTTGCAAGTCTGATCGATTGTTTGTACTCTTTGGAGGGCCGCATAAGGGCAAAGCAGCGGCAAAGGCCTCTATTTCCAGATGGGTCCATGAAGCGATTTCTTCAGCTTATATTTTACAGGGTCGTCAGGTTCCTGTAGGTTTGAAGGCGCATTCTACCCGGGCTCAAGCTACTACTTGGATGGAGTATACTTTGGTTCCTCCAGTTGAGATATGCAAGGCAGCTATGTGGTGGTCTTTGTATACCTTCAGTAAGCATTATCGTCTGGACATTCGGGCAGCAGGAGATGCCTGCTTCGGATCGGTGGTTTTGCGTGCCGGTTTGTCAGGTCCCTCCCATTAAGTTACTGCTCTGTTACATCCCAGAGGTGCAAGACTGGTCTGGAGGGACGATAAGGAAAGATAAATTAGACTTACCTGCTAATTGTTGTTCCTTGAGGAACTCCAGTCCAGTCCCAGATCCCACCCGGGTAGACAATTCACAGCCTGTTTAATTGTGATATGTACAGTCGAAGCGTGTGATAATTGCAAGCTTAGTGCGGCTCAAGTTAATTTTAGCCAGCTATTTCTTCCTTTTTCTTCTGGTTGCGCGCTGTTGCGTGGCCTCTTTATCTTTATCTTTCTTCCGGTGTGTTCAGATTTTCTCTGGCAATGGAGGGAACAGTCTCCTCTGTTTGCGGGAGGGAACAGTTGGGTTAGATATTTGGTTAAAGTATTTAGTTAACAATTGTGCTACTTATTTATTGCTCCTTTTAGTTCTGCTTTGTCAATAGGTCACTGGGAGCTGGTGGGAGGTGCCAGCAATATATGTAATGTGACTTCAAGATTCTGACATGCCAAGTCTCCAAGCTGCGAGAGGAGGTACACTATCCAGAGGTGCAGGACTGGACTGGCATTCCTCAAGGAACAACAATTAGCAGATAAGTCTAATTTCTCTTTTTTTCTGTGACCCCATTTGGGGTCCCAACCCCAAGTTCAAGAACCGCTGCATTAGATGAAGTAGGTGCTTGCTTAGACACTAGCCTTTGGAGGACAGCTCGCTGCCACCCCCTTTCCAGGATCTGCAGCAGCTGCAATGACATTAAAACAGAAATGCAGCACTTACTTAAAGCCTCTGATGCTGCATGTTATTGGTGCCGTGCTTTGACTAGCCGCGTCCACCCCCGTGCAAAGAGGAAGTCTGCATTGGCAGGGACAGAAGCAGCTGGTCAAAGCACGGCACCAACTTTCTATATACAAATATTCCACAAGCAGCAGCATTGACCATTTTAGAGGATTCTTTCTTAGAAAGAAAGAGACCTGTCAGGAGTCCCACTTTTTTGCTAATCCAATAGGTGAGTCTAGCAATGATAGAAAACAATTTTTGTTTTAGAGAGGGTTTTTTACCAGCAAATTAAAGAGGTGGCCAGGGGGTTTTCTATGGCGCCTGACATCACTAATCTTTACATCACGCATTTTGAAAATAATGATGATTCCGTTGTGCGCCCTCCGTCAAGATGGATGCCACCGGGTCCTGTGGACGCTGCTGTACAAACATATTAATCTTTGGTTTTAAGGGACTTGTCATTATTGGAAGAGAGCACCTCCCGTCAACATTCAAATGTGTCCAGGTTACAACGTGGGGCTTTATCTCATTTGGCCACTGACCCCAGGTTCATGATTTGTAATGCCGATAAGGGTGGAGGAGTGGTTATTCAATCTATTACTTCATATAGTGAAGGGATTGTTCAGCAATTGGGGGATGCTCGATTATTATTATAGCCTTCCAAATGATCCTACCTCACAATTGGGTGTAATTATTAAATCTTTGGTTCTTGATGCTCAGAACCAGGGATGGATTACCTCTAGTGAGGCATCTTTTCTTATCACTCCGCATCCTAAGATTCAGATTTTTTTATACTGTCCCAAAAGTCCACAAATCCATGCAAAATCCACCAGGTTGGCCTATTGTGTCCTGTAGGGGATCTGTACTTGAACCCTTGTTGAAATTTTGACATTTTTTTGAAACAGGAGGCTCAGAAAGTACGCTCATACCTGCGGGACACTTCTCATTTCCTGGAGAAATTGATGAATTTTACAGGTTCTGTTGACTGTTTATTATTAGTAACTTTGGATGTGGCATCCCTCTATACAAATATTCATCAGAAGGAAGCATTAGGGCTTTTAGCTTTGGTTTTTACTACAGCTTCCCCACGGATACCTAAGTCTTTTTTGCTAGACCTCATCCGTTTGGTTTTGATGACAAATTATTTTTTGTTTCAAGGCACTTTTTACCAACAGTGTGGGGGGATCGCAGTGGGCACAACAGTGGCCCCTTCCATTGGTACTCTATATTTGGGGGATCTTGAAGAACCCATGATTTATCCTGCAGCGGCCTTTGAGCATGTTCCATTATGGCTGCGATTTTTAGATGACATTTTTCTTTCTTTGGTCATCATCGCTGAATTCTCTTCATGAGTTTATTGCATGGTTTAACACTTTGAAACCTAACATCCAGTTTACATCCCACATCGATCAACATAACTTGGAATTTTTGGATGTTTGTATAACAAAATCGGAGGATGGATTCATCACCACCTTGATTAGGAAATCTAGCCAGCGCAACAGTTTACTTTGTTTCCATAGTCACCATCCAGCTCCTTTGAGAAGGTGTTTGCCGTATGGCCAGTTTTTTGAGGATATGACGCATATGTTCTATGGTGGAGGAATACAAGCAGCAGGCTTTGGACCTATGGACACGTCTGGCAGCACGGGGTTATCCCCGTAGGATCATCCAGAGGGCATATACTCGAGCCCGATATACGGATAGAGACTGGCTTTTTCAGCCCTCAATGGGGAATCTACTCTAGAGCGTGACAGAATTGTGGGTATTCTCCCCTTTTATGCTGAATTCCTCTCAACTGGTAAAAATCCTTTGTCGACAATGGAGCATTCTTAACCTTCAGTGTGCTTCGCTTTCACCAGAGGCCGTAACCTTCGAGATCATTTGGTTCACTTGGCCATGCCATTGGATCGCCCATTAAGGCATATGACTGGCAGGGGTCATGTAGCTTGCCAGGCCTGTCAGTTTTGTGTCAACACCCTGGAGGGGGTTGATTGGTTCAATCCTACCACAGGCCGTAGGTATCGATTTCTAGGCGACAGCTCATGCATTAGTAGTTTTGTTGTATATTTGCTACGATGCCCCTGTGATCTGCTTTATATTGGCCACACTAGCCGTCCGGTGAAGGTTCGCCTCATTGAACATGCATCTCGGATTAGGACCTCTACACTCTCTGCTCCCTTAGTGGAACACTGTATCTCTTTGGGTTACATGTTCTTGGATTTTAAATGGAGAGTGATTGATATGGTCCCAGAAGATCGGAGAGGAGGCAATCGGTTACAGTGTTTGCAATGCTTGAACAGAGGTGGATTTATCATTTGAGAACCGTAATCCCTGGGAGGTTTAAATTTAGAATTAGAATGGGGGAGCTTGTAAGACACTTTTCTATGGATATGATTCATTTGTTGAAAGCTTTCTTCTTCGGGTGACGTCATTTTAAGCAGCCAATCACAACATGTGCAGGCACTGTGAAATATGAGCCATGGGACTCGGCATTTTTTGTCGCACTTGAGGCAGGGCTAATCAGCCTGAAACATGCCTGTCTGCGGAATGCGATAGCAGTGGATTCTGGACTGCTGGAAGCTAAGTTTAGCTACTTTCTAATTTCGTTTTGATCTTTATATTATTAAAATGGGTCACGCTCACATTGGGAGTTAAATCATAATTATCCTCCCCTGTCATGTGAAACCCGACAAAAATGATTTATTGATACACTTTGCTTGCACTACAGACAATCTTTGAAGGTTCTCCTAAGGCACTTAATATCCCTGCACTGGCCCTAGGTCATGCTACCTGCATTTCTCAACATTAATAGCTTCTCTGTTTCTTGGCTCTTTTCCTCTTCTTGGTCTTCCTCCAAGGTTTGTATTCTGTCCAATAAGCTTCTAGTTTTTTGTAAGTTTTCTATTTTAAAATAGAAATCATTTATATGGGCATGGCAGCTTTCTACTGCTGCTTTTGGGCTTCTGGCTCAATGGAACCAGTCCCAACTTAGACTACCGATCCACAACTGCAGTTTTTGAAGCCCTGTCATATGAGCTTATTCAGCCATGGTAGGAAAATAGTGAATAGACATGGGATTTCCAAATATATCTAGATTATTTTGCCCTGCTCTCAGTTGGGTCACTTGCATACAGTGGTGTACCAAGGGTGGGTGTGCAGGCCACTCCTGCCAGGCCCACACTGGAGGCAGCGTGGAAAATATATCTTCAAGACAGGTGGCTTGCCATGCAGTCTCCACTTTAGGCTGGTTCTTTTCTCCTGGGTCAAGTCTCATGTGGCCAGGAGAGAAGAGTTGGCCTAGATTGGAATCAAGAATGCATACATGCAGATCACATAGATGTAGGCACATGCTTTTCACGAGTGTAATTTTTAACATATGCACTCGCAGAATCTTATAAAAGACCTTGCCACATATGAAACAGGCTTTACACATGGAAAACGTGTTATAGACTTACCCTTGTCCCATACTCCAAACAATAGGGCATGTTTACTAAGCTCTGCACCGGTAGCACACATTTGGGCCACACAGCAGTAAGGAGTTCCTCACTAACTGCAGGGGGAAGGGGGGTGTACATCCATCCTCCTGCAATTAGCACAGAAAAACTATATAGTACCAAGGAGGCGAACCATGGGTGCAACTAATGTCACCCATTTAGGTGGTGTGAGTTGCCACCCGCACAACCAGAATCAAGCATAGTTAGCATGGGCCACTAACGCCCAGGCTCGCAGTGATATGCCAGGAATGCCCGTGTCCCGCCCAATGCCCACCTCGATATGCACTACCAGTGTAGCATGGGTTTTTTAGCATGAGGGCCCAGCGCTACTTTTTAACTTGGCACCCAAACTGAGTGTCAATCCCACGCAATCCTAGTAGAGTGCTCAGTAATCATGTCCTAATGTGAGCTATTCAAAATTACTCCCTAAAAGGGCTATTTTCAAAGGCATTTCTGTGCATAAAACCAGGGATTTATGCATGGAGCTTCTTGAAAACTGACTAGCCTATTTTTGGATAAAATTATGTGCATGGTATATGCAGAGGCAACAGGCATTTCTGTGGCTGAAGATGGGGGATAGGGATTGCACATATGGACACACTTCTGCATTTCTAAGAGTATGATTGTAATTTTACCCAGAAACCTTACCTGCACAAGTAGCAGATGCAAAACTGCATGCATACATTTCATCAGTCAATTTTCTAAGGGAAAATTGGTGTAAAGTCTGCAGAGAAAAACTACCAGTAGACTTTACACTTGCACATACTGTAGCTTGAAAGTTCCCCCCCCCCCCCTCCGTTTATAATCTTATAAATCTTTATTTACAAGAGTTTTAACCACCTTTCTGACAGTACGTCAATGAAAAGGATGTACAACACAGGATAACAAAACAATCAAGACATGAATCTGTATAAGAGGGGGAGTCAATAAATAGGTTGAATTTAAGTATAACATCAAAACAGTTAATATTCACTGTATTTGACATTCCTTTGCATATGTGACCAGATAGTGATACGGAGGCAATAGAATTAATTGTACTTGGCTTTCTTCAATGAGCAGTGAAAACATATATGATACAATATGTAATGTTTAATTTTTTGCTGTTTCCTTGTGTCTGAGCACATTGGCATTTGAGAAATGGTAAAGAAGTCAAGATAACAATAAAAGCTCTGGAGTTTATAGCAAACTGTTGAGAATTAGGACATTGTAATAATCTGATCTGAGCCAACAAATCACCATGTGAACCTTGGAAAATCAATTGACCTTCTTTTGCCAAAATCATGCAGGCCCTTCCTGAATTTTACATCTGTGATTTCGATGAGCACAGACTTTTTTCCGTATCTTCTGTTCATTTCACACATTCATATTAAAAGGTTCTAACACCCAAAAACTTTATCAACAATGTGCAAATCAACTGCATGCATCAATTCATTGTTTAACATATCTAGCCACCAGCATTGAACATCCATGTTGGCCAGGTAATAGTGAAGCTAACTTGGCAGTAGTGAAACAGTCACTGCCTGGTTAGCTTCTGTAGGGAAAGTTAGGTCAGTTTTTAAGATGCCTAAATTTCAACGCTTAAGGATAACCAGGCAGTAGCTGAATAGCGGTGCTGCCTGGTAACATACCGCCCTTGTTAACGGTTTTGCTTGCGAGACTCCGCCAGTATCAGGATCTCCTCTTGGCATTGGGTAGGTCATATAGTGCTAGTCAAGATGGTGCTATTCTTGCAGTGGTTGTACATGCTCCAGCTGTTGTCTCTTTGGTTGTTAGCTAAGGACCTGTGTACTACGGATGATCAGCTCTCTAAGTTCCTACAGAGGGGACAGAAACTTCAGCTCGAGTTAAAGCAGCTGAAAAGGCTTTGGTCTTCTGGGGGGATGAACCTGCTGAACTATACGGAACTATAACCTGGCAAGTTTGTTGCAGCACCTTAAGGATTGGTTGTCTAAGAAGGAAGAATGCACCTGCCTGGTATGCAACGGGCCCTTCTAGCCACTCTTTCCCCTGAATATGTGCTTCATGCACTATGGGATCAGGTGCCAATGGAGTTGCACAGCTCTGTTTTTGTCTGTCCCCTTGTTTGCACATGAAGGTGGATTTGCCATAGGTTGGGGCACTCCTCATTGCAATTAGTCCTCCTCGCATTGCACGGTAACGTGGATTTCTCATTGGGCATGACGTCAGGACAGTTCCAGTGATGGCAGTTGCAGAGGATTCAGAGGTTGGAGTAGGTGCTAACAGACAAGGGCAGTCTTCATTCTTTTGTGGCGCTTCAAGAACAGTATGGCCTGGGAGTCCGGGATGTATTTCCTTACATGCAACTCTGGAGCTATGTTCCTAGCTTGAACCCTGCACAGCTCTCTAGTGATTTTTGTACCCAGTTGGAGGACTTATTTTTGACTGAGGTCTGTGTCCGTGGCCAGGGCTCAGTCTTCCTTCATCTGGGACCAGGTACAGGTCTCTACAGAGTGGCTAGTCACTCAGTGGAACCAAGATTTGGGTATGGATATCTGAGGAGCTCTTTTTTTAAATTATTTTATAAAGACCATGGCTTAAGATCCCTAAGCACACCGTAATGGTGGTAGTATGAGATTTGCATTATAAACGTATGAGTTTGGGCCTACATTCCACCAATGCGGGCTTTTTGGATGGGGTGCACGCCCTCACCTGCGTTTTCTTAAGAGTGGGGAGTGGAAGGGAACATTGGGGCACATATTTTGGTCTTGCCTGAGAATAGAAGTCTTTTGGCATCAGATGCACAAGTACCTGCAGCTGGTGATGTGGAAGCAGTGGTCTCTGGGGGCTTTGTTGGTTTTATTTCATATTTTTGAGGATGTGCCAGTGGAGAGTCAGGGACAGCAGTGCTGGATGCAGGTTGGATGACTGTTGACTAAGAAGTCTGTGCTGGCGGTCTGGCTTGATGTAGAACCTCCAAGCTCCTGATACTGGCGGAATGCTCTCCATCAAATCATGCCGTATGACCACCTGTGGGCATTGAAGGGGAGGGCTAGGGTCCCCAAGTTTTTGGACATGTGGGGCGACTACATAGACACATTGTCATCCAGAATGTGCAGTCTGATTCTGAATGACTTATAGAGTTAGCTAGTAGTGCTTAGTGGCTGGGGGTGGTGAGCAGCCACAGATGGGGGGGAGGTTGGTTAAATGGGGTATGAGGAGTATACCTGGAGGAGATACTTTTAGGGTAGTTTGGGGTGTGGAGGGAAGGGGTGGGAGTGTATGCTGTCTCTATCCTCCCTGTCCTTTCTTGGGTATGGATCCATTGTAGACCCCCGGTGGTTGCATCAGGAATCCGTGCCACTGATGGCACTGTTTTGAGAGGACTGGGAGGGAGAGTAGAGGATGATGTTAAGTGCCATTGAGTTTATGGTGACCCTCTGGATAGTTGTTCTAAACTCTGTTTGGTCTTCAGTCAGGCGGCTTGTTGTTGAAGCAACAGTTAGATCTGGTGTTCTGGTATACCCATGCTTCTTTTTTTTAACCTCTTTATTTATATTTTCAAACAAATACAAGAAAACAAAAAATACAATTAAAATGATATTTCTCTTTAACATAAGAGCACAAAAGGCTTTGAACAGCCTTCCCCAACCATGACCCTCCCAACCCTGTGTGATCATCAAAGGCAATATATATGAAAACAAGAGGCCAATAGAGGCCTGCAAGGGCTATGGTACATCAAGCAGCCCTCCATTAGATAAGAAATAAATGGTTTGAGTAGTGACCCTTAGTTTACATTATAACAGGCTTTGGAGATGTAGTTGTGTAGGGGTTTCCATTTGAGAAAAGTGGAAGGCTTTAAGGGTTACACCATAACGTGGCATTTGTTCATATTTGCAGCATAAACACAGGCAATTCCACCATTTGTGCCAACTAAGCTCTGCAGTATGTTTCCAGTTAGAAATAACGAGATGCAGGGCCACTCCCATCATAAAATCAAATAAGAAATTGCAATCCCTCTGTAACGACGAGATGCCATTTGCTGACCGAAAAACAATCACAGACCAGGAGAGAGTGGCCCTGATCAACACCTCTTGGATATGGTTCCAGATCGAAACCCAATAAGACTGAATGTTAGAGCAGTCATATACCACACGTCTCAAAGTGCCAACATCACTCTGACAAGACCAACACTCATTCCCAGCTGCCTTATCCCACTTAACCACCTTTACCAGAGTAAAGTGAGCTCTGTGTGCAAAGAAGTATACAGCTTGTGAAATAGAGGCAGATTGGGATACTCTATTTGTCTTGCTCCAGAAATTCACCCATGCTTCCGGAGAAGGAGCTTCCCCAGTGTCGTGTTCCCAAATTCATTGAACACCAATGACCTGTGGGGTGTGGTTCTGACAACTAATTTATAGTAATAAGAAGCCACCCCAGAGGCCATATGGGCTATTTAACAGCCCCCATTCTTCAGGCAAAGACAATTTCAATAGGGGATTTCTCAATACAATGTCTCGGCTGGATCCACTGAAAGTATAGGGATTTAGGCAAATCAATTTCACTTTGTAGAGAAGCAAAAGGTTTCCACTTGCCATCCGAAAATAGTTGGCCAATAGTCCAAATCCCCCTACTGAACCACTGTTGCCATGCAAATGAACTTTGATGAATTTTTAAAAAAGAACTGTGCCAGATGGGGATTAGTTTGGCTAGGCATTCCTCCTTAGGAAAAGCCTTTGTTAATTGTTGAAAAGCCCTTTGAGTGTCAGCTATTACCCTATGAGACTTAAACCTCTTAAAAGGCACCATGCCAGGGAGGAGCTTTAAGAGAAATGGAGCACTTAATCTCTCTTCCAGGTCCAGCCATACTGGGCGTTTCCGTATGGCCCCTTCCACCCATCTTGAGCCTTGTTTTAGCAAAAAAGCACAATGATAGGTCTGAAAGTCAGGAAAGTTCACACACCCCTCTTCTCTTTTAGATTTAAGTTTCCTAAGAGCAATTCTAGGCAGTTTGTTTTTCCATAGAAATTGGACAAGGATCCTTTCAATTTGACGATAAATGCTATTAGTAAGAAAGACTGGTAACATTTCTAACACATAGTTCACTTTAGAATGATAGTCATTTTTATAGCTTCAAGACAACCCCACCAAGAGAGAGAGACCAGCGACCGTTTTGCTGTTATATTACGAACCGTAGAGGGGACCTTTTCAAGTACATTCATAGCAAAAAACCTGTGAGAGAGTCAGTTGGCCCATTAGATGATAAAGGGTTTAAAGGAGCACTAAGAGGCGACAAGGCGATAGCGGAGAGACTGAATGAATTCTTTGCTTTGGTCTTTACTGAGGAAGATGTAGGGATGTTACCCATGACTGAAGTGGTATTTAAAGGTGCGGAAGAATTGAAGGAAATATCGATACATCGGGAAGATGTCTTACAACTATTAGATAAACTGAAGAGTAGCAAATCACCTGGGCCGGATGGTATACATCCAAGGGTGTTGAAAGAACTGAAATATGAGATTGCAGAACTGCTATCAGTAATCTGTGAACTATCATTAAAATCATCTCTAATACCTGAAGATTGGAGGATCGCCAATGTAACACCAATTTTTAAAAAGGGTTCCAGGGGTGATCCGGGAAACTACAGACCGGTGAGCCTGACGTCAGTACCGGGAAAAATGGTAGAAACCATCATAAAGAATAAAATTACTCAGCATGTAGATAGTCACAACCTAATGGGAGACAGCCAACATGGCTTTAGACAAGGAAGAAATTGTCTTACTAATCTGTTATGTTTTTTTGAAGGAGTGAATAAACAGGTGGACAAAGGAGAGTCGGTTGATATTGTGTATCTGGACTTTCAGAAAGCCTTTGACAAGGTCCCTCATCAGAGACTTTTGGCAAAACTAAAGAGTCATGGGATAGGAGGCAGTGTACTATTGTGGATCAGGAACTGGTTAAAAGATAGAAAGCAGAGGGTAGGGCTAAATGGCCAATTTTCCCAATGGAGAAAGGTGAATAGTGGTGTACCCCAGGGATCTGTGCTGGGTCTGCTGCTTTTTGACATATTCATAAATGACCTGGAAAGTGGAATAATGAGTAAGGTTATCAAATCTGCAGATGACACAAAACTATTTAAAGTTGTTAAAACCCAAGAGGATTGTGAAAAATTGCAAGAGGATCTTGATAAATTGGAAGACTGGGCATCAAAATGGCAGATGAAATTTAATGTGGACAAGTGCAAGGTTATGCACCTACGGAAGAACAACCCAAACTATGGTTGCACGATGCAAGGTTCCACATTAGGAACCACCACCCAGGAAAAAGATTTAGGCGTCATTGTGGATACCATGTTAAAACCCTCGGCCCAGTGTGCAGCGGCGGCCAAGAGAGCAAATAGAATGCTAGGTATGATAAGGAAAGGAATGGAAAATAAAACAAAACAGATTATAATGCCTCTATATCGTTCCATGGTGAGACCGCACCTTGAATATTGTGTGCAATTCTGGTCGCCGTATCTTAAAAAGGATATAGCGATTTTAGAAAAGGTACAGAGAAGAGCCACCAAAATGGTAAAGGGGATGGAAGGATACTCCTATGAAGAAAGGCTAAAAAGGTTAGGGCACTTTAACCTGGAAAAGAGACAGCTGAGGGGAGATATGATAGAAGTCTATAAATTAATGAACGGAGTGGAACGGGTAAACGTAGATCAATTGTTTACCTTATCAGAATATAGAAAGATTAGGGGACATGCAATGAAGCTACAGGGTAAACTATTTAAGACTAATAAAAGAAAATATTTTTTCACTCAACGTGTAATCAAACTCTGGAATTTGTTACCGGAGGATGTAGTAAAGGCTGTTAGTGTAGCTGGTTTAAAAAAAGTTTGGACAAGTTCCTGGAGGAAAGGTCCATAAACCATTATTAAGAAGTGACCGAAGATATCAATGCTTGACCCAGTACAAGCATTGTGGAACTTGTGTCTCTTGGGGAAACTACTAGGTACTGTCACAGGGCCTACCTTGGCAGCGTAACGGACTGAGGTAGGTTGGACATAAAAACATTTGAGGTTGGGTTTGGCTAATATCTTACAGGGCCCAGGGACTTGCAGCCCTGGTAGCTTCCTTTGTTACCAAAAATCCCAAAGAATACAAAGGGTCCGAGTGGAGGGAAAACAAAAGGCATTTATTTCCCTTTCTTGCAAAAAGGTTCATATGCTTGGACAAAAACATCAACACAAATTCCTTACTTCAGGTTAAAGAAAAGTAAAACATGACGTTTAAAGCAAAGCTGTTATCTTCATAATAAATGGTGTATCAAAACAAACAGTCTCTATTCCCCAAGATAGAGCTTATGTGCTAAGCAAGGACTCCAGACTTCCTGTCTTACAATAACTACAGTCTATCTCGGTATCTGAAGCAAATTCCACCTGCATCGGTTCCCCTTCTGAAGCCTCTGAAACCAGGTCAGTACTTGCTGGCAAATTGTAATCAGGCTTTTTATATATCCTCTGTACAACCTCCCAATGCTCAGGGATTAGGGTTGCCAACTGGCCGGTTTTCAGCCGGCCTGGCCGGTTTTTCCATGGCCAGGCCGTCTGCCGGCGCAGAGGTAAAACCGGCCCTTGAAAAGCCGTTTTTTTGCTCTGGCCGCAAGATTGGGAGTGGCCAGAGCAAAAAAACAGCTTTTCTCCCAACCCGTCCAAAAAAAAAAACCTTCCCCGGGGCGGCCCACACACCGGAGGGCTTCAGAGGGAGCCGGGGAAGCCCGCGTGAGGCCCCGGCTCCCTCTGTACAGCCGCCAGCGTGAAGAGACTTTTCCTTCACGCTGGCAGCTGTTTCTGTAAAGCTGCGATTGGTGGGAAACAACCATATCTAACATAAATACAACTACCTCATATCTTGACCCATGCCCATTTGACTGGATAAAAAAGACACTCTCAATACTCTCTCCCTTCATCCTCCCTATGGTTAACATATCCCTAGACGAAGGATATTTACCACCATCCCTCAAACATGTCCAAATAAGACCAATACTTAAAAATAAAACACTAGACAAATTATCCCCAAAATCATACAGACCCATATCGAGCATTCCCTTCATGACCAAACTTATTGAAAAAATAGTTCAAACACAACTACAGGAATACATTGATACATTGAACCTCCTTGACGAACACCAATATGGCTTCAGACCTTTCCATGGAGTTGAAACACTGCTAACAGTCCTTTATGACACCTTACTAAGAGGAATTGATGACACAAAACAAGCCTTCATCCTAGTATTCCTCGACATCTCTGCCGCATTTGACAGTGTAAACCACATAACAATGCTTAACAGACTTCAACAAATAGGAATCACATCAACTGTCCATAACTGGTTCAAATCCTACCTATCAAACAGAACCCAAACAGTAAGAATTCTTAACCAGACATCTAACACATTCAACCAACACAAGGCCTCCCACAGGGATCTGCACTATCAGCACTTTTGTTTAACATTTACCTACAACCAGTCAGCAACATCTTTAAACGTCATAACGTTCATTATCATATTTACGCTGACGATATAATGTTCTACCTACCATTTAAAATCCCACACCCTCCACTACAACAGATAACAGAGTGCTTTAAAGAACTAACAATATGGCTCAATGAACAGAACTTACACATTAACTTCTCAAAAACTGACGTTCTATATATTACTAAAAACCAAACATACACACCCCCAAGCACCATCACACTTGATAACCATGAGATCAACATAAAAAAGGAAATAAAATACCTGGGTGTGATACTTGACAATAAACTTAACATGGATTCTCACATAAAATATCTAACAAAAAACATACACTACAAACTTAAGACCTTGAAACAACTAAGACCATTAATCCACTTACAAGACTTCATAACCATAATACAAGCCATCATCACCCCACACTTTGATTTTGCAAATTTAATCCTTAATGGCATCACAAAGCAAAATATTAAAAAATTACAACTAACTCAGAACATTGCAGCAAGGATAATAATGAATATAAGCTCAATTGAACATATCACACCGACATTAGCCGAACTCCATTGGCTACCTATCCACAGCAGAATAAAATATAAGATATTACTTACAACATTTAAACTAATAAATAACTTAGTGCCAACTATACTCAATACACTCATCAAGATAGAAATAGATAAAAGATCACAAAGAAGTAGAAACACTAACACTATAGCAGTACCAAAAGACTACACAAAAGCAAAAAAACAAACCAACATGAGAGCATTCTCACACTCAGCTCCTATCCTCTGGAACAACCTTCCTGACAACATTCGCTCACTATCAGACATAAAGGAATTTAGAAAAAAACTGAAAACCCATTTATTCTCTTTACATTACAACCAAGGATCAGAGACTGGTCAGACGACACAAAGAGACGCAGGTTAACTACTACAATTCAAACAACATATATCCACGTGTCTGAAGCTTATATAAAGTATACAACCATACGTGACATATGATACAATTTGTATATATTTACTATGTATATATGTTATAATAGTTTAATAATTTACTGTTTAAACTTTATACTGTTATCTGTACCTAGTTCATCTGTTCTATGTAAAATGACTTGGTATGATACTATCCATACCATATAAAATACTGTTCATTGTAAACCGCACTTGATACTTGTGAAAGAGCGGTATAGAAATAATTGTTAAATAAATAAATAAATAAATTAACTCTAGGATAGTCGGTATAGAGCTGGGTGTGGTGAATAGCAGTAGATCATCAGCGTAAGCAGATAATTTAATTTCTATGTCAGCTATGGATACACCATGAACCGCGGGACTTTGTCTTAGTAATAGGGCCAAAGGCTCCAAGGCCAGATTGAAAAGGATGGGAGAAAGAGGGCAACCCTGACAGGTACCACGCCCTAAAAGAAAGTCTCTAGACTAAGTCGCATTCACAGAGATTTTAGCACTTGGTCTTGCATACATAAGTTTGACTAGTTTATAGAAACCCAAACCATTTCAGAACAGCAAACAAAAAAGGCCACTCCAGCCGATCAAACGCTTCCTCTGCATCTAACGATAATCCCACAAGTGGGCCTTTCATTTCATCTGCGCCTTCCAGCATATGACAAAGCACTCTAGCATTGTCAGCTGTAGAGCTTCCCTCTGTGAAGCCACATTGGTCCAGATGAATCAAAGAAGGGATCAGTTGAGAGACGACCAGCTAAGATGGCCGTAAAAATTTTATAATCTGCATTTAGCAGCAAAATTGGGTGGTAATTACTAACCAACTGAGGGTCTCCCCCAGGCTTTTCAAGCACAACAATGTTTGCAGAGACGAACGCTCCAGTCTGGGCCCCATTTTCCAAAAGAAGTCTATAATATTGTTGAAGATATGGGCCAAGAGTTTTGGAGAACGTTTTATAAAATTCAACCAGAAGGCCGTCAGGTCCGGTAGCCTTGTCCACTTGCATAGAGTCAATGACCTGAATGATCTCCATGACTGTAAACTGCTTATCTAGTTCCGCAGCTATTTCTTGATCTAACACCGGCCTCTGTATATTGGTCAGTAAGCTGTCAAACCCCTCCTCAGAGAAATCTATCTCTGGGGAATATAATTGGGCATAAAATTGACAAAAGGTCTCTGCAATGTCAGAGTCCTTGACAGTCAATTGTTGCACCTGAGGGTCTCTCAGAGGAGTAATGTGAGAAGCTTCCTTGCGATCCTTTAGCGAGTTAGCTAGTAACCGTCCAGCTCTGTTACCTTCCAAATAGTACCTCCTTTCTGCCCTTGAATATTTTGTGAAGCCTCAGTAGTCAAAATTGAGTTATATCTAAATCTAAGGCGCTGTAACCTTATCAGAATGTTAGGATCAGTTCTCTGGCCTAAGATGCCCCCTTTAATCTACTTGTCTAATGTACCAAGTTCTGCTTTACGCTGCTTGGCCTGTCGTATGGCAAAACTGATAATGGTGGCCCGCATGTTAGCGTTGAAGCCTTCCCACCACACCCACCCCGAGGTATCTTGAGGTAAATTAAACTGAAAATACTCCTCCATAGCCAACAGGATGGTCTCATGAAACTCCTGGCTGGCAAGAAGGGTTCTATCAAAGTTCCAGCGTGAGTGAGATTGACAGCTCGTTGAGTCAAATAGGGTGAAAGAGATTGCAGTGTGATCAGAGATATGAGCCACATGAATATTGGATTCACTTATTCTAGAACAGAGTCCTTTGGAAACTAGGAAAAAGTCTATGCGTGATACCGAATTATGAGGGGGAGAAAAAAAAGTATATTCTTTGTCCGTAGGGTACTGTAACTGCCATATATCTATCAGGCCCAATTCTTGCATTAAAGACAAAAGAACAGGGTGGGCCTTGGGAACCTTAATGGTTCTCACTGGACTCCTATCTACCAAGGGATCTAGTACGAGGTTGAAGTCTCCCCCCCACAACAGTCGAATATCTGGACAGCTCTTGCGCCAAGGCCGCAATGGAGCAAAAGAAGGTAGGGCAATCTATATTAGGAGCATAGATATTAATTAAGGCCAGTTCAGTGGATCCAATTTTAATAACAGCCATTGCCCACTGCCCTTCAATATCAGATCTGGTTTATAAAACCATGGGGGAAAGAGATTTCCTCACTAAAATAGCCACTCCGTTTTTTTTTATGGTTGGCAGCTGAAAAAGCCAGTAGCGAGAAGGGTTTTATATCTAGTTTTAACAACTCCTTCATATTCAAATGTGTCTCCTGCAGCAATAGAATGTCAGCACTTTCTTTGCAACTGTATAAGAGAATCTTTTTCCTCTTTATGGGATTGTTTCACTGAATGTTAAGGGCATTAACAATCTTAAAGGAAGACGTATTGACAATATAACACAGAGTGATAATCAAATGTTACAGAAACATACCAAAATGTAGCATACAATTTTACATTGTAGTTCCACACCCTGAATGCTCACAAGACGACAGCTGCACCAAGAAAGAAAACCCAAGAAGAAAAGCCACTGTTTAGCCATAGCCCTTGCACATGATCGCTCACAGGAAGGACACATAATTCTGAATAGCAAAACCACCAAAACCCTGGGGGGCTATAAAGAACACAAAACTTAGCGGGTGAACCCAAGAGGACAAGACAGGCACAGAGGGCTAAGTTGCTATTGCACTTCTACTTCTTTGTCACTTGAAGCAACGCTAACTATACATCACCCATTCCAGGAACAGAAACAGTATCCCCAAACCCAGAACACCAGAGCATTATCGCAGGACTGCCCCCATCGAAGCAATTATGGTCAAAGAAGGCCCCAAGTAAGTGGACAAGAGCCATCCCGCTCCTCCAAGCCCTGTTAACCTCCCAACCACTACATACATCACAGACAACATAGAACACAAAAGAAGAGAGAGAGAAACAGAAAGAGAGACATTTTGACCAGGGTAACACCCTGGAGTTTCTCCAAGAGAGACAAAGTGAATGTCCCAGTGTATGACAATTCTGCATGATTGAATGTCACCTATGCATGAATTAGGCCGCAACTACACGACCTCAGACCAGTCAAACGGCCATGATGCAACCGAAGAACTTAAGCAGGCCACAAAGTGCAAGGCAAATTTTGCCGCATCAACCCTGACTCCTTGTCCTCCAAGAACGTATGTAACTCCCCAGGATTATCAAAAGTCTTAGTCTGGTTATGCAGCGTGACTCTCATACGGGCAGGGTAGAGCAACCCAAATCGGGCCTGCTGCTGCAACAAACGTGGACATAGCGCCAAAAAGCTCTTGCTCCAATCCACCGTCGCCTTCGCAAAGTCGGGGAAGAATAGGAGTTTGTGCCCCTGATATTCCAAGGTAGAAAGTTCTCTAGCTGCTTCCATTATTTGCGAGACTTGCTGAAAACGAAAAACTTTCAAGATGACTGAGCGTGGGCACTTGCCCACAATCACGGACTGAGTAGGCACTTGATGGGCACGCTCGATCTCAAACTGCATGGTGAATTTCAGTTTCAACACACCTGGAATCATTGACTGCAAAAAGGCCACCATGTCAGGACCCTCGGCTCCCTCAGGAACTCCCAGTATTCTTACATTGTTCCTTCGAGCACGGTTGTTACCATCTTCCAACTCTCTTTGCAGCGAGCGTATCACCTTTGCCTGCCTTTCAATGGCCTTGAGCCACTCCCCATGCATTGCCACCATGTTCTCCACCTTCTCCAAGCGTGCCGTGATTGACTCCAAAGAAACTTTCAAGGCGCTGATATCCTCCTGCATTGTGCACAGCGAGTCACCATTGGATTTGACCAAATCTTTAACAGCACGAATCTCAGCCAAAAGTTCCTGCAAAGCCTCAGGACAATCTCGGATGACAGCCATCTTGTGAGGTGAGAGATTTTCCGTTTTGGTTCTCTTTGCGCTGGCGTTTTGAGATTTTTGGTAATCCAGCCACGTTGGTTTGGGGCCAGACATGTCCAAGATCAAATGATATCAAATGACCTTGGATCAGAATCTAGATATGAAGACCCACATAGCCAACACCGTAAGGACAATTTATTTTAAGATTCTCTCCCTCAGACACCTCCGCCAACTGATTGATCCAGATGATTTCCGTACGGTCTACCAGGCTCTGGTTATACCGCACTTTGACTTCGCAAACTGTATATTACAGGGGCTCCCCCAATCTACCCTTAACCCACTTCAACTAGCATTAAACAGCGCAGCAAGAATACTCTTCGGGGTTCCAAAAAGAGAACATGTAACACCTCTCCTGAAACAATTACACTGGCTCCCTATCCAAGCGAGAATTACCTTCAAGACCTTGCTTCTAGCCTTTAAAGCTCAAAAAGGGCTTGCTCCTCCTTCACTTTCGGAGTTAATCCTACCAATTCCTTCCAACAGGAGTAGAAGAACCACTGAACTAAACATGCTAAGAGTTCCAAAAGAGTCCATAAGATACAACTCCGCAACTGTAAACCGATCCTTCAGTTTATGTGCTCCAAAGCTATGGAACACCCTCCCACCACAAATTAGAACCATCACTGACCTCTTCCAGTTTAGAAAGGCCTTGAAGCATCACCTTTTCATCAAATATTTCCCAGAAAACACAATAACACAAGATCACTCAAATAGCACCATTCCCGTTCTTAACACGCCACCTCTGCTAACCCAATAACTTTTCACACCTCTCTCTCATACTATGAAAATTCTTTTAGGCTTTATTCTGTTCATATGTAAATAACCAATGTGTTATATTCATTGTAAATAATTTCCCCGGTTATCCAAGTTTTTGTTCCTTGTTCTATGTAAAAAACAGATAACATGTACCTTATCTGATGTTTTCTTGTTCTATGTAAACCGCGCTGATTATAAATAGAGCGGTATATAAAAGATGTTAAATAAATAAATAAATAAATAAATAAATATCAAAGTAGGTAGGAACTATTTAGTTAAAGACTGCAGAAGTCAGGATTCTTGGCCATTGCCCTCCGGAGCACAGCTCTTACACGTCCATCTTGTCCAAAGCCAGGCTCCACCCCCTATATACCCATGCTTTTTAATGTGGACCAGAGTTTCCCATGGTTTACACAGTCAAAAGCCTTGCTGTAGTCAACAAAACACATATAGATATCTTTTTGATAATCTTTTGTCTTTTCAAGGATCTATCTCACATCTGCAACGCTGTCTCTTGTTCCTCATCCTTTTCTGAACCCTGCTTGCACTTCAGGCATTTCTTGTTCTAGGTATGGTTGTAGTCTCTGCTAAATGATCTTCAGTAGAATTTTACTGGCATGTGGGATCAGAGTGACTGTGCGATAATTTCCAGTCAGTTGGATCACCCTTCCAGTCAGTTGGCCATAATGATGTCTTCCAAATTTCCTGGCAGAGCCTTGTAAGTACGGTAACAGCTGCATCCGGTTTGTTTATTTAGCCGGTTTTGTATACCACCTTATCCTTCAATCAAAGTAGTTAGGGATATAACGAGGAGTCTGCAGTCAACATAGGTGACAAGACATACATATATTTCTGGGGGTTGAGTCCCAGGTCTGAGATGTTGGTGTTTGGTGGCTATCTTGGCAAGGCTGCGTGGATTGGGAGTTAGGTACTTGTTCATATGAGGCCATATGAGGTGGGTTTTGAGGGATTTGCGGAAGTCCTTGAGATCCTTTTGTGCTCTTAGTTCCTCAGGGAGCGAGTTCCATAGGTCCGGCGCCGAGAGTGAGATGGCTCTTCTGGAAGTTGATTGTTTCGTTTTGTGGTATCCGGCTGGCGTGACGAGTCTGTTGCTGCCTTGGGTTCGCCTGGGTCTGCTGCTTGTGTCTTTGGCTATTGTGGTCTGTAGAATTTCTGCTGAGCAGTGGTGTATGGTCTTGAAGATGATTAGTGTTGCCTTGAATTTTGTCCGTGCCATTATGGGTAGCCAGTGCAGCTGTCAGAGTACTGGTGTTATGTGTTCGTATTTTGACATGCCTATGATTATGCGCGCTGCAGTGTTTTGAACCAATTGAAGTGGGTGTACAGAGTGTTTGGGTAACCCCTGATATAGTGAATTTCCATAGTCCAGTATGGGGGTGATGACTGCCTGGCATACTGTGTGGAAATGGTCTTGGCTGAGGATTGCCTTGAGTCATCTGATGATCTTTAAACGGTGGTACGCTTTTGCTGTAGTCTTGTTAATGTGGGAATGGAGATTCAGGTTCTTGTCTATGATGACACCGAGATACTTTACTTCGTCCTTTGTTGTGATTGTCCTGTGTAGTATGTTGATTTCTTGGGGTGGGTTGAATGTTGTACTCCTGGATATAAACATTGCTTCAGTCTTATCAAAGTTTACCTTGAGGTTATTGTCGGCGAGCCAGGTGCTCATATGTTTGAGGCACTCGGTCATTGAGGTTATGTCAGGGGTGCACAGGTCGATTGGGGTGTACACCATTATATATGTGTACAGATGATATTGTATGTTGTGTTGTCTGATGATGCTGCATATGGGCTGGATATAGATGTTGAATAGCATTGATGACAGGGCCGATCCCTGTGGTATTCCTTGCGTGGTGGTAAATTGAGCTGATTTCTTTTCCCCACATTTTACTTGCTGTGTGCGGTTGTTTAGGTAGGAGGTGAACCATTTCAGGGTGGTGTTGCATAATCCCATTTCTTGGAGGCACTGTAGGAGTATGGGGTGTGATACTGTGTTAAAAAGGCAGCTGAAATGTCAATGAAAATTAGTAAGAAACCATTCTTTATGTTGTCTATCCCTTTCAGTAGGTTGTCAAAGAGGAAGGTGAGCAGAGTCTCTACGTTGTGATGTGGTTTGAAGCCATGTTGGTGCAAGTCCAGTGGAGTATTAAGGTTGCTGTAATACTTCAGTAGGAATGCCATCAGTGCTCGGTGCTTTGTTCTTTAATAAGGTTTTCAATGCTGCTTCAACTTCTTTTTTCATCACCAATGGTTCCTGATCATAAGGTACAAGTTGAAACGGTTGTTGATCCTCTTGATCTTTATGGTATAATGACTATATATTCTTTCTACCTTTTCTTGATCTTCTCAGCATCATTCAACAGAAATCCTTGAGCATCTTGTAGCATTCCAATTCGAGGCTGGAATTTTTTCTTTCACTCTCATAGCTTTAGGGAAAGCCTATCGTGTTCTTCCTCCTAATAGTTTCTGCTTCTATTTCCTTGCATGCGTCATTGTAGTACTCCTCCTTGTCTTGTCCTGTTGCATGTTGGAAATCTGAGTTCTGTGATTGCCTCTCTTTCTCCTCTGGCTTTAGCTTCTATGTGTTTCTGAGCAATTTTCAGAGTTTCTTCGGTCATCCATTATGGTCGTTTTCGGTTTTTCATCTTTTGTAGAGACGTCTCACTTTCTTCCAACCCAACCTTCTTGATGTCATTCCATAACTCTTCTGGAGCTCTGTCATTTGTATCTAAAGCAGCAAATTGATTTTGCAGGCATCTTTAAATTCCGGTGGTATATTCTCAAGGTCATATTTTGCTACATTCATGAGTGGTTTGCTCTTTTTCAACTTTAGCGTGAGTTTGCATGCTAGTAATTGGTGATCTGTACCACAGTCAACTCGAGGTTTGGTCCTAGTTGATGTTATAGAGCTTTTCCATTGACACCCACAGATGTAGTTATTTTGATTTTGTGTAACCATTAGGTGAAGTCCGTTAGTAGTGTCGCCGCTGGTGTTGCTGTAATAAGGTGTTCAAAATGAATTGATCGTAGGTCTTGCAGAATTCTCTCAGTCTTTCTCCAGCTTCATTTCTGTTACCAAGTCCATATTTTTCAAGCACTTTGCCGCCTTCTTTGTTGCCAACTTTTGTGTTCCAGTCACCCATGACTATCAGAATATCCTGTTTTCCTTGTTCTGTCAATTTCAGCTTGTGCTTGTTCATAGAACTCATCAACTTCATCCTCTTCTGCAGCTGTTGTTGGGGCATATACCTGAATTATAGTTGTGTTGATGAGCATTCCTCGTAGATGAATAGAAATTAAAGCATTTATTGATTGCATTGTATTTCATTACAATTCTTGCAAGTTTCTTCTTGATTATAAATGCAACATCATTTCTTCTTTGTCTTTCATTTCCAGCATAGTAGACCATGTGATCATCAGATGCAAAGTGCCCAATGTCAGTCCATTTCAGTTCACTGAAACCCAACAGATCGAGTTGTACATGTTCCATTTCATTCTTGACCACCTCCAACTTCCCTTGGTTCATGCTTCTTATGTTTCATGTCCCAGTATGTTTGACATCTTTGCAACTTCTGACTCTCATAACCTGTAGCAGCTTCAGGTTTCCTCTAACCCCCCCCCCCTTCCTCCTATCCTGACCCGCATGTCAATAACGAGGCCCGATCCATCGTTTCGCAACTTGGTTTTATTAGTGGATCTCAAAGGCCACAGCATGCAGATTCACAATTATTGCATTGCTAACAGTTTCATTCTAACAAACATAAGTTTACAAGATTAAGCAATCATTCATTAACCTTCAGCACACACTTTGTAAGCAATGACCAGCATCGCAAATATCATAATACATATCATAGGTTGATGTGGAGGGGTACCACAGTCTCTGTTGCCTGGTCTCTGGCCCTGGCCTGCTCCATGGCCAGTGTCCCACTCCCTTTTCCCGTCACCAACCGCTCCAGGTGGCCCATTTTGCCATGCTCCTGGTAACAGAGGCCTGGCACCTGGCTCCTGATTTCCTGTTACCAGGCTCCGGCACCCCCCTTTCTTTCTGTGGTATCCCTCCCCTCTTCTTTCTCTTTTGGTGAGGTCCTACCACCAGGAGGGCCTGCGGCCCAACTCGCGCTTATAGTGAGTACCAAACCGATGGCCCACTGCAAGCCCTCGAGGAACAGCTCTAATCTGATGTCCTTTAAGTGAACTCCATCCCCCGAATAGACATTCTCCCCTCCCCCCCCCGCCAATATGCTTTGATGCTCCAGCACCACCACCCGCCCATTGCCCTTACGAAGGACCCAACTTCTTTGTTGAGTTTTCTCCTGCTCTTTTCGATACTTGCTGGACAGTTCACTCCCCAACACTTCTGCCGTAGGATGATATGGGACCACATGACGCCCACCCCCATCTCTATGTGTATCCAGACCATGTCTGCCTTGATCTTGATGATGAGATCTATGCCTTTGGTTGACACCAGATCTTTACCTCCAAGATGCAGGACTACCCAGTCAAGCAAGACTCCCCTTTGCCCCTGGCTTGCAGGGGCAGACCTCAAGTGGTCACACCGCATCCCTCTGTGTCCCATCCAATGTTTCCAGATGCTGTCGGGGTGGAAACCAATCTGCCTGCCGAAGTGACTCCCTGCTGCCCATTTTCCTGCCCAGTAGACATAGGAATGACCTATGACCTATGAACTAGATCGACAGCACTCTGTGACCTGGCAGGCAAGAAGGAAAGCAGTCAGTGGAGTGCCCTATGACCTGATGTACAACTTATAGCGCTCCGAGCCCACCTCCCAATGGCCTGAATCTGCCATGCCCCCATGTTCAGACCATGGGCCACGGTCGCTGCCTCTATCCTAAAGGAATGTAGGGTCAGCCCAGACGTCCCAAACCCTGCCTCCCCTACCGCTCTTAACCACAGGGGCTGAAACTGATACTACAAGAGGCAGGAGCCATCTGCATGCCACAACAGGGGGCCCCCACTGCTGGCTGTACCCGCATATATTCCTGCATAGCTGCCATCTTGCACAGTTCCTGCACCACTGTGGTGTTCAGCCACACCACCCTGCCAGTCCTGAGCCGGTTGGCCTTCGAGCAGGCTAGGAACATTCGCACCCTGTCCCCCACCACTGACACCTCGCAAACCCACATGGCTGGGCCCACCATGTCCCTAGTGGACCGAGGCAGGATCTCGCCCATGCGAAAAGCCCCCTAGAATATCATCAGTGCCGCTATTCAAAACAGCCTGTCCTCAAACCCGTCTCTGGTGACTGCTGCCGCCTGTCTCATGGCCCTGCTCAGCATGGGTAGGGTAACAGTCTGTGACCATCCAGTCGATGGATGACCTCCTTAGCACAGCCATCCATCACCTTCTGAATGACTAACTCCTTTGTTACGTCCCTAAGCTCTCCCTGTTTTAGGAAGAAGGCCACCCCAGCCAGCATTAGCCTGGCCTGCCTGATTGCTGTTCCCCCGGATTGCAAGTGTATCAGGAAGTGGAGCAGGAGACCGGTTTCCACCCCTTGTCCCAGGTAGAGTCCCCGCTGTCTGGCAAAGTTCTTCAGCCACCTCCAGATTCTCCCGTAGCGGCCTTCCAGGTGCTTGCTAACAAGGAAGCCATCAGTAGCTTGCCAGCACGCCGCATCCGAGGGACAACATCTCTGGGGCATGCAGGTCACCTCCGGTGCCGCATAGAAGGCCAGGCACCAGAAGAGCTGGAGCTGGAATCAAGAGAGCGTCAGCTATCTCATTGCTCTCCCCCGGGACGTGTTTGGCCATAATAAAGGCATTCAGCTTCAGACTCGGGAAAACCAATTTTCTCACTAAACACATCACCCGCTCTGCCTATTTATAGCAACCACCACCGCCACATTATCAGAGTGGAAAACTATCCTCCTATTTGCTAAGTTGTGTTGCTATATGACCAAGGCTACCACAATTGGTAACATCTCCAGGAATGTGATATCTTGGGTTATGCCACTTTTTTGCTACCGAGCGGGCCACCACTCCTGACATCATTGCCCCCTGAAATATATACCAAAATCCACCCCTCCTGCGGCATCTGCGAAAAGTTCTAGGTCCCTACTATTGATGGCCGGTGCCCTCTATGTTCTTGCCATTGTATCGTGACAGGAACTGTTGCCATACTACCAGGTTCTCCCGCATAGGTGCGTTGACCCATATGAAGTGGTGCCCTCTGCGCACGCCCTTTGTGGCATGCGCCAGGTGGCAAATGAAAGCCTTCCCCATGGGTATCGCCCAGCAAGTGAAGTTCAGGTGTCCTATCAGTGACTGCATTTGCTGCAGTGTGATCTTCCTTGCAGCTACCATAAATTTCACCGCAGCCCGCAAGGCAGCCATCTTGTCTGTCAGGAAGCGAGTCACCATTTCGGTGGTGTCTATCTCTCTCCCCAGAAATGACAGGCGCTGCGCCAGCCCCTCAGTCTTGTTCTCCGCCAGGGGAACCCCTAGCTCCTCGGACTTCCTTTGGAAAACATGCAGGGCATGTTGGCAGCTTGGCTTGTCCCCTGCCATGAGCAAAAAATCATTGAGGTAATGTATGATCTTGCCCTGGCACAACTCCCTCTCATCAATCCATTGGAAAGTAAAGCTCAACTCATCAAAATAGGCGCAAAAAATCGAGCACCCCATGGGAAGGCATTTGTCTACATAAAACCAGCCCGGGGGAGAGCTTCTGCTGGACCACCTCCCTATGCTCTAGAGCGGATTTTAAATTCCCGGCCATTCATGGGCCCAGCAGGCCGTTGTATGGAATGACAAACCTCCACCTAAAACCATTGAGCAACCATCGTGTTTTTTCCCTACTGTACCTTTGCAAATTTCTCCCCAGCACCTCAACTTTGATGGGCGTAAATGCCCATCCTAGTCCGATGACCTCAGCACAGACGCTGGGTGTTGCCTCCTGGGAGTGCCCTTCTCTGCATGTGGCGCAGGTATGGCGGAATTTGCAAATATTATTAAATCTGCAATACCTGCCGTTGAAGAGCCTGCATATGCCCCCCCCCCCCCCCCCCCGGTGTCCGGAGTAATTGGGAGGCCGGGAGGATATTATCCCCGGGTGGCAAGGGAAGGCTACTGCCCTCCTTGAGCCGAGCCTGCTTTCTCTCTGAAAGGGCTGTTGGGGCCCTACGGACTTGCTGGGCCACCCATTGCTCGAGGCTCCACACGGTTGGCCTCCCCGCTGCCCTTGTGTCATCAGCCGGATCCACAGGTCGATTTCCTTATCATAGCCCAGCCCGCAGTTACCCACCATGTTCTGACAAAAAAACTCCTCGTACTCCAGCCAGGCACTCCCCCCGTATACCCTGTAGACTTCACAGATGGTGTCCTGGTACTTCAACAGACCCCTGCACTGCTCCGGGTATCTTTCACCCACCACTCTGACGAGCAACCTAAAGGCTGCACAGCAGTTTGCAATCATCCGTGGAACGCTGTTTGCTTTTTTGGAGACCAGCTTGCATTTTTTGCGGCAGCTGGAGCAATCACAATTCGAATCCCCATTCCAGATGAGGAGCGAGGAAAATGTCCACGTACTCGCCCCTCCAAATTTTCTCCTTTTGAGTGAGTAGCACATGGCTGTCTAACTCTGTTAAAGCACACGTATTCCGCAGGCCAAAGTTCCAATACCAGTCCCCCTTCTCCAGGCACCGCCCCTCTCAGGTGACCCCCACCCCCCCGTGTACCCTATGCTAGGGGCCCCTTCTGGGATGCTGAGGATGGGAGGCTTTGGATACCATTATTGGCCACCCCAGCCTCGCCTCGACCTCTGCCATGCATGACCCGGTTACGATCCACAGCAAGGCTTGCAGCAGTCCCTTGATGCCATGGTGTACTCCTTCCGCCTCTTACTCCCCAGACTTGCATTTCGCTATGACCGCCTCGCCTGCCTCCCCAACCTCCCCAGCTATCCCCCTTCTTATCCCCATACCCCTTGCTGTCACCCGCCCCTTGTGGCCCAGCCACCTGTCCCTCTTCCTCCTCTCTACATCCCACTCCCCTAGCTAGCGAAATAGTATGTTCATACTCACCCCTTGGTTCCTCTCCTTCTGGTGTAGCTGCCTGGTGCCAACCCATTTCATCCACAGATATTCCTCCCCCGGCTGGTGTTCCATCTAGCGAACTCAGGAGAGCCTGCAGATGTCCCACTCCGTAGACTGCGGAAAAGGCTCTGTTCTCCGGGAAAAAGCAGGAAATCAGCCCTCACATATGGGTGATGTTGGCACTGACAGAGCCCTCATGGAAGCATCCCCCCAGCTTTCAAAGAAAGCCTTTCAGAGATGCCACCATGCATGCATGGTCCCTTTCCCGCCCAAGGGTGCCATCTTGCTCAGTCCTTTTTTCTGTGGAGCCCTTCGGACATTTGTCTGGCTTGTCCCCAGAAAAAAATTGATTTTTCTCTCCGAGTTTCATACTCTCCTCTGGTATCGCACAAGTACTCTTCCCGCCTACTGACCTCTCTGCCTCGGCGTCGAATTCGGTCTATTTTTTGTAGTTTTTGTTCTTTTCTTTTCCTGGTGTCTTCGTGCCTTTTTTTCTTTCACTGGCAGTCCGGAGAGTCTTCGACATCGCAGGGGTGCTATTTTCCCCAATGGCTACAACAAGTGTGATCGGTGCTCCAAAATTATGTCTTTGACCAACACACATGACTGCTGTCTCTGCTGCCTTGGGCCAGACCACGACCCGGCAGTCTGCCGTCTCTGCAAGAGGATGTCCAGTATGGCCCTCAAGAGTCGCCAGCAGCAGCACGATAAGTTTTTCCCCGAGTCCCCGGTGCCTCCGAAGGCCAGGGCCTCGTCTGAGGCCCCGACATCTCAGGCGGAGCCTCCTGAACCCGAGCCTAGTCATGGGCCCTCCGAAAGGGGGTCTCCCCTCAGGGGAACCCAGGAAGAAGAAAAAAACCCTTGAAAGCGGCATCTTTGGATATTTCCGACCAGCCGGATGCTCCCTCGGTGCCCGTGCCGAAGGCTGTGGAGCATTCTGGTCTGGAGTCCAGAATAGCAGCCCTGGAGCCCAGTTTGTCTGCCTTCATGGACCAGCAGTGGGCGCTCTTGTCTGGCACGACCGGTTCATCCGTCCCGACCACTGGGCCCTCGATGTCCAAGACGTCCCCGGAGGCCAAACCGATCCTCGAGGTCCTTAGGCCTCAAGTCAATCCTCGGCCAAGGTCACGATCCAAGTCCCACTCGATGGGACAGCAGTCATCCCCGGCAAGTTTACCGGGCACCAGCTGCAGGGCCTCGGGGGCTCTGAGGCCTGCGGAGCAGCCCTCCTATGAGTCCTCAACAACTACTCCGAGTGGGAGACAGAGGACGAGGAGTCCCCCGATACCCATCACCACCGCAATGTCCAATCTAACTCTTTCGTCTTGGAGCCTCGATGGTGATCCCCGCCCGAGGATATGGGTTTCCTTGATGTTATCAAGGACATGTCTAAGGCCCTAGCATTCCTGACCGAGTCGGAGGAGGACCCTCGGGTGGATGAGTTGGAAATCCTCCAATACGAGGCCCCTGCACGGGAATTGCTCACGGTGCCGATCCCTCCCATCCTGGAATAGCTGATGCTCCAAATGTGTGAGACACCGGCTTCGATGCTGGTGGTGAGCAAGTGGCTTGTCTCAACATATCGAGTCCACGGAACCCGGGCTTCCAAAAGTCACAGCTGCCGCATAACTCCATAGTGGTGGAGTTGGCCATGCGTCAGCTGAAAAGCCAGAAGACACACTCCTCGGTGCCCCTCGGCAGGGAGGCCCACATCTTGGACACCCTCAGCAGAAAGTGCTACCAGGGCTCAATGCTCATCGGCCACATCCAGGCCTACCAGCTGTACATGGGTATGTACTTCAGAGACCTGGAGAAGGAACTCGCCGGTTTCTTGGCTGGTCTCTCAGAGGAGCCTTTGCAGCAGTTCAAGAACCTGGCCAAAGCAGTCCGTGAATGCTCCAAGTTCATGTCTCGGGTGGCCTATGATGGGTTTGAGTCAGCGGCTCGAGTAGCGGCAGCTGGCATTGGTGCACACCACCAAGCTTGGCTACAGTCATCCGACCTCTAGCAGTGAGTTCAGGACAAATTGGTCGATGTCCCCTGCCAAGGAGAGAATCTCTTAGGTTTGCCAATGACCGACAAGTCTGCCAAGCTGGAGACTGAGTTCAAGATGAGGACCAGGCTCTTTAAAAAGACCGCTGCCCCTCACCAAGGAAGGGAGCTGCTTACAGAAACTACCCACCTTATCAGGCCTTCCCAGCTCCCCAACAGGGTCAGCAGGCCAAGGGACATGGACATGGCCCTCATAAGCAGAAGGCTTCTAAACCCCAGGCATAGGCTTCAGCCCAGCTAGGGGGGAGTTTTTGACTCCTTGAGCATAGCATCTCTACCCCAAGGGAGACAGACTAGAAAGGCCATGTGGTCTTTTTCTGTCGTCATTTTTCTATGTTTCTATGTCCAGAGGTGAGTGACCATGACCACCAATTCCTGGGCACTAAGGGTAGTCGGAGAGAGTTACCTCCTTCACCTGACTCGGACACCTCCCCCTTATTTCACAGGTGAGCCCCTCAGGTATCCCCTCCACCGGGATCACCTTCTGAAGGAGTTGGCAAGTCTTCGAGGACAAAACGGTGGAACAGGTGGAAGGGGTTCTACTCCAGATACTTCCTCGTGTCAAAGACGACAAGGAGCCTAAAGCCCATCCTTGGCCTGCGCAACCTCAACAAATTCCTGGTGAGGGAGAAGTTCAAGATGCTCTCCCTTGAAATATTGCTGCCATACCTCCAGCAGGGACACTGGCTATGCCCCTTTAGACCTCAAGGATGCTTATACCCACATCCTCATCCACCCCAACCACAGACAGTACTTGCGGTTCGTAGTGGGGGGGGGGGGCAGGCACTTTCAATACAGGATGCTCCCCTTCAGCCTAGCCTCTGCCCCAAGAGTCTTCACAAAATGTCTGGCAGTCATGGCTCCTTCCTTCAGCTCCAGAGTGCCTTTGTCTTTCCCTACCTGGACGACTGGCTCATAAAGGGTGGCACAGCCTCAGAGGTGCAGTAGGCTACCCCACGCACCATCCAGGTTCTGCAACACTTGGGGTTTGTCATAAACTACCCCAAGTCTCACCTCTTCCCGACACAGTGCCTGGAGTTCATTGGGGCAGAGATTGACACTCTAGTTGAAGGCTTTCTTGCTCAGGGACCGAGCCATTCATCTTAGGTCCCTAGCTCAGGATGTACAATACAGTCCCTCAGTGCCCGCCAAGCTTCTCCTGTGCCTCCTCGGTCCACGTCACCCCAGACGCTCACCTCCACTGTCCATGTCACCCAAACTCTCGCCTCCACATGTGGGCGGCGCAATGGTGTCTCTGGGACCAGTGGTCTCAGTCCACAGGCCACCTCTGAGATAGGGTTTCCGTGATCCGTCAATTGGTGGACACCTTGGTCTGATGGCAGTCGCCCCAGCATCTCGAAGCGGGCATATCCTTTCAAGCCCCAAGCCATTCAAAGGTCTTCGCCACAGATGCCTCCCATCTCGGCTGGGGAGCCCACTGTGGAGATCTCTGCACTCAGGGCAACTGGTCGCCAGACGAGAGCACTAAGCAGATCAACCTCTTGGAGCTCCGAGCCATACACCTAGCCCTGAGGGCCTTCTGCCACCACCGACGTCACCAGCCGGTGCTGGTCCAGGCGGACAACCAGGTGGTGGTGATCTGTGTGAACAAACAGGGGGGACACGAGGTCTCGTACCCTTTGTCAGGAGGCACTGTCCTATGCTCATATGCAATCCAACAGGGTATACTCCTGCGGGCAGTGTATCTGCCAGGCCAGGACATTCTGCTGGCCAAAAGATTCGGCAGAGTTCTCCAGAAGCGCAAGTGGCAGCTGGACCCCAGGGTAGCCAGTTGGCTTTTCTGGCTCTAGGGGGGGGGGGATCCGTGATGGACCTGTTCGCCAGCCCGCACAACTTTCAGTTTCCCCGCTTCTGCTCTCAACAGGCCCACCTCTCCAGGATGGCTGCGGACATGTTCCTAGTCTCATGTAGTCTCATGGTCAGAAGGCCTCATGTACGCCTTCCCTCTGACACCGCTGATCGCCAAGACCTTGTTCAGGACCCTCCTCGACAGGGCCTCACTCATCCTGATAGCTCCTCGGTGGCCCAGCCAGCCACAGTTACCGATACTTCTACAGTTGACGGTAGAGGTTTCCACCCCCTTGGGGACTGCCCCGGGACTCCTGTCTCAGGAGGGGGGCTCTCTTCTGCACCCCAACCTGGAGTCCCTGTCGCTGACAGCGTGGCTGCTGAGAGGGTGACTCTGGCCCCCTTCAACTTTCCGGTAGAGGTGAAGGACATTCTGCTGGCTTCTCGCAAGGCCTCTACTAGGAAGTAGAGTGCGCCAAACACGGAGCTGATTCTTTCTCCTACCCAGTGGCTCTGGTGTTACAGTACCTTCTCCACCTCTCTCAGTCCAGGCTCAAGCCTAACTCCTTCCGAATGTACCTGAGTGCACTGGCAGCACACTACCATCTGGTGGTTGGTAAGCCCCTCTCGGTCCAACCGTTGGTGACCTGTTTCCTTTGGGGCCTATTCTTATTGAAGCCCCCGGTTCACCCTCTGGCAACCAAATGGGACCTCAACGTAGTGTTGGGGCAGCTCACTCGCCCACCCTTCGAGCCTCTGGCTACCTGCCACCTTCGCTACCTCTCTTGGAAGGTGGTTTTCCTGGTTGCGCTCACCTCTGTTCGCAGAGTTAGTGAACTCCAGGTGCCTTCTACCAGATGCTACAAGAACAGAGTGGTGCTTCACCCACACCCCAAATTCCTGCCGAAGGCAGTGTCGCACTTCCATCTCAACCAGGAAGTGGTGCTTTCTACCTTCTTTCCAAAACCTCACTCCAGTCAGGCAGAGACAGTCCTTCACATCTTGGACTGTAAGAGGGCCTTTTCCTTCTATATCCAACGCACTCAGGGCCACCACAAAGCTTCTCAGTTTTTCATCTCCTATGATCCCAGTAGGCTGGGGGAGGCGGTGACCAAGCACACACTGTCCACATGGGTGGTGGATTGTATCGCCCTCGCTTATGAGCAGATGAGGCAACCGCTGGAAGGCCGCATCACGGCGCACCGTGTCAGGGCCATGGCGGCCTTGGTAGCAAAATTGCTCTCTGTCCGGATGGTGGACATCTGCCAGGCCGCCATCTGCTCTTCAGTCTGTTGCAGCCCATTACTCTCTGGAAAGAGAGTCCCGACGGGAAAGTGCCTTTGGCCAGGCTGTGCTCCGTAACCTTTCCAGGGTTTAGGCAGCTCCTACCCTCCGACCCTTCTGTGTTCAGGCTACCAAAGTTCTGGTTTCATCGGACACAGGGGTCCTACTGTGGTCTGTGTACACGGACTAAATTGCTGCTACTTGCGGCTCCCCTTGAGGGAGCCCCTATTTTTGCTATGGGCTTTCGGTAGCATGTAGCTGGGGACTCCCATATGTGAGGACTGACTTCCTGTTTGTTCCCGGAGAAAGCGTAATTACTCACCTGTAACAGTTGCTCTCCAGGGATAGCAGGAATCAGTCCTCACAACCCTCCCTCCTCCCCTTGGAGTTGCTCCTTTGCCATTATTTATTTTTGCCGTCTTTTAGCTATGTCATCTGGCTGAGCCAGATGGCACCCTTATTTGGGAAGGGGACCACACATGCTTGGTGATATCTCCCAAAGGCTTTCTTTGAAAGCTGGGGGATGCTTCCATGAGGGCTCCATCGGTGCTGACGTCGCCCATATGTGAGGACTGGTTCCTGCTGTACCCAGAGAACACCTGTTACAGGTGAGTAACTATGCTAACTGGTTCACGAGGTCATCCCACCACCCTACGTCGTCACACAGCGGGGGCAGGCCATTGGTTGTTGGCACCATTGCCGACTGATTGTCTCTGCTACAGAATCTGTGTGCCGCATAGTGCCATGGCATCCTGCCGGGGCCTTGCCAGTACAGTCTTTTTGCCGTCCTTGCTCTTATTCTCTTTGCCCTTCGCTGCTGTGTGAGTTGTTCTGTCCACCTTCCTCACTGATCACCTTCCCCACCTCTGCCGTGCCTGACCCCTCATCTGTCACTAGGTGGCATGCTAGTTCTATTCTCTGCTGACAGAGCTGTACCCGCTGCTCTTCCACAGTTCTACCACCAGGTGGCACCCTTACTTCTAGTCCCCACATGCACTGCTCCCGCTCTCCTCTCCTCTCCTCTCCTCTTCACTCCAACCATTCCATTCAGAGAAGACCCCACTCACTTTCGACCAGCTCCCAGCCTACCAGAGTGGAGTAGCCTAGTGGTTAGAACACTGGCTTGGTAACCAAGCAACCAGGGTTCAATTCCCACTAGCACTCCTTGTGGCCTTGGGCAAGTCACTTAACCCTCCACTGCCTTGGAAGAAAGACCTGGCAATCTACTTCCGGTGACACTGCCAAGAAAACCCAGGAGCTTCTGGGTCACCAGGACTGACTCGAAAGCACACATTGATGGCCTACCACCATCCGATGTGACTAAGCAGCCACTGCCTCTGCTCCCACTCATCTGTACTAGTTCTCCAGGTAATCCTTTTTGTGCCGCCACTGCACTGGTATCTTCTTGGGTGCCCCTCTCTCCACGCCACCTTTCTCACCCACCGCTGCTCTCCCTGCTTCTGCAAACCTGCCTCTGCTCTCTCCTATGCTCCGATGAAACCGCTGCTGCTTTTTCCTGCTGCTGAAGCACGCCACCGCTTCTCTAGCCTCAATACTCCACATGGCCACGATGCTCCAGCGAAAAGGAAGGGGTGGCTTCTGCCCCTTCTCTTTATCACCAGGGCTACCCCTTCCCCTTCATGCTGCTTGCTTTTTTGCCTGCACCCTCCCTTTCCGGCAGCCCACGTTATGGGGCCCAGGGCCGGCCCGTTCATTGAGCAAGAATGTTTTTTGCACAGGGCCCCGCGTTTCAGGGGGCCCCGCGCAAAGAACATTCTGCTTTTTTTTAAATGACTTTAAAAAAAAAAACCTGGCTCTGGCTGCTACCGCTACCACCGCGGCAGCGGCAGAATGGAGTGTCCCACGGGGCCTCCTCTTCTCCTTCAGCCCCTCTGCAAAGGCTTTGAGATTCGCGAAGGGAGAGCGTCTCCCTCGTGTCTCTGTGAAGCCTTCAGCCCCTCTGCAAAGGCTTTGAGATTCGCGAAGGGAGAGCGTCTCCCTCGCGTCTCTGTGAAGCCCGCAGGGGCTAATGGGAAATTTCCCATCTGCCCCTTCAGACGCGAGGGGCTGATGGGAAATTTCCCATTAGCCCCTGCGGGCTTCACAGAGACGCGAGGGAGACGCTCTCCCTTCGCGAATCTCAAAGCCTTTGCAGAGGGGCTGAAGGAGAAGAGGAGGCCCCGCGGGACACTCCATTCTGCTGCTGCCGCGGTGGTAGCGGCAGCAGCCAGAGCCAGTTTGTTTTTTTAATTGTGCCATAAGCCCGGGGTGGGGGGGGGGTTAAGATTGGCAAAGGGGGGGTGTTAAGACTGGCAAGGGGGGGGTTAAAGACGGGCAAAGGGGGGGTGTTAATATTGCCAAAGGGGGGATAAGATTGGCAAAGGGGGTGGTGTTAAGACTGGCAAAGGGGGGGGTTAAGACTGGCAAAGGGGGGGTGTTAAGATTGGCAAAGGGGGTGGTGTTAAGATTGGCAAGGGGGGGTTAAGATTGGCAAGGGGGGGTGTTAAGACTGGCAAGGGGGGGTTAAGACTGGCAAGGGGGGGGTTAAGCGGCAAGAACTGGCAAGGGGGGGGGTTAAGACTTTCAAGGGGCTGGGGGCTGTATGGAAATGGGGCGCTGGGGGGGTGAGGACGGGTAAGGGGCGAGGGGGGGGTTAGGACGGATAATGGGCTATGGGGGGCTAGGACTGGTAATGGGCTGTGGGCTGTTGGGGGGGTTAGGACTGGTAATGGGCTATGGGGGGGGGTTAAGACTGGTAATGGGCTGTGGGCTGATGGGGGCTGTCTGGAAATGAGGTGATGGGGGTTAGGACTGGTAATGGGCTGGGGGGCGTTAAGACTGGCAATGGGCTGTGGGCTGATGGGGGCTGTCTGGAAATGAGGTGATGGGGGTTAGGACTGCTAATGGGCTATGGGGGGGTTAGGACTGATAATGGGCTACGGGGGGCTAGGACAGGAAATGGGCTGATGGGGAGGGGTTAGGACTTGAGGTGGGCTGATGTGGTTAGGACTGGTAATGGGCTGTGGGCTGATGGGGGGGTTAGGACTGGCAATGAGCTATGGGGGGCTGACTGGAAATGGGCTGATGGGGTTAAGACTGGAAGTGGGCTGATGGGGGGTTAGGACTGGTAATGGGTTATTGGGGGGCTTAAACTGAAAATGGGGTGATGGGGGTTAGGACTGGAAGTGGGTTGATGGGGGGCTAGGACTGGTAATGGGTTGGGGGGTTGCTATGACTGGAAATGGGCTGAGTGGAAGGGGAGGCTTGAACTGCAAATAGCTGATGGGGAGGGAGCTTGGAATGGAAATGGGCTGTGAGGGAAGGGAGCTAGGACTGAAAATGGGCGGACGGAGCAGCTAGGATAGGACTGGAAATGGGCTGTTGGGGGGAGCTAAGATTGGAAATGGGCTGTGGTGGGGGTTTGAATTGAAATGGACTCATGGAGGGGCTAGAACTGGAAGTAGGCTCATGGGGGGCTTGGACTGGAATTGGGCTGAGTGGAGGGGAGCTAGGATTTGACATGGGCTGATGGTGGGGCTAGGAAATGACTAGAAATGGGCTGATGGGGGCTAGGATTGTAAATGAGCTGATGGAGGGACTCAGACTGAAAATGGATGGGGGAGCTAGGACTGGAAATGGGTTGATGGGGGGCTAGGACTGGAAATGGGTTGATGGGGGGCTAGGACTGGAAATGGGCTGATGCAGGGACTAGAAGGGAATGGATGCTGGGTGAGACTGGAACTAGAAGGGAGCTGATGTTGGGGGAGGATTAGAATGGGATGGGGTGGGAGAGTAAAATGGAGAGGGGAAAAATATATTTTGTGTGGGAGGGATGAAAAATCTACAATTGGCCGGGTATTGGGAGAGTAAGTGGTGATTGAGGATGGAGAGGTAAAATTTGTGTGGATGAAATAGGAATGAGGAAAGAGCAAAAGGAGAAAGATTAGTATGTTAAAGCAGATGTAGAGAGAGAGAGAATGGAAAAAAAAACAAGAAGAGAGAAGAAAGAACAAATGGACAGCAGACGATGGACAGTTAGCAGAAAACATGAAGAAACCAGAAGAAAGTGGCTGGAGCAATTGCAACTGAAGAAAATGCACAAAAGGTAGAAAGATATCTCTTTATTTTGAATTTATTAACTGGAATATGAAAGCTCTGGGAAATGTGCATCATTAACGTCTGCGCTTTGTTTGGTACAAGAGGAAATTAATTTATAGCTTTATTTCTACAGTGGTGTTGTACATTCCAAGTTTGGCTTTTGGGGTTCCCAGTTTAATTATTGCCTTCCTGTTTCTAAATTGTGATTCCTTGTTTGGTGATGGTCTATGTTCTGCATGTGTAACTGAGCTGAGGTATTCTATTTATGTAATTCCTATTTGACATTGCCACTTGTTCTCTTTCCCCAGTATTCTCTGAAATGTATTGGTTTAATATTTGCAGTGTTGCCTTTTGATAGGTAGGGTATGGTGCTTTGTGAGTCCCGGTAATGCTGTCAGGGTACGGCGGGTTTGCTATGGGTTCTAAATGGGCAGCGTTTGTAGTAGTTCCTAATGTGCCTGGCGGTTGGATTATAGTAATGTAGAAATCTTTTAGTCTTTCTTTATCCATACACTCATTAAGAGACATATTTACTAAAAGTTAGTGTCTGGTAACATTATGCAAATATTTATGCAAATAAGACCACTTATGCAAATGAGGCCCCGCACCGAGTCTATCGGTGCCGGCCCGCCATTTCATGCGCAGCTATATCAGCAGTCAGATGTTCTGAGAGCTTTGATCCAACAACATCAAACATGCTGGCTTTACTCTGAAAAGCCTTCAGCTCCTCCCCAGTAGCCAGTTGAGTGCCTTCCCACCTAGGGGTCTCATCTTTTAGGACTATAGTGAAATTTGTTTTGTTGTGACTGGGTTTTTGTGGCAAGATACAGAAGTAGATTGTCAGGCCTTTCTTTCACTCAGGTAATTCTAGTGGTGTTGCCGTTGTCATAGAAATGTGTTCCTCCACTGCCAACACCGTCCCATTCTGCTGCTGCTCAAATGGGTGGGTTGTCTTGGTCTGGCCCTTAGTTGAGATCTGTTCATCTTGGGAGACCCTGCCAGTAGTTAAGCTACCGAGCCCCACAAGCCCTCACAGCACAACAAGCTGCAAACCAAGTGAAGGATAGGGGATATATGAAAATGTAAAAAATTGTTGTTGCACTAAGACTGTTGTTGCACTAAGACTGTTGTTGCCTTAGTTTACCTGCAGTTATTGGTTTCTTGTGCTCTGTACTATGGCATATCTGTTAACTTAATAAATATCAGTTAAACATACGGTTATGGAAAGGGTGCCAGCATAGTGAGTTGGTGTGACCATTGATCTATGCACAGGATTCGCTAAACTCTGGTAATCAGGTACCTCAGTTTAGTGAATCGAGTGGAAATGTTTGATTAATAAAAAGGCACACAAAAGCATCCTTTCACTAACGCTTAGTAAATAGTGCCTTATGTGCACTAGTAAGTAAAATGCATTCCACAGCCTTGTTTTAGTTTGATGTCAGACAAAGAATTTTTCTCCAGTCTTATCGAAACAGTGACCATTTGAGTTCTGTGAGTACCTGAATCTTCCAGCTTTTTTTTGGACAAGAAAATAAATAAGCATCCTGTTTCCAAGAGTATGGCACTCTCTCTGCACATTTCACAGTGCATCTGGTAATCTCAGGACTAAATCTTTCAGCCTTTTCCATTAATGAGCTAGTACACAATCAAGTATAGCTTTCTGAATGGTTCATTATTTACCAGTCCCCTTAGCCACTCCATCATTTAACCTTCCACTTTAAAAGTGATCCTCCTTTAACAAAAAAAAAAAAAAAAAAATCTGTTGTTGCCAGCTCCTCTGAACTCTGACCCCAAAGATAGAAAGTTAATAGTTTACTTGTCCATTTGTACTGGTGCATTTCTTTATAATTAAACCATCTTTGACCTTGTTAAGAGACAAGTTCTTTCCCTGCTTTGTAACTAGAACCTCTGCAGTTCATCGCTCTCCATTGACAATAGCTATCATTTCACTTTCTGGCCAGGAAAGGGGATAAATATCTGATCTTTTCCAAAACAGGCATTTATATATAGCGGTTCCCTTGATAACAAATAGGCTGAGGACCAACAGATGTGTTTGCTATAAAAGGATTTATTGCAGCTGAATATGCTCTAAGTGAGATCTGTTATGATGCCCTTTGTGATGTCAGAGAGTCCACAATGTGCTCTAAAGCCTTCTAATCGTTAAAACTTTAGAGGTGGGTGGCAAACCATGCACAAGGCACATGGAACTGAGCCTGTTTGCTCCCAAACTGATCTAAGACAGCTTTTTGCAGCTTGAGAAAAAATACAATAAGCCAGAAATCTCCAGACATTTGTTCATTTAAGTAGTTCAGAATTTTACAGAGATAAGGCACTGGTTAGAAACTCCTTGACTTTATGCTCATTCAAAACCAAATTACTAATCCTAGAATTTGCTACAATTCTGTTTATAAACCAGGCTCAGTAAAACATGCCGCGAATTGGAGACTGCTAATTGTTATAAGTACTACATAAGTATGATATACCACAGAATTATAACATTTCCTTGGCTCAACTACAGGAATTTCTTTTCTGAAATCTGTAAATGTATGCTATTTTAGTTGGTATGGTTATTGCCCAAGAAAATCATTACAGATGTGGTTTGTAATGTAACGTAAACCTTCCCCTTCCTCCGCCCCCCTCCTTATAGGATGGAAGGAGCTCTTATGAGTGGCTGATTGTTAAAGTCCAGTATTTGAGATCTAGGAGTAAAGTTGGACATTATTTGACTATGAAGTCGGAGATATCTGCTATAGTACAATCTGCTTTTTTAAAGCTTAGATTAGTGTGGTGGTTATATTATTTAACAAATGAGGTCTTGTGGGTGGTGATACAATTGTTAATTTTATTCAGATTGGATTACTGCAGTGGGGTCTATAAGATTGCCACAACAAACCTTTCAGGTGCTGCAACTGGTACAGAATAGCGCCACCCATTTGATTACTGGTTGTAGCCATTTTGATGCATATAATATCCTATCTGAGACCTTTCATTGGCTCTCCGTTTTGGGTAGAGTCAAATTCAAGGCCCTATAGATGATGTATCAGGTTATACAAGCAAAGTTCCTAGTTAGCTGAAAGAGTTAATAGAAGAATAACACCCAGGTTGTTACAATCTGCCAGTTAGCTGTTGCTTAGAGTTCCTCTGCCTGCCGAAATGAGATTGGTGCAATATAGAGCACAGGCTTTTTCTCAGCATATGGCCGTCCTTTATGGAATGCTCTACCACAGCCTCTTCGGGAGGAAAAAATAACCTTGCCACTTTAGAAAAGAGTCAAAACTCTGCTGTTTGTTTATGTCTATGGGGAGTTATAAGGTTGCTACATCTGTGGCAGTAGTTTTTGTTTGAGATGGATTTCAAAAGGGTTGGGGATAGGTTGTGCGTTTATTATGTGTTGTGCTGTATTGTTGAAATTTGGCAGTGTACCAAAAAATCATGTATCATCAAGAGTAGGGTTCTCTCCTAGAATAGTAATGCACATAAATAAAAAAATAGAACCTAAGAACTGCCATGCTGGGTCAGAACAAAAGACCCCTGAACTCATCAGTCCATCTCAGATAATGACTGGAAGCACCCAGCACATTCCAAAGAGTAGATTTTTGCTCACTCTCAGGGATACACAGTGGTTTCCCCAAGTCTCCCTGATGAATAATTATGTACAGACTTTTCCTTCTGGAGAATACGATAAAGGTAACTGGGGAATGTTGTGAAGAATTTCAAAGAAGTTTGGAAAAGCTCCTGGAGGAAAAGTCTATAAAATATTATTAGCTAGGTAGATTTGGGAGAGCCATTGCTTATCCCTGGAAATAAGCTATGAAAAGTAAGTTACTTTCTCCAGGACCAAGCAGGAAGTCAGTCAACACATATGGGTGTCATCAGCGCCGATGAAGCCCTAGCGGAGCATTTCCCCAGCTTTCTATGAAAGCCTTTGGGAATGCAGGCACGCATGCGCGGTTCCCTTCCCGCCTAAAGGTGCCATCTTATCTCAGTCTCTTTTTTTCCGAGAAGCCCACCGGACGTGTGTCCTGTCATCCCGGATAAAAGTTGATTTTTTTCGGCAATATTCGCTATTTTTTCTCCCGGTTCGACGCCGGTTCCCCTCCCGCCGGGTTTGGTACACCAGTATCGAGCCCGATTCTTCTTTTTCGGTTTTTGCCCTTCGTAGCTGGCGTTCGCGCCCTTTTTTGTTTTTTTCCCTGGAAGGCCGGTCCTTTGACCTCGCGGGGACTCTTTTTTACCCGATGGCTTCCTGCAGTTTCAAGAAGTGTGATCGGTGTAAGAAATTAATGTCTCTCACTGACACACACGACTGCTGCCTTCGGTGCCTTGGCCCTGATCACGACCCTAAGTCGTGTGTGCCATGTGGGAAGATGTCTTCCAAGGCACTCCGAAGTCGACAGCAGCAGAAAGAAAGGCTTTTCTCGGACTCAGCCTCCGGCCGGGCCCGGACCTCGTCTAAGGCCTCGACATCTCGGGATTCGGATCCCGAGCGCCGTCGTGGCTCCTCGGACAGGGGGTCCCCCACCGGGAACGCAAGAGGAAGAAGCGGCTCATGAGGGCGTCGTTGGAAGAGGTCCCTGGCTCCTCGAGGGCCAGGTCTAAGACCCCCGACCGTCGCCCCGGGCCCGTGGAACCGGAGAAGCCTGCCAAAGTTCCTCACGTGGAGCCGGAGTCTGCTGGACACGTAAGCCCTGTAGTCCTCGAGGACTCTCCTCCCAGGGAGCCGCCGCCGGGGCCCGAGTCGGTGGCTGCTGCATCTCCCGAGCCGAGTCTCAGGATGACAGCCTTGGAGAGCAGATTGTCTGCCTTCATGGAGCAGCAGCGGGTACTGATGGCCAGCCTGTCTCACGTATCTGCCCCGACCACTGGGACATCGACTTCGAAGTCGACCCCGGAGACCGAGCCGATACTCGAGTCCATCATAGCTCGAAGTCGACCTCGGTCGCAGTCTCCCTCGACCACACGTTCGGGACCGAGGGCGTCGACGCCGGTGCTTCCGGCATCGGGGCGGGTGCTCCAGGGCCCCGCAGGGTCGGACCCTGACTCCTCATCGGACGAGTCTGCCTGGGAGACGGAGGATGAGGAGTCCCCCGATACGTTCAAGACTCGGTGGGTCCCGTCGGACTCACTGCAGTCTGAGCCCCGGAGTAGATCCCCTCCGGAGGATACTCTGTTCTCGGAGTTTGTCCGGGATATGGCCACTGCCTTGGCTATTCCGGCAGACCCCAAGGAAGAGCCTTGAGCTGAAGAGGCCCTGCAGTATGACTCTCCTCCGAAGGAGGCCTTTACTGTCCCGGTTCCTCCAATGCTGGAACGGCTCCTCTTCCGGATGTGGGAGGCACCGGCCTCGGCGCCGGTTCTCAGTAAGCGAGTCGACTCAATCTATCGACTCCGGAAGAGCCCTGGCTTTCAAAAGGCACAGCTACCACACCATTCCATGGTTGTGGAATCGGCCATGCATCGTCTGAAGAGTCAGAAGATGCACTCCGCGGTGCCTCCCAGGAGGGAGGCCCGGAACCTCGATGGCGTCAGTAGAAAGTTCTTTCAGGGCTCGATGCTTGCTTGCCGTGTCCAGTCTTACCAGCTGTACATGGGCATGTACTTGCGGGACCTGGCCAAGGAGTTGGCCGGGTTCTCTGCTGGTCTCTCTGGGGAACCCTTTCAGAGATTCAAGTCCTTGTCCTCGGGGATTCGGGACTGCTCGAAGTTCATGTCCCGCGCCGCCTACGATGGCTTCGAGGCTTCGGCCCGTGTTGCGGCAGCCAGCATCGCGGCTCGACGCCAGGCATGGTTGCAGTCATCGGACCTCGAGCCATGGGTTCAGGACAAGTTGGTCGATGTCCCTTGCCGGGGTGAAAACCTTTTTGGCAAGCCCATGACCGAGAAGGCCGCCCAGCTCGAAACTGAGCACCTCACACGGACAAGGCTGTCTAGGAAGACCTCTGCCTCTTCTCATAAGAAGAAGGGCTCGGGTAAAAAGCCCTTTTACCCGAGGAAGGGCACTGCCTACAAACAGTACCCTCAGTATCAGGCTGCCCAAGCTGCACTCCAGGGTCAGCAAGCCAAGGGGCAGGGTAGTGGGCCCCGTAGGCAGAGGACCCCCAAGCCTCCGGCCCCTGCTCCCACTCAGCAGGGTGGGGGTTTTTGACTCCTTGAGCGTAACCTCTCCATCCCTGCTATTTATTTATTTTTATTTATTTAGCACTCACTTATATACCGCTACTTCCAGCGATCAGCAGCGGTTCTTCCCAACCCTGCACAGGAGGTCGCCTCACCCTCTTTGCCCACCAGTGGCCCCTCATCACCGGGGACAGTTGGGTGTTGGACATAGTCCACAAGGGTTATGCACTGCATTTTCTCCAACTGCCTCCCCCATACTTTCCAGGGGAGCCTCCAAGGCCTCCCCTGCACACAGACCTACTCTTCCAAGAGCTTCAAGGTCTGTTGGTGGACAGGGCGGTGGAGCCTGTGCCTCCCCACTTGCAAGATCGGGGGTTCTACTTCAGGTATTTCCTGGTACCCAAAAGAACCGGTGGCCTTCAACCTATTCTGGATCTCAGGAACCTAAACAAGTTCCTAGAGAAAGAGAAGTTCAAGATGCTTACTCTTGGAACACTTCTGCCCTACCTCCAGCAGGGAGATTGGCTATGCTCCTTAGATCTAAAGGATGCGTACACTCACATCCTCATTCATCCAGACCACAGAAAGTACCTCAGGTTCATTGTGGGAGGAAACCATTATCAGTACAGAGTACTGCCTTTTGGCCTCACCTCCGCTCCCAGGGTCTTTACCAAATGCCTGGCAGTGGTGGCGGCCTACCTGAGAAATCAGGGAATCTTCGTCTTCCCCTACCTGGACGACTGGCTTATCAGGGATCAGACATGCCAAGAGGCCAGACAAGCCACCTCAGAACTATTGCTCTTCTCCAAAGCCTGGGGTTCGTCATAAACTTTGCAAAGTCCACTTTGCTCCCCTCCCAGAATTTGGAGTTCATAGGCGCAAGGCTGGACTCTTTCCTGGCAAAGGCTTTCTTGCCAGAAGACAGAGCACAATGACTGATTGCCTTGGCAAAACAGTTTCTCAACAGGTCGCTGGTCTCTGCCAGACTCTGCCTGAGGCTTTTAGGCCACATGGCTTCGACAGTACATGTGACCCCCAATGCCAGGCTCCATATGAGGCCTGCACAGTGGTGCCTTCGGACTCAGTGGTCACAGGCCACAGGCAGCCTCAGGGACAGGATAAAGGTGTCCAGACACTTTCTGAACTCCCTCAGCTGGTGGATACACCCACCCAATCTCCTAAAAGGAGTGCCCTTTCAGATTCCTGGGTACAAAGTGGTACTGACCACCGACGCCTCTCTGCAGGGCTGGGGAGCTCATTGTCTAGACAAGTGCACCCAGGGCCTGTGGTCTCCTTGGGAGGCGGCACAGCAGATCAATCTCCTGGAACTCAGGGCTATTCGCCTAGCTCTCAAAGCTTTCTCTGCTGCCCTGGCCCATTAATCTGTCCTCGTTCAAACAGACAACCAGGTGGCCATGTTTTATGTGAACAAACAGGGCGGAACTGGGTCCAGGCTCCTTTGTCGGGAAGCTCAAGACCTTTGGTCATTTGCCCTAAAGCACAGCATGCTCCTCAGGACTGTGTACCTTCCAGGCCAGGAGAACTACCTGGTCGACAAGTTGAGCAGGATTCTGCAGCCCCACGAGTGGCAACTGCATCCCCTGGTAGTTCAGCGGATCTTCCTCAAATGGGGTCTACCTTGGATAGATCTGTTTGCCAGTCCACTGAACGCACAACTGCCAAAGTTCTGTTCCCGGCAACCGCATCCTTCGAGAATAGCACCGGATGCTTTTCTGATTCCCTGGTCTCAGGGCCTCCTGTATGCGTTTCCTCCCACACCCTTGGTGGCCCGAACTCTTTTCAAGATTCTTCAGGACAAGGCCTCAGTCCTGCTGGTGGCTCCCAGGTGGCCAAGACAACCTTGGTTTCCACTTCTGCTTCAGCTGGCAGTGGATCCCCCACTGCCCCTGGGGTTGCAGCCCGACCTTCTCTCTCAGGATCAGGGTTCCCTTCTGCATCCCAATCTCAAAGCTCTCAATTTGATGGCATGGAGGCTGCAAGGGTAGTTTTGGCTCCCTGGGGCCTGCCTCAGGAAGTTGAGGAGGTTGTCCTAGCCTCTAGGAAACAATCCACTAGAAAGACCTTTGCGCTCAAATGGAGGAGGATTTCTGTGTGGTGTTAGCTACGTACAGAGGATCCTTTCTCCTGCACTGTACCAGTAGTGCTTCAGTACTTACTGCCCTTATCAAATCAGGGACTTAAGTCCAATTCTGTTCGGGTCCACCTCTCAGCTCTAGCAGCTCACCACTCCCTGGTGGAGGGACAGTCTCTGTCGGTTCACCCCTTGGTATCCCGCTTGCTCAGGGGCTTGCTTTTACTCAAGCCTCCAATCCGTCCTCCTGCTCCTGAGTGGGAGTTGAATGTGGTCTTGCAGCAACTGACTCGCCCACCTTTTGAGCCGATGGCTACTTGCCCACTACGCTTCCTCTCCTGGAAGATACTCTTCCTGATAGCCCTTACTTCGGCTAGGCGAGTGAGTGAGCTTCAGGCCCTGGTCTGTGATAGGCCTTACACCTAGGATTTATAGAAACAGGGTAGTCCTCAGGACTCATCCCAAGTTCCTCCCAAAGGTTGTCTCCTCTTTCCACCTCAATCAGGAGGTGGTTCTTCCAACATTCTTTCCTAGGCCTCATGCAAGCCAGGCTGAAGCAGTTCTGCATTCCCTGGACTGTAGGAGGGCCTTATCCTTCTACCTTGACCGTATGCAAGGGCATAGAAGGGCTACTCAGCTCTTCGTATCCTTCGACCCTAATAAGTTGGGGTTGGCTGTGTCCAAGCGTACCTTGTCCATCTGGGTGGCTGATTGTATCACCTGGGCTTACAAGGCGGCTGACCTTCCTTTGCAGGGTCGGGTTACGGCCCACCGTGTCAGGGCAATGGCTGCCTCAGTGGCTCATCTCCGCTCTGTGCCCTTGGTAGACATCTGCAGGGCTGCAACTTGGTCTTCAAGCCAGACTTTTGTGGCCCATTACTGTCTGGAGAGGGAGTCCCGTAGGGACAGTGCTTTTGGCCAAGCAGTACTCCGGAATCTCTTTGAGGTTTAGGCAACTCCTGCCCTCTGTTGGGCTACCGGTGGAGGTTGTGTCCTTCAAAAGCCTTTCTTTCCTGCTGAGACTAGAGGGAGTACTCTTGTTCAGCCTGGGTTCCTCGGTAGCCCAGAGCTTGGGAGTCACCCATATGTGAGGACTGACTTCCTGCTTGGTCCTGGAGAAAGAGTAGTTACTCACCTGTAACAGGTGTTCTCCAGGAGCAGCAGGAATCAGTCCTCACAACCCTCCCTCCTCCCCTTGGAGTTGCAGTTGTACATAGTTTATTTTTCATTTTTTGTGTGCTGTTCTTTGCTATGTCATTTGACTGAGATAAGATGGCACCTTTAGGCGGGAAGGGAACCGCGCATGCGTGCCTGCATTCCCAAAGGCTTTCATAGAAAGCTGGGGAAATGCTCCGCTAGGGCTTCATCGGCGCCGATGACACCCATATGTGAGGACTGATTCCTGCTGCTCCTGGAGAACACCTGTTACAGGTGAGTAACTACTCTTTTTGGAATCTGCCAGGTACTTGCTATCTGAACTATCTACTTGATGGACCTTGGTATGGCTTAACATAGCTTTTCTTACATTCTTGTTCAATTGTGGACCATGCTCCATAGATCTGTACAAAGGCATTATGATTTTTGCAGTTTTATTCTCAACCCCCTGTACCGCCCCCCCCCCCCCCATCAGTAATCCCTATTCATATCTAAACTCACAGAAATACACACAAACAGTAAACTGTAAATAGTTACTAGTCGTCAGTTTAGACAACTATGTATATAAAGCATTCGCTTCATGTTAAATGTACCTCTGGATCTATGTAAATAGTCCAACCTCTGTTCTTTGTAATATGTTGTGTTTAAATGTAAACCGCCCCTGATCTCTGGAAGGGGTGGTATAGAAGAACCAAACAAATAAATAAAATATTTCCTACATTCTATTTGCTTTTGAGCTGAGGATTTCAGTATATCATCCACAATGATTTTAAGGTATTTTTCTTGAGTTTTAATGCCCGATACAGAACCCAACATTGTGTATGTAAGGGAGTCTGCATTTCTTCCCTGAAGTTATACAAGCAAAGACTCTTAGTTATCTAAAAGAGTTCGTACAACACCACCCGAGATGATCATTACAATCTGCTAGTTGGCAATTGCTTAAAGTACCTCCATCTCACATTTGGCCATTAGACTGCATACTAAAATGAAAAGGAAATAGGAGGCTGCTTTAAGACTTGAGGTTTCTGGAAATTGAAGTCCCAAGGGGGTAGAACCTGGAAATACAGCTGCTGCTAATTAAGAATTTGAGAAAGAGATGGCAAAAAGGGCTGATTGGTAGCAAAACAGCCAAAGAAACAAGATCCAGAAAGCTGTCAAGTTAACAGCACCCCAGAAATGTGTAGTGAGGCCCAGGCCTGACTGCACAGAGGATAAAACAGAGACAGGCGATTTGTGCGTAATAGAAATGTCAAATAAGAACAGATCCATAAAATAATAATTCATAATAAATAATAAAACATGTAATAATTAAAATCTATCATGAATGATAAAGTATTTATTAAAATAACTAAACGTGCATAACCCAAAATATTAACATAAAAGACCCAAACCTTAAATCTGCAAGCAAATTACCCTTTTCCTTGCAATGATCAAACAAAGGTTAACTTTCATCTTTGCTTCAAACACCTTTTTTTTTCTATTAAAGTTTTACAATCAATGAAAAGTAAAATGGGAAAACAAGGAAACAAACAAAAAACCACTGCTGTTGCATCCAATTAATAGTAAATCAAAGTCCACTTCTTGGAGACAACTGCCAGCCCAATGAACACCTAATTTACTTCGAGACCCTATTAACATGGCCATGCTGCACAAAAATAAAGTAAGAAATATCAAAGACTTTTTCACCTCAAAAACTCCTGAGTCGAATCCAAAAAAAATAAACCGAATACCCTGATTGACACACTAGACATTTGCAGGGCAATTTCAAGAAAAAGGAAGCCCTCAGGGCCAAAACCTTAGGTTTCAGCACCATAAAGGTCTTCCATCTCATCTGGATAGCTCTACTTAATTAGGAAATTATTGATATGTTGTCCACAGAAAGGAACATTTTTTTTTCTGAAAATACAATTTCATGACTTTATATTTATCGGCCTCAGGGAACTACAAACCAACAGAGTAGCTCGAGTAGGTATGTTGTCAACAGATGACTCAAATAATGCTAATAGAGCTAAGCTATCCACAAGAGATAGCTGATCCTTCCCTCCCTCCTTCTCAGGAGTTTTAGATGCCCTTGACAGATAATATATATATTTGATAACTGTATCAACTCGGGCTATTCAATAAGTAAAACTTCTTTCAGATATTTTTGAAACAAAAGCAATGGTGTTAAATACCCAGTCATAGGGAAATTCAAAAAACTGAGAATGTTCCCTCTAGCTGAATTCTCCAATTATGTATGAATCATTAAAAAATCTTTTACAGAGGAAACGGTGACAGATTGGACTCACAAAGTGTAATGTTTCAATCTGTTACACCTTTTTCAATAGTTAAGTCATGCTACGATAACTTGGAAACTGTATCAGAGGAAAAAGTGAATTGCTTAAGGGAATTAAAGTAACTTCCATTCAGGATATAATATCCCAAACATCTTTCAAAGATATGTCCTTAGACACTGGGGCAGACACCAAAGAATCAACTGGCGGTAATATACTGCATTAGAGGGGAAGAAAAGACCTCTCCACACCAGAGTCAATCCTTCAATGGGAGGCGAGGAGGAAAAACTGGCGTCAGCCCACCACCAACAGGTATGACTTAGACAAAGTCTCAGAATAGCCGAGTAGAGTAAAACCCAAAGCGGGGGAGTCCAAAGGAGAGTCAGTACTCACGGAGGATGCCATCTCTGGTTGTTTCAGGGCAATCGTAACATGTTGAGCCATGGGGCCAGTCATTTTCGCTGATTTCTTTCCAGCCATTCCTCATTTCCAGTTCCATTTTGGCCCCATACACTCCAAAACACAAAATCCACTTTACAAACTCCTTACAAGCTCCTTCGTGCTCTGAAGGGGCTCCAAAGGGATAAATTTTGCCCCTTTGGAGCATGCGCCCATGGCCGCATCCTGCATGGGGGCACAGGCTCTTATAGGCCCCCTTCCTGATGTCACTGGAGTAGGCCTCTCAGACGCTGGAACAGCTGGTGTTTCAAATGGATCTGAGCAGCAATATCACCGCGATCCCAGGGGCACAGCTCTTATAGGCCCCCTTCCTGACATCACCCGAGCAAGCCTCTCAGACACCATAACAGCTGGTGTTTCAAATAGATCTGAGCAGTGATCTCTTCAAACAACTTTTATAGTCCTTTACTCTAGTTTTGAATTTTCTTTTTGATTTACTGAAGTACAACTTTTGGATAGAGAGCAATGTATATAACATGCTCTGTATTATAATTAGAAAAACTAGTCAATTTATATTCATCCTTATTACAGAATATATAAATGTTTGAATATTCAATGATAAAATACAGATGGAATAATTTACATATTTAAAGTGTCCTATTGTCCTATTTTTAATCAGATTATCAATCACTGATGATACCAAAATATCCTTGAAATTGCATCCTCTTTTGTACGAAACAGTGACTTCTTTATCTGAAAATCATTCCATACTTTGGATGATAGACCAACTTTTCTTTAGGCTCCTGTTAATATCATTTTCTAAATAACTGAATGAAAATGGGCAGGTAACCTCCTTATTGGTCTTTTTTATGTACACACAACAGACTATCTCTGTTTGAACTCTTTGCATTTTCATAATCTTTATTTATGCATCCATATGGATAACCATGTTCTATGAATCTTTCACATAATTTGACAATTTTCAAAATCATATTGGTCTGACCACAGTCTTTAGCCGTAAAAATTGGCTCACAGGTTAATTATATTACAATTATTTTAATTTAATTTATTGTTTTAGATATTTGACCCCTAATACAGGCAAACCTGAAATATGACCATACACCAGGTTATGTATGATTCTTACATTTTTAATATTATTTTAGGGATCTGTTATTTGGCAGTTCTATATGTACAGATCCATTACCTTTTTTTTCTCCCTACCCCTAAGGATCCAGATAGGTCCTCAGGAATTGAGAATGTGGTAGAACACCAGAAGGGTGCTCCCAGCATTAGATGGCAAGGAGACCAACCAACAGGATGTAGTCTAGTATAGACCTATAAGTTCTTATATCAAGATGCTATGCTGATTATGTTAGTCTGAAGCTGTATTCAATGTAAATAAAGTATTACTGATGCCTTGTTTAAAGGTATTGTCTGTCTATTAAAAGAGAGATTATTGATAACCTGAACACTGGATTGGATTAGATTAACGCACTAGATTTAAGGCTGTGATTGTTTGTAGCGTTGCTCTAAATTACCTATTTCTTTGTGACTGCAGTAGCAGTAAGCCAGGTTCTACTTCTGTTCAGCCTGTATTTGAATAAGCTATTGTTCAAGTGAGTCTCCAATCTACCAATCCCCCTCTGTTTACTCTTCTCCAAGATGAAGGGCTCAATTTGTCAAGGCATTCATCATAACAGAGCCGGCGCTACCATTTTTCCTTCCCTCCCTATACAAACAATTACTGTACTATTCCCCCCCCCCCCCCTTTCAAATCTCTCTCCCACTGCGGATTCTTATGGAACTCTTCACAGGTTTCTCATTTTTAACAACAACAAAATAATATCTTTGAGTGTCTGAATGCTGTTTACAAATGCTGTGGAGTTACAGTAAGGCTAGCAGATTTCTGTTGGACGAATCTGAGACAGTTGTTCCCTGTAATGCCAGTAAAGAGCAAGCATTTTAATTTGAAAGGGAGGGGATTGTTTTCTGGTAAAATATCCCCAAAGAAAATTATAATAAACTATTCTCAAAATATACTTAAAAGCATATTCTTTATGTAATAGCCTGGGCCTGGGGACCTGAATACCAGGTGTACAATGCAGGGGCAAATCTCCTGGTTCTTAACCCCTGAAGCCATGTTGGACAGGGGAGGGAAAACCCTTAAGGCCCTACTTCACTGAGAAGCTGTCCTCCTGTTCTGTACCTGTCCTTTCATCGTACAGGTACTCCACAAAGTCCACTTTCCGGGTCATTTTCTGAATAAAAATGCAACCTATGGCAATGTATTCAAAGTAAAAAAGGCTACTCATCTTTTCTCTTCACTGACTTCAGTGACTAGCTAGCACTTTCTCCTTCTTTCTGTTTCCTCTATTAGTCTTTCTTCTTTTCTTCTAATTCACTGGGAATACCTCTTTCTTCTACTTACAGGAAAGCACAGTTACTTACCTGTAACAGGTGATCTCTGGGAACAGCAGGAATTAGTCCTCACATATGGGTACGTTGGTACCGACGGAGCCTGCGCGGGAAAGCTCCCCAGCTTCCCAGAAGGAAGCTTTTGGGGCCTCCCACTGCACATGCGCGCTGCCTTCCCGCCTTCCTGACCAGCTCTCCTCAGTTCGAGTTTATAGCTGAGACAATAGAGAGAGGAAAGGAAGATAGATAGAAGATACAACTCCTAGGGGAGGTGGGTGGGTTGTGAGGACTAATTCCTGCTGTTCCCAGAGATCACCTGTTACAGGTAAGTAACTGTGCTATCTCCAGGAACAAGCAGGAATAAGTCCTCACATATGGGGACTCCCTAGCTAAGATGCCTGGGAGATCCCCCTTCCAAGGGTTCGCCATCTTCGTATGGATCTCAGGCATCCATCCTGGGAAGGTGGGCAGGAGCTGTTCAAGTATGGAACAGGTGTTTGAGGACAGCCTGATCAAACAAGGCATCCCGGCGGGAGTCCTTGTCCAAACAGTAATGGGCTGTGAAGGTATGAACCGAGGCCCATGTGGCGGCTCGACAGATCTGATCTATGGATACAGAGTGAAGATGAGCCATAGAAGTGGCCATGGCTCTCACATTGTGAGCTGTGACATGGCCTTCCAGAGAAATGTTTTTACTCTGGTAAGCAAAGGAAATACACTGAGCAATCCAATTGGAAAGTGTACGTTTGGAGACTGGAAGTCCCAAATGAGAAGGATCAAAAACCACAAAAAGTTGGGAAGACTTTCGATGTGGCTTAGTCCTGTTGAGGTAAAAGGCAAGAGCTCTTTTACAATCTAAAGTATGAAGGTTCCTCTCTGCACTGGATGCATGAGGAGCCGGAAAAAAGACAGGTAGATATACCTCTTGATTTAAGATGAAAAGGCGAGACCACTTTGGGCATAAAGTGGGGATTCGTCCTAAGGACCACCTTATCATGATGAAACCTGGTATAAGGTGGATGAGCCACTAAGGCTTGTAGTTCACTGATGCGGCGAGCCGAAGTGACTGCAATAAGGAAAATGACCTTCCAGGAAAGAAATTTCAAGAAGGTAGAAACCAACGGTTCAAAAGGTGGCTTCATAAGCTGACCTAGAACTAGGTGCAAATCCCATGCTACCGGAGGAGGCCGGATGGGAGGTTTAGTTAGAGTCAGGCCTCTCATGAACCTAGCAATAAGCGGATGAGAGGAGACAGGTTGTCCATTTATAGGTTTTAAGGATGCTGCAGTAGCACTCAAATGGACTCTTACTGAATTTGTCTTAAGGCCTGCATTAGAAAGATGCAGGAGATAGTCTAGTAGAGAATTCAAAGGAAGTGCTAGAGGGTTAAGACCCTGTTGAGCACACCAAATGGAAAAGCGTTTCCATTTGAAAGCATAGGAACGCCTCGTGGAGGGTTTCCTAGAGGCATGAAGGATATCTCTCACTGGTTGAGAAAGATTGAAGTCATGAAGGTTAGGCCTTCAGTAACCAAGCTCTGAGGTGTATGGACTTGGGGTTTGGGTGCCACAAAGTCCCCTCCTCCTGAGACAGAAGGTCTGGCGCAGCTCCCAGGTCCAGGGAGGGAACCTGGGAGAGATGCAGAAGAAGAGGGAACCACACTTGGCGTGGCCAGCGTGGAGCTATGAGGATCATCGATCCGTGATCCCTCTGGAGTTTGAACAGAGTCTTGGGAATCAAAGGAATGGGTGGAAAGGCATATAGGAATTCCTGACCCCAATGCAGGAGAAAGGCGTCGTTGGCCTGAGCTCCCTGACACGGAGTCCTGGAACAGAACCGGGGAAGTTTGGCATTCCACGGACTTGCAAAGAGGTCTATGTCCGGGGTTCCCCATTCCTGAAAGATTCTGCTTATCTGGTCCATATGTAGGGACCATTCGTGTGGAAGCAGAACTCGACTGAGTCTGTCTGCCCAAGAGTTTTGAACCCCTGGAAGATATACTGCCAGAAGATGAATTTGATGCTCTCTGGCGAAGGCCCATAATCTGAGAGCTTCGTTGCAAAGCGACAGAGAGCCTGTCCCTCCTTGTTTGTTTATGTAGAACATGGCCACCTGATTGTCTGTCTGAACTAGGACGGTCAGGTTGACAAGGAGGGTATGGAAGACTTTGAGGGCAAAGTAGATTGCTCGCAGTTCCAGGAGGCTGATGTGAAGGGTGGTCTCCTGTGGAGACCAAGTACCCTGAGTGGAGAGGGATTGTAGATGGGCTCCCCACCCTGTTTGGGAGGCATCTGTTGTGAGGGTTGCTTGGGGCAACAAAGGTTGGAAGGGGGTCCCCAACAACAGATTCTTGGTGGACATCCACCATTGGAGGGACCAAAACAGACGCTTTGAGGTGAGTATTTGGTCGGAGAGCGCTCCTGATGCCTGAGTCCACTGGGTGGCCAAGGTCCATTGAGCTGCTCTCATATGAAGACGAGCGTAGGGCACCACGTGTACCGTGGAGGCCATGTGGCCCAGAAGTCGCAGCATTTCTCTGGCTGTCAAGTGACTGCTGGACTGAGCTTGGGAGGCCAAGCACATCAGACGTTGGCCCCGGACTTGAGGTAGGTAGGCCCTTGCAGTGGTGGTGTCCAACTGGGCCCCTATGAATTCCAGAGACTGAGTAGGGATAAGTTGAGACTTGGGAAGGTTTACCACCAGTCCCAGATACTGCAGAAGGTGCCTTGTGCGGTCCAGGGAAATCTGGGCCTCTGACTGAGATGGAGCTCGGATGAGCCAGTCGTCCAGATATGGGAATACAAAAATTCCCAGACCTCTTAGAAATGCGGCAACAACTGCCATGCATTTGGTGAACACTCTTGGAGCAGAGGCTAGACCGAAGGGAAGTACTCTGTACTGGAAATGTTTTGTCCCTGAAACAGAAATCTTAGATATTTTCTGTGGGATGGGTGGATGAGTATGTGTGTATACGCATCCTTGAGATCTAGAGAACAAAGCCAATCCTGACTCTGAAGGTATGGAAGGAGAATGCTTAGAGAAAGCATTTTGAATTTCTCCTTGTACAGAAATTTGTTCAATTCTCTCAGATCTAGGATAGGTCTGAATCCCCCTGTCTTCTTTGTTATGAGAAAATAAGGGGAGTAGAATCCTGTCCCTTGTTGAAGAAGAGGAACCTCTTCTATTGCCCCTTGGGCAAGGAGAGAAGAGACTTCCTGATCCAACAGGCCCAGGAGAGATGGGGGAGAATTGAAGTGCCTCAGCATGGTATATGGAGGAAGGTTGGAAAAATGAAGTTTGTAGCCCTCTCTGATGATAGAGAGGGTCCATTGCTCTGATGTAATTTGCTCCCATCTGGGAGCAAAGTGAGCTAACCTTCCGGGAATGGTGAGGGGCTCTGGTTGTTCTAGAGCCAGAAAGGTTAAGTTCTCTAGGGGCAAGTCAAAACCCCTGAGGGGGTTGAGTCTGCTGAGGAGTGGTAGACACTGCAGGCTTTGACCTTGCCTGTTTAGGCTGCTGACGTTTAGCAGCAAAGCGAGGCTGAGAAGATTGTTGGCCAGTATTTGTGGAAAATCTGGCCTTCTTGTAGTAAGGCCTCTTGAAAGACTTTTTCTTGGCAGGAGTAGAGGGAGACTTAGAAAGTCTATCTAATGTAGCATTTTCTGCGTCCATTTGAGTGGCTTTAATTTGCCAGTCTTTACCAAATAAGTTCTCACCTGTACAGGGCAGATTCCGTAAGCCATCCAGGACCCAAGGTTCTAGGTCAGAGGCCTGGAGCCAAGCAAGTCGTCGGGCTGCAATAGCAATGCCCGAAGCTCTACCGGCACCCTCAAAGGAATCAAAAGCTGCTCTGTTGGAGAACTTAGAAACATCTAGAAGCTGTTTCACCAGAGAAATGAACTCCTCCTTTCTATCCTCAGGGATAAAGGAGGCAAAATGCCGTACCTTTAGGGCAAGTTCCCTGAGAAACATGCCCATATACAGACTGTAAGAATTAATCCTGGCTATAAGCATACTAGCCTGGAAAATTTTCCTGCCAAAAGAGTCTAGGGTCTTACATTCTCGCCCTGGAGGGGTAGAAGAGTGCCTTTTGGTGCTCTTAATCTTTTTCAGCGCAGACTTCACCACAATGGAATGGTGAGGCAGCTGAGTCTTTTGAAACCCAGGAGAAGGAGGGACCCGGTACATGGTGTCCAACCTACGAGAGTAAGGAGACAACGTTAGAGGAGCCTCCCATAAGTCCATCAAGTGTTCTTGAAGGATTTCATGGATAGGCAGGGTGACTGCCTCTTTAGGAACCTTAGGGTATCCTAAAATATCCAATTTCTTTGACCTAGGTTCTTTTTCAGAGGATGTGGTAATAGAAAGTCCTTTAGCTAGTTCTATAATGAAGTCTTGAAAGGACAAATCCTCTGGTGGAGACATTCTCCTCTTTGGGGAAGAGGGGTCTTCATGAAGAACTAGAGACAGCTCATCAGAGTCCTCAGAGGAATCAAAATCCTCAGAAGAATCAAAGTATTCTCTATTCGCTTCCAACGCACGATACGCATACCGATCGGTATCGACATCGGGCGTACCGGGTATGGGATCGGTATCGGGTGAAAACCCGGATCCGGCATGCGGAACCGATCTGCGTTTGGAAGTCGATGGTCTCGGTTCCGGTATGGGAGATGATACCGGAACCGGACCCGGTACCGCTGAACGCGGTACCGAGGGCATCGCAGCTGTAATAAAAGCCAGCATGGCCTGCTGCATGGTCTGAACAGTATTGCTCATAGACGCCACTGCCTGGACGCCACGCCTGGATGTCGGTACCGGTATGGGCCGGTACCCCAGAGCAGTCTAACAGGTGATCAGTCGAGGCCGTGCCATCGATGTCAACCTGTAACCCCATAGATGGTGCTTTGGAAGCCAGAGCTTCCCGCCCGGGTTGTTTGGCTGGGGCAGGACCCTCAGATTCAAAAGTGAGAGCCTCTCGATGCTTTGAAGGAGATTTGCTCTTTGAGGACCTGCCCGAAGAAGGTTTGGTTACCTGAGATCCATCCGGAGAGGAAGACCTGGATGACTGTGATGCTAGATTATCTGAAGCAAACAGCACATGGAATTTGTTGGCCCGGTTCTGCAAACCACGTTTAGACATCTGGGAGCAGGATGGGCAGTCCGGAATGGAGTGGTCAGGTCCCAAACATTTAAGACACCATTCATGGGTGTCTGACAGAAATAACAGCACTACACTTGGTACACTTCTTAAAACCAGGGGCTGGTTTCTCCATGAGGAGAATTTGTGTAGGCCTGAGGCCTAACCGAAGTCACCAAGTTGTGCAAAGATAAAGATTTTTTTTTTTTTAAAGAAAGGAAAAAAGAGACCGGCGGTACCGGTTTCGGTATGGGGAAGGCAGGTACGCGGTCTAAAGAAATAAACTAAAACAATAATTTCTTCAGCGGTGACAGGAACACGACCTGCTGGCTCCGCGGAAAAAGAGAAACTGAGGAGAGCTGGTCAGGAAGGCGGGAAGGCAGCGCGCATGTGCAGTGGGAGGCCCCAAAAGCTTCCTTCTGGAAAGCTGGGGAGCTTTCCCGCGCAGGCTCCGTCGGTACCGACGTACCCATATGTGAGGACTTATTCCTGCTTGTTCCTGGAGATATATTTCCTTCCCCATCAGTCTCTTACTTTCTGCAGTGGCTCTGTGATTGAAGTAACATGATTGCTGAATCCCTTCTCACCGGTGCTAGTCATGCAAACATTAACACCCCTTCACTAGAGAATCCAGGTATGCAGGGCCAGCCAGAGGATTTCTGCTGCCCTAGGCAGGCCCTTTGTGCTGCCCCTGACTGTGATGCCACCTGGTCTGCCATGCCGCCCTCTTCAGCATCCATTTTCTCACCAGCTTTCTTTCTTGCACCCAAGCAGCTGTTCAGCCACCACTTAAGCGCATTGGGCCTTAAAGTGCCTGCGTATGTGCAATCTCATGGCCTGCCACTCCTGCCCCCCTCCAACGTAACTTCCTGTTGGAGGGGGCAAGAGCGACAGATCATAACTGCACGCTGTGATGCAGCGGACCCTCTTGCAGAAGGAAAAAAAGTTTTAAATTTAGAAAAAAACAGGTTTCAGATGCAATATCCTGAAGGTCCACATAGAGGGAGCAGGAGAGCCAGCATAGATTCAGAAGAACCACGCCTCTATGGGCAGGACTTAGGCCCAGTCAGTTCCGATTTAAGGAGAGGCAGTCCTGAATCAAGCAGAGCAGTCAAGGAAGGACAAGCCCAGAGAGCAGTCAAGGAAGGGGCAGTCAAGGAAAGGCAAGCCCAGAGAGCACTCAAGGAGAGAGATGTTCCAACATCCAGCTTGAGAGAGAGCCCTATCCAGGGAGAAGGGCTAAGACACAGCCTGAGAGAAAGACATGCGAGGAATGACGTGGAGGAAAGGCCTCCAGTGAAAAGATATCCAGGAGAAAGATATCCAGCTGGAAAAGATATCCAAGGAGAGAAACGTACTCAGAGAGATATCTATAGAAGTAACTGGAGAGAAAAGTGGAGAACTCAGAGGCCTGGTGAGCAGGGAGAAGCTGCAAGGGCGAGGCCACCAGACAGCAGCCACAGGAGTGGAAGCAAAGGCCGATGGCAACAGCTGCAGCCTTGCCTCAGAGGGGTTTCTCCACACACTAAGGAAAGAGAGACACTGTGGGAATACCTGGGCCAGCAAGAGTTGGAGGATAACCAGACTAGGCCTCAAGCCTTCCCTGGAAAAGACAGAAGAAAGCTCAAAGGTAAAGCAGCCATTTCTTGTGATTGTTTGCTTAGGCCTAGCACAGAAGAAAGCCAGAGGAAAGAAGTTTATCTGTATAACAATGATACTTATAAGCAGAGATTAACAGATAATTTCCCTAAGAAGAAAACTGCCAGTATTAAATGTTGTGACAATAGAGCTTTTAAAACTATAGCGGATGAACAGCCATTGTTCTATCCTGTAGCCAGAAACCGACACCCTAAGCTAACAAACAAACACTGGAAAACTGTATGGCATGTTTTTAAAAACTCAGCCCTACCGAAGCTTCAGACTCAGACCTATCTGATATGGAATGGATGCCAGTGGAATCTGGGGGTGAGGAGGCTGAGGAACCAATGGAATGTACATATTGTACAGCAGTGAAGCTATAGCCTGTTTGGGAGTTCAATGAATGCATAAAGTGAATGCAGGATTCATCTTACTTTAAGTTACTGTGAAGTTAACAGTTGTTACTTTGACCCTTTTTGTATGCGTTGAACCTGATGTAAAGACTGATACAAATCCTGTGGCTTTCCAAAGCCGTATGTTTTGAACCATTTTTGCGTAAAGGAGAAATAAAGCCTTTTTCTTTTTCCCTCCACTTTGGTGTGAAGTTACTCTTTTGGGAAGTTGGTAACGAGGTCGGCACAAAGGACCGCTACCTTTGACCCTCGCACCTGGCCAACCCCAATACCCCTAACCTTGTGCGCTCCCCAGCTCTTCGGTGGAAACACTACGCCGCCACCAGAGGGGGCTGCGGGGGACAACGCACACGCGTGGGAATGTTTTTAAAGCCCACTGTGGCACTGAACTGCCCTTCACGGTGATTAAGCTACGCCGCTCACCAGGGTCTGCCACACTAAGTGACAGCCTAGTTAACCTAGTAGACATCTCAACCCTGCAGTCATGCCTCCCAGCAGAGTTGGCTGCTGAAACAGGATGCAGACTTTGCTGTGGACCCCTGCACCTCAGTGCTGCCCACACAAGGTCTATCCCCTAAATGTAGAGTCAAGCACCCCCTTGATTCTGGCCACCATCCTAAACAAGTTGGATTTGTAGAAAGACATTTAACCCCGCTCACCAAGAAAAGTCATGAAAAATACAAACTTTGATCCCAAAAAAGTCAGTCGTATAATAATCACTACTAAGGAATTCTCAAAGAAGGCAGTCAGGTTTAGATTTTCCAACAAAGTCTTTCTTAATGCTTCTGGTTACAGCTTCCAATAAGATTTATTGGATAGCAAGTACTGCAGCCTAGCAATAGGAGGTGCTACTTTTGCTAGTATCTTCAAGACTTCCAAAAAATAGTTCTTCACCATCTTTCCTGGAGTTATCAGGGGGGACTTTAGAAAGTTCAAAAACCTATGGTTACACTTTTGTGACTAGTTTTCCAGATATTCCAACTTGCCTTGAATATCTTTCTCTTCATTATGCATCCCAACAGATAAATTATGTGAAGGCCCCAAATCTTTAATAGCGTCCCACAGGGATTCCAATATTACCATAGCTAGATGTTTCAAATCTATGACTTCCTCCAAGAAAACATTATGCTGCAGCCTTCAAGTGGAGATGAAAGTACCTTGGGAACTTCTACACACTGTCCGAACTCCTTAGAACCAACAGTCCAGACAGGCTGCATGTCAAACTGCGGTGCTGTGAGCGCACTTCTTGAGAGCTGCAGTCCTCCTCATCTATTGAAACCACTTCTACTTCCACATGGATTAGGCCTCCACACTCTTGCAGCATACTCTAGAACAGATGGGGGAGCCATGCAGCAATGGAAGGTTAAGTGTGCATTTTCCCCTTCCCCTTCCTCTTCCTCTTCCTCTTCCCCATTGCAGACAACAGAGAAGCTGGTTCACAGAAACTAAAAGCAAGAATGTGGAGCCTCATATATCTACATCTGGCTTCAACAATATCTTGGACCAGAGGCATTATATAATTTCTAACATTCTATTTGCTCTTTTGGCTACTTTGGCACACTCAGCTGAAGAGTTAAATGTATGTCTGCAGTAATTCTAATTACTTTACCTAAGTAATAATGTCTAATATACAGTCCATTATATTGTTGATATTATTTATCCCTATGTGTATCACTTTGCATTTGAACATATTCAGTTTCATCAGCAATTTAGATGCCTGGTTTTCCAGTCTCCCAATGTTTTTCTCCAATCTTCATAATTTCCTTGTGCTAATTATTCCTTTGAATAATTAGCACCATTTGCAAAATTTGATTACCTCACTCATTGCTCCCTTTTCCAATGAATAATGAAAAAGCTAAAAATCGATCCCCGTACAAATCTCTGGGGTACTCTACTATTCATTTCTCCTCATTGGGAAAATTGACCATTTCTACTCTATTTCCTACCCTTAACCTATTAACAGTCTACAGCAGGACATTGCTTGCTATCCCATGACTACTTAACTTCCTAAGAGAAGTTAATGTTAAAGGGGATTTAATGTTAAAAAATGTAAGGTCATGCATTTGGGCTGCAGCAATCCAAGGGAGCAATATAGTATAGGGGGTGAAGTACTTTTGTCCACTAAAGAAGAGCGGGACCTAGGCGTGGTTGTATCTGATGATCTTAAAGTAGCTAAACAGGTAGAAAAGGCGACGGCAAAAGCTAGAAGGATGCTTGGGTGCATACGGAGAGGAATGGCTAGCAGAAAAAAGGAGGTGATAATGCCTCTGTATAAGTCTTTGGTGCGACCTCATTTGGAGTATAGTGTGCAATTCTGGAGACCGCACCTTCAAAAGGATGTGAACAGGATGGAGTCAGTGCAGAGGGTGGTTACTAAAATGATTAATGGTCTTCATTATAAAGCATATGAGGACAGACTGAAGGATCTTAATATGTACACCTTAGAGGAAAGGCGGGATAGAGGTGATATGATTGAGATGTTTAAATACCTCCGTGGCATAAATGTTCAGGGAGAGAGCCTCTTTCAATTGAAAGCAAGTTCTACTATGAGAGGACATGGGATGAGGGTGAAGGGAGATAGATTCAGGAGTGATATGCAGAAATATTTCTTTATGAAAAGAGTAGTGGATCTGTGGAATAGTCTCCCAATGGAGGTGGTAGAGATGAGGACAGTAACTGAATTCAAAAAAGCATGGGACAAACACAGAGGATCTCTAAAGGTAAAAAGGGGACTGTTGTAGTTGTTATGGAAGGACAGACTAGATAGGCCATGTGGTCTTTCCTGTGCGGATATCCAGTTTAGTCCTCCACAATCGGGTAATGCCCCTCCTACTGCAGCCTGGAGACTGGACCAATCAAATCTTCTGTAGTACATATCCAGCAGGAGCTCCCAGAAGCCCCCAGTGTGTCCAGTCTCTAGCAGCTTGAAGACGTAAAAGTGTGTCCTCCTGGGCACACTGAGTGACTATTGCAGGAGCAACACTTGTTAGTTAGTTGTTTTAGGGTTTGTTTTGGGGCATTTCCTTGCTATTTCTTTGATAGCTAGCTGTATCTTTAAAAGGAGAACAAAAGAAGAAGCCTGTCTCTCTGGAGCACTGCCACAGGAGACTAGGGGGAAGTCAGACCTGTTGGCTCCTGTGTTCCTGCCTAGCCAATTTTCACAGCCCTGGGTGAGCTCCCCCTGGACAGTACGGGGTAAAGCCATACCTGATACAGTAGTGGCTGGCACTGGGAGATGTTGGCTGAATCCTGGTGGTTCCTGAGCTGGTAGGAGATTTTCATTTCATTTCTTCTTGTGTGCAGTGCTCTGTTAGAGCTGCCAGCATTTCTGTAGGCTCTCCTGAGCCCATTTGGCAATTTTTCTTAAATTTGGTCGTTTGCCCTGTATTAGAGGGTCGTTTTAGTTCTTTTCCATATTATTTGGTGGCTTTTGTATTTTCGCGCCGTTTTTTACCGCGGGTGAAAAAGTCCGGCGGCCATTTTGGATTTTAAAAGTGTGCTTTTAGAGGCACTTTTGAGCACTTGTGCACAGGTTCCCCTGGCGTTTTTGGGGTTCCTCTTGCTGGCGATTTTGCTCAGGGCACCCCAGGGAGTCTGGGGCATATTTTGTTTCTTGTAAAAAAAAAAAACAAAAAAAAAAAAAAACGTTTTAATTTCAAATCGGGGCTGATTTGCATAGGATTGCCCCTGTGGTGTGGGCTTCCCTGTGACTGTTGTATTCTATCCCGCTGGGCAGAGGTGGCCTTGGGATGTCTTCCCAGCCCCAGTGCGTGATTTGTGGGTCCCGCAGAGCAGCAGGGACTGTCTCTGGCATCTGCAGGTGCTGTGCTGCAGTGCCTGCAGAGTTAGAGCAATCTGTGAGTCTCCCGGATCAGCCTACCCCTGGGGATGCTTCTAATTCAGGGGACAGTGTTCTTTCCCCGAGCCTCCCTCAGTCTGGGTCGGTTCCACCGGCCAGCGGGTCGGTGGCTGGCTCCAGCAGGCGGCTATAGCTGCACCGTCTATGGATTTCTCCCCGGATTTTGTGCTCCTCATGCATCAGGCGTTTCGCTTGAGCAGGTCCGGTCAGTTGCCGGCAGTTTGGCCCCCCTCTATCCCCCCGGGGTCCTCGGGGGCGGCTCAATGCACCTCGCAACCCGGGGGCAAGCGACTTCGGTTGGTGGAACAGGAGCAGGACGCCCTAGGTCTCCTGGATTCCGAGGCAGAGGGCGATCCTGAGACTGAAGCGGAGGAGTTGGAGGATGGGGAGATCCTTGAGCCGGAGGACCAGGCTCGGATCATTCGCGTGTTCCGTAGGGACGAGCTGGTTCCTCTGGTCACGGAGTCCCTGCAGGCGCTTAACCTTTCGGCGGTGCGGCCCATGGAGGAGGAGGGTCTTGAGGATCCTCTAATTCAGACAGTCAGGGATTCCCAGGTGGTTTTTCCCGTTCACCGCGTGGTGGATCATATGATCCAGGCGGAGTGGGAGCACCCGGAATCCGGCTTGAAGGGGATTCGGACCATGACTCGGCTTTATCCCCTTGCCGACAAGGACAGGGACTTGTTCAAGTCCCCCCGGGTGGACGCTGCGGTTTCCGCAGTGACCAAGTAAACCACCATCCCGGTTGAGGGGGCGGCTGCCCTCAAGGACGGTCAGGACAAGAAGATTGATAATTTGCTCAAGCAAACCTTCGATACTGATGCCGTGTCATTGCAGGCCTCTATCTGTGGGGCTTGGGTGGCTCGGTCGTGTCTGCGATGATCGCAGCATTTGCGCTCGAGCCCCGGGCTAGACCAGCAGGGCCTGTTGGAGGTTTCCCGGCTGGAGTCCGGCTCGGCCTATCTGGCGGATCTGTTTTATGATTTAATCCGCGCGTTGGCTAACAGTATGGCATCCGAGGTTGCGGCGCGACGGTCCCTCTGGTTGCGCAACTGGGCGGCGGACGGTTCTTCCAAGTCCCGCCTCAGTAAGCTGCCCTTCAAGGGCAGATTGTTATTTGGGGAGGCTCTCGAGAAGTTGGTAAAGGTTCTCGGTGAGTCCAAGGGGGGCCGGCTCCCGGAGGATAGGCCAAGGTCCAACAAGTCCTCCCCCTCGGCGAGGGGGTCCTTTCGGGATCAGCGCAGGTTTCGTTCCTCCCGCCTGTGGACTTCGCAGCGGGACAGGTTTGGAGCCCGTAATCAAGGGTTTCGTACCTTCGGGGAGCCGGCAGAGGCTTCTCCGGAGCCGCCTCTTCCTCGGGCTCTTCTTTTGGGCGCAAGCCACAATGACGCGAGGCAGGCTCTGGAGGGAGGCCCGATTATCGGGGGTCGCTTGCGCGACTTTCTTTCCTCTTGGGCCCAAATCACGTCGGATCGCTGGGTGCTACAAATTATAGGAGAGGGTTACGCTCTGGAATTTGCGTTCCCACTTCCAGATTCATTTGTTCTGTCTCCCAGCAGGGGAGCGCAAAAAACGCGGGACTTCCGCGTGACCCTGGATCGGTTGTTAGCGCTGGGAGCGGTGATCCCGGTTCCTCCTTTGGAAAGAGGCGCCGGGCGATACTCCATCTATTTTGTGGTTCCCAAAAAGGGCGATTCCCTGCGTCCGATTTTGGGACCTCAAAGGCGTGAATCGCGCGCTCCGGGTGCCGCATTCCCGTATGGAAACCTTGCGGTCAGTCATTGTAGCGGTGCGACAGGGGGAGTTTTTGACGTCCCTCGATCTCACCGAGGCCTATTTGCACATCCCGATACATCCATCTCATCAGCGGTTTCTCCGCTTTGCGTTTCCGTGGGGCCACTTCCAGTTCAGGGCCATGCCGTTCGGCTTGGCTACGGCTCCGCGCACGTTCACAAAGCTGATGGTGGTCGTTGCGGCGGCCTTGCGCAAGGAGGGCATTTTGGTCCATCCATATCTCGACGACTGGTTGATACGGGCAAAATCCAGTCGGGAGTGCCTGCGAGTCACGAGCAGGGTAGTGGCTCTGCTGCGATCTCTCGGCTGGGTGGTGAACGAAAGAAAGAGTTGTCTGCGTTCCTCGCAGGACCTGGAGTATCTGGGAGTGCGCTTCGACACCGCTCGGGGACTGGTGTGTCTCCCCGAGCGCCGCGTCCGGGCGTTGCGGGCTCTTGTCCGACTCTTTCGGGGGATGCCCGCTCCGTCGGCGTGGTGGTACCTACGGCTTCTCGGAACGATGGCGGCGACCTTGGAGGTGGTGCCATGGGCACGGTTCCACATGCGCCCGCTCCAGAGGGTGCTCCTTCGCCGCTGGTCCAACCAGTGCGATTTGACGCGGGGGATTCCCTTGGAGCCTCCTCTGTGGGTTCCCCTCACTACGGATGCGAGCCTAGCCAGCTGGGGAGCTCACTGCGAGGCCCGCTTCACGCAGGGGGTGTGGTCCTCTCGGGAAGCTGCGTGGTCGAGCAACCGTCTCGAGCTTCGGGCGGTCAGGCTAGCCCTGTTGGCCCTGGGGCCTCTGGTCCTGGGTCGGGCGGTCCGCGTCTGGTCGGACAATGCGACCACGGTGGCGTACATCATTCGCCAAGGGGGCACAGGGAGTGTGGCCCTGGAGACAGAGGCGACGGCCTTATTCAGCTGGGTGCAGACTCGCCTGCCGGCGATCTCGGCGGCGCACATAGCGGGCGCAGACAATGTCCAGGCCGACTTCCTCAGCAGAGTGCGGGTGGACCCCGGAGAGTGGGAGTTAAATCCACAGGTGTATGCGCAAATAGTTCGGCGGTGGGGTCCGCCCATCCTGGATCTCATGGCGACCTACCAATCGGCCAAGACGAGTCGCTTCTTCAGCAGACGGCGGGAGCGAATGTCCGAAGGACTCGACGCTCTCATTCAGCCGTGGCCGACGTCCGGGCTACTGTATGTCTTCCCTCCTTGGGCGCTGATCGGCCGGGTCGTCCAGCGCATCGAGTGCCTTCAGGGCCGAGTGCTGCTGGTGGCTCCGGATTGGCCCCGGAGGCCCTGGTATGCCGACCTCGTCCGGCTTCAAGACGGCGTGCCGTGGCGCCTCCCGGCGTTGCCGGACCTTCTCCTTCAGGGCCCCTTGCGGATGCCCCAGGTGGCTCGATTCTCGCTTACGGTTTGGCCATTGAGAGGGCTCGGCTGAAAAAGAAGGGTTATTCGCCCGCGGTGATTTCCTCCTTACTGCGGGCGAGAAAGTCCTCCACTTCTCTCACTTATGTTCGGATTTGGAGGATTTTTAAGGACTGGTGCTCCCGGCGGGGAGTCCGGGCGGCGACGGTCTCTGTGCCCGTCGTGTTAAGCTTCCTCCAGGATGGGTTCGAGAAAGGTCTCGCGGCCAGTTCCCTGAAGGTCAAGCTGGCGGCGATTTCGTGTTATAGAGGCAAGGTCTTGGGCCGCCTTCTTGGTGCTCATGCGGATGTGCGGCGTTTCTTGACCGCCGTTTTCCATTTACGGCCTTCCCGCAGGGCGGTGATTCCTTCGTGGGATTTGAATTTAGTTCTGCGGGCTATGGTTCGGGAACCATTTGAGCCCTTGCGGAGGGCGTCCTTGAAGGATCTCACATTGAAGACGGTGTTCCTGGTTGCCATCTGCTCGGCACGGCGTATTTCGGATCTGCAGGCCCTGTCCTGCCGAGAGCCTTTCTTGTCTTTCTCTACGGAGCGGATTGTGCTCCGTCCGGTTCCTTCCTTTCTGCCAAAGGTGGTGTCTCCCTTTCACTTAAATCAGGCGGTATTTCTGCCAGTGCTTTCGGCGAGCTCGGTCGAGTCGGTGGACAAGAGTCTTCTCCGGCTTGATGTGGGCCGCGCGCTGCGGCGGTATTTGCAGTCTACCGAGTCCTTCGAAAGACTGATCGGCTTTTTGTGCTCTTTGGGGGTACAATAAAAGGGGAGGCGGCGGCTAAGGCCTCCATTGCTCGATGGCTCAAGGAAGCGATCGCGTCCGCGTATCTGTTGCAGCGGCGGCCGGTCCCGGAGGGGCTCCGGGCTCATTCTACTCGGGCTCAGGCGGCCTCTTGGGCGGAGCATAGCCTGGTTCCACCAGCAGAGATTTGTAGGGCGGCCGCCTGGTCGTCTCTGCATGCTTTCAGCAGGCACTATCGCTTGGATGTGTCAGCGGCTCGGGATTCTTGTTTTGGTTCGGCGGTTTTGCGCGCCGGCCTGCAAGGTCCCGCCCGGTCTTAACTGCTCTGTTACATCCCGATTGTGGAGGACTAAACTGGATATCCGCACAGGAAATGGAAATTACACTAACCTGGTAATTGTAGTTCCTGTAGGATCCAGTTTAGTCCTCCTTCCCTCCCGACTATCTGTATGATTTTGCGGCGCGCTGTCCCGAGCGGGTGCCTGTAGGATGGTTTTCGTCCCGTTCGGACTCTGTCGACAGTCGTGCTTATCGCTATGGCTCTTCCCTTTATTTTGGAGTTCAGTCAGCTCCTTAGTTTCGGGGGGAAGCTCGGTGTAAATTTAAAGGCGTCGATGTCGGCGCCGTGCAGTGTCCTGACTTCCTCGTTGGGGGAGGGAGTTGGTTATTCCAGGGGGGGAAGTACATAGTTTAATGATAGCCTAATAATAATCTGATGTGTTGCTTCGTTAAGTTTGCTTTGTTACTAGTACACTGGGGGGCTTCTGGGAGCTCCTGCTGGATATGTACTACAGAAGATTTGATTGGTCCAGTCTCCAGGCTGCAGTAGGAGGGGCATTACCCGATTGTGGAGGACTAAACTGGATCCTACAGGAACTACAATTACCAGGTTAGTGTAATTTCCATTTTTCTGTCGTCATATTTCTATGTTTCTAAGGTGTCTCTCATAATAGACTATCAAATGCCCTCTGAAAAACCAAATACATGAAGTCATCCACATCTTATTTATACCTTCAAAGAATTCCGACAGATTAGTAAAGCACAACGTCCCTTTACTGAATCCATGCTGGCTCTTTCCCTTTAAGCCATGCATAGCCACATGACCAGCAGTTAGTTAGTTAATTAGTTATTTAACCAAGATTTCTATACCACGATTTCCAAAGATCAATTGTGGTTTAAGGGAACAACAAGTTCCTTAGCGTCCCCCTCCAGTCTAGTCCCGAACCTTAGAAGTTCTGTACGTCCTCTCGCAGCTTGGAGACTGAGCATGTCACAGTTTTGATGACACCAGCATAAGTATTCCAAGGACCGCCTCCTTGCTCCAGTTTTCAGTCTCCAAGCAGCAGAAGGAGGCATGAGTTCTGAGGCTCGGGACTCACTGTAGAAATCATTGAATAGATTTTAGATAGGGACATAAGAACATAAGATATGCCATACTGGGTCAGACCAAGGTCCATCAAGCCCAGTATCCTGTTTCCAACAGTGGCCAATCTAGGTCATACGTACCTAGAAGTTTCCCCAAAAGACACAGGTTCCGCAATGCTTGTACTGGGTCAAGCATTGATATCCTGGGTCCTTTCTTAATAATGGTTTATGGACCTTTCCTCCAGAAACTTGTCCAAACCTTTTTTAAACCCAGCTACACTAACAGATTTTACTACATCCTCCGGTAACAAATTCCAGAGTTTGATTACACGTTGAGTGAAAAAATATTTTCTTTTATTAGTCTTAAATAGTTTACCCTGTAGCTTCATTGCATGTCCCCTAGTCTTTCTATATTCTGATAACGTAAACAATTGATCTACGTTTACCCGTTCCACTCCGTTCATTAATTTATAGACTAATATCATATCTCCCCTCAGCCGTCTCTTTTCCAGGTTAAAGAGCCCTAACCTTTTTAGCCTTTCTTCATAGGAATATCCTTCCATCCACTTTACCATTTTGGTGGCTCTTCTCTGAACCTTTTCTAATAACTCTATATCCTTTTTACGATACGGCGACCAGAATTGCACACAATATTCAAGGTGCGGTCTCACCATGGAACGATATAGAGGCATTATAATATCTTTTGTTTTATTTTCCATTCCTTTCCTTATGATACCTAGCATTCTATTTGCTCTCTTGGCTGCCGCTGCACACTGGGCCGAGGGTTTTAACATGGTATCCACAATGACGCCTAAATCTTTTTCCTGGGCGGTGGTTCCTAATGTGGAACCTTGCATTGCATAACCATAGTTTGGGTTGTTCTTCCCTAGGTGCATAACTTTGCACTTGTCCACATTAAATTTCATCTGCCATTTTGATGCCCAGTCTTCTAATTTATCAAGATCCTCTTGCAATTTTCCACAATCCTCTTGGGTTTTAACAACTTTAAATAGTTTTGCGTCATCTGCAAATTTGATAACCTCACTCGTTATTCCACTTTCCAGGTCATTTATGAATATGTCAAAAAGCAGTGGACCCAGCACAGATCCCTGGGGTACACCACTATTCACCTTTCTCCATTGGGAAAATTGGCCATTTAGCCCAACCCTCTGCTTTCTATCTTTTAACCAGTTCCGAATCCACAGTAGTACATTGCCTCTTATCCCATGACTCTTTAGTTTTGCCAAACGTCTCTGATGAGGGACCTTGTCAAAGGCTTTCTGAAAGTCCAGATACACTATATCAACCGACTCACCTTTGTTCACCTGTTTATTCACACTTTCAAAAAAACATAACAGATTAGTAAGGCAAGATCTTCCTTGTCTAAAGCCATGTTGGCTGTCTCCCATTAGGCCCTAACTATCTACATGCTGAGTAATTTTATTCTTTATGATTGTTTCTACCATTTTTCCCGGTACTGACGTGAGGCCCACCAGTCTGTAGTTTCCCGGATCACCCCTGGAACCCTTTTTAAAAATTGGTGTTACATTGGCAATCCTCCAATCTTCAGGTATTAGAGATGATTTTAATGATAGTTCACAGATTACTAATAGCAGATCTGCAATCTCATATTTCAGTTCTTTCAACACCCTTGGATGTATACCATCCGGCCCAGGTGATTTTCTACTCTTCAGTTTATCTAATAGTTGTAATACATCTTCCCGATGTATCAATATTTCCTTCAATTCTTCCGCACCTTTAAATACCACTTCAGTCATGGGTAACATCCCTACATCTTCCTCAGTAAAGACCGAAGCAAAGAATTCATTCAGTCTCTCCGCTATTGCCTTGTCGCCTCTTAGTGCCCCTTTAACTCCTCTATCATCTAATGGACCAACTGACTGTCTCACAGGTTTTTTGCTACGAATGTACTTGAAAAAATCTTTATTTTGCGTTTTTGCTTCCACAGCAAGCTTCTTCTCAAATTCTCCCTTTGCCTGCTTTATCAATGCCTTGCATTTGACTTGCCAGTGCTTATGCTGTTTCCAGGTTTCGTCGTTTGGCTCTTTTTTCCATTTCCTGAAAGATGCTTTTTTGGCAACAACAGCCTCTCTGACCTCACCTTTAAACCATGCTGGCAGTTTTTTGGACTTCCTTCCACTTTTCTTAAAGCGTTTAATACAGCTGGTCTGGGCTGCCAAGATAGTATTTTTCAAAAACACCCAAGCTTGATGTAAGTCTTTAATGTTTGCAACTGCTCCTTTTAGTTTTTTCTGAACTAGGACTAGGAAAAAGATATTAAAAGATATTTTGGGAAAAAAAAGGGGGCTGTGGTCCCTTTTAAATCAGCAAATTTTTTGAAATTTCAGCAATTTGCTCTAAGAGTTGGAAAGCTGCCCCCCCCCCCCCCCGTCTCCCCCCTCTCTGAAATACTTAGCTGGTACAGAGCAGAGTGTGGGAGTCGAGGTTGGAGATGCCAGTGTCCCCACAGTGGGTGAGGAACTGTCGAGGACTGCCGCTCATGCCGGGCGGCAAGAGGGCTTCGTCGGTCCTGTGGAGGCTGGGGGAGATGAACCGTGGGGTGCGCGGTGCTGATCAAGGAGGAGCAGAGCAGCAGTGAATGGGTTTGTCGGCTCCGAGGAGGTAAGCAATTGACAGTATAGGCACTGAAGGCAGTGGAAAGAGAGTGACATTCTGGCAGCCATTTTAACGCCGTGTGGTTTTTCGGCGGGAAGTTACAGCTGCTTCGGGGGCCGGTTTTAAGTGATTTCGGCAGGTTTAGGAAGCGAGGGAGGAAGGCAGACAATTTTGGTGGAAAAGTTTCGTTTTGACAAAAAAAAAAAAGAGCGGTGTAAAGAAAAGAAAAAGGCACAGTGTAAAGTGTTTAACTATTTATGCCTTCTAAACCTCGCTGCCTCCTCTGTGGGATCTAGAGGGGGTCCTTTTCGGAGGCGGGTGTGTGTAGCGATTGTGCGCACGAGGCATTGAGGTCTGTTATGGAAGAGCGCAGTGGGGCAGAGGTGATAAAGGAAGTCTTGGGGTCAGGGGAGCCCTTTGATGCCCCTGTGCTACTTCAGGAGCCGGTGCCGGGTCCGTCTTCGGCACCAGATGTTCCTATACAGGGAGGTTTGGAGGTGATCTTTTCTCAACAGTTTATGGTCCTGCTCCAGCAGGCTCTTGGCGGTGCCTGGGCTAACTTAGCGGGACCTGGGGGGGAGCTGACTCCAGGACCCAAGAGACAGGGGACCTCACTGCAGGTTGAGATGGGGGGGTGTTCTGGGAAAAAAGGCTAAGCTGGCCGTGGACAGGACAGATCTGAATGTGGAGCTAGAGGAGCAGTCCGGGGGTTTGGAGGACTCTGACATGGACCCAGAGTTGGAGGAAGGCGAGTTAACAGAACCAGAAAACCAGGCAAGGGTGGTCCGGGTGTTCTGGAGGGAGGAACATTTGGCATTGATTGCAGAGACAAAGGCCTTGAATATGCCGGCGGAGGAACAGGGAGTGGATGCTTCTTTAGAGGATCCATTATTGCAAGCAATACGGAAGTCTCAGCGGGCTTTTCCGATTCATAGGCTATTTAAGGAAATGATACAGGAAGAGTGGGATACGCCGGAAGCAAGCCTCAAAGGTTCCCGGGTGTTAAACAGGTTGTACCCGTTACAAGAGTCAGAGAGAGAACTGTTTAAGTCCCCTAAGGTTGATGCTGCGGTGTCGTCGGTTACTAAGAAGACTACTATCCCCATAGAGGGAAGTGCAGTGCTTAAAGATACGCAGGATAGGAAGTTAGATACACTACTGCAGCAGGTGTTTGAGATTAATGCTCTCTCCATGCAAGCTTCGATTTGCGGAGCCTGGGTGGCGAGGGCGTGCTTGAGATGGTCCTAAAGGCTTGAGGGATTGCAGGTAGAAGGGACGGTTGAAGAGGTAGTTCGGATGGAGTCGGGTGCTGCGTATTTAGCGGATAGTCAGTATGACCTTATAAGAGGGTTGGCGAAGAGTATGGTGTCGGTGGTGGCCACAAGGAGATCCCTTTGGCTCCGGAATTGGGCGGCGGATGCGGCGTCCAAATGCACGGCTAGGAAAGCTCCCCTTTAGTGGTAAGCTTCTCTTTGGGGAAGATCTTGAGAAGCTAGTAAAGGATTTAGGAGAGTCAAAAGGGGGAAGATTGCGGAAGGATAAGGTCAAGTAGGGGCATCCGGTGACCCCTTCTCGGAGTCAACAGCGTGAGTTTAGGCGTTTTCGTCAGTCAAGATTTGGTCAGTTTCAGAGAGGGTGGTGTTTTCAGTACAGAGCCTCAGGGTTTCAGGGGTTTAGGAGAGCAGGCAGAGGGTTTGGTGCCTCCCCCTCCCCAAACATTAAGAAGCCGCAATGAAGCGAGGGGGGGTCCAGGTTGGAGTGGCTTCTGTGGGAGGACATTTAAGGGAGTTCTTTCCAGCATGGGCCCAAATTACTTCAGATCAGTGGGTGTTGGAAATCATGCAGAGAGGTTATGCACTAGAGTTTCAACGTCCAGTGAGAGACGCTTTTGTACAATCCCCCTGCAGAGCACAGTCGAAGCTGGGGAAGGTGCAGGAAACTTTAGAAAGGTTACTGGCGCTGAAGGCGGTGGTGCCAGTACCGAAGGATCAATGCAGCTGCGGTCGTTACTCCATCTATTTCGTGGTGCCAAAAAAGGAAGGAACCTTGAGACAAATTCTGGACCTCAAAAGGGTAAACAGATGTCTTAAGGTGTCCCACTTTCACATGGAAACACTACAGTCTGTCATAGCGGCGGTTCGACAGGGCGAGTACCTCACATCCCTAGATCTTTCGGAAGCGTATCTGCACATACCGATCAGAATGGACCATCAAAGGTTTCTTCAGTTTGCGGTGCCTATGGGGCATTTTCAATTCCAAGCAATGCCGTTTGGATTGGCGACAGCGCCAAGGACATTCACCAAGGTCATGGTGGTGGTGGCAGCAGCATTGTGAAAGGAAGGGGTGTTGGTGCATCCTTACCTGGACGACTGGCTGATTTGTGCAAAGTCGAAAACCGAGAGCGTGGTGGCTACGAGACGAGTGGTGCAGTTTCTGCAGTCCCTAGGTTGGGTAGTAAATTTGGCAAAGAGCAAGCTGCAGTCATCACAGGAGTTGGAATACCTGGGGCTCGATTCGACACGGACAGGAGAAGGGGCAGAGTGTATCTGCCGCAAGGCAGGATCAGCAAACTAAGGATGTTGGTTCGCGCCTTCCTGGACAGAACGGCTCCCTCAGCGTGGCAGTATTTGCAAATATTGGGAACAATGGCAGCCACGCTAGAGGTGGTGCCATGGGCCAGAGCTCACATGAGGCCGCTGCAGAGGTTGCTTCTCAGGAGATGGTCGCATCAGTCCGATCAGTTGTCTAAAAGGTTGGTCTGTCCTCTGGATGCAAGACAGTCTCTGCAGTGGTGGTTGCGTCCAGGTTGTCTGGAAAAGGGCATGCCTCTGGAGGCCCCGGATTGGAGGGTGTTGATGACCGATGCAAGCATATTCAGCTGGGGAGCGCACTTGGAGGGGTAGTATGCTCAGGGGCAGTGGACGGAGCAGGAGAGAACTTGGTCAATCAACACTGAGGGGGAGTGTAATCAGAGTGTTATTAGACAACGCCACAGCGGTGGCGTACATCAATCGTCAAGGTGGTACAGGCAGTGTGGCCCTCGAAGAGGAAGCGGACGAGCTGCTCAATTGAGCCAAGTCAAATCTGGAAGCGTTAGCAGCACATGTAGCGGGAGTGGACAATGTGACGGCCTATTTTTTGAGTCGAGTCAAGGTGGATCCAGGAGAATGGGTCCTTCATTAGGAGGTGTTCGAGTTGCTGGTATGGTGCTGGGGACCTCCGACCATGGCCCTCATGGCGACGTGTGCATCAGCAAAGGTGGACAGGTTCTTCAGCAGAAGAAGAGAGCAGATGTCGGAAGGTTTAGATGCTCTGATTCAAAGGTGGCCAGAGGAGCACCTTCTGTACATATTCCCGCCTTGGGTGCTGATAGGCCGAGTCCTACAATGCATAGAAAGGCACAAGGGACACATAGTCTTGGTGGCACCGGATTGGCCAAGGAGGCCTTGGTATGCCGACTTAATGCGACTCCTAGTGGAGCCTCCGTGGAAGCTGCCGCTCAGGAAAGATCTGCTGACGCAGGGTCCATTGACTATGCCTCAGGTGGATCGGTTCTTGCTTATGGCTTGGCTCTTGAAAGGGCAAGGTTAACAGCCAAGGGATACTCGAGGCAGTGATTGCGACGTTGTTAAGGTCTAGGAGGAGATTTAATTCATTGGCGTATATCAGAGTTTGGTGAATTTCTGAGTCATGGTGCGAAGACAGGAAGAATAAGGCTTTAGGAGCCTTGGTGTCGCAAGTTTGTCTTTTTTGCAGGATGGATTTGAGAAGGGGCCGGCGGCTGCTTCGCTTAGGGTGCCGCTGGCAGCGCGTTCTTGTTTTTGAGGGAAGGTGCAAGGGATGGCTCTTGGGTTGCATCCAGATGTGAAGAGGTTTTTGTGGGCGGCTGCACTTTTGAGACCTCCATGCAGGGTTTCGGTTCCGGGTTGGGATCTGAATACAGTGCTGGAGGCTCTGGTGCGGGAGCCATTTGAGCCCTTAGCTAAGACAACAATGAAGGACCTTACTCTCAAGGTGGTGTTTTTGGTGACTATCGCTTCGGCTAGAAGGATTTCAGAGTTGAAAGCTTTGTCGTGTAGAGAGTCTTTTTTAGCCTTTGAAGTCAACAAGATGGTATTGTGGACGGTTCCCTCTTTCTTACCTAAGGTAGTGTCGGCTTTTCACGTAAATCAGGTGGTGTCCTTGCCATTGTTCAAGAAGGCAGGTAAAGGCAAGGATGAAGGTCGGCTGCATAGGTTAGATGTTGGCAGAGTGTTGAGGAAATATTTGCAAAGAACGGCTTCGTTCCGAAAGACGGACAGGTTGTTTGTGTTTGGAGGTCAGAGGCGAGGCGAGATGGCGTCCAGGGCATCTATTGCTAGGTGGATTAAGGAAACTATTGCTTCGGCCTATCTGTTGAAGGGTAAAGTTGTTCCAAGTGGTTTGAGAGCTCATTCGATTAGGGCGCAGGCTGCTTCCTGGGCGGAGCTGAGTTTGGTGCCGACAGTGGACATCTGTAGGGCAGCAACTTGGTCTTCATTGCATACTTTTGTGAAACATTACAGGATTGATGTTCAAGCGGAGGGGGACTCTAAGTTTGGATCAGTGGTGCTTCAGGCTGGTCTGGCAGGCCCCTCCCGTTAAGGTGTTTACTGCTCTGTTACATCTCCTAAGGTTCAGGACTAGACTAGAGGGACGCTAAGGAAGTTGAAATTAGACTTATCTGCTAATTGTTGTTCCTTAAGGAATTCCAGTCTAGTCCCGCATCCCTCCCTGGAATTGCCTGCCAGACAGCTCCCTGAAGCAAAAGAGATAGTCTTGGGGGGGTTCGCGAGAGATTCTTGTGGGTCGGTGTTTCAGGTAGGGTTTGGAAATGGGGGATGCAGAGCTTTCTATAGAAGAGGCGGTCAGAATCAAAGATTCTTTCATTTGGGAACACTGTTTAAGAGTTATTAACATGTAATTTGGTGTTATAGCTAGTTTAGAAACAGTTTAACTGGTTACTTAATTATTGCTCTGGTGAGTCTGCTTTGTCAATAGGATACTGGAGCAAGGAGGCGGTCCCTGGAATACTTATGCCGGTGTCATCAAAACTGTGACATGCTCAGTCTCCAAACTGCGAGAGGACGTACACAACTTCTAAGGTCGGGACTAGACTGGAGTTCCTTAAGGAACAACAATTAGCAGGTAAGTCTAATTTCACTTTTTAGAGGTACAAACAGGTACTTGCTCAATTACATAAAACAAATAACTATTTACATAGAAGTTATTCAATCAGACTGAACTTACTGATGTGGTAGTAGCAAGAGTAACTATGTACAAATAAAGGTGTGTTGGATTGCAGTGGCCTCGGTTGTGTTAGGTTGTGTAGCTTGGGCAGAATCTTGTGTTTCTAGGGTGTAGGTTAGGTCCTGGGTGCCAAAATGTATTGTAAATAGAAAACACATCTAAGTGATTGAAGGTCATGAAGTTCTCTGAGGTGATCAGGGAGGGCATTCCAGAGTGTAGGGGCAGTGTGGGAGAAGGCCATACTGGTTATCTTCTTTTTGGCTTTCCTGAAATCTTTGGTTAGAGAAAGTTTGTTTTGATTCCTAGTATGTTGTATACGGGTGCTGTGTTCTATAGCTATAAGTGTTGATAGGTGTGAGGGTGCTACAGTATGTCATGTATTAACTTAAATGTTATTACAAGGATTTTGTATTTTATGCGGCTGTGTATAGGTAGCCAGTGGAGGGCATATAGTGTAGGAGTGATGTGTTCTATGGGGTTAGTGTTCGTGGTTATTCTCACGGCTACATTTTGAGCCAGTTGAAGACATTTTAGGTTTTGTTTGGTGATACCTTGAAGGATTGTATTGGCAAAGTCGAGGCGTGGTGTAATCATTGCATGGATTATTGATCTGAAGTCTTGGGGGTGTAGTAGTGGGCGGAGTTGTTTAAGGAGTTTTAGTTTGAAAAATATTTTTTTTGTTGTTTGCTTTATGTGCGAGTTGAAGTATTTAACTTCATTTTTAACTTGAATGTTGATGATGTTGATTTTGATTGAAGTTGGTGGGGAGAAGCTCTTGTTTCTAGTGACATACATAGCATCAGTTTTTGAAAAGTTAATATGGAGATTGTGGCTCTCCAGCCATGTTATGATTTCTGAGAGGCATTCGGTGAGTAGTTTCATTGGGGGATTCAATATGTTCCAGGGGAGATAAATCATTATGTCATCTGCATAAATATGGTAATTTATACAGAATCTTTTAAAAGATGGAACAGATAGGTTGAAGGTAAATATTAAAGAGAAGTGCAGAAAGGGCGGAGCCTTATGGGAGACCTTGTTCTTGTTTGCATGTGTCAGATGTTTGTTGATCGATTCTCACTTCCTGAGTCCTATCTGATAAGTATGAGCAAAACCATTTCAATACTGTTTCTGTAATTCCCATCTGTCGAAGCCGTGTTTGCATTAATTGGTGGTTGACACTGTCAAATGCAGAGGTGATAACACTAAACAAATATTCCTTCTCATCTTGATGTCCGTTCCTCTAGCAAGGGTGTCTATTAGCACCGTGAGGAGTGTTTCCACTCCATGGTGAGGTCTAAATCCGTATTGCTGATCATCTAATGGAGCAGTAGATTTGATATGGTCTTGTAGTTATGTTCTTCGCAGTAGCTTCCACTATTTTACTTGGCTCTGATGCCAAGCTTACTGCTCCATAGTTTCCAGGAAGAATGTATAGAATCCTTTTTAAAAACTTGCGCTAGGTTCTAGATGGCATGGGGGTTATTTTATGTAACCTGCATTTTAAAATAAATTTTATGCTGGACCCGGATATGCTGCATACCCAGACAAGTTGTGAGCTGCTGCACAGACCATGTTGTCAGGCACTTTAGGAGCTTGTGAAGCATGGAGATGGGTAAAGTGATACAGTATTTTACTCTTACTTCCTTGAAGGCCCCATGTAAAATAACCAGTTTAAGAAATTATTAGTAGCCTCTTGATCTTGCTGTTGGACTTTCAGTAAAAGTTTGTTTAACTTTGAATCCAGGGCCTCTTATACCTATGGGAAAAAGGGGAATCCCAATGGGGGACCCAGATGCCCATTCCCCATAGGTAAAAGTAGCACTGTAGTTACCAGTCCACTCCATTTTGCTGGTCAGTCTCCTTAGTTCCTCCTCTTTCTCTCATCAGTCACACCGCAGGAGTTTGCACTGGAATCACTAGTTCAGCTGCTGCCTCGCCACTCACACCACAAGGTTCTGGCTTGGCTCAGCATAAGAAGAAAAAAAGCTGGCAGTGGCCGTTGCAGTCAGTGAGTGGCAGTTTGCTCATTGTTTCCCTATTGATTCACCTCCATGGTGCATGCTGGTCGACAGCCTGGCCTGATGCAAGTACCACCGACATCTGCAGAAACCAAAGAGAAGAGTGCCCACACACATGTCTGGAGCCAGCAAGGCATGTGATGGGTGGGGAGTGGCACGTGGTGCATGCTTGCACAGTAGGCATTGCAAGGCTGCAGGCAGCAGGTGTTCAAGGGGCCTAGATGGCGACGAGAATCAGCGTGCACTGCACTGTTGGGTCTCATACACAGCAACATCCTCACTTCACTCCCTACAAGTACAAGAAACTTTCTAAACATTGAGCAGGAAATCATCTCAGAAAAGAAAGGAAACCAGGGCTCTTTGTACTTGCACTTGTGTTCACTGTTAGTTGTAACTGGGAGAATACAAGGAAAAATTTAAGGGGGGCCTATCCTTAGAAGTTTTTCCAGCGCTCCATAAGTGATTAAAGCAGCCCTGTTTGAATTGGGAATGGATGGATGCTTTTGAAACTATTTTCTTCAAGGAAAAGTGGAAGAATTCTTTTTCTCTGTTGCAGAGAAGGGTGAGGCTGAAAGACTGTGCAGCAGCGAGTAACACAACTTGAGAGAGATCAGATGTGTGCCGTGTTGCAGTGAGAATGAAGAAAGAATTTGAGAAAAAAAAACCTGAAAAGTTAATCTTAAATGCACTTAAGTGTTTATGGCTGGGTTTTTCTTGGATATTTGTGAAGTAAGGTGTTGTCTGCAAGATTGAAAGGAGTACTTCATTAAAAGGGAAGGCAATGATTTCACAAAAGTCATGTTTAGAGCAGGAAATTTGAGCTTTTCTGTTTCTTTTCAGAAAAGTTGGCTGTAAAGCTGTTTTTTGTCTCTCCTTGGGAGACAAGTGTATTTGCTGAGCTTATTAAAAGTTAGAAATCCTGTTGAATTTCTGCTGTCTAAAAAGCAAAGATCTCAGTCTTTGAGACAGTTTTTAAGCAACTGCAGGTGAATGTATGTGTGTACCAGAGGCATCGGAAAGGGGTGAGCCACACGGGCCCTGACCCCACCAAAACCTTGCAGCTGAAATGAATGAGGCTGCAATTGTTGGCCTTCCACTCCTGTCTGCCTGTGGGGATAGGATCTCCTGTGGACAGATAGGAGTGTGGCAGGTGCAGGCCTGTGATCCACGGTGTCTGACATAAGCAGGCCAGCATGGCTAGCTTGACCTGTAAATGAGGCCTGTGGAGAGGCATATAGGATTGCACATCCCCCAATATGCTGCTATTGTAGGATAGAACTCTGTAAGAGAACTAAACTAACTTAGGTAAGCAAAACTGAGAGATGGAAAAATACAGAAAAACATGTTTAAAAGTTACTGATAAGAAAAAGTACATCTGCAAAGAAATAATTGGGAGTGCTGACAGATGAGTTGCAGAGCCCTGCTCCTCTGCATGCACAAATTGGTTCTATGGCCTTGAGAGTGTGAAAGTAACAAGTTGATGAACTGACCATTGTAATTGGGACTAGAAGGGGGGTATGCAGGTGTCATGCCCACTGAAGGGACATAATTGGATAAACTTATCAGTACCGGGACCAATGGAAGGGGTACGGGAGGTACGGGAGGTTACCGGGACCAATGAAATGTTTTTCTATACCTAGAATGGAACAGAAGTCTATAAAAGTTGTTGTAATGCTTGAAAACTTTGCTCAGCCACTTTGAAATTGACTGGTTCGAGACTTGTGCACAAATAAATGATTTGGACCTTCTGAACAGACTCCTGGTATCATTGGTTTGTCTGCGCTTTGCTGCTACATATTCTTGGTGCGTTGGCCGGGAAGTTGTGGAATCAAAGTGTATATAGGGCAATATACCACGACTTTCCGCCTCTATAGGCTTGGTCCTGCCGGGATCGCGCCCTTCCGACGAGGGCTGCTCCCTGGCGCCACCGGTCCCTTGTATCGGAGGGAGCTGGTCGGACCTCGGCGGGTGCCGGGCCCGGTTGGAGCCAACGCCTCGAACCCGAGTGAGGGGAGTCCGAGGTCCAACTCATGCGCCTGCTTGGGAAGTTTGAGGACCGGATCCGGTGAGTATAGTTTTGATTTGGTGTCTAGACAGAAATAGAAAGAGCAGTACTGCCATTGGAACTTGGAATTTGGAATTTATAATCTCGAGATATTGGGAATTGGTAAGAGAGCTTGATCACCTCTCAAGGAAGGGCCGAGTAACCCCGCATGGGAATTCGCCGGGTGAAACCCCCATCCTTTTTGTAATTGGGAAAAAGACTAGTCAGAATAGATAGAAACGAATGCATTCTGGGATACGTTGCTAGCATGATTGTGTGAACGAAGTGTGAATGAGAGGTCTGGCAGCACGGACCAAGTGAAGGCGGACCCCTGAGTAGCGCATTTCCTGACCGGGCGACCGCGTTCAGGTCGCGAAAAGGGGGAAGCGATTGTCGTCTTGTCTTGTTATTTGTATTCCTTATACGTTTCCAGGGCCGTGAGGACCCCTTACCCACGGTCCGCCCTCCTTTTCCCTTTTGTCTGTTGTTGCGCGCACACATCGAAATGGGAGGGGCGGGGTCTACTAGAAACACTCCATTAGAATGTATGATCGCACATTTTAAAGAGGGATATTCAGGAGATTATGGTATTAAAATGACAGCAGCCCGTTTGCAGATTTTGTGTACTAGGGAGTGGCCCGATCTAGACCCCATCTGGCCCCGAGAGGGAACGTTCAATGTAGAGATTATTCAGTCAATACACCGTAGAGTGCGGATAGCGCACCCCGATCAGTACCCCTATATAGATTCCTGGTTAAGTATTTGTGAAGATCCGCCCCCCTGGGCGCAGCGCTGTTATGAGGAACAGTGCAGAATAATGTTAGCGAAAACAGATTCTAGACAGAAAACGGAACAGCCTAAAATGAAAGAGCAGGATAAGAAAGCCAGAAAGAAGCCCATCCTGGTAGATCCTGATTCCCCAGAAATAATTCTCAGGCAGCCCCGAACCCCAGGTCCAATAAGAGTAGCCCGGCGTCCTGCCCCAGAACCCCAGCGACGGCCGGAGCGGGACCCAACCCCTGATCCACCTCCAGGAGGAGAGGAAGAGGCAGAATTAGCTGAAAGAGAAGAGGATGCCATAAAAAGCGAGTCAGAAACGGAGATAGAAGCGGAAGAAACAGAGAATGCCCCAGGCGAGGAGGACAGTGTACAAGCGATTGCTAGCACTAGCACGCCAGTAAAAGATATACCCAAAGTGAAACCTGTTGGGAAAAAGAAAGTGACCCCTTCAAAGACAATTACAACAATAACCCTTAGATCCCAAAAGACACCTACAGCGGCCAAAATGTTTCCCTTACGGCAAGTCCCGGGAGTGCCCGTAAAGAATGATAATGATGAGGTGGTAGCGGGACCCCTAACTTATGTGTATATCCCTTTCTCTACAACTGATCTATTAAATTGGAGGTCGCATTATGCCTCCTATACTAGTAAGCCCCAGAAGCTGACAGAATTAGTAACTACTATTATGGAAACTCACCAACCCACTTGGCCAGATTGTCGCCAGCTCCTGACTACCCTATTCACGACAGAAGAGCGAGCACGAATTAGAAAAGCAGCTATTGAATGGATGGCAGAGAACCCCGTAGCTCCGGGAACAGGGCAGAATATTATAGACCGTCGGGAAGCAGCCCAGAGAGAATTCCCGAATGAGGACCCCCATTGGGATCCAAATACAGAAGAAGGAACCACAGCCCTAGCCCGTTTTCGCCAAGGCTTTTTACAAGGCCTGAAAAGGGGGGGCCAAAAAGCTATGAACCTTTCCAAAGTTGCAGGAGTTATCCAAGGTATAGATGAGAGCCCAGCAGATTTTCATGAAAGATTAACTGAAGCATACAGAATGTATACTCCCTATGATCCCGAGGCACCAGGAAGTTTATGTATGGTGAATTCTGCTTTTGTAAACCAGTCTCAACCAGACATTAGACGTAAATTACAGAAGTTAGAAGGGTTTGCGGGCATGAATGCAACACAGTTACTGGAAGTCGCTCATAAAGTGTATGTGAATCATGATAATTAAAGACAGAGAGAATGTGATAGAAAGATGAAGAAGAAAGCTGATTTTTTGGCTGCGGCCATAGTTGAACAGAAAAGGGGAGGTGTCCCTAGTCGAAGGAGCAGAGGAAGAGGGCAGGGTCAAGGCGGAGGCCGGACCCAGAGGCTAGGCGTGAACCAATGCGCCTACTGCAGAGAGGAAGGACATTGGAGAGATACGTGCCCGCAACTTGTAGACGCCCAGCAAGATGACGACAACGATCATCAGTGGCGAGAAGAAAGACGAGGCTATCCCCGAAATCGAGGAGGAGCCAATCGAGAACAATTCCAGCGAGAAAGAGGAGGAGGAGCCATTCAAGCATTGGCCACAACGACCCATGATGAAAATGACGTGGATTAGGACAGACCGGGCTCCCAGTTTGCTTTAGGTCTCCAGGAGCCTATGGTCGGAATACAAATAGGAGACCAAATTATGGACTTTATGGTTGATACTGGAGCACAACATTCAGTAATAGACAAAAAGATAGCCCCATTCTCTACAAAAGCAGTCACCATTATAGGAGCAACTGGTGCCAAAGCCACAACCTTTTCTTCAGAATCGTATATGCAGTCTAGGAGGACAGCAAATAACTCATCAATTCCTTTACATGCCCGAATGTCCAGTGCCATTACTGGGACGAGATATGTTAGCCAAGCTTCAAGCACAAATATCCTTCTCTGAACAAGGAGAAATGCAAATGACAGTAAACTCCCAAGCCAAACCAGCAGGAGTAATGCTGCTGACAGTGCCCCGAGAAGAAGAATGGAGGTATTACGTTGATGACTCCATCCAAGACACCTATTTTGAACAAACTTTAAAGAACATCGATGCACCACCTGGAGTATGGGCAGAAGGCAGTCCCCCAGGCCTAGCCAAGCATATAGCTCCAGTGATTGTAACCCTCAAGCCTAGTGCTACACCAGTGCACGTCAAACAGTACCCTCTCCCAAGAGCTGCAATTGAAGGCATTCATCGCCGCCTACTAAAAGTATGTCAATCCCCATGGAACACTCCACTTTTGCCAGTAAAGAAACCTGGGACGGAGGATTATCGCCCAGTACAAGACTTAAGAAGAGTAAATGATGCAGTTGAAACTATCCATCCAGTTGTACCCAATCCTTACACTCTTCTAGGACTGATACCTGCTGAAGCTACCCATTTCACTGTACTCGATTTGAAAGATGCATTCTTTTGCATAAGATTAGCCCCTATAAGTCAAATATCGTTTGCATTCGAATGGCAGGACCCCGTCTCTGGAAGAGGGGGCCAACTCACCTGGACAAGATTACCCCAAGGATTCAAGAATTCGCCTACCATCTTTAGTGCTGCACTGAATCAAGACCTTTCAAGCTATCCAGTAGCCCCGGGGAAGAGAGTGCTTCTCCAATACGTGGATGATCTGTTGATAGCTGCCATATCAGAAAGTGAATGCATACTAGCCACCAAAGATCTCTTGCAGTTACTAGATGAAGCTGGATACAAAGTTTCCAGAGCAAAAGCACAGCTATGTCAAAAAGAAGTGAAATACTTGGGTTTTCGTATAACCCAAGGGAGCCGAAGATTAGGCAGAGAAAGAAAAGAAGCAGTATGTAGAATTCCAACTCCAACAACCAGAAAGCAAGTCAGAGCCTTTCTGGGAGCGGCAGGATATTGCCGAATCTGGATACCCAACTTTGCTCAAATTGCCAAACCATTGTATGAAGCCACAAAAGGAGAAGAAAAGTCGCCACTGGAGTGGGGACTTGAGCAGGATACAGCCTTCAAGACGTTAAAGGAAGAATTGATGTCATCACCAGCACTTGGACTACCAGATGTCCACAAACCTTTCCACTTGTTTGTACATGAAGCACAGGGAAATGCCTTAGGCATGTTGACTCAGAAATTGGGAAATTGGGAGCGACCTGTAACATACCTATCGAAACAATTGGACCCTGTGGCCAAAGGATGGCCACCTTGCTTGAGAGCAGTTGCAGCTACAGCGCTACTAGTGAGCGAAGCAGACAAGCTCACACTAGGACAGAACATACGAGTCACTGTGCCACATGCAGTCCTTGCCCTTATGGAACAAAAAGCAAATTATTGGCTCACCAATTCCCGAATGTTGAAGTATCAGAGCATGCTATGTGAAAATCCACAGATACAACTTGAAGTGAGTCATGCTTTGAACCCAGCCACCTTGATACCCATCAGTGAAGAACTCCCAGAACATGACTGTATCGAAGTCATGGAAACTGTGTTCTCCAGTCGACCTGACTTGACAGATGTGCCCATAGACAATCCTGACCAAATCTATTATGTTGATGGGAGCAGTCTCATCCTCGATGGACGACGCTGTGCCGGATATGCAGTCGTCACTCAGCACGAAGTAATTGAATCATCAGCTCTAGCCTCAGGCACATCAGCCCAGAAAGCCGAATTGATAGCACTCACCAGAGCATTGTTGTTAGGAGAAAAACTTGTGCTAAATGTATATACAGATTCCAAATATGCCTTCACTACCTTGCATGCCCATGGAGCCCTCTATAAAGAACGAGGGCTCATCACATCCGGAGGAAAATCAGTCAAATATGGTCCCGAGATATTGATGTTACTTGATGCAGTTTGGGCCCCAACACGTGTAGCTGTCATGCATTGCAGAGGACATCAAGCAGGAAAAGGAGAAGTTGCCCGAGGAAATAGATTCGCAGATGCCTCAGCACGACAAGCAGCTATGACAGGACAGATTGCCCCACAAGCTATGCCAATGCAAGCAGCATTGTTTCCAGTACCTTTGAATCTATGGACACCACGATATACCACCAAAGAATTAGATTACTATTGTAACAAAGAAGATGGAGTACTGAAAGATGGATGGATTGAGCTGCCACCAGAAGAGGGCAGTCAACCTCCTGGACGAATAGTAATTCCTGAACTATTAGGACCATCTTTTGTCAAAGCTTTCCACGAAGCCACCCACTACGGGAAGAGTGCTATGGAAAAAGCACTCAGACCACATTTTTACATCCCTCTATTGACAACCATATCAGCTTCAGTAGCACGTCAATGTCTAACCTGTGCCAAAAATAATGCCAAGCAAGGCCTTATAACGGCACCTCGAGTTCAGTCAGGAGGTGTCACCCCCATGCACAACCTCCAAGTTGATTTTACCGAAATGCCAAGAGCCAATGGATACCATTACCTATTAGTATTAGTTTGTACTTTCTCTGGTGGGTAGAAGCCTTCCCAACCAGAACTGAGAAAGCCCGAGAAGTTACCAAAGTCTTAATGAGAGAGATTGTTCCTAGATTCAGAATTCCAGCAGTAATAGGGTCAGACAATGGACCCTCATTTGTCTCCCAAGTTACTCAGCAGTTAGCAAAAGCTTTGCAGATACAATGGAAACTCCACACTGCATACAGACCCCAGAGTTCAGGGAAAGTTGAGTGAATGAATTGTACCCTAAAAGCCCAAATGTCTAAGCTTTGTCAGGAGACACACTTGAAGTGGCCCCAAGTGCTCCCAATAGCTTTACTCAGAATACGCTCAGCTCCTGTAAAGTCAACAGGATTTTCCCCTTTTGAAGTTTTGTATGGTAAACCCCCACCAATAGTGCAGGGAGTCAAAGGAAGTTTAGCCCAAATTGGTTCAGAAGTAACCAGACAAGAACTCCTAGCTCTTAGTTTTGTTCTGCAGACTCTCCATACGTGGATCCAAGACCAGTTGCCTATCAACTTGACGGAACCCTTGCATCCCTATCAGCCTGGTACCTCGGTGTGGATCAAAGATTGGAAGAAGACACCGTTGGAACCCCATTGGAAGGGACCGTACACCGTCATCCTGTCTACCCCAACTGCAGTAAAGGTAGCCGAGATCGACGCCTGGATCCACCACAGCAGAGTCAAGCCCGCCGCTGATCCTGAACCAGAGCAGTGGACAGCAGAACAGCATCTTGATGCACCTTTGCGAGTTACTCTGAGACGGCAACCAGCAGCTTAGACACTTCATCACAAGTGCTTTGCAGTAGCCAAGTTTTTCGAAGAGGATTGCTGTTTTCCGTGCAGCAACAGCTTTGTTTCAACGAACCCAATTTGTGTGTAATTTGGCACACTACTTTGAGACTACCTTGACTAAACCAGACTTCACCAGCCAACTGAAGTTGCTAATAAGTTGGTTAATGTGTACTGGACAACTTGAGGATCTTCAATCAACACTCAGCACCCGTTAAATTGCTTCATTAGCAAACGGGACGAAGAATAAAAGACCGTCGTGATCAAGATCAGCAAGCTGAGGATTCAGAAGAACTCCAATCAACATCAACATGTATCTTTGCTTTTGTTTTGCTTTGGTTGCCTTCTTTGGAGGTTTTGAACTGACTTATGCTTTACCTCCATGCACTGCTTGCATTACCTCTACTCGAACTGGACTGAAAGTAACTCAGACTTTGCTTTATCATTCTTACTATACCTGCAAGGGAACAGTAACTCGGTGTATCTATAACACCACTGAACTAAATGTTTGCACTCATGGCAAAATTAAAGCATGCTATAATCCGCATCAGAATCCATCCTATTACACGATGGAAATAAGATGGAAGGATGCAGATGGACCTATATTAGCTGCTACACCACCACTTAAGGACATTACTAAACCTGCTGTTTTGAATTTTGATGCATGTAATGCTATTAATAGAGATAGTTATTCCACCTGTGGTACATGGGAGAAAGCGTATCGAAATGACCATAAGTACATGTGTCCAGAAGGTGCCACAGGATGGAGAAAGTGTACAGGTAAAAAGGAACCAGGCTATAGTACTGCCCCAGCAGCAGACTACTATTGCCCGTATTGGGAATGTGTTTTTTATGCCACCTGGAATACTGGTGTAACTGATGAGAAAATAGATAAACGAATGGCTACTTTAACCAAGCCAACCACAAATGATAAATGTCAGAAAGATGCTTGCAACCCCTTACATTTACGTATACACAATCCCTATGCTTGGAAACAAGGATACAAGTTTGGTTTACGTATTGCTGGAGGGGCAATAGATCCAGGAACCATTGTATATATCAGATTGAATACCCAAGCCCACAAGTCATCCAAATATCATATTCATAATACCTTTTATGAAGCTATGCATGTAAATAAGTTTGAGATCCCTCATCCTTCACAGAATCTATTCCTAGAATTAGCTGGAGCAGTAGTATCTAGTCTTAAGATCTCAGATTGCTATTTCTGTGGTGGGACCCAAATGGGAGATCAATGGCCATGGGAAGCCCAAGAATTGAATTATTCTATGACTTACAACCAGACTGAATTACACAAGACTACCAGTGAATGGGTGTTAGCGCACTCAATCGTTGGACGTCTTTGCTATGCCAGAACTGGACCCCAGTTCACCCAGAAGGTAGGACAGCTGGTCTGTCTTAGCCAGAAGTACTATAATGCCACGACCAAAAAGACAGCATGGTGGTCAGGAATCAAACACCCTGAACCTCCTAACCCATTAGCCAGATTTCCTGAACTTGCTGGTTTATGGACTAACCTTGCCAAAGTCCAAGCCTGGCAAGCCCCACCTGGCCTATATTGGATCTGTGGAAACCGAGCATATGCACAACTCCCGCCACACTGGGGAGGAGCATGTGTCTTAGGAACCATCAGACCTTCTTTCTTTCTTTTAAACACTGAACATGGAGAACAATTAGGATACCCAGTATACACTACCCACCGACACAAGAGAGCATTAAGACAGAAAAGAGAAGCCTTACAGATAGGCAAGTGGGAGAAGTGGCAAGGTGATGATTGGCCACCAGAAAGAATTATTGAGTATTATGGACCTGCCACTTGGAATGATGATGGTATGTATGGTTATCGTACTCCAATTTATATGATTAATAGTATTATTCGCTTACAAGCAGTAGTTGAAATAATAACTAATGAAACTAGTCATGCTCTTACGCTCTTAGCTAGACAAAGTACTCAGATGCGCACTGCTATATATCAGAACCGCTTAGCACTTGATTATTTGTTGGCAGCTGAAGGAGGAGTATGTGGTAAACTGAATTTAACTAATTGCTGTTTGAAAATAGATGATAAAGGTCAAGTAGTTGAAGAAATTGCTAAAGATATGCAAAGACATGCTTATGTGCCAGTACAGACTTGGCACTCATTGAAATTTCCTAACTGGTTTGCTAACCTCTTTTCATGGGTGGGAGGATTTAAGACTTTCATTGTTTTAGTACTAATCCTTGTTGCTGTTATCTTCTTATTACCATGTTTAATCCCATGTTGTATGCGTTCCATTCATAACACTATTGATAGTACAGTAGAGCGGAAGACCGCAACTAAAATAATGGCTTTATACAAAGCTAGTCCTAGTCGAAATCCTTCAATCATGATGTGATTCTTCTAAAGGTGATTTAACTCTCACACCTTATTAAGTAATAGGGTGAGATTAATCAAAGGGGGGAATGTGGCAGGTGCAGGCCTGTGATCCACGGTGTCTGACATAAGCAGGCCAGCATGGCTAGCTTGACCTGTAAATGAGGCCTGTGGAGAGGCATATAGGATTGCACATCCCCCAATATGCTGCTATTGTAGGATAGAACTCTGTAAGAGAACTAAACTAACTTAGGTAAGCAAAACTGAGAGATGGAAAAATACAGAAAAACATGTTTAAAAGTTACTGATAAGAAAAAGTACATCTGCAAAGAAATAATTGGGAGTGCTGACAGATGAGTTGCAGAGCCCTGCTCCTCTGCATGCACAAATTGGTTCTATGGCCTTGAGAGTGTGAAAGTAACAAGTTGATGAACTGACCATTGTAATTGGGACTAGAAGGGGGGTATGCAGGTGTCATGCCCACTGAAGGGACATAATTGGATAAACTTATCAGTACCGGGACCAATGGAAGGGGTACGGGAGGTACGGGAGGTTACCGGGACCAATGAAATGTTTTTCTATACCTAGAATGGAACAGAAGTCTATAAAAGTTGTTGTAATGCTTGAAAACTTTGCTCAGCCACTTTGAAATTGACTGGTTCGAGACTTGTGCACAAATAAATGATTTGGACCTTCTGAACAGACTCCTGGTATCATTGGTTTGTCTGCGCTTTGCTGCTACAGGAGGGGTCTTTGCCACGATCGCCACCCAGCAGGCAGCGGGCTGCCCATAGGGATCCCATCCTCCGCAGGCAGAACAGTGCCATGATCATGGGAGAGAACCCTCCTGTCTTCCCGCAGGAGATTGGATCCCAGTAGGCAGACAGGAGGGGAAGGCCGGTGACCACAGTCTCATTCAGTTTGGTTGGCTGAGGGGCAGAGAACTGTGTTCTGCTGCTCCTGATGTGTGCAAAAGTGTCCTTTTCTGGCCTAAAACAGTTTCAATTGGAAAATGGAAAATGCTCCAGATGTTCCTCCTATTCAGACATCCTTATCGAAGGGATTGTCTTCAATCTCTTCGGCGGAGTTTGTGACTCTTATGCAACAGGCGTTTGGCAGCAATCTCGGAATGTCTCCTCCTGGTGCCCTTAGTTTAAGTTTAGGGGAAAAGAGGCCAGGGACTCCCTTAGCCGCGGGGACGGCGGGGGTATTGGCAAAGAAAGCTAGGATGGACAAACAGGATCAGTCAGTGTTTTCGGAGGACCTGCACACGGAGAAGGGTGAGCAGAATGTAGAGCTGGATGAGGAGTTAGAAGAGGGGGAGATCACAGAACAGGAAGACCAGGCTTGAGTAGTCCGAATTTTTTGGAGAGAGGAGGATTGTGGAAAATTGCAAGAGGATCTTGATAAATTGGAAGACTGGGCATCAAAATGGCAGATGAAATTTAATGTGGAGAAGTGCAAGGTTATGCACCTAGGGAAGAACAACCCAAACTATGGTTACACGATGCAAGGTTCCACATTAGGAACCACCACCCAAGAAAAAGATTTAGGCGTCCTTGTGGATACCATGTTAAAACCCTCGGCCCAGTGTGCAGCGGCGGCCAAGAGAGCAAATAGAATGCTAGGTATGATAAGGAAAGGAATGGAAAATAAAACAAAAGATATTATAATGCCTCTATATCGTTCCATGGTGAGACCGCACCTTGAATATTGTGTGCAATTCTGGTCGCCATATCTTAAAAAGGATATAGCAATTTTAGAAAAGGTTCAGAGAAGAGCCACCAAAATGGTAAAGGGGATGGAAGGCTACTCCTATGAAGAAAGGCTAAAAAGGTTGGGGCTCTTTAACCTGGAAAAGAGACGGCTGAGGGGAGATATGATAGAAGTCTATAAATTAATGAACGGAGTGGAACGGGTAAACGTAGATCGATTGTTTACCTTATCAGAATATAGAAAGACTAGGGGACATGCAATGAAGCTACAGGGTAAACTATTTAAGACTAATAAAAGAAAATATTTTTTCACTCAACGTGTAATCAAACTCTGGAATTTGTTACCGGAGGATGTAGTAAAGGCTGTTAGTGTAGCTGGGTTTAAAAAAGGTTTGGACAAGTTCCTGGAGGAAAGGTCCATAAACCATTATTAAGAAGGGACCCAGGATATCAATGCTTGAACCAATACAAGCATTGTGGAACCTGTGTCCCTTGGGGAAACTGCTAGGTACGTATGACCTAGATTGGCCACTGTTGGAAACAGAATACTGGGCTTGATGGACCTTGGTCTGACCCAGTATGGCATATCTTATGTTCTTATGTTCTTATGTAGATGCATAAAGTGCTCAATATGCCGGCGACAGGACCAGCGGAGGATGCTAGCTTGGAAGATCTGTTGTTACAAGCCTTTCAGAAGACACAGAGGGCATTTCCCATGCACAGAGTGGTGAGAGAAATGATTCAGGGTGAGTGGGAGATGCCGGAGGCTACCATAAAGGGCGCTAGAGTTATGTCTCAGCTTTATCCGCTGGTGGATCAAGAGAAGGAACTGTTTAGATCGCCGAGGGTGGATGCCGCAGTGGCTGCAGTAACCAAAAAGACGACCATTCCGGTAGAAGGTAATGCAGCTCTCAAGGATTCTCAAGACAGGAAGCTGGAGGCCTTGTTAAAGCAAGTGTTTGAGGTTAATGCTCTTTCCATCCAAGCGTCTATTTGTGGAGCGTGGGTAGCAAGAGTCTGTCTGCGTTGGGCGCAGCGTGTCCAGGTGAGCAGACTCTCGAGGCAGCAGGTGAAGCAGCCCGTCTGGAGTCGGGTACTGCATATCTAGCAGATATTCATTATGACCTTATTCGAGGGCTATCGAACAGTATGGCTTCAGTGATAGCAGCACGGAGATATCTTTGACTGCATAATTGGGCATGAGATGCGTCTGCCAAAGCGAGGTTAAGTAAGCTTCTGTTTAAGGGGACGCTACGTTTTAGAGAAGATTTGGATAAAATAGTGAAAGATCTGGAGGAATCCAAAGGCGGTAGGCTTTCGGAGGATAAGCAGAAGCAGGGTAGATTGCCGGCGGCGGCTAGACTGCCTCAGAGGGACTTTCGTCGCCTTCGTTCCACAAGGTTTAATCCAGGCCAAAGAGGATGTTTTCCCTATAGGAACCAGGGGTTTCGTGGATTTAGGGGAGCGAGCAGAGGTTTTGCTGCCTCCTCTTCGAGCCTCAGAAAGCCGCAATGAAGTCAGGGGGGCCCAGGTAGAGTGGCCTGTAGGGGGTCGGTTACAGGAATTTTACCCTGCCTGGGTCCAAATAATCTCGGATCGCTGGGTACTGGAAGTGATTCGGGAAGGATATGCTTTAGAGTTTCAGAAGCCAGTGACAGATACGTTCGTTTAGTCCCCTGGTGGGGCACTTCGGAAATGTTGGGCAATCAAGGCAACGTTAGTGAGACTGTTATCTCTCAAGGCGGTGGTACCAGTTCCTCCAGACCAATGCGGTATTGGTCGATACTCCATTTATTTCGTAGTTCCGAAGAAAGAGGGGACTTATCGGCCAATTCTGGATCTAAAAAGGGTGAACCGGTGCCTCCGGGTATCTCATTTTCTTATGAAGACGCTAAGATCGTTCATTGTAGCAGTCAGGAAAGGCGAGTTTCTCCATGTCCCTGGATCTGTCAGAATCGTACTTGCACATTCCGATTCGGCAAGAGCACCAAACGTTCCTCCGGTTTGCAGTCCCGATGGGTCATTTTCAATTTTGGGCGTTACCGTTCGGGTTGGCCACGGCGCCTCAGACGTTTACCAAAGTTATGGTAGTAGTGGCAGCGGCGCTGAGAAAGGAAGGTGTACTTGTTCACCCATATCTGGACGACAGGCTAATTCGAGCAAAGTCAAGAGCAGAGAGCGAAGAGGCCACGAAAAGAGTGCTAGACCGCTTACGGAGTTTAGGTTGGGTGGTCAATATGATCAAAAGCAGTTTGAGGCCAGCTCAGAATCTGGAATACCTGGGGGCGTGCTTCAATACAGTGGAGTGCAAGGTGTTTCTACCGCAGCAAGTGCGTGAATTGAGAAAGTTGATTCGGAAATTTCTGCGCATGTCACATCCAACAGCGTGGCATTACTTGCAGGTCTTAGGGACGATGGCCTAATTGGTGCCCTGGGCACGGGCACATATGAGGCCATTGCAAAGAGCATTACTTCAGAGGGGGTCTCACCAGGACGATCTTCTGTCCCGGAGGTTGCCCTGTCCAGAAGCGACACGAATGGCGTTGCAGTGGTGGTTGCTTCCGGAATCTCTGAACAAGGGCATGTCCTTGGAGGCGCCGGAATGGCTCCCCCTGTCTACGGATGTGAGTCTGATAGGGTGGGGGGGGCGCACTTTCAAGGACGATTTGCGCAAGGAGAGTGGACGGAACAACAAAAGGTATGGTCGATCAACAGGTTAGAGTTGCGAGCTGTACTACGAGCATTGGTGCTATTTCAGCTGTATCTACAGGGAACAGCGGTCAGAGTGTTTTCCAACAACGTGACCACAGTGGCCTACATCAACAGGCAGGGGGGCACCAGCAGTGCTTCCTTGGAGGCAGAATAGTTGTTCGAATAGGTCGAGCAGAATCTTCAGGCTCTGTTGGCAGCGCATGTGGCAGGAGTGGACAATGTGGAAGCCGATTTTTTGAGTCGAGTAAAAGTAGATCCAGGAGAGTGGTCGCTCCATCCCGAGGTGTACGACATGGTGGTACGGTGCTGGGGGTCGCCGGTAATGGATCTCATGGCGACCTTTCTTTTGGCAATAGTCAGTCGATTCTTCAGCAGAAGGAAGGAGAGAATGTCAGAGGGCCTGGATGCGCTCATACAGCAGTGGCCAGTAGAGCGTCTTTTATATGTGTTTCCTCCATGGGTGTTAATAGGGCACGTGGTACAGCGCGTCGAGCGGCACAGAGGATTGGTGATTTTTATCGCTCCGGATTGGCCCAGGAGGCCTTGGTATGCGGATCTGCGGAGGCTGGTAGTGGACAAGCCTTGGCATCTACCAGTCAGGAAGGATCTTTTGACGCAGGGTCCGTTGTTGATGCCCCAAGTGGATCGATTCTCGCTTACAGCTTGGCTCTTGAGAGGGCAAGGTTAAGGGCTAAAGGATACTTGGCAGCGGTGATTTCTACCTTGTTAGGGGCTAGAAGGTGGTCAACGTCATTGGCATATATTCGTGTTTGGTGCATTTTTGAGGCCTGGTGTGTCGGCAGACAGTGCGAAGCCTTACGGGCGTCGGTACCGCAAGTGTTGTCATTCTTGCAAGATGGTTTTCAAAAACGTTTGGCAGCCACGTCCTTAAGAGTGCAACTGGCAGCGCTATCCTGTTATAGAGGGAAGATCAAGGGGCAAGTGCTGGGCTCTCATCCGGATATTAAGAGATTCTTAAGGGCGGTATTGCTGTTGAGACCACCATGTAGACAGGTCGTTCCTCAATGGGATCTGCAGTTGGTGTTGGGAGCATTGGGGCGACAGCCGTTTAAACCTCTGGGTACGGCATCCTTGAAAGATCTTACGCTGAAAGTGGTTTTCCTAGTGGCGATTGCGTCAGCGAGGAGAGTTTGAGTTACAGGCCTTATCTTGTAAGGAGCCCTTCCTATCCTTTTTCGAGTCTAAGGTGGTTTTAAGACCAGTACCATCCTTTTTACCGAAGGCAGTTTCTCCTTTTCGTGTAACTCAAGTCGTTTCATTGCCAGTGTTCCGAAGGACTTCGGGGAACTCGTCGGCGGATCAAGTGCATCTTTTGGATGTTCGTTGGGCATTGAAGAAGTATATTTGGTGGACGGCGGAGTTCCGAAAGTCGGACAGGTTATTTGTGCTGTTTGGAGGTCCTAGGAAAGGAGAAGTGGCGTCTAAAGCGTCTATTGCCAGGTGGATTAAAGGGGCAAGAGAGTCAACTTATCTGTTAAAGGGCAAGCTGGTACCGGAAAGCTTGAGAGCTCATTCCACTAGAGTGCAGGTGGCGTCTTGGGCTGAGTACAAATTTGTACCAGCAGCGGAGATTTGTAGGGCGGCGACATGGTCGTCCTTAAATTCCTTTGTCAAACATTACCGCCTGGATATTCAGGCAAGTGCGGATACCTGTTTTGGATCGGCAGTGCTTCAGGCTGGTCTGACAGGTCCCACCCGTTAAGTCCTTTCACTGCTCTGTTACATCCCCAGATGTTCCGGGACTAGACTGGAGGAACACTAAGGAAGGTTAAATTAGACTTACCTGCTAATTGTTGTTCCTTAAGGAACTCCAGTCTAGTCCCGGATCCCTCCCTGTGTGGTTTTGGTACTGGAGCCTGAAGCAGACGTAATCCACAGGTAAGAGAAAATAATTGACCTGTGAGGGCTTCTGGTTCCTCCATGGTGGGGGATCTCCATGGGGGTTTAGAGGAAGGTCCATTCTCTTCGGTGAGGGAGAGCGAGGACCTCTGCAGTTTGGTATCAAATGTTAAATTTTAAAAAAAATTAAAAAATTAAAATAAATTGTCATAGTTGCAGTTTTCGGTTTACTATTGTTAATAAGTAGTTGCTATTTAATTGTTGCTCCGGTGAGTCTACTTTGTCAATAGGTTACTGGAGTGAGGAGGCAGTGCCTGTGTTCTTATAACAGTGTCATCAAAGGGATGACGTTTCTCAGTCTCCAAGCTGCTGGAAGAGGAGCACAACCCCAGATGTTCTGGGACTAGACTGGAGTTCCTTAAGGAACAACAATTAGCAGGTAAGTCTAATTTAACCTTTGTTGACCTTTAGCTCCCAGTGTATGCTGAAGCATCTGGAACAGAAGTAAGAATGTCATATTTGTAGTCAAGGGCTCCCTGATAACCTTAAAATGGCTTTTTCCACTCTAGCTAGCCACCTTTGTTGAAAGGGTGGGTCTGTCTGGATGAGTGAAGGCTGTGGCAGCTGGTCTGTCACAGTGGAATCATACTCTTGTCTTTGCTAATTTAGAGCATATCATTAGTGCTGTTGGCCTGGCAAGGTTGGGATCATACTCCTGCCTTTGACAACTGACAGCATATCATTATACTGAAAGAGCTGCCCTGAATCTCTGCCTGTGGTTTTAGTAGCATCGTTTTGAATGTGGCCTATATATGTCTAGTATGAGAAAAGAGCAGATGTAGTGCATAGTGTGCATGCCTTACCTAATACCATAAGATATGCCATACAGGTCAGAACAAGGGTCCATCAAGCCCAGTATCCTGTTTCCAGCAGTGGCCCATTCAGGTCACAAGTGTCAATCAGGTTCCCAAAAAGGTACACAGATTCTATGCTGTTTGTCCCATGAGTAAGCAGTGGATTTCCCTGGTGCTCTTTAATAATGGTTTATTGACTCTTCCTCCAGGAACTCATTAAAACCTTTTTTAAATTCAGCTACCCTAAAAGTTTTTACTACCTTCTCTGGTAACAAATTACATTGAGTGAAAAAATATTTTCTCTGATTACTTTAAAATGTGCTATATTGTACCTGCATGGCATGTCCCCTAGCCTTTCTTTTTGAAGGAGTAATAAAAAGATGTATATTTACCTGTTCTTCTCCATTCATTAGTTTATAGACCTCTATCATATTTTTGCTCAGCCGTCTCTTTTTTCCAAGTTGAAGAGCCATAATCTTTTAAGTCTTTCCTCATAGGGATATCCTTCCATCCACTTTACCATTTTGGCGGCTCTTCTCTGTACCTTTTCTAAGTCTGCTATATCCTTTTTAAGATATGGTGACCAGAATTGCACACAATATTCAAGGTGTGGTCTCACCATGGAATGATACAGAAGCATTCTAATATCCTTGGTTTTATTCTCCATTCCTTTCCTTATGATTCCTAGTATTCTATTTGCTTTCTTGGTCGCCGATGCACACCGGGCAGGTTTCAACTTATTATCGACGATGACTCCTAAATCCTTTTCTTGGGTGGTGACTCCTAATGTGGAACCTTGTATCATGTAACCGTAGTTTGAGTTGTTTTTCCTTAAGTGCATAACTTTGCACTTGTCCACATTAAATTTCATCTGCCATTTGGATGTCCATTCTTCCAATTTATCAAGGTCCTCTTGCAATTTTTCACAATATCTTGTGTTTTAATAACTGAATAATTTTGCAATCTGCAAATTTGATCACCTCACTTGTGATCCACTTTAGTTATACTAGCTATTTAGCCGTCACCACCTACATACATTATAACTTAAAAAGTTTCTTAATGAACAAGTAAGCAGTGGATCAGTTTCAAACTAAGGGGCATATTTATTAAAGTGTGCTAAGGAAGCATCCCTTAGCATGCTGAGGTAAGGAAAGATTAGCAAGGGGGAAGCTGACTGATGGGGGGTGTTCCTGATATATCCCTATGTAGTTAGAGTAGGTCAGATGACTCTGCCGTTGGTTCACTTACCACTGCCCATTGAGGTGGCAGTTAAGTGCACCTGTGTTAACTGTACTTAATGTGTAATCAAACTCTGGAATTCATTGTCTGAGGATATAGTAAGAGCTTTTAGTGTAGCTGGGTTTAAAAGAGGTTTGGACACCTTCCTGGAGGAAAAGTTCATAAACCATTATTAAAGAAGACCAGTTGATGACAAAGGTTCTAGTGGGGGGCCCCCCCCCTATTGTTACCCTCCCCCCCCTACGCTCCAGCAGCAACCTGCACCCCTCATTCCCACAGAGACTCAGAGCTCCCCATTGTCGCCCCCGCTCAAGCAGAGATGGCAGCAGCAACAAACTTATTTGTTTGCCACGCTGCCTCTCTTCCAGCCTTGGAGGTGTTCCTCCCAGGCTGAAGTCTCGCGGTAAGGCTGTTAGCTCACGAAGTGAAGGCTCATGGTAACAGCCCAGCCCAGAACTGAGGCAGCAGGCAAACAAAGGTAAGTTTGCTGCACTGCCGTGTGGGCCCCCTCCCCACCCCAGCATTGCAGGGGCTTCCTTGGCAGAATGTACGCCACTAGGACCAGGGAAATCCACTGTTTACCCCCGTGATAAACAACATGGAATCTGTGTACCTTTTTGGGAACCTGACAGGTACTTATGGTGTGGATTGGCCACTGTTGAAACGGGATACTGGGTTTGATGTATCTTGGTCTGATCCAGTATGATGTATCTTAAGTTCTTATGTTCTAAGTTATTATCTTTTGTGTTTAAAATTCTGAATCGCATCACTTCCCATTATATGATGGATATGCTATCACCAATTGTCTTTTATAAGGTCTTTATGATCATCTGATCTTAACAATTGACATTGTTATTTTATGAAGAATAATCATGTGAAAGATACATTGGAAAAAGTATGTACTTATAGGGCAATGATTCACTAAAGTGAGTTGCCAAGTGTGTTAGAACAGGAGAAGAGGTTACATGCCCCTCAGAAAACAATTAAAGCATTTTTATTCTGTAAATTCTTATCTTCTGTCCAATCATCTGATTAATTGCTTTCATGTTCATTTGGTTCTATTTGATTAGCTAGCTCATCACTTGGATGTAGAAACTGGTTAACTGGTATTGCAATATATGCTTATTGATGTTTATGACTTTATAATCCACCTTAAACTCTCTGTAAAGGCATAATTTAATTTAATTTTAGTTTAATTTCAACATTTCTATTAGCATATCACCATATATAAATGCGCTTGCAATAAATATTAATAAATAACCTAGGCTAAATTTATAGTTATCAAAGTGGCTGAGGAATTTTGACAGCAGTGTCTGTTAATATAAGAATGTTTTCCATGGGTTGCTGGCCCAGAGTGTCATTAATGAATAGGAAACTGTTTTCCAAAAACACAATTTTGAAGAATCGCACTGAATTACTGTCTTTGAAAGAGAAGCCTTTTGTTAGTTGTTAATGACTACGGCTAAAAGATTGTCATCCCAGTATTCCGTGACATTCCATACCTATGACAGCCAAAGGTTCTGAAAGTCGGGTTGATAAAAAGCAATTTATTGCAGCTGTAGCAGAGCCTATGGTCCATTTTGAAAGTTCATGTTCCTCTGTGAACTGTACAGTATGCTTGTCTAACAGCACTTTGAAAATTTTTGATCCAATTTTTCTCCTAGTAGATTTCTAAAGCTAGTGTGTCTAGTATTAATTACTGATTTGAAATAAACTAGATTGACTTTTGCATGCATAGATCTTATTAAGAGGGCAAAACAATATTCAAAAGCAGCAGTGGCACCAACCACATAAGTGCTTTTTAAAAATTAATTTGTGGTGAAACATATAAGTATCTGTGTGTGTTATAAATAGGGCTGTAGTGGGGCAGGGTGAGGGTGGGCAAACATCATACTTTTAGTGGTAAAGTTCAGTTATTGAAGGTATAATGTGTATAAGTCCATACACTACACCCACTACAGATGGTAAAAAACACCACAGCACGCATTACAGACACCCCAAGGGCTGAGCACATCACTCCCGTCCTACAACAACTACACTGGCTCCCAATGGTGGCAAGAGCTAAATACAAAACAATCATGATAATCTTCAAAGTCATTCACTATCTCTCAGCGGACGTACTCCAAAGCATTATAACAAGAGACATCAGCAATAGACCAAGAAGAACCAATAACAACATGATCAGCACCCCTGCAGGCTATTACAAAACCAAACAAACAACCTCAAAAAGAGCACCATCACTACTGGCATCCTCAATATGGAACTCCCTATCAATGAGCCTGAGAGCTTTAGAAGACATCACAGACTTCTGCAAAGACCTCAAAACATGGTTATTTATAGAAACCTATGAGCATTCAAGCAAAATCCCTTACCCAAACAGTAATACTAACATCACTGCCAACTAAACACACACCCACCCCATTCACACGAACAAATTCATCACACCACGTTAGTAAATACGTTTGTCATATGTTACCTCAACTGTACTGTCTAAATACTGTCACATAACTGTACTGTCTAAATGTTTACACGTACCCTAATGTTAAATGTAACCCTCCAATTGTGTTGTGACGTGACCACCTTGATTGAAGGAAAAGGTGGCATACAAATCTGTCTAAATAAATAAATAAATAGCAATGGGTAAATAGCTGGTATAACTAAGTGAATAAGAAATCCATTTTAAGTTATACTCTGGTTTTCGGCAGTGGCACTTGGACTTTTCTGCCACTGAGAATCCACATCATTTTAAATGGATTTCTTATCAATTTAAAGTTTTATGTAGCGGCCCTGCCACAGAAGACTGACCAATATTTCAGTGCTACCGTCGGATCATCATCAGCCTCCTGATGAAGGTTTGTGGTCTTTTTTTTTTTTTTTATCTGACAGCTTTCTCCTACTATTGACAAAGTTAAAAACTGCTGTGTGATTGGTGCCATTGGAGCTCCTTGGTTCAGTGGCTTTAGTAATTCTGCTAGATGCACTGTTGCTGAGAGTATCCATGAGGTATTTTTCATATATGGTTAGTTTTCCATTCATACATTATCCACATACCAGAAGTCCACCTTTAAACAAAACTCCCAAAAATATGTAAAAATAAATAATGCAGCATTGAAAAAATAAAAACCTAGAGCCAGTTTTGCAGAAGCTGAGAAGCCTCCTCCATTACGCTAAGAACAAATCTTTCTATCTTCTCTGCTGGCTTAAAACTAAATATTCTAACTTGATTTTTTGGGGGGGGATTACTATTATAGCTTTTAACTGTGGTTTTAGACTAAGCTTGGGGGCATTTGGACTGCTTTCCTTGTATAGACTTACATCAGATATCTGTGTGCGCCCACGGTTCAGGAACAGCCTACTCGCCAGAGACACTTAGGTTCCTGCCCACCCTACCCCAGGGGCTACATTGTCTTTATAGTGGTCACATAAATGCCATCTATCCTTTCTTACTTGGGTTTAAAATCCACATCTTCTTCATCCTTTCTTCTTCTTCTTCCTCTTCTGGGACTGCTTAACCAATATGTCGTATATTCAGTGCAATAACTGCAGTTCTTTCATTTCAAGACGAATCATTTGGAGCCTAAGAGCTTGTCCTATGTGCCTCAGGTCAGTTGTCATGCATGACGAACTGACTCTACTAAGGAAAGACCTAGCTGCCATGCATACAGAAGTGACTCTACTGAGGGAGGAAATAGCTGCAATGAAACGCACCTCTTCTAGGATACAAACGGAACAAAGTCCACCACCTCTCCCACAAAGAATCCCCAGGAACCACTCCCCAGAAACCCCAGGAACAAATGGATCACTGTGGGTTCTGGAAGATTGCGACCTGTAACGCACAGACATCCTATACATCAAGAGAGATCCTTGCATACTGCCTTCTCTGCCTTGGCTAATGAGGATGCTCAATCCAATGAAACTGAAGGGCTCTTAAATGAGTCAGACAATGCCCAATCGCCTGCTAAAGCACTAAATATGAAGAAAACCTCACCAAACAGAAAACTACTACTACTTGGAGATTCCATCATCAGAGGCGCCAACTTGAGAGCACAGTTCAAAGGTGAGAAGATAGTCATGTGCCTACCAGGCTCGACAGCCAGCAGGAATACAAACCAAATTGTTGAAGTACTTAGCACAAAAGGTGAACACTCCAAACTTGATGTTGTTATCCACTTAGGCACAAATGACCTGGCTATAAACAATGCCTCAGAAACAAAGACAGGAAGCGGCAGATTCAACACCCAATGACTTTATTATAACCAAATAAGTGGCCTAAGCCCAACACAAGCCGTGTTTCGTATATCACTTCATCAGGGGCTATCAGGACACACTAAAAAATAAATTATAAAACCACATTAATATAATAAAACCTAAAAACAATAAATATGCAGAAAAGTGGGGTTAAAATAAAAAATTGTAACGTGAATATACATGTAAAATAAAGGCAGAATTGGACTATATCAAATAACTTAAGTCTCAAAGAAAACACATTAATAAAATTCAAGAAACAATCAAAAATAATCAATTAAAAACATAAAAAAACCATATACAATCACTTAAAAATTAATCCTAATATATTAAATAAACCAACTGCTCTATAGATAAGATAACATATAAATTTATATACATACATATATATAAATATAAATAATTAAATAAATAAATCATTAAAAGCTGATTGGAATACAAGAGAACAATAAAATCACCAAAACATTTATAATTGTACAAGCATATACAACGAAAGTGAAAAAACAACTATATGCAACCAAGAAATAGGAAGGGATGAGGAGACTGAAGGAGTAGGTCCAATTAAGAACTAATTATGCAGATACTATAGAGTTGAACATTACCTGTGGGTGTGATGTGCATAGACTTCACCAGGCTCAAAAGAGACAATGGAAGTCGCTATTATCAGAAAAGCTTCTAAAAAATAAAAGCATGAAACTTACGCCAAAATAGATAACTAAATTCTATAAATTATTTTTGAATATTGCACTCTACTTTAAAAAATTATATAAAAAATATAGATGAATATAATTCTTGATTTTGAGCTTTAATACATGGCTCCAGACCTGGTGCAAACAAGAAAGATTCAGATTTATTGGCAACTGGGGTAACAGATGGAACAACAAGAGACTATACTGTGCTGATGGACTACATCTCTGTCGCAGGGAAAAGAATCTTAAGTGAAAAATTCAGGCAGTATGTGGATATGCATTTAAACTAGGAAAAGGGGGTGACGGATGGGGAAGGTCAAGACCAGCACGCCACCCCCTGCAAAAGCAGAACAATATCAGAAACAGCCACACTTTTAAACCACACACCAAACACAAGTGGGAAGATGTGGGCAGAACAAAATCAATGCAAAATACACACAAGCCAGGCAAATGCTGGAAAGCAATGAGCACAAATGCTCGAAGCTTAGCCAACAAAGTTCCAGACCTGGAAGCCCTAATGGTGGAAATGGATTTGGACATTGTGGCCATTGCAGAAACATGGTTTAATGAATTGCATGATTGGGATATAACCATAGCTGGCTATAATCTATTCAGAAGAGAGAGAGAAATTGGAAAAGGAGGAGGAAGTAGCCTTGTATGTCAAAAGCAATATTAAAGTTACTGAAATGCAGGGGACATGGGGAAAAGAAGAAGCGCGCTGGATTGCGTTGGAAAGAGGAGATGGCACTGTCATCCATACTGCTGTAGTCTACAGACCTCCGACTCAAATTGAAGAGATAGATAACGATTTGATTAAAGATATTGCCAAGATAGCCACAAAGGGGGACGCGATCATTTTGAGTGACTTTAATCTACCTGATGGGGATTGGATTACTCCTGCACATCTGGAAAGAAGCAAAATAATTGTAGATGCTCTCCAAGATGCATCACTTAGACAAATGGTCATGGAACCAACCAGGGAAAGCTCAACGCTGGATTTAGTGCTCACCAAAGGTGATAGCATGTCGAATGTCTGCGTGAGTGCCCCTATGAGCAACAGCGATCATCACACGGTGTGGTTCGAGATAAAAGCCAAGGTACAGGCCAAACATAGCAAGCTCAAAGTCCTAAACTTCAAAAACACTGACTTCAAGAAAATGGCCGAGTACCTAAAGGAGGAGATGACAGGGTGGAAGGAGTTAAGGGATGTGGAACTGCAATGGGCTAAACTAAAGATGGCAATAAAAGGGGCGACAGACAAATATGTAAAAAAAGTAAACAAAAACAAGAGGAGGAAACCTATTTGGTTTTCCAAAGAAGTGGCTGCTCAAATAAAGGCAAAAAACACAGCTTTCGCAAAATTCAAAAGCTTGCAAACAGAAGAACACAGAAATGAATACAGGATCAAACTCAAAGAGTCAAAAAGAGAAATAAGGATAGCAAAATCAAAGGCAGAGGAAAAGATGGCTAAAGATGTTAAGGGTGGCGACAAAACTTTCTTCAGGTATATTCGGGAAAGGAAGAAGATCAGAGTTGGAATTGCAGGACTCTGAGGTGCTGGGAAAGGACTCGTGGAAAGTGACATAGAAAAAGCGAAATTGCTAAACAAATACTTCTGCTTTGTTTTTACTAAAGAAAATCCTGGAGATGGACCAGCTGTGACTCCCAAATATAAAAATGTGAATGAAGTAGATACCACACCATTCACAGAAGATGAGGTGATGGAACAACTTGCGAAACTGAAAGTGGACAAGGCCATGGGACCAGATGGGATACATCCCAGGATACTGAGAGAGCTCAGAGAGGTTCTTGCAGGGCCGTTAAAGGATGTATTCAACAGATCCTTGGAAACAGGAGAGGTTCCTCAGGACTGGAGAATGGCTGATGTCATATCTCTACACAAAAGTAGTGACAGGGAAGAAGTGTCAAACTACAGACCCGTGAGCCTTACCTCGGTGGCGGGAAAAGTAATGGAGGCACTCCTGAAAGAGCGAACAGTGAACTTTCTCAAAACCAACAGATTGCAAGATCCGAGGCAACATGGTTTTACTGAAAGATGGTCTTGCCAAACAAATCTGATTGAGTTCTTTGACTGGGTGACCAAGGAACTAGATCAGGGGCATGCGATGGATGTCGTCTACCTGGATTTCAGCAAAGCCTTTGATACTGTTCCTCATAAGAGGCTTGTCAATAAACTCAGTAGCTTGGGGACGGGTACCAAGATGGTAAACTGGATTAGAAATTGGTTGACTGACAGACAACAGAAGGTGATGGTACATGGAGCTCACTCGGATGAAAGGAAGGTGATTAGCGGGGTGCCCCAGGGTTCGGTCCTGGGTCTGGCACTGTTTAATGTATTTGTGAGTGATATTGCTGAAGGACTGAATGGAAAAGTCTGTCTTTTTGCAGATGACACAAAAATTTGCAACAGAGTGGACTCCCCCGAGGGAGTGGATAACATGAGGAAAGATCTACAAAAGCTGGAAGAATGGTCTAATGCTTGGCAATTACGATTTAATGCGAAAAAGTGCAGTGTCATGCACTTAGGTAGCAGAAATCCAAGGGAAATGTACGCGATAGGGGGCGAGAGATTGGTGTGCATGGTTCAGGAGAAAGACCTTGGTGTAATTATCTCTGTTGATCTCAAGGTGGCAAAACAGTGCGACAAGGCGGTGGCAAAAGCCAGGAGGATATTGGGCTGCATACAAAGAGGGATTACCAGCAGAAAGGTAGAGGTACTTATGCCACTGTACAAGTCGCTGGTGAGGCCTCACCTGGAATGCCGTGTTCAGTTTTGGAGACCATATCTTGCAAAATATGTAAAGAGACTGGAAACTGTTCAGAGGAAGGCGACCAAAATGATTTGGAGCCTGCATATGAAACCTTATGAGAAGAGACTTGAAGACCTAAATATGTACACTTTGGAGGAGAGGAGGGATAGGGGAGATATGATTCAGACCTTTAAATACTTAAAGAGGAACGATGAACAAACAAACCTCTTCCAAAGACGGGGAAACTGCAAAACTAGAGGGCATAACATGAAGCTGCAAGGTGGAAAATTGAAAGGCAATGTCAGGAAATATTTTTTTCACTGAAAAGGGTGGTGGATGCTTGGAATGCTCTCCCGATGGAAGTGGTGGGGGCAAACATGGTGACGGAATTCAAAACAGCATGGGACAAGCACAGCGGATCCCTTTACAGCAACAAGATAAAAACAAAATAAACTAAACCATCTAACTTCTCAACAAATAGGTGTGTCCTACATGGAGTGGTGGGTCCACCTCTAAACAAAGACATGGGGAGGGGTGGCCTGCGCAGAGCCACAGGTGCACCTACTCTTGCTGTATTGCTGGGCAGACTGGATGGACCATGCTGGTCTTTATCTGCCTTCATTTACTATGTTACTATATATTAGGAATTAGATTTTGTAGAGAAAGATGAAGAGAGAAGTAAGCGCCTGGGAATTCTTTCTCCAGGCACTGGGAGTACATAAGATTATACTGAGCATTGACTATACTGAGACTAAGAAAACCTTTCAGTAATAAAGTCTGTGATGTAATGCTTAGGAAACTGGATTAATTCTGATTTACATCAGTTTTGCAGTTATTTTTTTATAAGGTATTTGTGACTGCAACAATTTGAATCTGATACATGATGTTGATTTTACCTAAGATAATACCACATAGGAGGAGTAGCCTAGTGGTTAGAGCAACTGCCTAGTACCCAGAAGATCAAGGGTTCAATTCCCACTGGCAATCTTTGTGACTTTGGGCAAGTCACTTTACCCTCCATTGCCTCGGAAGAAAAGGCTGGCCATCTACTTCCAGTGATACATTGCCAAGAAAACCCAGAGGTAGCTGGGTTGCTATGAGTCAACACTGACTCAATGGCGCTAAAAACCCCACATTAATTTTGTTCATCTGATGCCTTTTCACTAGCAGCTCAAGGTGAGTTACAATCAGTACTGTAGATATTTCTCTGTTTCTGCAGGCTTATAATCAAAGTTTGTATCTGAGGCAATGGAGGGTTAAGTAACTTGCCCGAAGCCACAAGAAGTGCCAGTGGGATTTGAACCTTCGTCTTCAGGCCACTGCACTAACCACTAGGCAACTCCTCCACTCTGTTTTAAAAGTTCAATACATTTATGCCATACACTAGACTTTGATGTGAGCCAATAACAAGTTAAAATCTCCATATGGGCCTAGGCAGGGCAAAGAAATGATAATATGGTTTGAAATACAAGGGAGTACCCTACTTTATGCTCTAATTTGACTGCAGTGTGATCAAGTTGCGTGCAAAGAGATTGCTGCTCCTTTTGATTCACCCACATCTTTGATTCAGAATTTAATACCTGAAGCTAAATGCATGGGAATGTCTATCCCATTTCTACTCTCTGTGTCCAAGATTACAGGCTTCCTCTCTGATGGATGACAAAGATTCTTTAATCACTAGGGGAGTTGGAAGAAAATATCCAAAAACATCTGTTTGAAGATGGGAATGGCAAGGTTATAAACAGACATCAAAGCAAACTGTTCTTCAGCTGTTACCTCGTTCTTATTTTCATTCTAAATGAAGTAGTGTGGGTGCTGTGGTAGTCCACTTGAACATGTACAAATAAAAGCCAACACAGAAAAGTTGTAGATGGCTACTTTAATATATTTAAATGTGGCATTGAAGAAAATTGGTCAAGCTTTCATTGCAAGAGGAACTAATCAAATGAAGCTCACTTATTGCCTTGAGACCCCGAGGGTAAAGAAAAATTGACATTTTTTGGCCATGTGATCTGAGCAAACAAAGGAGATGATCATGGTTGCCAAAGTGGTAGGAAGAGGAAGTCAAAAAAAGATAGATGAGATTAAGGAAGTCATTAATATCTCTGCAGCAACTTCAGGAAGTAGTTATAATTAGTCTTGGAGAAAGCTACTCCATTGTGCCTCTGGAAGTTGATATGGGTTTAATAGTACTTTAAAAAAAAACAGTACTGTACATGTTTGACTAACTCTGGAAAAGTTACAACTTGTTTGATCTTTAGAACTATCTGTTTTTCTTCTGCAGCCCTGCACATCTACTGTACTTGGTCACCCTAATAACTACCCATTTTTGAGCCCACACTTTCACCATGTTGATTTATTTATAATTGAAATATAAAAGGTTTGGCTAGTTTTTGGGCTGATGGTTGAGTTTACATACAATGGGATCAAAAATCTTCAATGAGAGGAAGTGACGTCATCGCGGGAGATGGCTGCCTGAGCCTTCAATTCCACTGGAGCCGACAATCTTTTGGCGATAAACCACAGCATTGCCATCCGATTTCCCCCGGGAGCGTGAGTGGCAGAGTGGTGATCCAGTGCGCAGGAGATGGTGGCAAAATCTAAACCCTCCAAGGTGGCAATGGTCCCCGCACGCTGGCGGGTAAGATAAGGGGTCCAACAATGTGGTCACATAGAGCAAGTGTCTGTCCAGGAAGACTGGGCCTCAGGGGGTTCTCTGAGTGAGGGAGAAGTGTCAGATGCCCCCTTTTCCACCAGCAGCATGAAATCTCTGTTCTGGGGCTTAAAGCGAGAACGCTTGCACAAATTCAGTCATGTAGCAGAAGAGGTCTGAGCTATGGTAGCTGGCTATGCAGGGATGTGACTGACTTGGGGGACCAGGAAAAGGAAATGGAGCAGCAGGATGAGGCTCAGGATGTGAAAACTGAGCAATTGGCAAGCCGCACAGATAAACTGAAAGAAGCATGGCTGGAGGCACAAGCCAAGATGGAGGATTTGGAGAACTATGCCCGCCGCAACAATCTATGAGTGCAGGGTGTGCCAGAGGAGACTGCGCCATGGTGGCGCAGAAGGTATTCCGGCTAATCCTGCAGTCATTGGAGCCAGGGATGAAGCCCCCATGGTAGCCCTTGAGTGCGCCCATCATGCCTTGGGGCCCCCAAGAGCCAACTGTTAGAGAGACATTATGGGGTGCCTGGCTAGATTTCCAGGGAAGGAGTGACTGCTGCAAGCTTCCCATAAAATGCCTGAGCGCAGCTTGGATGGTCATCGTGTCGTGTTCTATGGTGACCTGTCACAAGTCACTCTGTAGAAGAGACTAGACTTTCAGAATGTTACCATTGGTTTGATGCAGAATTCCTCCGGTATCACTGGCTCCACCCATTTGGACTGCATTTCACCAAAGATGGCAAAGCCTACAGTAGCCATACAGTGGAGGAGGCCTGGGGCCAATTGAAAGAGATTGGACTGGTTACAGGGGCCCCTTGAAGACTGGCAGGAGCAGGGTCGAGGCCCCAGGGGCCTAAGTGGTAGAGAGTGTCGGTAGGCAGGAAGCGCTTGCAGCGCCAGCCAGCTGGAACCTCGCCGGCCTCCCTGTTGAAGTAATAAGGCCAGTGGACCCTATGGATTCTGTGTTTGGCCTGTTTTGGCTGTGGATATCTGTGGGCCGCTAAGGCAGAACTGAGGCAGGGCGAGTTATAGCCTTATTTTGTTGGCTTGGCAGCCCCCTTGGCCTTGAGAAACCGAATTACTATTTTTTTGCTACTCTGTTCTGATTTCTCTTGTTCATATGGTCTATTGTTTAAGAATGGGGGCGGTGGGGTTGTTTTTGCAAGGGGTTTGAGGCAGGGTTGGCGTGTGTGTGTGGGGGGGAGGGATGGAGTGGTTGGATGTTGGATGGGACTGGGAGTGCGTGCAGAGGAAGTTGGTGGACTGGCAATGGTTGGGGGGAGGCGAATTGGTTGGTGAGCCGGTGACAAGTACTTCCTTCAGCTGCACAGAGTACAGGTGTGGTGGTGGGGAGCAGGTGGTTGGGGGCCTGTGCGGGGGGGGGGGGGGGAGAGCAGGAGGTAGAGGGGGGTTGGTGAGAATAAGGGGGTGTCTGTCTGTCTAGGGAGTGTTTATGCGGTGGAGGCATGCTGGATGGTGTGGAGCTCTGTGGAGAGTTGTTTGGAAATCAGAGTGGGGAAGCTTGATATGCATGCTGATGGGAGGGGGGATGGTGGAGCGCAATGGCAATGCATGTAATTTGTACTTGGAATGTGGCAGGGTTGACGTTACTTGGCAATTGCGTCCAACTCCTGGAAGGCTGTGGTGGTGATCCTCATTCATAAGACTGTTTGTTTGAGGAGGAAAAAGTTATAGTGGACTCCAATGGGAGATATGTGGGCATCCCGGGTACTCTTTGGGGCAAAAGGTTGTAGTTAATTTTAGTATATGTTCCCCACTGGCCCTAATGAACATTTTTTTGCACAAATCTGGGGGTTGCTGTTGGGATTAGAGGTCGCCCCAATGGTGGTGGCAGGGGGACTTCAATAGCATGGCAGACCACTTGCTAGACTGCAAACCAGCAGCCCTGGGGGACCTCCTGCAACAGCACGGGGTCACCTGGTTATGCCAGAAGTGTCAGCTGATTGATGATTGATAGATGCTGCACCCTGTCGATCAGGAATTTACTCATGTTTCGTGGGCCCATCCCACGCAGGGTAAACTGGATTATATTTTGTTTTCTAGTTCTCAGCTGGGCGACATTGTGTGGGCAAACATCAGGCCATTGGTGATTTCAGATCATGCACTAGTTCTGGTGGAGTATGTATTCAAGTGGATCCGGGGTCTGAAGCTGGTGGATGCCGCTGGGGCACAATGAGAACCCTGAGTTTTGCACATACAAGGTGTGACAAAAAAGAAACGAGTCTGTCCCATAAATGTTTTATTACAAAATCTACAGAGAAATTATGCATTGTCCCCTTCAAAGTAATCCCCCCCCCCCCCCCAGAGTTAATGCACTACTGCATTCGCTTCTGCCACGTTCGGAAGCACTCAGTAAAGTGGGTGGTCGAGAGCTGTGATCTGTTTGTTGGCCAAGAACTGTCTCACACTAAGCGCGGTGTGTGCGGGAGCGTTGTCGTGGTGGAGCATCCACGACTTGTCTCTCCACAGAGTCCGCCTGCTGTGCCGAACCCAGTCATGGAGGCAATTGAGGACCTGCTGACAGAAGTGCTGGTTGACTGTCTGATTGTCAGGCACAAACTCATGATGGACCACTCTCTTCTGGTCGAAGAATGCAACGTCTCAACAAATAGGGGTGTCCTATATGGAGTGGTGGGTTTACCCCTGAACAAGGATATGGAGAGGGGTGGCCTGCGCGGAGCAACAGGTGCACCTACTCTTGCCATCTCGCTGGGCAGACTGGATGGACCATGCTGGTCTTTATCTGCCGTCAACTACTATGTTACTATGTTACTATGTTACATTGACCCAGTGCTTCTTTTGGTCATCCGATAAAAGCTTGGGCACCATCTTGGTGCACACCTTCGACATCCCCAGCTTCTGCACTGACTCGCTGCTCAGGCTGAGCTCCTCAGCTATCATCCGCACTGTCAATCTGCAATCACTCCACACCAGCTGGTTCACTCTGTCAATGTTCTCAGCCGTCTTTGTCATGGAAGACCGTCCTGACTTGGGGTCATCTTCCATCTTCTCGCAGCCAGTCTTGAAGCATTTGTGCCAATCAAAGACTCGCAGCCTTGACATTGCATCTTCTTCATAAGCCTTAGAGAAGTTGGAGACACTCAGTTCTCCAACTTAACCAGAAATTTCAAGTTGATTCTTTGCTCCATATTTCTGCCACCTCCAGTTGCGTGACAAAGCGATGAAGCAGTGTGCTACAAAAAACCTCGAAAAAGAAAAGCAGAGAGAGATGAAAAATATTATAGCAGAATAGTGGAGAGATGTTGCACAACACAGTGACATAAGCAGTTAGCCAATTGGCATTGAGTCATGGGCATGGCTGCTACAGTCTTGTTTCTTTTTTGTCACACCTCGTATTTTGTGAGGCAGTGGAAGGTTTTGCTCTTTAACGCAGAGCATGGGGGGCACCGGGTCTCTTCTTGGAGACAGTGAAGGTGGTGGTGTGTGGGGCAGTCATGGCATACACGGCATACCGAAAGAAGAGAGTCACAGGGGAACGTTTTGCACCTGGGGGAGCAGCTCCAGGAGGCACAGAAATGGTTGGCATGGCATCCCTCCACGAGCCTGCATGAACAGTTGTCCAGCTTCAGGCCTCTCTCTCAACGGGCTTCTTCGTCAGTACATGCTGCAGTATCAGCAGCATAGATTGTTCTGGTATGGCAATAGGTTTGGCCGCTATTTGGCGCATCTGGTGCACACTGTGCAGGGCCCTAGTTTTGTAGTGTCCATACAAGAGGGGCAGGGGAGGCAGTGCACAGACAACGCTATGATTTGTGAATGGTTTACTCAATATTATCAAAAGCTCTACAGTGGGTATAATGGGGGGAGGCCGAGCAGGACTGTCTTTTTGAGGGGCTGGAATTGCCGGTACTGTCAGCGGAGCAGGAAAGCAGCTTGAGTGCACCCTGGACTGGGGCGGAGATTCTGGACACTATCAAGGTGTTAAATAATTTAAAGACCCCAGGCCTGGATGGGTTTCACACAGAGTCCTATAAAATACTGGCGGAGGAGGTGGTAGAACCTTTGCAAGTGCTGTTTGAGGAGAGTCTGTGCCAAAGTTCCTTACCGGAGGACCTTAACTGCATACAGTCTTGGCCAAGCCAGGGAGGGACACGGAAGAGGAAGGGTTGTATCGTCCAGTCTCCCTCCTTAATGTCGATATTAAGATTTATGCTAAGATGTTTGCCTGGTGCTTAAATAAATTGTTAGCAGATTTGGTGGCCAAGGAGCAGGTGGGCTTTGTGCCCGGGCGGCAGGGTGCTACCAATGTACACCAGGTGCTGGCCAGTATGGAAGCAGCTTGGTGGAGGGATGAGGCGGCGTTAGCTGTTAGTTTTAATCTAGAGAAAGCATTTGACAAGGTCTCTTGGTCATATCTGTGGTAAATGCTGCAAAAGTTTGGCTTTGGGGATGCCTCTGTGGCCCTGGTGCATGCTCTGTGTAGGTCTACGTAGGCAAGTGTGGGGATTAATAGCTGTCTCTGAGTGCTTTAGTCTTAGGGGTGTACTAGGGAGGGGTGCCCACTCCCCCTTAGGATCTTCGCCCTGTGCATGGAACCGCTGGCTCTGAAACTGCACGATGATCATTGTGTGCATGTAGTTTGGGTGGGCAAGGAGGAGATCTGAGCCATTTTTTTCATGGATGATTTTTTTTTATGTTGCTTAGCCAGCTGCAGGTGGTGTTGCTTCAGGTAATGGCTATTTTTCACGAATTTGAAACCTTTACTGGCCTGTTTGTTAACTGGGCCAAGTCTTTGGCTTTGGACCTTGCTGGTAATGTCGTGAGTGGTGTGCGGTGTTCCCACTGCAGCGGGTGAAGGGGTCCTTGAAGTACCTTGACTTGGTGCTGCCCTGTAATTTGGACCTGCTATATGCTTTAAATATTGGACCACTGCTTCGAGGCATGATGGACAAGTTGTGGAGGTGGCGTGACCTCCCGCTGTCATTGATGGGCCATGTGCAGCTGTTGAAAATGATCATCCTGCCTCATTGGTCGTACCTCTTTCAATCCCTGCTGCTGGTGCTTTCCATGGTGGACAGTGATAAATGGGGGCATGCAGTGAACCAATTTCTTTGGAAGGGTCTGAAGCCATGGATGCGACTGAAATTGTTTCAGTGGGCAGGAATGGATGGGGAGACTGAGGGTGCCGGATCTTCGCCTTTATAATGTGAGCTGTCTGCTGCGCTATGTGCGAGGATGGTTAGGGGGTAAAGTGGATGTAGTTGACCAGACCCTGGAGGCACAGTTGGTGGCACTGTACAGAGTCTGGCATATGCATTACATTCAGCTGTATATGTCTGTCCAACAGGCCCATTGGGCAGGAGTGGTGGAGGTGGCGACCTGTCTGAAGTGCGGGGTGGAAGTGGGACATTTGCACATTGTATTTGGTTCTGCCTCACATTGTTAAATTTTGGGCTGATGTTTTTTGAAGCTTATCTGTTATGCTGCACATAGAATTGCAACCATCTCCGAAGGTTTATTTGCTGGATTATTGGTATGATTTGGATTTGGGGGCATGGGTGAAAATATTATTTGTTTGGAAGGTCTCCTTGGTCGCCAAGCAACTGTCTCATGCAATCTTAGATAGATGAGCAGTCCCCGAACTTGGAGACTTGGCGGCTGTAGATGCATGCTTGCTGCAGATGATGCTCTAGACTGTCGGAGTTGAAGAGATGCTGGTCTTTTCTAAAGATCTGGCAACCCTTTCTGATGTCTCTCTTATCCCGGAGGCAAAGTGAACTCCTCAATTTGTGTCATGTTTAGCAGGGAAGGGTGGGTAGGGGTTTGGTTGGGAGGGTGAAGGTAGGTGGGTGCTGGCAAGGGGAAGCTTTTCACCACTGACTATCCTGTGTTATTTGTTGCTGAGGCTTTTTTTGTAACTTTGGTATTGTTACCATGGATTGGTTAAAATGAATAAAAAAAATACTTGAACTAAAAATTCTCTCCTATCTGCCATGAACTATTTACCCATCAAATATTAAGTGGTGCTGGGGTATCCAAGATGGCAGTAGGCGGGCGTGCTTGCTCTGACCATTTTGTCTGAAGAGGTAAGCTAAAATGGGCAAGAAGTCCTCATCTGCCCGGCGGCTCCCTCTCCTTTACCTGCAGTGGTTTCCGGACCATTAGATGCTTTCCTGACTAGGTCACAGCAGCAGGCAGTATTGGTGGTGGAAAAGACCGAGCCGGGAGCCTCTGCAACCAGACACCTGGTCCAGACACCTCACCACAAAGCCAGTGGAGGTCCTCTAAAGCAGCGTTGTTGGTGTTCAACCCCGAGAATCAGCAGAAGGGTCTTTTCTCCAGGACCAAGCAGGAAGTCAGTCCGCACATATGAGTGACGTCGGTGCCAACGGAGCCCCCGTGCGGAGCATTTCCCCAGCTTTCAAAGAAAGCCTTTGGGAATGCAGCGCGCATGCGCGGTCCCCTTCCCGCCCAAGGGTGCCATCTTGCTCAGTCTTCTTTTTTCCGCAGAGCCCGACGGATGTATTTTCGTTTCACCCGAGGAAAAAGTCGATTTTATTCTGCGTGAACCTGTTTTTCTTTGGTTTGACGCCGGTTTCCCTTTCCCGCCTGGGCCCGATACATCGGTATCGAGCCTGGACCTCTTTCTTTGGTTTTTGTCCTTAGTGACTAGCGTACGCGCCATTTTTTCTGTTTTCACTGGCAGCCCTGTCTTTTGACCTCGCAGGAGCTCTTTTTCCCCCGATGGCTGCCAGCGGGTTTAAAAAGTGTGATCGGTATAAGAAACTCATGTCTCTCACCGACACACATGACTGCTGCCTCCGGTGCCTCGGACCCGATCATGACCCGATGATCTGTGGACCGTGTGGGAAAATGTCCTCTAAGGCATTAAGGAGTCGGCAGCACCAAAAGGAAAGAATCTTCTCTGACTCCGCGTCCGGTCGGGCCTCGACATCTCGGGACTCCGGCCCCGAGCAGCGTCGAGGCTCCTCTGAAAGGGGGTCTCCCTCGCGGGAGCATCGCAAGAAGAAAAAACCCGCGAGGGCGGCGTCGGTGGACGTACTTGGCTCCTCAAGGGCCAAGTCGCATAGCCCCGAGTGCCGTCCCGGGTCTTCGGAGTCGGAGAGGCCTGCAAAACAACCTTGTGTGGAGATGGAGTCCCCGGGTCACGTGAGTACTGTAGTCCTCGTGGACTCTCCTCCAAGGGAGCCGCCGCCGGGGCCCGAGTCGGGGGCTGCTGAGTCTCCTGAGCTCGGACTCAGGTTGACGGCCTTGGAGAGCAGCTTGGCTGCCTTCATGGAACAGCAGCGGGCACTGATCGCCGGTCTCACCGGTGCATCTGCCCCGACCACCGGGACATTGACGTCCAAGTCGACCCCAGAGGCCGAGTTGATCCTCGAGTCCATGCGCACTCGAGTCGATCCTCGGCCAAGGTCTCCCTCGGCCTCCCGTTCAGGACTGAGGTCGTCGACGCCGGTACCCTTGGCGTCGGGGTGGATGGCATCGATGCCTGCCCGACCGGAGCCGCTTGATTCCTCCTCCGAGGAGTCTGGCTGGGAGACGGAGGATGATGAGTCACCCGACACCTTTCGGACTCGGTGCGTCCCTTCAGACTCACCTGAGTCCGAGCCTCGGAGAAGGTCCCCACTGGAGGATACACAGTTCTCGGACTTCGTGCGGGATATGGCCAAGGCTTTGGCATTCCCCGCGGATCCTGAGGAGGAGCCTTGAGCCGAGGAGCTCGAGGCCCTACAGTATGACTCTTCTCCGAAGGAGGCCTTTACTGTTCCGGTTCCTCCGATACTGGAACGGTTGCTCTTCCGCATGTGGGAGGCGCCAGCCTCGACGCCGGTTTTAAGCAAGCGGGTCGATTCCATCTATCGAGTCCGCAAGAGCCCCGGGTTCCAAAAGGCACAATTAACGCACCACTCCATGGTTGTGGAATCGGCCATGCATCGTCTGAAGAGTCAGAAGATGCACTCCTCGGTGCCTCCCAGCCGGGAGGCCCCGGAACCTGGATACCCTCGGTATGAAGTGCTTCCAGGGCTCTATGCTTGCTTGCCATGTCCAGACCTACCAGCTGTACATGGGCATGTACCTTCGAGACCTGGCTAATGAGATTGCCGGGTTCTCTGCTGGTCTCTCCGAGGAACCTTTGCAGAGATTCAATGCTCTGTCCTCGGGTATTCGTGAGTGCTCGAAGTTTATCTCTCGAGCAGCCTATGATGGCTTCGAGGCTTCAGCCCGGTTAGCCGCAGCCAGCATTGGTTAATGCCGTCAGCCCTGGCTACAGTCATCGAACCTCGAGCCATGGGTGCAGGACAAGTTGGTCGATGTCCCCTGCCGAGGTGAAAACCTCTTTGGCAAGCCCATGGCTGACAAGACTGCAGAACTCGAGACCGAGACTCTTACCCGGACAAGGCTGTCCAGGAAAACCTCTGCCCCTTCTCAGAAGAAGAAGGGCTCGGGGAAAAAGACCTTTTACCCGAGGAAGTCATCTGCCTATAAACAGGCCTCTGTAGCTCCCCAACAGGGTCAGCAGGCCAAGGGGCAGGGACATGGGCCCCCGTAGGCAGAAAACCCCCAAGCCACCAGCTCCGGCTCCTGCACAGCAGGGAGTGGGATTTTGACTCCAGTGGCATAGCCTCTCCTCCTCAGCTGGCCCCTATCAGCACTGGAGGCCGGCTGGCCCTGTACGCCCACAGGTGGTCAGCCGTCACAAGGGATACCTGGGTACTAAGTATAGTCCAGAAGGGCTATCTCCTCCACTTCCACCAGGTACCCCCCTCCTATTTTCCAGGGGAGCCTCCCAGACTTCCTCTGCACAGGGACTTGCTCCTGCAGGAGTTGGCAAGTCTTCTAAAGGAACAGGCAGTGGAACCGATGCCCCACCACCTGAGAGGTCAAGGCTTCTATTCCAGGTACTTCCTGGTACCAAAAAGAACAGGAGGCCTCAGCCCCATCCTAGACTTACGAAATCTGAACAAGTTCCTGGAGAGAGAAAAGTTCAAGATGCTTACCCTTGGAATTCTGCTACCCTACCTCCAGTAGGAAGATTGGCTATGCTCCTTAGACCTAAAGGATGCTTATACTCACATCCTCATTCATCCAGACCACAGACAATATCTCAGATTTGTAGTGGGAGGAAACCACTATCAGTACAGAGTACTGCCTTTTGGCCTTACATCCGCCCCCCGGGGTATTCACCAAGTGCCTGGCGGTGGTAGCGGCCTACCTCAGGGTTCAAGGCCTCTTTGTCTTTCCATACCTGGACGATTGGCTCATCAGGGGTCAATCCCAGCAAGAGGCCAATCAAGCCACCCTTCGCACTGTCGCTCTGCTTCAGCACCTGGGGTTTGTTATAAACTTCGCAAAGTCCAGTTTGCACCCCTCCCAGAACATGGAGTTCATAGGAGCTCGACTAGACACCCTTTCAGGCAAAGGCCTTTCTACCAGTGGACAGGGCCCATAGATTGATGGATCTAGCCAGGCTATTCCACAGCAATTCTCTGGTCTCCGCCAGACAATTCCTGAGGCTCTTAGGCCACATGGCATCCACGGTCCATGTAACTCCAAATGCCCGTCTACACATGAGGCCAGCTCAATGGGGACTCAGGACTCAGTGGCACCAAGCCACAGGAAGCCTCACGGACAAAGTGAGGGTGTCCAGCCTACTACAGTCTTCTCTGCAGTGGTGGCTTCATCTTCCGAATCTGGTGCAAGGGGTGCCATTTCAAGCACCTCCACACTCTCGGGTGCAGACAACCGATGCTTCTCTTCAAGGTTGGGGTGCACATTGCCAAGAAGCATGTACTCAAGGCCTGTGGTCTCCTTGGGAGGCCACACAGCAGATCAATCTCTTAGAACTGAGAGCTATCCGCTTAGCCCTGAGAACTTTCTCCCATCTCGTCTCTCGCCAGTCCGTCTTGGTTCAGACGGACAATCAAGTTGCTATGTTCTATGTGAACAAACAAGGGGGCACAGGGTCCCGCCTTCTGTGTCAGGAAGTGCAGAAACTGTGCTCCTGGGCAGTCAATCACGGCATTCTTCTCAAGGCGGTCTATCTCCCAGGTCAGGAAAATTACCTGGTGGACAAATTGAGCAGGATCCTGCAGCCGCACGAGTGGCAGTTGAATCCTCTAGTGGTTCAACAGATCTTCCTGAGATGGGGTCTTCCAACCATGGATCTCTTTGCCAGTCCTCTGAACCGTCAACTTCGCAGGTTCTGTTCCAGGCAACTGCATCCTCTCAGAGTTGCAGCGGATGCATTTCTCATTCCATGGTCTACAGGCCTTCTATATGCGTTTCCTCCCACGCCCCTGGTGTCCCAGACGCTATTCAAGGTGCTCAGGGACAAGGCCTCGCTGATCCTGGTGGCCCCCAGGTGGCCCAGGCAACCCTGGTTCCCACTGCTTTTGCAACTAGCGGTGGACACTCCTCTTCCTCTGGGGACGCAACCCGATCTCCTGTCTCAGGAGCAAGGATCTCTCTTACACCCCAATCTCCAGTCCCTCAATTTGATGGCCTGGCTGCTGAAAGGGTAGTTCTAGTGCCCTTACTATTGCCTAAGGAAGTGGAGGATGTGGTCTTGGCCTCTAGGAGGCAGTCCACCTGAAAGTCTTATGCCCTTAAGTGGCGTAGATTCTCTACCTGGTGTACTCAACACAACGAGAATCCTCTCTCATGCCTGGTACCAGTGGTGCTGCAATATTTGCTTCACCTGTCCAACCTAGGCCTTAAGTCCAATTCTGTTAGAGTTCATCTTAGTGCTCTTTCAGCACATCACTCACAGGTGGAGGGTCAGTCTCTATCCAGCAATCCTTTGGTGGCTCGCTTCCTCAGAGGCCTGCTTTTGCTTAAGCCTCCAGTGCGTCCACCTGCCCCTGAATGGGATTTAAATGTGGTCTTGCAACGACTTACTTGCCCACCATTTGAACCTATGGCTACGTGCCCTCTGTGTTTTCCATCCTGGAAAGCGCTATTTCTGGTAGCCCTTACCTCAGCAAGGCGAGCGAGTAAGCTTCAGGCCCTAGTATCAGAAGCACCATATACTAGGTTCTATAGGAACAGAGTAGTCTTACGGACTCACCCTAAGTTCCTTCCTAAGGTTGTCTGCTCCTTCCACCTCAATCAGGAGGTGGTTCTTCCAACTTTCTTTCCTAGGCCTCATGCCAGCCGGGCTGAGATGGTCTTGCATACCCTGGACTGTAGGAGGGCGTTGTCCTTCTACCTTGACCGTACGCGGGAGCACCGAAGGGCGGTTCAGCTCTTCGTCTCTTTTGACCCCAATAAGTTGGGGTTGGCTGTCTCCAAGCGTGCTTTGTCCATATGGGTAGCTGACTGCATCACCTGGGCTTACAGGGCAGCCAGCCTCTCATTGCAGGGTCGAGTTACGGCTCATCGTGTCAGGGCGAAGGCTGTGTCAGTGGCTCATCTCCACTCTGTTCCATTGGCAGACATCTTCCGGACCACTACTTGGTCTTCAAGCCAGACTTTTGCGGCCCACTACTGCCTTGAGAGGGAGTCCCGCAGGGACAGTGCTTTCGGGCAAGCAGTACTCCATAATCTCTTTGGGGTTTAGGCAACTCCTACCCTCCGGCCCTGGTGTTGGGCTACCATTCGGGGGCGTTATCAGAGAAGATTCTGTTCTTGCATGCTGAGGCTGTAGAGGGAGCTCATTGTTTCGGTTTGGGGCCTCTGGTAGCCCTGAGCTGGGGAGTCCCATATGTGAGGACTGACTTCCTGCTTGGTCCTGGAGAAAGAGTAGTTACTCACCTCTAACAGGTGTTCTCCAGGAGCAGCAGGAATCAGTCCTCACAACCCTCCCTCCTCCCCTTGGAGTTGCAGTCATATGCTTTATTTTTGCTATTTTTTTTCTGTCTTTTAGCTATGTCATCAGACTGAGCAAGATGGCACCCTTGGGCGGGAAGGGGACCACACATGCGTGCTGCCTTCCCAAAGGCTTTCTTTGAAAGCTGGGGAAATGCTCCGCACGGGGGCTCCGTCGGCGCCGACGTCACCCATATGTGAGGACTGATTCCTGCTGCTCCTGGAGAACACCTGTTAGAGGTGAGTAACTACTCTTTCTCCGATGGCGGTGAGCATCCTCCTGCAAGAGGGTTGGCTCTGGGGCACAGTGGAAAGCTCAATGAAGCGGTTCCAGGTCATCTCCCCGCAACCAAGTGCCATGGAGGTCGAGTTTGAGTGTGGCTGTGGATTCGGCTGCTAGTAGATCTTCGGCGATGGGTCTGCTAACTTCGGAGGAAGGGACTGGAGCAATTGGAGGTTCGGTGGTGTTCTCCCTTACTCACCCTGAAGTTTTTACTCTAGAGACTATCTGGTCAGCCATTCTGAAACTAAGAGAGACTCCTGTGTCTCAAGTTCAAATGCTTGCTACTCAGACTCAAGGTAATACACTGGCTATGCAAAAGCAAGCTGAAGAAATCATTTCCTTACAGTCTGTTACATCTGCATTACAAGTTAAGGTGACTTCATTAGAAAACTATGTGGATGGATGCTTCTGTTAAGGACTCCCTTGCCATGGAGATAAGATTGGAAATGTTAGGAAAAAAAGTGTTAGATTTTTAAATCTTCTTGTATTGGTACTAGGAAATGTTTAAATCATATCTAACTGAAGTTCTGGGTGTCCCGAAAGAATCCCACCTTCCTATGACCAAGACTTTTTATTTGTCAGTATTAAAGATTCAGGGAGGTAGGGTAATACTGGGGGTTCAACAGGTAGATGTGTTAAATGTATCTGCCATTTTGGAATCATCTGATATAGTATCTATTACTCTGTCAACTTTACTTGTAACATTTGCACTTGCTACTGATCGGCAGTGGTTTCTTAGGATGTTTTTTCATAAAAAAGTAGTTTATTTAAAGGATTGGTTGTGCGTGTTTTTCCTGATTTATCCAAAGAAACACAGCATAGAAGGAAAGAATTCCTGTTGCTCCTCCCTGGGGATTCAGGAGTTGGGGGTTCTTTTCTTTCTTAGGTTTCTGTGAAAATGCATGGTTACATTTCTATTGAATACTTTTATGGGTTTTTTTAAGCCTTCCCAACTGCTGGCCTCCAATTCACGTAGATCCAGGATCACCCACTGACTCCTCCATATAAATTTGCTACCTGTAAGCACTTGCTTGTTTTCTTCATATTGATGGTGGAATTTTTTATTTTTTTCCCCTTTTTGGGGGTCATTCCGACTCTCATTTAGCGGATCTGGATGTCCGAGCCAAACATCTAGACCCGCTAAATGTATGGATTGCACTGGCGGCCACAGAGCTCCCCGTTAATATAGCCAACTTCTGCAGGGAGTTCTCTTTGTGGGCAGGAGGAGGTGGGCCAAGGGAAGAGCAAGAGTGGGCCGTGGGCAGGAACGCGACTCAGCATGTAGATAGTCATGGCGTAATGGGAGACAGCCAACATGGCTTTAGACAAGGAAGATCTTGTCTTACTAATCTGTTATGTTTTTTTGAAAGTGTGAATAAACAGGTGGACAAAGGTGAGTCGGTTGATATAGTGTATCTGGACTTACAGAAAGCCTTTGACAAGGTCCCTCATCAGAGACTTTTGGCAAAACTAAAGAGTCATGAGATAGGAGGCAGTATACTACTGTGGATCAGGAACTGGTTAAAAGATAGAAAGCAGAGGGTTGGACTAAATGGCCAATTTTCCCAATGGAGAAAGGTGAATAGTGGTGTACCCCAGGGATCTGTGCTGGGTCTGCTGCTTTTTGACATATTCATAAATGACCTGGAAAGTGGAATAACGAGTGAGGTTATCAAATTTGCAGATGATACAAAACTATTTAAAGTTGTTAAAACCCAAGAGGATTGTGGAAAATTGCAAGAGGATCTTGATAAATTGGAAGACTGGGCATCAAAATTGCAGATTAAATTTAATGTGGACAAGTGCAAAGTTATGCACCTAGGGAAGAACAACCCAACCTATGGTTACACAATGCAAGGTTCCACATTAGGAACCACCACCCAGGAAAAAGATTTAGGCGTCATTGTGGATAACATGTTAAAACCCTTGGCCAAGTGTTGTCACCAGGTGCCCCTAGTGGTTGGTTGGAGTAAGGGCATCTGGCACATTTAATTAATTTTTAAGGAGTGATTGACCTAAAGGGCCTAGAGGATTCTGGTCCTTGTAGTGCAGAACTCCTTATGAAGAACGATTAAAGCCAAAGTGTAGAGTAACAAGCCTTTATTTCCCTTGTCAACGCTAAGGTCCAGTAAGACACACAGAAAGTAAATACAGTCCTTCTCTTTAACAAAAAGGTTCCACCAACATTTCAAACAATCAACTGTTGTAGGTTTCACAGTTAAGTGTAAGTCTGGGCTAAGGCTTCTTTTAAATCAAAACAAATTAATATATCAGCAGAGAAATGGTTACAAGCTTCACCATCAGCAGAGTTCTTCTCTCTCTCTCTATAAATCCTGCAGGGAATTCATGCTAGCTGCTGAACAAAGATTACATTCCATCGGCTCCTCCTGAGGAATGGGAATACTGTTTTCATATTCAAAGTCCATTGACTCAGGGTCACTGCCCTCCTCAGATGAATGATAATTTTCACTCCATGTTAACTCCTCACAGGGATTCTTTTGCTTCCCATAAAACTCTCTTACTAAGCTATGGGGAAATGCTTTTAAAAGGTCAGTTTTGCTTCTTCTCCCCTTATAAGGTTTAACTCTTTGAACAGGGTTTTCATCAGTAAAACTTTCTCTTAGAATTAAGGATTTTGCATACCTTGGCTTCTCTAAGCTGCCACACCCAGAGCTCTCCTTGTAACGTGCTTTCTCAGGCAGACAAGCTGTTCTATGCAGTGCTCTGCTTTCAGGGCTATCAGGCAAACCCGGTATGGATTTCCACCCTTTGTGGTTCTTAGCGAAGGTATCTCTGTAGTAGGAACTTCCCTTCCTTGTTCCTTGCTGGTTTGATACAATGAACTTACTTGGGCTAGGAGAGTTGCTTTTACCAGGCAAACCGCTTCTTCTGTTTGCTTTGCTATGGACTCTGTCCCAATATGTTTGGCCTCTCTGGACTCTCTCCCTTTGAGTGAAACTCCTTTGGATTCTGTCTCTTTGAGTTGGCTGCACGTGGAAGCTGTCCTGTTCCAGGTTCCTTTTCCCAACAGCTATCCAAACTGCTGCTCCAGGCTGTGCTCCGTCCTGAGCCTCTTGCTGAGCCTCTTGCAGTGATACTTGCTGTGCTTCTGACTATGTTCCTGGTTAGGCTGCTTTCGCCGCTCCCGCTGCTTTGCCGGCTCTTACTATTGTTCTCCTTGCTGTCCCTCCCTTCTTTATAAAGGGATTTTTGGTTTGAACATTTTGGGCTTGATCTGAGGTGAAACTGCTTGCTACTAATGCAATCAGTGTCAGAGCACGTTGCTTCTGGCTCTGTGGAACTGCTCATACGCTCTCTGGCTGTGCTGCGCTGGAACTGCGCTCTCTGCATCTTCTTAGTTCCATTTAAAACAGGGGTTTTTTCTAAAGCTATTTCTTTCATAGGTTCCGCGTTATGACATATCCCCCATCTTAAAATATTACGGGCTGAGTGTTCACCCTCACTACAGCTTGTAATTTTGGACATCGCGTCCGTGTTGAAGTGGCGCTTTCCAGCCCTGTGTTCCACCTTGAAATCATATGGCTGTAGCGCCATGTACCATCTAGTGAGGTGACTATTCTCGTTTCTCATATGGCTCAACCATTTGAGCAGAGCGTGATCTGTAATAAGGATAAATTTTCTTCCTGTTAGGTAGAATTTTAAAGCCTCTACAGCCCATTTTATGGCGAGACACTCGCGCTCAATAGTTGAATATTTCTGTTCCGCTTGATTTAACTTCCTGCTGAGGAAGAGAATCGGATGTTCAGCGCCCTCCTGAACCTGCGAAAGGATGGCTCCCAAGCCGATTTCTGACGCATCCGTCTGAAGCAGGAACTGTTGACAGAAGTCGACTCCTCGCAATATTGGTGCCCTGCATAATTTTTCTTTTAGGTTCTGGAAGGCCTCGTCTGCCTCTGACGTCCAGTGGAGCGTAGTTGGAGCGTTTTTCTTCAACATTCCAGTGAATAACGCGCTTTCCTCTGCGAAGTGGGGTATAAAGCGCCTATAGTACCCTATAAGGCCCAAGAAGCTTCGCAGTTGTTTTTTAGTTTGCGGAATGGGAAAACTACGTACGCTCTCCACTTTATCCAATAAGGGACGTACTGTGCCTCGGCCCACGATGTGTCCTAAATATTTAACTTCTGCGGCGGCAAACATACATTTTTCGGGGTTTAGAGTTAACCCGGACTGCCGCATTGCTGTTAGCACCGCTCTTACCTGGAGCAGATGTTGCTCCCAGGTGGGGCTATGGAAAACCACGTCATCCATGTAAGCGGTGGCGTAGTTTTGATGAGGGCGTAAAACGATATCCATCAACCTCTGGCAAGTGGCTGCAGCCCCGTGTAAACCAAAGGGCATACGCCTGAACTGATACAGCCCAATAGGAGTATTGAAGGCTGTTTTGGGGTGTGCTTCTCTGGTTAAGGGCACTTGCCAATAGCCCTTTGTCATGTCCAATGTCGTTAGGAATTTGGCCTGCCCCAGCCTATCCAGCAGTTCTTCGATTCGGGGCATAGGGTAAGCGTCAAAAGTGGATATTTCATTAACCCGACGGAAATCAATAAAGAAAAGCATGGTTCCGTCAGGTTTAGGCACTAGAATGACTGGACTATTCCAGGGACTCCTGGATTCTTCGATTACGCCCATATGCATCATATTCTGGACTTGTGATATGACCTCTTGTCTCTTTGCCTCTGGTAGGCAATAAGGCCTTTGCCGAATAATTCTCCCGTGGGTCGTAATTATTTCGTGCGCCACTAAATTTGTTTCCCCTGGAAAGGGTGTCAGTACATCCTTAAACTCCTTCAACAGGTTGGATACTTGCTGCCACTGTGCTATAGAAAGCTCCTCGCTGACACGCGGCCCAGGATGGGTTTTGCAGTCAGACAAAATTGGACCTAGGTCTTCATCCAAGGGTTCCTTAGTCACTGCTACAAAACTTTTCACCTCGGCTTGGCCAGTGGAGCCAAAGCCCCCGACCCCGCGGCTTGTGGATGTTACCATCTCTATTTCTTCTAAAACTGGGAAACCAACCCGCTCGCAAATTATTTGGGCAATACGGTGTCCGGATTTTACCTCAAAGTCCTCGTCAGCAAAATTAAATAGGAGGACCTTTATGACGTCCCTATAGTCTGGGTCGACCACTCCGGCCCCATCAATAAAATGTTTAACAGCTAGACCGGAGCGAGGCGCAATTCTCCCGTAGCATCCAGGGGGTAGTTCCAATTGAAGTCCAGTGTTAATCAGAGCCTTGCCGCATCTGGGAACAATTTTATTCTCTGCTCTGTACAGATCGTATCCCGCGGCTTGGGCTGACGCTCGACAGGGACTACGTGCGTGTTTGGAGGTCTTACAAAACCTCAATGCAAACTTCTTTACCAGTTCCTCCGGTACCTTAGTTTTAGAGCCTTTGGGTTTTCCTAGAAGAGGACTAGGAACTGACGTCCCTTTAGAAAGAATGCTTGTAGATGCAAGAGCCTCCCGAGGCGTTAATCCTTCTTCTAACCCTCTTTTAAAGTGGGGCCAGTCTCAACCTAAGACTAACTCCTGCGGTAACTTGGGTACAACCGCTACTAACATTTTTCGTGTTATTCCCAAACCTTTTATAGTTAGGTTATAGACAGGATACAATGTGGCAGTGCCATGAACACATTTTATTTTTACCTGGCGTTCTGGTTGATCTGGTGCGGACTCTACTCGCTCCTTAATTGTGAACCAAAGCTTGCGAGAGATCATTGTTTGATCCGCACCGGAATCAAGTAGAGCCTTGGTTGGAACCCCTTGCACAAACACATCCAAGATTAAACCTTCACACGGTATCTTTCGGTTCTCTCCTAGGAGAGCCACACGTGCTTGGCACTCAGTTCTCATGTGACCGGTCTTTCCACAAGTAAAACATGTTTTATCAGCATTCCTTGACAAAGCATTATTACATTTTACATGGTGTGTCTTACAATGAGAAAGAGCTCCTAAGGACTGCTTGTACGCATCGCTTGCCTTTTCGGAAACCTCTTTAGAATTTTGGGTGGCCAAATCCGCCTCCAAATATCTTTCCGTCAAAACAATGGCGTCTGCTGTGGTGCTACAATTTTGTAGAATTAGGAAGCTCTGCACATTGCTGGGCACTGCATGCATAAACTGTTCTAGGACTATTTCATCCATAATCGTTTCAACATTTTTACCAGCAGGTCTTAGCCATTTTTCCGCTAAGCTCCTAAGCCTATGGCCTAATACTTTCGGAGTCTCACCCCTCTTAAGGCGTGCGGCTCGCAGCATGCGATTATATATGAGGGGTGTTAGGCCTAAGTGCTCCCGTATGGCTTTCACCACCTCGGTATAATCCGCCGCTAATCCGGTTGGCATTGCCCGATAGGCAGACAGCGCCTCCCCCGTAAGAGAAGCTGCTAGCCTAATTGACCACTGTTCTTTAGGCCACTTTACTGAACTGGCTATCCTTTCGAAAGAGTCAATAAAGTCGTCGATATCATCGGTGGCTGCTAGTTTTCCTATGGTCAGAGAATCAAAGGCGGCTGGTCCTACCGGCCAGTTGCCCAGTCCAGAAACCTGTCCCTGTTGATTGGAGGCTCCCTCCGGCACCTTTTGTTGCTGGGCTGCCCAAGCCTCCATTAGGTGTAGAAAGGGCTTCTGCTGTTCCTGCAACGCTAGTATGGCTTGTTGCTGGGTTTGACAGGCAAGTTCTCTCTGTTTCTCAAACTGCATCATCATCCACTCTATTAATTCTTCTGCTCCATATTGAGGGAATTTACCTAGAGAAAAGAGAAAGAAAACAAAACAAAACCAAGTGTGGTCCACAAACACTTAGCCCTTTTCTCCCTTTTATTTTTTACCTCCTTTATTAAAATTTTTTTTTCCCACCAGTATCCAGACCAATCTACCCCTCTACCTTTACCTGGTAGTAGAGTAGACTCGAGCTCCCAGACAAGGTTGCAGCAGCTCCACGACGTAGCCCTCTATGACTGCTGGTAGCAACTGATGACCTCCGCTCCTGGTCTCGTCTTCCTGGTCCTGGTTTTCCTCAAATCCAATCTGGATTTTTCTCTGTCCGGGTTTTTCCTTTGAATCCGGTTCGGGTTTTTCCTTTGAATCCGGTTCGGGTTTTTTCTTTGAATCCGGTTCTGGTTTTTCTCACCCAGTATTAGTGGTTTCTTCCTTTCTTTTCAGCGTCTTAGGGCGTTGTCCCAACATCCTGCCAATTACGCCATCATGTCACCAGGTGCCCCTAGTGGTTGGCTGGAGTAAGGCCATCTGGCACATTTAATTAATTTTTAAGGAGTGATTGACCTAAAGGGCCTAGAGGATTCTGGTCCTTGTAGTGCAGAACTCCTTATGAAGAACGATTCAAGCCAAAGTGTAGAGTAACAAGGCTTTATTTCCCTGGTCAATGCTAAGGTCCAGTAAGACACAAAGAAAGTAAATACAGTCCTTCTCTTTAACAAAAAGGTTCCACCAACATTTCAAACAATCAACTGTTGTAGGTTTCACAGTTAAGTGTAAGTCTGGGCTAAGGCTTCTTTTAAATCAAAACAAATTAATATATCAGCAGAGAAATGGTTACAAGCTTCACCATCAGCAGAGTTCTTCTCTCTCTCTATAAATCCTGCAGGGAATTCATGCTAGCTGCTGAACAAAGATTACATTCCATCGGCTCCTCCTGAGGAATGGGAATACTGTTTTCATATTCAAAGTCCATTGACTCAGGGTCACTGCCCTCCTCAGATGAATGATAATTTTCACTCCCTGTTAACTCCTCACAGGGATTCTTTTGCTTCCCATAAAACTCTCTTACTAAGCTATGGGGAAATGCTTTTAAAAGGTCAGTTTTGCTTCTTCTCCCCTTATAAAGTTCAACTCTTTGAACAGGGTTTTCATCAGTAAAACATTCTCTTAGAATTAAGGATTTTGCATACCTTGGCTTCTCTAAGCTGCCACACCCAGAGCTCTCCTTGTAATGTGCTTTCTCAGGCAGACAAGCTGTTCTATGCAGTGCTCTGCTTTCAGGGCTATCAGGCAAACCCGGTATGGATTTCCACCCTTTGTGGTTCTTAGTGAAGGTATCTCTGTAGCAGGAACTTCCCTTCCTTGTTCCTTGCTGGTTTGATACAATGAACTTACTTGGGCTAGGAGAGTTGCTTTTACCAGGCAAACCGCTTCTTTTGTTTGCTTTGCTATGGACTCCGTCCCAATATGTTTGGCCTCTCTGGACTCTATCCCTTTGAGTGAAACTACTTTGGATTCTGTCTCTTTGAGTTGGCTGCACGTGGAAGCTGTCCTGTTCCAGGTTCCTTTTCCCACAGCTATCCAAACTGCTGCTCCAGGCTGTGCTCCGTCCTGAGCCTCTTGCAGTGATACTTGCTGTGCTTCTGACTATGTTCCTGGTTAGGCTGCTTTCGCCACTCCCGCTGCTTCCACGGCTCTCCTTGCTGCTTTGCCGGCTCTTACTATTGTTTTCCTTGCTGTCCCTCCCTTCTATCATCTGGTTTCCTTTATAAAGGGATTTTTGGTTTGAACATTTTGGGCTTGATCTGAGGTGAAACTGCTTGCTACTAATGCAATCAGTGTCAGAGCACGTTGCTTCTGGCTCTGTGGAACTGCTCATACGCCCTCTGGCTGTGCTGCGCTGGAACTACGCTCTCTGCATCTTCTCAGTTCCATGTAAAACAGGGTTTTTTTCTAAAGCTATTTCTTTCATAGGTTCCGCGTTATGACAGTGTGCAGCGGCAGCCAAGAGAGCAAATAGAATGCTAGGTATCATAAAGAAAGGAATGGAAAATAATACAAAAGATATTATAATGCCTCTATATCGTTCCATGGTGAGACAGCACCTTGAATATTGTGTGCAATTCTGGTTGCCGTATCTTAAAAAGGATAAAGCGTTATTAGAAAAGGTTCAGAAAAGAGCCACCAAAATGGTAAAGGGGATGGAAGGATACTCCTATGAAGAAAGGCTAAAAAGGTTAGGGCTCTTTAACCTGGAAAAGAGACGGCTGAGGGGAAATATGATAGAAGTCTATAAATTAATGAACGGAGTGGAACGGGTAAACGTAGATCGATTGTTTACGTTATCAGAATATAGAAAGACTAGGGGACATGCAATGAAGCTACAGGGTAAACTATTTAAGACTAATAAAAAAAAATATTTTTTCACTCAACGTGTAATCAAACTCTGGAATTTGTTACCGGAGGATGTAGTAAAGGCTGTTAGTGTAGCTGGGTTTAAAAAAGGTTTGGACAAGTTCCTGGAGGAAAGGTCCATAAACCATTATTAAGAAGGGACCCAGGATATCAATGCTTGACCCAGTACAAGCATTGCGGAACCTGTGTCTTTTGGGGAAACTGCTAGGTACGTATGACCTAGATTGGCCACTGTTGGAAACAGGATACTGGGCTTGATGGACCTTGGTCTGACCCAGTATGGCATATCTTATGTTCCTATGACCCCAGATGTACAGGGCTGGTTCTGAGGTCAGCCCTGATGTCCAGGGTCGGCCATGTAGACAGAGGACTGTGGAGCCTGGCAAAATCAAAGAGTTGAGGGGCGCAGGGGGTTCCCTGCAGCCTGACACTGGCCATGGAAGGCCAGATCGAAGGTCAGGCTGTGGAGAAAGAAGTTTATTTTCTGTGATTAGGGATTGCAGCTCCTGAATGGAGCCGCGGTGCCAGGGTGACAAGACACCACGCACTGCAGCTCCATTCAGGAGCCTAGCTAAGCTAGCCGGGAAGTTGGCTGGACATCTAGGATGCCTGAATCGGGGTACATCCCGGACGTCCAGCCACTATGCCGCAATTCCTCTCCTGCGGGGATGTTTAGCCCCTGCGGGAGCAGAATCGGGTGTATCCCCGGGCTGTCTGGATGTCCGGACAGCCCGGGGACACACATCTTGGAATTTGCCTCCACGTGATTCCATTGGCTTATTGTGGGCTGGAGAAGGGAGTGGTGTATGGGATTTTTTATACTTGTTTAAAAACCGCTTATTTCCTTTTTGTTATTTCATGTTTTTGATGTAACTCAGTTCCCTTATTTCTATACAAGTTTACTCCAGGACCAAGCAGGAAGTCAGTCCTCACATATGGGTGACGTCTGCGCCGACGGAGCCCCCATGCGGAGCATTTCCCCAGCTTTCAAAGGAAGCCTTTGGGAATGCAGCGCGCTTGCGTGGTCCCCTTCCCGCCCAAGGGTGCCATCTTGCTCAGTCTCAATTTTTCCGCAGAGCCCGACGGACGTGAGTTTGTGTCACCCGGAAAATTTTGATTTTTTTCTGCGATTTTTCGTATTGTTCTATCCGGTTCGACGCTGGTTCCCCTTCCCGCCTGGGCTCGGTACACCGGTATCGACTCCAGAGTTGTGTTTTTCGGGTTTTGTCCTTTGTGACTAGTGTTCGCGCTCTTTTTGTGTTTTCAGTGGCAGCCCGGTCTTTTGACCTTACAGGTGCCCTTTTCCCCCCGATGGCTGCCAGCAGGTTCAAAAAGTGTGATCGGTGCAAGAAACCTATGTCTCTTACCGACACACATGACTGCTGCCTCCGATGCCTCGAGCCTAACCATGACCCGCTGGCCTGTGGCCCATGCGGCAAAATGTTGAAGGCGCTTCGGAGCCATCAGCATCAACGTGAGAGAATTTTCTCTGACTCCATGTCTGGCCAGGCCCGGACTTCGTCAGAGGCCTCGACATCTCGGGAGTCTGACCCCGAACGCCATTGGAGTTCCTCTGAAAGGGAGTCTCCCTCCCGGGAGCACAGAAGGAAGAAAAAGCTCGCGAGGGCGGCGTTGGTGGAAGCTCCTGGTTCTTCGAGGGCCAGGTCGCGTAGCCCTGACTGCCGCCCCGGGCTCTCGGAGTCGGAGAGGCTTTCCAAGTTACCTCGTGTGGAGCCAGAGTCCCCGAGTCACGTAAGTGCAGTTGTCCTCGTGGACTCTCCCCCAGGGTTGCTGCCGTCGGGCCCCAAGTCGGGGGCTGCTGAGTCTCCCGAGCTTGGACTCAAGTTGACTGCCTTGGAGAGCAGCTTGGCTACCTTCATGGAACAGCAGTGGGTGCTGATCGCAAGTCTGACCGGTGCATCTGCCCCGACCACCGGGACCTCGACGTCTAAGTCGACCCCAGAGACCGAGTCAATGAAGTCTCGAGTCGATCCTCGGTCAAGGTTCCCCTCGACCTCCCGTGCGGAGCCGATGTCGTCGACGCTGACTCCCACAGCATAGCCTCTTCTCCACAGCTGGCTCCACTCAGCACAGGAGGTCGGCTGATTCTGTACGCCTACAGGTGGCCAGCCATCACAGGGGATACCTGGGTCCTCAGCGTAGTCCAAAAGGCCTATTTGCTCCACTTCCACCAGATACCCCCCTCCTACTTTCCAGGGGAGCCTTCAAGATTCTCTCTGCACAGAAACCTCCTCCTTCAGGAGTTGGCAAGTCTTCTAAAGGAACAGGCGGTGGAACCGGTGCCTCACCACCTGAAAGGGCAAGGCTTCTACTCCAGGTACTTTCTGGTACCAAAAAGGACAGGAGGCCTCCAGCCTATCCTAGACTTGCGAAACCTAAACAAGTTTATGGAGAGGCAAAAGTTCAAGATGCTTACCCTTGGGATACTGCTGCCTTACCTCCAGCAGGGAGATTGGCTATGCTCCTTAGACCTAAAGGATGCTTATACTCACATTCTCATCCATCCAGATCACAGACAGTATCTCAGATTTGTGGTGGGAGGAAACCATTTCCAGTACAGAGTACTTCCCTTTGGCCTAACTTCTGCCCCCAGGGTTCTCACCAAATACCTGGTGGTGGTGGCGGCCTCTTTCAGGAATCAGGGAATTTTTGATTTCCCATACCTGGACGACTGGCTCATCAGGGGCCAGTCTCTTCAGGAGCCAGACAAGCCACTCTTCACACTGTCTCTCTTCTTCAGCATCTGGGCTTTGTCATAAACTACGCAAAGTCCACTTTGCTCCCCTCACAGAACCTAGAGTTTATAGGGGCAAGATTAGACACTCTGCAGGCAAGAGCTTACTTGCCCGAGGACAGGGCCCACAGATTGATGGACTTGGCCAACCAGTTCCAAAGCAATTCTCAGGTTTCCGCCAGGCAATTCCTGTGGCTCCTGGGCCACATGGCATCCACGGTGCATGTGACTCCGAATGCCCGTCTGCACATGCACATGCTCAGTGGTGCCTCAGAGCTCAGTGGGTGTAGGCCACAGGTGACCTCCGAGACAGAGTAAAGGTGTCCAAACCATTTTTGGGCTCCCTGCAGTGATGGTTACATCTCCCAAACCTTCTCGGGGGGGGGGGGGTACCTTTTCAGGCCCCAGCACACACAAGGGTACTGACGACCGATACTTCCTTAAAGGGTTGGGGTGCACAATGCCAGGGCACGTGCACTCAAGGCCTCTGGTCTCCTCAGGAGGCCACACAGCAGATCAAGCTTTTGGAGCTGTGAGCAATCCGCTTAGCTCTACAGACTTTCTCATGCCCTCTCTCACCAGTCTGTCTTAATTCAGACAGACAATCAGGTGGCAGTGTTCTATGTGAACAAGCAAGGGGGCACAGGGTCCAGACGCCTATGTCAGGAGGCGTAGGCCCTTTGCTCCCTTGCTTTGAGAAACATGCCTTGTTTGACTGCAGTGTATTTACCTGGTCAGGAGAACTTCTTGGCAGACAAACTAAGCAGGATTCTCCAGCCTCACAAATGGCAGTTGCATCCACTGGTGGTCCAGCAGATCTTTCTACGATGGGGACTTCCATCCATCGATCTCTTTGCAAGTGCACTGAACCGTCAGCTGCCCAGGTTTTTCTCCAGACAGCTGCATCCCCTGAGAATGGCAGCAGATGCGTTTCTGATCTCTTGGTCTACGGGCCTCCTGTATGCGTTTCCTCCCACGCCCCGAACTCTGTTCAAGATTCTACGGGAGAAGGCCTCGGTGATTCTGGTAACCCCCAGATGGCCGAGGCAGCCGTGGTTTCCACTTCTTCTGCAGCTGGCATTGGAAACTCCATTCCCTCTGGGGTTGCAACCCGATCTCCTGTCTCAGGATCAGGGTTCCCTTCTGCACCCCAATCTCAGATCCCTCAATCTGATGGCCTGGCTGCTTAAAGGATAGTGCTAGCTCCCTTGCTTCTACCTAGGGAAGTTGAGGAAGTGGTCGTGGTCTTGGCCTCTAGGAGGCAATCCACCAGAAAGTCCTATGCCTTCAAGTGGCGTAGGTTTTCATTATGGTGTGCTCAGCACAATGAAGATCCTTTCTCCTGCCTTGTGCGAGTAGTACTACTACTACTACTACTACTACTACTAATACTTACTTCACCTGTCAGACCTGGGCCTTAAGTCCAACTCTGTTCGGGTCCACCTCAGTGCTCTCTCAGCACACCACTCACCGGTGGAGGGGCAGTCTGTCGGTTCACCCCTTGGTGTCCCGCTTCCTCAGAGGCCTGCTTTTGCTCAAGCCTCTGATTCATCCACCTGCCACTGAGTGGGATTTGAATGTTGTCTTGCAACAACTTACTTGCCCACTGTTTGAGCCGATGGCTACTTCTCATCTACGCTACCTCTCTTGGAAGGCTCTCTTCCTGGTAGCTCTTACTTCGGCTAGACGTGTGAGTGAACTACAAGCTCTGGTATCTGATATACCGTACTGTGATAAGGAAGCTTATCATAGCTCAGGAAGGAGCTATAGAAAAGGTGAAGTGACTCTGAACAAGCAACCTGTCAGTTCTGGTAGAAATAAGAAAACAGAATTTTCCCATAAAAGACTACCAGTCCCAGAATGCACCAGGTTTCCAACAGGTTTCCCCACCTCTATTCGAAACATCACTTACCTAATTGACTTCAGGAAGGCATTAAAGCAGCACCTATTCACCACATACTACCCTGAATCCAGCACTAGTAATCATACATATGCCCCCTCAGACAATCACTCATTACAATTAAACAATCAGACTCAGCATGAAAAAGGATAATCAACTGATCGCTCAGAAGATACCCACTGAAATGGAATCAGGACCCCCAGTGTAAATAAGATGTAGATATGTTATACAATGTACATAGTTCCCCCCAGTTACTTCCAAGTTGATCTCCTGTTTATTGTAAATACAACTCAGGGTTCCTGTGTTGTATGGTTGATGTTGAATGTAAACCGCTCTGATCTAAAATAGAGCGGTATAGAAGAACTGTTAAATAAATAAATAAATAAACAGCCATTAGAGGAGCTGAAGTGGGGAAACGTGTGTTCAATCAGGAGGGCTATGAGGTAATCCCCAAGCACTCATCTCATAGGGCAGGGCCTGATTCAGCACAGCTGCGCTGTGCTAAGGTGGAGCACTCATCAAAGCAGAATAAAGGTAGAGTTTATTCTACAGAGAATTATCCTCATCCTCAGGATCAGCTTGGAGATCCTCATCTTGGACAGCTTCATCATCTGGAGGATCATCAGAAGCAGAAGCCAAACCGGACGGACAGAGAGGGCAAGAAACCCTTTGGAAGAAAGAAGAGAAAAGCATTTGGAAGGTCTAAAGGAGTCCAGAGCAGTACGTATACTGGGAGACATTCAAAAGGCCAGCATACACCATTGAACTGGGGAAAGCCAGAGGAGTGGTGCTGCAGGGCTAGGAATCTCCAGACGGTACCTGTGAGGGAGACGGCTGCACGTGGAAGGGACCCTAAGACCCGTGCCAGAAGGTATGTGAAGAGAGATCCAGTGTCCAGGGATCTGGATTGGAAGGCTGGACATAAGAACTGGACTACATACTGGCCAGGCTATTTAGAGAGGAACTCTAACAGCAATGGAAGCTCAGGTATGAACACTGATCTATGCCCTAGCTATAACCTTGAAAGACAGCAGGGAAACAAGTATTCTCCTGAAAGTGCTCCATTGAGAAATTCATCTGTGCCAATCCCTGATATTGAACCCATGATTGTTGAAGAAGTGGAAGGAGAAGTCTTAGATATAGGCTGTGAATATATGGATTGCTCTCTGTCTAAACTCCTTTGGTAATTTTCTGTTATAAGGTACAACAACCATCAGAAAGAAATACAAACTTGTTCTTTAATCTACTCAGAAAAGCTACTGAGTAGGATTTTGAGCCATGCAGTAGAAAGCAAGCCAGCTAAGGGGTTTCAGCTGGGTAACTGCTAGCAATTGAGCCTTACCTAATTGCTTGTGAGCTCTGAGGGAATCACTTCTGAGTCTATGTGGGAAGATATAAGAAGTTAACCTGAAAAGAACAGTTTTTCCCTTCTTTGTGGATTTTGTTTGTTGTTTGATACATTGCTAAGAAAATATTAGCTAAAGCCTACAGAAAAGACCAGTTTGTTACCAACCAGGTCTTTATTCTTTTGCTTTGATTGCCTGACAAGTTCAGCTGTTGTTTTCCTGATTTTGTTTTTCTAAGTTAAACACTGAAAGCAAGTATCCTGTTTTATGTGCTACCAAGCATATCTGTGTTGGGAGAAATAACCCCATAAATAAATATCTTATTGGCTTTACACTCAAGCACAACTAATTATTGTGAGCAGCTGTGTCTGGTGTGAATGGACTGCATTTCCCACAATCCCTTGCAAATCATATTGATATATGCACTTGCCAAGACTGTGAACATTCTCACCCAGGCAGCCGTCTGACAGTACACATGGTTCTATAGGAACAGGGTGGTCCTATGGACCCATCCGAAGTTCCTTCCAAACGTTGTCTCCTCCTTCCACCTCAACCAGGAGGTGGTTCTTCTGACCTTTTTTCCCAGGCTGCATACCAGCCGGGCTGAAACAGTCTTGCATACCCTGGACTGTAAGAGGGCGTTGTCCTTCTACACAGAAGGTACGCGGAGGCACCGAAGGGCTACTCAGCTCTTCGTCTCCTTTGACCCTAATAAACTGGGGTTGCCTGTCTCCAAGCGTACATTGTCCACTTGGGTAGCAGATTGTATCACCTGAGCGTACAAGGCAGCCGGTCTCCCCTTGCAGGGTTGAGTCACGGCCCACCGTGTCAGGGCGAAGGCCGCGTCAGTAGCTCATCTCCACTCTGTTCCGTTGGCAAACATCTGCCGGGCCGCTACTTGGTCTTCAAGCCAGACGTTTGCAGCCCACTACTGCCTCGAGAGAGAGTCCCGAAGGGACAGTGCTCTCGGACAGGCGGTACTCCTCAATCTCTTTGAGGTTTAGGCAACTCCTACCCTCCGGCCCTTGTTTCGGGCTACCATACAGGGGCGTTCTCAGAGGCTATTCTTATCACGGATGCTGAGGCTCTTCAGAGGGAGTCATTTTTTGCAGCTTTGGGTTCCCAGTAGCTTAGAGCTGGGGAGTCCCATACGTGAGGACTGACATCCTGCTTGGTCCTGGAGAAAGAGTAGTTACTCACCTGTAACAGGTGTTCTCCAGGAGCAGTAGGAATCAGTCCTCACGACCCTCCCTCCTCCCCTGGAGTTGCAGTCATATACTTCATTTAGATTTTTTTTGCTGTCTTTTAGCACTACTTAAAATAATAAAAAAAAATATTATCTAACATTTTACAATTAATTCCAAGCATAAAGATTATGCTATGTTATCAGACTGAGCAAGATGGCATCCTTGGGCTGGAAGGGGACCGCACAGGCGCACTGCATTCCCAAAGGCTTTCTTTGAAAGCTGGGGAAATGCTCCGCACGGGGACTCCATCGGCGCCGACGTCACCCATATTTGAGGACTGATTCCTACTGCTCCTGGAGAACACCTGTTACAGGTGAGTAACTACTCTTTATGCTTGGAATTAATTGTAAAATGATAGATAATATTTTTTTTTATTATTTTAAGTGGTGCTAACCTTTGTAATTCCTTTCTTCCTTTCCCTAGATAAAAAAGTCATCATATTTAATGTCCTTGCAAAATATCTCCTATAAAATTCACTTTTTTAAAGAAATATGTTGCAATGCAATGTGTGCCTTCAAGTCAATGCTGACTTCTGACAACCCAGCAGCTCCTTGGTTTTCTTGGCTGTGTGACCAGAAGTAGATTGCCAGTCCTTTCCTCCAAGGCAATGAAAGGTTAAGTGACTTGCTTAAGGCCACAAAGACTTCTGGTGGGAATCAAACCCCCTGGTCTCTTGTTTACCAAGCCAGTGCTTGAACCACTAGGGCTATTCCATTAGTTTACAGCTCAAAAAGTAACCCATCATGGTGTTTGATTGGCTTTGTAGGGAATTTCATATTGCTCTACACAGGAGGCTGAGGTGTTCTTTTGAATGAATAAAAGCCGTAGTTTGGTTTAAAACATTTTTTTTTTGCAAATTTTTATTTATATAAAGAAACATACAGCAAAACAAAAGGAAACAACAACAAATGAGAATAACTTCTCATCTGAAACCAGAAAAAAAATAAACATATCATAATAATAGCCCACATCCAGGAAGAGCTCTATAAGAATACTAAACAAAATGCAAATCTGATCAAAACCTGGTAAAGATCTCCCAAACCAACAAGAGAAAAATCAGTAATAGACTAGCATGAAATAAAGCTATATTTAAACAGGAGCTAAAACTAAACTTTCTCTTTCAAAAATTCCAATAGTTGAGCTATCTCCCCAAACACATATCGTTTATCCTGAAAGATTATGTGGCATTTGCATGGAAATTTCAGATAAAACGAAGCTCCCATGGCCAAAACGCATAGTCGGATCTCTAAAAAAGCCTTCCGACGCCGCTGAGTGGCCCTGGAAACATCGGGGAAAATCTGAACACATTGACCACAAAATTTCTCGAGTTTCTTCCTAAGATATGCCCGAAAAATCCTTTGTCTATCTAGGTCTGAGGCTAGCGTGACCAATAAAGTGGCTCTCGAAGATATCTCGTCCTGAGAAGACTCTAAAAATTCAGAAATATTCAATGAAGGCAAAGCCTTGGGATCACCCTGAGAACCTTTCTCCTAAGAAACAGCTGCGGAAATTAAATCTCTAGTAGGGAGGTAATAAATGTTTAACAGATCAATTGATTCCACATCAGATATCAACAACACATCCTTCAAGTATTTGTGAAAAAGAATAACAGGTGTAAGATAATGTGTTTTAGGAAAATTTAAGAGACGGAGATTCCTCGCACGCAAGGAGTTCTCTAATAATTCATCTTGACGATGCAATGAAGTAACATCTTGAACCAAAGCATCAAGAACTCCCTGCTGCGAGGTAAACCTCTCATCTTGTGATTCAACAAACTTTTCCACAGTCAACAATCTAGAATCTTGATTAGACAACTTTTCCACCGTTTCTTTCGTAAAAACAGAAATTCTTTGCAGGGATAAATCCAAGGCTGACTCCATCTTTGATAACATAGCCCAAAGATCTTTTAAAGAAACATTTTCTGGAGGGACACGAGGCTCCCCAGGAACAGGAAAAACAACAACTGAAGGAAGTGGAGGAGGCAGAGTTTCAAGTTTAGGCTCAATCCGCAAAAAGGAGGAAGAAAGTATAGGCTCCCCAATCTCAGAGTGAACAAGACTAGCCTTAGAGGAAACTCCAGTAGTGGATTTTTGCTCTTTCATAGTTGGGGTTGAGTCCTTCAACTGCGGGGAAATATCAGAAGATACAGTACTCACGGTTGACTTTTTCTCAGTACCAATATCCAACTCTTGAGTATCAGGCAACAGTCTCCCGACTTGTACATGGGCATCCATTGGGCCCACTACCCTACCTGCTTTTGGTACTGCAGCCGGCAAAGGACGTTTCTTCCTTTTCCCCATCAATGAGGACTCCACTCGCCGAAAGCGCACCGAAGGGGCGCCAAAGGGGCGTGACCTGCCCCTTTGGTCACGCGCCATGGGCACGCGCCCGCTACGCATCCCGCGTTGGGGGCAGGATATTATAGCCCTTCAATCAAGCGGCCCCAATGAGAGGAGCAGCCGCGGGTCACCAAGCCAATCATATAGCAAGTTCAGCAGGTAAGAAACAAGGAGACTCCTCGGCATCCCGCGTTGGGGGCAGGATATTATAGCCCATTCAATCAAGCGGCCCCAATGAGAGGAGCAGCCGCGGGTCACCAAGCCAATCAGATAGCAAGTTCAGCAGGTAAGAAACAAGGAGACTCCTCCGGCTTAAAACATTATTGATGTAAAGTCTGTGCTACAGCTCCCACAGTAGCCTTTATAAAAATGATCCATATGCAGTACATTCGGGCTCCTGTGTCATGTAGCAAGAGTGGGACTAGACATGCCATGCCTTCCCTTGGTCCAAAGAGGAGAGAGACAGCAAGTACTTGCCCAGTTCCTTATCGTTCCTCCAGTTCAGTCCTCCACCTCTGGGTTGTGTACCTCCTCCTGCAGCTTGGAGACCAGGCATGTCAAAATCGTTACATCACTGGATGTAGCCTGCTGGTCTCTCCCATCATCCCCCAGTGTATCCAGTCTCCATGCAGCAGGAGGATGTAGTGAGCCTAGGTGCTGGGCTCACTTGAGGAACGGATAAGGAGCAGTTAGGGTAGCTCTTTAAATTTAGGTTTAGCTTTTTGTTTGATCCTATGGTTTACATTTAAATTTCTTTTTAGTGACTTGCTTTAAAAAAAAAAAAAAAAAAAGGGAAGCCTGTGTCAGGGCTTGAACCAACCACTGCCTGCCTCCTTCACTTTCTTTATTCTAGCTACGTACCAACTTTCCTTAGCAGCTCGCCACTCCTTCCTGAACCGAGTGGAGCCCTGCGGCCCACAACATGAGCCTCTGCCAGCCCCGGTCTGTCTTTCTTCCTTGGGGTGAATTGCAGAGGGAAGACAAGCCCACTCGTGGCCAGCCACTCGCTCTTGAGCAGGAGCAGACCGGCACGAGGTAAGCCATCTTGGTTAAATTCAGAGAGTGGGAAGTTGAAGCGGGGGGCCCACACTGTGATCGGAACGCAGGTTGGAGGCTTGGGCAGTTAGTTTTCACAGGAGCGGGGATTTGGTGCCAAATTGCCATTGTTTTTTGCTGCAGCAGCTATTTTGTTTCTACACGCTTAGCTGCATGGCAGTCTCCCGCATCTCGGTTCGCAGCGGAGCTTAGTGCAGCTGCTGATCCCCGCAGTTAAGGTTATTTTAATTTAAATTTAATTTGTTTTTTGTTTAGAGTTTATTTTCTTTTATTTCTTAGCTTGTTCAAGCTCTGTAGAACTTATTTTGGGAGCTGTAGGCTGAGTTCTTATTCCTCTTCGGGTTTATAAAAAACAGGGGATCTGGGATACCGAGCTTTACTGGCAATTAGAAGGTTAGTGTAGGTGGCCCTTACTTCTGTAGCGTGCCAGCGGATCTACGAAGGACATCACGCTCTCAGTGCCTAGTGTATGGCAGTCATATCAGTCCTTGAAACACAGTATCAGAGGCGGGAATCTGACGGGGGTGGGCAGCAGCTTCCTCCTCTATGGAACAGCAGATAGTGGATCAGATGCAGAAGTCATGCGGAGCTGCGGCAACGGCCGAAGGAGAGTTAAAGGAGGAAGTTCAGCTGTTGGTGGCGCTGGAGGGGACCGCAGGGTCCAGTGTATCAACTCTGCCCTCTACGGTCGCAGGACCCCCGCTGGGGGATTTCTCACTGGGTTTCGTTATAATCATGCATGACGCCTATTGTTTGTGACAGCAAGGCAAGGTGCCTGTGTCAATGCCCCTTCCAACACCAACACCGGTGAAGCAGACATGGGCAGAGGAGGGCATCGACAAGGAGGCGAAAGCGCCCAAGAGGGCTCGGCCAATGGATCACCCACCTGCAGACACAGGGTGGGCGGAGGCAGAGGAGGCCGAGTTCGAGCTTGAATCTGCAATGGGGGAGCTTGAGGAAGGTGAAATTCCGGAACCTGAGGATCAGGCAAGAATCATTCGGGTCATCCGGAAGGACGAACTTACGGCACTTATCACAGAATCCCTTCAGGCGCTCAATCTAACTGTTCAAGCGGTGAGAGAATCTCAGGTGGTGTTCTGGTTCACCGGGTAGTTGATCGGATGATACAAAATGAGTGGGATCTCCCAGAAGCGGGTCTAAAGGGTGCAAGGCCAAGAACAGGCTCTATCCCTTGGCAGATAAGGACAAGGAGAGGTTTCGCTCCCCACGAATTGATGCAGCGCAGTGTCTGCGGTTACGAAGAAGACCACTATTCCAGTAGAGGGCAGCACTGCTTTAAAGGATGCGCAGGATAGGAAGATAGATGGTTTGCTGAAACAGGCCTTTGAGGCAAATGCTCTTTCCTTGCAAGCATCTATTTGCGGAGCTTGGGTAGCGAGAGCGTGTCTTCAGTGGTCACAACGCCTGCGGCAATCTTCTCGGACGTTGTGCAAGGTGTCCCATATGAAATCGGGATCGGCATATCTCGCTGATGTTCACTACAATTTGATTTGGGCACTAGTGAATAGTATGTCATCATTGGTAGCCGCCAGGCATTACCTGTGGTTAAGGAATTGGGCGGCTGAAGGTTCGTCCAAGTCGCGACTTAGCAAGCTCCCCTTCAAGGGTAAGCTTTTGTTTGGGGAAGATCTGGACAAGTTAGTCAAAGATTTGGGAGAGTCCAAAGGGGGCAGACTTCTAGAAGAAAGCCTAAGCAGGGAAAGTCTATGCCAGCATTTCGGGGTCAATTTAGAGATTTCAGGAGATTCCATACGTCTCGATTAGGAGGATTCCAGAGAGGCAGATTTGCTCGTAGAGCCCAGGGGTTTCATGAAGCAGGAAGAGGTTTCGCAGCAGCTTCCGCAGGGACAAGTCGGAAGTCACAATGAAACGAGGCGGGCCTCGGTGGGAAGCCAACTGATTGGGGGGCGGCTTCGGGAGTTCCTTCCTGCCTGGGCCCAGATAACTTCTGACCAGTGGGTGTTGGAAATAATCCGAGAAGGTTATGCCCTCGAGCTGGCTTTTCCGGTCCGGGACTCATTGTGCTTTCGCCATGCAGAGGGCGACAGAAAACGCTGGCGGTGTGTCAAACATTGGATTGCCTGCTACGATTGGAAGCGGTGGTGCTGGTGCTGTTAGCAGACTACGGCATCAGTCGTTTCTCCATTTATTTCATGGTGCCAAAGAAAGACGGCTCCCTCCAGCCCATTCTAGATCTAAAAGGGGTGAATCATTGTCTGCGAGTCCCGCATTTCCGGATGGAAACCTTGCGATCGGTCATTGTGGCAGTTCGCAAAGGAGAATTCTTGACGTCCCTCGATCTCACGGAAGCATATTTACATGCCCCAATCAGAGCAGCTCATCAAAAGTTCCTAAGATTCGCCCTTCCCTGGGGACAATATCAGTTCCAAGCGTTACCATTCGGGCTGGCGATGGCGCCATGCACATTCACCAAGATTATGGTGGTTGTGGTGGCGGCGTTGAGAAAGCAAGGCATTCTAGTTCATCCTTATCTCGACGATTAGTTGATCTGAGCAAAATCCAAGGCCGAGAGTCTGCAGGCTATGGACAAAGTGGTGAAGTTCCTGCAGGGTCTCGGATGGGTAGTCAATCCGGTCAAGAGCCAGCTAGTCCCATCCCAGGTGCTTGAATATCTGGGGGTGCGGTTCGATACTCAGAGAGGAGCTGTGTTCTTACCGGAGAGACGGGCTCAAGCTCTACGACAGCTGGTATGCAAATTCAGAACAACTCCGGCTCCATCAGCGTGGAGTTATCTTTGCATCCTAGGGATGATGGCAGCAACTTAGAGGTGGTCCCGTGGGCCAGAGTCCATATGCGGCCACTGCAAAGGGCACTGCTGCGCCAGTAGTCCCACCAGACCGATTCACTAAACCAACGTCTTCCCTGTCCCCTCCGAGTCAGGGAGTCCCTTCAGTGGTGGCTTCGCCCAAGATCTCTGAAGGCAGGTATACCTCTGGAGCAGCCATTCCTCTGGAGCAGCCGCAGTGGCTCCCTTTACTGACGGACGCAAGTTTCGTGGGATGGGGGGCACATTGCGGGGATCTCTTTGCACAAGGGACTTGGACCAGCCAGGAAGGTCACTGGTCGATCAATCAGCTCGAGCTACGAGCGGTGTTTCTTGCGCTACAGTCTTTCGAAGCCGCGGTGACAGACTGGGCGGTGTGTGTGCTGTCAGACAATTAAGCAGCCTTGGCCTACATCAACCAGCAAGGCAGAACGAGAAGTGTGGCCATGGAAGAGGAAGCAGAGGCATTGTTCGCTTGGGTGGAACCGTGACTACAAGCAATCTCGGCGGCACACATTACAGGAAAGGACAATGTAATGGCGGCTTTTCTCAGCAGGGTCCGGGTGGATGCCGGGGAATGGGAGCTACATCCGGAGGTGTTTGCTCAGATTGTCCGCAGGTGGGGACAGCCGATTATGGCTCTTATGGCAACCTTCCAGTCAGCGAAAGCCAGTTGCTTCTTCAGCAGGCGGCGAGAGAGGATGTTGGAAGGGATCAACGCTCTGATACATCATTGGCCGTCATCCAGACTTCTTTGTGTGTTTTCCCCATGGGCACTCATAGGGCGAGTGGTTCAGTGCATCGAGGCTCATTGAGGAAAGGTGCTGTTGGTGGCTCCGCACTGGCCAAGGCGTCCATGGTATGCCGATCTGGTTCGATTGATCGACGGGGATCCTTGGAGATAACCAGTGTCGGAGGATCTGTTGCTTCAGGGTCTGCTTCGAATGCCTTAGGTGCATCGGTTCTCGCTTATGGTTTGGCCATTGAAAGGGTGAGGTTAAGGAGAAAAGGTTATTCGGGGGCAGTCATTGCAACCTTACTTCAAGCCAGAAAGAGTTCCACATCCCTGGCATATGTGTGCATATGACGTATTTTCGAGGACTGGTGTTCCCGGCATCAGGTGCGAGCGGCCACGGTCTCTGTTCTCTATAGTGTTAAGTTTCCTTCAAGACGGATTTGATAAGGGACTGGCTGTCAGTTAAGGGTTCAATTGGCAGCCCTGTCTTGCTATAGAGGTAAGGTCCAGGGAGTGGCCCTAGGTGCTCACGTAGATGTGTTACGTTGTCTTAGAGCAGTGTCTCGCTTCGGCCCTCTTGTAGAATACTGGTGCTGCCATGGGATCTCAACTTGGTTTTAGGGGCCTTAGTTCAGGAGCCCTTTGAACCGTTACACTAGGCATCGGTTAACCAGTTCTGTCCTTTTTGCCAAAGGTAGTGTCTCCGTTTCACCTGAATCAAGCTGTTTCCTTACCAGTGTTAGGATCGATGGAGGAGGACACCTCAGATCATAGTTTGCGCCGCTTGGACATAAAGAGAGTGTTGCGGCAGTATTTAAAGGTATCGGAAACCTTCCATAAGTCATTAGTTATCCGTGCTGTTTGGAGGACCCCATAAGGGCGAAGGGGCGGTGAAAGCATCAATTTCCAGATGGATTCGAGAAACAATTGAGTCAGCATATATTTTGCAAGGTCGACCTGTGCCAGTGGGTTTGCTGGCTCACTCTACTAGGGTGCAAGTGACTTCATGGGCGGAGCACAGTTTGGTTCCACCAGTAAAAATTTGCAGAGCGGCTACCTGGTCGTCTCTTCATACTTTCAGTAAGCACTACAGCTTGTAAGTTCTAGCATCGAACGATGCTTGTTTCGGGTCGGCGGTGCTGCGATCTGGGTGGAAAGGTCCCTCCCAATGATTACTGCTCTGTTACATCCCAGAGGTGGAGGACTGAACTGGAGGAACGATAAGGAAATGTAAATTACACTTACCTGGTAATTGTTGTTCCTTGAGGAACTCCAGTTCAGTCCTCATTCCCGCCCGGGGATGGTTTCTTCAAGAGCTAAGTTTCGTTTTGGAGGGAGTACCAGTCTCTGAGTAAGTAAAATTCTGTTATGGTCTCGGGATCACTCTGGATCTTTCTATCTGATTTTCTCTCTCTCTTTTCTCTTTCTATTCCCTGTTTCTGACTAGGTTCAGAGGGGGAAGGGGAAAAGGCAGGAATCAGTTCCCCTTCTTACAGGAGGGGGGGAGGTCTGTTATATGTTAAGTTTTTAGTTGGTTGAGTATAAAGTTGAATTTCTTATGATAGCTACTTATTTGTTGCTCCTTTGAGTCTGATTTGTCAATAGTTCACTGGGGGCTGATGGGAGAGACCAGCAGGCTACATCCAGTGATGTCACGATTTTGATATGCCCAGTCTCCAAGCTGCAGGAGGAGATACACAACCCAGAGGTGGAGGACTGAACTGGAGTTCCTCAAGGAACAACAATTACCAGGTAAATTTAATTTACATTTCTTACATGGAGCTGAGAACTTTTTTCCTGAAATTTACTTTAAAATTACTAACTCACATTTTTTGTACTTGTTCACTTCTATATTTCGAATGACAAAATGCCAGTCTTTATTCCTAAGATTCTTTCCATTTTTGTACGTGTAGAAATAATCTCCTAAGAGTACTAACATGGCAACCACAATCCTTTGCTGTTTGGATTTATTACTAGCTATTTCTAAAATGAAATGTGCATTAAGTAGCCTGTTTTTGTCATAACATTTTATTAACATACAGTATCTCCTATAACACTTTTGTGATCTAGAAAGCTCATGTATTGCAGCAGGATTTCTCTTGTTAATTCAAATAAAAAGCATCTCAACCTAGAAAGCCTTTCTTCTGTGCAGTAAGTTTACAGCATCTAGTATTCCAAGGTGGTCACCCATCCAAGTACTAGCCAGACCTAACCCTGGGGCTGGGTCGCCAGGATCCGGCATTGACTCGACAACACACACTTTACATTTTTCAACCTACAAAGAATCCAGTTTTCTTCACACTTAATACATCTCCTAGAATCTGGCATATATGGATAAACGAGCCTGGGGAGAGGAGTTGGTAGGAAGGGATTCAAAACTGGAAAAGATTTAGCTTTAAATGGATTTGGAAATGCAGCTGTTCCTTAACGTCCCTCCAGTCTAGTCCTGGACCTCTAGGTTGCGCACCTCTCACAGCAGCTTGGAGACTGAGAAACGTCATCCTTTTGTGATGACGATGGTATACCCTCCCAGGAACCGCCTCCTCATCCCAGTTAACTCAGTCTCCAAGCAGCTGGAGGATGGAGGAGCCTGGAGGTCCGGGTTCCACAGAGGGGACAATTAAGGAGAGTTAGTTGTTAGGGACTTTTAAAAGTACAATTTTCTCTGCTGGGGGAGGGCAAGTATTGAGGTGTTTCCTCCTCCTTTAATTTTCCTCCTCCCCCCCGGCCCTCAGTTCAGTAAGAATTGCTTGGATCCCTCGGGCTACCTTGGTTTCAGGTGTGGAGTTCAGGCTGACTGAAGCCGGGGGGGAGGGGCGGGGCTCTTGCAGAACCGTCAGTCAGCGATTGCAGAAGACTTGCCTGCTTACGCTGCGAAGATCTGCAGACGGCTGGAGCATGGCGCGGGGACGGTGGGCCCTGCCTTTCCTCTGCCCCGACACTGTCAGCAGCTTCATTCGGGAGGTCAGAGAGGCGGCCGCAAAGGGAGAAAATCAGCGCCACTCTCTCTCGTTCAGCCGCGCCCGCTCCCAGCGCTCTTGCAACTGCTCATTGCTAGAGCAGAACGGCAGTTTCGATGGAGCGCAGGAAGGGAAAGCGATTTTGGTTCCCTCAGCCTCTCCGGTTCCCGACGAGGTAGCTGGTAATTTGGAGGAACGGAGAGAGATTAAAAGGGAAAGATAAAGCCGTCTTGGCCATATAAAAGTAAGGAGGAAGTGTATTTCCTCAGAGCGGGGGCCTAATCGCGTGGCAATCGCGCGGGAAACGCCAACGGCTCAGCAGGCCCTGTGGAGGCTTCTGCTTTGCACGGGAAGCCTCCCTTTCAGTAGAAACTCGACGTTTTTCAGGTTAAGGGGTATTGGTAGTTATTGTTTTACTGCTTTATTGGGGTTTTTTTGTTTGTTTTTAAACAATAAAACAATAAAAGGGTTTCTGCACGTGTTAAGGGACTCCACAGCCTCTATAAGGAGGTATGTCGTCTAGACCGCATTGTTTGGTCTGCAGTTCTAAGAGGGGCACTGTGGCAGAAAGCACAGTTACTTACCTGTAACAGGTGATCTCTGGGAACAGCAGGAATTAGTCCTCACTTATGGGTACGTCGGTACCGACGGAGCCTGCGCGGGAAAGCTCCCCAGCTTCCCAGAAAGGAAGCTTTTGGGGCCTCCCACTGCACATGCGCGCTGCCTTCCCGCCTTCCTGACCAGCTCTCCTCAGTTCGAGTTTATAGCTGAGACAATAGAGAGAGGAAAGGAAGATAGATAGAAGATACAACTCCTAGGGGAGGTGGGTGGGTTGTGAGGACTAATTCCTGCTGTTCCCAGAGATCACCTGTTACAGGTAAGTAACTGTGCTATCTCCAGGAACAAGCAGGAATAAGTCCTCACTTATGGGGACTCCCTAGCTAAGATGCCTGGGAGATCCCCTTCCAAGGGTTCGCCCTCTTCGTATGGATCTCAGGCATCCATCCTGGGAAGGTGGGCAGGAGTTGTTCAAGTATGGAACAGGTGTTTGAGGACAGCCTGACCAAACAAGGCATCCCGGCGGGAGTCCTTGTCCAAGCAGTAATGGGCTGTGAAGGTATGAACCGAGGCCCATGTGGCGGCTCGACAGATCTGATCTATGGATACAGAGTGAAGATGAGCCATAGAAGTGGCCATGGCTCTCACATTGTGAGCTGTGACATGGCCTTCCAGAGAAATATTTTTACTCTGGTAAGCAAAGGAAATACACTGAGCAATCCAATTGGAAAGTGTACGTTTGGAGACTGGAAGTCCCAAATGAGAAGGATCAAAAGCCACGAAAAGCTGGGAAGACTTTCGATGTGGCTGAGTCCTGTTGAGGTAAAAGGCAAGAGCTCTTTTACAATCTAGAGTATGAAGGTTCCTCTCTACACTGGATGCATGAGGAGCTGGAAAAAGGACAGGTAGATATACCTCTTGATTAAGATGAAAAGGCGAGACCACTTTGGGCATAAAGTGGGGATCCGTCCTAAGGATCACCTTATCATGATGAAACCTTGTATAAGGTGGATGAGCCACTAAGGCCTGTAGTTCACTGATGCGGCGAGCCGAAGTGACTGCAATAAGGAAAAGGACCTTCCAGGAAAGAAATTTCAAGGAGGTAGAAACCAACGGTTCAAAAGGTGGCTTCATAAGCTGACCTAGAACTAGGTTCAAGTCCCATGCTACTGGAGGAGGTCGGATGGGAGGCTTAGTTAGAGTCAGGCCTCTCATGAACCTTGCAATAAGCGGATGAGAGGAGACAGGTTGTCCATTTATAGGTTTTAAGGATGCTGCAATAGCACTCAAATGGACTCTTACTGAATTCGTCTTAAGGCCTGCATTAGAAAGATGCAGGAGATAGTCTAGTAGAGAATTCAAAGGAAGTGCTAGAGGGTCAAGACCCTGTTGAGCACACCAAATGGAAAAGCGTTTCCATTTGAAAGCATAGGAGCGCCTCGTGGAGGGTTTCCTAGAGGCATGAAGGATATCTTTCACTGGTTGAGAAAGATTGAAGTCATGAAGGCTTAGGCCTTCAGTAACCAAGCTCTGAGGTGTAGGGACTTGGGGTTTGGGTGCCACAAAGTCCCCTCCTCCTGAGACAGAAGGTCTGGCGCAGCTCCCAGGTCCAGAGAGGGTCCCTGGGAGAGATGCAGAAGTAGAGGGAACCACACTTGGCATGGCCAGCGTGGAGATATGAGGATCATCGATCCGTGATCTCTCTGGAGTTTGAACAGAGTCTTGGGAATCAAAGGAATGGGTGGAAAGGCATATAGGAATTCCTGACCCCAATGCAGGAGAAAGGCGTCGTTGGCCTGAGCTCCCTGACACGGATTCCTGGAACAGAACCGGGGAAGTTTGGCATTCCACGGACTTGCAAAGAGGTCTATGTCCGGGGTTCCCCATTCCTGAAAGATTCTGCGTATCTGGTCCATATGTAGGGACCATTCGTGTGGAAGCAGAACTTGACTGAGTCTGTCTGCCCGAGAGTTTTGAACCCCTGGAAGATAGACTGCCAGAAGATGAATTTGATGCTCTCTGGCGAAGGCCCATAATCTGAGAGCTTCGTTGCAAAGCGACAGAGAGCCTGTCCCTCCTTGTTTGTTTATGTAGAACATGGCCACCTGATTGTCTGTCTGGACTAGGACGGTCAGGTTGACTAGGAGGGTATGGAAGACTTTGAGGGCAAAGAAGATTGCTCGCAGTTCCAGGAGGTTGATGTGAAGGGTGGTCTCTTGCGGAGACCAAGTACCCTGAGTGGAGAGGTGTTGAAAATGGGCTCCCCACCCTGTTTGGGAGGCATCTGTTGTGAGGGTTGCTTGGGGCAGCAAAGGTTGGAAGGGGGTCCCCAACAACAGATTCTTGGTGGATATCCACCATTGGAGGGACCAAAACAGACGTTTTGAGGTGAGTATTTGGTCGGAGAGCGCTCCTGATGCTTGAGTCCACTGGGTGGCCAAGGTCCATTGAGCTGCTCTCATATGAAGACGAGCGTAGGGCACCACGTGTACCGTGGAGGCCATGTGGCCCAAAAGTCGTAGCATTTCTCTGGCTGTCAAGTGACTGCTGGACTGAGCTTGGGAGGCCAAGCACATCAGGCGTTGGCCCCGGACTTGAGGTAGGTAGGCCCTTGCAGTGGTGGTGTCCAACTGGGCCCCTATGAATTCCAGAGACTGAGTAGGGGTAAGTTGAGACTTGGGAAGGTTTACCACCAGTCCCAGATACTGCAGAATGTGCCTTGTGCGGTCCAGGGAAATCTGGGCCTCTGACTGAGATGGAGCTCGGATGAGCCAGTCGTCCAGATATGGGAATACAAAAATTCCCAGACCTCTTAGAAATGCAGCCACCACTGCCATGCATTTGGTGAACACTCTTGGAGCAGAGGCTAGACCGAAGGGAAGTACTCTGTACTGGAAATGTTTTCCCTGAAACAGAAATCTTAGATATTTTCTGTGGGATGGGTGGATGAGTATATGTGTGTACGCATCCTTGAGATCTAGAGAACAAAGCCAATCCTGACTCTGAAGGTATGGAAGGAGAATGCCTAGCGAAAGCATTTTGAATTTCTCCTTGTACAGAAATTTGTTCAATTCTCTCAGATCTAGGATAGGTCTGAATCCCCCTGTCTTCTTGGTTATGAGAAAATAAGGGGAGTAGAATCCTGTCCCTTGTTGAAGAAGAGGAACCTCTTCTATTGCCCCTTGGGCAAGGAGAGAAGAGACTTCCTGATCCAACAGGCCCAGGAGAGATGGGGGAGAATTGAAGTGCCTCACCATGGTATATGGAGGAAGGTTGGAGAAATGAAGTTTGTAGCCCTCCCTGATGATAGAGAGGGTCCATTGCTCTGATGTAATTTGCCCCCATCTGGGAGCAAAGTGAGCTAACCTTCCAGGAATGGTGAGGGGCTCTGGATGTTCTAGAGCCAGAAAGGTTAAGTTCTCTAGGGGCAAGTCAAAACCCCTGAGGGGGTTGAGCCTGCTGAGGAGTGGCAGACACTGCAGGCTTTGATCTTGCCTGTTTAGGCTGCTGACGTTTAGCAGCAAAGCGAGGCTGAGAAGATTGTTGGCCAGTATTTGTGGAAAATCTGGCCTTCTTGTAGTAAGGCCTCTTGAAAGACTTTTTCTTGGCAGGAGTAGAGGTAGACTTAGAAAGTCTATCTAAGGTAGCATTTTCTGCGTCCATTTGAGTGGCTTTAATTTGCCAGTCTTTACCAAATAAGTTCTCTCCTGTACAGGGCAGATTCCGTAAGCCATCCAGGACCCAGGGTTCTAGGTCAGAGGCCTGGAGCCAAGCAAGTCGTCGGGCTGCAATGGCAATGCCCGAAGCTCTACCGGCACCTTCAAAGGAATCAAAGGCTGCTCTGTTGGAGAACTTAGAAACATCTAGAAGCTGTTTCACTATAGAAATGAACTCCTCCTTTCTATCCTCAGGGATAAAGGGGGCAAAATGCCGTACCTTTAGGGCAAGTTCCCTGAGAAACATGCCCATATACAGACTGTAAGAATTAATCCTGGCTATAAGCATACTAGCCTGGAAAATTTTCCTACCAAAAGAGTCTAGGGTCTTACATTCTCGCCCTGGAGGGTAGAAGAGTGCCTTTTGGTGCTCTTAATCTTTTTCAGCGCAGACCTCACCACAATGGAATGGTGAGGCAGCTGAGCCTTTTGAAACCCAGGAGAAGGAGGGACCCGGTACATGGTGTCCAACCTACGAGAGTAAGGAGACAACGTTAGAGGAGCCTCCCATAAGTCCATCAAGTGTTCTTGAAGGATTTCATGGATAGGCAGGGTGACTGCCTCTTTAGGAACCTTAGGGTATCCTAAAATATCCAATTTCTTTGACCTAGGTTCTTTTTCAGAGGATGTGGTAATAGAAAGTCCTTTAGCTAGTTCTATAATGAAGTATTGAAAGGACAAATCCTCTGGTGGAGACATTCTCCTCTTTGGGGAAGAAGGGTCTTCATGAATAACTAGAGACAGCTCATCAGAGTCCTCAGAGGAGTCAAAATCCTCAGAAGAATCAGAGTATTCTCTATTTGCTTCCAACGCACGATACACATACCGATCGGTATCGACATCGGGCGTACCGGGTATGGGATCGGTATCAGGTGAAAACCCGGATCCGGCATGCGGAACCGATCTGCGTTTGGAAGTCGATGGTCTCGGTTCCGGTATGGGAGACGATACCGGAACCGGACCCAGTACCGCTGAACGCGGTACCGAGGGCGTCGCAGCTTTAATAAAAGCCAGCATGGCCTGCTGCATGGTCTGAACAGTATTGCTCATAGACGCCACTGCTGCCTGGATGTCGGTACCGGTATGGGCCGGTACCCCAGAGCAGTCTAACAGGTGATTAGTCGAGGCTGTGCCATCGATGTCAACCTGTAACCCCATAGATGGTGCTTTGGAAACCAGAGCTTCCCGCCGGGGTTGTTTGGCTGGGACATGGTCCTCAGATTCAAAATTGAGAGCCTCTCGATGCTTTGAAGGAGATTTGCTCTTTGAGGACCTGCCCGAAGAAGGTTTGGTTACCTGAGATCCATCCGGAGAGGAAGACCTGGATGACTGTGATGCTGGATTATCTGAAGCAAACAGCACATGGAATTTGTTGGCCCGGTTCTGCAAACCACGTTTAGACATCTGGGAGCAGGATGGGCAGTCCGGAATGGAGTGGTCAGGTCCCAAACATTTAAGACACCATTCATGGGTGTCTGTGACAGAAATAACAGCACTACACTTGGTACACTTCTTAAAACCAGGGGCTGGTTTCTCCATGAGGAGAATTTGTGTAGGCCTGAATAGTAGCAAATCACCTGGACCGGATGGTATACATCCCAGAGTGTTGAAAGAACTGAAATATGAGATTGCAGACCTGCTATTGGTAATCTGTGAACTTTCATTAAAATCATCTGTAATACCTGAAGATTGGAGGGTCGCCAACGTAACACCAATTTTTAAAAAAGGTTCCAGGGGTGACCCGGGAAATTACAGACCGGTGAGCCTGACGTCAGTACCAGGGAAAATGGTAGAAACCATCATAAAGAACAAAATTACACAACATGTAAATAGTCATGGCCTAATGGGAGACAGCCAACATGGCTTTAGACAAGGAAGATCTTGTCTTACTAATCTGATATGTTTCTTTGAAGGTGTGCATAAACAGGTAGACAAAGGTGAGTCGGTTGATATAGTGTATCTGGACTTCCAGAAAGCTTTTGACAAGGTCCCCCATCAGAGACTTTTGGCAAAGCTAAAAAGTCATGGGATAGGAGGCAGTGTACTATTGTGGATCGGGAACTGGTTAAAAGATAGAAAGCAGAGGGTAGGGCTAAATGGCCAATATTCCCAATGGAAAAAAGTGAATAGTGGAGTACCCCAGGGATCTGTACTGGGTCCGCTACTTTTTGACATATTCATAAATGACCTGGAAAAGGGAATAACTAGTGAGGTTATCAAATTTGCAGATGACACAAAACTGTTTAAAGTTGTTAAAACCCAAGAGGATTGTGGAAAACTGCAGGAGGATCTGGATAAATTGGAAGACTGGGCATCCAAATGGCAGATGAAATTTAATGTGGACAAATGCAAAGTTATGCACCTAGGAAAGAACAACCCACACTATAGTTACACGATGCAAGGCTCCACATTAGAAACCACCACCCAGGAAAAGGACTTAGGAGTCATCATGGATAACATGTTAAAACCCTCCGCCCAGTGTGCATCGGCGGCCAAGAAAGCAAATAGAATGCTAGGTATCATAAAGAAAGGGATGGAGAATAAAACAAAGGATATTATAATGCCTCTGTATCGCTCCATGGTACGACCGCACCTTGAATATTGTGTGCAATTCTGGTCGCCGTATCTTAAAAAGGACATAGCGTTATTAGAAAAAGTACAGAGAAGAGCCACCAAATTGGTGAAGGGGATGAAAGGCTACTCCTATGAAGAGAGGCTAAAAAGGTTAGGGCTCTTTAACCTGGAAAAGAGACGGCTGAGGGGAGATATGATAGAGGTCTATAAATTAATGAATGGAGTGGAACGGATAAACGTGGATCAATTGTTTACGCTATCAGAATATAGAAAGACTAGGGGACATGTAATGAAGCTACAGGGTAAACTATTTAAGACAAATAAGAGAAAATATTTTTTCACTCAACGTGTAATCAAACTCTGGAATCTGTTACCGGAGGATGTAGTAAGGGCTGTTAGTATAGCTGGGTTTAAAAAAGGTTTGGACAAGTTCCTGGAGGAAAGGTCCATAAACCACTATTAAAAAGGGACCCAGGATATCAATGCTTGACCCAGTACAAGCATTATGGAACCTGTGTCTTTTGGGGATATTGCTAGGTACGTAGGACCTAGATTGGCCACTGTTGGAAACAGGATACTGGGCTTGATGGACCTCGGTCTGACCCAGTATGGCATGTCTTATGTTCTTATGTTCTTATGCCTAACCGAAGTCACCAAGTTGTGCAAAGATAAAGATTTTTTTTTTTAAAGAAAAGAAAAGAGAGACCGGTGGTACCGGTTTCGGTATGGGGAAGGCAGGTACGCGGTCTAAAGAAACAAACTAAAATAAGAATTTCTTCAGCGGTGACAGGAACACGACCTGCTGGCTCCGCGGAAAAAGAGAAACTGAGGAGAGCTGGTCAGGAAGGCGGGAAGGCAGCGCGCATGTGCAGTGGGAGGCCCCAAAAGCTTCCTTTCTGGGAAGCTGGGGAGCTTTCCCGCGCAGGCTCCGTCGGTACCGACGTACCCATAAGTGAGGACTTATTCCTGCTTGTTCCTGGAGATACAGAGGTTTCCAAGCAGTGCACACAGGAGGCTGCTGCCATGGAGCACAGCTTGGAAAGAGCATCTGAGGGGCAGAAGGACCCCGTCGGCTCACAGGATCCCACTTCCTTATCTCCCCCATTAAAGGAACCCATAGTCGGTCCCGTCTTCAGCCCCAGATCTTCCTTCTTTGCAAATGGCATTGCCAGGGGGTCTGGCAGCCATTTTTTTCCACAGATTTTGTGGCGCTGCTGCAGCAAGCCTTCGGTCATCCCAGGCAGGAGCAGGAGGCGACTTCTATTAGAGTTTCCTGGGGGGAAAGAGGCCGGGAACCCCTTTGAATGCGGGGAAGTCGGGACAGCCGACGAAGAAAGCCAGATTGGAAAAGGAGCAGAAGGAGCAGTTGGTGGACTCAGAGGGTTTTCAATCGGATGAGGGAGACCTGGAGTTGGAGTTGGATGAGGAGTTTGAAGAAGGCGAGATCACAGACAGAGAGGATCAGGCGAGAGTCGTTCGAGTGTTTAGGAGGGACGAGTTGCCCACACTCATTTCGGAGACTCTTTAGGCGCTCAATAAGCCTTCACCAGGCCCGGCGGAGGATGCTTCATTAGAGGATCCCTTGCTGCAGGTTTTTAGGAAGACACAGAGCGCCTTCCCGGTTCATAGAGTTATTAGGGAAATGATTCAAGAAGAATGGGACATGCCAGAGGCAGCGCTAAAAGGGGCCAGAGTGATGAGTAGACTTTACCCCCTGGTGGACCAGGATCGTGAGTTATTTAAGCCTCCAAAGGTTGATGTGGCTGTCTCCGCAGTGACAAAGAAGACTACCATTCCGGTGGAAGGTAGTGCTGCGCTCAAGGATACCCAGGACAGAAAGCTTGATACCTTGTTGTCAGGTCTTTGACGTCAACACGTTGTCCGTGCAAGCAGCTATTTGTGGAGCTTGGGTCGCTCGAACCTGCCTGCGTTGGTCACAGCGAGTGCAAGGGGGGACCAGGGGCAGACATGGAGGCAGAAGCGGCAAGACTTGAGTCGGGTGCAGCTTACTTAGCGGATATCCATTATGATCTCATTCGAGGTTTGTCGAAGAGTATGGCGTCAGTGGTTGCGGCTCGTCATTATCTCTGGCTGCGCAACTGGGCAGCAGATGGGTCCTCTAAATCCAGGCTGAGCAAGCTTCCCTTCCGTGGAAAGTTGCTCTTTGGAGAAGAGTTGGAAAAACTAATAAAGGATCTTGGGGAGTCCAAAGGGGGCCGTCTGCCAGAAGACAAACAGAAGCCAGGATGCTCTGCTAGCAGTTTCAAGGGACAGCAGAGGGAGTTTAGACGATTCCGGTACCCACGGTTTGGTCAAGCACAACGAGGAAAGTTCCCTGCCAGAAGTCAGGGGTTTCGTGGCTTTCGAGGAGCGGGAAGGGGGTTTGGGGCCTCTACCTCTCCCACGAATTTCCGGAAGCCACAATGAGATCAGGAGGACCCAGGCAGACCTGATTCCCGTAGGAGGTTGGCTACAGGATTTTTACCCTGCCTGGGCCAAGATTACATCCGACCAATGGGTGTTGGAAGTCATTCAAGAAGGATATGCATTGGAGTTTCAGCGTCAAGTAAGGGAATTCTTTGTAAGATCCCCGTGCAAGTCGTTGCTCAAGCACAGTGCGGTCTGAGAGACAATCGAGAGACTTCTCGCCCTCAGAGCGATAGTGCCGGTCCCCCCAGAGGAATGCGGTTCCGGTCGGTACTCTATTTACTTTGTAGTTCCAAAAAAGGAGGGCTCCCTTCGGCCCATTTTGGACCTCAAAGGGGTAAATCGGTCCCTGAAAGTAACACACTTTAGGATGGAAACGCTCAAGTCAGTGATAGAAGCAGTAAGAAAGGGGGAGTTTCTTACTTCCCTAGACCTGTCGGAGGCGTACCTCCACATTCCAATTCGACAGGCACAACAGAGATTCCTCAGGTTTGCGGTGCCATGGGACACTTCCAGTTCCGAGCGTTGCCATTCGGGCTGGCTACGGCCCCCAGGGCCTTTACCAAGATAATGGTAGTGGTAGTGGCGGCATTGAGAAAGGAGGGAGTTCTCATGCATCCGTATCTCGACGATTGGTTGATTCGAGCGAAGTCCAGAAGCGAAAGCGAGACCGCTACGACAAGGGTGGCGACCTTTCTGCAAAGTCTTGGTTGGATGATCAATATGGCAAAAAGCATTCTGGTTCCATCTCAGACTAGAGTACTTGGGAGCTCAGTTCGATACAGAAGCGGGGAGGGTCTTTCTACCGGGCCACCGAGCCGATGGATTAAAGACTCCTGAGACAGTTTCTGAACAGAACCATGCCCACGGTGTGGCATTATCTGCAAGTGCTTGGAAAATGGCAGCGGCAATCGAGATGGTTCCGTGGGCGAGAGCACACATGCGACCCTTGCAGAGAGCATTACTCAGGCGATGGTCTCATCAGAACGATTCCTTGTCCCAAAGGCTACCTTGGCTATCAGACGTGGCAAGCCCTAAGTTGGTGGTTGGTGTCGGACTTCCTCAACATGGGAATGCCGTTGGAGACGCCATGCTGGATCCCCTTAATGACGGACGCAAGCCTCTTCGGATGGGGAGCTCATTTTCAAGGGAGGTTCGCCCAGGGCCAGTGGACCGCACAGGAGAAGGCCTGGTCAATCAACAGGTTAGAGCTGAGAGCGGTAAGACTCACATTGATAGCTTTTCAGCCTTTTCTCGGCAAGGGAGCCATACGGGTATTGTCCGACAATGCCACCACCGTGGCCTATATCAAATCGACAGGGCGGTACCAGCAGTGTTCCCATGGAAGCCGAAGCGGAACAGTTGTTCAAATGGGCCGAGATGAATCTTCAGGCTCTTTTGGCAGCACATGTAGCGGGAGTGGACAACGTGGAAGCCGACTTCCTCAGTCAAGTGAAAGTAGACCCAGGGGAGTGGGTTCTTCATCCAGACGTCTTCGACCTGTTAGTAGACTGTTGGGAAACTCCAGTGATGGATCTCATGGCCACGTTCCAGTTGGCGAAGGTCAATTGCTTCTTCAGCAGAAGAGAGAGGATGTCGGAAGGCCTGGATGCTCTGCTGCAACAGTGGCCAGCGGAGCAGCTTCTATACATCTTTCCTCCTTGGGTGTTAATAGAAAGAGTGGTACAACGCATCAAACAACACAGAGAGCAGGTGATCTTGATAGCTCCAGATTGGCCAAGAAGACCTTGGTACGCAGATCTGATGAGGCTCTTGGTGGCAAGTCCCTGGCGCCCGCCTGCGCATGCCTCAGGTGGATCGGTTCTCGCTTACGGCTTGGCTCTTGAAAGGGCAAGGTTAAGGGCGAAAGGCTACTCTACAACTGTAATAGCTACTTTGTTGAAGTCTAGGAAAAGGACTACTTCCTTGGCGTACATTCGGATCCGGCAAGTGTTTGAAGCATGGTGTGGGGACGATAATGTGGAACTGTTACGAGTGTCGATTCCGCAGGTCTTAGCATTCTTGCAAGGTGGCCTGGAAAAGGGTTTAGTAGCGGCATCCTTAAGGGTGCAGGTCTCAGCATTATCCTGTTATAGGGGAAAGATAGGAAGTGCGAATATAGGAAGTCACCCAGATGTCAGGCGTTTCCTACGAGCGGTTTCACTCATTCGTCCACCGTGTAGGCAGATGGTACCCAAATGGAGTCTTTCTTTAGTATTGGAGGCGCTCAGAGGAGAGCTGTTTGAACCATTGTCAGGGGCATCCTTATGTCAATTTTCTTTTATTAGGCAGACTCCAAATCCAAATAACATTATCATATTATATCAAAATGTACATGGTAAACCATTCAGCAAAAACATATACAGACCATTCTGTAGCCTATATCATTTATTTTATCCCTCCACCCCCTTTCAATAGTCCCCCCTCCACCCTTTTATCCCCCCCTAATCCCCCCCAATATCTACCTGACGGTGTACCTCTGCCCTCCTCCCCTACCCCATGCCCACTCCCCCGGCGGGTGATGACTCTTACACTCCGCCCAGGGGTCCATTCACTTCCTCTATTCAACTATACCTCAACGACCATCCCACCGCCCAATTAAGCACTTGTTTGTCCCCCCCCCCTCCCTCCAACCTCCCTCCTTCCCCACTCCCTACCCTCCCTATCCCCCCACCCCTCTGCCAAATCCCCATTGCTAGTGGTCCAAATACTCCCAATGCCATACATAATCGGTTCTCTACCTCAATGTATTGAGTATCCTACTCCTCTCCCGCGCAGAGAGTGTCTGTAAAAAAGGTCCCCATTCCATCAGGAATCGTTCCCCCAATTTGTCATTCCCTTGTATGCCAGCCCTCTCTACCAACATTAAATCATACAGTTCCTGCCTCCAATCGGCCAGCCGGGGCCTGCTCCGTGACAACCATCTCTTAAGAATAAGATGTCATGCTACCAACATCGCACGTTGCATCCACCGGGTGTATTTTCTTAGTATCTTCTCTCCAGTATCCGTCAACCCCAACACTGCTGACTGAGGCTCTGCTCCTATATCAACCGCAAACAGCCCCCCTAGAAAGCCATATACTTCCATCCAAAATTGAGAGATTCGAGGACATCTCCACCACATATGTCCTAGAGTTGCCGCCCCCTCCGCACATCTAGGACATCCCGCCGAGGCGGCTGCCCCTGCTCGGTAAGCTCTATTAGGAGCAAAGTAACTCCTTCTTATAATCTGATACTGCATATCCCTCCATTTACTATAGCCACTCATTTGCGGGATCTGTGCCAACGCTTCTGTTATATGCTCACTCGTAATCTGTACTTGCAAATCCCTTGCCCACTGCTCCGCTACAGCCGTCTCTTCCAAAGGAGCCTCCAAGGCTAGATATTCCTTCTGCAGCAACGATATACTTGCCTGCCGTGGCATACCCGCATACAGTAGCTCCTCCAATTTCGAGCATATCGCTCCTTGCAAATCCTCAGCCCGTAAGCTACCGACATAACTGCGAACTTGCATATATCTGAATTGATCCACAGCCTGTAACCCATATCGCGCCTGCAGCTCTCCAAATGGAAGCATCCTACCTTCACCATCCACTACTTGGTCAAGTGCTAATATCCCTTTCGCCTCCCACCTCTTAAATGCCCCCCCCTCCACTCCTGGTCGAAACTCACCATTCCCATGTAAGGGGAGCAGTGGCGTAGCATGAGGATTCCCATGACACCTCTTGCACACTATCCCCCAGACACGTTGCAAAACTTTGAAACCAACATATTGGTCAATAATTTTGGGTAACAGCTGTCTTTTGGAGTGTAACACATATCGCAACGTCAGTGGATGCACTATCTCTGCCTCAACTGGCAGCGGCGTATAGTCCTCTGTTTCACTCAGCCAATCTCTCAAGTTCCGTAGTTGGCAGGCAATGTTATATCGATAAATGTCTGGTACACCCATGCCCCCCCTCTCCCACGGCTGTTGTAATAACCGTAGCCTAATCCTTGGCTTCCTACCTCGCCATAGAAATTGAGTAAGTATCCTCTCCAATGCTTTAACTTCTTTACGCAGCAACAAAATGGGAAGGACCTGCAGCACATACAACCACTTTGGAAAAATCACCATCTTGTACACCGCTATCCGTCCCCCCAACGACAGAGGAAGATCCCTCCATCTCTCCAACCGAGTGCGGGTCTCCTCCAGCAATCTCCGTATGTTCAACCTATGACACTTCCCCGTTTCCGCCGCCAATCTAACCCCCAAGTACTTGAGTTCATTCATACTCCACTTCAAGGGAAACTCGCCCTTCCAGTTCCCTGGGAGTCCTTTATCCAAGGGCAGTGCCTCCGACTTCTCTAAATTAAGTTTCAGGCCAGAAAACCTTCCAAAATCAGCAAACGTATCTAACAGTGTTGGTAAAGTCTCCTGAGGCCTCCCCACATACACCAGTACATCATCAGCAAAAGCTGAGACTCGGAAGTCCGACCGTCCAATCCTCGCTCCCACCAGCCGGGGGGGTGTCCGTATTCGCTCCAGTAATGGCTCTAATGTCAAAAACATAGAGGAGCGGTGATAGCGGGCACCCCTGTCTAGTACCCCTCCTTATTGGGAAAGCATTCGTCAATGAATCATTCACTATAATTTGTCCCTGCGGATTTGAATATAACAACCGTACCACGTTTCCAAAAAAAACTCCCAGACCCATACGCTCTAAAATCCGGAACATATAGGGCCATGCCACCCGATCAAAGGCTTTCTCCGCGTCAAAGCTCACTAAGAGTGCCGGCTCACCTGCTACTTGAAGGGGCATCCTTAAAAGATCTTACCCTTAAGGTGGTGTTCCTGGTAGCTATATGCTCGGCACGAAGAATTTCCGAATTGCAGGCTTTATCCTTCTATGAGTCTAAGGTAGTTCTGAGACCAGTTCCTTCCTTTTTACCAAAAGGTGGTGTCAGTGTTTCAAGAAGATTCCGCGCGGTCTGCTGAAGCTAGGTTACATCGTCTCGATGTTCGGCAAGCGTTGAAGATGTACATCTGTAGGACAGCAGGTTTTCGTAGGTCTGATAGGCTCTTCATCCTCTTTGGCGGTCCTAGGAAGGGGCACGCAGCCTCGAAGGCCTCTATAGCCAGGTGGCTTAAGGAAGCTGTCGAGTCAGCATATATTTTAAAAGGCAAAAGAGTACCAGAAGGATTGAAAGCTCATTCGACAAGGGCACAAGCAGCATCTTGGGCAGAATTTCGCTTGGTACCGGTGGTGGAGATTTGTAAAGTGGCCACTTGGTCATCACTAAATTCCTTTGTCAAGCATTACCGGTTGGATGTTCAGGCGGAAAGGGATACCTGTTTTGGATCAGCAGTGCTTCAGGCTGGTCTGGCGGGACCCCCTCCCCATGAATTTTCTTCACTGCTCTGTTATTTACCCAGAGGTCCGGGACTAGACTGGAGGGACGTTAAGGAAGAGTAAATTAGACTTACCTGCTAATTGTTGTTCCTTACGGAACTCCAGTCTAGTCCCGTATCCCGCCCAGGTTAGATGAGATAGTGAGCTTGAAGCAAAGCGGAGTAACAGGTAAGAGTTTTGACATAGGGGTATGGACAAATCATTTTTTCATCTTGATTCCCCATATATATTTTTTTAAAAAAAGGGCGGGAAGATAGACCTCGATATATATATATATATATTTTTTTTTTCTTCTTCTGGTTCGTTCTCAGTTTAGTTATGGTAAATTCCATGGTTAAGGAAGTTTCTACTTAATTGTTGCTCCGAGGAGTCTGCTTTGTCAATAGGTTACTGAGATGAGGAGGCGGTTCCTGGGAGGATATACCACTGTCATCACAAAAGGATGACGTTTCTCAGTCTCCAAGCTGCTGTGAGAGGTGCGCAACCTAGAGGTCCGGGACTAGACTGGAGTTCCGTAAGGAACAACAATTAGCAGGTAAGTCTAATTTACTCTTTATGTTATGATTGAGTTGTAATGAGAAAGTATTTGTCATGCATTTTATTCAAGATTTGCTGTTTGAGCTGACATAAAACTCTGAACTCTGTACACGTTTGCCTTTCGAAAGAAATGTGGGAAACGTCACTCGTTATTTTGTCATGGACTATCCCATACAAGCACAAGACCAACCCAACACTGATCTCTGGCATTGACTGAAAGTGTTCCTTGTTCTGAACCATTTACATAGGTGCATGAAACATGTTCTTTCATCTCAGAGAGTGATATCAGTACGAATTACTAGATGATTATTTCAAGAAAAGTATAAAAAAATCGACATGGTCTTTCAGGATCATAGAGAGCCCTTCTTCAGATACGGAGTGCAAAATTGTAGATTTTAATTATTAAAATAGTCGATGGGGGCCATTTAAAAGTCTGTCTTGTGATTTGGACATCTGAAGATGTGCACATCCAAATCACAGAGACTTCTTTGAAGCCATTTCACAAATGGCTTTTAAAGACTCACCAGGGTGGGGACATCCAAGTACACAAAGAGGTGTGGCAAAGGTACAATCAAATTACATGTCCCACATTCAATTTCAAAACCGTTGGGGATGTTTGCAGGCACGTCCATGTTTAGAGCTGCTCCATGCACAAATAGGCATCAGGAAAGTGCTTATTTTGGGCTTAAAACATTTAGAGAGTTAAGTGACTAGCCTAGGATCACAGAGGCCCATACTGGAATTTGAACCCTGGCTACTATGCTCTTCTCACTACGTTAACCATTTTGCTAGTAGACATCCCTGTTCTGAAATGCTATTCTGGGGACATCTATGTAGACATCTCTATAGATGTTCACATAGGGCACGTCCACGTTTGTGAAATTGTTCCTGAACTTGCATGTGCCTGTTCGGGGTGGGGGGGGGGGGGTTGTGTTTTTTTTTATTTTTATTTTTCAAGACATTCTGGTTTTCATGTCCCAGAGTATATTTGGATGTCATTTGTAAAATGTGCCTTCACATCCCCAGATCAAACATGGTAGCTGAATAAATAATTGTACAACATTGCAGTATGAGATACTGTGAACTCAACCTGGTTTGCTACTTACTTCAATTTTTCCTTTGGGAAAATGTAAAGGTAAGTTCTGGGGCTATCCCTCAGACAGGGCTAATGCTACCATCAGGCAAACTAGGCAGTCGCCTAGAGCGCCAACCCTCTGGAGACACCCATTGCCACTGTTGCCTCCCTTCTCCGGGGCCTGCAGTGGCAGTAATGGCTCAAAAACTGAAACGCATTGCTTAACTACACACTCGGGCACTGCATCACAGTTTCTTTCTCCTACTATTTGCCACTTCCACCCCCCTCTGATGCAGTCTTCTGGTTTGTATAAACTGGAAGTCTGCGTCGGAGGGGGCAGATGATAGGAGAACGAAACCACAACACAGCACCCAAGTGTGTAGGTAAGCACTGTGTTGAGGTTTGGGAGCAATTGCTGCCACTGCAGGCCCCACAGAGGGGTGGCAATGGGGGCAGGGGGTAGTAGGATGGCGGGCCCATCTAGGGCACCTCCAGTCTTTGCACTGGCCCTGTGCTCAGACACCTCTATACCTTAACTCTGGCAGCCATCTCTGAAGGGGTTTACATTATGTGAGCCTTCTATCTCATCTGAAGAATCTACTGCTGAGGACAGCTTGGGAACAGACACTCAGCTGGATAGCAAAGCAACATTTAGCCTCCAGGCTGCAGAACCATGGCTACTGTGCAAAGAATATGCCCAGCCTCCCCAAGAAGAAAGAGATTAGTCTTCTGAGGGGGGCTGCAGCTGTGTCTCCTGTGAAACTGGAGAGGTCCATAGTGTGGGTCATAAAAATGTTGCAGGGACAAGCAAGTTCTAGAGGTCTGTTGAATCAATTATAACTCCAGCTCTGAGTATATTTTGTAAGCTCTCCTAGGGTTCCTGTTGCAATGCTGACTAAGAATGCCCCCCCCCCCCCAAATTATAACTTTAGAAGCCATTTAGATTATATTGACATCTCCTTGAACAAACTGTCTTCTCTCTTATAATTCCGATCATTGTTACACATCCACATATTGAGATGCAGGAAACTAGCCTGCTGAGCCATACTAGAAAGGAAAAGGAATTAGAACAATGTAAAAATCTGATATCTTCTAAACAAGCAAGAGAAGAACATTGTACACTGTGACCTTGAAAATTTAAAGCTAGATCTCCAGAAACGAGCAGAAATGCAGTCTTAACGTATGAGGTGAATGTCACCAATGCCCCCCCCCCACCTGGATCCAATAGGAAAGCCTTTGGGACCACTCCACTGCACCTGCATACCTGCCTTCCCAATTCCTCTCCTCAGTTCTTCATTTTCCATGGCGCCAGTAGGACGCATTGTCCCGCCACCACTGAAAAACGTTTGTGTCGCACTTGCATTAGGAAACCTTGTGCTGAGCTTTAGCACAGTGCTCTGACACAGGGTTTCTGCATTTGCCTGTCTGTGTGTTAGTTTACATAGTCTCAGATTGGATCTCTTATGTTGTGGCTTATATGAAAAATACATGTGTTCTATTGCCACAGTTATGTTGCATGTGGATGAGCACTTCTGTAGAATATACTTTCTGCTGCAATATAATCAGTAAATGAGCTGTTCCTATTCTTGTTCTACAAAGTACACACAAGTTCTGAAGTGTAACCTTTGCATTTCTATGCCCAGGACCAACATTTTATTACGAGGAGTGATCAAAAGTATAGAGACTTGTTGTAGCTATATAGCATTATGTCTCACCACAATGCTATTAAGCATGCAGTGACCTACTGTAGTTATGTGCTCTGCATATGCAGAGTGTAGCGTGGCTGCAGCATACCTGTATGTTTTTTAATCACATGATGTTTGATATCGTGTAAAAGCAGTTCGGCAGATTTACAATGAGTGAAAAAATTGAACAGCGAATTTGCATTAAATTCTGCCGGAAACTTGTAGATTCATGCAAAGAGACTTATGACAAGTTACAGCAAGTGTATGGCGATGAATGCATGAGTCGGCTCAAGTATATGACTGGTACAAATGTTTCCAAGAGGGCCGCCAAAGTGTTTACTGTGACAAACATTCTGGAAGGCTATCCATGAGCAGGAATGAAGACAAAGTTGAAGCAGTGCATGCCGCAATATGCTCAAATTGTCGATTGGCTATCAGGGAGTTTACTGAGGACATAGACATCATTTTCAGGTCAATACAGTCCATTCTTACTGTCGATTTGGGCTAAGGTGGTGTCTGCAAAATTCGTACCAAAACTCCTGTCCCCTGACCAAAAAGAAGATAGACTGTCTGGAGCCAGGGAGTTGTAAGAATGTGCTGAAAATGACTTGGATTTCATCAAAAAGATGATTACTGGTGATGAGTCATGGGTTTATGGTTATGACCCGGAAACTAACGCTCAGTTCTCACAATGGAAGACTCCAGGCTCTCCCAGACCCAAGAAAGCTGTAAGGGTGAGGAGCAATGTCAAGATCATGCTCATGGTTTTCTTTTATTACCAGGGTATTGTTCATCATAAGTATGCTCCAAAAGGCCAAACCATCAATAAGGAGTAGTCTGTCCAAGTTCTGGCGCGTTTGAGAGAGGCAGTTCATCATAAGAAGCCAGAGTTACAGAGGAATGGTGAATGGTTGCTTCATCATAACACCCCAGCTCATGCATCACATCTTGTCCAGCAGTTCTTGGCCAAACACCAAATCAAGCAGGCCCTCAACCTCCGTACTCACCTGACTTCACACCCTGTGACTTTTTCTTGTTTCCAAAACTGAAATTACCACTGAAAGGAAGGAGATTCAACGACTCGGAGACAATTAAGCAAAATTCAACACAGCAACTTCACAGCATAACGAAAGAGGCATTTCAAAATTGTTTCCAGCAGTGGCAGGAATGCTGGAAGACATGTTTTAACAGAAGAGGACTACTTTAAAGGAGACTGAGTGCAATAACTGTCAGTGTTTATACTTGTGTTATTGTACAAATCTCAATACTTTTTGATCGCACCTCATATGTGAACCAGGTGGTCGCCTGGTGCACCAAAATTCTGGGGGTGTCAAAAGGGCCTGGCTGGCCAGTACTCTTTCTTTTTCCCAATTCCCTGGCAGCCATATGCTTAGCAAATCTCTTTACCCCGTTGCCAGGAGAAAAAACTGAACTTAATAACATGTAGATTCCCTCTATCTCAAGAGTCGGTCTTGCAGAATGAGTCATAAGATCCCATAATCTTATGGCTCCTCTAAGACTGACCACATGTGGCAGAGAAAACTGATGCACTATGAAGTACTGTGCCTCATGCCAGCCATAGGAGTGAAGAGATATCCTAGAGAAATAGCTGCCAGGGAGTGGAAGGGAGGGAGGAAGAAACATTTAAGAGAATTGGGGGGAGTGGGGTGAGCTGCCAGTAAGAAATAAACATGCATGGGGATGCATGGAGAGGAGGGCTATGTGAGTTGTTATAGAGACAGTGAAAGGGAAACCTACATAGGACAGGGAGAGGGAGACTGGCATGAGACTGTGCAGGAGGTCAGGGAAATGAAGACCTACATCACACAGGATAGGGATACTACAATGAACCCCAGGAGGTGCAAAATCTTCATAAACCATTTCATTGATTCTGAAGTCTAACTTGCCAAGCCTATTCTGGAATCACTGTAATGAACTTCCTAACAATATAAACTTGAATTATAATAACACTTTTTCCAAATAAATTCATAACCATTATTTAAGGGTATAGCAATAGAAACATAGAAAAATAACGACAGAAAAAGACCACATGGCCTATCTAGTCTGTCCTTCCATATCGACAACTACAACAGTCCCCTTTTTTTCCTTTAGAGATCCTCTGTGTTTGTCCCATGCTTGTTTGAATTCAGATACTGTCTTCATCTCTACCACCTCCACTGGGAGACTATTCCACGGATCCACCACTCTTTCCATAAATAAATATTTACGCACATCACTCCTGAATCTATTCCCCTTTCAATAGGAGGGGGCCGGGGCTCTCCACTTTTGCCTCAGGCTTTCTCAGCCAGAATACACAATCATGACAGGCGAGACAGCTGGAATTCATTAGCGGCAGGCCAGCAGCTAAGACAAAAAGGAAGCTTTCAGTCTTCATCACATAGATGGAGGTGCAATCACTTGTATGCATGTATACCTATGAATTAATGCATGTACATTCAATTGCATATATTTTTAAATTCTTGCACACTTACAGTGTGTACCTAAAAAATAAATAGGTCAAATGAACATGAAAAAATGTCCAAATGAGGAAAAAGTAATGTCACTGGGGTTATATAGTGGCTTGATATGTAAGCTTTGCTAACCCCCGAGCATTTTTGAGGTAGCACTCACCTAATCCCCTCTGATTTGCAATGGCAAACCGGAAATTCAAGGGCTCATTTTGGAGTACATTGCAAGGTAGCCAAAAAGTGCACTGTGGACTTTCAAAAATACGTTTCTGGGCACTCCCCAGTGCTGAAGAAGGAGCTCATCAGGATGGCAGATATGGCGCAAGGGCAGCGGTGGGCAGAAGAGGTGAGACAGTGGCACAGTCTGAAGCAGATTATCATCTATCACAAGCGGAGTTCTGAAAATAGTTCAGAGAGCTCAAAACTGAGATGCTGTCAGTAAGGGGTGATATTGCTGCATTAACCTCTGAATTAAAAGGAGAGCTGGTAGACTTGGGCAAGCATGTAGAAGAAATCTAGGTACACGTGGAAGAACTCTCCTCTCCTTTGCTTCAAAACTACTTGAATGAGCGGTTCACCACCACTGTCTTGACTTTCTTTCCTCTCAAGATCTTCTGGACCCACTGCAATCTGGCAAATATTCTCTATATTCTACGGAAATGGCTCTTGCCAAAGTCTCCAGTGACTTGTTTCTTGCCAAATCCAAAGCCTCTACTTGATTCTCATCCTTTACCTTTCTACTGCTTTGACACTGTTGATCATCACCACCTTCTTGATAGCCTGTTCTCGTTTGTATTTAGTGCCTCTGTTCTGTCCTGGTTTTCTTATCTTTCCCATTGCTCTTTTAGTGTATGTTCTGGTGGTTCTTCCTCTACTGCCACCTTGCTTTCAGTTGATGTACCTCAGGGCTCTGTCTTAGGCTCTTTCTACACTCTGTCCCTTGGTGCACTTATTTCCTCCCATGGTTTTCAGTACCATCTTTATGCTGATGACTCAGATTTCTATCTATGCCTAAAGGTTCTCCAGGAATCCAGGCCCGGATATCTGTCTGCTTATCCGACACTGCTGCCTGGATGTCTCTGCTGTCTGAAACTGAATATGGCCAAAACTGTGTTCCTTAAACCAGTGATTCCCAAATGTTTTAGGCCTGCTGCTCCCTTGGTTCCATAAATTTATTACAGCACCCCCTCACTCAGTGAGGCTATTACTCAAAACAAATCACTAATGTCATTCCTGCCACAAATTATTTCTTCCCACCATCCAAGACTGGCCAATGGCTGTTTTACAAGTTTATCTATCTCATTTCGCTTTGGGTATATTTCATGCTGACATGCTGGATGCAGTTTATTACTTATTCCCACCAATATGCTAGTGAAACCCCTCTGGTGTAATCATGTAATGTAAACATATGCACTGTTGGTTCTCTCACAACAATGCAAACATATGCTCATTTAGTATACAATCATTTATATTGCACAATGTGTATACTTTCTTACTACTTAGTTGTTCACATTGCTATATTATGCTTATTCCTCCAGTGCCCTCTCTAGGGCAGTGCAGTGCCCCCAGAACGCCACCTTGTCTTTCAATTCCCCTCTAGATTAGCCCAACACCCTCTAGGGGGGTGGTGCTGCCCACTTTGGGAATCACTGCCCTAAAACCATTTCCCCCCTTCTCTATTTCTATGGATTACTATACTCCTCCCTGTTCCCTCAGCTCACAACCTTGGCATCATCTTTGACTTTACTCTCTCTTTCTCTGTGTGCATCCAACAGATAGCTAAAACCTGGTGCTTCTTTCTCCATAATATTGGCAAAATGCGTCCCTTTCTTTCTATGTATACTACTAAGGGGTATGTTTACTAAACTGCGGTAATGTCATTCGTGGTAGGTTCCGCGGTAAAGGTAGAGATGCCCATATAAAGGCATGGGCGTTGCATCGTTACAGCAAGCCGACCGCTAACGCACGTTACAAGGCGCCTTGCAAATCACCTTGTAAAGCGCCTTGCAAGGCGCCTTATAAGGCGCCTTATAAGGCGCCCTGTAAGGTGCCTCATAAGGCGCCCTATAGGGCCTCCTAGGCTAAGCGCCATATTAGGCACCCTTGGACAAGTCACCGCAGAAGGCACCCTGGGCTATGGAACCATAGGTTAAGGTGGCCTAACAAGGTTATGGTGTCCTAGGTTAGTGTGCCCTAGGGACTGCAAGGTGCCTCACGATGACATGCATGACCTGTGCGGAACAGAGACAGATGTAGCCCTAACACTAGATAGAGCACTCAGGAAAGGCAATGAACAGGTGAGTGGAGGGAGAAGTGGGAGCCGCTGGGCCTGCCATATCTGCGGGCATCCCATGTGCCTGCCAGTACTGATGACAAACATGGTGGGGCAGCTGTACCACAGCACAGGGTGTTGGCAATGTAAAGTACCAGAAGAACAGTTGATGGAAGACAATGGGAATACATGTCCCCCAATGGAGGCAGAGGTGGCAGGATAGTTACAATGATGGGTGGCAAGGGGAGTGGTGGTGCCATGCAGATCAGGCACAGGTGAGGCAAGCATGAAGAGGCGCAATGCAGGAAAAGGTATGACATGGGGTGGCAGCCTGCACTGGCAGACAGGACTCTACACAGCTGATAGACGGAGTGAGGGAATGTTGGCAATTGTGGCGAGGGTATTATGGGCTGGAAGCGCAGATCTGCAAAAATATGACCTCTACAGGCATGCACACTATTTGAGTAGGACAGGCATGAGAGGAGGGAACAATGAGGAACTGAACCAATGAACACTGCCAAGAATGGCAATGTGTTAACCAGTAGGCTATACCTCCATGGTGTATGTCACAGCAATGTCTGGGTACAGAAGGCCTGCAGGTTACCGCACAAATTGTCTGCTCTGAGTGCCAGGATAGGGTAACCCCACCAGTACCCATGATGCAATGCACATGCTGAATAGCAGTCTACAGCTGATCACCAAATAGGGTCTGCACCTCTCCGGTACCTCAGCTTGGAAAGACGAACTGACAGTGCGTGATACTGGCACAGAGTAGCTACAGACCATGCCATTATGCAGGTTCTGTGTTCACCCTGAGGGATAGGATGGGTGCCCAGCACTAGGTCCACAGTACATGTGGTGCTAGAGATAGGTCCTGCTGTACATCCCCATCACTACCAGTGTGTGACAGGTGTTCCGTGCAGCCGAAGGTAATTTGGTGTCCATCTGTATCCTGCAGTCACATGTGGCCCTGTGGGACCAGACACCAGCCAGATTAGTGTGTACCCCGTGTGAGGGTCTGGCTGACATGGGCAGCTGTTATCAGGGCAGAGGGGTTCCTAGAATTGCATGAGGTGTGTAGCAGTGCCTGTATAGGTCACAGTGGTATACACTACATACCCCAAAGGGCCCACATCACCCTTTTGTAGGTAAAGAACAGTGCCCCCGCCCCAGGGAAGCAACCTCCATCCTGTTTGTACGAGACAGCCCTCCACGGTTGGTGGGCCAGAGCCATACCTATGACTGGGACAGTGGCAGACTAGCAGCAATGCTGGGGTTAGGTCTGGAAACCCCAATTGCCTCCCACCACTGTCTGCCAGGCTCCAGCAGACAGCACAGTCAGACTGTACCTTAAAGGTGTTCCAACCATGCACAGTCTAACTGCAGACAGTCCACCAGGAACTATGTGCAGCAAGCAGGCATCTCAGTGATTGGGACCCCAGCACTGGGGAACACAAATATATCACTAGAGACAAATAGTGTAGAGCGCTATGTGGGAACCTAGACCTGCCATGGTCACTGCTCGTTCGGAGTGAGTGCCCTCCCAGCATGCCATGCTGTGGCCACCCTGTCCATGCAGGTGGGGGTCAGGCACTACAGTGTCCTAGCCATTGCCCCACACCCTGTGAAGATGCATCCTGGCTAATCTGCCCTGTCCGGGCCATACCCAGAATACCTTGCTCCTCATTATGCATCTAATCAGGCTAACGCTGGTAACAGTGGGACATTTTGGGCCCAGTGAAGTGTGGGCAGCCACAGAACAATGGATAGACATACAAACACGCTCACTCCTTTTGCAGCATTATACAAAGATAGGGGTGGTTGGCAGCCCTGCCCGCCACACTAGTCCTGAGCACAGTGCTGACATTGCTAAACTGTGCAGGGGGTAGTAGTAGTGCTCTGGTGATAACATCATCACAATGCTGGGGCTAACAGCCTGCCGCTCCATGCATCATTGGATTGTGGGGCCTGTGTGAATGGGTGTTTGCACCCCTGTTGGCCGCTGCTTTGGGCTTTGCACATGTTGCTGTTGTATCTGCATTGTAGGGTACAATATAGGGACATGCTCTGCAGGAACCACAGCTGGGACTTGCACCTGTGACCCTCTGCTCCTGGACACACTGGCTGGGTGTATTGCACCACACTGTTGCCACAGATGCATGGTAGTCCCTGGGGCTACCTGAACTTTTCCTCAGCCAGACCTTTTATGTTGTACTGCACACCACGTACTGATGCAGAGCATGGCCTAGGTCCACTGCAGGGAGGTGGCACTGCCCCCTCCAGTACGGGCACACGCCCCCCTGCCAAGCTGACATGGCCATTTGCTGTCGGTACTGGTAGTGCGCAGTCCCAGGCCATCCACTGTGTAGGTAGGCGCCTGCCTAGGGAGCGGGTTCCGGGGTGGGGGGGCATACATGGACATCCTCACATCCCCCCATCACTGCCTACCACTATTATATCCCCTCCACATGGGGGCGGGATGGCTGGGGGGATGTCAGGTCTGTGCCCTAGCGACTATTGGCTAGGGTGGACCAGGTAGATATTGGTGGATTGTGTTTGGCCTTGGTTAACTGCTGTCTTGCTGATCTCCGGTGTCTATGTTCCTAGGCGCCCGCCTGGTCCACCCTGTGCCCCAGCTGCCCATGCTACATGTCTCACCTGCGGCCCCCTATGCCCCATTTGCACCATCGCCATAGTGGCCATTCATACTTTGGCACTATAGTATTGCTGTACATGGAGCACTACTATCACAGTTTTTGGGCTCCCTGCCTGGGCTGTACATTGCTGACACGTAAATGATTTCTTTCTCTTGCATATGTGCATCTAACGGCAGGTTTTCAATCGCGTGAGGATTCAGCTCTTCAGATCAGCACGTTAGTGTGAATGGAGCCTCTCCCCGCCCACACTCCGCCCATTGACCCCTTCTCTCCGCCCTCTCTCCACCTTCTGCGGTGTTTACCGTGCCGCAGAATGTCAATGATCGTTGAGTAACGATAATGCGCGTTATGTGACGTTAATGATCGTTAACATCTCGTAACGTGCGTTGTTACTTAACAATCGTTAACGTCTCGTAACGCGCGTTATGTAACGTTACAGTTTAGTAAACATACCCCTAAGACTCTTATCCGCTCTTTAGTCACCTCCCATTTAGACTATTGCAACATTCTCCCTGCTGGTGTCCTCTGAATCATCTCTCTCTCCTTCAATCTGTTAAAAATCCAGCTGCGTAGCTAATCTTCTGCCAGCCTCTATATGCTCATATAACTCCTTTTCTCAAGTTGCTTCACTGGCTCCCTATTCGTTTCTGTATCCAGTTCAAACTTCTCCTACTGACTTTTAAGTGCACTCATTCTGCTGCTTCTCACTATCTTTTCTCTCTTATCTCTCCCTATGTCCCTCCTTGGGAACTCCACTCTTTTGGCAGATCCTCTGGCAGATTTAAAATCCTCAATGACTCTGTACCACCACACCTACATAACCTGATCAAGATCACACCTGACAACAGAGGGTGACAAACCATTTCAAGGAACACACTACAGACTGCTGATGCTCACAAGAACCAACACCACTACATATAAGACAGCATTCTCTCTCTACGCACTGCTACTATGGAACTCTATCCCAGAAAGCCTAAAAACTCCAATCGATACAGCTTCCTTCAGGAAAGCCCTTAAAACCCATATTTTAAGAGAATGCTACCCTCTAACATAACCCTGGTCTGTTCCCTCCTCTCCCCTCAAACTCCTCCTTCCTGCCTCATATCCCCTTATATAAAACTGTACATAGTTACTCCACGATTATATTATGTATATATATATATATATATATCAAAGTTAGCCCAAGTTGACTGTTTCAGTGTAAAACGCTTTGACCGAAGGATAAAGCGGTATAAAAAAAAGCTGTTAAATAAAATAAAATCAAATCCCTTCTATCTGTGCCCTTCTCTGAAAGCATGTATATTGGTACAGGGTACCGTACACTATTAGACTGACTAAACCTGAGAAAGAGTTAATTCTGTTCAGAACTTTGCTTAGAAATAAAACTTCATATATTTGCTTACTAAGTGAAGGTTTACATGTCCTGAAATAAAGAAAGGGCAGGTTGTACTCCAGCCTCTCTGTCTCAGGGATACCAGATAGCAGTCTCAGGGATACCAGATAGCTGTCTCAGGGTTATTAGCTAAAATACTCTCAGGGTTAGTAGATATCAAAAAGTGCTCAGGGTTAGCAGATATCAAGTTATCAGCAGTAAACAATTATGTCAATTAGGTCAATTGTGGCTTGGAATCCTGTATGTCTCTTCATAATGACCTATGTAGCAGTAAACAATTATGTCTTAGGCTCCATGTATGTCTCCACACTGACCCACACTGAATAAGGTTGACCTACGATATGATAAATACATGACGTATAATGATAAAGTGAAATTATGCTGTATCATCTAAAAGAGCCGTATAAATAAAGTGAACCATGGCTAGTAAATTAGAGTAAACAGGGAGAACGTGCTTCTCTCAGTTTCTCTCCACGAAAGCTTTGGTGTATTTTCTATAGAACTGTGTTGTATTTATTGATGTCTTTTGATAACCTTCCCATTGTTTTTGAATGTAGCAGTCTGTAGCTCCAAGAACCCAGTAAGGTTGCTGGTGCGGAGAGGGTTAAGTAAGCTCTTCATTCTCTTCTACTGCCAACTCCAGAGTTTGATCCTTCTACCTTGCTGCTTCTTATGCCTGGAACAAACTACCCGAGTCTGTGTATCAGGCTTCATCGGTGGCCCTTTTCAAATCCAGGCTGAAAACTCGCCTCTTTGAGGCTGCTTTTGGATCTTGATTCACTTAGTCTCCTATGTGTTTACCTACCATTCCTCTAAATATATCCTTGTCCTCAGCTGTTGTGTTGTCTGTCTTGACTAGATCGTAAGTTCTGATGAGCCGCTTTGACCCGGTGAAAAGCGGGATATAAATACAGCTAAATAAATAAAATAAATGAGCAGGGACTCGTGTCTGTAGAGTGCTGCGTACACCTTGTAGTGCTATACAAATGATAAGTAGTAGTAGTAGCAGAGATAATGTGTGGCAGATGTGAAGCAAATGGTGGCTTTGGAACAAAAAAAATAGACTTAGCCGAGGACCTGGAGAACTGCAGCTGCCTTAATTTGTGATTCCAGAGGAGGCAGCTTTATTTGGATTGCAGTGCAGTCATCAGCAAAATTGTTGCCCAGTTGCTGGAGGAAGCAGAGGAGGAAGGTGAGCATCCCAGAGTCCTGTTGGAGTGGGCACACTGGACCTTAGGCCCTTTAAGACCAAATCTCCCCAGGGATGTGATGGTATGTTTTCAGAGTTTTGCCACGAAGGAGAAGGTGGCTGCTAAGGAGAGGTGAATGGAAGAGGTTGTCTAGGACTCCCATAAGATAGAGATGTTTGAAGACCTCTCCCATTCTATGTTGTGGAGAAGGATGGGCCTCAGAGACATCACAAGGAAGCTCCAGGAAGGCAGCATCCAATACAGATGGAAATTTCCATTTGCCTGGCAGTCACCAAGGATGGTAGGACTGTATGAGCCTATACCAGAAGTGAAACATTGACCTGTCTAAAGGATCTGTAAATCACTGGCTTGGAAGAACTTCTGCAGACCCAGCAGTTGCAGATGTGTCCAGCAGTGAGATGGCAGTAAGTGGAGAGAGTCAAGGGATGTCTTCAGAGACACTTGGATGTTTTGTTGGTAGCCACAGATCCAAAATGCTCTCAATATAGAGAGCTTCGCCCCTCCTTCAAAGAAAGCAATTGAGGTCACATTCAACTCTTCGGATATCCCTTTACAACAGTTGCAGCGGCAATATCTGCAGCATATATAGCATCTTAGAAAGAATCATGTGATAGGCAGTGACCTTCCCAAGCAGAGACAACAGCAGTACCTGCCACTCTTGTAACTTCTCATGCGTAAAGGTCACCAATGTTTCTACATTGAGCAAATATAATTGCTTAAGAATATAAGAAATGCCATACTGGGTCAGACTAAAGACCATCAAGCCCAGTGTCCTGTTTCCAACAGGTGCAGTTTCCCAGAAAGGTACACAGATTCCACAATGCTTGTCCTGGAGTGGATTTCCCTGATCCTCTATAATAATGGTTTATGGATCTTTCCTTCAGGAACTTGTCCAAACCTTTTTTAAGCCCAACTACAGTAACAGCTTTTATTATATCCTTCGGTAACAAATTCCAGAGTTTGATTACACATTGAATGAAAAAAATATTTTCTCCAGGAACAAGCAGGAAGTCAGTCCTCACATATGGGTGACATCGGCACCGACGGAGCTTTCGTGGAAGCATCCTCCCAGCTTTCAAAAGAAAGCCTTTGGGAGATGCCACCACGCATGCGTGGTCCCCTTCCTGCCCAAGGGTGCCTTCTTGCTCAGTCTCCTATTTTCTACGGAGCCCTTCAGACGTTTGTCTGGCTTGTCCCTGGAAAAAGTTGATTTTTCTCTGAGTTTCAGACTCACCTCCGGTATTGCACTGGTACTCTTTCCATCTACTGACCTCGTTGCCTTGGCGTCAAGTTCGGTCTATTTTTGTAGTCTTTCTTTCCTTTCCTGGCATCTTCTTGCCTTTTGTCTCCCCCTGGCAGCCCAGAGATTCTTCGACCTTGCAGGGGTACTATTTTCACCCATGGCAACCAGTGGCTTTAAGAAGTGTGATCGGTGCTCCAAAACTGTCTTTGACTGACGCACACGGCTACTGTCTCCACTGCCTTGGGCCAGACCATGACCCAGCAGCCTGCAGTCTCTGCAATAGGATATCACACTTTATTATTGATTTTGATTGATGTGCCACACCGCCTTGATTTAACGATAAGGCGGTATACTAAATCCTTCTAAATAAATAAATAAATATCCAGTAGGGCCCTGAAGAGCCGCCAGCAGCAGCACAATACGGTTTTCCCCCGAGTCCCCGGTGCCTCCAAAGGCCAGGGCCTCGTCTGAGGCCCCAACATCTTGGGCGGAACCTTCTGAACCTGAGCCTTGTCGTGGGTCCTCAGAAAAGGGGTCTCCCTCAAGGGAACCCAGGAAGAAGAAGAAGAAACTCTCGAAGGTGGCATCCTTGGACTGTTCCAACCAGCCAGGTGCCCCCCGGGCCTGGTCCCGCAGTCTGAGACGTTTGTCCGAGGCATTGGAGAAGGAGCGGCCTGCGAAGGTCCTCCAGAAGAATCCGACTTCGGACTGGCCTCGGGGGAGCCGATGTTGGACCAGAGTCCCTCGGTGTCCGTGCCAAAGGCTGTGGAGCCTTCTGGTCTGGAGCGCAGTTTGTCTGTCTTCATGGACCAGCAGCAGTCAAGACCAGTTCATCCGCCCCAACCACCGGGCCCTCAACGTCTAAGACGTCCCCGGAGGCCGAGCCGATCCTTGAGTTCCTTCGGCCTCGAGTCGATCCTCGGTCAAGTTCATGATCTGAATCCCACCCGACAGGACCGTGGTCATTGCCGGCAAGTTTTCCAGGCACTGGCAGCAGGGCATTTGGGGTCCCGAGGCCCACAGAGCAGCCCTCCTACAAGTCCTTGATAGACTAATCCGAGTGGGAGATGGAGGACGACTCGTCACTCCCATGATGTCCCATCTGACTCTCCTGTCTTGGAGCCTCAATGGCGGTCCCCACCCAAGGATATGGGCTTCCTTGATTTTGTCAAGGACATGTCTAAGGCCCTGGTGTTCCCAACTGAGTCGGAGGAGGATCTTCGGGCGGATGAGTTGGAAATCCTCCAGTACGAGGCCCCTCTGCGGGAATCACTCAAGGTGCCTATCCCTCCCATCCTGGAATGGCTGATGCTCCAAATGTGGGAGACACCGGCTTGGTGTCGGTAGTGAGCAAATGGCTTGACTCGATGTATTGAGTCTGCTGGATCTTGGACTTTCAAAAGTCACAGCTGCCACATGGAATGGAGGAGTGGCCTAGTGGTTGGTGCAAGGTACTTCAGGCCGGAAGGTCGGGGGTTCAGATCCCACTAGAGGACAGCAACCTTGGGCCGGAAGGACTGGGATTTCTAGTCCCACAGGTGCCACTTAACCCTCCATAGCCCATGTTCCCTGTAAAATAGTTATCTCCAAGTTATAATGCCCTGTTCAATGTAATTTCAGTTTGTTCAATGTAAACTGCACTGATGCAGAATAGCGCGGTATATAAGAGAATATAAATAAATAACTCTATGGTGGTGGAGTGGCTGCCTTCCTATGGCTCCAGGGGGGTCTTCATCTTTCCCTACCTGCACGACTGGCTCATAAATGGAGGCACAGCCTCAGAGGTGCAGCAGGCCTCCACACCCAGGTTCTGCAATGCTTGGGTTTTGTCATAAACTACCCCAAGTCTCACCTCCTCCCAACACAGGGTCTGGAGTTCATTGGGGCAAAGATCGACACTCTCCAGTCGAAGGCTTTCTTGCCCAGGGACCGAGCCAATTGTCACAGGACACTGGCTCAGGAAGTAAAGTACCATCCTACGGTGCCCGCTCAGCTTCTGCTATGCCTCCTCGGGCACATGTCCTCCACAATCCATGTCACCCCCGATGCTCGCCTCCACATGAGGGAGGTGCAGTGGTGTCTCTGGGACCAGTGGTCTCAGGCCACGGGCCACCTCTGAGACAGTTTCTGTGACCCGCCAATTGGCAGATTCTCTGTTCTGGTGGCAGTCTCCCCAGCATCTCGAGGCGGGCATGCCTTTTCAGGCTCCAAGTCCCTCAAGAGTCCTCACCATGGATGCCTCCCTGCTCGGTGGGGGGAGCCCACTGCAGAGATCTCCACACTCAGGGCAACTGGTAACCAGAAGAGAGCACCCAAGAGATCAACCTCCTGGAGCTCTGAGTCATACACCTAGCCGAGGGTCTTCTGTCACCTCCTGCATCACCATCCGGTGATGGTCCAGACGGACAACCAGGTGGTGATGTTCTACGTGAACAAACAGGGGGGGGGGCACGGGGTCTCGTACCATAAGGAGGCACTGGCCCTCTGTTCGTATGCAGTCCAACTGGGTATTCTCCTGCAGGAAGTGTACCTGCCAGGCTAGGACAGCCTGCTGGTCAACAGGCTCAGCAGAGTTCTCCAGCCCCACGAGTGGCAGCTAAACCCCAGGGAAGCCAGTCGGGTTTTTTGGCTCTGGGGGGAACCCATGATGGACCTTTTTGCCAGCCCGGACAACTTTCAGTTGCCCCACTTCTGCTCCCAGCAGGCCCACCTCTCCAGGGTGGCAGTGGACGTGTTCCTGGTCTCATGGTCAGAAGGCCTCATGTATGCCTTCCCTCCAATGCCACTGATCGCCAAGACCCTTGTTCAGGACCCTCCGTGACAGGGCCTTGCTCATCCTAATAGCCCCTCGGTGGCCCAAGCAACCATGGTTCACGCTGCTTCTACAGTTGACAGATACCCACATTCCCTTGGGGACTGTCCCGGGACTCCTATCTCAGGAGGGGGGTTCTCTCCTGCACCCCAACCTGGGGTCCCAGTCGCTGACAATGTGGCTGCTGAGAGGGTGACTCTGGTCCCTTTCAACCTTCCAGCTGAGGTTGAAGACATTCTGCTGGCCTCTCACAAGGCCTCTACTAGGAAGGCTTATGCCCTCAAATGGCTCAGGTTCTCTGTTTGGTGCACCAAACACAGGGCTGACCCTTTCTCCTGCCTGGTGGCTTTGGTGTTACAGTACCTTCTACACCTCTCTCAGTCCGGGCTCAAGTCTAATTCCGTCCAAGTGCACCTTAGTGCCCTGGCAGCACACCACCATCCAATGGATGGTAAGCCCCTCTTGGTCCAACCGTTGGTGACCCATTTCCTTCAGGGCCTGCTCTTATCGAAGCCCCCAGTTTTCCATCTGGCAACTGAATGGGACCTCAATGTAGTGTTGGGGCAGCTAACTCGCCCACGCTTCGAGCCTCTGGCTACCTGTCACCTTCGCTCTCTCTCTTGGAAGGTGGTTTTCCTGGTCACGCTTATAAGAACATAAGAACATAAGATATGCCATACTGGGTCAGACCAAGGTCCATCAAGCCCAGTATTCTGTTTCCAACAGTGGCCAATCTAGGTCATACGTACCTAGCAGTTTCCCCAAAAGACACAGGTTCCACAATGCTTGTAGTGGTTCAAGCATTGATATCCTGGGTCCCTTCTTAATAATGGTTTATGGACCTTTCCTCCAGGAACTTGTCCAAACCTTTTTTAAACCCAGCTACACTAACAGCCTTTACTACATCCTCTGGTAACAAATTCCAGAGTTTGATTACACGTTGAGTGAAAAAATATTTTATTTTATTAGTCTTAAATAGTTTACCCTGTAGCTTCATTGCATGTCCCCTAGTCTTTCTATATTCTGATAAGGTAAACAATCGATCTATGTTTACCCGTTCCACTCCGTTCATTAATTTATAGACTTCTATCATATCTCCCCTCAGCCGTCTCTTTTCCAGGTTAATGAGCCCCAACCTTTTTAGCCTTTCTTCAAAGGAGTATCCTTCCATCCCCTTTACCATTTTGGTGGCTCTTCTCTGAACCTTTTCTAAAATCGCTATATCCTTTTTAAGATACGGCGACCAGAATTGCACACAATATTCAAGGTGCGGTCTCACCATGGAATGATATAGAGGCATTATAATATCTTTTGTTTTATTTTCCATTCCTTTCCTTATCATACCTAGCATTCTATTTGCTCTCTTGGCCGCCGCTGCACACTGGGCCGAGGGTTTTAACATGGTATCCACAATGACGCCTAAATCTTTTTCCTGGGTGGTGGTTCCTAATGTGGAACCTTGCATCGTGTAACCATAGTTTGGGTTGTTCTTCCCTAGGTGCATAACCTTGCACTTGTCCACATTAAATTTCATCTGCCATTTTGATGCCCAGTCTTCCAATTTATCAGTTTTTATATACTGCTCCTTCCAGAGATCAGGGGCGGTTTACATCAAACATAACAAGGAACTTTACATTGAAACTTTAAAAGCACCCATACACATTTTAAAATGCTAACTATATTACAAAAGCTATATACAATGTTGCAGTATGTAGAACAGCAAAAATTCCAATCTCCAGGAACAAGCAGGAATGTAGTCTTCACATATGGGTATCGTTGGTACCGACGGAGCCTGTGCGGGAACGCTTCCCAGCGTCCAAAAGAAAAGCTTTTGGGAGCATCCCACAGTGCCTGCATGCTGCCTTCCCACCTTTCTCACTGTCCCTCTTCAGTTCTTCGTTTTCCGCGGAGCAGACAGGTCCCATACCCTGTCACCGCAGAAAATTCCTTCTTTATTCTTAGTTTTTTGTGGTCACACCTGCCTTTGTTCGACACTTACCGGTACTGCCGGTTCTCTCTCTCTCTCTCTATCTATATACACATATATATACATACACACACACATATAGTTCTGAGGTATTTTTCTTCAGAAACTTTTTTTCCCCTCGGTGCTAGGCGCCATTTTGGGCACTAGGCCCAATTTCCTTAGAAATGGAAAAACCAGCTACTGGTTTTAAAAAATGTTCCAAGTGTGGTGGTACCATATCCGGCACCGACACCCATAATTGGTGTCTTAAATGTTTAGGCCCTGACCATTCTCCATCGGAGTCCCTCTCCTGTAGGAAGATGACTAAAAGGGGCCTGCAGAATAGAGCTGCAAAACTCGGTACCCTTTTTACTTCAGATGCGAAGTCCGTTGCATCGACCTCTTCCAGAGCCTCGTCTTCCTCCCATGGATCTCAGGTAACTAAACATAAATCTAGTCGGTCCTCTAAGGGTAGATCTCCTTCTAGGCATCAAGAAGCCATTGACATTGCCCTTGAGGAAACTTCACCGGCAAAACAGCCCCGGCAGGAGGCTTTGGCTTCCAAAGCATTAACCGGGGTTCCAGGATGTTCTCGAGGCCTCCACCTTGGCAGAACTACTGGTACCATGCTCTGGGGTTCCGGCCGCTTCTACCGGTACCGACATCCAAGCATCGGCAGCATCAATAGATCAGAGGTTTCTCGCTATCGAATGCAGCCTGGCAGCTCTTCTCACGGCTTCGGTACCGTTGAGACCGCTACAGACGGACAGACCGACCGACCGACCGACGGCACCAGCCTCGGTGGGCATACTCCCAATACCAAGTCTTGAGTCTATCTCCACCTCGATACCGACTTCTATCGATACCGATACCGTGCTCTGCATGAACACCGGGATCAGAGATATTTTGAATCTTCCGATTCAGATTATTCTAATTTTATTTTATTATTATTATTATTTTATTACATTCTCTTATTTTATTTTATTTATTTATTTGAACAGCTTTTATATACCGCTGCTTCCAAGGATCAGCAGCGGTTTACATTACAACAAAAAGTCAAAACAGATACATAGAACATTATAAACTATATTACATTATAACATGAATTGTATGGAACAGATTAATAATCTTTCTGTTATATTGTAATTCACTAAACTATTAAACTATATTACATTATAATTGTGTAACAAAAATGTATTACAATATAACAGGAACAATTATTGAACTATAATACAATTAAACTGTATAATACATTTAAACTGTATAACAGGTATCAAGGGTTGCTTTGATTTTTATTTTTATTTATAGGTGGGAAGAAACATTATTAAGTTAATTATCGTTTGAGGATGACGTTGTTTATGTTGTAGTTATACATTTGGAAAGGGTAAATAAAATTGATTATGGTGGTTGGGAAACTACAAATGTTTCTTCATTGTTGTAGTGTTGGCTGAATAGATGGGTTTTTAGATCTTTTCTGAACGTTAGTAGATCTTTAGTTTCTCTTAATTGGTCTGGAAGGTTGTTCCACAATATTGGAGCAACAAACGAAAAGGCACTGTTACTAGTTGAGTGTTTTGTTTTCTCTTATATACCGCTCTATTCTGCATCAGTGCGGTTTACATTGAACAAACTGAAATTACATTGAACAGGGCATTATAACTTGGAGATAACTATTTTACAGGGAACATGGGCTATGGAGGGTTAAGTGGCTTGCCCAAGACCACAAGGAGCACCTGTGAGACTAGAAACCCCAGTCCTTCCGGCCCAAGGTTGCTGTCCTCTAGTGGGATTTGAACCACCGACCTTCCGGCCTGAAGTACCTTGCCCCAACCACTAGGCCACTCCTCCATTCTAATGACTCTGCCGATACCAGAGTACTTCTTCCGGAGGAACCATCTTCTCCCCAACGCAAAATGTCTCTTCCAGAGGACATGTCTTTTCAGGATTTTATTCGTGATGTGGCTCGAGGCCTTGCAATCACGGTAGCTCCTGAAAAGTAACCTAGGGCACAGGAATTAGAAATCCTTCAATACCCTAAGGCTCCCAAGGAAGCAGCTACGCTGCCTATTCATTAGATCCTACATGATCTTATGCTGAGGACGTGGGAAACACCAGACAGGCAAGGGCTTTCCTTCCACAGGCCTAGTGTCTTCGCATAATGCAACTGGCTTATCAAGCAGCCGGGAAATACTTCCTAACTGCTCGAGAGCTTCCACAATTGCTGGGACATATGGCATCCACAGTTCATGTAGTCCCATATGTTCGTCTCCACATGCGAGCAGCTCAGTGGACCCTATCCACACAATGGACACAGGCCACAGGACATTTGTCAGACAAAATAATAAACTCTCATTGACTAATTTTGTTCCTCCAATGGTGGCAATCACTAGAAAATCTGACAGTGGGGGGTCTCCTTTTCGTCAACCCCTCTTTCAGGCCACCCTAACAACAGATGCATCACAGGTGGGTTGGGGAGCACACCTGAATCATCTCTCTACCCAGGGTACCTGGACTCCACAGGAGGCTGGTCTACACATAAACCTCCTGGAATTAAGAGCAATCTATTTAGCTCTTTGAGTATTCCACACCCAGCTCAGCTACAAGACGGTCCTAGTCCAGACGGACAATCAAGTAGCTATGTTCTATGTGAACAAGCAGGGCAGACAGGCTCTCTGTCGTTATGCAATGAAGCTTTATGACTGTGGGCCATCGCCAGAGAGTATCAAATTCACCTTCTAGTGGTATATCTTCCAGGCATTCAAAATCTTTGGGCAGACAAACTCAGTTGAGTACTGCTGCCTCACAAGTAGTCTCTCCACCTAGACCAGGTGGCAAAAAGTTTTCATCTCTGGGGCACTCCAGACGTAGACCTCTTTGCAAGTCCACTGAATGCCTAACTTCCCTGGTTCTGTTCCAGGATTCCGGCTCAGAATTGTCAGGCAATGGATGCCTTCCTCTTTCACTGGGGTCAGGACTTCCTTTATGCCTTCCCACCCATTCCCCTCATCCCCAAAACACTCTTCAAGCTTCAGAGAGACAGGGGTTGCATGATTCCCATAGCACCACGATGGCCACGCCAAGCGTGGTATCCCCTGCTTCTACATCTCTCTCAAGCTGCACCTCTGGAGTTAGGGCATGCTCCAGATCTCCTTTCCCAAGAGGACGGGACGCTATGGCACCTGAGTCCCCAGTCCCTGCATCTCACGGTCTGGTTGTTGAAGGCTTAGACCTCCAGGATTTCAACCTGTCCCAACAGATAAAGGATATCCTTCAGGCTTCTAGAAAACTTTCCACAAGAAGATCTTATGCCTTCAAGTGGAAACGTCTTACTATATGGTGCTCCAAGAAGGGATTAAACCCCCTTGTCATGCCTTTAGATTCGATACTAGAGTATCTCCTTCACTTATCGAATTCTGGGTTAAAGACCAATTCGGTAAGAGTCCATCTTAGTGCAATTGCAGCTTCTTATAAGCCTCTGAATGGACAACCAAATTTCTTCTCCTCCACTCATATCCAGATTTATGAGAGGTCTTCTATTAACCAAGCCTCCCATTAAGCCACCACCGGTGGCATGGGATCTAAATCTAGTTCTCGGGCAGCTCATGAAGCCGCCTTTTGAGCCTTTAGCCACTACAACCCTTACGTTTTTAACTTGGAAGGTCATCTTCCTAATTGCAATCACCTCTGCATGTCGCATTAGTGAACTGCAAGTTTTAGTGGCTGATCCTCCTTATACTAGGTTTCATCATGATAAGATTGTTCTTAGAACTCATCCACACTTTATGCCAAAGGTGGTTTCGCCTTTTCATTTAAATCAATCAAATTTATCTTCCTGTATTTTTTCCGAGGCCTCACACCTCTAATGCAGAAAGAAACCTTCATACCTTGGATTATAAGAGAGCCTTAGCCTTTTACCTACAGAGAACACAGCAACATAGAAAGTCCTCGCAACTTTTTATAGCTTTTGACTCTAGTCATTTGGGACTTCGAGTCTCCGAAAGAACTTTATCTAAATGGATTGCCCAATGCATATCCTTTGCTTATGAGAGTAAGGATCATTGACTCTAATGCTCCCCTCGACCCAAGCCAACATGGTTTCAGAGAATCCCATGGTGTTGAAATGCTCCTCACCACCCTCATCAATACACTTATCACCGGGATCGACACCATCAAACAAAGGTACGCGCTGATTTTCCTGGATATCGCTGCCGCATTCAACTCCGTAAACCACAAACAACTCCTAGTTCGGCTTCAAGAAAAAGGGATAAGCATATCAGCATTGCGCTGGTGCAAATCCTATCTAACTGATAGGTGGCAGCAGGTGCGAACCGGAACCACAACCTCTCAGCCCTTCCAACAACAACACGGGGTACCCCAGGGATCGTCTCACTCTGCACTCCTATTTAATATCTATATGCAACCATTATGCGACATAATCCGTTCTTTTAACATATCATGCCTACTCTATGCGGACAACGTGTTACTCTTTACCCCATTCATGATTGATAATCCGGACTTCACCCAATTGATAACCTGCTTTGATGCCATAGCTGATTGGCTCCTCTCCCAAGGCCTCAGGATCAACTTTAACAAGACTGACGTACTATTTGTGACAAGAAACCAGTCCTTCTCGCCTCCGACAACCTTAAAGACAAGAGATGCAGAACTTGCAAGCAGACCTAGCATCCGCTACTTAGGTATTATGTTAGACCAACGGCTTAATTTCAAGGTACACATCAGCAACACTATCAAACAAATCTACCACAGGATACGAACCCTATGACATCTTCGACCCCTGCTGCAACCTGATGACTTCAGATCAGTTTTTCAGGCATTAGTGATCCCCCACTTTGATTATGCCAATGTAATCCTACATGGCTTACCCAAAAACACCTTAAACCCCCTACAGTTAGCTATGAATGCTGCTGCACATGTCCTGAGTGGAGCAGCCAGAGTTGATCACATCACCCCGGTCCTTAAGAAACTACATTGGCTACCAATCCACTGTAGACTATCCTATAAAGTAATCATCATAACCTTCAAGGTCATCAATAAGTTAGCCCCCACAACCTTAATGGACCTTGTCCACCCTATGTCGGCAAACAGAGAAAGGAGAACATGCACAGCCAATACCCTACTCATCCCCAGCGAAATAACAAAATGTACCAAGACAACAAGGAACAGAGCTTTTAAGTTTTATGCGCCCAGCTGTTGGAATGCACTCCCAGCACCCATCAGAGCCATAACAGATCTAGCCCAATTCAGAAAAGCGCTAAAACGCCATCTATTTCTCTTATACTACTCTCAAACCCCCCAATCTAACACCTCTTAGCACGCACCCAAACACAGATACATGAATCACTGTGAATGGATGTACATATTGTAGATACAGATTGTAAATAATTTTGAAATTGATGTACATAGTTATTCCCAAATTGAAATCCAAGTTAATTTTTCTGTTCATTGTATGTGCCTTATCGGCACAATACCATTATATGTAAACCGCGCTGATTTTTAAGAGTGCAGTATATAAGAACAATAAAATAAAATAAAAAATAAAAATAAATAAGGGTCTTCCTCTTCTAGGCCATGTCACAGCTCATAACGTGAGAGCCATGGCAACTTCCATGGGTAATCTCCACTCTGTGTCTATCGATGACATTTGTCGAGCAGCCACCTGGACTTCGGTACACACCTTCACAGCCCACTACTGCCTGGATAAAGCCTCCCATAGGGATGCCTTCTTTGGCCAAGCTGTTCTTCAAAATCTCTTTCAGACCTAATTCAACTCCTACCCACCAACCCTGGTGGAATGCCAGAGATCCATGGGAGGAAGGATGCCTATCTTTCTAGGGTGGCACCTTCCTAGGTCTATCTCCCTAGCATCTTAAGCTAGGGAGTCCCCATATGTGAAGACTACATTCCTGCTTGTTCCTTGAGATAGCGTAGTTACTCACCTGTAACAGGTGATCTCCGGGAACAGCAGGAATTTAGTCTTCACAACCCACCCACCTCCCCTAGGAGTTGTCTCTCTATCTCTTTGTCTCTTTCCTCTCTCCCTCTATCCTTTCACTCGGCTACAAACTTAACTGAAGAGGGACATTTGGATTGGCAGGAAGGCAGCGCGCATGTGCTGAGGGATGCTCCCAAAAGCGTTCCTATTGGACGCTAGGGAGCATTCCCGCGCAGGCTCTGTCGGTACCGATGATAACCATATGTGAAGACTAAATTCCTGCTGTTCCCGGAGATCACCTGTTACAGGTGAGTAACTTTGCTTTCCACGCAGCTACCACTCTTTCTGTAAAGAAATAGTTCCACATATTACTCCTGAGTCTATCCCTTTTCACTCTCATCCTATGTCCCCTCGTAGCAGAGCTTGCCTTCAATTGAGCGAGACCCTCCTGTGCATTTATGCCACGGAGTTATTTCAATGTCTGTCCTATCACCCCTATCCCGCCTTTCCTCTAAAGTATACATGATTCAGATCTTTAAGTCTGTCCTCATATGCTACATAATACAAAGCGCTATCAGGCGTGCAGCGACACAGGACTCTCCCACCACCATCATCAGCTCTCCCTATTAGGGATCGAGCCTCCAGCAGTGGGAGGAGCAGCATCCACTTCGGCCCAATCGGGGCACGCGCCTGATCTTTAAATTTAAAAAGCGCTATCAGGCGTGCAGCGACACAGGACTCTCCCGCCACCATCATCAGCTCTTCCTGTTAGGGATCGAGCCTCCAGCAGCGGGAGGAGCAGCATCCACGTCGGCCCAATCGGGGCACGTGCCTGATCTTTAAATTTAAAAAGCGCCATCAGGCGTGCAGCGACACAGGACTCTCCCGCCACCATCATCAGCTCTTCCTGTTAGGGATCGAGCCTCCAGCAGCGGGAGGAGCAGCATCCACGTCGGCCCAATCGGGGCACGCGCCTGATTTTTAAATTTAAAAAGCGCTATCAGGCGTACCCACGCCTGGCGGGCCCGCGCCAGAGGGCCTCGCCAGAGGGCCCTTTGGCATGGCCCTTAGGCGACGGCCCAATAAATCGACCTCTTCTCAATGCTGCTGTCAAAAGTCTGATCCTCCTCCAACGCCACCTACCCAAAGAGTCATCAGTACGTGATTCAGCTCGTCAGACACTCTCCCGCTCGATATACCGCCGCATAACAGAATAACGGAGCAGATGGCATCAACCCATTCCCAGTCTCGGTAGTGACAACAACTAATCTCCATTTCCAGTCATAATAGATTCGGACCGGTGGGTGGAGCTTTAGAGAAGCACCGGCGGGCCCTGCTGCCTGACAGAATCACTCACCACAGACATTCTAGCCTCAACAGAACTGTAAGTCTGTCCATCCTCCTCCAGTTTACAACGAGATAACACACTCTAAACCTTGTACCTTAACAAATCAGCCCTCATGTTACCGGGCATTAACTCATGAGCTAGTCCTTCCCATCTGCTGAATTGCTTTTCTGCAACTTTTATTTCATTTGCTTTTGTAACTTGTACCCTCACCCTATTTCCCACCAGAAACATTCTCTCCAACACAAATCATTTCCGATCACCTAAAGGCATCCCATTAGAACTATCGAAATGGCCCACGCATTAATTACTCTTACCCTTATCTATACTCTTGCCAGTAATTTCCACTACTCTGCTGCATTTGCAAATCATCATAGCCATATCCAAACAATTCACAATCCTAGCAGGAAACACTCTAACAACCAACACCAGCCACCCCCAAATCCCTACAATAGGAGACAGTCGCACCTACTCTATGTATCTCTGGAGCTCACCACCCCCATAAATGACAGGAAACCTAAGACTCATAGAGACCTCAGGTGTGCTCTTGCCAATGCACGCTCAGCCCGCAATAAATGGCCGGTGATCACTGATCTAATAGCCAAACACGATCTGGATATACTATTTGTAACCGAAACCTGGCTCTCCGATACAGACAATGTTATACTAAACCACCTTACCCCACCTAACTTCTCCATCTACACCTGTAATAGAGAACACAAAAGAGGTGGTGGAGTCCTAATACTTGCAAAAACAGCACTACAGTATCGGACAGAACTAACCAAAAGCTCACAGCACCTGAATACACTAACTATTACCAACAAAACTAATTCTATTAACCTCATCTATAGGGCTCCAAGTGCTCAGTCAGATGAATTCTCAGACATCATAGACCTAGCCTGTAATCCCGCAGACCCCTCCAAACCAAACTGGCTGTTGGGTGACTTTAACCTGGCTTCCTCTCAACCCCTACCTTAGCCAATACTTTCTTAGAAGCAATGTCTCACCTTAACTACAAGCAAGTAGTGATGGACCCTACCCACCAACATGGGAACCTCTTGGATTTAGTCTTCATCCCTCAACCAGAGTCGATTAAACTGAACCAAATCGATCTCGCTATCACCCCTGTCCCATGGTCAGACCATAATCTGATAACATTTCAAATGCCAACGTTTCAAACTACAGATAACTGCTCAAGCTCAACAAAATCTTCAACAACTACCAGATTCAAACAACTTGACAGAGAGACGTTTACAACTCATGCACTTCCTAAACTAGCCCAGCCAACAACCAACCTTAATGAAATGGTAAGCAAGTGGAATGAAACCCTCTCCTCATATGCGTTGCACCTGGACACTGTCAAGAAAGCGACTCCCAACAACCCAACCACCAAAAAACAATCAGCGCCACGGTTCTCCCCTAAACTGCGTACTTCACTTATCCACCTCAGAAAACTAGAGAGAAAATGGAGATCCACGCGTAATTCCTCCGACCAAGCCACCTATTTAGAACATCTTAATCGACATCGTGAATCAACCTGGGCCAGGAGGAAGGAATTCCACGCTGAGATCCTCAACCGCTCATTGAACAAGCCAAGGAAACTATTCAACTTAGTAAAATCCTATACCAGCCAACCATCCCCGCCTCAACAAGAGTTTATTCAGCCCCAGGCTTATGCGAACTATATACAATCAAAAGCAATAAAAATAACAACTGCAACACCACATGAACCCTCCCAGTCTTCACACCTGCAGTTCCCAATCACCAAACTTGTCCCACCATCTGCAAAGACCATAGAGGATGTAATTGCCTCCATTAACATGACAACGGCCCCAACTGACCCGTGCCCTGCACACTGGATTAGGACCATTCGCACAGAACTCAGTCCAGTCATAGCCAACATTGCGAAGATGTAATTTGAATCTGGTGTCTTCCCAGACGCCCTCAAGCAAACCTTCATCCGTCCACTTCTAAAAAACAATCAACTGGACCCAAAGAGAGAAGACTCATACCGTCCAATTTCTAGTATTCCATTACTAGCCAAAATTCTCGAGAAGCTAACCCAGAGACAGATCCAGCAGCATATAGACTCCTCTTCCCCATTAGATCCCTGTCAACACGGATTCAGGGAGGCCCACGGTGTAGAAACTCTACTAACAACTCTAATTAACACTCTTATCAATGGCATCGACAGTCTTAAGATGGGCTTTGCTTTAATCTTTCTGGATATAGCGGCTGCGTTTGACTCCGTGGATCACACACAGCTTCTGACGCGTCTCCACGAGAAAGGAATCCATGACCGAGCATGGGAATGGTGCAAATCTTACCTTGAAGGCCGACTACAACACATACATATTGGTAACGCTACATCTGATCCCTTTCAGCAGACAATGGGTGTCCCTCAAGGCTCCTCCCTGTCTGCACTTCTGTTCAATATCTACATGCAGCCAATTTGCGACATCACACGCTCTTTCGGCATATCCTGCCTCATGTATGCAGACGATGTGCTGCTATTCTCTCCCATATCTGTCGCATGCCCAGACTACACAGTGTTAATCAACTGCTTTAATGCAATAACGGATTGGCTTCTTACTCAGAACCTCCGTATCAATTTTAAAAAGACAGAAGTTCTAATAATTGCAAGAAATAAACGTTTCTCTCCTCCACCCACCCTAAAAGTCAGAGATGCCGATCTCCCGGTCAAATCCAATATACGCTATCTGGGAGTGATATTGGATCAACAACTGGACTTCAAGGATCATTTAAGACGCACCGTAAAAACCATATACTTTAAGATAAAAACCCTGAGACACCTGAAACCGATGTTGGAACCTGATGACTTCAGAACCATCTTCCAAGCTCTAGTTACACCGCACTTCGATTATGCTAATATAATACTCCATGGCCTCCCAAAGAACACCATCAACCCACTTCAGTTAGCCATGAATGCAGCAGCTCGGATCCTCCACGGAACCTCAAGGAGTGACCACATCTCCCCCATTCTAGAAGAACTTCATTGGCTTCCAATAAGCTCTAGGATCCTATTTAAGGCCTTCCTCATCACCTTCAAGGCCTTCAACAAACTATCTCCTGCAGCCATCTCAGATCTCATCACACACACAGAGAACAGGCCTAAAAGAGCTTCTGCCATGGACATGCTAATCATACCAAGCAACGCCATCAAGTCCAACCAATCAACTATTAACAGAGCTTTTGTTAACTTCGCCCCCAGATGCTGGAATAAACTTCCTCCCGGCATTAGAGCGATCAGGGACCTTAGACAGTTTAGAAAGGCCCTCAAACACTACCTTTTTATCACTCACTTTAAGCTTCTGGACATACCTCCCCCCTTCCCACACTTACCCTCACAAAGCCATACCTATCCTTTATGAATGTACAGAGCTGACGTATGTCCCAACAGGTAGTTTCAAAGATTATATATAGTTCCCCTGGTTTACCTCCATTTTAATTCCCTGTTATCTGTAAACGAAAGCCAGTTATTTGGCCTATGTGTTTTATTGTTACAATGTAAACCGCACTGATGACAAATAGCGAGGTATATAAGAAATGTTAAATAAATAAATAAAATAAAATAATGAAGACCACAATCATTTTAGTAGCCACCCTCTGGACAGACTCCAACCTTTTATATCCTTTTTTGAAGGTACGATTTCCAGAGTTGCACACTACTTCAAATGAGGTCGCACCAGAGGCTTAAACAGAGGCACTGTCACCTCCATTTTTCTGCTGGCCATGCCTCTCCCTATACAAACAAGCATCCTTCTGGCTTTCACAGTCACTCCTTTTCTACCTGTTTAGCTCCTTTAAAATCATCAGACACAATTATGCTCAGGTCCCGCTCTTCTTTTTGTAAACAGAAGTACCTCACCCCCTACACTGTACCGCTCCTTTGGATTTTTGCAGCCCAAATGCATGACCCTGCATTTTTTTAGCATTAAATTTCAGCTGCCAAATTCTAGACCATTCTTCAAGCTTAGCTAGATCCCTCCTCATGTTATCTACTCCTTCCTGGGTGTCTACTGTATTGCAGATTTTGTTGTCATCCACAAACAAGCAAACCTTACCTGATAGCTTACTCATCCATAGCATTTCTGGGCAGGTTACAAAATAACGTTCAAAGTAAAATCATGGACATACATATCAATGACATAAATAACTCAAATTAATAAGCTAAATTATCCAATGTTAGACCTTAAAAAATATGATAGTAAGACATCAGTGGTACTTAAGACAATGGTTAGAGGTTAGTTATGTTTGTGAGAACAAAAATCATTTTACTCCCTCTCTCTCAAAGTTTAAAACATCAATCGCAAGTCATGATATTACTGGTAAGCTATTCCATTAAATTGTCCATGCCGGGAGTGGCAGAGAGACGCTGGAAGGAGTTGGAGCGTGTGATCGGCTCTGGGACTGCTGCTTCTGGTTCGGTGGTGTGTGCAGGGGACTGTGCCTCTAAGGACCGGGCAGGCGCGCTCGGGGCACCCTACTATCCGGTGGGGTCCAGGGACCTTTAAAATCATCTTCCTCTGAGTGGCTCATTGGAGTGGCAGAGAGACGCTGGAAGGAGTTGGAGCGTGTGATCGGCTCTGGGACTGCTGCTTCTGGTTCGGTGGTGTGTGCAGGGGACTGTGCCTCTAAGGACCGGGCAGGCGCGCTCGGGGCACCCTACTATCCCACGGGGTCCTTCTACCTTAGTTTGTCAGCTTTCTTGACCGCGGGGCGTGGCTCAAAGGGGCGTGATCTAAGGGGATAGTTAGGCCCCTTGAGCGCCCCTTTGGCGCCACTGCGGCGTCTGCGGGGTATTGCCTTCCCCCTGTAGCTGCGCTATGGGGAAACGGAAGGCAAAAGGGGTGAATAAAGGTCAAGAGGCCGGTAGCGGTGGCAAGCTGACCGGTCCCCTTGACAAGCATTTCGCCCCTCTACCTCTTGCGCAGTCTTCCCCAGATGGGGTCTCCCTGAGTTCTGGTGGGAGAACCCCCCCTCCCTTACCGATGCTGTCTCAAATGCAGTGTTTGCCAGATGAGTCTTCAGAAATAGCAAGTATTTCCAAAATTAATGTTCATGTTCCTTTGCCAGTACAACTTACTGCCTCTGACAGTTTGTTGGAATTTGCCTCTAAATCCTCTGATGATGAGATTACTTTAAAAGACATATGGGGTGCACTTCAGTCCATTGATAAGAAAATGTCTGTAACATTGAATGCCTTGTGTGTATTTTCTCAGGAAGCTACCGTTGCTTTTCGGCAGCTCGATGAGAAGGTTACCTTAAGTGATAAAGCTACAGGGAAGTTGAATTCCCAGGTAAATTTGCTCTCAGCGGCTAGTGCCGCTGCAGTTAAAGATTCATTGATATTGTATTCTAAGTTGGAAGCCTTGGAAAATTCCTCCCGTGCTTGTAATCTCCGTTTCCTAAATTTCCCTTACTCTTCGTTATTATCAGCTAAAATTCTCCTTGATAAGTATTTCAAGGAAATATTGAAGTTCTCTGACTCTGTTATAGTTTCTCATGTTTATTACCTTTTAGCTAGTACTAAACGTATTAATGTTGAAGAGGGAGGTATGGATGAGATTATTCCCCCTATGACTGACTTGACTGCTTTTCTTGAAGACTCCTTAGATACAATTTCCACTAGATCCACATTAATGGTCACATTACCTTCTGTAGATTGTAAGCAGCGCATTTTGCGTGCGTTTTTTAAAGTTAAGACGGCCAAATTTTGTGGGCAGAGTATAAACATCTTTCCTGATGTTTCTCGTGAGACGCAACTACGTAGACGTCAATTCCTTCAGCTGAAACCTTGGGTTTTAACGTTGGGAGCAACGTTTTTTCTCCGATTTCCTTGTAAATGTTTGGTAAATTATGGGGGTGATTCTTATGTTTTCGTAGATGTATCTCATTTAGAGAAATTTATTGTTGATCATGTAAGTAAAGGGTAAGGAATTGTTTCTGGGTATGTATTATTCCTTCTAAAATTGTGGGCCTATGATTGGCCTTGTTTTCTGGGTTTTTTTTATTACTCTGTAATAATATCTCTGCTTATCTCTCTTGACATGGACTACATCTGTTATAATGTGTTATATGATGTGGTATTATGCTTTATTTTTTTTCCTGTGATTTGCCTCACCTTTTGTGATATTGTATTTCACTGAAAATCAAATAAAATAAAAAATAAAAATAAATAAAAAAATTGTCCATGCCACTGAAAGTGGACAGGCCCTAGTCCCAGTTTTATGCAAGATCTTCAAATAGGATATTACCAGCAAACCCTATTGAAAAGAATGCAAAGGGCATTTGTTTACATATGTATTAAACAATGCTTGTAAATGAATATGAACATCCTCATGCAGTAATTTAGAAACTAAAATAAGAATATGATGAGTCAATATTGAGCTGCAGTGAACCATGGTAGTCAGCATTTTTTAAAATTCTGGCTGCTGTGGCTATTAATAAACCAGATTGTGGCCAGCACTGAATATCTGGTTAATGCGACCAGCACTAGCACTGTCTCTATAACAGCAATATTCAGCACTGCCACACAGATAGGCTATCTGACTAGCCATTAGGAGAGCTCTTTCCTGTCCTAGATTATCCAATTATCTGTACAGAGATGTAGATTATTGCTGCTATATGGATTATTTCCAGCTCTGCCTCTATCCATGCGCTTCCCTGGCACTATCTGGATAGGGAAGAGAGGCCTAGTGGTTGGGGTAAGTTACCTTGGGTCGGAGGGCCAGGGGTTTGAATCCTGCTAGAGGACCGCAATCTTGGGCCAGAAGGACTGGGGTTCTAGTCTCACAGGTGCTCCTTGTGGCCTTAGGCAAGCCACTTAACCCACAGTTGCCTCAAGTACAAAAGCATAGATTATGAGCCCTTTGGGGATAGGGGAAACATATATATACAGCACTTGAATGTAAACCATTTTGACTGGTAGAAAAGCAGTATTTAAGCCTAGTTAAATAATTAAAAATAAATAGTGCTAAGGAGGTCTGTTAGGCTAGTCAGTGGCACTATCTGTATAGTGCTGCTGAATATCCCTTTCAATGGCACTTATCTGGATAGCTTTTGAAAATTGATTCCTTTAAATTGTATCCTTGCAACAATGGAAACCAATCCAAATTTTGATGTAATATGTTCATACTTAGAACACTCACTCATCAACTGTGCTTTATAAAATACAAGTATAAGTGGTAGAGAACGTATCTTCACTTAAGGTGTGGATATTTACACCTTGATCTGGTGTAAATAGCCACGTCAACCTTTTGCAAGTACACACATAAAATAAAGTATTCTATAATCAACGCACAGACTCGCATACTCCACCCAAGTGTACATCCACAGTGAAAATACACATGATGCAATGTACATACGTTTATGCTAGCTGGTATTTTAGAAGATGTCATTTATGAATGTAAGTGGCCACTTAAGTGCTTAAAAGACTAAATGCTGACTTTTAGGGCTGTAGGAGACTACAGCTAGGTAAAGTCTTATAAAAGTATCCCATAACAGTGGATCAGTCAGAGGATCCATTCTCAAAATGAATATATTCTTTGATACTGTTGGCCATATGACATCAGTCCAAAATGTCTTCCTAAACCAAATACTGATTACGAAAATGGGATTTGTTTGAACCACTATTCCCCAACCTAGCTTTTTCAATCAAGAAAAATGGGGTTAACAAGACTGAATTGGACCAACCTTTTAGGATACTGGACTTGTCATTCAAAAACAGCAACAAAATTCCTTTGCCCACATCTGGATAAAATTAAAACATTTTTGTCTTTTCTTGTCCATGAACTTCCCACTAACCAATTAAATATGGAATCTAGCTCATCTCTTCTCAGAAGTAGCTCAAGGTGATTTATAGTCAGCTACTATAGGGATTCCCCTGTCCCCAAAGAGCTTACAATCTCCATTTGTACCTAAGGCAATGGAGGGTCAAGTGACTTGTCCAGGGTCACACAGAGCATCAGTGCGATCTGAACCCTGGTTTGCAGGCTGGTGCCCTAAACATTAGGTTACTTCTCTATTCATAGCAAATGAAGTGTCACCTCTGCTTCTTTCAGTGTTTGAAATGTGTCTTAGAGGGTTTTTTTTCTTTTCAACTCTCTCTCCTTTATGGATCTCTGTATCTTCCAAGTAATCCTTTTGTGCTCCTCCTTGTCTATCCTGGAGAATATCGTCAGCTGCAGAGCATGTGTTTCCCTTGGAGTGTTGTTCAGTAGTGAGCATCACTGGCAGAAATGCATTCTTGTGCACTCTGGCCCATTTCCACTGTGCTGCTTTCTGAATGTGCTCCTAAAACAGCATGCTTTTGATACTGTGGCAAAGTTACCATCAACTGCAAAAATAATGCAACATATGAAGATGTACTAAACTTTATTCATAGTTACACATCACTTGTTCAAGTCAAACAACAAAACCTACTAGCTGTTCACAAGAACACAGCATTTGGCAACTATAAAAAAGGTGTATTTTTAGTTTAATTCTTCTGTAGCTAGGTTATCTCATTAATTCAGTGCAAACAAAATCAGACCACTCTAGTACAAGGCAAAGGGAAATTACTGCCATTAAATGCATTAGGGATAATGTAAACTTCAGACAGCTGCTGGAAGTACAGGTGTTTCATGGTCAGAGGCAGCAGGAAATAAGGAGGGGATTTCCTTAAGTGCCATGTCATAGCAGAATGGAAAACATGAAGAAAGATGTCATCCTATTGCAGGAAGATGTAAATGAGAGGGTCTGTCACAGCATTAAAGAGGATGCACCTGTCTGGAAAGAGGCGCTGGCAACTCATAGTTCTTAGCAGCTCAAGCTCACTGGCCCCTGGACAGCCAGGGATAGGAATCATTGGTAAACCTCTGGGCCTTATTTCGTGTTTGGATTTGATGAAATCAAGTGCAGCACAACACCACAATATGCACTTTATAGCTGAATAGAGGAACATTCTGGAGTCTCTGCTCCTGATCAGACTCTAGAAGTGGTGAGGTTGGCAGGGTAGGATTGCCTGCCCTTCAAGGAGCAGGAGGTGTTTCCTCCACTATTTTTGGAGAGAAGAATAAATGGTCCTCTTTCTAGGGGCCTGGTATCTTCCTCCATAGGAATCCAAGGGAGAAAAAGAGGCTGCAAGAACCCAAGGGGGCTCAGGCTCAACCTGAGAATCTGCCTTCCTGATGACTGGCTAGCTAGGCCATACCATCCAAGGAGTGCTATGTCCTGTAAGCCAGTCAGCTGAAACCTAGCTAAGTGATGAAGGAGAAAGTGAAGGCTGTTGAGATTCTTGGTGGGTCTAGGCCAGGGGTTCTCAGGACACTTTCGGCTAGTCTGGCTTTCAGGATATCCACAATGATATGTATGAGAGAGATTTTTATACAATAGAGGCAGTGCATTCAAATCTAGCTCATGCAAATGCATTGTAGACGTCCTGAAAACCCAACTAGCTGAGGGTGTCCCTAGGACTGGGTTGAGAACCACAGGTCTAAACTATAAACAGCTTCAAGAAGAAGAAAGAATTAGGAAAAGCCCGATACTGAAGACTAGGCACAGGAGTGATTCAGTCCGGATACCCCACAAGAGGTTTTGGCTAATTTGGATGAGGGAGGACCAGGTGGAGTGCATCCCTGTTCTACCACAAAATACTGAGCTGTAGGGATCTCATTCCCAGGTGCATCCCAGCCACCCAGACTGAGAGATTTTGGTAATTCTTTGCTAAAAAGAAATTGTTTTTTTGTCAAAAAACATAATAGACGTTTTGGTGTGTTTGACTCTCTAGGGGAGGAGAGTAAATAACATATTTTTGCCTTTATCTAAGAAACTTGCTGTATATACTATAAAAAGAATGGATTTATTCTTAAAAGTCCAGAGCACCAGACACTAATAATGCTTAAGAACATAAGATATGCCATACTGGGTCAGACCAAGGTCCATCAAGCCCAGTATTCTGTTTCCAACAGTGGCCAATCTAGGTCATATGTACCTAGCAGTTTCCCCAAGAGACACAAGTTCCACAATGCTTGTACTGGGTCAAGCATTGATATCTTCAGTCACTTCTTAATAATGGTTTATGGACCTTTCCTCCAGGAACTTGTCCAAACCTTTTTTAAACCCAGCTACACTAATAGCCTTTACTACATCCTCCGGTAACAAATTCCAGAGTTTGATTACACGTTGAGTGAAAAATATTTTCTTTTATTAGTCTTAAATAGTTTACCCTGTAGCTTCATTGCATGTCCCCTAGCCTTTCTATATTCTGATAAGGTAAACAATCGATCTACGTTTACCCGTTCCACTCCGTTCATTAATTTATAGACTTCTATCATATCTCCCCTCAGCCGTCTCTTTTCCAGGTTAAAGAGCCCTAACCTTTTTAGCCTTTCCTCATAGGAGTATCCTTCTATCCCCTTTACCATTTTGGTGGCTCTTCTCTGAACCTTTTCTAAAATCGCTATATCCTTTTTAAGATACGGCGACCAGAATTGCACACAATATTCAAAGTGCGGTCTCACCATGGAACAATATAGAGGCATTATAATATCTTTTGTTTTATTTTCCATTCCTTTCCTTATCATACCTAGCATTCTATTTGCTCTCTTGGCTGCCGCTGCACACTGGGCTGAGGGTTTTAACATGGTATCCACAATGACGCCTAAATCTTTTTCCTGGGTGGTGGTTCCTAATGTGGAACCTTGCATCGTGTAACCATAGTTTGGGTTGTTCTTCCCTAGGTGCATAACCTTGCACTTGTCCACATTAAATTTCATCTGCCATTTTGATGCCCAGTCTTCCAATTTATCAAGATCCTCTTGCAATTTTTCACAATCCTCTTGGTTTTAACAACTTTAAATAGTTTTGTGTCATCTGCAAATTTGATAACCTCACTCGTTATTCCACTTTCCAGGTCATTTATGAATATGTCAAAAAGCAGCGGACCCAGCACAGATCCCTGGGGTACACCACTATTCACCTTTCTCCATTGGGAAAATTGGCCATTTAGCCCTACCCTCTGCTTTCTATCTTTTAACCAGTTCCTGATCCACAATAGTACACTGCCTCCTATCCCATGACTCTTTAGTTTTGCCAAAAGTCTCTGATGAGAGACCTTGTCAAAGGCTTTCTGAAAGTCCAGATACACAATATCAACCGACTCACCTTTGTCCACCTGTTTATTCACTCCTTCAAAAAACATAACAGATTAGTAAGACAAGATCTTCCTTGTCTAAAGCCATGTTGGCTGTCTCCCATTAGGTCGTGACTATCTACATGCTGAGTAATTTTATTCTTTGTGATGGTTTCTACCATTTTTCCCGGTACTGACGTCAGGCTCACCGGTCTGTAGTTTCCCAGATCAGCCCTGGAACCCTTTTTAAAAATTGGTGTTACATTGGCGATCCTCCAATCTTCAGGTATTAGAGATGATTTTAATGATAGTTCACAGATTACTAATAGCAGGTCTGCAATCTCATATTTAGTTCTTTCAACACCCTTGGATGTATACCATCCGGCCCAGGTGATTTGCTACTCTTCAGTTTATCTAATAGTTGTAAGACATCTTCCCGATGTATCGATATTTCCTTCAATTCTTCCGCACCTTTAAATACCACTTCAGTCATGGGTAACATCCCTACATCTTCCTCAGTAAAGACTGAAGCAAAGAATTCATTCAGTCTCTCCGCTATCGCCTTGTCGCCTCTTAGTGCTGCTTTAACCCCTTTATCATCTAATGGACCAACTGACTCTCTCACAGGTTTTTTGCTACGAATGTACTTGAAAAGGTCTTTATTTCGTGTTTTTGCTTCCGCAGCAAGCTTCTTCTCAAATTCTCTCTTTGCCTGCCTTATCAATGCCTTGCATTTGACTTGCCAGTGCTTGTGCTGTTTCCAGGTTTCGTCATTTGGCTCTTTTTTCCATTTCCTGAAAGATGCTTTTTTGGCAACAACTGCCTCTCTGACCTCACCTTTAAACCATGCTGGCAGTTTTTTGGACTTCCTTCCACTTTTCTTAAAGCGTGGAATACAGCTGGTCTGGGCTTCCAAGATAGTATTTTTCAACAACATCCAAATTGATGTACGTCTTTAACTTTTGCAACTGCTCCTTTTAGTTTTTTCTTAACTGTTTTCCTCATTTTATCATAGTCTCCCTTTCAAAAGTTAAAGGGTAGTACTGTGGATTTCCTTACTATCCCTCCTCCACTAATTAAATCAAAGGCGATTATGCTATGATCACTATTGCCAAGTGGCCCCAACACCCTTATCTCTTGCACTAGATCTTTTGTTCCACTAAGGACTAGGTCTAATATGGCTTCCCCTCTGGTCGGTTCATGAACCAGCTGCTCCAGGAAGCAGTAATTTATTTCATCTAGGAACTTTATCTCCCTAGCATGTCCTGCTGTGACACTGACCCAGTCGATGCCGGGGTAATTGAAATCACCCATTATTATTACTGCACTGTAACTTTTGCTAGCTTCCTTGATTTCTTTGAGCATTTCATCATCCATTTGTTCATTCTGGCCAGGCGGACGATAGTACACCCCCACTGCCATCGCCTTCCCCTTTTTACATGGAATTTCAATCCATAGAGATTCTACAGCAAATTTTGTTTCTTGCAAAACTTTAATCCTTTCTGACTCAATGCCCTCTCTAACATAGAGCGCAACCCCTCCACCAATTTGATCAGCTCTATCATTACGATATAGTTTGTACCCAGGTATCACAGTGTCCCACTGGTTGTCCTCCTTCCACCATGTCTCTGATATTCCAATCATATCTAACCTCTCGTTTAGTGCTATATATTCTAACTCTCCCATTTTGTTTTTTAGACTTCTAGCATTTGCATACAAGCATTTTAGAGACTGTATTTTATTCATATTAATTTGGCTATTGGTAGACATGGGTAATTTGGGATCTTTAAGCTCTGTCTGCTCCATACTCGAGGGCATTTGGGCTACTTTACTCTTTTTTGGAACCTCTCTGCTTTTTGTAGTATCCTTCAAGGATACATTCTTCCGAACCATGCGCTCTTGGGCGACTGTCGGCTTTCCGCTATTATCTAGTTTAAAAGCTGCTCTATTTCCTTTTTAAAGGTTAATGCCAGCAGCCTGGTTCCATCTCGGTTAAGGTGAAGCCCATCCCTTCGGAAGAGCCCCTCCTTTCCCCAGAATGTTCCCCAGTTCCTAACAAATCCAAACCCCTCATCTCTGCACCATTGTCTCATCCACGCATTGAGACTCCGGAGCTCTGCCTGCCTTTTGGGTCCTGCGCGTGGAACAGGAAGCATTTCGGAGAACGCTACCCTGGAAGTTCTGGATTTCAACTTCCTACCTAAAAGCCTAAATTTAGCTTCCAGAACCTCCCTACCACATTTTCCTATGTCATTGGTACCGACATGTACCAAGACAGCAGACTCCTCCCCAGCACTATCTAAGACCTTATCTAGGTGGCGCGTGAGGTCCGCTACCTTCGCACCAGGCAGGCATGTTACCAGGCGATCCTCACGTCCACCAGCCACCCAGCTATCTACATGCCTAATGATCGAATCACCAACTATAACTGATGTCCTAACCCTTCCCTCATGGGCACTTGGCCCTGGAGAAACCTCCTCGGTGCGAGAGGGGTTTACATCACCTGGAGGACAGGTCCTAGTTACAGGATCACTTCCTGCCACACCAGGGTGATGCTCTCCTGTCACGTGACCTCTGTCCTCCATGGCAACAGGGATGCTGCCAGACTGGAGGTGGGACTTCAGGACTATATCCCTGTAGGTCTCGTCTATGTACCTCTCTGTCTGTCTTATGCTTTCCAAGTCTGCTACTTTAGCCTCTAGAGAACGGACTTGTTCCCTGAGAGCAAAGAGCTCCTTGCACCTAGTGCACACGTAAGACCTCTCACCAGCTGGGAGAAAATCATACATGTGACACTCAATGCAAAAGACTGGAAAGCCCACATCCCGCTGCTGGACTGCTGTCTGCATCTTAGTTTTAAGTTTGTGTTTAGATCTTTAAGTTCTTTACGTACTAAAGGGTGCTATGGATATTTATACCACTAAAACTGTACCTGATAAGTTTAATATACCTTGTTCACCTGAAGCTTAATTAATCTCAGGTCCTTAGTGTATGACTGATTTGGGTAATGCGCTTCACCTGAGAGCACCTCCTGTCTTTTAAGTTGTGCAAGTACCTATAAAGCTGTGATTATCCCAGGGGAGGGTGGGTGTGGGGAGGGGGGAGGGAGGGAGGGAGGGATATAACACTTATTATTAATAATAATAATAATAATATATATTATTATTGTCTAAGGTACTAAAGATAGAGACTTTCGCGTTTGGTTCAAGTGTTTTTGAAGGAGTCTGAAGTGCCAGTCAGGAATCCAGGAGGAGTAAAGAGGAGACTAGCAGAGAAGACACTTCATGTCTCAGGACTTGAAACAAAGCTTTGACTTTAATTAACTTACCCCTTTTTGATTTTCTTACTGCTTTTATCATGTTTTTGTCTTATATATACTGTGTTTGGGGAACATACTGGACCCGGTATTCAAAGGCATTTACATGGTTTGCAGACCGTGTTAATGCTGTTGAATATCTGCAGATGCTGCCACTCTGCTCTGATGCAAACCGGTTAGCATCAGGGCATTCCATGGCGGTATTCAGCCACTGTCCAGTTATCCCTCAGCAGCAAAATGTATCCACAGAAAAGGCAAAGAATATCATTGCTGCCCAGTTAGCTTCCTGCTTCACTGGCCACCCCAGATATTCAGTGCCGGTGGCTAGATATTGCCCCAACGTTGAATATATGGGTGTAGCGTTGAGCAGCGATGGCTAGCAACTATAATTGCACTAGCCGCTGCTACTGAATATTGGGCCCACTGAAAATAATGAAGAAAAATTAAACCCCAACAATTTTCACCAAAGCCATTCTACCTTTGAAGTCATTACGAAAATGTTTTTAGGAACCTCAGATATTATGTACAGTACATCATATCAGAATGCTACTGTGCACATGCCAATCATAAGTTCCAATAAGTGTTAAGTCTACTATAAAATACATTCTTCTTTTTATATTTTTAATCCTTTTAGCCGTGCACTTTTTATTTTTTTCAAACTATCTTTTTTCCCTGTCAACAAATATACAAAAAACTATTTTCTTACAGGACAGTTGTTGTTCCCCTGGGACCCTGGTCAGTATCATCCTCGGCACACATACAACCCTCTCACACAACCTTAAAACAAAGTGTACTTCCTACTCGCTTCTCCGGGCCAGTCCAGGGACAGGTAGGGTTGTCAATCCTCTATAGCCACTGAGGACTGATCTGAAGTTTTGCTGAGACGTGAAGCCACTCCCCCAGAGGGTTACCCATCAGTCTTTCAGTCCTCAGCAGCTACAGAGGATCGACTCTCTACTTCTCCCTCAGTTTGCTGTCTGCATTTACTTACTTTATTATTTTCCTCATTTTTATATTAGCTCTAGCAGGGCTGATATTTCTTGTGTCCTTGGGTCCAAATTTCTAAAGCGCTGCCCCTTTAAATACTGTGGAGACGTCGAGTGAGTCATTTCTTCCGGTGAGAGACAGAGCCTGTCTCCTTTCACCGGCTCCGTCTCTGTCGGCAGAGGAGTGTGTCTGGGAGCCCCAGTTGATACCTCTGCCGCCTGCGCTACTCGAGTAGGCAGTTTCCCACTAGCTGCGGGACTACCTGCTTCACTCTGCCGGTCTTCAACGGTGCGGTGAGTTTTCTGTATTTTTTTTCTGTTCTCATGCGCCCGGGCCGGCTCAGGCTTTAGTGCCTCTTTGCGGGTTCTCCGTTTTCAGCGCACAACGTTGAGTGTGGGCCCTTCTCCCCTGGGGTTTTTTTCGGTATGGCTGACAAGTCCGATCAGAAATCAGCGGGCCCTTCGTTTCCCGCCGAAAAGGCGGGAACGGCGGCCATTTTGGCGGCGCCTGTCAGCTCGCCGACAGAGCAGCCCCGGCCACACAAAAGAAAGGCAAAGTCTTCTAAAGACCCTCTGCCTGTTAGTCAGCCTGCACAGCCCCCTTTAATGACTCAGGGGGCTGTGTCTTCTTTTTTCTCGCCCAAATTTATTCTGGCCATGCACAGGGCATTCTTATTGAAGTCAGCTCAGCCTGAAGGGGCCACAGAGTGTCCCGCTATGGAGTTTCTTCCCCATAGGCTGCAGAGTGCAGAGGATCCTGGAGAAGGCTCTTCTAAGCCTAAGGAGGGTTTAGCGAATCCTTTGGGCTCCTTTTTACCTCAGGAATCTTTGCTGCTGGATCAGACTGTCTCGGAGGAGGTAGCAGATCTCTCTTTGGAGGCAGATGCTGAAGAGTTGGAGGAGGGGGAGATAGCACCGGGAGAGGATCCCAATCTATTCAGGGTATTCCGTAAGGAAGAGCTCGCAGCTCTTATTGCACAATCTTTAGCGGCTCTCCATCTGGTTCCTCCTTCCTCCTCTCAAGAACCTTTAGAGGATCCCTTGTTGCAGGGCTTTAAGTCTCAGCAGCGCTGTTTTCCCATGCATCGGGTAATTCGGCAGATGATTGAATCGGAATGGGAGTGTCCTGAGGCTTCTCTAAGAGGGGGGCGCGCGTTGTCTCGCTTGTACCCTCTTCCCCAAGAAGACCGGGATTTATTCCGTATGCCTAAAGTAGATGCTTTAGTGTCAGCGGTCACTAAAAAGACTACCATCCCTGTGGAGGGCGCAGCTGCGCTTAAAGATCTGCAGGATAGAAAATTGGAAGTGCTCCTCAAGCAAGCTTTTGAGGCTAGTGCTTTGGCGCTGCAAGCAGCGGTTTGTGGGGCATATGTTTCTCGGGCATCTATTCGCTGGCTGCAGGGAGACTCGGCGGGTGAGTCCGCTTCGGAAGTTCCTGATACCGCGAAGTTGGAATCGGCTGCAGCTTATGCGGTGGATGCTTTTTATGATTTGGTACGAATTGCGGCCAAGACTATGGCTTCTATGGTAGCGGCCAGGCGTTTCCTGTGGTTACGTAACTGGTCTGCGGATGTGTCATCGAAGGTTCGCCTTAGTAAGTTGCCCTTTAAGGGTCGATTACGTTTTGGGGTAGCCTTGGAGAAGATTGTGAAAGATTTAGGGGACTCCAAGGGCGGCCGTTTGCCGGAGGATCGACCCAAACCACTGCGTGGGGGGGGAGCGGTTTGAGGCTCTGCCCGTGAGTCCCGCAGATTTCGCGGTGCCCGCTTCGCGCCTTATTCTAGGGGGCGCTCCGGGTTTCGTGGTTCGTCCTTTCGCGGGGCCAGAGGTTTCGGCCGATCTTACGGGACGGCCTCTGAACCTTCCGTTAAAAAGCCGCAATGAAGGTTTGCAGGTCCAGCCGTTAGTTCCTGTAGGCGGCCGTTTACAGAGTTTTCTGTCGGCCTGGACCGCAATTACTTCCGACAAATGGGTTCTGGAGGTCATTCAGCGAGGCTATGCTCTGGACTTCGCTTGCCCGTTGCAACCCGCGTTCGTTCTTTCCCCTTGTGCACCCGGGAAGAAGATGCAAGCCATTTCCGACACGCTCGTTCGCCTTTTACAACTGCAGGCGATTGTACCCGTGCCGTTGGACCAGTGCGGCTACGGTCGATACTCGATCTATTTTGTGGTTCCCAAAAAAGAGGATTCTTTTCGTCCAGTACTAGATCTCAAAGGTGTAAACCGTACTTTGCAGGTTCCACACTTTCGCATGGAAACCTTGCGTACAGTAATTCGAGCGGTTCAACCGAGGGAATTTCTCTCGTCCATAGATCTCACAGAGGCGTATCTTCATATTCCCATCAGACTGTCTCATCAGCGCTATTTAAGTTTCGCGCTTCCCATGGGTCATTTCCAATTTCGCACCTTGCCGTTCGGTCTCGCAACGGCTCCACGTACCTTCACAAAGCTGATGGTGGTTGTGGCGGCGGCGCTTCGGAAAGAAGGTATTCGGGTACACCCTTATCTCGACGATTGGTTGATCCGGGCCGATTCTCGGAAAGCGTCTCTGGAGGCGACAGCGCGGGTGGTTCAACTTCTCGAACAACTCGGTTGGGTGATCAATCACTCCAAGAGCCAATTGCTACCGCGGCAACAGTTGACTTATCTCGGGGCCTGCTTCGACACGGAGCGGGGGACCGTTTCCTTGCCCAGTCTCCGGGTGCAAAAGCTATTGCAACAGGTTCAAACCTTCCTCTCTCTTCAAGCTCCGTCGGCATGGACCTATTTACAGGTCTTAGGGTCCATGGCGGCGGCGCTGGACCTGGTTCCCTGGGCCAGAGCTCACATGCGCCCTTTGCAGCAGGCGCTTCTTTCCCGGTGGTCACCGCAACTTCACCCACTCGGGCAACGCCTTCCCTGTCCAGATCAGGTGAGACGCAGTCTTCAGTGGTGGTTATGTCCCAAGCATCTGACGGCAGGAGTTCCTTTAGAGGAGCCCTCCTGGATCTTGGTGACCACCGATGCCAGTCTTTCCAGCTGGGGAGCTCACTGTCAATCTCAGATCGCTCAGGGTTCCTGGTCTCCAGAGGAGAGCTCGTGGTCCATCAATCGTCTGGAGCTGCGAGCAGCTCGTCTAGCGTTGCTTCACTTCGCGGAGATGCTCACCGGCAAGGCGGTCAAGATTTTCTCGGACAATGCGGTGACCGTCTCCTACATCAATCGTCAAGGGGGCACCAAGTCTCCCGTTCTCCTCGCCGAATGTCAGATTTTGATGGATTGGGCGGAGTCGCATCTCATGGCAATCTCCGCAGCACATGTCGCTGGCAAGGACAATGTCCAAGCAGATTATCTCAGCCGCAATGTTCTCGATCCCGGGGAATGGGAGTTGAACGCGGCCGTTTTTCACGATCTGACGCTTCAGTGGGGGTCTCCGGTGATGGACTTGATGGCGACGTTTGCCAATGCCAAAGTCGGCCGTTTTTACAGCAGACGCCGAGAGCGCATGTCGGAAGGACTCGATGCTCTCGTTCAGCCATGGCCGCCAGACTCCCTCTTGTACGTGTTTCCTCTTTGGCCAATGTTGAATCGAGTCATTCAGCGGATTGCGACTCACCCTGGCCGAGTGATTCTCATCGCTTCGGATTGGCCTCGTCGTCCCTGGTATGCCGATCTCGTTCGACTTCTCATAGCGCCGCCTTGGCCTCTTCCGGCGCGCATCAATCTACTACATCAAGGGCCGATTCTCATGCCCAAGGTGGATCGCTTCTTGCTTACGGCTTGGCTCTTGAGAGGGCTCGTTTAAAGCATCAAGGTTATGATGATTCGGTGATAGACACCTTGCTAAAATCTAAACGGCCGACGACGTCTCTGGCTTATGTCCGCGTCTAGCGTCTCATTGAGTCGTGGTGTGCTCAACGTAATGTTCTTCCAATGTCGTCTACTTTGCCTCAGCTTCTTCTTTTTCTGCAAAATGGCTTCGACAAAGGTCTGGCTCTCAGTACCCTTAAGGTTCATGTAGCCGCACTTGCTTGTTTTCGGGGGTACGTTCTCCATTGGCGTCTTTCGGCACTCCCAGATGTTCAGCGTTTTTTAAGAGCAACCAGAATTCTCCGTCCTCCCGTTCGTCCCTTAGTTCCTCCTTGGGATTTGAATGTGGTTTTGGAGGTTTTTTCTCAGTCATCCTTGGCTTCTCTCAGTTCTCGGGAGATTCGCGAATGTTCTTGGAAGACGGCCTTTTTGGTCGCCTTGTGTTCGGCTCGCCGGATTTCTGATTTACAGGCCTTATCTTGCAGGGAGCCTTATCTGCAATTTCTACCAGAGCGGGTGCTCCTACGGACGGTTCCTTCATATTTGCCTAAAGTACTGTCCGTTTTCCATGTTAATCAAGCAGTGGCTTTACCCGTGTTTACAGGTTCTTCTGATTCGCCAATGGATCGGGCTCTCCGACGTTTGGATCTTGCGCGGGTTTTGCGTTCCTACCTACGAGTTTCCAAGTCCTTTCGGAAAACAGATAGACTCTTTGTCCAATATGCCGGATCTCGTAAGGGTCAACCAGCCTCAAAGTCCACCATAGCACGTTGGGTTCGCAGTGCTATTGTAGCAGCTTATGCTGCTAAAGGTCTTTCTCCGCCCCTTGGTTTACGGGCTCATTCTACTCGAGCTCTAGCTACTTCTTGGGCAGAGTTTGCGTTTGTTCCACCAATAGATATCTGCAAAGCGGCTACTTGGTCTTCTTTGCATTCTTTTACTAAACATTACAAGTTGGATGTTCAAGCCCGGAACGATGCAAAAGTGGGGGCTGCGGCTCTTATTGCTGGGCTCGCGGGTCCCTCCCAGATTTAGGTACTGCTTTGGTACTGCCCTACCTGTCCCTGGACTGGCCCGGAGAAGCGAGTAGGAATAAGAAATTAGTTCTTACCTGCTAATTATCTTTCCTGGAGCTTTCTCCGGGCCAGTCCAGGGTCCCACCTCTGTATGGTTATAAGGTTTCTTGTTCATCTCCTAACCGGCGGGCTACTTTCTGTCCTTATCCGTATCGGGGTGGCGTCATTGGGGCTTTCAGATTCCTTCAGTGCAGACTAGTGTACAGTGTTAATCAGATGTAATAAAAAATAAAAAAAAACCACTTAGATATTGTTTTTAAGGCCATTTTCAAAGCCTATTTCCTGGCTTTTTCAATTACAAGGACTATAGAAAGTTATCAGTGTTTTCAGGGTTATTGGTGTGTTTCAGTTCTTACTTTTAGTTGCTTTGTCACGTGTAGACTGATGGGTAACCCTCTGGGGGAGTGGCTTCACGTCTCAGCAAAACTTCAGATCAGTCCTCAGTGGCTATAGAGGATTGACAACCCTACCTGTCCCTGGACTGGCCCGGAGAAAGCTCCAGGAAAGATAATTAGCAGGTAAGAACTAATTTCTTATTCTAGTTGCACGCAGTTACCTTTTCCAGCTTTTCTGTCTGCTTCCAAAACCAAAGACTACCTGCCCAGATTCTTTAAAGTATTAGGTTAATGCTTCCCTGTGACATCTAATCAGAACCCTTCAAAAAGCAAGCACATTGCTGTTCCCCAAAATTCTAATAGTTCCTTAATTTCTTAGTCTAAAATCTGTAACAGCATTCCAACTCCTACATTATTCCAAAGTCTGACAATTAAGCCTAGCAATCCACCTTTATATTTCCCTTGTGAACCATGTTGTAGGTTCCTCTTGTCCTTCTGCCTCTCTGCAAACAGTCTGGGTTCTACTTCCCTTCACCAGCAAACTGCTAAACAATTCCAGGTGCTCAGTTACCTTAACTTGTGCACTAAGCCCTTGCTACTTCATCACTATAACTCCCAGATTGCCTGCTTCCAATATCAGCTCAATTCCTGTCAGTTCAGAACTTCCAGGGAGTACACCTTCTCTAAGAGCTCTGGCACTTCTTCTAGTGCCAAACTAACACAACCAGTGACATACTGCCCAGTGTGTCACATTGAAGTTCCTAAAAAATGTTGTAAAAATTGTCGAGGTTCAAATTCTTTTCATCCTATTATATTGCTTGACCCTGAAGGATTTTTGTGTACTAGGTCTTCTAAACATACCCCAGCTATCTGGACCACATTTTTGCCCCTTGACTACATTATTTGTATCCTAGTCCAACTTAGGCCTTGAGATTTTGTCTTCCCCTGATGCACCTAGACCCTTTATTCCTGTTCACGAGCCATTACTGCTGTTTCTTGCCCCCCCCCCCCCCCATACACACTCTGCCGCTGTGTTTTTTATTTATTTTTTTTTTGCTGTAGCACCTCCAGGGTTACTCTTACCGCTTTAGTGAGAGATTTGTCTTACATAAGGAATAGGACAGCTATTTTAAAGCAAAGTCCATTAAGTCTAGAAATCTGATAGGAATGCTCGGTAAACAACTGTAAAGCTTTCCAGAACTCCACCAATATTGTATATTGGGAGTTTGGATATTTAAAACATAATCTAGTAGCTTAATCATCCCTCAGGAAAAAAAAACAGAGCAAGCTCACAAACATTAACAAAATTTCTCTATCCACATCTAACTGAAGTCTACAGTTTATGCAAAGTGAAGTAATCAGAAGACAGATTTTAATAGTAGCAGCATGCTGGAGCCTCCTTTGCTTACAAAGACTGCAATTCAAGTGTTTTCTTGTCATCTCTTAAAGATGGCCATTAAGTTAATGGTAACCCCCTACTAAAGCTGGTGTAAGTACAGAGCAATTACCAAGCAAGTCAAGTGCTTTGATGTTGAGATGAAAAAATGGATTCCTGTGTTCCAAAAATGGTTTAACATTCATGTTGAGCATGCTTAAAACTGGATTAAGAATGTAGGGGATAGGGAATATACTGGGGTAATGATCATAGCAGTATAGTAATACGTTCTACATCCTTCATGCTAATTAGCTGTGGGGGACTACATCTGGTATTATACTAATTATTCTAAAATGAAATTATCTCAATTAAAGGCAGCAGGGATAATGCACAACAGTAAAGCTGGTACCAATAATTCTAACTTGCCTTTGGAATCACTGCTTTATTATACAGTGGCTCTAATATCTGTGCAACATGAAAATCTCCCTTAAATCATCAGTGCCTTTAAAATGTTTATTCTACATTCGGCAAACAGACAAAAGAAAGAGCTAGTATACCCTATATGAGTTGGTAATAAATACTTTTTTATCTCCAGGAACCAGCAGGAATGTAGTCTTCACATATGGGTAACGTCTGTTCCATTCCAATCATGCAGGAACCATTGGGAACAACAGTTTGTAACTTATGTATCCACCATTGTTCCCGGATTAACAAAGTTGTTCCCAATGGTTTGAATGTATCCATCGAGTGGACCTCCTGTATATGAGTTTTTCAGATTTAGTGAGGGAAGAACTGCATGATTTGACATACGGTTATTATTTTTGAATAGGATAATTGAGGATCCTTTTGAGGAATGTTTACAATCGGAATAAAATATAGATTTAGATTTACATTATCCTATATAGCCACATCTAGATAGATAATACATCCCCGTATGTTAATGATTAATAATGATTGGTCAATGCATAGTATAGTTTATTTATTATTTTTTGAGGTATTCAACATAGGTGGTTAAAATGGTTCTATAGTCCTAATGATGACGTTTTTCGTCATGATCCATTTCCGGAAACCTAACGGGGGATTTAAAAATGGAGTAGGAATCCTTATCCCGCATGCGCGGCGTTTCTCTGTAGTTAACTGAAGGTGGAGGAACGTGGGTAGCATACCAGAATGTAAGTAATACTATATAGTAGTGGCTTTTAGATAAAAATGTTTTGTATGTTTTTAAATTGGGTAGTATTCTAAATGGGTTTGTATAATTTATTATAGGATATTGGTCTCCTGATGAAAATAATGTTTGAAACGCCATAGAGGCGCTGAAGCTGAGCGTCGAGACCTAGGAGAGAAAATGTTTTGATGTTTTTAAACAAAGGAAATACTAACTGGTGGCACATTGTTTTCCCAAGAATTGTTTTCATGTGAAATTACACCGAAAGTTGAAAGTTATTGAGAAGAAATTTGGGAAGTGCCTGACAGTTTTGTAAAATACATACCGAATTGAAGAAAAAAAGAAACAAAGAAAATAAGAGAAAAGTAATAATAAAGTATATTTCTTACATGTATGAGTATTTTGGACGCATCATTTTTGATCAGTGAGTCATTTACGTCCTACGAAACTGGACCGCAATTTATAGAAGGAGTATCTAGATCTACTGCCAACCCAGCTAAGAAGAAGGCAGCAGCAAAGAAAACAGTCAATAAAGTAGTATTATTCTTCTTATACCCTTGCTGTTCAATGTCAGCATCATGCTCCTCAGAAGGGGACAACAATCTCCAAAACATCAAAAGAAGGCTCAGACTCCCAAGTCTCAGCCATCTCTGCAGGCTCAGGCTTGCTCCAGGTTTTTGACACCTTTCTAGAGAACATAGCTGTCCTGCCTCTGAAGAATCCCGACCCTATCCCCATTCCCGGCAGACTCTGCCATTATGCCCACAGATGACATCTCACCACCTCGGAGCAGTGGACTTTAACAATAGTATGGGAGGGATACAGACTTCATCTATGAAACCTACCCCTCTCCCCCTCTCTCCCCCAACTTCACTAAGAGAGTTCCATTCTCAGCCCCCTCTCACTGCTCTATTACTACAAAAGATCACCTCCCTTCTACTGCAGGGTGCCAACATTCCAGCAGGGAATGGGCTTCTATTCTCCCTACTTTCTTATTCCAAAGAAAATGGGGGGGGGGGGGGGAGATACAGGCCCATTCTAGACCTCAGGGACCTAAACAAGCATCTCCAATGGGAGACGTTCAACATGGTCTCCCTGGCGACCCTTCTTCCCTATCTCCAGAGTCAGGACTGGCTCTGTTCTCTAGATCTAAAGGAAGCATACACTCATATTCTTATCCAACCAGAACACAGCAAATTCCTGTGTTTCATGTTTCAGAGAAGACACTATCAATACAGAGTCCTGCCTTTCGGCCTCGCCTCTGCCCCAAGAGTCTTCACAAAATGCATGGCGGTAGTAGCCGCATTTCTAAGGACTCTAGGGATATTTGTCTTCCCTTACTTGGACGACTGGCTCGCAAGCACCTCAAAAGACCAGTCTGTCCCTTTCACGCACCATGCAGGTGTTACAACACTTAGGATTTGTCATAAATCTTCCAAAATCCTAACTCATCCCCTCTCAAGTTCTAGAGTTCATAGGGGCCCTCTTAAATACTCAGCAATCAAGGGCATTTCTGCCCCAACTCCACTGTGCTCATCTCAATCAGTTGGCATCTCAAGCACATCTCAAGAACTGTCTTACTGCTCGAGAAATGCTACAATTTCTGGGCCATATAGCATTAGCGGTGCATGTAGCTCCATATGCCCATCTACACATGCGCACAGCCCAATGGACATTAGTATCCCAGTGGTCTAAAGCCTCAGGTTGCCTAAGGGACAAGATAAAAAGTCTCTACCCTTCTGGTCTCATCCCTCCAGTGGTGGTATTCCCCAGGAAATCTCCTGTAGGGCCACCTTTTCAGATGCCTGCATGTCAATGCACCCTGACGATGGATGCATCCAAACTGGGCTGTGGAGCCCTTCTGGGATCTCTCTCCACTCAAGGCCTCTGGTCTCAGCAGTAGTCACAACTCCACATAAATCTGCTGGAGCTCAGAGCCATTCTCAATGCTCTGTGTTCTAGGACCATCTTCGTTGCCAGAGTCCTAGTCCTACCTAGTCCAAACCAACAATCAAATGGCCATGTTCTATGTGAGCAAGCAGGGTAGAACAGGGTCTTTGACCCTCTGCAGCAAGGCTCTACATCTCTAGGCCTTTGCCATACATCATCATATTCACCTCCAAGAGGTGTATCTCCCAGGCAGGCACAATGTGTTAGCGGACAGATTAAGTCAAATCTTTCTCCCCCACAAGTGGTCTCTTCATGTAGACACAGTCTCCTACATTTTTCAGATCTGGAGGACTCCAGAGATGGACCTTTTTGCAAGTCTTCAGGATGCCAGACTCCCTCACTTCTGTACCAGGACTCCTACGTCGGACAGCAATAGGTGGATGCTTTTCACCTCCACTGGTGACACGGCTTCCTATATGCCTTCCCTCCCATTCCCCTAATTCCCAAGACTCTTTTCAAACTCACGCAGACAGGGGCTTCGAGATACTCATAGCCCCAGGCTGGCCACGTCAACCATGGTACCCTCTCCTTCTATGTCTGTCTCAGGCTTAACCCATCAATTTGGGATCTTCTCCAGATCTCCTCTCTCAGGAGGAGGGTATGCTGCTCCATTCCAATCCACAGTCTCTCCATCTCATAGCATGGCTGCTGGGAAAGCATAGCCTTCCAGGGTATTGACCTTCTCCAGGAGATTAAAGCCATCCACCAGACGGTCCTATGCTTTCAAGTGGCATAGGTTTTCTATCTGGTGTTCAGAAGAATCTTAATCCCTTCTCAGTTCCGGTGGAGGCGCTGCTTGAATACCTCCTCCACCTATCTTCTGGACTCAAGACCAATTCAGTAAGAGTACATCTAAGTGCAATTGCGGCCTCTCACGTATCTTCAAATGGCCAACCCATTTCCTCTCAACTGCTCGTAACACGCTTTTTAAGGGGTCTTCTATTAACCAAGCCTCCCATTAAGCCTCTACCAGTGGCAGGGGACTTCATTGTTGTACTAGGGTGGCTTCTCAAGCCACCTTTTGAACCTCTAGCTACCATGTCACCTAAATTTTTCACATGGAAGGTCATCTTCCTCATTGCCCTCATTTCAGCAAGGCACATTAGTGACCTCCAGGCCTTGGTGGCTGACCCAACTTACATACGGTTCCACCATGATAAGGTAGTCCTTGGGACTCATCTTCACTTTATGCCAAAGGTGGTCTTGCCCTTCCATTTGAACTGGTCAGTCTACCTCCCTGTGTTTTTCCCTAGACCACACTCATCTAGGGCAGAAGCAACCCTTCACACTCTGGATTGTAAAACGTGCCTTAGTTTTTATCTTCAAAGGACTTGAGAGCACCGGAAAGCTTCTTAGCTGTTCATCTCCTTTGACTCTAGTCACTTCGGGTTGCCAGTTTCCAAATGTACTCTCTCTAAGTGGATAGCAGACTGCATCACTTTTGCTTATGAGAAGGCAGGACTCTTCCTTGATGGTCATGTCACTGCCCATAATGTTCAAGCCATGGCTATCTCGATGGCAACTCTATGATCTATAGCTATTGACAAGATCTGCAAAGCAGCAACTTGGTCTTCGGTCCATACTTTTTCAGCTCACTACTGTCTGGACAAAGACTCCTGCCAGGGTGCCATGTTCCTCCAGCATCTCTTTCAGGCTTAGAACAGCTCCTACCTTCCGTGCTGGACTTCGATAACAGACATCCATGGAGGATACATGACCTCTTTAGGCATACCTGGGGCAAAGCACAGACGATTCTGAGGTCATCTCTCTGGCATCTTCTAGCTACATTCCTGCTTGTACCTGGAGATAGCATAGTTACACACCTGTAACAGGTGATCTCCGGGAACAGCAGGAATTTAGTCTTCACAACCCACCCTCCTCTCCTATGAGTTGTAGGTCTTCTTTTCTCTCTCTCCTTTTATCTCAGCTACAAACTCAACTGAGGAGGGAGAGCTGGAAAGACAGGAAGGCAGCTACGCAGGTGCAGTGGGATGCTCCCAAAGGCTTTCCTATTGGATGCTGGGGAGTATTCCCACACGGGCTCTGTCGGTACCAACATCACCCATATGTGAAGACTAAATTCCTGCTGTTTCTGGAGATCATCTGTTGGAGGTGAGCAACTACGTTTTACTGTAAAGATATATTCCTTTCAATAATTCACATTTTACATCACACGATATGTGTAGCAGGACCCTATAATGTGCCCTCTATGTCCATTCAGAGGAATATTCTGGAATTCCTGCACCTAAATCTGACCTGCTTTTATTGCAAGGTAATGGAAAAAAGGACCTTCCTTTCAGTCATTGGTCAGGTGTGTCTCCTACATCACTTGAAGAAGGAAGAATAATAGCTATGCACTTAGGGGCAAGGCCCATGCTCTCCACAGAAGTCTGGGGAAAGAATAAAGCCTGCAAGAAGCTAAAGGGGGCTCAGTGCAGCCTGGGAGGCAGCCTTCCTGAGGCCCAGCTAGGTCACACAAGGCAGAGAGCAATGCTATCTCCAAGCTGGCTAGGCATCAACCTACAGCTAAGATTGAAGTTTGTATAGATAAAAAGTGGAAAATATCCAGAGGGGTCTGAAGGTTGAAGGAACAGCCAGAAGCGGCTTTCTCGAATGAGGTGAGTGGAACCACCAAGGTGCATCTTATCTCTACCCCTGAACGGCGAAGAGCTGAGGTGCCAAAGACCCAGTGCATCTCATACTTTTTTTTGTGTGTCTGTGTTCTGATAACCATTGATCTGATTTTAAACCACTATGATGCCATTTATTGTGTCAATGGCGGTATACCAAATGTTTCATATAAATTAAAATACATCCAGTCCAAGAAGTATATCAAACTTTTAAAATAAGGACTATGAAGGTGCGCTAAGGTTACTGTGCATTATTTTACTGTAGTCATGCACTATTAGTAACCAGGTCCCACACAGAATAAAATGGAGCCTGTGGTAAAATAATGCACATTTAACAATAAAATAACACATGTCACAGCTAGGGGGCGCCGTGAGCTTTTTTTTTTTTTTTTGGATAGTGTCTTTAGGCTAAACTGACCCAGTCAGATTTGATATATCCCCTTTTGCTGAGGAACAAGCAAAAAGCTCCAAGGGTCAATGGCAAATTTTATATGAAACATTTGGGATACTGCCATTGGCATAATAAATGGCATCATAGTGGTTTACAATCAGAAAATGCTTTTATTCCACTGTCAAACAGATAAGTGCAACAAAAAGATTATTGGTAGAAATTATACTGAGCCTCTCTTTAGAACCCAGCCTCTTGCAGTGCTGGCTGGTAGACTCTAAATAACCCCACAGTCATGGACTCCAGCAGGAATAGGAGTCTTACTGAAGTGTCCTGCTTCCAGTCCAGTAGCTCTGAAGAAGTAATCTCTTTCCTCCAAGAACAAGCAAGACGTCAGTCCTCACATATGGGTGACGTTGGCACCAAAGGAACCCGCGCAGCTCCACTCCCCAGCTTTCAAAGAAAGCATTTGGGAGAGACCATGCATGGATGTTCACCTTCCCACCCAACAGTGCCATCTTACCTCTGTCGTCTTTTTTCCACAGAGCTCTCCAAACTTTTTCTAACCTTATATTTACCATTTTTTGTTCTTCTTTTCGCTGGTCTGTTCCTGATCACCATCTCGCCCCCTGAGTGAGCCCTCACCTCAGCATCGTGTTTTTCTCAGGCCCTTTTCGTTTTCTTTTTTGTGAGACATAGGTTTTTCCCTCACATTCTTCCTGACCAAGACGTCTGTTTGATCTCGCGGGTGCCGTCTTCCCCACTATGACTTCTGTAAGTAGGTTTAAGCAATGTGGCAAATACCCCTGCACCATGCCCATCACGTTCCGCCACAGTTGGTTGCTGCATCAAGTGCCTCTGTGCAGACCATGGCGACTCCTCTTGACCGCTCTGTCTGCAGATGTTGGCCAAGAGCCGGAAGAATTGTGTACACCAATGGAAGGAGCTGTTTGACTCTAAGGCCTCTGCCATGGGGCCACCATCAAGTATGGAATCGCTGCCCTCGGGGACTATGTCTGACAACTTGGTGTCACACATGTGGCCTCAATCCGAGCCCTGAGGTCACGGAGCCTCGGACCGGGGGTCGTTCTCCAAGGAACTCCCCTGCAGTCTCAAGGCATCATCCAAGTCCAAGTCGAAATCCAATCCTGGGGCCGGAGGTAAGACCTCCAGTACTCTGCCTCGGAGCTCTTGACCCGAAGCCAAGAGTGATGGCCGTAAGAGGCCCTTGAAGCTGCATCGGGGGATCAGGCTCGTTCCCCAACGCTATCACCATCGGTGACTTCCCTTCGAGGGATCCAGTTCTGGGCTTGATGCCCTCGAGACCCAAAACGGTCTCTGTAGAGCCTACTGGTATCAAAGCCAAGATGGCAGCTTTGGAACGTAGCCTGGCTGCCTTCCTTAGTAACATAGTATATGACGGCAGATAAAGATCAGCATGGTCCACCTAGTCTGCCCAGCAAGGTGGCAAGAATAGGTGAGCCCGCCGCTCCATGCAGGTCACTCCTCCCCATGCCTTTGTGTACTGACTGCTCCGTGCAGGTCATCTTGAGGTGCAGCAGGGCTTGATACCCGAACCCTCTGTGTCTGCGCCAACCATGGGACCCTATACTGCGAGGACCTCCCTGGAGGATGTCCAGCCTGTGCTAGAACACTTCACCCATTTGGAGCCATGTCAGTCGGCCTCCCACTCGAGACGTGACTTGCCCCCCGATCAACCTGTAGCCTGTGCATCAGGCACCACGCTCCCCTCTGGCGCTGATGATTCATTGACTCGATGACTGCCTGGCACTCTAGGTCTCCTCCAGCTCTGAGTCGGGTTGGGAGACAGACAAGTCGCTTGATATCATGCTGCATAGGGATGTGCCCTCTGAGCCATCCCCCAGCAGTGATGGAGGTCCCCACCTGAGGACCTCATATTCCTTGACTTCCAACTGTGGGATGTCAAAGGCCCTGGCCTTTGTAGCAGAGCCGGAGGATAAGCCTCACTCTGAGCACTTAGAGATCCTCCAATACAAGTCCCCTCTGAAGGAGGCACTGACGGTGCCAATTCCCCCCATTCTGGAACACTTGCTATTCAGGATGTGGGAGAGCCTGGTGACAATACCAATAGTGAGTTGGCAATTTGATTCCCAGTATCGAGTTTACAAGAGCTCCAGCTTTCAGAAGACATAGCTGCCTCACAACTCCATGGTTGTGGAGTCAGCCATGCATTGGATAGAGAGTCAGAAGATGCACCCCTCAGTGCCTCCTGGTAGGGAGGCTCATATCATGAACAGATTTGGCAAAAGGTGCTGCCAGGGCTCAAGACTCGTGGCCCATATCCAGGCTTACCAGCTGTACATGGGCATGTACCTGAGGGACCTGGCGAAGGTTCTCAGCTGGGCTGGCAGGTGAATCCCTTGAGTGCTTCTGGACCCTTGTTTTCTCTTTCAAGGAATGCTCCAAATTCCAGACTTGAGTGATCTTTGATGGCTTTGAATCCATGGCTGCAGTGGGCATTAGTTTCTGCCGCTTGGCTTGGTTACAGTCCACAGACTTGGAGCAATGGGTACAAGACAAAAAACTAGCCAATGTCCCCTGCTGAGGGGAGAACCTCTTTGGCAAACCCATGACCGACAAGGCAGCTGAGTTGGAGTCAGAATTCATGATCAGGACTAGGCTGTCCTGGAAGATGGCTGACCCTTCCTGTTGGAAGGCTTGGGTAAAAAGCCCTTCTACCCAAAGGAGAGGAAGGCTTGGGTAAAATGTCTTCCACCCAAAAGGGGAAGAAGGCTTAAGAAAAATACCACCAATTTCTGGCCTATCAGGCTCCCCAACAGGGCCAGCAGACCAAGGGCCTGAGGCACAGCCCGTGTAAGCTGAAATCTCCCAAGCCCCAAACAATGCCTCAACTGCAGCTTGGGGGGGGTGGGCTTTTGACTCCCTGGGCATATCTTATCTTCCTCCAGAAGGCCAGGGCCCAAGGCACAGGGGAGGACATCTGGTCCACTTCGCCCACCTCTGGCTGATTGTGGGCAAAGGTTACTTTCTGCACTTCGACCAGATGCCACTTCTCTTCTTTCCAGGGGAACTTCCCATGATCTCCTTGCACAGAGAGCTCCTGCAGAAGGAACCAGAGTCTCTACTCAAGGATCAGGCGGTGGAGCCAGTACATCAGCCTCTCTGGCAGGGCCGGATTTACCTGTACGCCATGGCGTAGGGCCCACAGCTTGCAAGGGCCCACAAGAGTCCCCATCCCTCGCTCTCTAGAGAGAGTTTAAAGTCCGGCAGAGATTTTTCCGTGGTAGCGAAAACGCCGAAGTCACAAGCTCGGCGGGAGACGCGCCTTCCCAGGCCTCCGTCTCCCGCCGCAGTGAACATGGGGCTCCGATTTCTATGCTGCCTCCGATGGCGGCAGCCATCTTACCCGGCTCCTCTTCACTTCCTGAGCCGTCGACGTCACTTCCGGCCAGCGTCAGCCTTCCCCTCGCTCCAAAGTGACAGCGCCGACCGCCTGCCTCAGCCTCAGCCTCCACGATGCCGGCAGCCTGCTCAGCTACACCAGGTCCGGAAGCGGTAGGTGCGGTCGTTCTTATTCTTCTTAAGGTCTTCGGCTTCGAGCGGAGCGGGGCGGGGGGGCCGGGGGGGGCACGGGCACAGTCGGGGGCTCGAGCACAGTTGCAGCAGCGCTCAGCAGCTGACAGCTTGCTTAAGAACACACTGACATCACGCCCATCGCGAGGACAAGGCACATGCAAACCACGCGAGCATTACCGGGGGTAGTCCTTGCCTGTCCGCTATTGGTTTGTTTCCTTGAGGCTTCCCAATTGCCCCTGGCTTCTCTGTACTGGGGTTGCTACTGCTTAGGCTACAGGCTACAAGCTCAGGGGTTTTTCCTGGTAGAACTTACCTAACTTAGGCTTCAGGCTGCGCTGCATGTAGGTTACAGTGCATATAGACTTGAGGCTGCATATAGGTTACCTGACCTAAAACTGGTCCGTCCACTCATCTTCATGAGGTTCTAACTGCATGCATCAAAAGCTTTTTTTTTGCCTGTCCGCTATTGGTTTGTTTCCTTGAGGCTTCCCAATTGCCCCTGGCTTCTCTGTACTGGTTGCTACTGCTTACTAAGTGCTTAGGCTACAGGCTACAAGCGCAGGGGTTTTTTCCTGGTAGAACTCAAGCGCTCTCAGTCTCTCTCAGTCCCCCCTTACAGTAGTCATGAAAAAATATGAAAGTGGCGCATCTAAACGAAAAAAGAAAATGCTAGAAAACGAATCAACCACCAAAATTCCCAAGATTACCAGCTTTCTTCTTCCATCGACGAAAATTCAAGCTGTCTCAGAATCAGAATTTTTGAATGTGAATGACGCGGCTACTCCACAACTTTTGGATACTACTGACACTACTCCTCAAACTTCCGATACTGCTGATGTTACTCCACAACCCGATGTACCTGAGGAGAATATTTCTAGTTCTCCACCACCACCACCTCATGATGTGGGTCTCTGGAAAACATTCCTTCCAGCTTCTGACGTCGATTATTGGATTGTTAATGGTCCAGCTGCATGTCAACATCACGATGATAGTTTCATGTCATCAGAAAGAACTATGGGAAATAGAACACGCCGTTTTGCGAAGGAATTTCTTTACGGACGAAAAGCAAATGATGAGAAGTATTACCGAGACTGGCTGCTTTATTCGCCATCAAATGGGAACATTTATTGTTTTTTCTGTAAGTTGCTTTCAAGGTCCACATCGCAGTTTGCCTCCTGTGGATTCAACGATTGGAGCAACTGCGGTAAAGTGATCAAGCTTCACGAAAGTAGTGCAGAACACCGAGCATCACTCAGTTCCTGGTTAGCACGTGTTTCAGCGAAAGGGTGCATCGACGAAAAGCTTCAGAAACAGATGAACGAAGAGAAGATATATTGGCAGTCAGTTCTTCGGCGTGTTGTTGAAGTGATAAAGTTCCTTGCTCAACGTGGCCTAGCATTTCGAGGAGATACCGAATTATTTGGTTCTGTGCAAAATGGAAACTATCTGGGAATTTTGGAACTTTTAGCCAAATTCGACCCCTTCCTTGCCGACCATATATCTCGTTTTGGAAATAAAGGAAGTGGAAAAATTAGCTATTTGTCTTCCACTGTATGTGATGAACTCATCGAGCAAATGGGACAAGACGTGTTGGCTGTCATTTTAAATGAAATTCACGACGCGAAGTACTATTCCATATGTATTGATTCCACTCCAGACGTTAGTCACATTGACCAACTAACTTTTATTGTGCGCTACGTTAACAAGTTTGGTGAAACAACTGAACGGTTTCTAAAATTCTTTCCAATTGAAAGTCACAAAGCCGACAGCCTTTACCAAGATGTGTTGAATATACTAAATGAAATGTCATTGTCTCTGGATAACTGCCGAGGACAAAGCTACGACAACGCAGCAAACATGGCTGGGAAATACGCCGGTCTCCAAGCAAAACTGAGGGAAATTAACCCAATGGCTGACTACATACCTTGTGCAGCACATTCATTAAATTTGGTTGGAGTTGCTAGTGTAAATTGCTGTCTGGACGCTGTTAACTTTTTTGGTCTCGTCCAAGAACTGTATGCGTTTTCGGTTGGTTCAACAAAGCGGTGGAGTTCATTGACATCAGGACTCACACCGAACGAAAATGGACGAATTCTGACTTTGAAAACTTTATCATCTACCCGTTGGCATTGCCATTCAGAGTCCGTGAAAGCACTACATCTCAACTATGCCAACATCTATACTATGCTGAATAGTATCGCAGAAAATGAAGACGAGAAGGGTGATGCCCGACGCTTAGCAGCAGCCTTGGCGGGTAAAATGTGTCTGTTGGAAACCGCATTCATGTGTGTTCTGTGGCACAAGATCTTGCAGCGATGTCAAAAAATCAACACTGCCTTGCAAAGTGTGTCTATTGACATCAGTGTCGGCGTTTCTTTGTTTACTTCTTTGGAAACATTCGTTGCTGGAATGCGTGATGACTTCGACAACCTGGAGAAAGAAGCAAAAGAGCTCATGGAGGACATCCAACAAGACTACACCTCTCGTTTCATTCGGAATCGACCAAAAAGATGCCAGGTTTTTGAAGAAGCAGGTGAGCCGAATGCTGCTTTACAAGGTGCACAAAAATTCCGTGTTGAGAGTGTATATGTCATACTTGACAAACTGCTTGCATGTTTATCTCAACGCCGGAATGCTTACAAGCAGATTTCTGAAGACTTTGCTTTCATCAAATCACTGAAGGAGAATGATGTTGGCTCTCTCAGAGAAGATGTAATCCATTTGCAGCAAAAATACAATTGTGATCTGGAAAGCGGGTGTGAAGAGGAATTTGTGGCGTTTTCTGGAATGGCCGCGGATTTGAATTTGGATCGTGAACCCCAAAACCTACTGAAATGGCTGAAAAAAAATCCTGTAGTGGATTCAACATTTCCGAATGTTTCCACTGCCCTCCGCTTGTTTTCAACGCTTCCCGTGACTATCTGCGAAGGGGAACGTTCTTTTTCAAAGCTTTCCCTGATAAAAAATAGATTTCGTTCTACGATGACGCAGAAAAGACTGAATTCTCTGGCAGTCATGTCAATTGAAAATGACGTTACTTCTGCGTTGACTTTTGATACAATTATTGAAAAGTTTTCACAAACTAAATCGCGAAAGAAAACATTTTTGTAAGTGGTAACTGGGCTGATGGGGGGTTAGGACTGGTAATGGGTTATAGGGGGGGCTTAAAACTGAAAATGGGGTGATGGGGGGTTATGACTGGAAGTGGGTTGATGGGGGGGCTAGGACTGGTATTGGGTTGGGGGGTTGCTAGGACTGGAAATGGGCTGATGGGTGGCTAGGACTGGAAATGGGCTGATGCAGGGACTAGAAGGGAATGGATGCTGGGTGAGGCTGGAACTAGAAGGGAGCTGATGTTGGGGGAGGATTAGAATGGGATGGGGCTGGAAGAGTAAAATGGAGAAGGGAAAAATATTTTGTGTGGGAGGGATAAAAAATCTACAATTGGCCGGGTACTGGGAGAGTAAGTGGGGATTGAGGATGGAGGGGTAAAATTTGAGTGGATGAAATAGGAATGAGGAAAGAGCAAAAGAAGAAAGATTAGTATGTTAAAGCAGATGTAGAGAGAGAATGGAAAAAAACTAGAAGAGAGAAGAAAGGACAAATGGACAGCAGACGATGGAGAGTTAGCAGAAGACACGAAGAAACCAGAAGAAAGTGGCTGGAGCAATTGCAGCTGGAAAAAAATGCACAAAAGGTAGAAAAATATCTCTTTATTTTGAATTTATTAATTGGAATATGTCAGCTCTGGTAAATGTGCATCATTAAAGTCTGCGCTTTGTTTAGTACAAGAGCAAATTAATGTATAGTTTTATTTCTACAGTGTTGTACATTCCAAGTTTGGCTTTTGGGATTCCCAGTTTAATTATTGTCTTCCTGTTTCTAAATTGTGATTACTTGTTTGGTGATGGTCTATGTTCTGCATGTGTAACTGAGCTGAGGTGTTCTGTTTATATAATTCCTATTTGACATTGCCACTTGTTCTCTTTCCCCAGTAGGTCATGTTTTGTTGTTCTCTGAAATGTATTGGTTTAATATTTGCAGTGTTGCCTTTTGATTGGTAGAGTATGGTGCTTTGTAAGTCCTGGTAGTGCTGTTAGGATATGGCAGGTTTGCTATGGGTTGGCACTGGATTATAGTAATGTAGAAATCTTTTAGTCTTTCTTTATCCATACACTCATTAAGAGGCACGTTTACTAAAAGTTAGTATATGGTAACATTATGCAAATATTTATGCAAATGAGGCCCCTTATGCAAATGAGGCCCCGCACCCCCCTTGGGCCGCCCCTGCTGGGGGCCCACAATTTTTGTTGGCGTAGGGCCTCACTCAAGGTAAATCCGGCCCTGCTCTCTGGGGCACAGGGTTCTACTCACAGTACTTCCTAATCCCAAAAAAGACAGGCAGCTTTTGGCCCATCCTGGATCTGAGGCTATCAACCAATTTCTGGTCAAGGAGAAGTTCCAAGATGATGTCCCTTGGAACGTTGTTGCCCTACCTCTTCCAGGGAGATTGAGATCCAAGGAGCACAGCCAAAGATGCCTGATCAATCCCCGACACCGTCAGTACCTCCACTTTGTCAACTGAGATTGCCAATACCAGTACAGGCTGTTCCCCTTTGGCATCTTTTCAGCCCTCAAGGTGTTTGCCAAGTGCCTGGCAGTCATCGCCACTTACCTCCCCTTACTAGGGGTCTTTGTCTTCCCCTATCTGGACAACTGGCTTATAAAGGTAAGCTTGCCAGAGGAGGTATGCCACATGGCCCGCCACACCATAAGGGCACTGCAATATCTGAGGTTTGTGATCAATTTCCCAAAATCGCATCTGCTCCCGACTCAGCGCCTGGAATTCATAGGAGCTCTTCTGGACTGGCAGCCCTAGCAAGGGAGATACAGGGCCTCTCCTCAGCATCTGCCTGTCTCCTGCTGCGCCTTTTGGGGCACATAGCCTTGACCATTCATGTGACCCCACAGGCATATCTCCAGATGCGTCAGGCCCAGTGGACCCTTAGTTCTCAATGGACTCAGACCACAGGCCAACTGGACAATTGAGTCTGGATCACCTGACCTCTGGTGGCCTCTCTCGCCTGGTGGCGGAGCTGACAGAACCTCATGACTGGCCTCTCCCTTCCAGGCCCCACTGAGACAATGCATTCTAACCACAGATGCCTCCAAGCTCAGTTGGGGAACTCACTAAGACTATTGGTGGTTGCAGAGTGCCTGGACTTGGGAGGGAAGTGCCCTCCCGATCTCCTGGAGCTCCGAGCAGTGACAAACACCCTTCGGATGTTCCAGGTCTGCCTGGTGGGCCAGGTTATGTGCATCCAGATGGACAACCAAGTAGCAATGTTTTTAAATCAACAAACGGGGGGGGGGGGGGCTCATATATTATCTGCTGGGAGGCAGTTTACCTGTGGAACTTTGCCACAGAGAATAGCATGATCCTCCGGGCAGTCGAACTGCCGGGCCAGGACAATCCGCTCGCAGATTGGCTTAGTAGAGTTCTTCAGTCCCACGAATGGCTCTCAATCCAATGGTCCTGGACAAGGACTCCAGAAGTGATGCTCAATTTGATCAATCTGTTCTATGTAATTTTTTTTCAACTTTAGACAACTTGCCCTCTGCCCTCTGGACTACCTTGTGAGGGATGCTCCAAATGAGCTGAGTCTGTTCAGTCCTTGCTGCAACCTCTAGTTGTGCCAGGACTCTTCTCTCGCTCATCAGTCTGTGGCTATGACTTCTTGCTTGTTCCTGGAGATAGTGTAGTTACTCACCTGTAACAGGAGATCTCCGGGAACAGCAGGAATCGGTCTTTACAACCCACCCACCTTCCCTTTAAGTTGTCCCATTTTTTCTTTTTATTATTATTTTGTCTCCACTATCCACCTAACTGAGGAGACTAGGAGCTAAGGCAAGAAGGCAGCCATGCATGCATGGAGGAATGCTTCCAAAGACTTTCCCTATTGGATGCTGAGGACTGTTCCTGCACCTGGCTCAATTGGTGCTGACGTCACCCATATGTGAAGACTGATTCCTGCTATTCCCAGAGATCATCTGTTACAAGTGAGTAACTACGCTATACCCAACACAGGACCCAGAAGGAAGGAGAACAGAGATCTAGAGGAAATATTTCAAGTCTCAGGACTTGACGGAATCTTTGGGACCTTTAGGAAGAAGTTTTATAATGAGCCTCAAAGTTATGTGCCATCCACAGGTGTAAGACATGTATGTTCCATGCTTGTTTTAGGTGGTTGATATTCTATAAGTATGTATGCCAGGTTGATAATGTGTACTTTGACAGTGAGTAAGCACAGGGGTGGAGCCTAAATTTTCATAAGTAAGAAATAAAATTCTATACAAATCTAGGCGTTCCCATTTACACCAAGTCTAGGGCTCGAGTAAATGCTCGCACCTAGTTTTGGCACACTCATCTTACAACTTGCCCTCCTATTTTATAAAGAAAAGCAGCTGCCTTTTTTTTAAATTAAATAGAATAGGCACAGTTTACGTGCACTGGAACGCACACAAAGCTAGATGTCCTTTTGAAATTACCCTCTCAGTGACTTTGGGGGTTATTTTAGAACCTTTATTTCCAATTTCCACATGGAAGATCCATTAATTAATTAATCAATCAATCAATCAATCAATCATTCATACGTTGTTATATACTGCCCCTTCCAGTGATCAGGTGCAATTTACAAAGAACATAGAACATATCAAAACTATATTACAAGGTACTATTTACTAATCAGTTGTTCACATATACAGTAGAATAGCAGATGCTGAGGCAGAGCTATTTACAGTGTAGGGTGGGGAAGGGAACGTGGAAATGATGATTTTAGAGAGGGCTAAATTTACACATGGATGCCCATAATAAATAGAAATTGTAAGGGGATGTGTTGGCATGGTTAGGCATAACCTGGGTGAGTCAAAAATCTACACATATACCCAATTACATACTTTTTTTCTATTTGTTTGTTTTTTTAGAAATCACCAGAAAAGGTATTTTATTCTACAGTACCACTAATGTTCATTGGTCTTGTCGAGTAATTCTATATATCTTTACTTCAGCTTAAGCCTTGAAGTTTTTTCCTTCTTGTCCTACCAAGATTCTTTACTTCTTTATACTGATCATTTTGCTATGGTTTTTCTCCTTGTTTTCTGAGTGCCAGTGTCTTTTTCTTTTATTTAGTGCCTCTAAGGCTACCCTCAACCCCTTTGGCAAGAGTTGCAGCTACATGTGTTTTGTGTATAGGAAAAGAGATCTTTAGAGCGAGTAGTCAGTCAGGAAGTACTCAGTCTGAAAGGATGTTAACTGGACAAAGATATGAGACCGCAAGTTGGTGATATCCAGTTTTCATTAGTGCTGATCTGCAGCAGGTGGGTCATGGGTTTTTTTTATTTGCAAATCTCAGCTGTGGAAGATGTCAGAGGAATCTGAAGGGTTCTATGCTTGGATGTTTCCGTCTTCATGTATGCTTAGTACTCACAAAGATGATTCAAATGATATAAAATCTAACTCTTCTGCATACTGAGTTGCTGGAACTGAGCCCAAGTGTCCATTGTATTAAAATAAAGCATAAATCATTGGAATCACTAATCAATGTACCGTTTTGCTTCCTTTGAAGAAGTACTGCTATACTGGATATTGCACCCGAGGTTCAAAAATAAACAAAATCTTACATCTGAGAGCAAATCTTGCCTTACTGTCTTCAAATTATACCCGACACTAGATTTAAGGATCTGACAAAAGTAGGGAAAAGTATAGGGTAAAAAACCTGCAAGACATCTTTTTACCATTTAGAAATTGCACACATTTTGCCCAAGGCTTTAATTTTTTGCATCTTCTGGAAGAGAAAAACATTCTGTAGGAGAAAAAACCACATTGTGCAAGTAAAAACTTGTATAAATAGTATTGTGTAAGCATTCCTGCTTTAATCATACCTCATCTCCTCCTACCCCAGGTAGGAAAGCAACATTGTCCAGCCTTGAGGCTAGAAAACGTCTCATTCGAAATCAATTCTCAGTGCCACTCTTTAATTGGCAGGAATCACAATAACCGTCATCTTTCCAGGGGATGAAATGTATTGCTTCTGTGGCTTGTTCAAACTCTGCCTTCCCTGTGGGGTGGGACAGGACACTCCAAATCATTCATCTCCTACACCATAGGAGATCTGAACTATGTTTCTCCCAAAAATCAACTCTTAAGTTATTTATAGTTCACAAAGGAGATCAGAAGAGAGGGTAATAGTGGACAATGTTCCCGCATGATAATATCAGTAGATAATATAGAAGAAGCAACTCACTAAAGCACAAGAAATGTCATTCAAATGTTAGCATGCATTAAATTTTGAGGGAAATTCTGGTTCAACTCTTTATTGATAAAGAAAAAACAAGATATTATATGAAGGCCAATATATAACTCTTCCTTTTACACATCAAACTATCCATCAAACACATACATATTTTCCATATAAAGACAATTCCCCATCTTCATCAAATCTACTAAGATTTAATGCAAAACTCCAAGGGATCAGTACACAGTACAGGGGGCAAAGTACTTCTGTCCCATGAAGAAGAACAGGAGATGGACCATGGGCGTGATTGTTTCTGATGATCTTAGAGTGGCTAAACAGGTAGAAAAGGCAAGGCTTGGTGTTGTGATAGGGCTATACATCCCATCATGGAATACCTACCAGGACCCTCAGTTTCATGATCACCTGTAAGGGGTGCCCACCTCCTAGTCTTAGAATCACATACCTGCTAGCGAGTGGCTGTGGTTGACCAGGGACAGTTACGTGAATGGTGGCAGGTAGGGTAGACGAAGATTCGGTCTGACCCACTTGAGAAATAGTGATACTAAATTCCTATTCGCTTCTCCGGGCCAGTCCAGGGACAGGTAGGGTTGTCAATCTTCTATAGCTACTGAGGACTGATCTGACGTTTTGAGAGGTGAAGCCACTCCCCCAGAGGGTTACCCAGCAGTCTATCAGTCCTCAGCAGCTACAGAGGATCGATTCTCGGCTTCTCCCTCAGTTAGCTAATTGCTGTTTGTTCTTTTATTGTTTTCTTACTTTATATTGGCTCTAGCAGGGCTGATATATTTCTAAAGTCCTTGGGTGTAAATTGGTAGCGCTGTGCCTTTAACAGCGCGGGAGACGTCGAGTGAGTTTTCATACCGGTGAGAGGCAGAGCCTGTCTCACTTCACCGGCTCCGGCTCCGTCGGCAGAGGAAAGATTTCTGGGAGCCCCAGTTAGTGCCTCTGCCGAAGAATATTCAGTGAGTCTGCCCTTTCCCGCTGGCTGCGGGTCTGCCGGCTTCCTGTCTCATTTACCTCAGTGCGGTGAGTTGTTCCTTCATTTCGGCGCTTCTGTCGGCTCTGTCTTCCGGTGCCTCGGGCGGGGTTTCTTTGAGCTGTCCTTCCTTCTCGTCGGGAGTCTTTCTTTTTTTTCAGTGCTCTCCACGTGTGTTTCAATGGCTGACAAGATGGAGCAGGTTTTAGAGAGCTCTTCGTTGCCAGCGGAGAAGGCGGGAAAATCGGCCATTTTGCCGGTGCCTGTCAGCTCGCAGTCAGAGCAGTCCCGACCGCACAAAAGAAAGACAAAGTCCTCTAAAGAGCCTCTGCCAGTTTCTCTGCCTGCAGATGTCTCTGTAAGGGCTCCAGAGGATGTTTCTTCGTTTTTTTCGCCGGAGTTCATTCTGGCTTTGCATAAAGCATTCCTGCTTAGGTCGGCTCAGCCAGACCATGAGACAAGGGGTTCCCCTCCTGCGATGGTTCCCAATAAGACACAGGGTGCAGAGGATCCTGGGGAAGGCCCCTCTAAGCCTAAAGAGGGTCTGGCAGATCCTTTGGGCTCTTTTATAACACAGGAATCTCTGCTGACAGGTCAATCTGTCTCAGATGAGGGTGTAGATCTCTCTTTAGATCAAGATCCTGAGGAGTTGGAGGAGGGCGAAATAGCTCCGGGGGAAGATCCAAATCTATTTAGGGTTTTCCGTAAGGAGGAGCTCGCTGCGCTTATTGCACAATCTTTAGCGGCACTGCATCTAATTCCTCCTTCCTCCTCTCAGGAACCGTTAGAGGATCCTTTATTGCAAGGTTTTAAGTCTCAGCAGCGCTGTTTTCCCTTGCATCGCGTCATTCGGCAGATGATTGACTCCGAATGGGAATGTCCTGAAGCTACTTTAAGAGGGGGGCGCGCTCTGTCGCGTTTGTACCCCCTTCCGCAAGCAGACCGGGACTTATTCCGTATGCCTAAAGTGGATGCTTTAGTGTCGGCAGTCACTAAAAAGACTACCATCCCTGTGGAGGGCGCAGCAGCGCTTAAAGATCTGCAGGATAGGAAATTGGAGGTGCTTCTCAAGCAAGCCTTTGAGGCTAGTGCATTGGCTTTACAGGCAGCGGTTTGTGGGGCCTATGTTTCTAGGGCCTCTATTTCGCTGGCTGCAGGGGGACGCAGCGGGAGATCCCGCTTCGGAGGTTCCGGATTCAGCGAAGTTGGAATCGGCGGCAGCTTATGCGGCGGATGCATTTTATGATTTGGTTCGCATTTCGGCCAAGACCATGGCCTCTATGGTGGCGGCTAGGCGTTTCTCCTGTGGTTACGTAACTGGTCTGCGGATGTCTCCTCGAAGGTTCGCCTTAGTAAACTGCCTTTTAGGGGTGGGTTACTTTTTGGCGAGGCCTTAGAGAAGATTGTGAAGGATTTGGGAGACTCCAAGGGCGGGCGTTTGCCGGAGGATCGGCCTAAGCCGCTCCGGGCTGTGGGAGCGGGACGAGGCTCTTCCCGGGAATCCCGCAGATTTCGTGGTGCCCGCTTTGCGCCTTATTCACGGGGGCGCTCAAGTTTTCGTGGTTCGTCCTTTCGCGGAGCCAGAGGTTTCGGCCGATCTTACGGGGCGGCCTCCCAACCGTCCGTTAAGAAATCGCAATGAAGGTCAGCAGGTCCAGCCGTTAGTTCCTGTAGGCGGCCGCTTACAGGGGTTTTCTGGCGGCTTGGACCGCAATTACTTCGGACAAGTGGGTCCTCGAAGTCATTCAGAGAGGTTATGCTTTGGACTTCGCTTGCCCGTTGCAACCCGCATTCATACTCTCTCCTTGTGCGCTCGGAAAGAAGAGGCATGCCATTTCCGACACGCTCGGGCGTCTGTTACAGCTGCAGGCGATTGTTCCAGTGCCGTTGGACCAGTGCGGCTGCGGTCGATACTCGATCTATTTTGTGGTTCCAAAGAACGAAGATTCTTTTCGTCCCGTACTAGATCTCAAAGGTGTAAACCGTACTTTGCGGGTGCCACACTTTCGCATGGAAACCCTGCGTACAGTGCTTCGGGAGGTGCAACCGGGAGAATTTCTTTCTTCCATAGATCTCACAGAGGCGTATCTTCATATTCCCATCAGACGGTCTCATCAGCGCTATTTACGTTTCGCGCTTCCCATGGGACATTTCCAATTTCGCGCCTTGCCGTTCGGGCTAGCGACGGCTCCGCGGGTCTTCACAAAGCTGATGGTGGTCGTAGCAGCGGCGCTTCGGAAGGAAGGTATTCGAGTACATCCATATCTCGACGATTGGTTGATCCGAGCGGATTCTCGGGAAGCGTCTCTGATGGCGACGGCGCGAGTAGTCCAGCTTCTCGAGCAGCTCGGGTGGGTGATCAATCACGCCAAGAGCCAATTGATCCCGCAACAGCAGTTGACTTATCTCGGAGCCTGCTTCGACACGGAGCGGGGGCACGTTTCGTTGCCCAGTGTGCGGGTGCAAAAGCTTTTGCGACAAATCCAGACCTTCCTGTCTCTTCAAGATCCGTCAGCGTGGACCTATTTACAGGTCTTGGGTTCCAGGGCAGCTGCTCTAGATCTGGTGCCCTGGGCCAGAGCACACATGCGCCCATTGCAGCAGGCGCTCCTTTCTCGGTGGTCGCCGCAGCTTCACCCGCTGGGGCAGCGCCTTCCCTGTCCAGATCCCGTCCGGCGCAGTCTTCAGTGGTGGTTGCTTCCCGAACATCTTATGGCAGGGGTTCCATTGGAGGAACCCTCCTGGATCCTGGTTACCACCGATGCCAGTCTGTCCGGCTGGGGAGCACACTGTCTAGATCAGGTCGCTCAGGGGGCATGGTCTCCAGAGGAGAGTTCATGGTCGATCAACCGTCTCGAGCTACGGGCGGCTCGCCTAGCCTTGCTTCGCTTCGAACCATGGCTCAGGGGCAAGGCGGTAAAAATTTTCTCGGACAATGCGGTGACTGTCGCTTACATCAATCGGCAAGGGGGTACCAAGTCTCCCGCCCTTCTGACCGAATGTCTGGAGCTGATGGAGTGGGCAGAGTCCCATCTCGCAACTATCTCAGCGGCGCATGTGGCTGGCAAGGACAATGTCCAGGCCGATTATCTCAGCCGAAATGTGCTAGATCCCGGGGAATGGGAACTGAACGCGGCCGTTTATCACGATCTGACGCTCCGGTGGGGTTCTCCAGTGATGGACTTGATGGCGACGTTTGCGAATGCCAAAGTGGGCAGATTTTTCAGCAGACGCCGAGAGCGCATGTCGGAAGGTCTCGATGCTCTCATGCAACCATGGCCGCCAGACTCCCTCTTGTATGTTTTTCCTCCCTGGCCAATGTTGAGTCGAGTCATTCAGCGGATTGCACGTCACCTGGGGCGGGTGATTCTCATAGCGCCGGATTGGCCTCGTCGTCCCTGGTATGCCGATCTCGTTCGGCTACTCATAGCTCCGCCTTGGCCCTTCCGGCTCGGATCAATTTGTTGCATCAAGGGCCGATTCTCATGCCAAAAGTGGATCGCTTCTTGCTTACAGCTTGGCTCTTGAGAGGTCTCGGTTGAAGCGGCGAGGTTATGCTGATTCAGTTATTGCCACGTTGCTGCACTCAAAAAGGCAAGCAACTTCTCTGGCCTATGTTCGGGTGTGGCGTCTGTTTGAGATGTGGTGCGCTCAACGTCATATTTTTCCAATGTCGTCTACCTTGCCTCAGCTTCTACTTTTTCTGCAAGATGGCTTCGACAAGGGTCTGGCTCTCAGTACCCTTAAGGTGCAGGTGGCGGCTCTTGCCTGTTTTCGGGGGTACGTTTGCCGTCGGCGTCTTTCGGCGCTTCCGGATGTCCAACGGTTTCTTCGGGCAACGCGGCTTCTCCGTCCGCCACGGCGTCCCTTAGTTCCACCTTGGGATTTGAATGTGGTGTTGGAGGCTTTTTCGCATTCTTCTCTGGCATCTCAAAGTTTTCGTGAGATCCGCGAGTGTTCTTGGAAAACGGCTTTTCTGGGTCGCTTTGTGTTCCGCTCGCCGGATTTCCGATCTACAGGCCTTGTCGTGCAGGGAACCTTATCTTCAGTTTTTGCCAGAACGGGTGCTTCTCCGGACAGTGCCGTCCTATTTGCCTAAGATTGTCTCCGTTTTCCATGTTAATCAAACGGTGGTTTTGCCCGTCTTTACGGAGTCGTCCGGTTCGCCCATGGATCGGGCGCTCAAGCGATTAGATCTTGCGCGAGTTTTGCGGACGTATCTTCGGGTTTCAGAGACTTTTCGGAAGACGGATCGGCTATTTGTGCAGTACGCCGGGTCTCGGAAGGGTCAACCAGCCTCCAAATCCACCATAGCGCGGTGGGTTCGCAGTGCTATTGTTGCGGCGTACACGGATAAAGGAATTTCTCTCCGCCGCTGGGCTTACGGGCTCACTCGACTCGGGCTCTCGCCACTTCCTGGGCGGAGTTTGCATTGGTTCCGCCTGTTGATATCTGCCGAGCGGCTACGTGGTCGTCCTTGCATTCTTTTACTAAGCATTACCGCTTAGATCTTCAAGCCCGTGACGATGCGAAAGTGGGATCTGCGGCTATTGTCGCAGGTCTTGCGGGTCCCTCCCATCATTAGGTACTGCTTTGGTACTGCCCTACCTGTCCCTGGACTGGCCCGGAGAAGCGAATAGGAATAAGAAATTAGTTCTTACCTGCTAATTATCTTTCCTGGAGCTTTCTCCGGGCCAGTCCAGGGCCCCACCTCTATTGGCTTAAGAGATATTTTTCGGTCAGAGGTATTCCTTGGGGCTTTCCGATTTCGCGGGGAAAGAGTGGGAGATTCTATTCTCCTGTAATTTATGTAATTATTAAAAAAAAAAAAAAAAAATTTGTAGACGTTATTGCTGGTTCCATTTTGGACGCCTTCTTTCATGGCTTCTACTTTGTTCAAGGACTATAGAAAGTTATCAGTATTTTTCAAGGGTTATCTATTTCTTTCAGTTCTTCTTTTTTGTAGTGCTTTGTCACATGTAGACTGCTGGGTAACCCTCTGGGGGAGTGGCTTCACCTCTCAAAACGTCAGATCAGTCCTCAGTAGCTATAGAAGATTGACAACCCTACCTGTCCCTGGACTGGCCCGGAGAAAGCTCCAGGAAAGATAATTAGCAGGTAAGAACTAATTTCTTATTCTTGAGTGTGAGGCTGGTGGTGGAAGACAAGTGAAACAGTAAGGAGTGGATTCTGGGTCAGAAAAATATTTGCATACTATTTGCATAGACCAAGGGAGTTGTAAACTCTGCTTCCTAGGAAGGTGGGGAGGGGAGACTTCCTCGAAAACCCCTTTGTAGGTCCCTTAGAAGGAACAGGGGAGGGCTGAAAATGAACTGTTTATTTGAACCCCAGAACTCACCCTAAATATTAGGGGACCTCAAATAAGGACTTCCTAGCCAAGGAGCTATAGTATTTTTGGAGAACAGTGCCATTCTGCTGGACACTGGCTTGCTGGACTACAGGCTGCTGAACCCTGAAGGACTCTGGGACCTGGATGCCCGACAGGTGCCAGAGTCCGAGAAGAATGGCCAGCAGAAAAAAGGAAGTGATAGTGTCTTTGTATAAGTCTCTGGTGTGACCACATTTGGAGTACTGTGTGCAACTCTGGAGACCACACCTTCAAAAGGCTATAAACAGGATGGGTGGCTGCAAAAATGGTTAGTGGTCTAAAAGCACATGGGGACAGACTTAAAGATCTTAATATTGTATACATTAGAGAGGAAAAGGGGATAGAAGAGAAATGATCAAGACATTTAGATTCAGTCATTTTTATTGTTATTATTCTCCAGGACCAAGCAGGAAGTCAGTCCTCACATATGGGTGACGTCGGCGCCGACGGAGCCCTCGCGGAGCAATTTTCCCCAGCTTTCAAAGAAAGCCTTTGGGAATTGCAGCGCGCATGCGCGGTCTCCTTCCCGCCCAAGGGTGCCATCTTAGCCAGTCTTCTTTTTTCCGCGGAGCCCTACAGACGTACCCGTCGTGTCCCCGCTGAAAAAGTTGATTTTAGTGATTTATTTCTCTTTTTTTCTTCGGTTCGACGCCGGTCTTTTTCCTGCCCGGACTCGCGACGCCGTTGCGAGTCCTTCTATTGTTTTTCAGTTTTTCTGATTTTTGGTCAGTTTCGTTTTTCGGTTTTTCGCTGGCAGCCCGGTCCTTTGACCTCGCAGGGGCCCTTTTTCCCCCGATGGCTGCCAGTGGTTTCAAGCGGTGTGTTCAGTGTGACAGAAATATGTCACTCACTGACACACATGATAATTGCCTCCGCTGCCTCGGCCCGGATCACGAAGAACTGATCTGTGGGGCCTGCGGCAAAATGTCCTCCAAAGCGTTAAGGAGTTGGCGGCACCAGCGGGAACGAATCTTCGCTGACCCCGGCCGTACCCGGACCTCTTCGGAGGCCTCGGCGTCCAGAGGTTCCAGCTCTGACCATCGCCGAAGTTCCTCCGACAGGGGTTCTCCCTCCGGGGACCATCGACGGAAGGTAAAACCCGCGAGGGCGGCGTCGGTGGACGCTCCTGGCTCCACGAGGGCCAGGTCGCATAGCCCCGATAGCCGTCCCGGGTCTTTGGAGAAGGAGCACCTCCCGAAGCGACCTCGTCTGGAGTCGGAGTTGCCTGCTCGGGTAAGTCCTGTAGTCCTCCTGGACTCGCCTCCGAGGGGTCCGACGTCGGGCCCGACGCCGTCGGGGCCCGAGTCGGGGGCTGCTGGGTCACCTGAGGTCGGACTCAGGTTGACGGCCTTGGAGAGCAGACTATCTGCCTTCATGGACCAGCAGCGGGCACTGATCGCTAGCCTCGCTGGCGCCGCTGCCCCGACCGCCGGGACGTCGACGTCTAAGTCGACCCCGGAGACCGAGCCGATCCTCGAGTCCATGCGAACTCGAGTCGATCCTCAGTCGAGGTCACCCTCGGCCTCCCGTTCGGGACCGAGGTCGTCGACGCCGACGCCTCCGCCTGCCCGAGCCGACCCCACCGATTCCTCCTCGGAGTCGGCCTGGGAGTCTGAAGAGGAAGAGTCACCTGATTCATTTCGGACTCGGTGTGTCCCCTCGGACTCACCTGAGTCCGAGCCTCGGAAGCAGTCCCCTCCGGAGGATGCCCGGTTCTCGGACTTCGTCAGGGATATGGCCAAGGCTTTGGCCTTCCCTGCGGATCCCGAGGAGGAGCCTCGAGCCGAAGAGCTCGACGCCCTTCAGTATGACTCTCCCGCCAGGGAACACTTTACTGTACCGGTTCCTCCCATGCTGGAACGACTACTCTTCCGCATGTGGGAGAGTCCGGCATCGTCGCCGGTATTAAGCAAGCGGGTCGATTCCATCTATCGAGTCCGCAAGAGTCCTGGCTTCCAAAAAGCACAGCTGCCGCACCATTCCATGGTAGTGGAATCGGCCATGCATAGGCTTAAGAGCCAGAAGATGCACTCCTCGGTGCCTCCTGGCAGGGAGGCCCGTAACCTGGATGGCCTTGGTAAGAAGTGTTTCCAGGGCTCTATGCTTGCTTGTCGGGTCCAGACCTACCAGCTCTACATGGGCATGTATCTCCGAGACCTGGCTAAAGAGATAGCCGGATTCTCCGCTGGGCTGTCCGAGGAACCTTTGCGGAGGTTCCTGGCCTTGACAACTGGTATTCGGGAATGCTCCAAATTCATGTCCCGAGCAGCCTATGATGGCTTTGAAGCATCGGCTCGAGTGGCCGCAGCCGGCATCGGTGCCCGCCGACAGGCTTGGCTTCAGTCGTCTGACCTTGAACCCTGGGTGCAGGACAAGTTGGTCGATGTCCCCTGCCGAGGTGAGAACCTCTTTGGCAAGCCCATGGCTGAAAAGGCTGCACAAATCGAGACGGAGACTCTCACCAGAACTAGGCTTTCTAGGAAGACCTCCGCCCCTTCCCAGAAAAAGAAGGGCTTGGGAAAGAAGTCCTTTTACCCGAGAAAGGCGGCTGCCTATAAACACTACCCTCAATATCAGGCCTCCGCAGCTCCCCAACAGGGCCAGCAGGCCAAGGGACGGGGTAACGGGTCCCGTAGGCAGCAAGCCCCCAAGCCTGCACCACCAGCCCCTGCTCAGCAGGGTTGGGGGTTTTTGACTTCATCAGCATAGCCTCTCCCCCTCAGCTGACTCCTCCCAGCACCGGAGGCCGGCTGGTTCACTTCGCCCACAGGTGGTCCAACATCACTTCAGATGCCTGGGTGCTTCAAGTCGTAAGAGAAGGCTATCTTCTCCACTTCCACCAGGTCCCTCCCTCCTATTTCCCGGGAGAACCTCCACGACTCCCTCTGCACAGGGACTTACTCCTTCAGGAGTTAGCAAGTCTTCTTCAGGAACAGGCTGTGGAACCGGTGCCCCACCACCTGAGAGGTCAAGGCTTTTATTCCAGGTATTTCCTAATACCAAAAAGGACAGGAGGCCTCAGACCCATCCTGGACTTGCGCAACCTCAACAAGTTCCTCGTGCGGGAAAAGTTCAAGATGCTTACCCTTGGAATCCTTCTGCCCTACCTCCAGCAGGGAGATTGGCTATGCTCCTTGGATCTAAAGGATGCCTACACGCACATCCTCATCCACCCAAGCCACCGCCAATACCTAAGGTTTGTGGTGGCAGGAAATCATTACCAGTACAGAGTACTGCCCTTTGGCCTATCCTCCGCACCGCGAGTCTTCACAAAATGTCTCACGGTGGTGGCGGCTTATCTCCGGCTTCACGGCCTCTATGTCTTTCCGTACCTCGACGACTGGCTCATCAGAGCATCGTCCTCTCCGGAAGTCACCGATGCCACACACCGCACTGTGACTCTTCTGCAGTACTTGGGCTTTGTCATAAACTTCGCAAAGTCCACTTTGCTCCCCTCACAGGATCTCGAGTTCATCGGCGCAAGACTGCACACTCCTCAGGCACGAGCTTTCCTGCCTCTCGACAGGGCTCAACGGCTCATGGACCTAGCCGGCCGTTTTTCGCAGCCAGTCCCTGGTCTCAGCCAGGCGCTTCCTGAGACTACTCGGCCATATGGCTTCCACCGTCCACGTGACCCCCAATGCCCGCCTACACATGCGGCCTGCTCAATGGTGCCTTCGCAAGCAGTGGCAACAAGCCACGGGCGGCCTAGCCGACTTAGTGCGCGTCTCCGGGCCGCTGGCCTCTTCTCTACAGTGGTGGCTTCATCGGCCGAACCTGGTGCTCGGAATGCCTTTTCAGTCACCTCAGCCGGCTCAAGTGCTGACGACCGATGCTTCTCTCCTGGGTTGGGGAGCGCATTGCCAAGGGGCATGTACTCAAGGTCTCTGGACCACGTGGGAGTCTGCTCAGCAGATCAACTTCCTGGAGCTCAGAGCAATCCTTCTGGCTCTCAAGGCTTTCTCCCACCTGACTTCTCACCAGTCCGTCCTTGTCCAGACCGACAATCAAGTTGCCATGTTCTACGTGAACAAACAGGGGGGCACGGGCTCCTTCCTTCTCTGTCGAGAAGCTCAGAAGCTCTGCTCTTGGGCCATCAGTCACGGCATTCTTCTCAAGGCAGTTTATCTCCCAGGCCAAGAAAATTGCCTGGCGGACAAACTCAGCAGGATCCTCCAGCCGCACGAGTGGCGCCTGGATCCCTTGGTAGTTCAGCAACTTTTTCTGAAATGGGGACTCCCCACGATGGATCTCTTTGCCAGTCCTCTCAACCGGCAACTTCCTCGCTTCTGCTCTCGTCAGCCACATCCCCTTCGAGTAGCGGCAGATGCTTTTCTACTCTCATGGTCGGAGAGCCTTCTGTATGCCTTTCCTCCCATACCGATAGTCTCTCGAACTCTTTTCAAGGTTCTCAGAGACAAAGCTTCCATGATCCTGGTGGCTCCTCGCTGGCCCAGACAGCCGTGGTTTCCACTCCTGCTGCAATTAGCGGTAGAGGATCCGTTCCCTCTGGGGTTTCAACCGGATCTCCTAACACATGATCAGGGGTCCCTGCTACACCCCAACCTCAGATCTCTACATCTGATGGCCTGGCTGCTGAAAGGGTAGTCCTTGCTCCCCTTCTACTGCCGGCAGAGGTGGAAGAGGTCGTCCTAGCTTCTCGGCGACCTTCTACCCGCAAATGCTACGCCCTTAAATGGCGTCGCTTTTCCGCTTGGTGTGCCCAGCAGTCTCAGGATCCCTTCTCCTGCTCGGTGTCAGTGATCTTGCAGTACTTGCTCTACCTCTCTAATCTGGGACTTAAGTCCAACTCCGTCAAAGTTCACCTCAGTGCTCTTTCGGCACATCATGTGCCGGTGGACGGCAGACCTCTTTCCAGCGACCCTCTCGTAGCGAGGTTTCTCCGAGGTCTCCTTCTGCTTAAACCACCTCTGCGCCCGCCAGCACCGGACTGGGATCTGAATGTGGTTTTACAGCGGATCACCTGTCCGCCTTTTGAACCTATGGCTACCTGTTCTCTCCGTTTTCTTTCTTGGAAAACTTTATTCCTGATAGCCCTCACTTCCGCTAGACGCGTAAGTGAATTGCAGGCCCTCGTGTCTGATCCCCCTTACACTCGGTTCTACAAAAATAGGGTAGTCCTACGGACTCACCCTAAATTTCTTCCAAAAGTGGTCTCCCCTTTTCACATCAATCAGGAGGTGGTACTTCCGACCTTTTTCCCAGGCCACACTCCAGCCGAGCTGAAATGGTCCTGCATACCCTGGACTGTAGAAGAGCATTGAACTTCTACCTTGACCGTACGCGGGAGCACCGTAAAGCTGCTCAGCTTTTTGTGTCTTTTGACCCCAATAAATTGGGGCTCCCGGTCTCCAAGCGTACTCTGTCCATCAGGGTTGCTGACTGCATCGCTTGGGCTTATGGGGCAGCCGGACTCTCGTTAGAAAGTCGAGTCACGGCTCATTGTGTTCGGGCGAAGGCTACGTCAGTGGCTTACCTCCGCTCTGTTCCGCTGGCAGACATCTACCGGGCCGCTACTTGGTCTTTGAGCCAGACTTTTGCGGTCCATTACTGCCTCGAGAGGGAGTCCCGCAGGGACAGTGCTTTCGGACAGGCAGTCCTCCGAAATCTCTTCGAGGTTTGAGCAACTCCTACCCTCCATCCCGGATGGGGGCTACCGGTGGGTAATAATTCAGTGAAGATTCCTTCCTTCTGTGCCGCTGAGCTAGAGGGAGCTCATTTTTGTGCTTAGGGTCTCCGGTAGCCTTAAGCTTGGGAGTCCCATATGTGAGGACTGACTTCCTGCTTGGTCCTGGAGAAAGCGTAGTTACTCACCTGTAACAGGTGTTCTCCAGGAGCAGCAGGAATCAGTCCTCACAACCCTCCCTCCTCCCCTTGGAGTTGCAATCATCTGCTTAAGTTTTTTTGCAATTTTTATGCTGTCTTTTAGCTATGTCATCAGACTGGCTAAGATGGCAACCTTGGGCGGGAAGGAGACCGCGCATGCGCGCTGCAATTCCCAAAGGCTTTCTTTGAAAGCTGGGGAAAATTGCTCCGTGAGGGCTCCGTCGGCGCCGACGTCACCCATATGTGAGGACTGATTCCTGCTGCTCCTGGAGAACACCTGTTACAGGTGAGTAACTACGCTTTATTGACAATTCTAACAATTACAACCAAAACGCATTCCTCCCAACATTACCAATTACAATCCAAATCAAACTTGTCCATTAAAAGGGATAACAATCTTATAAACAGCACAGCACATGTTATACATTTCCCCCCTCCCAAGAAACCAGCCATAGCAACAACTTTATAATGTCCGAAGGTCTCCAATTCAATAAAATGGGCAGTGTTTGCACTACATACAACCACTTGGAAAATATGACCATTTTAAATAAAGCTATATGTCCACTCAAAGCAGAGAAACATAGAAATATGATGACAGAAAAAGACCACATGGCCGATCTAGTCTGTCCTTCCATATCAACAACTACAACAGTCCCCTTTTTACCTTTAGAGATCCTCTGTGTTTGTCCCATGCTTTTTTGAATTCAGTTACTGTCCTCATCTCTACCACCTCCACTGGGAGACTATTTCATGGATCCACTACTCTTTCCGTAAAGAAATATTTCCGCATATCACTCCTGAATCTATCTCCCTTCACCCTCATCCCATGTCCCCTCGTAGCAGAACTTGCTTTCAGTTGAAAGAGGCTCTCTCCCTGAACATTTATGCCACAAAGGTATTTAAACATCTCAATCATATCACCTCTATCCCGCCTTTCCTCTAAGGTGTACATATTAAGATCCTTCAGTCTGTCCTCATATGCTTTATAATGAAGACCACTAATCATTTTAGTAGCCACCTTCTGCACCGACTCCATCCTGTTCACATCCTTTTGAAGGTGCGGTCTCCAGAATTGCACATTATACTCCAAATGAGGTCGCACCAAAGACTTATACAGAGGCATTATCACCTCTTTTTTTCTGCTACCCATTCCTCTCCGTATGCACCCAAGCATCCTTCTAGCTTTTGCCGTCGCCTTTTCTACCTGTTTGGCTACTTTAAGATCATCAGACAACCACGCCTAGGTCCCGCTCTTCTTTAGTGGGCAAAAGTACTTCACCCCCTATACTATATTGCTCCCTTGGATTGCTGCAGCCCAAATGCATGACCTTACATTTTTTAACATTAAATCCCAGCTGCCAAATTCTAGACCATTCTTCAAGCTTAGCTAGATCCCTCCTCATGTTATCTACACCTTCCTGGGTGTCTTCTCTATTGCAGATTTTGGTATCATCTGCAAAGAGGCAAACCTTACCTGACAGCCCTTCTGCTATATCACTAACAAAGATGCTAAAAAGAATCAGACCAAGAACAGATCCCTGGGGCACACCACTGGTAACATCCTTCTCCTCAGAGTGAGCTCCATTTACTTGTACTCTTTGTCGCCTCCCACCCAACCAGTAACTTTAGGGTCCATCCCTAGGGTGCTCAGTTTGTTTATAAGTCGCCTGTGAGGAACAGTGTCAAAGGCTTTACTGAAATCTAAATACACCACATCTAGAGCTCTCACTTGGTCCAACTCCCTGGTCACCCAGTCAAAGAAATCAATCAATCACGTACGTATGACCTAGATTGGCCACTGTTGGAAACAGGATACTGGGCTTGATGGACCTCGGTCTGACCCAGTATGGCATTTCTTATGTTCTTATGTTCTTATGTTCTTATTTGTCTGACAAGACCTGCCTCTGGTGAATCCATGCTGCCTCAGATCCTGTAATCCGCTGGACTCCAGAAACCTCACTATTTTCTCTTTCAGCAGCGTTTCCAATAATTTACTCACCACCGAAGTTAAACTAACTGGCCTGTAGTTTTCAGCCACATCCTTACTTCCGCTTTTGTGTAAAGGCACCACATGAGCCTCTCTCCAGTCCTTTGGCACCACTCCCGACTCCAATGAGGCATTGAAAAGGTCAGTCAGTGGAATTGCTAGAACATCCCCCAAGTTCCCTCAGTATTCTAGGGTGTATCCCATCCAGTCCCATCGCTTTGTCTACTTTAAGTTGAGCTAGTTTCTCACGAACACAATCTTCTGAAAATTGTTCAAGATGTCCCTCGCTTCAGTTCCTATTTGTGGGTGTTTTCTGAGGTCCTGCTCCTGGTTCTTCATCTGTGAACACAGAACAAAAATATTTGTTAAGCAATTCCACTTTATCCTTATCAGTTCCTACATATTCCTCCCCTGCACCCTTGAGTCTGACAATACCACTTTTGCCCTTCCTCTTCTCACTAATATATATGAAAAATGTCTTATCCCCCCATTTTATGCATTGGCTATTTCCTCCTCCTTTTGAATCTTTGCTTTCTTGACTACTTTGCTAGCTTCTCTAAGTTTTTGCAAATACAGATGCCTGTCTTCCTCTCTCTGTGATCTCTTGTATTTCATGAAGGCCTCCCTCTTTTTCTTCACTTTTTCAACTACTTCTTTCGAAAACCATAGCGGTCTCCTTTTCCTTTATTTACTATTTTAACAAAAAGGTTGGTTGCCCTTAAAATATCCCCTTTCAGTTTTGCCCACTGTTTTTCTACATCCCCCAGCTGTTCCCATCCCACTAACGACTCCCTGAAGTATTGGCCTATCTTCGCAAAGTTAGTCTTCCTAAAGTCTAAGATCTTCACCTTTGAATGGATTCTAACAGCCCTAGTCCTAATACTGAACCACACCATCTGGTGATCACTGGATGCAAAATGATCTCCCACCACAACATCAGAAACACTTTCACCATTGGTAAGCACCAAATCCAGTATGGCCCCTTCACGTGTGGGGTCTATTACCAATTGCCTGAATAGTTCTCCCTGTAGAGAATCCAGGATCTCCTTACTTCTAGATGATACTGCAGCAGGAATGTGCCAATCAACATCTGGCATATTGAAATCTCCTATCAGTAGCACTTCCCCTTTCCTAGCAATGCTGCGTATGTCTTCAATTAACTCTGTCCACCTCTTCCTCTTGTGAGGGAGGTCTGTATATCACACCAATGCAAATAGATTTCTCTTTCCCTCTTTCTAGTTTAACCCACAATGCCTCCTCTCTCCCTTTTAAGCCCTGTAATTCCAAAGCTTTAATAGTAGTTTTTACATATAGTGCCACTCCTCCTCCCCTTCTTCCTACCCTGTCCTTTCTGAATAAAGTATAGCCTGGTATAGTTACATCCCAATCATGGTTTTCTGTGAACCATGTTTCTGTAACTGCCACTAAATCCAAGTCAGCCACTCCCACCAAAGCTTCAACATCAGGGATCTTATTTCCAATTCTACGGGCATTTATACACACTGCTTTCCATATGTTACCCGTTACACATTAAATACCTTTATGGAAATGGATCACCTACCTGGGGGCTTTCACTTACCTGGGGGCTTTCTTCACCCATCCCCAACGAATCTAGTTTAAAGCCCTCTTCAGTAGATTTGCCAGTCTACTACCGAAGATGCGTTGACCTTTCTTGGACAGATGGATGCCATCTCTGCTCTGCAACCCTTGGAACAGCATCCCATGGTCTAGGAAACCAAAACGCTCTCGATGACACCATCCACGCAGCCATACATTCATCTCCAGGATGCGAGCCTCTTTGCCTTGGCCTTTACCCTCAACAGGGAGGATTGAAGAGAACACCACCTGCGGACCTAACTGCTTCACCCTCTGTCCCAGAGCCATGAAGTCACTTTGATACGTTCCGAGGTATACCTGGCAGTATCATTTGTTCCAACATGGATTAGCAACATTGGGTAATAGGAAGGAAGTGCCTGCCATTGGGTCAAATGTGCCTGTGTTTCTTCCACCAGGGGCTTTACATTTATGTTATATATTTGATCAGGATCCCCCAGTAACCATATGCCCAAATACTTAAAATGATTCAATCTCCATTTAAGGGGAAATGTCCCTCTCCACCCTGTTTTATCTTCCATACGCAGGGGCATCACTTCCGACTTATCTAAGTTGAGCTTTAACCCTGAGAACATACCAAACTCTGCAAATATCTCCAACAGGTGGGCCAAATTTTCCTTAGGATTTAACAAAGTGTACCAGGATATCGTCCGCAAGAGCTGCAATTCAAAATTCCTCTCTCCCAAACTTTGCTCCACTGAGCAAAGGATGCGTGCGTATCCTCTCCAACAGAGGCTCCAGATTCAGCACCAATAAAAGAGGAGACAGCGGGCATCACTGCTGCATACCTCTACGAAGTGAGAAAGACACAGTCAATGAACCGTTAACTAGTATCTGTCCCCTTAGATCAGAGTATAAAACACGTATCACATCCAGAAAAAAAAACTAATTCCATATCTTTCCAAAATGTTATACATATATTCCCAATTTACACAATCAAAAGCTTTCTCAGCATCAAAAATGATGACAAACACAGACTCCCCTCTCACCCTACCCTTTTTTAGGGCAGCTATGATTCCCCCTCAAATTCTTTACCACGTATCTGTCCCGAACAAATCCCACCTGATCCTCTTGAATTAAGGTTGGCAAATAGGGGGCTAATCTTTCCACCAGGATTTTGGCCAGGATTTTCACATCCACATTCAATAGTGATATAAGTCAATAAGAGCTGGGCATTATCGGATCTCGCCCCGGCTTAGGAAGAACAGTTATAATAGTCCGATTCCTATCATATGGGAATTTCTGTCCCTGCACCAATTCCAAGAAGTATGCCGCCAGATCAGGTGCAACGTGAGCATACATTAACCTATAAAACTCCCCTCTAAACCCATCCGGCCCCGGCGTCCTATGCGTTGGCACCGTTTTAATAATTTTTATTATTTCTGTGGCTGTTTTATTGGTATGTTAAGTGAGTCTCTCTGCAGCTCATACAAACAAAGTAGGTTGACAGTCTGCAAAAATGCAGTTCTCTTATCTTCCACCTCTATTTCATCCGCAGCATAGAGTTGCTGATAATAATGGCGGAAAATCTCCTCAACCTGGGCCTGCGTCCTATGTATCTGACCCCATTATCTCAAATATCATCTGTATGTTGTTTCCCCCTACTCCCCTTTATGAGGCCTGATAGCAACCTACCTGATTTATTCCCAAACCTGTGCAACTGGTATTTATAAAACACAGAATTCTTCGCCCGTTCCTGCAGCATCACATTAACCTCTGCCTGTAATTTAGTCATTACCATCTTATTACCAGCTCTGGGGTTATCAGTAAACCTGTGTCTAGCTCTACAGAGATCCCGTTCCAATTGTAAAATGTACTGTCGGGCCTTTTTCCTCTTGGTTGCTATATATCCGATAATACGCAACACCGCCTTAGTCATCTCCCAGAATAAGACAGGATTATCTCTATGCCTGTCTTCGTCTCGCTCATATTCCTCCCAACAAGCTCGCAGGTATATCCCAAACTCATTATCAGAGGCCAGCTGCAAAGGATACTGCCATGTGAAGCCTGTTGGGTTTTGTCCCCAACGTATATCTATCCATATCAAAGCATGATCCAAAAGAACAATGGGCCCGATCTCTGCTTGAAGAATTCTATCAAACCACATAGCCAGTCCCAACAGATAATCAGTCCGTGACCCCATATCATGTGCCCGCAATACATGCATATAATCACGGTTTAAGGGATGAAGAGTTCTCCAATAATCTGTCAGTTCATATCCATCGTATATCCCATTAAGCCATTGCGTTCATCTGTCTATAGTACGTCTTACGGGACCCGATCTATCCATAGATTCCTCCAATACGCAGTTGAAATCACTCCCCACTATTGTGGGTATAGACCCCATCTCCTCCAAACATTTGGTCAATTTCTTATAGAAGTCCGCAACATATGTATCGGGCACATAATTAGCCAGCGCCACCTGCTGTTTCTCCAGATGTCCTATTACAACTTTATACCGACCTTCAGGATCTGAAATAGACCTCTCCATCGCAAACTCTACCTGTTTATGGATTAATATTATTACCCCAGCTTTTTTCTTCCCTGAGGATGCCCCATGGACCTCACCAACCCACCATCTCTTTAACTTGTCATATTCCTGGGCATTTTGATGTGTTTCTTGTAAAAATGCAATATCAGCACCTTTATCATGCAATGCACAAAGTATTTTGTGTCGCTTTATAGGACTTCCCAATCGGCATACATTCCATGATACTAAACATATCTTCTTGGTACAACTCATTCCTTAAAACAAATAAAATCTCATGTTGTCCAATTATCCAGTTCCAGTTCTTCTGGTAGGAGCCCCCCCAACCAGAGGCCCCCCTCCTCACCCAACAGTTCTCTTGTATTGTAATCCAGTCGCCCTCCCCTCTCCCATCCAGCCACTGGATGGTCAGTCCCCCCATAGATTCTAGAAGAATCCCCCCTTCCCTCTGAACCCTTATCTTAACAACCTTTAAACTCCTATTAATCCTAACATAGTGAAAGTTCCTAGATATCTTTTGACCCCCCACCTCCCCCCCCCCGCAACCTCCTTACCCTTATCTTCCCGCTCTACTCCCCACTAGAGCCCTCTTAGAGGGAGGATACTATGAATGCGTGGAGTTCCTGCTAGTGACGCCCTATCCTACGCCCCTGTGCTACCTTATCCAACCTTAACTCCTCTTGCCCCAATATTAAACCACAGAGTCATAAGCCCCCAGTTCCCAACACATCACTCCTCTCCTCCTCCCCCCTCTGCTTTCAGACAAATCTTTCTCCGCTTCACCAACTATATTATCGCTCCCTATTATCTTGCTATCTTATATTACCCTATATGCCCATTAAAACAAACTACTCTCCCTCTCTGTCTGCCTACCACCTCAGTCCCCCCCCCCTGAATCCCTCTCCCCACTAAAACCCTCTTATCCATAACCCTGAATGAATATACAAAATAAAAATATAAAAAAATAAAAAAGACATTTATCATTCATATATCCTTCAGTATCATATACCCAGTTTTTCTCTTTGTCCCCGATCCAGGGAGAGGGCAGGGAGAAGCAGGAGGCAGGCCAATGAGGGAAGAATAAAAATAAAAAAGGGAAAAACACAAGCATATGAAAAAAGTATAAGTTCAAACCATCCCAAATGGCCTTTCTATTACCCACTACTCCAAACCTCCTCCTACCATTTCCATTACTCACCCACCACATATACAGGTAATCAATTTTGTCTTAATTATTTAACTTATCCATAATAACTAAGTTTGCTAACTAGCAGGGGCCCACTCACTCCGATAGGCCTTCTTGCCCATTCAAGGTTTCCTTAATCCTTATCGCATTAAACAGTATACAGAATACATTAAACTGTATTCTACACTCTCCCAAATCCCTCCATTCTTTCACAAATTTCACCCACTCTTAAGCAACTCTGTGTTCATCAGTTAGCTGCAATCTTGTGTGCACTCCCACAGCACAATCCTTAGTTAAGGTTACCAGCTGTTAGTGCCACCTCCATCCTCTCCTTGTTACAGGCCCTCTGACAAAAGCATGTTCACAAAGGCCTGGGCCTCCGCAGGGGATGCAAAATATTGCTGTTGCTTCTGGTGCTCAATCCTTAGATGCACTGGATACAGTAGTGCAAATCGCAGACCCTTTTTAATTAACACACTGCAAATGTCGAAATATTCTCTACGGCGCTGACTAACGATCGTGGAGTAGCCTTGGAAAACTAGCACCTTTGTTTGAGTGTTGCCATGTCCCACTCAATCTCATTGCGCTCGTGCCGTGCACAGAATCACCTCTTTCTGCACAAAGTTCAAAAACTGCAATTACCACTCGTGGCTTATGCATCCCTTTCTTTCATGGGCCCAGGCAATGAGCTCTCTCTATTATGATGATTGGGCCTATATCTGAATTGAGTTTATAATTACTGGGCAGCCAGGATTCCAAATAACCCCTCAAATCCACATCTGCCACTTTCAGCAATACCAACAAATCAGATTCTTCCTCCTTCCTCTGTTCTCCAAATCATCGAGTTTTACCCCTGTTGTTTAAGGAGATCCTCCAGTCTCTTTATAGTTTTACTCTGTGTTTGTTGAGTGTCCTCCACCTTGGAAATACGGTTCTTCACCTGCTCAATCCGAGGTCCAATCTCCGTAACCGCTTGATTCACCTGTTGCAACTGTTCAGATAGGGATTGGAATCTTCTCTCTGGTGCCGCTATCACAGCAATAGAGACCTCCTCCACCATACTAGGCACTTGAGCGGCACATTGGCCTACTGGAGAAGGATCGGCCATTTTACTTTCCACCATGAGGCTCTTCTCTTTGCGTGCCGGTTTTGTAGCTATCAGAGACAGGAGCGACTTGGTTTGCCTCACCTCCGTTTTCGGGGTTCTCCCCTTTCCTTCCGAATGCGCTGCTGAAGGGTATGGGCACTCTAATACTTTAAAAAGTTAGGTTAATCAAGCAGGGAACTCTGGAGCCCAGCACGTTCATGACCGTTCCACTCACCGCATCACCTGATCCCCTCGATTGAGACATTTAAATATCTCTGACATAAATGCACAAGAGGAGAACCTCATTTGATTAAAAGCAAGCTTTGCTACAAGGGGCATAGAATGAGGGTGAAAGGGGATAGACTTAGGAATAATATGTGTAAATATTTCTTTACTGAAAGAGTGGTAGATTCGTGGAATAGTCTCCCAGTGGAGGTAGTAGAGATGAGGACAGTATCTCAATTCAAGAAAGCATGAGATTAAACACAGAAGATCCCTAATAAAAAAAAAAAAGGGGGGGACTATTGTAGTTGATATGAAAGGGCAGACTAGAAAGGTCATGTGGTCTTTTTCTGCTATCATGTTTCTATGTTTCTTACTATTGCCTTCAATCCTTTGTCATACCAGCCTTGAAAATCCTTACCACACATTCTTGCTAGAAAATTCAGATTACCAATAACTGGAAGCAATGGTGTAACATACAGTTTAGATGTAAGTGCTCTACGGAGCCAAAGCCACATGCTTCTCATATAGTAATAAGGATACAATTTTTAATGTAAGTCAGAAGTTTATTAGCTCGGGCATGCAAAACAAAAAACTCACTAGCAAAGGGCACTGTGCTTGATGCTCCACTAAACTTGGAGTGTAAAAAAGAACATTCTTCAACCAGCCACTAATCTTATTAAGTTTAATAACCAGCAGACCCTCTCCTCCCAGATATTAAACTGGCAGCAACCATAAGGATAATCTCACTTGTTTCCTTTGCCAATGAAACGTTCCCATCACCTTATGGATTAATCTCACATCCTTATGACAAAGTGGCAAGCAATTTAGATACAATTATCATACAAGACAAGAATATTGTACCTATCCACAATGACTACTCCTCCCATCCACATAGAAGCCCTCCCCCTGAGTGTCTTCAAGCAAAGGCCTTACATTAAGATGATAAAGAGCCACCATTTTGGAGGGTATATTAACTTCTAGATCCCAGATAGACTCTCCCACCCATCTCAATGGAATATCATGTCCTCATGCATTAATAGTTAGCATTTTGGATTTAGCAAGATTTAGTTTCAGAACAGAGACTACCCCAAATGCTTCAAATTCTAACAATATATAAGAACAACCAGTGTCTACAAAATTCTATCAAGAAATTCTCTCATGCGAGTACAGAAAAATCAACTATTTGTTAACTAATACAAAAAAATGAGAAACTGATATAAAAAACTAGGTATGTTTATTTCTGTCTTGATATCTAAGCATGCATACATAAAAAAATTACAAAAAACAAAAGGTTGACCTCAGTATTACTAATTTCTGGGTTTTATAGAGATGGCTAGAGTTAAAACAAGCCAATTCAATGCCCCAGACATTAACAAATACCACAGCAGTACAAATGTATAGAAAATTCATATACATTGAAAACAAACTGATCTTCTTGAGTGTCAAAGAATCAGCATGTTGTTATAAACCACTGCCTCAGCAGTGACTGTCAGCGTATCGCTGGTTGCTGCATCAGACGGTGCTAGCAAAGAATGGCATAGTTATCTAACAAACGTGATCTGTCATTGTGGGAGACAGAGATGCTATATGGGCAGCAGCCATTAATGGACCTTGACTCTACTTTGCTTTCCTGTCCTTTAAGAGTGGATGTTTGCTAGATAATTATGCCATTCTTTGCTAGCGCCTTCTGATGCAGCAACCAGCGAAATGCTGACAGCGTAAAGGCTGAGGCAGTGGTTTACAACAACATGCTGATTGTTCGACACTCAAGAAGATAAGTTTGTTTTCAATATATATGAATTTTCTATACATTTGTACTGCTGTGGTATTTGTCAATGGTTAGACTTATGATGTTAATGTCTGGGGCATTGAATTGGCTTATGTTTTAACTTTAGCCATTTCTATAAAACCCAGAAATTAGTAATACTAATTGCCCCCCCTGGTAATGGCCCCACCCTATAACCATTGATCCCCCCCCCCCCCTGTTATGTGTTACACCGCTTTGACCCGGTGAAAAGCGGGATATAAATACAGTTAAATAAATAAATAAATAAATAAAATAAATACTGAGGCAAATCATTGTTTTTTTGTAATTCTTTTTTATATGTATGCTTAGATATTAAGAAACCGTGTACCCCTCAGGAAATTTTAACTTTTTTTGTCGGACATAGATCGTGTAGGGCAGGCATAGCAAACCATACCCCAGTCACAATACATATCCCTTTTATTCAAACCAACAGGTCATTTAAAACATCTCAAAAACCAATTTCAAAGTTTTTATAAAAACTGCACTTATCTGAAAAACATGCGCGACGTGCACGTTTCGGGGGGTAAACCCCTGTATCAAGCGCTCTCAGCTCCGCTTGCACAAACTCAAAGCCACCTTGTAACTGGCAAAAAATGCCGAAATGCTGGCCGATGAAAACGAGGATACTGATTCTAGATTGGCTATCCAAAAACGCCCATCATCAGAATTCACCAATCACAAGAGGGGAAGCCCCACTGAAAAGGGAATCCCCTACCATGAAAGGTAAATGTCAAACTGCTCCCAGCCAATCGATTTCGCTATTTAATCCAGCAGGGGAAACTGATTGTAACACAAATATCCAACGCTGTTCAAGCTTACGCAATCTTGAGATCCGGTCCCCCCTCCGAGGATCCGCAGGGACATGGTCAATAACAGTCCATTTCAAATGCTGAAAAACATGATTATGTTGTAAACAATGTTGGACCATCGGCGCTGTCAACGACTTCTGACGAAGACAGCAGGCATGTTCAGTAAGGCGAATTTTAACTTTCCGTGTAGTGCTGCCCACATACCGCATGGGGCAAGTACACTCGATCAAATACACGACAAATGTAGAGTTGCAAGAAGTTTGCCATCTACGATAAAAAACCTTATCTGAATGTAAGTCAGTCCAGGTAGAACCCGATATTGTAGTGGCACAGAACTGGCAGGAAGTACACGGATTATGTAAGCCAGACCGCCATTGGGGACACTCTGGACGGTCAACCGGTGTTACCGACGAGACCAACTTGTCCCTAAGATTCCGTCCCCTAGAATAAGCAATCCGTAAAGGTTTATTGAGACTAGAATGCAACGATAGAAGGGGCCAATACTTTTTTTTAATATGCATACCACCTGAGAAGAATTCGACATATATGGTAAGACCCCCGTTATCATGTCTGGGTCTGTAGAGGTAGCCGGTTGGCAATCCAAAAATCCCTTCTATCGTTGCATTCTAGTCTCAATAAACCTTTACGGATTGCTTATTCTAGGGGACGGAATCTTAGGGACAAGTTGGTCTCATCGGTAACACCGGTTGACCATCCAGAGTGTCCCCAATGGCGGTCTGGCTTACATAATCTGTGTACTTCCTGCCAGTTCTGTGCCACTACAATATCGGGTTCTACCTGGACTGACTTACATTCAGATAAGGTTTTTTATCGTAGATGGCAAACTTTTTGCAACTCTACATTTGTCGTGTATTTACTCTACATGCCTGCCGTCTTCGTCAGAAGTCGTTGACAGCGCCGATGGTCCAACATTGTTTACAACATAATCATGTTGTTCAGCATTTGAAATGGACTGTTATTGACCATGTCCCTGCGGATCCTCGGAGGGGGGACCGGATCTCAAGATTGCGTAAGCTTGAACAGCGTTGGATATTTGTGTTACAATCAGTTTCCCCTGCTGGATTAAATAGCGAAATCGATTGGCTGGGAGCAGTTTGACATTTACCTTTCATGGTAGGGGATTCCCTTTTCAGTGGGGCTTCCCCTCTTGTGATTGGTGAATTCTGATGATGGGCGTTTTTGGATAGCCAATCTAGAATCAGTATCCTCGTTTTCATCGGCCAGCATTTCGGCGTTTTTTGCCAGTTACAAGGTGACTTTGAGTTTGTGCAAGCGGAGCTGAGAGCGCTTGATACAGGGGTTTACCCCCCGAAACGTGCACGTCGCGCATGTTTTTCAGATAAGTGCAGTTTTCATAAAAACTTTGAAATTGGTTTTTGAGATGTTTTAAATGACCTGTTGGTTTGAATAAAAGGGATATGTATTGTGACTGGGGTATGGTTTGCTATGCCTGCCCTACATGATCTATGTCCGACAAAAAAAGTTAAAATTTCCTGAGGGGTACACGGGATCTCATTCTTTACTACTTCTAAACTTTGATCACCGTTTGGGGGTTGGTTTTTGGATTTGATAGATATTAAGAAAGAAATAAACATACAGCAGTTTTTCAATTTTTGTTTTGGTTAAGTTACTGCTATTTTTTAGTTTTTTTGGATTGTCTGGAGATCAACTATTTGTTGGCAAAATCATATGCTTGTCATCATACGCCTTATTGTAAAATAAACATTATATATGTCAATGCACAATTCCAAATCAATTTTAAATCAGTTTCATAAAACATAACCAAATATTAGAAACTCTACTGACCTTTATGGATACCACATTAACAACTGATTTAGGTGGGGAAGGTACTAAGCTGTGTTAAGCTATCACATTATAGCAGCTTAATTTACTGTGGGAGTCACTAACTTGTGGTAACTCAATACCATGGATTAGTAACTCCTGTGCTAAATAAATAATACGACTTGAGATCAGCCTTGCAAGCTGCATCATTTTGTTTCCCCTGGAGCATTGGGCTTCTAACACATGGCCCTAATCTTCCAGGAAGCCTTTTTAAAAGGGCCAGTATGGTAAAAAAATGAAGCATGATTCAAGGGTACCCCATCTCACCAGCAAAGACTCCATCTCCAAAGAAACCCTCTGTCCCCACTAAGAACCCCCCCCCCCCCCGAAGACATATGTAATTGCATCACTTCCACACTCTCCCATCCCTATAGGCCCCCCTCCAATCTTGATCCCTGCCCTCCTGAAAACCATCCCCCCCCCCCATAAATTCCTTCCAGGCCTATATCAACCATTCCTTCGTGGTCTTGGGGCCCTTGGCAGGAGCAAAACCCCAGTCACTTCTGCCCCTGCTGGCGCCAGGTTCAAAATTTATTTATTTTATTTATTTATTTATTTATTTTACATTTCTTATATACCGCACTATTTACGATCAGCGCGGTTTACATAAAACAAAACAGAATCCGACAATGAACAAGAGTCAGGTCATTACAATGAACAGGAGCAATCAACTTGGATAACGGGGGAAACTATGTACATAAATGGAATACTGAAATTGGTAAACTATGTACACAGATGGGATACTGAAATTGGTGCTGTGACCTCTTGTGGTAGTCTCGCTATACTACCACTAGGGAGTCAACCTGCCATAAAAGACAAAAGGCCCTTTGAAACTCCATTGATTCAATAAGAACAATTCTCAGACATTATTGTGGACGAAGCATAACTGCATTGAAAGAGGATTTTGGAGTGGCTAAAGTATATATTGATATCACACTAAGAGATAACTGATGTTTTGTAATTATAATATTTCCCCTGATGCAAGTAATTTGAAATAGAAACATAGAAATATGACAGCAGAAAAAGACCATATGGTCTATCCAGTCTGCCCTTTCATACCAACTACTATAGTCACTTTTTTTCCCTTTAGAGATCTTCTGTGTTTGTCCCATGCATTCTTGAATCCAGATACTGTCCTGGGCTCCACTACCTCCACTGGGAGACTATTCATTGCATCTACCACTCTTTCTGTAAAGAAATATTTCTGCATATTACTCCCGAGTCTATCCCCTTTCACATTCATCCCATGCCTCCTCATTGAAGAGCTTTCTTTCAATTGAAAGAGGCTCTTCTCCTGTGCATTTATGCCACGGAAGTATTTAAACGTCTCTATCATATATCCTCGCTCCTGCCTTTCCTCCAAAGTGTACATAATGAGATCTTCGAGTCTGTCCCCATATGCTTTATGACTAAGCCCACTGACCATTTTAGTAGCCACCCTCTGCACCGACTCCATCCTGTTTATATCTTTTTGAAGGTGTGGTCTCTAGAATTGCACACAATACTGCAAATAAGGTCTCAAAGACTTATACAGAGATATTATTACCACCTTCCTGCTGGCTATTCCTCTTACTATGCACCCAAGCATCCTTCTTGTTTTTTCCATCACCTTTTATACCTGTTTAGCCACCTTAAGATCATCAGTAACAATCGTGCCCAGGTCTTGCTGTTCGTTTGTGGACAGAAGTATTTCACACTCTATTTTGTCCTGCTCCTTTGGATTTTTGTAGCCCAAATGCATGACCTTGCATTTTTTAGTGTTAAATCTCAGCTGCCTTATTCTCTACCATTCTTCAAGCTTAGCTAGATCCCTCATCATGTTATCTACTCATTCCTGGGTGTCTACTTTATTGGAGATTTTGGTATCATCTGCAAAGAGGCAAACCTTAACCAAAAGCCATTCTGCAATATTTTTTAACAAAAATGTTTAAAAGATTTGAACCAAGGACAGATCTCTGCTGCACACCACTGGTAACATCCTTCTCCTCAGAGTAAGCTCCATTTACCTGTACCCATTGTCGCCTCTCATTCAACCAATTTCTAAACAAGTCAGTCACTTTAGGGTCCAGTCCTAAGGTGCTCTATTTATTTATAAGTCGCCTGTGAACAGTGTCAGGCTTTACTGAAATCCAAGTACACCATATCTAGGGCTCTCCCTCAGTCCAACTCTCTGGTTGCCCAGTCAAAGAAGTTAATTAGATTTGTTTGACAAGACCTGCCTCTAGCAAAACCATGCTGCCTTGGATCCTATAATCCACTGGACTCCAGAAACCTCACTATCTTTTGTTTTAGCAGTGTTCCCATTAATTTACTCACCACAGAGGTCAGACTAAGCGGCCTGTTGTTCAACCTCTTCCTTACTTCTGCTTTTGTGTAAAGGGGCCACATGCACTTTCTCCAGTCCTCTGGGACCACTCTCAACTCTAAAGACGCACTGAATAGGTCAGACAGGGGAGGCACTAGAACTTCCCCCAAGTTCCTTCATTACCCTTACATGTATCTCATCTGGCCCCTTCGCTTTGTCTACTTTTAGTTTAGCTAGTTCCTCATGAAGATAGTCTTCTGAAAATCATTCAAGATACCCTGCTCCTGGCCCTTCATCTGTAAACACAGAACAAAAATATTTGTTATGCAATTCCACTTTATCTTGATCAGCTTCAACATTTTCCTCCCTTTCATCCCACTTTTGCACTTCCTCCTCTTGCTTACATATTTGAAAAAGGTCTCCCCCCCCCCCACCCACACATTTTACTGTATTAGCTATATTTTCTTCTATGTGTATCTTTACTTTTCTGACTACTTTCCTAATATTGATGCTTGTCTTCCTCTTTCTATGGTCTCTTGTATTTTACTGTGTGAAGGTCACCCTCTTTTTCTTTACCTTCTCAGCTACTTCCTTTGTGATCCATAGTGGCCGCCTTTTTCCTTTTACATTTATCTGTCTAAGGAAAAGGTTTTTTGTATCATCAAGTCAGTGCTGACTTCTGGTGACTCAACTGCCTCTGGGTTTTCTTGACAATGTATCACCGGAAGTAGATTGTCAGGCCTTTTCTTCCAAGGCAATGGATGGTAAAGTGACTTGCCCAAGGTCACAAGGAGTGCCAGTGGGAATCAAACCCTTGATCTTCTGGGTCTAACTACTGGGCTGCTACTCCACTCTAACAAAAAGATTTGTTGCCCTTAAAATATTGATTATAGTAGCAGTTAAAGAATAAAAGGTCGTTGATGTTAAAAGGGCATTGAGTCCATTGGACGATAAATAGTCAAATGGCTGCCCGAATTTACTGAGACCTTATGCTACTAAGTTACTACTGAAAGCAGTCGTCTGAAACTGATATTGAAAATGTTACCTGAATATAAGTATTGTATCAAGTCTTAAGGAAGATACATTGTATACTTTCGAGTTGCAGTGCAGAGGGTTTTTTTGGTATTGAGCCCTTAAAATATTCCCTTTCAGTTTTGCCCACTGCTTTCCTACATCCCCCAACTGTTCCCATCCCACTAATGACTCCTTGAGTTATTGTACCATCTTGGCAAAGTTAGTTTTCCTAAAGTCTAGGACCCTCACTTTTGAATGGCTTTTATCAGCCCTAGTCCTAATACTGAATCACACCATGTGGTGATCACTGGAAGTGAGATGATCTCCCACTAATGTTGCTAGTAGACACACAGCTGTTCATACAACACTGTTACACTGCCTATTATAAAAGCCACTGAGGCAGTACACAAACCCATACAAATAGTGTAAAGAAATACAAAGAATAAGCCAGAAATGAGAACAGAGAAAAGGAAATATAGTGATAACTACCCCCCCCCCCCAAAAAAAAAAGAGGAAAAGAAAGGAAACATAAGGCGCACACATGATACCTAACTAGGCAAGCCCAGCTAACAGTTAAATGCTTGATTAGAACAAGCTTTATTGAGTGATGGTCCATACTTTCCACATGGTTTACTAGATAGTTTGTTGCAACATCTAGTTAAGATTGTAATTACAGGAGTTTTGAAATGGTTTCCCTCTTACTTGAAAGGCACATTCTCAAAAGGTTTTGATGGCAGGATAGACGTGATTGGTTTTCATTGAGAAGGGTGGTTCCTCAGGACTCTGTCTTATCAGCTGCCCTGTTTAATGTGTATTTAGCATCTTTAAGTAAGAAGTTGTGAGAATGCGGTATTGATTTAAAGTTTATGTGGATGATATTTTGTTATTTTGTTCATTTGTGCTTAAGGATAACATTGCTGTTCATTCAGAAGTTTGACTGCTTCACTAACTGGTGTAATAATGAATTATTTATAAATTTTACTAAAATTGAAGCACTAGTTGTGATGCTTGATAAATCAGATAAGCTACTCCTTGCTGGACTTTCTATCACAATTCGTGAGAAAATGTCTGTCTTGGGGATTTTTCTTGACAGAAGTTTAAAGCCCAGGTGCAAAAGGTTATGCAGTTTATTATAAGTTAAGATAAGTGCAGAAATTTCATGAGACATTGAATATAAATGTTTTTCTATTATTAGTTCAATATTAACTCTGCCAAATTTTGATTTTTGTAATGTCATTTACATTGGTCTTCCTGATTGTGTATTAAGATTGTTCCAAACTGTGCAACATGCAGCAGCCCCAAAACTACTAGAGTCCAAAGAACAGAACATATTCCTAGTTTGATGTTTTTACATTAGCTATCTATTAAGCAACAAATATGGTTTAACTTATTATACCTAATTTTTAAATTTTTCACAGTATTCTGTCACTTTAGTTGCAGTGTCTCATTCAGATGTGTACCACAAATTGTACATTAACGTGTTTTCTTATGCTGCCCTGAAGATATAGAACACTTTACCTGTGAGGGTGAGAAAGGAAGTTGAGTTCCTTTCTTTTCGCAAACAGTTGGTCTGTTCTGTTTGATAATGTATGTCTGAATATTTTTTTCTATTTATAAAATATAATCAAGAATTCCTTTTGTACAGAAACTGGGACATAATTGTGAAATCAATCCACACAGGAAAATAAAGACAATACCAGAAAGATCAATCATTCCCACTCTAGCCCACAAATAAGAGATCCAAGCATTAGGAAAATCCAATAAACTCTCAAACAAAAAGGAAATATAGAAGGTAAACAACTGGAGTATATATTTTTTATGGCTGTTCTAAAGGGGATGCAGTCTGATTCTTTAAACGCATAGCGTTAAGGAAGGCCAACAGTTGGGGAAGACTGAAAAAAAATATAGGAAACGGATGGGTCTTTAACCAAATAATTACACAAATATTTTTTAAAAAAAATTGCCCACCCAGCTGTTCAACAACACCCCCACCCCCCCCCGACACAGGAGGAGAAACTCACGCTGCCTTAACTGTGTATCTCAATCAAGGTCTGGAAAGATACAAACGAATAGATCTTTAAACCAAAGAGCCTTTTCTTAAAGAAAAGCTTCATTAGCCAAACTTTATCAGCTATTAAAGCTAAAGTAACCAACAATCTAGCGGGGGTCACTGCTTCTTCCCTTGATTCTTCTAAATTAGTGGAAATATCCAACACATCAACATGCCCCAACTCCGGGGCTACTCCTACCGCAGCAATAGCTTACTATCTTCCTAAGCTTTCACCAACGGAAGATGGTAATCTGGTGGTATTCCCAAAACCTCCGAGAAATATTTCTGTAACCTTTCTTGGAGAAACCAGTTGCTCTCTAGGAAAAGTTAGAAAATGCAAATTTAATGCTCTCTCAGAATTCTCCAGTAGCTCCAATTTAGCCCTAATGATACTTGAGTCTTTCACAAAAGCCTCAGAAGAACTTTCAGAAGTCTTAACTTGATATTGATCAATAGTCAAAGAAGATGGCAAAGACAGTATCTTAGCTGCATTATCTTCAATAGCCATAGAATTAGCATAAACCTTCTGAGTCAATGAAGAAATCTTCAGTATCAAAGCAGCTCCCAGCTGCATGATGGCTGTCCAAATCAATTCCAGCATGAAGGTCTCCGGTCACTGCAATGTGAAGCCAAGTGAGGAAATTTCCCCTGCCGACACAATTGGGCCCTCCATTCTACCAGGCACTTGGGGTTCAAGCTGTAAGACAGCTGAAATTGCCGACTCTCCTGCTACCAAACCAGCGTGGGGAGTAGCATCATGATGACATGGGTTTCAACACTCTCAGTGGAAAACCCCAGTCTGGCCCATACTGCTGCTTCTCAGGAGAATCCTGCAGATGCACTTCCTTCATTGGGTGCTGCTTCGGGGAGACAGAGTAACTGCTCGAAGTACGCGTCAAGCCACCTGACTCTGATGCCACAGACGAACTACTCTCCCCAGTTTTTAGCAGCTGCTGAGTAGAGTGCAAAACAAAAGAATCAAGTGGACCAACCACCACAGGTAATGGCATGGTGGCCAAGGGGGCCATAGAGGGAGCAACAGCCCCCTTTCCTATTCGTCTCTCCGGGCCAGTCCAGGAATGTAGGGTAGTCAATCCCTTCTAGCAGCTCTGAGGACTGAAAACACTGAAAGTCTTTGCTGACAGGCTCTATAGCTCCCCCTGGTGTCAGAGAGAGTCTGTCTTTTCAGTCCTCAGCAGCGAAGGTTGACTGACAGGCTCTTCAGAGAGACGACTAGGATTTTGTTTTGTTTTTGTAGTATTGGGACGAGTTCTGCAAAAGAGTGCTGACTATTTGGCTCTAGCAGGGCAGATCAGCTCAGCACTCTTCCATTCCTGGTGATGGGCAAGGCTACGGCCGTGTAGTGACAGCGCTGACTATCTGGCCCTAGCTGGGCAGATCAGCTCAGCTGCCTTTTTCTTCTTTTTGCCTGACAAACGCTAGCCCTGTCATTCGTTGGGTACGGTCTGGGGGCCCCAGATCCCTCTTCCCATTTTCGCAGGCACCGCTGCCGGTAACCCGCTGGCTGCGGGCAGAGGATCCGGACAGCTTGGCCTATTGCAGAGGGCCTTGTAAGCAGGTACGTGCCTTAATTCTGTGGGGACCGGGAGCACGTGGTCGGCAGCGGCGTCTCCAATGTCCTCAGTGTTAGCACCGCGCGTCAGGAGCTCTCCCCGTGTGCCGATTCTTTGCGGCTTGACGGCTTATTTTTTGGCCCTGCGAGCTTATGGAGAATTCGAAGGCTTCAGGGGATGACAGCGTGATCGGCCCGCCGGCAGTTGCTTCTCGTGCGGGAACGGCGGCCATTTTGGTTCAGCCGTGCTCTGTTCCCGCGCTGCCGGAGCAGCCAGCGAAAAGCAAAGCGAAGTGCAGATCTAAGAAGCACAAGGCACCCGCGCCAGCTGCTGAGCCTTTGCAGTGCGTTTCACTAGAGCAGGGCTCGTTGGAAACTTTTCTGGATCCCAAGTTTATTCTGGCTTTTCATCGGGCCTTTTTGTTGAATAAATCCCAGACATTGAGCTCCCCCTCTGTTGTGGGTCCGGTGGTACACGGGCAAGGTGAGCTGTTAGATTCTGACCCTGGAGAAGGGCCTTCTTCCTTGCCTTCTAAGTTACCTGGAGATGGGCCTTCTTCCTGCAATATTCTGTGCCCTTCGGGGTACCTGCTGGGTACTATCCCATGTAACACTGTGGGAAGCACACTTGTGCTCATGTTGGGCCCTCAGCAGTTGCTGTCTGGCTGCTCTACTGTTTCAGCATTCCTATGGGCCAGCTAGGCATCACTCTAGTCCGCACTGTGGGCCAGCTGCACCGCAACATGTGCCGCCTGCAGCCCTCTGTGTCCCCTTTTCCAGCATCTGTCCAGTTGCCTGTTCCGACATGCCCACCCTGCTGTTGTGGAACATGTTTTGTGCACGCCATAGGAAACCTGGCCAATGGAGTCAGAAACCCTGCTCATTGCAATTACACCGTGGGCTCATTCACCTTGTATGGGGACGGAGCATAGACCCTTCCAAAATTCATCTTTTTTTTTGGAGCTTTCTTGGGAGTGTTTTTGTGATGTTTCCCATTGATATCACTATTGGCCAGCTTGGTTATTTTATTTTTACATTTTTCTCTGTACATTTTCAAGGTTTATTTGCCCTTTTGTTCCGTGCACATGTATCACACTTATCACCTTTTGTTGGTTTCCCTGGTTTTGCTGTACATTGCTGACATAAATGGTTTCTTTTCCCTTTAAATCAGCTAGGATTCCACTGGCGTTAGTTTTGAGCCTCGGATTTCACAGCGTTAGTGTGCGGGGAGCCTCTCCCCTCCCACTCTCCACCCATTGACCCCTTCTCTCCTCCCCTGGGGAGCCTTCCTCCGCCCTCCGGGAGCCTTTCCCCGCCTTCAGCGCTCATTTGCGCCACTGTGCGCATTAGCACGCGCTAAGGTACCAGTGCGCCTGATAAATCGCCATTATCGCGCGATAAGGTACCTTATCGTGCGATAATGTCACAGAGCTCACATTAAGATGGTTTAGTATTCATACCCCTTAGATTTCCTTGTAAATGCTTTATTTCATTTTGAGAACTAAACAGTATAACACTCCTCCTATGATGGAAAATCTCTAAGAGTAACTATATAGCCATCATAAAGTTAGACCCCATTACTATATTATTTGTCGGAGCCCACCGAGGGAGGGTTAGAACTGTGTTTTCTAACCCCCACCAGACGGTAGACTACTTTTATTTTTATATAAATTTCACCCTAGTGTAATAAAATAATTACTTATCTTCGCCAAAAATTGCACTTAATCTCCTCCATGTTGCAAATCATATAGGTACACGACGTGCACGTTTCGGGTGTGCGCCCTGTGTCAAGTGCTTTAATCCTTTCAAATATGCAACAAAAACGCCCAAGGCCACAACGATGGCGTTTTTGTTGCATATTTGAAAGGATTAAAGCACTTGACACAGGGCACACACCCGAAACGTGCACGTCGTGTACCTATATGATTTGCAACATGGAGGAGATTAAGTGCAATTTTTGGCGAAGATAAGTAATTATTTTATTACACTAGGGTGAAATTTATATAAAAATAAAAGTAGTCTACCGTCTGGTGGGGGTTAGGAAACACAGTTCTAACCCTCCCTCGGTGGGCTCCGACAAATAATATAGTAATTGGGTCTAACTTTATGATGGCTATATAGTTATTTCATTTTGAGGCAGTAGATATGTGTTTTTGGAGGTTAATCAACTGGAAAGAGTTTTTGCTGCGGAAGAGTTAAATTGTTTTTCTGACTTGTTCTTCACTTTGATTTAGTATGTAGGGTTTATAATATTTGTACTATTGGCAGCCTGTTTCATGAAGTGTCTTCCATATTGTGGTCTATTTGTAATATACCAGTGTGTATAATTTCTTTGTATTAAATTTTCAAATGCATATAAAAATAAAATTAAAAAACAAACAAGAAATTGGAAGATCTTGAGAATGCATATAAGGTGTTGAATGTGCAAATCCTAAACTTTCCAAAGGTTTTGATGATATCCCCCTTGGATACATTTAAAAGGTATCTATGTGAGAGCTTGAAGATACCAGAAATTGCTGTGCCATCTTTAGGAAGAGATTTTTCCTGCCTTTGGGTAAGAGAGTGGAAACTTTGGCGAAAATTGTGCAGGAGCCAAATTTGATAATGGACCTGAAAAATGACAAAGATCATCATACTAGCTGCAAAAATCAAAGAGAACATATAAGAACATAAGATTTGCCATACTGGGTCAGACTAAGGTCCATCAAACCCAGTATCCTGTTTCCAACAATGGCCAATCTAGGCCACAAGTACCTAGCAGTTTCCCCAAAGGACACACGTTCCACAATGCTGGTATTGGGGCAAGCAGTGGATTTCTCAGGTCCCCTTTAATAATGGTTTATGGACCTTTTCTCCAGGAACTTGTGCAGACCTTATTTAAACCCAGCTACACTAACAGCTTTTACTACATTCTCTGGTAACGAATTCCAGAGTTTGATTACACGTTGAGTGAAAAAATATTTTCTCTTATTAGTCTTAAATAGGTTACACTGTAGCTTCATTGCATGTCCCCTAGTCTTTCTATATTTTGATGGCATAAACAATCGATCTACATTTACCCGTTCCACTCCATTAATTTATAGACCTCTATCATCTCAGCCGTCTCTCTTCCAGGTTGAAGAGCCCTAACCTTTTTAGCCTCATAGGGGTATCCTTCCATTCGCTTTATGATTTTGGTGGCTCTTCTCTGTACCTTTTCTAATAATGCTATATCCTTTTTAAGATACGGTGACCAGAATTGCACACAATATTCAAGATGCGATCACACCATGGAACAATACAGAGACATTTTAAGATCCTTTCTTTTATTCTCTATTCCTTTCCTTATGATTCCTAGCATTCAATATTTTTGAAGATGAAGCTGAAGCAGCATATACCAGGGGTACTTTGTTGGTATCTTTGGATAAGATTTTCCACCTATATTTTTCATAAGGAACAAGCGAAATTTATGAGGAGAAGGATATGGATCTTTCCTGATTTGGATTATGTGACTCTGGAAAGGAGGAAAATCTTTATTGTGTTATGCTCAGATTTCAGCTTCTGCTCCCTGATTGGGGTTACACAGCCCAGCAGAAATCCATCTGTCCTGCTTGTTGAACTCCAGCCTAGTTGGGGCTGTCTGAGAGGGGGAGAAGTCAGCTCCATTTGAAACAACTACAGTTATCCTGCTATCACTGAATGACCTCTCATTCACCATATAAGCTGTAGTTATACTGCTATCACTGAAACACTGGTATTATCACTAGCATCATTATCAAGTATTATCACTAGTATTAATCACTGATGTTAATGTTATAGCTTCTTTGTCACTCTATAATCTGCAACTATCCAGCTATCACTGAAATACTGGTATTAATGTTATATCTTCTCATTCATCAAGTAAGCTGCAGTTACCCTGCTATCATTGAATTACTTGTATTAATGTTATAATCTCTTATTCACCCTGTAAGCTACTATTATACTGCTATCACTGGGACACTGGTATTAATATTATAGTTTCTCATTCTCCCTGTAAGCTACAGTTATCCTGCTATCTCTAAATAGCTTCTCATTCACAATATCATCTGCAGTTATACTGCTATCATTGTGACACTAGTATTAATGTTATAGTTACTCATTCTTCACGTAAGCCTCAATTATCCTACTATCACTGAAACACTAGTATTATCAGTAGTATCTCTACCACAGGTAATTATCACTGATATTAATCACTAGCACTATTCTATTTATTGAACCTATTACTAGTTAAAACATAAAAAGTAAATCTAAATACAAACCAAAAATGCATAAACAATTCCTTTCTCCCATCAATGCTATACTTATAAGTATCACAATCCTTACACTGATTAACCTAATAAAATCCATAGATAATAAGAATAATAGACCAATTCCCATAATACAAAGAATATCAAAACATGATAACTTAATACACCCATTCATAATAGGAACCAACCTTAGATCTAGACAATCTAGACTTTTATATATAACAACAAAAATAGGCAACACACCACACTCACCTCAGACACAGAAATACACAATTCTCACCTGCCAACTCATTAATGCAAGATCTATGAAAAACAAACTACCAATTTTTGTAGACATTATCAATGATGATAAACCTGATATCCTTTGTATAACAGAGACCTGGCTCAAAGATACTGACTCAGTATTCTTAAACCAATTAAAGACACCTGAATATGAGATCTTCCATACTCACAGAACACTAAAAAAAGGAGGAGGAGTACTTATAATAATAAAGAAAAACCTCAATGCAAAATTAATATCATCTAATAATATAGATAATGTTGACATACTCACCATAAAAATTAAAAACACAACTATATCATTAATATATCGACCGCCAGAATACAACATAGATAAAATTTACAATTTAATTGAATTACTAGCATCATCCACAGATACAAATCCTGTAATACTTATGGGAGACTTTAATCTTCCTTCAATACCCAACAATCACTCTAATCAATTCTTAGAAATGATAAATAATTTGGACTTTCACCAAATAATAACTGAACAAACACACAATAAAGGAAAAACTCTTGACATGGTCTTCCTACCAAACTCTCTACACAACCTATATAACTCTGAATCCCTCTCAAACATTCCAGTCCCCTGGTCTGACCACTATCTTCTAAAATTCAATATAACCATCACCTACAACAATCAAACTAAAAGACCACAACGTCCTCAAACTAATAGATTCAGAAAATTCAATGAAGAAGAATTTCTAGATCAAATAATACCACAACTAACACAAACACCCACAAATCTTGAAGAATCTATCAAAAACTGGAACAATATAATCTCTAAAGCAGCTGAAAGTAATCCAAAACAATCACACCAAAATATAAACAACAATAAAATTGAAAAAAGACATGCTCCATGGTTTAATATATCTATCAAAACATTAAAAAGACAACTAAGAAAAGAGGAAAGGAAATGGAGACAATCAAAATCATTAATAAATCATGAGAACTACACTAATACACTACAAATTTATAAACAAACAATAAACAACTCCAAACAAAATTATTATTCTAATATAATCTCAAGAGCCACTAATCGCCCAAGAGAACTATTCTGCATAGTACAAAAACTAACAAACAAAACACTAAATTCTGATGAAATATCAATTGATATCTCCCCACAAGAATTAGCTCAATACTATATCAATAAAACAAAGCTACAAATAACACCTCTACATATTACTCAACCACAAATTCAAACACAAACAAAGCAAGCTACATTTGATAACTGGACCAACTTCAACTTAATATCAAAATCTACTCTCAAAACTACAATAACTAACATTAATACAACAACCTCATACCTTGATCCATGCCCAGTTGATTGGATAAAGAAGACTTTCTCAATACTCTCTTCTTTCATTCTACCCTTAGTGAACCTATCCTTACAAAAAGGCTACTTACCACCATCTCTCAAACACGTTCAAATACGACCTATACTTAAAAATAACACATTAGATAAATTATCCCCAAAATCATACAGACCCATATCAAGTATTCCTTTTATGGCCAAACTTATTGAAAAAATTGTACAAATTCAACTACAAGACTTTATTGACACATTAAACCTCCTTGATGAACATCAATATGGCTTTAGACCCTTCCATGGAGTAGAAACCTTGCTAACGATCCTTTATGACACAATATTAAGAGGTATTGATAATCCTAAACAAGCCTTTATTCTTGTTTTCCTTGACATATCAGCTGCATTTGACAGTGTTAATCACTTAACAATGTTAAACAGACTTCAACAAATTGGAATTACATCTACTGTTTATAATTGGTTCAAATCATATCTATCAAACAGAACTCAAACAGTAAGAATCCACACCCAAATTTCTAACACCTTCAAACAAACTCAGGGTCTCCCGCAGGGTTCTGCATTATCTGCGCTATTATTTAATATTTACTTACAACCAGTTTGTAACATCTTTAAACGTCACAATGTTTATTATCATATCTACGCTGATGATATAATGTTCTACCTCCCATTTGAAATCCCACACCCACCTCTTCAAAAAATAACAGAATGTTTCAATGAACTAACTGAATGGCTCAAAGAACAAAATCTACTTATCAACTTTACTAAAACTGATATATTATTCATCACTAAAAATCAAACATACATACCCCCAAACACGATCACACTAGATACTCATGAAATAAATACAAAAAAAGAAATAAAATATTTAGGTGTAATACTTGACAATAATTTAAATATGGATTCACATATAAAATATCTAACTAAAAAATACATTACAAACTCAAAACACTAAAACAATTAAGACCATTGATTCATCTACAAGACTTTATTAATATAATTCATGCTATCATCACCCCACATTTTGATTATGCAAACACAATACTTAATGGCATTTCAAAACAAAATATTAAAAAGATACAAATAATTCAGAACATAGCTGCCAGGATGATTATGAATATAAGCCCACTTGAACATGTTACACCAATTTTGGCTGAACTTCATTGGCTACCTATTTACTCCCGAATCAAATATAAAATTCTTGTCACTACATTTAAACTTATAAATAATCTTGCACCATCGGCACTCAATACACTGATTAATATAGACATCGATAAACGATCCCAAAGAAGCAGAAACTTAAATACCTTAACAATACCAAAAGATTTCACAAAAGCCAGAAAACAAACAAATAAGAGAGCTTTCTCACACTCTGCTCCAATTCTTTGGAACAATCTACCTGACAACATTCGCCTGCTATCTGATATAAAGGAATTTAGAAAAAAATTAAAAACTCACTTATTCATATTACACTACAATACACCCTCAGAACAGAATACTCAAATAGATACAGGCTAACATTTATACATTATTATTACATACTCTATTTTCAAAATAAATATCACTAATACACTATTAACCATACCACACTCTCATTCACATGATGATTATAGATTTAAACTAACAATGTATATATGTTCTAATATGTTATACCTTTAATGTTACAACATTCCTTGTAAATTATAATTATCTGTTCTATGTAAACTGACTTGGTATATTACATACCAATTAACCTACTGTTCCATGTAAACCGCACTTGATACTAGGGAAAGAGCGGTATATAAATAACTGTTAAATAAATAAATAAATAAATTTCCATCAAATGCTTTTGTTTGAACAATCTATGTTGCATGTTCTATGATCTCACTAAGTTATTAATACTATGAAGTCTGGTGTTGCTGGCTGCTGCTTGTTGGTATGGCTAAGATATGCATGTAATTGTGGCTCCTAAGCATGGGGTTCTTCCTGTGATCATATTTTTAATTTTGTTTTGTTTTATTTAATTTAATTTATTTAACAGGTTTTTTTTAATACCGCTTTATCATTTCAATCAAAGCAGGTTACATTGTAACTTTAAATTTGGCTATGTACATTGAACAGGGGCATTGATAAATTGAATTTTTCTGAGGCAATGGAAGGTTAAGTGTCTTGCCCATTGCAATGAGACATTCTGTTTCTATTGGATCTTGCATTTTTTGCAGATTTAGGTTTGGAAAATATTCCTTTTTTGACCATATTTATTTCCATGCATATCTTCTTATTTCTTGTAGCAAATATTTTACTTGTCATTAATGTTATAATTAAACAAAACCGTTAAAAAAACAGATATAGAAAAACAAACGTTAATTTCATTTTATTGACTACAATATGCAATATGGTGATCCAGCATGCAATCACGGATTCTTAGGGGTATGTTTACTAAACCATCTTAATGTGCGCTCTGTGACGTTATCACGCGATAATGCACGCAGCGGCGCAAACAAGCGCTGAAGGCGGGGATAGGCTCCCAGAGGGCGGAGGAAGGCTCCCCAGGGGCGGAGAGAAGGGGTCAATGGGCGGAGAGTGGGAGGGGAGAGGCTCTCTGCACACTAACGCTGTGAAATCCGAGGCTGAAAACTAACGCCAGTGAAACCCTGGCGTTAGAGCTGATTTAAAGGGAAGAGAAACCATTTATGTCAGCAATGTACATCAAAATCAGGGAAACCAACAAAAAGTGATAAGTGTGATACATGTGCACGGAACAAAAGTGCAAATAAACATTGAAAATGACCCCAACAAAATATAAAAAAAACATAACCAAGCTGGGCAATAGTGATATTAATGGGAAACGTCGAAAAACACTCCCAAGACAGCTCCAAAAAAATGATATGAATTTTGGAAGGGTCTATGCTCCGTCCCCGTACAAGGTGAATGATCCCACAGTGAAATAGCGCTGATCAGGATTTCCCTCTCCATTGGACAGGTTTCCTATGGCATGCACATGTTCCACAACAGCAGGGCAGGCATGTCAGAATGGGGAACTGGACAGATGCTGGGAAAGGAGACACAGAGGGCTGCAGACGGCACATGCTGTGCTGCAGCTGGGCCACAGTGCAAACTAGGGTGATGCCTAGGTGGCCCATTGGAATGCTGAAACAGTAGAGCAGCCAGACAGCAACTGATGAGGGCCCAGCATGGGCACGAGTGTGTTTCCCACAGTGTCACAGGGGATAGTACCCAGCAGGTACTGTGGGGCCTGGCACTGCAGTACACCCAAGGGCACAGAACATTGGCAGGCGGTGCTGGGGGGAAGCATGGACATTTATGCAGGCACCCCTACCCCAGAACCTGCACCATAGGCAGCCGCCTACCCGCACAATGGATGGCCTGAGATTGCGCTCCACCAGCACCACCAGCAGACAGGCATGTCAGCAGGGTGGCAGAGGGGTACTAGTGGTGGAGGGGGCAGTGGCAGCTGCCCAGAGCAGACTGTAGCCTAGCCCTGTGTAGGTGGGTGCCATGCACTGCAACAGACAGGCCCTGTCTGACGAACAGTCATGGTATCCCCAGGGAATGCACTGTCTGTGGGGCAACATGGTGGTGCAGTGCACACAGCCAGTGTGTTCAAGAGCAGAAGGTCACAGGTTCAAGTCCCAGCTGTGGTTCCTGCCAACCCAGCCCCCATATTTTACCCACTACTACAACGTGCTAATACAGACAGAACCTGTACTGCAGATGACGTAGACATGCCCAAAACACCTACATTTTACCCTACAGAGCACAGACACCATAAACATGCGTATTACCTAGAGCAGAGTCTCCCAAATGCAGTCCTGGAGGGCCAAACACCATTCAGGTTCCATGCTGCCTCTAATAAATGTGGCTGTGCTGCATTGCTATGCACCACCCCCATGGTATGCAGATGTATCTCATGCATATTCATTAGGGACAGCATGAAAACCCGAACAGTGTTTGGCCCTCCAGGACTAGAGTTAGGAACCTCTGCCCTAGAGCAGCAGCCAACAGGGGCAGACACTCCTGCACCAACAGGCTCCATCAGGGGCGGCCCAAGGGGGGTGCGGGGCCATGTGCGGAGACTCGGTGCGGGGCCTCATTTGCATAAGTGGTCTTATTTGCATAAATATTTGCATAATGTTACCATTCACTAACTTTTAGTAAACATGTCTCTTAATGAGTGTATGGATAAAGAAAGACTAAAAGATTTCTACATTACTATAATCCAGTGCCAACCGCCAGGCACATTAGGAACTACTACAAACGCTGCCCATTTAGAACCCATAGCAAACCCGCCGTATCCTGACAGCATTACCAGGACTCACAAAGCACCAGACCCTACCTATCAAAAGGAAACACTGCAAATATTAAACCAGTACATTTCAGAGAATACTGGGGAAAGAGAACAAGTGGCAATGTCAAATAGGAATTACATAAACAGAATACCTCAGCTCAGTTACACATGCAGAACATAGACCATCACCAAACAAGGAATCGCAATTTAGAAACAGGAAGGCAATAATTAAACTGGGAACCCCAAAAGCCAAACTTGGAATGTACAAACAACACTGTAGAAATAAAACTATAAATCAATTTCCTCTTGTACCAAACAAAGCGCAGACGTTAATGATGCACATTTCCCAGAGCTTTCATATTCCAGTTAATAAATTCAAAATAAAGAGATATCTTTCTACCTTTTGTGCATTTTTTTTCAGTTGCAATTGCTCCAGCCACTTTCTTCTGGTTTCTTCATGTTTTCTGCTAACTCTCCATCGTCTGCTGTCCATTTGTCCTTTCTTCTCTCTTCTAGTTTTCTTTCCATCCTCTCTCTCTACATCTGCTTTAACATACTAATCTTTCTCCTTTTGCTCTTTCCTCATTCTTATTTCATCCACACAAATTTTACCCCTCCATCCTCAATCCCCACTTACTCTCCCAATACCCGGCCAATTGTAGATTTTTCATCCCTCCCACACAAAATATTTTTCCCCTCTCCATTTTACTCTCCCAGCCCGATCCCATTCTAATCCTCCCCCAACATCAGCTCCCTTCTAGTTCCAGTCTCACCCAGCATCCATTCCCTTCTAGTCCCTGCATCAGCCCATTTCCAGTCCTAGCCCCCACTCAACCCATTTCCAGTCCTAGCTCCCCCATCCATTTTCAGTCTGAGTCCCTTCATCAGCTCATTTCCAATCCTAGCCCCCCATCAGCCCATTTCTAGTCATTTCCTAGCCCCACCATCAGCCCATGTCAAATCCTAGCTCCCCTCCACTCAGCTCAATTCCAGTCCAAGCCCCCCCATGAGCCTACTTCCAGTTCTAGCCCCTCCATGAGTCCATTTCAATTCAAGCCCCCACCACAGCCCATTTCCAATCTTAGCTCCCCCCCAACAGCCCATTTCCAGTCCTATCCTAGCTGCTCCATCAGCCCATTTTCAGTCCTAGCTCCCTTCCCTCACAGCCCATTTCCATTCCAAGCTCCCTCCCCATCAGCTATTTGCAGTTCAAGCCTCCCTGTCCACTCAGTCCATTTCCAGTCATAGCAATCCCCCAAACCATTACCAGTCCTAGCCCCCCATATACACTTTTTCAGTTTAAGCCCCCGTCTATTACCCATTACCAGTCCTAACCCCCCATCAGCCCTCTTAAAGTCTTAACCCCATCAGCCCATTTCCAGTCAGCCCCCCATAGCCCATTGCCAGTCCTAACCCCCCCATCAGCCCACAGCCCATTACCAGTCCTAACCACATCAGCCCACCTCAAGTCCTAACCCCTCCCCATCAGCCCATTTCCTGTCCTAGCGCCCCCATAGCCCATTAGCAGTCCTAACCCCCCATAGCCCATTAGCAATCCTAACCCCCCATCACCCTATTTCCAGACAGCCCCCATCAGCCCACAGCCCATTACCAGTCTTAACCACCCCCCCAGCCCATTTCCAGTCCTAACCCCCCATCACCCCATTTCCAGTCAGCCTCCATCAACCCCCAGCCCATTACCAGTCTTAACCCCCCCTAGCCCATTTCCAGTCCTAACCCCCCCACCCCATTTCCAGTCAGCCTCCATCAGCCCCAGCCCATTAGCAGTCTTAACCCCCCCTAGCCCATTTCCAGTCCTAACCCCCCAGCCCATTTCCAGTCCTAACCCCCCCACCCCATTTCGTCAGCCTCCATCAGCCCCCCCTAGCCCATTTCCAGTCCTAACCCCCCCCACCCTGCACATTTCCAGTACTAACCCCCCCATGCACTTTTCCAGTCCTAACCCCCCCCTCACCCCATTTCCAGTCAGCCTCCATCAGCCCCCCCTAGCCCATTTCCAGTCCTAACCCCCCCCCCACCCAGCACATTTCCAGTCCTAACCCCCCCCAGCACATTTCCAGTCCTAATCCCCCCCCCCAGCACATTTCCAGTCCTAACCCCCCATCACCCCATTTCCAGACAGCCTCCATCAGCCCCCCAGCCCATTACCAGTCTTAACCCCCCCCCCCCCTCCTTCCCTTCCCTTCTGGCAAATTAAAAAAAAACAACAACCTGGCTCTAGCTGCTGCCGCTGCCGCGTCCGTCGCAGCAGCGGCAGAATGGAGTGTCCCGCGGGGCCCCCTCTCCTCGTTGAGCCCTCTGCAAGGGCTTTCAGATTCGCGAAGGGAGAGTGCTCCCTCGCGTCTCTGTAAAGCCCGCAGGGGCTCATGGGAAATTTCCCATCTGCCCCTTTAGACGCGAGGGGCTGATGGGAAATTTCCCATTAGCCCCTGCGGGCTTTACAGAGACGCGAGGGAGCACTCTCCCTTCGCGAATCTGAAAGCCCTTGCAGAGGGCTCAACGAGGAGAGGGGGCCCCGCGGGACACTCCATTCTGCCGCTGCTGCGACGGACGCGGCAGCGGCAGCAGCCAGAGACAGGTTTTTTTTTTTAAATGTAATTAAAAAAAAAAAAAGCAGAATGTTCTTTGCGCGGGGCCCCCTGAAACGTGGGGCCCTGTGCAAAAAACATTCTTGCTCGGACTTCCGGTATGGCACTGAGCTGATCGGACATCGTGCAGATCAGCTCCGGGCACCCATCCCACATTTCTGCTATAAATTCCTACAGATCGCGATCGAATGCCCCTGGCTACCCCCAAGAATAGCAAGGATAACAGTGGGGGTGCAGTAGTGTCTTCACTGCAGGCCGAGAGACCCCCGATGGCCGCAAAAACTTCCAAACGTGATAAGACACGAGGCCCCGACCCACCGGTGACTGAGGGAGCAACGAGAAGCCCTGGGTCGGAGGATGAAAACAGCATGGTGGCGGCCGTGAGTGCCGGGGTGGTGCGGGCCCTGGATGAGCGATTTAAGGAGCTCGGAGATCAGATGTCCACGGTGGCACAAACCATCACCGACTTTACCGGGCGGATGGAGCAGGCAGAGACAAGGATCTTGGACATGGAAGACGCTCAGCACACTCTAATGGCTAGAGTGCAAGCTTTGGAGACCCTTGTCAAGCAGCACGGAGACAAATTGGAGGATCTGGAAAACAGGGGCCGGAGGAAAAATTTGAGATTCATTGGTATCCCGGAAACGATCGCAGAGAACGCCTTACCCCGATACCTACAAGACTGGATGGGCAGACTTCTGGACACTACCGGGGAGCGCTCTATTGTACTGGAGCGAATACACAGATTAGGCCCGCGACGGGATCAAGCACAGAGACCACGTGCCGTCATAGCCCGCTTTCTGGATTATACCCAGAAGGAAAGGGTGCTGAAAGCGGCCCGTGGACGCCGGCGGCAGGATGGCGACTTAGACCATATCCTGGTTTTTCAGGATTATTCCCATCTGGTGAGCCAACAAAGAAGAGCCTTTTCGCCCATCTGCGCCCAGCTAGCGAACCAGGGGATTCGTTTCTCACTCTTCTATCCGGCGAAACTGAGAATAGAACACCGAGGACAGCAAAAAATCCTTGGGACACCGGAGGAGGCGCGCACCTGGCTGGCCCAACTGGCTGAAACATCAGGGGCTGGATCGTGAGGCCCGCGGCGGTAAGGCGGAGACCAGGTTTAAATTGGAATGCAGCCGTGGATGGAGCAGCAAGATCGAGTGGAGAATGCCTGCAGTGTGGACACGGGGTTTTGAGACTCCTCTTAACCTTGCTGGGTTAGTGATATTGGTGGAGGGGTCCCTTGGGGAGCTGTTTTGAGAAGGGGGCTGATAATTGCCTGAAAAGGAGGACTGCTTTTTGTGTATAGGGCAGAAGCCTGGAGGCTGGGCCCTATAGTAGGCAGCATGTATTGGGGGCTGGGTGTTGAAGGGATGTGGGCCCTGGTTGCCGGGCTCCTTCTCTCTGGGCTTATTTGTAGTTTTTTCTTTTTTTATTATTATTATTGTTAAATTTTCCACCTTCTGCTTGATACTTTCTTTTTAGTTTAAGATGGTATTCTGCTGGGGGGAGGGGAACTTTTGTGAGGGTAGATAAATTACTTAGTTTCTATTAAGTTACAGTAGGGATAAAGACAATGCAGCTGTTACTTTGGTATCTGGTGATAGTTACAATGTTGCTGGGGGGAGGTGAAGCAGGGAATGTTGCCTCTCCTCTCTTTCTCCCTCCTCATATACAGAAAGGCCTTTATAATTCCTGGGAAGGGTGGACAATGAGGAAGGAAGGGGTAGGTCCACTGAAAGGAGGGAGGGGGGAACTATCCAGGGGTAGAGAAGCGGGGGGGAAGGCTAGAGGGGACGATAGAGGGGGGACAGAACTCCCTGGTAATCGGGGGGAGGAATACGGCGAGCGCAAGTGCGTCAGGGGTGGGCCCGATGCCATTGGAAGTGTCCGACCAGATGGACGGACTGGACAGGATGGAGGGGGGCGGCGGGGGGTGGGAGAGGGGGGGGAGACACGCTGGGGGGGGGAGGGTTCACACTCTGGGGATGAAGAATTGGCAGCAGAGCTATACCAGGAGAGAAGTGGGTGGGGGGCTTCAGGCTGGGGGAGCCCCTCAGGAACGACTAGACTTTCTTTTGTTTTGGAAAAGCCTTGACACTGCCCCAATCACCTGAGGGTTATTACCTGGAATGTATGTGGACTAGGTAATCCCATTAAAGATATAAAGTACTCCAAGCATTGGCCCGACACAACTGCGATATAGCTCTGATACAGGAAACCCACCAATCGGCTGCAGAGCATAGCAAGCTATGTAGGTCCTGGGTGGGGCAGGCCTGGGGATCTCCAGCTGTTGGGAACAAGGGAGGGGTGGTCATATTAGTCCATAAGAGGATTCGTTTCGTGGCGGAGACGGTTATTGCGGATGGGGTGGGTAGGTCTTTGTTGATTTACGGTCAGCTAGAAGGGAAGCCGGTGATTCTCGGGGCCCTTTATGGACCCAATGTAGCCGATGCTAGTTTTTACAACAAGGTGGCCTCTAGCCTGGAGCAGCTTCCCGAATGCCCCTTGGTCCTCGGGGGGGACTTTAATGGGGTCATGGATGTAGACATGGATACGTCTCGCGGGGGGGGGACGAGGGAGAGGGGGTTGTCCTCTCGTTTACTACAACGCTTCTGCAAACAACTGGGTGTCATTGACCCGTGGCGCTTGTTGCATACTTCGGAAACGGACTTCACCCATCAATCTAGAGCCCATGGCACCAGTGCCCGTATAGACTATGTGTTCTTATCGAGAGAACTCTTTGCTCATACGGAGGTGGCGCAGATTGGCCCCTTGGAGGTCTCTGATCACGCTCTGGTCTGGCTGGATCTGCAATGGGGGAGTGATACCTCTCGGACGTATATTTGGCGGTTTCCCTTGGGGTTGTACCATGATGCGCAGTTCCGTCAATTTCTTTGTCAACGGTGGACGGAATTTATGAGCGACAATTGAGTCCACGAAGATGATCCCGAATTGCTGTGGGAAACGGCAAAAGTGGTCCTTAGGGGAGATATCATTGGCTATGCCGCGCGGAAGCGTCGGATACTCGCGGAACGTATTATGACCTTGGAGCGCCAGGCCACTAAACTACGGCGCCATTGTGCCCAAGTACCGTCGGCTACCAATAAGAGGAAGCTTTGGGAGACTCAAGTAGACCTCAATGAGCTGCTACATCAGAAAGCCAAGAAATCGATTCTTTATTACCGTTATCGGTTGTACTGCTATGGAGATAAGCCTGGGAAATTGTTGGCTCGGTGCCTGAGGGGCAGACGGAGCCCTAATATGGTGGCGGGCCTCCGAGATGACAAGGGTACTGTGCACAAGGCGAATGGGGATATTGCCAGGATTTTTCGGGGGTTTTTTTCAGTCCCTTTATAAAGGTGAGGAGGGGCCTGGCATGTTTCTGTCGGAATACCTGCGAGATCTGAACTTGCCGCGGCTTACGGAGGTGCAGAGGGGGGCACTGGATCAACCGCTTACCTCTCAGGAGATACACTCGGTTATTTCGGCGGCGAGTTGTTGTAAGGCCCCTGGACCAGACGGCATGAGCGCGGAATTTTATAAGATATTGGGTGATTGGATCAGTCCGGTGCTGCGAGAAGTGTTTAATGGGAGGGGGGATCGGGGGGCTTATCGCTGGGGGCAGAATCATGCTCATATCACTTTGATCCCCAAACCGGGTAAGGACCCGCTGTTAGCAGCCTCGTACCGGCCTATTTCCCTTATTAACTTTGACCTAAAGGTCTTGGCGAAGGTCTTGGCACTTAGATTGGCTGACGTCCTGGGGAGTTTAGTTCATGAGGCACAGGTGGGCTTTGTGAAGGGGCGATACGCGGTGCGTAACCTCCGGAAAATTCTGGCCTCCTTGGAATGGGTACATGCTCAGCAGACTCCCTCGCTTTTGGTAAGCTTCGATGCCGAAAAGGCATTTGATAGGGTGAATTGGCAATATCTTTGGGAGCTGTTGCCCTGCTACGGCATCGGAGATGTTTTTTGCACCATGGTGCGGAGCCTTTATTTGACACCCACGGCGGGGATTCTGTGCAATGGAATGCTATCGGAGGGATTTGCTTTGGAGAGGGGTACGCGACAGGGCTGCCCCCTTTCCCCGTTATTATTTGTGCTCTCCCTGGACCCCCTGATTCGCAAAATTGTTCAATCGGACGTGATCAAGGGTGTGGAAATGGGTTCACAGAAGTTTGTAATTTCCGCCTTTGCAGATGATTTGTTGGTCCATGTGACTTCTCCTGAAGCTTCTCTCCAGGGACTTTTAGAGGAATTTGGGCGATTTGGGGCCTTGGCGGGTCTCCGTATCAACTATGATAAATCGGAAGCGATGGATACTCTGGGGCAACTTCGTGGATCCTGGGGGGAGACCTTTCCCCTTCGATGGGCCATAGAGGAATTTGTTTACTTGGGTATAGTGCTGCCTTGTCAACCCCAGGAGCTGTACCGACGCAATTTGACTCACATAATGCGGCGCTTGACCAGACAACTACAGGCATGGGAGTATCTTCCATTGTCTTTGTCTGGGAGAATTGCGGCGGTACAGCTGGTTATATTACCACGTGTCCTTTATTGGTTGCAGACCCTGCCGGTTTGGCTACTGCATCGGGACCTGCGGCGTCTGGAAGATTCTCTTAAGGGGTTTCTTTGGAGAGGACAGAGGGCTCGGATCCCGTGGGATAGATTACTGGGGAAATGGAAAGAAGGGGGTATGGGGATGCCTGACTTAAAGCTCTATGCCTTGGCGTGTCAGGCGAGACACCTGGGTGATTGGTTAGGTGGGACAGAGGACTATACGCCTCGGGCTGTGGAGGAGCGTTTAGTGGCACCGTGGACTTTATTGGGGGTCTTGCATGGGCGCCATAGCGAATTGCCGGCGGCGGTTAAGAGGAGCGTATTGGTGAGCTCGGCTAGACGCACCTGGCAACAGCTTAATAAATATTGGAATGCGCCATGGGGTGTCTCTAGTTGGGTGCCTCTTCAAGGGAATGCCCAGTTCCTCCCGGGGTCTGATACGAAGGTGTTTAGAGAATGGGGGGCCCGCGGAATAAGGACGGTGGGACACCTTATCGAACCTTCGGGGTGCTGCAAGTCTTTCTTGGCCCTGAGCCGCGAGTATGAATTGCCTACTAGGCACTGTTTTGCTTATATGCAAGTCGCTCACTACGTGGCTTCATTGCCGCGGGATGCGCTGCATATTGACCGATCAGCCACGATCATGGATTTTTTTGGGTTGGGAGAGGATATTCCCCCAACTATTTCGCAGTTGAAGAAGCGACTGGATTGTTATAGGGTACGTCCCGACTACCGAGGGGTCGAAGTGGCTTGGGCTGCTGAATTGGGAGGAGAGGTGACCCCGGGAATGGTCGGCAAGGCTTTGAGACGGATTGTGAGAGTGGTGCAAGGGGCCCGGTGGAGGGAGATTCAATTTAAATGTGTGACACGAGCACATTTTTCACCGCGGCGGGCCTTTCGGAGCCACTTGGGGATGCATGGTAGCTGCCCTCGTTGTTCCGCTCCCTTGGCGACTTTGCTGCATATGTGGTGGGGCTGCCGCAGGCTGCGGCCCTATTGGGTGAAGATACGAGATTTTCTTTGCCAGTTGTTGCAGCAGCCGGTTAGGTGAACCGGCTTCTTTGTGGCTTTGGATCAGCTGGCGGTCCCCGGGCCTGCGAAGACAGGGGAGCGAATGCTCTTGCGGAAGGCCTGCTTGGTGGGTAAAGGGCCGATTCTCCGGTTGTGGAGGGAACACGAGCCACCAACTTTTAGCGAATGGCGGAATAATTTCCACCATCTGATGTTGCTGGAGTGCCGGGCTGCGAGGGGCAGTGTCAAGCGCTGGACAGCGTTTATGTTAACTTGGGAGCCCTATATTCAACAACTAGGGGCGCGTAGCCGCAATGAAATTCTTCAACTGGGGAGTTGACTGGCTGAGGGGTTGGAGAGGGGGCTACATTATGCTTCCAATTCAGTATTAAGTTCTCTGCTGCTGAGGGAGTGTGAAAAAGGGGGGGGGGGGAAGGGGGGGGAGGGGGGATGGGGGGGAGGGGAGAGGATATAATTTGATAAAAAACACCTGTAGTATTTTTCTGGGGTCATCCGGAGGGGATAAGAGTACACCCCTCGTGGAGACCTGCTCACTGTTTCTATATGTTTGTATTTAATGGTGGATTAAATAAAGATTTCAAAAAAAAAAAAACATTCTTGCTCAATGGACGGGCCGGCCCTGGGCTCCATTATCCCATGCCTCCTGGAGAGGCAGGATGTTGGGCCCTGCGTGCATCTCCCCATACTAGCACTTGCATACCTTAGCAATGCAGCCCTAAACATGGGAAAACTGTACACAGCTATCAAAAGCTATGATAACTGGCAGATAGCAATTCCTACGTTAAGCACAATTGGCTGATTGAGCTGCATCATAGCAACCTTTCTGATGTCTGTGGAGTGTGCCTCAGGTCTGGTGTCTGACAGAGTGACCCCAACAGTATTGCTTACCATAGCCATGCCTGCACTGTGCCCAGGACTGGTGTGGTGGCCAGGGCTGCCAAACACCTCTATAGTTGCACAATGCTGGCATAGGTGTGTGGAGTGTGTGTCTGTCTATCCAGTCCAGTGTGTGGTGGCTGCCAACACCCTCCACAGCCCACACTTCTAGCACTGTTTATTTATTTATTTGTGCGTTATTTTTATGTTGCCATTATTGGCCTGCCAATGTGCATAATGAGGAGCAAGGTACTGTGGGAATAGCCTGGATAGGGTGGCCTGGCCTGGCTGCATCTGCACAGGGCATAGGGCAATGGCTCGGACATTGTAGTGCCCGGCCACCACCTGCATGGACAGCATGGCCACAGCATGTCCTGCTGGGAGGTCACTCTCACCCTGACTGAGCAGTGACCATGGCATGGCTAGGTTCCCCCATAGTGCTGTATAGTATTTTTTTCATGTGATATTTATGGGTTCACTTTTGGGACCCAATCACTGATTTATCTGCTTGGTGTGTATGCTGACATCGCAGTTCTGGGTACACACATCTCCTCTTGCACTATGGACTAGCTAGCAGACTGTCTGCAGCTAGTATGTGTCTTGCTGGAACTCCTTGCAGGGTGCAGTGGCTGGAGGCTCGCTGTTGGAGAATGTCAGATAGGGGTGGGGGGCAGCTGAGCATTTCCAGGCCTACTGTCTGTCTGCTATTGCTTTATGGATGTGTACAGCTCTGCATTGCCTGCCCTGTAGGGTGTCTGTTCCCCAGCAGGACTGGGGTTGATGGTCCCCTCTACTGCTACCATTGCAGGGAGGTAGAATGTGGATCTATTGGTGGGTGATCCTGTTTCCCACCCTGAGCCCCAGAGGGTGGGTTGTGTGGTGGTACATAATCCGCCTATGGGTCCAAACACCCCCCCCCCCTTCACCCTGGCACCAACACAGGATATGCACTATTCTGGGTGCATCATAGCCCATAAGGGCTAGACATGAGTGAGAAATACAAAAGGACACAGATGTAACCTAGATGTGTCAGCAGGAACTACCTATCACACACAGTAGCACTGTTTGGGACCTGCAGCATGGCATATTTCAGCCATGAAAGGTGCTGTGGACCTGGTGCTGGGCGCCCCACCTCACCCTCAGGGTGAGCACAGTACCTGCACTATGTGACGGTCTGTGGCTACTCTGTGCCAGTACCACACATGGTCAGTTCCCCCTACCAGGCCGAGGTGCTGTGGGGGTGCATACCCCATCTTGTGCCCATCTGTCGACTGCTGATTTGTATGTGCAGTGCATCATGGGTATGGGTGGGTTAACCCTATCCTGGTAACCACAGCAGTTTGTGTGGTGACGTGCAGTCCTTCTGCAGCCAGCCAGGGGTTTGTTAGCAGCTGTAGAGCTGTAGCCCACTGGTTACTTCACTGCCTGTGAAGCCAAAGGTCATGGGTTCAAACCTATGGTGGGGTTATTTGATAGGGCTGTCTGAGGCATTGTCTATTTTTAATGTACATTAGTGCTGCCAGCAAAAACACCCTCAGAGTACTGTAACCTTAAGGTGCCTCATAAGGAGCCCCATAGGGCGCCCTATAAGGTGCCTTATAAGGTGTCCTATAGGGGACATTATAGGGTGCCTTGGCGGACAGTGCACTTTATAATGTGCCCTATGGAGTGCGTTATGGGGTACCTTATGCGGCACCTTAGGTTACGCCACAGTGAGGGTGTGTTTGCTGGCAGCACTAATTAAAATAAAAGTAAAATGCCTCAAAAATCACTACTTAAACGTAAAGGGTGATGCCTCAGCCAGCCTTATGCATTAGGCACACTGGGGGATAAAACTCATGACCCCTGTACCATCAGTCAGTGTATTAACCATTGTGCTACACCTCTGCTTCTGTGTTTGCATGTCTGCATGCCTACTTAAGATTATCGCGTGTTAACATGCTTAGCTGCATTTCGCCCGATAATATGCGCAGCGTGCGTTATCACGCAATAATCCTGTTTTGCTACGTTAAGACCGAAATGCCCACTCCTTTTATGGCATCCTGCACACTATCACCGGGCGCACGTTAAGACTGCTTAGTAAACATACCCCTTAGTAGTCCTTTCCCCCTGAGGCACAGGGCTGTGACTGCTGCTACTGACCTCTGCTACCGCTAGAGGGGGGCCAGTGGCATAGTAGACCCTCTTGCACAGGAATGCAAAATAGCACTGGCCTTGGAAAGGTAGAACCCTCAACCATTATTCTGAAAGAAGTCTAAAAAATTGTGAAAAATCACAATCACACTGTACCATACCAATTGTGCAAGCTGAGATAACCAGTAGAGGGTCTCAGATAGCAATTCGGATTTAAGTCAGAGGTAAGGACTGAAGAAATGCCGTGAATTCAGATCTTGGAATAGCCCATTTTAGGCTCAAATGTTGTTCTGATAATGTTTGCTAGTATTATACATCTGTTATGAAACGAAACGTTTAACTGTTTTACTAGAAAAGGGGAGACGTAGTAGGTAGTAATTTATGCAGCAGTGAGACTGTAATGGTACAATCCATGTTGCCCTGCAGTTTGTGTGATAATGGTATAGCTCAGTAGTTGCACGGGGAGTTTTATTAGTGTAAAAGCAGAGTGAGAGCCTCATGAGAGCTGTCGAATGCTGAGCTGTAGGCATGTGTAAATAAATCCGAAGTTGTTACAAATTATTTTCTATGGACAGTGATAACTAATCTAGAAATCCAGTCCGGATTAAGGCCTATAGATGAACATGATAGCTTCCATATAGAGCACTCTGCAGCTGCACAGCCCCTTTTTGTAAACCGCAGCAGTGGGGCAGGATAGACAGAGGCTTTGCTTCTCTGCATATTTATGGAATTATTTTCCTGAACTCCGTCTCTCGTTAGCTCTCTCTCCAGTTTACAATGCGGGGAAGAGATTAACGCTGAAAAGATTTTAGAAAACACTGTGGATGTTTGATTTCATGGACCGATACCTGAATCGTCAGTGCTTCGAGTTGGCTTCTGTTTTCAGTTAGATTTTCGCTGCTTGGACAAATGCATACAAATGCATTTAGGAGCCCAAAGGACAAGGAGTGGAAACATCTCTCCCACAGCAAAACTGTAAGTAAAAAAAGAAAAAGGACGAATCAATGGCTGCAGATTTTTTTAAAACAGAAACATTGCCTTTACCAGGCATTAACTCTGTGTTAATGCTGTGAACAAACTGTAAACTCGTGTTGAACTAATGTATGATCTCTACCATTAGTTTGCAGAATACATAACTACAATGTAGTCTGCCAGCACCTCGACTGGCAGTTTATAAGACACGCAAGAGAACGAAAAATTGACTGGCAATTGTCCAGTTTAGGAATAAACCAGTCTCCACGTAATGCGGGATTTACAGGTTTCTCTTTTGCAGTGAATTACAATATTTGCTTATGTGTTGCCTCAGCTCCCGGACTTGAGTTGCTATAGTGCGCGGGGTTATTTTCTCGACGCTGCATCGCACAGCTTTATCATTTATGGTAGTAACAGCAGTTTTCCCTAAATAGATTACCGCAGATTGATCAGGTTCTGACTGGCCGAACATTTTATCAACTGTTTTAATCGACTGTACATTACTGAAGCTTTCTCTGTATCACTGGGGTCTTAAGCCTAAAGCTCATTAATTTGAGGTCAAACGTTCTTGGAGATAGGGGCTGGGTTGTTATTTCTTTTGTACGCTTGTCAGAGGAACGTAAAATGGGATATAACAGGCATGTAAATATTTTCTACATTTTGTTACCCATCCTCTGGTGAGAACATTGTAGTTCCCTGACAATTTTTTATGAACTTGTCAAGTGTGCATGTAAGAAGCGAGAGCATGTCTACTACCGAATCCCAAACATCGTTCACGTACATAAGTTAAACTATAAGGGCAAAAATAGCTGAAATCTGCTTTCATGACGTGTTTTTTTTTAATTAATAATTGTATTACGATTTTTAGATGGGTATATTTTCATTGTTTAGCAGCGTAATCTCTCAAAATCAAAAGAGGATAGTGAGTATTGGGGGAAAGGAGGTGACGTGTTTTTTTTTTTTTTTTTTTACTGGTTAGGTATGTAGGGTAGTGATACTGATAGACTCCTAAAGTTCCTCAGCTTTGGGCAAACTTTCTATTGCTCAGCTAGGATCGGAAGCGCTTAGGTGCTGACTCTGCTTTCTCCAAGTTTTGCCAACGGTAGAATGGTACGTTTTTATTGCGATTCAGTACGATCCTGAAAGTAGTTTTATTTAGATGCGCTACAACTCAAAATATAAGTTTCTTCTTTTTTTTCAATAATAAGTAGGCTACTGTATTGTTGCTCAGGACAATGAAGGTTATTTATGGCTTGAAACACCCCTTTTTAGTGTGTCCAAACACAGACGGGGGAAGAGCGCACTAGAGTTTCCGCCTGCTGTATTTTTGTCACTCTTTTTTTTTAACTTAAGGAAAGGTGGGTTTCTTTCTTATTTGGTCCGTGCAATTTGGGTAGGAGAGCGGTGCAGTGAGTTGCTCGGAGCTCAGTGCCCCCATTGGGCATTTGCAAACGAACTGCAAACAGGGCGGCGGAGCTGCTTTCAGACCTTTAATGCTGCCGCGTCGACACATGCAAGAGCATTTTCAGACTTCCCCCTTTAAATCATTCAGTTGTTTCCTCATCTGTACTCAATCATAACCCCTCCCCCCAAACAAAGAGAATTCAAGCCAGACGTGTAGGGGTACACAGGGAAAATATTACAGAAGCCCGTCGACGGAAGGGCGGTGGGGAGGGGGGATATTTTATCATTTAGGTTTTGTGGGGCGCACTTCAGGCTAGGCTGGCACTCGAGAAAGGAAACACAATTCAGCTAGAAAGGGGTTTACTCTCTGCAGAACTGGTTCTTCTCTTTGGCAGTGTGAGATCCTTGGGTCAAAATCTTACAGCTGTCAGTGCAAACACAACACAAAAACTGGATTGTCTGGGAAATTTCAGATGAGAATTTCATTGGAATTAAATTTTAGTAATTTTCTTTTCTGAAGATAGTTGCCATTTGGAGCTTAGTCATTTTCATGTACCTTGCCTTGTGTTTGCAAACCCCGGAAGAATCATGCCCATGTTTACAGTTGGCTCTCCAATTTGGAACTCATGCATTCCTCTCCTAAAAGTTAGGGAGGTGATCCTCCAGGCCTTTGTCCAGGCTCTCCTTCTCCTGACCCTGTGTTTACTTGCTTTCCTTCTCTCTTACTTTTTGGAATGAAGAGCACAGGGAGGCTATATCTGGCTTTATGCTCATTTTCTCTCTGTTCCCAGAGCCTGGGCAGCCGATCCTGTCTTCTGTTCTCCTGAAGGAGATACCCAGCTCCACACTTTCCACATTATGCATCATGTATTTTGGCCACTTTTAGTTTCCTATAACAGCTGCAACACAACCCCTTTTTTCTTTTTTCACTGTGTACTGTGTGTGACTTTAGACCTCCCTGCCACCCACACTATATTTTGGCAAAACTATACATTTTAAGCTTTCTGAAGACACCTCAGCCATGTAAGTAAGGCAAGACAAATTCATACAGTGTGGGACACAAAAATATCTGTAGACATTTCAGAGTAAGAAGAATCAATTGAAGTATACACACCAACACATATACGCCAACACATACACACCACACTGTACACTGCATGAAAACATTTGCCCCCTTAATTGTTTGCCGTGGAAACCACTTTGATTGAATGATAAGGCGGTATATAAATACCATTAAATAAATAAATAAATACATGAATGTACTTGTATACTTTGAGAGTTTAACGGAAATGCTGTAACAGTATTTCTCACTTTTTTCCTGTGAGCGATACCCAATTAATGCATTATTGAAAATATACTTTTGATAACAAATCCTAGCCTGTCCTAATGAATCCAAGTTATCAATGTCCTTGTTTAATGTACATTAATACGTTTAAGTTACAATGTAAACCGCTTTGACTAAAATGATAAAGTGGTATAAACCCCCCCCTGTTAAATAAATAATGCAATCATTGGATGTAGGCTAATTATGTCGAGAGGGATATGGCTCTGCTCTTGCTCCACCAAGCTCAGGTGCGCTTTTGGAGACAGCAGAGCCTGGGATCTCTAGATATTGGTCTGTCACCATTATTTTGCTAGGGCCTCATTAGGGCCCTGTGTTCTAAACCCTCTCTCATGGACACTTTGAAGGTAAATCTGTAAGACGCAGCTAAATTTCCGCTGGTGTTTACACTTGTAAATCATAGTGTTTTAGTGATTTACTTGCGTAAAGGAGCATTTTATGCATGGAGTTCAGTTGGGGTGCTGTTCTGAAAGTATGTGCCATGGACCAATGGTTTGTACTTTCACTGTGGGTATGCACAGGGGTGGAGATTGGGTGGTGTGCAAATTTATGCACATAATTTATAGAACTAGCCTAATGCACATAAGATACTTGTGGTTGTTTTGTACCTGCTCTAGAGCAGGTAAGTGATCATGGCTTTATTTACACGCATCCATGACCACTTATGCTAATATTCTATAAAGTTAAATCTGCGTGGATTTGACGTTATAGATTAGACACCATTAATTAATTAATTTATTTATTTAACGTTTCTTATATACCGCCTTTCATGATATCAAGGCGCATAACTCTAGCTGCCACCTACAGAATTATCTCCAATATGGTATGCGACTCTTTAATACAATATGCCCTTAGTTCAGTAAATGGCTTTTGAGTCATCACTGGTGGATTTTTCTTGCTTTCCAATGCTCAGGAAATCAAAGGATCCAGTCAAAATCCACAAAGTGGGATCTGGGAGAAGAGCAAGAACTGAATTTTAATTCCAGATTTCCAGATGCTTAGTTATAACATAAATCCTGGATATAGTGGCAGGGGGAATATTTCTATTGAGCCTTTTGCTAATTTAGATTTAAACATTTAATGAGAAGATGCATGTTTTTACCTGTATTTTCCTGTTCAGTGCATTGAATTGCACATGCTTTATTGGTGATCAGGGCCTTAGCTTCAGGTTCTGTTCATGCTTCATCACCATAAGTGAATGTGAAAGCACCAAAATCTCTTTTGTTCAAGTATTTGCTTGTAGGGTTTTAAACATAAACATGGCAACCGCCCTGGCAACTCTGTCATATAATTAAGACATAGTATTGTGTCATTTCACTTTTTCTGTCTAGTTTGGGGCAAAACTCCAGATTGATACTGAGTTCTTGACACTAATAAAGACAACAGAAAATTCCTGGCTTTTTTGCCACTCTCAAACTATTTTGTTCAGTGTTGTACCATTGCGCATTGATGTGGAAACACTGTGGCATGAGACATGGTGTGAAAGGGTGAACATACCCCTGTACATCAACCTGATAAATATTTATGAGGAGGATCAGCTCCAGAAGGAATAATGTGTTAAATATGCTGGTAAAGAGGTAACATGGAGGAGTAGCTAGTGGTTAGAGCAACAGCATAATACCCAAGAGATCTGGATTCAGTTCTCACTGACACTCCTTGTGACCTTGGGAAAGTCACTTTACCCTGCATTGCCTCTGAAGAAAAAGCCTGACAGTCTGCTTCTGGTCGTACCTTGCCAAGAAGACCCATGGGCTGCTGGGTTGCCAGGAATCAGCATTGACTTGACAGCATTTAAAAAAAGAAAAAGAGGTGAAGTGTTAGTGAGCCCTCGGGGTGGAGTTCTGGGAAGGAGGCGGGTTCAGAACTCCAGCAGCATTTTACACAGGTGTTTTGGAATCCTTCTTAGAGAAGTATAAGAATTGGTGTACAGACTGCTTGTGAGAGAGAAAAGCTGGGGACAGACCTGAGAAGAGCTCCCTGGAAACCCACAAAATGATATTTCAGAGAAGGAAAGATTGATTTGCTTTCCCCAGGAATCAGTAGCTGTTTGGGTTAAATCTGAAGAACCTGTTTCTTCTGTGGCTACAGAAAACTGCTAGAGCTGGGAATCACTACTAGGAGACTGAGTGCTTATTGATTTTACATTTACATGGACCTGTGACTTCCTTGCTGATTTAAACGACAAGCAATAGTGGAACAAGGATTGAACTGTGAAAGTGTCAGCTGTAAAACAGTCCCTGAGAAAAGGGCAACAACATCACATGGAGTTTGAAACATTTCTGTTTAAAAGCTTTACTTTTGTTCCTTTGTTTAAATTGAAGTTCCAGCCTTCATGTTGAAAGCCAACATCCATTTGGAAAGTTTCCATTCTTCTACTTCTCGACAGGGGTATCATTGCACACGGGGTTTTAAAAAGCAACTCATGAGGTCTGAATATGCCATATCTCCTTTCTTCATGCTGACATGTAAGTTAATAGTTAATAGCAATAAAGGCACTTTTGCAAAACTTATTTAGGCATAGACTGACGTTCTTTATAGTATTTTGACTAATTTGAAAGCAGAGCATGCCTGTACTGTCAGTGAGAAATGGCTATGTTGGCAAAAGTGTGTATATACTAGGGACAGTCTGTTTCATTATACAAGTGTCCCAGTGCATGTTGGCAGAGGAGAACTGACATGAGCATGACGAGATAAACTGTCTTATAGGGCAAGCATGCCAGTACATATGCTCTAATATGGGAAGAGATCCTGAGCCCAGCATGTTTTAACTTATTGTAACTTATGTCTAACTCCATTTGTTGGTGATTTTGTAGTAGCTAATCTCCTTTTTAATTTAAAAAAAGGAATATAGAGGAAACAATTCCAGCTGATGTTTTCTTGAGTTGGGGACACTATAGGGGTATTAGTTGGGGAGGAGAGCGAACACTATTTAATTGAATTGAATTGAGCGCTTATAAACCGCTTTATATCCCATAGGAATCTGAGTGGTTTATCCTGCCAGTGAGTAATTTGGGTGGTTGAATGCCTCCTGGGCATGATAATCTCCTTACATTCTGTAAAAGGATTGTATGAAAATCATTTTCCTTTCTAGACCTCTTTTATAATGTGTCCTGTTTCACCAGGGACTTGTGGTAGTGTCTGGGAAACATTAACAAGATTATCATTGGATTGGAGTGGACGAGTGGCCTAGTGGTTGGGGCAAGGTACTTCAGGCTGGAAGGTTAGGGGTTCAAATCCCACTAGAGGACAGCAACCTTGGGCCGGAAGGACTGGGGTTTCTAGTCCCACAGGTGCTCCTTGTGGTCTTGGGCAAGCCACTTAACCCTCCATAGCCCATGTTCCCTGTAAAATAGTTATCTCCAAGTTATAATGCCCTGTTCAATGTAATTTCAGTTTGTTCAATGTAAACCACACTGATGCAGAATAGCATGGTATATAAGAGAATGTAAATAAATAAATCATTGGAATGCACATCCAGCTTGTTGTGAAAAACAAGAATTCTTTGATAATTCACCTTAAAAAGTCTATAAAATTTATTGTATGAATATACAATTTGTAATCAGTTTATATTTAAAATATGTAAGTGTTACCATGGTTACACATATACCTACATTTGAACTTCCCTTTTCTTACTCTCCTTCCCTACTGCCACCCTACCTTCTTCATATCTGCAGCTTGTTTTATAACTTCTGGTTAATTTCTTTTCCTTTCATTATCTTTGTGCTGGTCCCCAGCTTTCCTTCTCTGTGTCTTTTTTCCTCACACCTTTTGCCTCCTGTCTTTTTCCCTTCCTTCACTGTGCCCTTTTGCCCTTACATTTTTGTTTTCCTCCTCACTGATGCCCCTCTCTCTGTTGTTGTTTTTCTCCCTTGTTCTCCATTGTGCATCTCCCCTTCCTCCTATTTCCTTTCTGACCTTATTCCCTCTCTTCCATATCCTCTGTCTTTGTCTACCTCCCTCCCCTTCCTTGTGATTCTCTGACCTCTCCCTTCCCTTCTGTCTCCTATTGCTGTGGTAGTCTGTAGAGTTGTAAATGTACCTTGGGTGCAGAATCAAGAGGAGCAGGAAAGGAGTAGAGCTGAGGCTGCTTTTAGAAAGCTGCCATGTCATCATGCCTATTTTAAACACTCAGCCCCTGCAGAATCTGGGAACACTCCTGGAGAACCAGAGTGCCATTTCAAAAAATCAGAGACTCTGGATTAGACCTGGAGAATTTCTAGGCATGGTTATAAGTGTAAGCATATATAAGCAGAAACATATTACAAACTGTACATGTTTGTAGGGAGGATGGTTTAGTGGTTAGAGCATTGGTTTATGAGTCAGGAGAAGTCCCACAGTCTGTTTGACACCTCACCATATTTGACTCTCTGTGTGACTGGCCAATTCCTAAATTTTCCCTTGCTTCAGTTTATCCAATATATCCAAAGCAAAAATAGAGTAGACCTGAAAAAAGCGAGCAAACGTGTGTTATGAGTGTGTTAATGTCGGAAGATATGCCTTGAGGATACAACTACCACTTGAGACTAAACTTCCATATTACTCAAATTAAAAAGCCTCAATCAGAGCTTTCAAAATGTAGGCAAAAACACCATAAATTAGTGAGACCTACACCATAATGTGTTAAAAAATCTTACTTCCCCTTGTGTTCCATGTTTAATGACGAGATCCAAAGAGAGACTGCCAAAAAGCCACTTATCTTGTCTGTTGTCTCGACGACTCTGAGTCTTGATAATTTTCAAACTCAGATTTAACCCGCTAGAGTCAGCATCTTTTAACCTAAACTCACAGGAGTTTTTTCAAGACACAGCACTGTGTTTCGGGCAAATAAAATCATGATGCCCTGTTTCAACGCTCAAATCTACTGCAAACAAATATTCGGCTTCCCCATCTCTCAGAGATACCAGCGCATGCTCATTGTCAATCTAATGCCACCATAGAGATTCATGAATTAAACGTTGGAACTAGCCAATCACAGCTTTAGCTGTCATGAAATTGTGAAATACAATGATTACAACCACTATAATGTCTCAAAGAATACTGATCCAATCCAATTCTTTATTGAGTCCCGCTGGTTCTACCGTGGAAAGTTTAAATATCCATGTTTGTTTGAGCGTCTGAAGACGCTGCTCACGATTACCTCCCCGAGGATTTTCTGGTACATGATCAAGAATTCTCCAAAACATGTCCTGAAATAAATGATGGTAATCAAGACAATGTTGGACAATGGGTGCAGATATATTTTTATTTCTAATTCGAGATGCATGTTCACCTAATCGAGTTCGTATGGGGCGAATTGTCCTGCCTATGTACAAAAGATCACAAGGGCAAACCAAAACATATACTACAAAAGAAGTACAACAAGTAGTATGTTATTTTGCCATATGAATAAAATTTGAATTAGGCACATGTCAGTTCTTTCCTTCAATAGACTGTGAACAATAATCACAAGTAGTACACACAAAGTGACCAGAATTGGAATGTTGCTTCAACATCAATCTCTCTGAAGGAGAAGAGGTGACACCCACAAAATCCCGAAGATTGGGGCCTCTTGTATGGGCTATTTACAATCTCTTCTGAAAACATGGATGTAATTGTATAATGTGCCAATGCTTGGAAAGAATCTTCCTGATATTATCAACATGTGAAATATATGGTAATATGCCCACAAACACATCAGATTGAGAAGACGGTTGATGACTGTTTGTTTGTGTTGAGTATATTTAGCTCTCAAAAACGCTTGTTTAATAATTTTCTTAGGGTATCCCCTTTGCACTAAACGGCATGACAATTCATGTGCATGATTCAAAAAATCTTCAAAATTAGAACAAATCCGCCGTAATCTCAGAAATTGTCCAAATGGAAGACATTTTTTCAAAGACATAGGATGAAAACTAGAAAAAGTTAATAACGTATTTCTCTGCACAAGCTTTCTGAATAAAGTAGTATGAAGTGTATTGTTACATTTCAAAACTAAAACATCCAAAAATTCCAATTGAGTAAAATGATAATGTATAGTGAAAGACAAATTAGGTCTCAAATTGTTTAACCATTGTACAAACAAATGTAAATTTGCTTCTGATCCCTTCCATAAGAAAAATATGTCATCTAAAAATCTAACCCATAAAACCACTTCTTTAAACCATGGAGATGGATACACCTGAGACGATTCAAATTCCGCCATATATAATGTAGCTATGGATGGGGCCACCGTTGCTCCCATAGCAATGCCCTGAATTTGATGGTAAAATTGCCGTTCAAACTGAAAATAATTCTTGGTGAGCACTAAATCTAGGAGCTGTAGAAAAAAAAGAGCGAGGGATCCTATTTGGTAGAGGAAGATTTAGTTGAGAAATTACAGTTAAAGCTTGATCCTGATCTATATTTGTATACATTGCTGCTACATCTAGCAAGACCAGCCATAAAGTATGAATGTCTTCAGACGCTCGAACAAACATGGATATTTAAACTTTCCACGGTAGAACCGATAGTTTAGCTCTCAGCATCACTGATGCACGCAAGCCCTCACAGCACGACAAGCTGCAAACCAAGTGAAATGAGAGTCAGAAGCTGTAAAGATGTCTTACGGGTACCAGTCTGTCAACAATGAGCTACCTGACTGAAGACCGAACACAATTTAGGATAACTATCCAGAGGGTCGCCATGAGTCGACTCCGACTCGACGCACTTAACAACAACAACAATGGTAGAACCAGCGGGACTCAATAAAGAATTGGATTGGATCAGTATTCCTTGAGACACTATAGTGGTTGTAATCATTGTATTTCACAATTTCATGACGACTAAAGCTGTGATTGGCTAGTTCCAACGTTTAATTTATGAATCTCTATGGTGGCATTAGATTGACAATGAGCATGTGCTGGCGTCTCTGAGAGATGGGGAAGCCGAATATTTGTTTGCAGTAGATTTGAGCGTTGAAACAGGGCATCACAATTTTATTTGCCCGAAACACAGTGCTGTGTCTTGAAAAAACTGCTGCTGGACTCCTTTGAGTTTAGGTTAAAAGATGCTGACTCCAGCGGGTTAAATCTGAGTTTGAAAATTATCAAGACTCAGTCATCGAGACAACAGACAAGATAAGTGGCTTTTTGGCAGTCTTTCTCTTTGGATCTCGTCATTAAACATGGAACACAAGGGGAAGTACGATTTTTTAACACATTATGGTGTAGGTCTCACTAATTTATGGTGTTTTTGCCTACGTTTTGAAAGCTCTGATTGAGGCTTTTTAATTTGAGTAAAATGGAAGTTTAGCCTCAAGAGGTAGTTGTATCCTAATGGCATATCTTCCGACATTAACACACTCATACACACGTTTGCTCACTTTTTTCAGGTCTACTCTATTTTTGCTTTGGCTGTATTTGATGTAGAGTAATAGTTATTTTTGCAAGATCAGTTTATCCAATAGCTGGGTAGTAGTAGTAACAATAATAACATTGTTCATTCTTTCTTCCCGTTCCAAAAGTTTACATGGTTTAGTTTCCAGAAATGTGCTTCTAGCCTATCTACCCCAGAGATTGCTCTAATACTAAAAATTGTAAAGCATATCCTGCTTGGATAAAAGATGCCATCTTAGTTTAACTTCCTATCAGTGTAATTGAAGATCTTGCATTAGGAAGTTCAGCTGTCTCTGAAACTGAAATGGGAATTGCCAGGGTGCTGTGTAATATGACAGGAAGAACAGAAGATGCTAAGTAATGCATACTGGAGCTATTGTGCTTTCTTTGGCTTCTGTTGACACTAAATTGCTTGAACTGTATGCTGTTCGTTTACTGAGGTTAGTTGAACCTATGTACACTCCTTCGCAATTACATGATAAGTCACATTTTGTAGAACAAAAAACCCGTGAACGATTGTATGGTCTACTATTTAAAAAAATACTGAATGCATCAAGTGAACTATACCATAAACCTTATACTGGTCAGGTCATTGACTTTTTATGTTATGATTATCTGCTGTTCATTATTAATCCACAGAATGCACATAGTAGCAGATCAGTGTAAAATTCTTGGTGACCTTTGATGTAAATGTTTTCTTATTTCTAGTTTTTTTTGTTCTTTGGTTTTTTTTAAATCATTCTCCTGCTTTCAGCTGCTGAACAGGGGATAAAAGGAGGAAGTATAACATTCTAGGCCAGAGCTCTCACTGCTTTCTGGCTGTGATTTCTGCTGTGCTACGCTATGGACTTAATAAGGCAGACATCCTTTTCTGCCCTTCCTGGCAACAGGGACCTGATGTGCAGAAACTGCAGATTTCTGGAAGCACTCACTGACCATCCTTGAGTTTGGAGCTTGTATTTTGTGTGACCTCATGTTACTCCGGCTCATTGCTGTTCAGTGCAAACCAGCATTACCAGAAACATTTGTAGGGTAGAGTTCTAATAGCTGTATTGGTCCTGGAGAAATCTGGGGATGTTTATAGGATGAAATTCATGTTATAAGACCAATACTAGTGATGTTCTTGAAGTCTCTGTTATTTTTTGCATGGGTTCTAGTATATTTTTAATGCTGGATCACAGCCACTAACTTTAGGATGGAATAGTGCCCTGAAAAGCTGCTTCTATATTTGGAAGAAGTCCTGTTTCCTCAAATTATTAGAAATTGTTTTAATGTTTTTTTTCTGTTTATAAGTCCATAACCATAAGGTGCCAAGTTCCCCAACAGGTGCACTGACATATCTATTGTAGACCAGTATTTCACAGTCCTTTTTGTATTGTGGCAAATCCAGTGCCAGGCACACATCATCATGGCACATCATCACCTTTTCTCCCTCCCTGCCCCCTTCTGTGGCATAACCATCTTCCTCATCCTCCAACCCACTGGCAGGAGTCTGAGAACAATGGAAAAGATGCCTTGGCTCCACCCCATTTGTGAATTTGGATTTGATATGGCGGAAAGGATGAATTTGGTGTAGGCAGTAGCAGGGCTGGTCCATTCCTCTTGCTGCCTGGAGCTTTGTTTTCTCTGCTGGCAACCAGCACACTTATTGGGAGCTGCTATTCTAGATAACAGTAGTGTGTTTGCACCACACTTATAAAACATCTTGGCAACTAGGATGCTGCTTATTTTATTTTAACATGGAGAAAACTATTCTCCAGGACCAAGCAGGAAGTCAGTCCTCACATATGGGTGATGTCAGCGCCGACGGAGCCCTCGTGCAGAGCATTTCCCCAGCTTTCAAAGAAAGTCTTTGGGAATGCAGCGCGCATGCGCGATCCCCTTCCTACCCAAGGGTGCCATCTTGCTCAGTCTTCTTTTTTCCGCGGAGCCCAACGGATGTGTGTCGTCACCCGGTAAAAAGTTGATTTTCCTGTGTTTGGATTCGTGGTTTTTGCCTGGTTTGACGCCGGTTCCCTTTCCCGCCTGGGCCCGGTACACCGGTATCGAGCCCAGAGTTAGTCTCTCGGTTTTTGTCCTTCAAGACTAGCGTTCGTGCTTTTTTTCTCTTTTTCACTGGCAGCCCGGTCTTTTGACCTTGCAGGGGCCCTTTTTCCCCCGATGGCTGCCAGCGGGTTCAAGAAGTGTGATCGGTGTAAGAAACTGATGTCTCTCACCGACACACATGACTGTTGCCTCCGGTGCCTCGGGCTCGACCATGACCCAGTGGTCTGTGTCCCGTGCGGCAAGATGTCGTCTAAGGCGCTAAGGAGCCGTCAGCATCAGCGTGAAAGGCTTTTTTCTGACTCCACGTCCGGCCGGGCCCGGACTTCATCAGAGGCTTCGACATCTCGGGAGTCCGACCCCGAGCACCATCAAGGCTCCACTGAAAGGGGGTCTCCTTCTCGGGAACACAGAAGGAAGAAGAAACCCACGAGGGCGGTGTCAGTGGACGCTCTTGGCTCCTTGAGGGCCAGGTCGCATAGCCCCGACTGCCATCCCGGGTCCTCAGAGTCGGAGAGACCTGCTAAGTTGCCTCGAGTGGAATCGGAGTCCCCAAGTCACATGAGTGCTGTTGTCCTCGTAGACTCCCCTCCGGGGGAGCCGACGTCGGGGCCCGAGTCGGGGGCTGCTGAGTCTCCTGAGCTTGGACTCAGGTTGACGGCCTTGGAGAGCAGCTTGGCTGCCTTCATGGAGCAGCAGCGGGTACTGATCGCCAGTTTGACCGGTGCATTTGCCCCGACCACTGGGACCTCGACGTCCAAGTCGACCCCGGAGGCCGAGCCGATCCTCGAGTCGATGCGGTCTTGAGTCGATCCTCGGCCATGGTCCCCCTTGGCCTCCCGTTCGGAGCCGAGGTCGTCGACACTGGTGCCCTCGGCGTCGGGGCGAATGGCATCAGTGCCCGCCTGACTGGAGCCGCTCGATTCCTCCTCGGAGGGGTCGGAGTGGGAGACGGAGGACGAGGAGTCCCAGGACACTTTCTGGACCTGGTGCGTCCCATCAGACTCACTGGAGTCCGAGCCTCAGAGACGGTCCCCACCGGAGGATACCCGGTTCTCGGACTTCGTGAGGGACATGGCCAAAGCCTTGGCCTTCCCCGCGTATCCCGAGGAGGAGCCTCGAGCCGAGGAGCTCGAGGCCCTCCAGTATGACTCTCCGCCTAAGGAAGCCTTTACTGTACCGGTTCCTCCGATGCTGGAACAGCTGCTCTTCAGCATGTGGGAAGCACCGGCCTCGGCGCTGGTTCTCAGCAAACGGGTCGATTCCATTTATCGAGTCTGTAAGAGCCCTGGGTTCCAGAAGGGGCAGCTACCGCACCACTCCATGGTTGTGGAATCGGCCATGCATTGTCTGAAGAGTCAGAAGATGCACTCCTTGGTGCCCCCCTGGCCAGGAGGCCCGTAACCTGGATGCCCTCGGTAGAAAGTGCTTCCAGGGCTCTATGCTGGCTTGCCGTATCCAGACTTACCAGCTGTACATGGGCATGTACCTCCGAGACCTGGCAAAGGAGATTGCCGGGTTGTCAGCTGGCCTCTCCGAGGAACCTTTGCAGAGGTTTAAAGCTTTGTCATCGGGGATTCGAGAGTGCTCGAAGTTTATCTCTCGAGCAGCCTATGATGGCTTCGAGGCTTCGGCCCGAGTAGCCGCGGCCGGCATCGGTGCACGCCGTCAGGCCTGGCTACAGTCATCGGACCTCGAGCCATGGGTACAGGACAAGTTGGTCGATGTCTCTTGCTGAGGTGAGAACCTTTTTGACAAACCCATGGCTGAAAAGGCTGCAGAACTCGAGTCTGAGACTCTCACCAGGACAAGGCTGTCCAGGAAAACCTCTGCCCTTTCTCAGAAGAAGAAGGGCTTGGGGAAAAAGCCCTTTTACCTGAGGAAGGCTACTGCCTACAGTTCCAGGCCTCTACAGCTCCCCATCAGGGTCAGCAGGCCAAGGGGCAAGGACATGGGCCCCATAGGCAGAAAACCCCCAAGCCACCAGCTCCGGCTCCTGCACAGCAGGGAGCGGGGTTTTGACTTCCATAGCATAGCTTCTCCTCCTCAGCTGGCTCCTCTCAGCATAGGGGGCTGGCTGACACTGTACGCCCACAGGTGGTCAGCCATAACAGGGGATATCTGTGTGCTGAGCTACTTGCTCCACTTCAGCCAGTTACCCCCTCCTACTTTCCAGGGGAGCCTCCAAGACTCCCTCTGCACAGGAACCTCCTCCTTCAGGAGTTGGCAAGTCTTCTAAGGGAGCAGGCCGTGGAACCAGTGCCTCACTAACTGATAGGGCGAGGCTTCTATTCCAGGTACTTTCTGGTACCGAAAAGGACAGGAGGCCTCAGGCCCATCCTAGACTTGCGAAATCTCAACAAGTTCTGGGAGAGGGAAAAGTTCAAGATGCTTACCCTTGGAATACTGCTGCCCTACCTCCAGCAGGGAGATTGGCTATGCTTCTTAGACCTGAAGGATGCTTATACCCACAACCTCATTCATCCAGACCACAGACAATATCTCAGATTTGTAGTGGGAGGAAGTCATTTTCAGTACAGAGTACTTCCATTTGGCCTCACCTCCGCCCCCGGGGTTTTCACCAAATGCCTGGCGGTGGTGGCGGCCTATCTCAGAAACCAGGGCATCTTTGTCTTTCCATACCTGGACGACTGGCTCATCAGGGGTCAGTCTCCACAGGAGGCCAGACAGGCCACCCTTCGCACTGTCTCTCTTCTCCAGCATCTAGGCTTCGTCATAAACTTTGCAAAGTCCACTTTGCTCCCCTCACAGGACATGGAGTTCATAGGGGCAAGATTGGATACCCTCCAGGCAAAGGCTTATTTGCCTGAGGACAGGGCCCACAGACTAATGGCTTTGGCCCAGCAGTTCTGGAGCGGTTGTCTGGTCTCCGCCAGACACTTCCTGAGACTTTTAGGCCACATGGCCTCCACGGTCCATGTAACTCCGAATGCCCGTCTGCATATGCGGCCTGCTCAGTGGTGCCTCAGAGCTCAGTGGGTGCAAGCCACAGGAGACTTAAGAGACAGAGTACGGGTGCCCAAACTGCTAGTGGGCTCCCTGCGGTGGTGGCTACATCTCCCAAACCTTGTCAAGGGGGTGCCTTTCCAAGCGCCGCCACACACACGGGTGCTGACAACAGATGTTTCCTTGCAGGGTTGGGGTTGTACATTGCCAAGGTGCATGCACTCAGGGCCTCTGGTCTCCTTGGGAGGCCACAAAGCAGATCAATCTGTTGGAGTTGCGAGCTATCCGCTTGGCCCTACAGACTTTCTCTCATGTCCTCTGTAACCAGTCGGTCTTGGTTCAGACGGACAATCAAGTAGCAATGTTCTATGTGAAAAAGCAGGGAGGCACAGGCTCCAGGCTTCTGTGTCAGGAAGCACAAGCTCTTTGGCATGTTTCTCAAAGCAGTTTATCTAGCTGGCCAGGAGAATTATCTAGCAGACAGGTTAAGCAGGATTCTACAGCCTCACGAATGGCACTTGAATCCGCTAGTGGTCCAACAGATCTTTCTAAGATGGGGTCTTCCAACCATCGATCTCTTTGCGAGTCCACTGAACCGTCAGCTACCCAGGTTCTGTTCCAGACAACCGCATCCTCTGAGAATAGCTGCAGATGCGTTTCTAATCTCTTGGTCTACGGGCCTACTGTATGCGTTTACTCCCACGCCTCTGGTGGCCCGAACCTTGTTCAAAGTTCTTCAGGACAAGGCCTCGGTGATTCTGGTAGCCCCCAGATGGCCGAGGCAACCGTGGTTTCCACTCCTGCAGTTGGCGGTGGACACCCCACTCCCTCTGGGGGTGCAACCTGATCTCCTGTCTCAGGACCAGGGATCTCTGCTGCACCCCAACCTCAAATCCCTCAATCTGATGGCCTGGCTGCTGAGAGGATAGTTCTAGCCCCCTTACTTTTGCCTAAGAAAGTGGAAGAGGTGGTGTTGGCCTCTAGGAGACAATCCACCCGGAAGTCTTATGCCCTCAAGTGGCGTAGGTTCTCCACCTGGTGTGCTCAGCGCCAGGAGGATCCTTTTTCGTGCCTGATGCCAGTGGTGCTGCAGTATCTGCTTCACCTGTCGGACCTAGGCCTTAAATCCAACTCTGTTCGGGTTCACCTCAGTGCTCTATCAGCGCGCACCACTCACCGGTGGAGGGACAGTCTGTCGGGCCATCCCTTGGTGTCCCGCTTCCTCAAAGGCCTGCTTTTGCTCAAGCCTCCAATTCGTCCACCTGCCACTGAGTGGGATTTGAATGTGGTCTTGCAGCAACTTACTCGCCCACCATTTGAGCCGATGGCTACCTGTCCTTTCCGTTTCCTTTCTTGGAAGGCGTTGTTCTTGGTAGCTCTTACCTCGGCCAGGCGTGTGAGTGAACTCCAAGCTCTGGTTTCTGATAGACCGTAGACACGGTTCTATAGGAACAGGGTAGTCTTACGGACTCATCCTAAGTTCCTTCCAAAAGTTGTCTCCTCCTTCCACCTCAATCAGGAGGTGGTTCTTCCAACATTCTTTCCCAGGCCGCATGCTAGCCGGGCTGAAACAGTCTTGCATACCCTGGACTGTAGAAAGGCATTGTCCTTTTACATAGACCGTATGCAGGGGCATCGAAGGGCTGCTCAGCTCTTCGTATCTTTTGAACCTAATAAACTGGGGTTACCTGTCTCCAACCGTACGTTGTCCCTTTGGGTAGCGGATTGTATCGCCTGGGCGTAGAGGGCAGCCGGCCTCTCCTTGCAGGGTCAAGTCATGGCCCACCGTGTCAGGGCGAAGGCCGCATCAGTAGCTCATCTCCACTCTGTTCCGTTGGCAGACATCTGCCGGGCCGCTACTTGGTCTTCAAGCCAGACATTTGCGGCCCACTACTGCCTCGAGAGGGAGTCCTGTAGGGACAGTGCTTTCGGACAGGCGGTACTCCGTAATCTCTTTGAGGTTTAGGCAACTCCTACCCTCCGGCCCTTGTGTTGGGCTACTGTACGGGGGCGTTCTCAGAGAGGATTCTTTCACAGATGCTGACGCTCTAGAGGGAGCTTATTTTTCAGCTTGGGTTCCCGGTAGCCTGAAGCTGGGGAGTCCCATATGTGAGGACTGACTTCCTGCTTTGTCCTGGAGAAAGAGTAGTTACTCACCTGTAACAGATGTTCTCCAGGAGCAGCAGGAATCAGTCCTCACAACCCTCCCTCCTCCCCTTGGAGTTGCAGTCATATGATTCATTTTGTGTTTTTGCTGTCTTTTAGCTATGTCATCAGACTGAGCAAGATGGCACCCATGGGCAGGAAGGGGACCGCGCATGCGCACTGCATTCCCAAAGGCTTTCTTTGAAAGCTGGGGAAATGCTCCGCACGAGGGCTCCGTCGGTGCCGATGTCACCCATATGTGAGGACTGATTCCTGCTGCTCCTGGAGAACACCTGTTACAGGTGAGTAACTACTCTTTATGGTAGCTGCAGCATCATCCAAACATGCGGTGCTAAAATTTTACTATGTTGCATTTTTAAAAATAAACATAATCATTGATTCAAAGTTGTTTTCTAATGAGACTTAACCCCTGATTACTCATTCCGCTGTTATTATTTAAGGAAAGACCTTTTCTTAGCACTGCCTGTTTAATCTCTTTGCCCATGATTTGATTCAGGGTTATCTGCTGCTGCTGTGCATTAGATGAAGGTCTGTTTGCTTAAATGACATTTCTTTGTGCTACAGCCTTTATTCCTTCTGAGTTAAAAGCACCAGAAAGGGATTGGGCAGGACTACAATGGATTAAATGGACACCTCTATGTAGACTGCCCCAGTACAGTTCTAAATATCAGTGTATTACCGCCTCCCATCACTATGTGACTGCAAACTTTGTGTTACAATGGGATCATAGGTCCTTTTGGGGAAACAACATCATAATGATATAATTTTCATCTGTAGCACTGAGGGGGTAGTTACCAAAGTTACAGGAATAATGCTTGTTATTTGGCCCTTAACACATGTTAAAGGACAATAATGCGCGTTATTTTACCATTTTGCACTGTGTGTTGAATAATAATGAGATGCAAAGCATGAAAATCCATGCAAAACATCTCATTATTATTCAAATAAATACCACAGTTTGTGGTAAATCACCATCTACAAGCTGCTTTATGCATGGAAAAACAATGCCAGCCACATAAACCCCCCTCCCCACATGTGCCTTCTCCCCCACATTCCCCTCTCAAAAGTACAGTCAGTGCCCCACCCCCATCCCCCTGACACCAGTTCAGTCCCACATTCCCTTAGGGTCTCCCCAAGCCTACCTTAATAAAAACCTGGTGGTCTAGTGGGGTCCAAACAGATATGACCCCATCTCCTTCCCATTTGGGCTGACTCTGGGTTCAAAATGGTGCCCGCAACTCTTGGCAGTATTTATTTAACTTTTCTTCTATACTGCTTTTCAAGTTATCAAAGCGGTTTACATTGAATTCAACTTATTTTACATAGAACAATATATTAGTGGTTACATATAACGATGATGCATTGAACAGCTTTTTACGGAAGTCTGATATATCTTCTGTAGCTCTTTGAGTGGTTGGGAATGAGTTCCATAGTGATGGACCGTAGGTTGAAAATGATGTTTGACATTTATTTATTTATTTATTTGACATGGCCTATCTAGTTTGCCCTTGCATATCAACTACAATGGTGTCATCGAGAGCGTTTTGGTTTCCTAGACCATGGGATGCTGTTCCAAGGGTTGCAGAGCAGAGATAGCATCCATCTGTCCAAGAAAGGTCAACGCGTCTTCAGTAGTAGACTGGCTAATCTACTGAAGAGGGCTTTAAACTAGATTCGTTGGGGATGGGTGAAGAAAGCCCCCAGGTAAGTGAAAACCCCCAGGTAGGTGATACATTAAATAACTTTATGGAAATGGGTATCAGGGGTAACATATGGAAAGCAGTGTGTATAAATGCCCATAGCATGGGAAATAAGATCCCTGATGTTGAAGCTTTGTGGGAGTGGCTGACTTGGATTTAGTGGCAGTTACAGAAACATGGTTCACAGAAAACCATGATTGGGATGTAACTATACCTGGCTATACTTTATTCAGAAAGGACAGGTTAGGAAGTAGGGGAGGAGGAGTGGCACTATATGTAAAAACTACTATTAAAGCTTTGGAATTACAGGGCTTAAAAGGGAGAGAGGAGGCATTGTGGGTTAAACTAGAAAGAGGGAAAGAGAAATCTATTTGCATTGGTGTGATATACAGACCTCCCCTCACAAGAGGAAGAGGTGGACAGAGAGTTAATTGAAGACATGTGCAGCATTGCTAGGAAAGGGGAAGTGCTACTGATAGGAGATTTCAATATGCCAGATGTTGATTGGCACATTCCTGCTGCAGTATCTTCGAGAAGTAAGGAGATCCTGGATTCTCTACAGGGAGAACTATTCAGACAATTGGTAACAGACCCCACACGTGAAGGGGCCATACTGGACTTGGTGCTTACCAATGGTGAAAATGTTTCTGATGTTGTAGTGGGAGATCATTTTGCATCCAGTGATCACCAGATGGTGTGGTTCAGTATTAGGACTAGGGCTGTTAGAATCCATTCAAAGGCGAGGATCTTAGACTTTAGGAAGACTAACTTTGCGAAGATGGGCCAATATCTCAGGGAGTCGTTAGATGGATGGGAACAGCTGAGGGATGTAGAAAAACAGTGGGAAAAACTGAAAGGGGATATTTTAAGGGCAACCAACCTTTTTGTTAAAATGGTAAATAAAGGTAAATGGAAAAGGAGACCGCTATGGTTTTCGAAAGAAGTAGCTGAAAAAGTGAAGAAAAAGAGGGAGGCCTTCATGAAATACAAGAGATCACAGAGAGAGGAAGACAGGCATCTGTATTTGGAAAAACTTAGAGAAGCTAGCAAAGTAGTCAAGAAGGCAAAGATTCAAAAGGAGGAGGAAATAGCCAATGCAATAAAATGGGGGGATAAGACATTTTTCAGATATATTAGTGAGAAGAGGTAGGGCAAGAGTGGTATTGTCAGACTCAAGGGTGCAGGGGAGGAATATGTAGAAGCTGATAAGGATAAAGCGGAATTGCTTAACAAATATTTTTGTTCTGTGTTCACAGATGAAGAACCAGGAGCAGGACCTCAGAAAACACCCACAAATAGGAACAGAAGCAAAGGACATCTTGAACAATTTTCAAAAGACTGTGTTCGTGAGAAACTATCTCAACTTAAAGTAGACAAAGCGATGGGACCAGATGGGATAACCCGAGAATACTGAAGGAACTTGGGGACATTCTAGCAGCTCCACTGACTGACCTTTTCAATGCCTCTTTGGAGTCGGGTTTGGTGCCAAAGGACTGGAGAGAGGCTCATGTGGTGCCTTTACATAAAAGCGGAAGTAAGGATGTGGTTGAAAACTACAGGCCGGTTAGTTTAACTTCGGTGGTGAGTAAATTATTGGAAACGCTGCTGAAAGAGAAAATAGTGAGGTTTCTGGAGTCCAGCGGATTACAGGATCCGAGGCAGCATGGATTCACCAGAGGCAGGTCTTGTCAGACAAATCTGATTGATCTCTTTGACTGGGTGACCAGGGAGTTGGACCGAGGGAGAGACCTAGATGTGGTGTATTTAGATTTCAGTAAAGCCTTTGACACTGTTCCTCACAGACGACTTATAAACAAACTGAGCACCCTAGGGATGGACCCTAAAGTTACTGCTTGGGTTAGAAATTGGTTGGGTGGGAGGCGACAAAGAGTACAAGTAAATGGAGCTCACTCTGAGGAGAAGGATGTTATCAGTGGTGTGCCCCAGGGATCTGTCCTTGGTCCGATTCTTTTTAACATCTTTGTTAGTGATATAGCGGAAGGGCTTTCAGGTAAGGTTTGCCTCTTTGCGGATGATACCAAAATCTGCAATAGAGTAGACACCCAGGAAGGGGTAGATAACATGAGGAGGGATCTAGCTAAGCTTGAAGAATGGTCTAGAATTTGGCAGCTGAGATTTAATGTTAAAAAATGTAAGGTCATGCATTTGGGCTGCAGCAATCCAAGGGAGCAATATAGTATAGGGGGTGAAGTACTTTTGTCCACTAAAGAAGAGCGGGACCTAGGTGTGCTTGTGTCTGATGATCTTAAAGTAGCTAAACAGGTAGAAAAGGGTACGGCAAAAGCTAGAAGGATGCTTGGGTGCATACGGAGAGGAATGGCTAGCAGAAAAAAGGAGGTGATAATGCCTCTGTATAAGTCTTTGGTGAGACCTCATTTGGAGTATAGTGTGCAATTCTGGAGACCGCACCTTCAAAAGGATGTGAACAGGATGGAGTCGGTGCAGAGGGTGGCTACTAAAATGATTAGTGGTCTTCATTATAAAGCATATGAGGACAGACTGAAGGATCTTAATATGTACACCTTAGAGGAAAGGCGGGATAGAGATGATATGATTGAGATGTTTAAATACCTCCGTGGCATAAATGTTCAGGGAGAGAGCCTCTTTCAGTTGAAAGCAAGTTCTGCTACGAGGGGACATGGGATGAGGGTGAAGGGAGATAGATTCAGGAGTGATATGCGGAAATATTTCTTTATGGAAAGAGTAGTGGATCCGTGGAATAGTCTCCCAGTGGAGGTGGTAGAGATGAGGACAGTAACTGAATTCAAAAAAGCATGGGACAAGCACAGATGATCTCTAAAGTTGAAAAGGGGACTGTTGTAGTTGTTATGGAAGGACAGACTAGATAGACCATGTGGTCTTTTTCTGTCGTCATATTTCTATGTTTCTATGTTTCTAATAGTCCCCTTTTTACCTTTAGAGATCCTCTGTATTTGACCCATGCTTTATTGAATTAAAATACTGTCCTCGTGTCCACCACCTCCAATGGGAGACTATTCCACGCATCTACCACTCTTTCCATAAGAAATATTTCCACATATTACTCCTGAGTCTATCCCTTTCACTCTCATCTTATGTCCCCTCGTAGCAGAGCTTGCTTTTAATTGAAAGAGATCCTTCTGTGCATTTATGCCACCGAGGTATTTAAAGGTTCTATCATATCGCCCCTATCCTGCCTTTCCTCTAAAGTATACACATTAAGATCTTTAAGTCTGTCCTCATATGCTTCATAACGAAGACCTGTAACCATTTTAGTTGCAACCCTCTGCACTAACTCCAACCTGCTTATATCCTTTTGAAGTTTCGGTTTACAGAATTGCACACAGTACTCCAAATGAGGTCGCACCAGAGACTTCTATAGAGGCATTAGTACCTCCTTTTTTCTGCTGGCCATTCCTCTCCCTATACACCCAAGCATCCTTCTGGCTTTCGCAGTTGCCTTTTCAACCTGTTTAGCTATTTTAAGATTGTCAGACAAAATTACACCAAGGTCCCACTCTTCTTTTGTGGACAGAAGTACCTCACCCCTACACTGTACAACTCCTTTGGATTTTTGCAGCCCAAAATGCATGACTCTGCATTTTTTAGCATTAAATTTCAGTTTCCAAATTCTAGACCATTCTTCAAGCTTAGCTAGATCCCTCCTCATGTTATCGATTCCTTCCTGATTGTCTACTTTATTGCAGATTTTGGTATCATCTGCAAACAAGCAAACCTTACCCGACAGTCCTTCTGCAATATCACTAACAAAGATGTTAAAGAGAATTGGAGCAGGGACAGATCCCTGCAGCACACCACTGGTAACCACCTCCTCCTCAGAGTGAGCTCCATTTACCTGTACCCTTTGTCACCTCCCACCCAACCAATTTCTAACCCATTCACTAACTTTAGGGTCCATCCCTAGGGTACTCAGTTTGTTTATAAGTCGCCTGTCTGGAACGGTGTCAAAAGCTTTATTGAAATCTAAATACACCACATCTAGGGCTCTCCCTCGGTCCAACTCCCTGGTCACCCAATCAAGAAATCTATCAAATTTGTCTGACATGACCTGCCTCTGGTGAATCCATGATGCCTCGGATCCTGCAATCCATTGGACTCCGGAATCCTCACTATTCTCTCCTTTAGTAACCTTTCCAATAATTTACTAACCATAGAGGTTAGACTAACTGGCCTATAGTTTTCAATGTCATCCTTATGTCTGCTTTTGTGTAAAGGGACCACATGCTTTTCTCCGGTCCTCTGGTACCACTCCTGACTCAAAAGAGGCATGGAATAGGTCAGACATTGGAGTCACTAGAACGTCCCCAAGTTCCCTCAGTATTCTTGGCTGTATCCCATCTGGACCCATGGCTTTGTCTACTTTTAGTTTTGCTAGTTCCTCATGAACACAGTCTTCTGAAAATCATTTGAGATCCCTGTCGCTTCTGTTCCTATGTGTGGGTGTTTTCTGAGGTGCTGCTCCTGGCCCTTCATCTGTGAACATAGAACAGAAATATTTGTTAAGCAATTCTGCTTTATGCTCATCAGTTTCTGCATATTCCTGCCCTGCACCCTTGAGTCTGACAATACCACTTTTGCCCTTCATCCTCTCACTAACATATCTGAAAAATGTCTTATCCCTGCATTTTATTGCATTGGCTATTTCTTCCTCTTTTTATACCTTTGCTTTCCTGACTATTTTGCTGGCTTCTCTAAATATTTCCAAATATTGATGACTGTCTTCCACTCTCTGTGATCTCTTGTATTTCGTGAAGGTCTCCCTCTTTTTCTTCACTTTTTCGGCTACTTCTTTTGAGAATCATAGCAGCCTCCTTTTCCTTTTACATTTATTTACCTTTATAACTAAAAGGTTTGTTGCCCTTAAAATATCCCCTTTCATTTTTGCCCACTGTTTTTCTACATTCCCCAGCTGTTCCCATCCCGCTATCTACTCTCTGAGGTATTGTCCCATCCTTGCAAAGTTAGTTTTCCTAAAGTCTAAGGGGTATGTTTACTAAAGGGCGCTATTTGCACTGCTGTCATGTTATCGCACGATAAGGTGCCTTATCGCGCGATAATGGTGCTTTTCCGGGCAATAAGGCGCCTTAGCGCGCGTGATCGAGCGCTGAAGGCGGGGAAAGGCTCCCGGAGGGTGGAGGAAGGCTCCCCAGGGGCGGAGAGAGAGGGTCAAAGGACGGAGAGTGGAAGGGGAGAGGCTCCCTGCACACTAGCGCTGTGAAATCCGAGGCTGAAAACTAACGCCAGTGAAACCTTGGCGTTAGAGCTGATTTAAAGGGAAAAAAAAACATTTCCGTCAGCAATGTACAGCAAAACCAGGGAAACCTACAAAAAGTGAGAAGTGTGATACATGTGCACGGAACAAAAGGGCAAATAAACAGTGAAAATGAACAGAAGAAAATGTAAAAAAAAACATAACCAAGCTGGGCAATAGTGATATCAATGGGAAACATCAAAAAACACTCCCAAGAAAGTTCCAAAAAAAAGATATGAATTTTGGAAGGGTCTATGCTCCGTCTCCATACAAGGTGAATGAGCCCACAGTGAAATTGCGCTGAGCAGGGTTTTCCTCTTCATTGGACAGGTTTCCTATGGCGTGCACATGTTCCGCAACAGCAGGGCGGGTATGTCGGAATGGGCCACTGGACAGATGCTGGAAAAGGGGACACAGAGGACTGCAGGCAGCACATGCTGTGGTGCAGCTGGGCCACAGTGCAGACTAGGGTGATGCCTAGCTGGCCCATAGGAATGCTGAAACAGTAGAGCAGCCAGACAGCAACTGCTGAGGGCCCAATATGGGCATGAGTGTGCTTCCCACGGTGTCACAGGGGATAGTACCCAGCAGGTACCCCCAATGGCACGGAACATTGGCAAGCGGTGCTGGGGGGAAGCGTGGACAGCTATGCAGGCACCCCTACCCCAGAACCCGCACCATAGGCAGCCGCCTACCCGCACACTGGATGACCTGAGACTGCGCACCACCAGCACCACCAGCAAAAGGGCATGTCAGCATGGTGGCAGAGGGGCACTGGTGGAGGAGGGGGCAGTGGCAGCTGCCCAGAGCAGAGCATGGCCTAGCCCTGTTTAGGTGGGTGCCGTGCGCTGCAACAGACAGGCTCTGTCTGACAAACAGTCATGGTATCTCCAGGGAAAGCACAGTCTCTGTGGCAACACGGTGGTGCAATGTACACAGCCAGTGTGTTCAGGAGCAGAAGGTCACAGGTTCAAGTCCCAGCTGTGGTTCCTGCCAACCCAGTACCCATATTTTACCCACTACTAAAACGTGCTAATACAGACAGAACCTTTATTGCAGATAACAGAAACATGCCCAATATGCCTACATTTTACCCTACAGAACACAGACACCATAAACATGCGCATTACCTAGAGCAGAGTCTCCCAAATGCAGTCCTGGAGGGCCAGACACCATTCAGGTTCCATGCTGCCTCTAATAAACACGGCTGTGCTGCATGTCTATGCACTGCCCCCATGGTATGCAGATGTATCTCATGCATGTTCATTAGGGACTCCAACGAGTGCAAAAACCAAACCCAAAGTAATACAAATATCCCCCTATTTAAAATATCATTTTTGTCGGAAGAGGCTGGAGGCGGCTGAAAGGGAAACCCAGCCGCACTAGACAGCCTGTTCCTTTTTAATTATTTTAACAGAAATTCTTTACTTAACTCGTGAAAGTATTCCAGTGAGGTTTCAATCACCACATTATAACTTCATGACAAAGCGGTCAGGTAGCAAATCCACGACGCGCACGTTTCGGGCCCTAAGCCCTGTATCAAGTGTTCAAACTCCTTGAATGTCCGCTCTGAAAAACTTCCGCAACTTCAGATCGTCACTGGATATAAGAGGGAAAACACACCCATTGGCTATCAGCTAGTGTCAATCTGTTGGGAGCTCCAACAGCTAAACGGGAGACCCCATTAACATCGGGGAATCCCTTAGCATCATGGATGACGTTATAGCAAGCTAAACCACTCAACTTCCTTATTCAACCCTAACGGATGGACAGCTTTAATTCAAAGATCAGCTGTTGTTCTCGTCTTTGCAAAGCAAATAGCCGATTCCCACCCCGAGGGTTCAGTGGAATGAAATCTAATACAGTCCAGGAAAAATCAGAATCAAACTGATGATGGTAAGTCTCACAATGTTCGACAAGGGGAGCGGACAGTATCTTCTGTCGAATCCTAGATGCATGTTCACTAAGGCGGACTTTGATTTTTCGGGAAGTCCTGCCTATGTATATCAAGGGACAAGTACACTGCAGGGCATACACAACATAAGCTGAATCACAAGACGTAGGCCAACGGCGCTGATAAATTTGGCCCGTATTAGGATGAACCCAATCAGCTCCAGTCAGTGCCATACTGCAGAAAGCACAAGTTGAACACGCAGTATGTCCCCTTATATTGGGATCAGAAGGCAATGGGCGGTCAGATGGAGTTGCAGAACGAACCAATCTATCTTTTAAATTTAATCCCCTAGAAAAAGCTATTCGAAGGGGCTTCCGAAAACATTGATGTAAGCCCAAAACTGCCCAATGTTTGAGAAGTATAGCTACAATCGAGGTACTCAAGGTGGTATAAGGTAATGTCCCAACTATAAAATCAGCCTCCCCAGGTCTGGAGTGTTGCGATTGATAATTCTCATCCAAAAGCCAATCTCGGTGGGTATACAAAGCCCGTCTGTAAGCCAACTTGATAACTTTCTCCGGGTATCCTCTTTGTGTCAATCTACCAATCAAGTCATGGGCATGGAATTTAAAATCAGACAGTGTGGAACAGACCCTCCGCAGCTGCAGGAATTGGCCATATGGTAAATTCCTCTGCATCGGACCAGGATGACAACTGTGATACATGAGAAGACTATTACGCTGAACACTCTTCCTATATAAGGTCGTGTGGAACGTTCCCTGCTCTTTAATTATCAGCATGTCCAAAAATTCAATTTGTTTCAGATCAAAATGGGCCGTGAATTTAAGGTTAGGTTTTAGTGTGTTAATCCAAGTTAGAAACTCATTGAGTTGCGGTAAAGTATCAAACCATAAGAAAAACACATCATCTAAGAATCGTCTCCAAAACCGCACTGACTTAAAGCGGATGGAGGGATAAAGAAAAAACTCCTCAAAATGAGCCATATAAAGTGTGGCTATTGACGGGGCCACAGAGGCCCCCATGGCAATCCCATAGATCTGATGATAGAACTGCCCTTCAGAGAGGAAATAATTCTTTGTCAATACCAACCGAAGTAATTCACATAAAAAAGCCCGAGGTAGTCGCTGAGGAGCAAATTGAAAGAAAGAGGACATTAAGACCATAACTTTGACTTGATTAATATTGGTATAAAGAGCTTCGACATCAAGAGTCACGAGATAGAAATCCCAAGAAGGTATAGGCTCTTTGGCTAACTGCTGCAAAAAATGTGAAGAATCCTTAATAAAAGATTTTACCAGTGCTGCTTCCTTTTGCAAGAAGACGTCGCAAAACTGTGACAATGGTTCCAATATTGACCCTCTACAGGACACGATAGGTCTACCAGGCGGAGCCTCTAGGGATATGTGGATTTTCGGTACCATATAGATGATGGGCCTAATTGGGGGTCTCCAGTTTCAGAAAACTGTACTCCCGTTTCGTCAACCAGCCCTGACTTAAAGCCTCATCCAAAATGGTCTTAATTTCCTGCTGAAGGGATGTAGTAGGATCCACAGTAAGCATACAATACGTATGTCGATCAAGAAGATGATCCCTAAGGACCTTTAAATAAGCCCCAATTGATTGCACCACTTGCACCCAGTTGATTGCACAACTTGTGCTTTTTGCAGTATGGCACTGACTGGAGCTGATTGGGTTCATCCTAATACGGGCCAAATTTATCAGCGCCGTTGGCCTACGTCTTGTGATTCAGCTTATGTTGTGTATGCCCTGCAGTGTACTTGTCCCTTGATATACATAGGCAGGACTTCCCGAAAAATCAAAGTCCGCCTTAGTGAACATGCATCTAGGATTCGACAGAAGGTACTGTCCGCTCCCCTTGTCGAACATTGTGAGACTTACCATCATCAGTTTGATTCGGATTTTTCCTGGACTGTATTAGATTTCATTCCACCGAATCCTCGGGGTGGGAATCGGCTATTTGCTTTGCAAAGACGAGAACAACAGCTGATCTTTGAATTAAAAGCTGTCCATCCGTTAGGGTTGAATAAGGAAGTTGAGTGGTTTATCTTGCTATAACGTCATCCATGACGCTAAGGGATTCCCCGATGTTAATGGGGTCTCCCGTTTAGCTGATTGGAGCTCCCAACAGATTGACACTAGCTGATAGCCAATGGGTGTGTTTTCCCTCTTATATTCAGTGACGATCTGAAGTTGTGGAAGTTTTTCAGAGTGGACATTCAAGGAGTTTGAACACTTGATACAGGGCTTAGGGCCCGAAACGTGCGCGTCGTGGATTTGCTACCTGACCGCTTTGTCATGAAGTTATAATGTGGTGATTGAAACCTCACTGGAATACTTTCACGAGTTAAGTAAAGAATTTCTGTTAAAATAATTAAAAAGGAATGGGCTGTCTGGTGCGGCTGGGTTTCCCTTTCAGCCGCCTCCAGTCTCTTCCGACAAAAATGATATTTTAAATAGGGGGATATTTGTATTACTTTGGGTTTGGTTTTTGCACTTGTTGGATTTCATTGTTTACCGAACCAAGGATTAGTTTCCTTCTATTCATTAGGGACAGCATGAAAACCTGAACAGTGTTTGGCCCACCAGGACTGGAGTTGGGAACCTCTGCCCTAGAGCAGCGGCCAACAGGGGCAGACACACTCTCACCCACAGGCTCCATTATCCAAAGCCTCCTGGAGAGGCAGGATGTTGGGCCCTGCGTGCATCTCCCAATACTAGCATTTGCATACCTTAGCAATGCCGCCCTAAACCTGGGAATACGGAACACACCTATGAAAAGGTTGCTATGATTACTGGCAGATAGCAATTCCTAAGTTAAGCACAATTTGCTGATTGAGCTGCATCATAGCAACCTTTCTGATGTCTGTGGCGTGTGCTTCAGGTCTGGTGTCTGACAGTGTTTACCACCCTGGGGAGTGACCCCAACAGTATTGTGTACCATAGACATGCCTGCACTGTGCCCAGGACTGGTGTGGTGGCCAGGGCTGCCAAGAGCCTCTATATTTGCACAATGCTGGCATAGCGTGTGTTTGTCTATCCAGTGTGTGGTGTCTGACAACACCTTCCTCAGCCCACACTGTTGCCAGTTTAAGCCTGCCAATGTGCATAATGAGGAGCAAGGTACGATGGGTATAGCCCGGACAGGGTGGCCTGGCCAGGATGCATCTGCACAGGGCATAGGGTAATGGCTCAGACATTGTAGTGCCTGACAACCACCTGCACGGACAGGGTGGCCACAGCATGTCCTGCTGGGAGGTCACTCTCACCCTGACTGAGCAGTGACCACGGCATGGCTAGGTTCCCCCATAGTGCTATATAGTAGTTCTCTCATGTGATATTTATGGGTTCCCTTTTGGGGCCCAATCACTGACTTATCTGCTTGGTGTGTATGCTGACATCCCAGTTCTGGGTACATGCATCACCTACAGGAACATGCACTATGGACTAGCTAGCAGACTGTCTGCAGTTAGTATGTGTCTGGCTGGAACACCTTGCAGGGTGCAGCGGCTGGAGGCTTGCTGCCAGAGAATGTCAGATAGTGGTGGGGGGCAGCTGAGCATTTCCAGTCCTACTGTCTGCCTTGCCTATGGACGTGTACAGATCTACATTGACTGCCCTGTAGGGTGTCTGATCCCCAGCAGGTTGATGGTCCCCTCTACTGCCACCATTACAGGGAGGTAGAATGTGGATCTGTTGGTGGGAGATCCTATTTCCCACCCTGAGCTGCAGAGGGTGGGTTGGGTGGTGGTACCTAATCTGCCTATGGGTCCAAACACCCCCCTTCATCTACATCATGTAACCATGGCACCAACACAGGATATGCACTATTCTGGGTGCATCATAGCCCATAAGGGCTAGACATGACTGGGAAATACAGATGTATCCTAGGTGTGTCTGCAGGAACTACCTATCACACACACTAGCACTGATGGGGACCTGCAGCATGGCCTATTTCAGCCATGAAAGGTGCTGTGGACCTGGTGCTGGGCGCCCCACCTCACCCTCAGGGTGAGCACAATACCCACACAATGTGATGGTCTGTAGCTACTCTGTGCCAGTAACACACATGGTCAGTACCCCCTACCAGGCTGAGGTGCTGTGGGGGTGCACACGGTCAGTTCCCCCTACCAGGCCGAGGTGCTGTGGGGGTGCATACCCCATCTTGTGATCATCTGTAGACTGCTGATTTGCATGTGCAGTGCATCATGGTATGGGTGGTTTAACCCTATCCTGGTAACCACAGCAGACAGTTTGTGTGGTGACGTGCAGTTCTTCTGTAGCCAGCCAGGGGTTTGTTAGTAACGAGCTGTAGCCCACTGGTAACTTCACTGCCTGTGGAGCTGGGGATCATGGGTTTGATCCCACAGTGGGGTTATTTGATAGGGCTGTCTGAGGCATTGTCTATTTTTAATTTACATTAGTGCTGCCAGCAAAACCACCCTCACAGTGCTGTAGCCTTAAGGTGCCTCATAAGGCGCCCTCTAAAGCGCTCTATAAGGCGCCCTATAAGGAACATTATAAGGTGCCTTGGCAGACAGTGCACTTTATAATGTGCCCTCTGGAGTGCCTTATAGGGCGCCTTATGCGGCACCTTAGGTTATGGCACTGTGAGGGTGTGTTTGCTGGTAGCACTAATTAAAATTAAAAAAGAAAATGCCTCAGACTGCCCTATCAAATAACCCCACTGTGGGATCAAACCCATGACCTCTGGCTCCACAGGCAGTGAAGTTACCAGTGAGCTACAGTTCTATAGCTACTAATGAACCCCTGGCTGGCTACAGAAGGACTGCAGTTCACCACACAAACTGATTTAAAGTAAAGGGTAATGCCTCAGACAGCCTTACTCATCAGGCCCACTGGGGGATCAAACTCATGACCCCTTTCATCAGTCAATGTAGTAACCATTGTGCTACACCTCTGTTGCTGTGTTTGTAGGTCAGCGCACCTAATTAAGGCTAACACGCATTAACGTGCCATGGCTCCCTCTATCGCATGAAAACGTACCTTATCGCACGATAACCCTAAATGCTACCTTAAGACAGGAACGCCCACTACCTTATATGGCATCCTGCACACTAACGCCAGCTGCACGTTAAGACTGCTTAGTAAACATACCCCTAAGACGCTCGCTTTTGATTGGGTTTTATCAGCCTTAGTACTAATACCGAACCTTACCATCTGGTGATCTCTGGATGCGAGATGATCCCATTATGACATCAGAAACACTTTCCCCATTGGTAAGCACTAAGTCCAATATGGCTCCATCATGTGTGGGTTCTGTTACCAGTTGCCTGAATAGTTCTCCCTTTAGAGAATCCAGGATCTTCTTACTTCTAGATGACACCGCAGTAGGGTTTGTTTGTTTGTATGTATGTATGTATATATTTATTTATTTAGCAATTCTATAGCTTTAATATTATTTTTGACATATAGTGCCACTCCACCTCCCCTTCTTCCTACCCTGTCCTTCCTGAATAAAGTATAGCCTGGTATAATTACATCCCAGCCATGGTTTTCTGTGAACCATGTCTCCTTAACCGCCACTAAATCCAAGTCAACCCCTTCCATTAAAGCCTCAACATCTGGGATCTTATTTCCCACGCCATGGGACTTTATACTCACCACTTTCCAGATGTTGCCCCTGTTACCCATTTCTACAGAGGTATTTAATGTTTCACTTACCTGGGGGCTCTCTTCACCCATCCATAATAAATCTAGTTGAAAGCCCTCTTCAGTATGTTAGCCAGTCTACTGCTGAAGGCACTTCAACCCTTCTTGAACAGATGGACAGCATCTCTGCTCTGCAGCTCTTGGAACATCATCCCACGCTGCGTGGATGACACCATCCACGCAGCTATGAATTTATCTCCATGATGCGAGCTTCTCTGCTTCGGCCTTTACCCTCAACAGAATTGAAGAGTTGGTTTGTTAGGACATTATCAGTATCAGTTTACCAAGATTCGGTGATAAACGTGATATCAAGGTTGTGCTCCTTAATGTAGTTGGATATGATGTGGATTTTGTTGCGTGCAGAATGAGCATTAACCAAACCACATTTGATGAATAGAGTGTGCTGTGTGTGAGTTTGTTAGGGCATTGTGGGGGTGATTGGATTAATATTTATGAATCGCTGCGGTCTTCTATGGGGTTGTGAGTATGGAGGGTATTCAGTCAAAAGGTCTCTGTTTGTATATGATTGGGATCAAGCCACATCAGATGTTTGTTGGACTGGAGAACCTCATTAGTGTGAGTGAGAGTAACAAAATTGATCTTGTGGCAGTCCAAGTAATTTTCTTTTGTTTAGGCGAAAGCTTGTTTCTCTGTGGGTGATTAGTGATTTCAGAGGTGGGTAGCAAGTTCACGGTTGAGTATCACGATTGTGTTTGAGCTGTAAAGTTGCTTAGTATGATGTGATGATTATAAATTTATTTGCAGTACTACCATGGAGGGTGCCATTTTGAACTCAGCACGACCCATATCGGGGGTAAGTTGGGGTTGCTTCTGTTCAGGCCTCTTTTATATGACCAGGCTTTCATTAAGGTAGACTCAGGGGGATCTTAGGGGGGGATAGGGGCATTGACTGTGCCTTTGGAGGAGAGTGGAAGACAAAGGCATGTGCGCGGAGGGGAATTAATTTTGGGGGGGGGGGAGCCTGATCCTTGTTGGTGCCGGGGAGGTTGGGACCCCAGACTATTTTACAATATGCAACCTCTTTAAAACTGCCTATTCAAGGCCTGATGCTCTCAGCTGGCAAAAAACAATGCCAGTTTTGGAATGGTTTTAATTTTCTCTCGGAATAACACAGCTTTTGGTGATTTATCACAAGCCACGATATTCCTTTACCATGAGAGTCACTAACTTGCGGTACTGAGTTACCACAGGTAAGTGCTGCCATGGTAAATTAAGCTGTGGTAAAATCCAAGATACAAATATTAATAATCATACTTCATATGCATGGTGGGATGGATTATGAATTTATCCATGGTGAGGAAAACCCCTTGTGGTTTGCTGGGATAATCCAAATAAAATTTCAACGTGCTTATTGTCTTTTCAGAAGTAACGGAACAGATTCACACCTGTTTTTCCTGCAGGAGCTTTTCTTTTTCAGAGAAAAGCACGCATGTAATTTTGACTATTCAGAAATAGGGGGGTTTTTACTCACAAAAAGTACTTTGGTTCTTGGCCTTCACATTTGTTTATCTCATTATGTTGAATTCTATACAGATGAATTTGGATTTATTTAGATGAATTCTACAGAACTGCCAAAGGCTTTTTTTCACACTTTCCATTCTTTTTGTTTTTCTATTAGGAGAACCCTCCTCCTTTTCATTGCAATATGCAGAGCTGCTGGTGCTGCACAGACACGAGGACAAGGTGGGAAATAGCATCCTTTGGATTCTAGAATGTTTGCATAATTTGCTTGTCTGAAGTGTTAATTACTTATTCTAGTGATGACCTTAAAACTCAGCTTTTCAAAAACCCATGAAAGAAAATGCCAATTCAGCTTGGAACCGCAATATGAAGTAACCAGTTTGGAAAAGATGACCTTTTGAAAATGACTCATATCTTTGGTCTGTGAAATTGCAGACATTTTTACACATCCCCCTATAATAAAGAAGTGTTGTGCACTGAAAAGCCTCTGATTGTAATGCACTGTTGTTGGTGGGCGTTCTTGGGGGTAGTGAACTGCAGCTTAATTACCTTCGCACTCCTTGTGGCTCACCAGTGTACTAGTGCATATAATGAGCACTTAGTCTGGAATCTCAACATGGAGTGGAAGAGTGGAACTAGAGGCTGTCTCCTTTTGCGAGTCAATTGAGTGTTTTTCTTTTTTGTTGTATTTAGGGTGAAAAATATGTTATGGAAGACTGGCATAATGGTATGGCACTGCCAGTTGAGAGAAACCATGAATATGAAACCCCAGCGGATTCCCAATAGGACTGTGTACTTTTGTACCCTTAGTTTTGTTTTGCAGTAGAGTTCACTAAATAGTAGATATCCTTCCTGAATAGCACACACACTTAGTGAATGAAACAAAATGATACAAATGGAAAGCAGAATGAAATGAAATCAAATGAAAATTTTCTGTCTTCACACCGCTAATTTCTACCTCTTCTGGAGGCAAGAAACCGCATACCAGGCATATCTGTGGTCTGCATTGGATGTATAACTAAGGAAATGCCATTGGTTTCATCGTGGATCTTCTCTCATTCCATTGGTGGAAGACATGAGAAATAATGAGGAGTAGCCTAGTGGTTAGAACACTGGCTTGGTAACCAAGCAACCAGGGTTCAAATCCCACTAGCACTCCTTGTGGCCTTGGGCAAGTCACTTAATCCTCCATTGCCTCGGAAGAAAGGCCTGGCAATCTACTTCCAGTGACACTGCCAAGAAAACCCAGGAGCTTCTGGGTCACCAGGAGTCAGGACTGACTCAAAGGCACACATTGCATTTTACAGACATAGGGTTTTTTTTAAAAGACTTAGATGTGAGGAGGAAGTGACATCACCGGAGCAGATGGCGGCGTGAGGCAGCCACTCCGGCACCGACCCAGCCAAAAAAAGTTAAAACTGACCCTCCGGAGGTGGGAAATGGCAGCCCAGGGAAGGGGAAGAAGCCGGGAGCCAGTGGAGCAGTTTTTGAAACGCGGAGGCGTGGGAGGACCTGGCGGTGAACTAAAGCAGCAGGAGCGGAGGCCGACCACGTGAAGGGGCAAGATGGTGCCCAGAGCTCCGGAGTGGAAGGCATGAGAGGTACAGGGACGGCGGATGAGCACAGGAGGAAGCGGCAACCAAAGAAGCTGGCCAGAGAGAAGAGGCTGGGGAGAGGGAGCTGGCAAGAGCGTGAAGGAAGTGGGAGGTGAAAGTGCAGCAGCGGAGCCAGCGTAAAGGTGAGTTGGGCTGGAGGAGAACTGTACAGCAGAGGCAACAAGCAGTGTTCCCTATGGAAGCCACCCACAGAAGCCAAAGGAGATGGAGAACGGCTGGGGAGGAGCGTTGAATCAGGGCACAGGGATAGAGAAATGGCAAACTGCAAGCAAGTACAAATAAGCTGTGGGAGAGGAAGGAACAAGGGCTGCTGAGATGACTACAAGAAGGAAAGCAGCAGACCTCAGAGAGTACGCATACTCGGGGACACATGCAGGGAAAAATGATATAGTGCCAAGTGAGAATAATCAACAGCAACAAGGCACTGAAGGGCGTGCGGAGGAGGTGGAAACGGAGACTGAGAAGGCAACGGGAAAGGAACTTCCTCAAAATATCACTAGAGCGGAGCTCAGGGACTGGTTCCTGGAAATAAAAAAAAGAGGTCCAGTCTGTAAAAAGTGAGCTAATGGAGCTTCTGGGTCCATTGAAGGAGGAAATTGGAGAGCTGGTGTGCAGGATGGGAGAGCATGAAAACCGCCTGCAAGAAATTGAGCAGTTACAGGAGGAAGGGATACAAAGAGGAGCAAAGCTAACTTCCCAGCAGGAGGCATTACTTTATAAACTGGAAGATTTGGAGAACCGCTCACGACGGAATAATTTGAGAATTCGAGGAATCCCAGAGGAGAAAGAATTCCAAGATAGTGAAAAGGTGGCGGTGTCAGTGTGCCTAGAGGTGTTAAGGAAAGGGGGAGTGGAGGTGGCAGCCATGGACATACAAATGGAGAGAGCGCACAGAGCGCTAGGACCATTGTTAGGGAACAGGCCCAGAGACATTGTAATTTGTCTGGGACGTTATAAAACAAAGGAGAGAATCGTCAACATTACGAAGGGCACTGGAGCCATTACGTGGCAGGGATACCCTGTGCAGATATATGAGGACTTGTCTGCGGGCACCCCACAGTGGAGGAGGGCAATGCAACCTGTGACACAAGTTTTGCGGAAAGCAGAAATCAAGTACAGATGGCTACATCTGTTTAGAATATGCTTCATCCTAAAAGGGAGGACATGGCGGTTGCAATCGCCAGTGGAGGCAATGGGGGCTCTATGTGAAGCTGGGCTGGGGCCCCAGGATATCCCTAAGGCGGCAGCCTCAAAGGAGCGGAGGAGGCAGCAGCAGCAGCAGCAAGGAGAGAACCCAGAGAGGAGGAACAATGGGAGGACAAGGCAGGAGCAGCGCGAGGACCGGACCGAGAAAGGGACCTGAGGACTGATAAATAATATGTGGTGTATACATTGGGGAGGAGGTGGAGGAATGCATTGTGTACTGTATGAGTGGGAGGGGCGGGGTGGGTAGGAATGGAGGGTGGAGGGTGGTGGGAGGGGGATTTGGTGTAAAGAGGGAGTCAAAGATGTGAGTGCTGGGGGTGGGAACATGGAAGGGTTAAGAGCGGGTTGAAGGAGGGGGAGAGAGGGCACAGGGGGTGAGGAGGAAGGGGATAGGAGGTAGAGTGGGGTGGGGAGGGGAGGGGAAGGGCAAGACTGAGGGAGGACTAGGAAGTGGGGGGAGGTAAGCACGGACAGGGAGGGAGGGGGAGCAAGCAGAAAGTGGCTGGGGGAGGTAGGGGGCGCACTACTCCTAGTAAATCCTCTGGGGGAGGATGAGGGGGGAAGGGGAGGGTAGAGGAGAGGGGGAAGCGGGGGAGGGACTGGGGAGCAGGGAGGTGTGGAAGAGGGGGGGAGCGGGGGGAAGCGGAGGAGCTGGGTTGGGGTACAGGAGGGGGGGTGGGGAAGGAAGGGATGGAGGGGCCAGGGGAAGGCAGATCAGAGAAGGAAAACGTTAACAATGGCAACACTGAATGTAAAGGGGTTACGTACGTGGAGGAAACGGAAATTGGTAGAGCAAGAGGGCAGAAGAATGGGGGCGTAAATTCTGTGCATTCAGGAAACCCATCTGAGGTTGGGGCAGGAATACCTATTGGAATCCAGACAATACCCAAAGGTGGTCTTGGCGGGACAGAGAAAGAACTCCCGGAGGGGGGGGGGGGGAATTCTGGCGGGAGGTGAATATCAGCATATGGTGAAAAGTACCCGTAGGCAATGTTCCCTCTAATTTTCTGTAGGCTGTGTGCGCATAAAATATCAGCTGTGCAGCTTTTGAAGGAAGGTTAAATTTTTGTGCGCCACATAATGACACTCGGAGTTATATACTTTAAAATTTGACTACACATCAGAATACAGTATGTACACCACATTGATTGCACTAGAAAACATTGTAGAACTTGTGAAAACCGTAAATACATAACAACTTTTAAATTTTAAGACATCTGTGTTGTTTTCTATCAGAATCAGAACCGTAATTTTTGTGCGCTCTGTTGTAAAGTATGTGCGCTCGCTCAGCGAGGTGTGTGCGCGCGCACACGCGCACAGCTTAGAGGGAACAGTGCCCGTAGGGGGAAAGGGGGCAGATGGGTGGGGGTGCTATTACAAATAGAGCGGGAAGAGGTGTGGGTGATTAGTCTATATGGACCAAATGAGAGGCAGGGGGAGGCGTATGAGCAAATACTGAGGGAGCTAGAGGAATTTGGAAGCACTTCCATAGTATTGGGAGGGGATTTTAACCTGACATGTAATCCCCGTCTGGACACCAGTGGAGGTCAGGGCGGAGGGGGGCGAGGGGATAGGCGCCGAATGCATAAAATGAGGGAGAGATTAGGATTAGTGGATGTGTGGAGAAGCTGGCACCCGGGAGAGCGGAAGTATACCTACTACTCCCCGGTACATGGTTCCTATAGTAGGTTAGACATGATATGGGGGGGGGGGGGGGGGACACTGGGTGGAGAGGGTACAGGAAGTGGAACATGGCTTGATCACCTGGTCGGATCATGCACCAGTTAGGGTTACGTTCGCCCTGGGGACAGAAGAAGATAGTCTAAAATTCTGGAGGTTAAATGACTCCCTGCTTGAAGAGGAGTGGTTCGTGGGGAAGCTTAAGGACAGTATAAACGAATATATTAGGTTGAACGACACAGGGGAAGTGACCACGGGGACTTTGTGGGATGGACTAAAGGTGGTACTTCGGGGGCAGCTGGTGAGTAGGGGGGCGCAAGTAAAGAGGGAAAAAGGGGTAGTGGAACGGGAACTACTGCAGAAATTGGAGAAACTTGAGAGAATGCATCAAGCGGGGCAGGAACCACATATTATTGCAGAGCTCATTAAGGTAAGGGCAGAACTGAGCAAACTGCGAGCACAGGAGATGGCGCACCAACTGGCGGTGTTGAAGCAGGCCCACTTCGAAGGGGGGAACAGGGTGGGGAAGCTGTTAGCGTGTCGCCTGAAGGCAAGGAGACAGGCAGCATTTATAGATGGGATCAGAAATTATAAAGGAGAAATGGAACACCGAACCAAGGGTATCAGGAAGATATTCAGGGAATTTTATGAGAACTTGTGTAAGAGTGAAACCACGGCGGGGGGGGGGGGGGGGGAGGAGATTGAAGAGTTTTTGAATGAGTGTCAACTTCCCCAGGTGAATGAAGGAGGAGAGGGAACGCTTGGGGCAGGAGATTCATGAGGAGGAGGTAAGGAGGGCTATAGCCATGCTAAAAATTGGGAAAGCACCGGTTTCGGATTGGTATACTGCAAAGTTTTATAAAGTGATGTCTGAATCGATCACGCCCTTCCTCACTCAGGTAGTGAATAGGGTTCTCCAAGGACAGAGTCTCCCAAAGTCTATGGCGGAAGCCGGAATTACGGTATTGCCGAAGCCGGGGAAAGATAGGGGGGTATGTGGATCCTATAGACCAATTTCTCTAATAAATCTGAATGCAAAAATTTTGGCAAAAGTGTTGGCAAGCCGGATCCAGGATGTAGTGCCACAAGTGATTCACCCTGATCAGACCGGGTTTGTCAAGGGGAGACAAGAAAGCGATAATGTGAGAATGATTTTGAATATAGCCTGGCAGCTTCAGAGATCTAAAGAGCCGGCGGTGATGGTAACAGTTGATGCAGAAAAAGCGTTTGACTGAGTGGAGTGGCCATATATGTTTCGAGTACTGGAGAAAATGGGGTTTGGAACGCAGTATATTAGCTGGATAAGAGCATTATACCAGGGGCCGAGAGCTAGAGTTAGAGTGAATGGTGGGTATTCAGACAGCTTTGAGCTTCATAGAGGTACTAGTCAGGAGTCTCTTTTGCTATTTGCGATAGCTATTGAACCGCTGGCCGCATATATTAGGCGTGAGGCAGACATAAAGGGGGTGGAGATGAGGGGGCAAGAGGAAAAGATTGGTCTGTTTGCAGATGATATTATCTTCACATTGACACAGCCAATCACAACGTTGCCAGTACTAATGAAGGGCATCCAGCGGTATAGCCGCAAAGCAGGATATCGAATGAATCAAGGTAAAACCGAAATGTTGGGGTTCAACCTGGCATCTAGAGTGGAGGAGAGTATACGGCACAGTTTTAGATTCCGGTGGGTGGAGGGAAACTTCCGATACTTGGGGATCCATTTGGGGACTCCCTTATCTAGGATTACACAATGGAACTATCAAGGGTTGGGGGAAAATGTTCGGCAGGATCTGTCTAAGTGGAGGGGATTGTATCTATCATGGATGGGCCGCATAGCAGTGGTAAAAATGAATATACTGCCGAGACTGTTGTTTGTGTATATGCCCTTACCGTGTAGGGTGGCAAAAAAAGAAATAGGATGCAAAAACCTGTTAATGCAGTTTATCTGAGATGGGAAGCGGCCGAAAGTAGCTAGGGCTACCATGTATAGGACAAGGGAAGAGGGGGGGCTGGGGGTACCGTCATTGTTTCGATATTATGAGGCAGCGCAACTCCGGGCACTCTTTGCGTGGAAAGAGGGACTGGAGCAACCAGGGTGGACATACATGGAAGGAGAGGAGGAGGCGGGTACAGAGGCCTGGATATGGGACCCTGGGGCCAGAAGGTGGAGGAAGGGGGAGGAGAATCCATATCTGGAGCTCACTAAACAGGTCTGGTGGAAATGAAAGATGTACTCCAGGGAGACTTACATCCAGACAGTGGCGGAGGGAGGGATGGAGGAAGTGGTGGGGGTCTTTAAGAGGTGGGGGAGGAAGGGGCTGAGGAAAATTGGCCAAATGGTAGAAGACGGGGGGAGGATCCGGAAATTTTGAGGACTTACAGGAGAAGTATCAGTTGGAGGAGCGAGACAGGCATGCATATATGGGTATGTGGTACTGGTTGCAGCACAAGGCAGTGAAAAAGGATTTATCTGCTCAGACCACCCCCTTTGAGGAGATGATGGGGAAAAGGGGGACGAATACTCGGATAATATCACGGTTATATAAGCTTCTGGGGGAACATAAGCCAGGGCCAATTCGGAGTCAGAAGCAGTGGGAGGAGGAGCTGGGAGGTCAATGGGATTCCACGAGGTGGGATAGTATTTATATCAGAACACACAGGCTAGCCCCGGGGACAGTAATGTTAGAAAATAGCTATGTTTATGTTTATGTTTATTTTGAATTTGATATACCGCTCAGGCCAAAGGCATTAGAGCGGTTTACAATGCTATATCATTCAAGGAAATAAAAAGGAAAGGAACGCCATTTATATGATAGGACAGAATAGAGGACAGAGACAGTCAAAGAGAATATGAGAAGGAGAGGAACATGGAATAGCGAGTTATAAGCTGAGGTTGAGAATGTACTGGACTCCGGTGTGGCTTCATGCACTGTACCCGGGAAGTCCGGAGAGCTGTTGGAAGGGATGTGGGGCATGGGGGGACCTCCTGCATATGATTTGGAGCTGCCCCAGAGTACAAGGTTATTGGACAGCCGTGGAAAGTCTCACAGCGGATATAACTGGGGTACGGGTACAGTTTACACCGGCTATGGTAATATTGAATGAGGAGGTGGAGGGAGGGGGAGGAGGAGACTTGGGGAAGTTACAGGGATATTGTGTTATTGCTGCCAGGATGAGCCTTCTCCGGTGGTGGAAGAATACGGGGGTACCCCCAATAAAAGAGGTGGTGGGGAGAATGGAGCAGCTGTGGGGCTTTTGTGCGATAGAAGCACACAGAAAGCACACCCTCACAAAGTACAATAAGGTGTGGGAGCTGTATGTACAGTGGAGGGGGGAAGGGGTGGAATATTGGTGTGGGAAATCAGAAGGAGGAGGAGCAGCGAAGTAAAGAAAGTAGTATTTGGTTTGGTTCTTTACCTGCATAAAGATATTACTGTTGAAATGTATAAGAAGTTTATAATATACACAGGTCTGTTGCCTAATGAAAAATTAACACGATTAAAAGGATGATATAGTGCTATAGTGTTTGAGAATAGATAGGGGGGGAGGGAGGGTTGGGGGAAGTGGGATGGGTAGAGAGGGAGAGGAGGAGGGGGTGGGGGTTAAAGGGGGGAAGAAGAGGGGAAGAGGGGGGGAATGGGAATAAAAGGAAAAACAGAAAATATTTACTATGTTTAATATGTTTAATATGCGGCATAGGAGTATTGGGGGTTATGTGTACTATTTGTATTATTGGTATTATTACAGTTGGTGGCAGTTGGTTTGATGATGTATAGGATGGAAAAGTTTTGACAGACCGGGGACGGTCTTAAGTTGTGAGATGTATATTGATGCTGGAAACTTGAATAAAGAACAAATTACAAAAAAAAAAGACTTGGGGTATGTTTACTAAACTGCGATAACGGTACATAACGCGCGTTATGTAACGTTAACAATCGTTAGCGCATCATAACGCACGTTATGATGCGCTAACGATCGTTAATGTTACATAACGCGCGTTATGATGCTCTAACGATCGTAATGCTCCGCGGCGCGGTAAAACACCGCAGAAGGTGGAGAGAGAGCGGAGAGAAGGGGTCAGTGAGCGGGGAGAGGCTCCCTTCACACTAACGCGCTGATCTGAAGAGCTGAATCCAAACGCAATTGAAAACCTGCCGTTAAATGCACATTACAGGGGAGAGAAACCATTTCAGTGTCAGCAATGTACAGCCCAGGCAGGGAAACCAAACAAAAATGATAAGTGTGATACATGTGCACAGAACAAAAGGGCACATAAACACTGAAAATGACCCCAACAAACTGGAAAAAAACCATAACCAAGCTGGCCAATAGTGGTATAAATGATAAACAACACCCCCCCCCCCCCCCCCCCGAGTAAGCTCCATAGAACAGATATAAATCATGGAAGGGTCTATACTCCGTCCCCATACAAGGTGAATGAGCCCACAGTGAAATAGGGCTGCTCAGGGCTTTCCCCACCATCGGACAGGGTTCCTATGGCGTGCACATGTCCCGCAACATCAGGGCGGGCATGTCGGAACGGCAACTGGACAGATGCCGGAGAAGGGGATACAGAGGGCCGCAGGCGGCACATGCTATGGTGCAGCTGGGCCACAGTGCGGACTAGGGTGATGCCTAGTTAGCCCATACGAATGCTGAAACAGCAGAGCAGCCAGACAGCAACTGCTGAAGGCCCAACATGGGCACGAGTGTGTTTCCCACAGTGTCACAGGGGATAGTACCCAACAGCTACCCCCAAGGGCATGGAACATTGGCAGGCGGGGCTGAGGGGAGTGTGGACGTCTGTGCAGGCACCCCTACCCCAGAACCCGTACCATAGGCAGCCGCCTACCTGCACACTGGATGGCCTGAGACTGCGCACCACCAGCACCACCAGCAGAAGGGCATGTCAGCATGGTGGCTGAGGGATACTGGTGGTGGAGGGGGCAGTGGCAGCTGCCCAGAGCAGACCGTGGCCTAGCCCTGTGTAGGTGGGTGCCGTGTACTGCAACAGACGGGCCCTGTCTGACGAACAGTCATGGTATCACCAAGGAATGTACGGACTCTGTGACAACAAGGTGGTGCAGTGTACAAAACCAGTGTATTCAGAAGCAGAGGGTCACAGGTTCAAGTCCCAGCTGTGGTTCCTGCCAACCCAGTCCCCATATTTTACCCACTACTACAATGTGCTAATACAGACAGCACCTTTATTGCAGATGACGTAAACATGCCCAAGACACCTACATTTTACCCTACAGAGCACAGACACCATCAACATGCACATTACCTAGAGCAGAGCCTCCCAAATGCAGTCCTGGAGGGCCAAACATCATTCCGGTTCCATGCTGCCTCTGATAAAGATGCCTGTGCTGCATTTCTATGTGCCATCCCCATGGTATGCAGATGTATCTCATGCATATTCATGAGGGACAGCATGAAAACCCGAACAGTGTTTGACACACCAGGACTGGAGTTGGGAACCTCTGCCGTAAAGCAGCGGCCAACAGGGGCAGACACACCCGCACCCACAGGCCCCATTATCCAAAGCCTCCTGGAGAGGCAGGACTTTGGGCTCTGCGTGCATCTCCCAATACTAGCACTTGCATACCTTAGTAATGCCACCCTAAACCGGGGAATATGGTACACATCTATCAAAAGGTTGCTATGATTACTGGCAGATAGCAATTCCTAGGTTAAGTACAATTTTCTGAGTGAGCTGCATCATAGCAACCTTTCTGATGTCTGTGGAGTGTGCTGCAGGTCTTGTGTCTGACAGTGTTTACCAACCTGGGGAGTGACTCCTACAGTATTGCGTACCATAGCCATGCCTGCACTGTGCCCAGGACTGGTGTGGTGGCCTGGGCTGCCCAACACTTCTATAGTTGCACAATGCTGGCATAGGTGTGGGGAGTGTGTGTCTGTCTATCCAGTGTGTGGTGGCTGCCAACACCCTCCACAGCCCACACTGCTAGCACTGTTGCCAGTATTGGCCTGCCAATGTGCATAATGAGGAGCAAGGTACCGTGGGAATAGCCTGGATAGGGTGGCCTGGCCTGGATGCATCTGCACACGGCATAGGGCAATGGCTCGGACATTGTAGTGCCTGGCCACCACCTGCACGGACAGGGTGGCCATAGCATGTCCTGCTGGGAGGTCACTCTCACCCTGACTGAGCAGTGACCATGGCATGGCTAGGTTCCCCCATAGTGCTATATAGCATTTCTCTCATGTGATATTTATGGGTTTTCTTTTGGGGCCCAATCACTGACTTATCTGCTTGGTGTGTATGCTGACATCCCCGTTCTGGGTACATGCATCTCCTCCAGGACCATGCACTATGGACTAGCTGGCAGACTGTCTGCAGCTAGTATGTGTCTTGCTGGAACACCTTGCAGGGTGCAGCGGCTGGAGGCTTGCTGCTGGAGAATGTCAGATAATGATGGGGGGCAGCTGAGCATTTCCAGGCCTACCGTCTGTCTGCTATTGTGTTATGGATGTGTACCGCTCTGTCTGTTCACCAGCAGGACTGGGGTTGATGGTCCCCTCTACTGCTACCATTGCAGGGGGGTAGACTGTGGATCTATTGGTGGGTGATCCTGTTTCCCACCCTGAGCCCCAGAGGGTGGGTTGTGTGGTGGTACATGATCTGCCTATGGGTCCATACACCCCCCCCCCCCTTCACCTACAGCAGGTAACCATGGCACCAACACAGGATATGCACTATTCTGGGTGCATCATCGCCCATAAGGACTAGACATGACCGAGACATACAGCAGGACACAGATGTATCCTAGGTGTGTCTAACGGAACTACCTATCACACACTGCTGGGGACCTGCAGCATGGCGTATTTCAGCCATGAAAGGTGCTGTGGACCTGGTGCTGGGCGCCCCACCACAACCTCAGGGTGGGCACAGTACCCGCACAATGTGACTGTCTGTGGCTACTCTGTGGCAGTGCCACACACGGTCTGTTCCCGCTACCAGGCCGAGGTGCTGTGGGGGTGCATACCCAATCTTGTGCCCATCTCTCGACTGCTGATTTGCATGTGCAGTGCATCATGGGTACGGGTGGGTTAACCCTATCCTGGTAACCACAGCAGACAGTTTGTGTGGTGACGTGCAGTCCTTCTGCAGCCAGCCAGGGCTTTGTTCACAGCCTTATAAGGTGTCCTATAGGGGACATTATAGGATGCCTTGGCGGACAGTACACTTTATAATGTGCCCTATGGAGTGCGTTATGGGGTGCCTTATGCGGCACCTTAGGTTATGCCACCGTGAGGGTGTTTTTGCTGGCAGCACTAATTAAAATACACGTCAAATGCCTCAACAATCAGTACTTAAATGTAAAGGGTGCTGCCTCAGCCAGCCTTATACATTAGGCCCACTGGGGAATCAAACCCATGACCCCTGTACCATCAGTCAGTGTTGTAACCATTGTGCTACAGCTCTGTTGCTGTGCTTGTATGCCTGCGCGCCTTCTTAAGATTAACGCACGATAACGTGCCCTGTAGCGCTCGTTCATTTATGGCGCCTGGTAACGCGCGTTATTGGTAACGATGTACCGCCCATGTCCTTATTTGGGGTTTCTGTCTCTACCGCGGCTCCTAACACGAATCGCACTAACGCAGTTTAGTAAACATACCCCTTAGATTTTATTTTATTTATTTATTTATTTATCTATCTATCTATCTAATTTCTCTTCTATACCGCGCTATTCAATATCAGTGCGGTGTACATTTAACTGTGGCTTATACAATGCAGTCGTGACTGTATTGTATTTACAATAAAACAGGAAATATAACTTGGCTAGAAACTGGGATTTGGATATCCAGAAATGTGTAATCTGATATCCCAAATCACTGAGACGTCTCCAGAACCATTTCACATATTGCTTCTTAAGATGTCTTTGCTGCGGGGATGCCCAAATTGGCAGGAGGTGTGCTGGAGGCGTAGCCAGGGTGGGATGATGAACATAGATGTCCAAGATCGATCTCAAAAACCTTGAGGATATCCGCAACCTTGTCCAACTTTAGACTTGCGCCAGGCACGAATAAGCATCAGGAAAGTGCTCATTTGAGCTTGAAATCATCTGGAGAGTGTAGAGAAAATGGCATTCCACTATACACAATATGCTTCATAAATGCAATGTTATTGTTTGTGTAATTGCTAAAAATGTTCTCTGTTTGCAACACTGCTGGTCGTCCCTTAGACATCCCCATTCTTGGACACTGTGCTTGGGACATCCACATTTGTGAAATTGTTCCCGAACTTGGATGTCCCTGGCTCTTTTTTGGACATTTTGGTTTGAATGCCCCAGATTGCACTTAGACGGCCTTTGCAAAATGTGTCTTCATGGAATAAGTAAAATTCGCCATAAATTGATACTCGTATAGTTTCACATGGCACCATATATTGAGTGTGGCTCTCTGAGACTTCTTATGCACTGGAAGGCACTTCTGTGAAACAGAAGTGAATATTCCACAAGTTGTGGAATATATATTATCAGATTTTTGACCTTCTATGCAGCTCAAGAATTTTGCAGGATTGAGATCCCGTATGTTTTAGCAATATTCTGGGCTGGGATATGGGGTGTGTTATCTAGCAACTTTCAGTCTCATTATTAAAAGGAGCAAAACTCTGTTAAAATTGTTGAAACTTAATGGAGTATAATTATAGCAATTGTTCCTGGGGTCAGGAATTTTTTTTTTTACATATCCTAGACTGCAGCTCTCCTGCTAGAGTATTAATGTCCAGGAAATGCTTTCCCCTTTGTAATCATTATTTAATTGTGCAGGCAGACAGAGCCATTATACTGTCTCTTTCTCTATACATATTGGAAAGCAGCATTATGTAGCTGGTCTGGGAAGTAATATACTGTTTGCTAAAGGTAGAGGAGTTGATTTTGATTGGGTTAGAATCCCTTCTGAAGGGGGTGCCAGATAGGAAGCATGATGACACTCAGACTGAGCCTTATTTAAGATTTTTATTTTTTTACATAAACACAGAATGGGAAAGAGTCCCTTGTGATTAAAGTTTTGGAGTCATCTCAAGCTCTTTGCTAATGCTGCACTTGAAAATATGCCAGTCCACATTTCCTTTCTGGTGTCTACTTTTGACCTCTTTCTCTGAAAGAAAATCATATGGACTCTGGGCTTGGAAGGAAGCTTGGTGATGAACTGTTGACAGAAATTGGGAAATGGGAATTTCCATATCATCCTGCTCGACCAGTCCAGACAAGTGGGTTGTGTTCCCCTACCAGCAGATTGGTGGAGACAAAGAACCAATGAATAGCCCAGGTTCCAGTGACATTACTCCTATGCCTCTATTTGCCTCAGCCACCAGAGGTCCCTTCAGTATTTCTTTGTCTCCAGCAGATGGTGGATGAATTTTCTCCTGTCTGTAGAAAATTTGAGGATTGAGAGGAAAAGAGATTGATTAAATGCTCGTGAACGACCACCTTGTGTACAGAAAGGTGACTCACTTGAGCACGACGTGGGAGGCTCCACTAGATTGCAATGTGTTTGGTAGCCATAAGAGAAGGGAAAATTTTGTTCAGCATCATGATAAGGTTGGAAGGATCTGGAAGGGTGCAGAACCTCACATAACCTCAGCACCCCCTCACTCCTCCTCTGTCCCCCCTGCTCTGTTCCAAAGATCACAGAAGGTTCTCAGAGGGATCTGCCTACCAGCCACCTTAAACACAGTGCTGCAAAGCCAGTGAAACGATTTCAGGGGAGTAGAGCTGAGCTCGGCACAGATTCTCTGCCTGGGGCTCTCAGGAGTGAATACCAAGTCTTGCCATCATTGTCCTTTTGGGGACTCCCAATTCCGTCTTCTTGGGACGCAATTCAGGGTGGACTGCTGGTGACTGTTGGTGCAGTATGGGGGTTTCCTGAAGTTTTCTGTATGCGTTAGTAACATTTTTACCAATTGTGTGCCTGGTGGTCATGTGGTCTTAATGCGCGGTCCACCCAAGTGCTCCAATGCGCACACCTTCCCTGACGCCTAGAGTGCATGTAAGGTTAAAGCGCAGTTAACACATGATTGTGGGCCGACACAGCCCAAGTGCACGCTGTGGTGACTATTGCCCTAACTCTTTCTCTTCTTCCAGAAAGCAATGTTTGACCTGTGTCAAGCAAGGTGTCTCATTCCCAGATTTTGGGCACTGCTTTTCCTGCATGGCAGCTTCTGAGTGGCCCCTCTCAGCTAGAGGATGCACTTAGTCCAACCTTGCCTGCCTCAGGGCAAGATGTGATGGATGGTGCTATGACTGAGGACATTTAGCCGGCCGGAGGCTCCGGTGACTGTTCTGTGAGCCACTCATCATCCTCTAGGGAGTCTTTGGCGGCTGCTGTGTCCCCTGGTGTTGGGGAGTCATGTCAGAGTTTCTGGACTCTGGATTGTCATCCCTGAAATTCTTTTCCTTTTTGCAACAGGCCTGGTCCTTCTGACGTGAAAATTCAGACCCTGCAGCCTCTGGGTGTCCCTGGGCACAGTCCCATGGGGGGCAGGCTGAAAGTGGAAGCCCTTTTGGTTACCTTTGGCTAAGCATCCTTGGCGAGGGGAGCTCCCTAGAGATGGGGAACAGCTGGGAGCTGAATATGATTTGGAATCAGATGATTCAGTACTGGGCTCTGATGTGGATGAGGAAGTGCTCTCACCTTCAGAAGATTATGCAGAGGCCGGCATGATCCATCTATTCCAGAAGGAGGAACTGCCAGAGTCTGCTCCGCCTTGAACTTACAGTAACAGATGCTTCTGGCACGGAATAGGAGCTGAAGATACACCCGCTCCTTCACGGGGTGTGAAAATCCACCACTGTCTTCCTGTTCCCAGATGTGATCAAGGATATGATCTGGTCCATTCTCCTGACTCCCTACCTAAAGGGTTAAGGGTGTGTAATTAGTTCTATGCTCTCCCGGAGGAAGAGTGCGTCGAGTGGTTTGGCATTCCCAAGGTGGGTGCACAGGTTATGGCAGTTACCAGACGGACCACCATTCCTGTGGAAGGTGGGTCAGCCTTAAAGGATTTTCTGGATCATAAGGTGAGTAGTTCCTTGCTGAGGAGCCAGTTCAGTGTGGTGGTGACTGTTCTGCAGCTGGCAGTATATACCAGCTTGACATCTTGAGCCCTGCTCCAGTGGATTCATTCTCTTTTGCCGGATGATACTACACCTCTTTTAGAGTCAGCTATGGCCTTTTTTTCTGATATCATGTATGACCTGGTACATTTGGCGGCCAGGGATGGTGTCCTGATGACATTATGGTGTTGGATTTGGCTCAGGCACTGGGCAGTTGACCAGCTGGCTTTTAAGGGGAAGCTTCTGTTTGGAGCTGATTTGGAGACGCTGGTGAAAGACCTGAATGAGACAAAATCTTACTGCCTTCTGAAAGACAGGTTCAAGGGGCTTGTGAAGCAGGTTGGTGCCCTGTTCTTGTCAGCCCCCAACTGTCCATCAAGGGCATACTGGCCGGATTCCTGGGGATCTTGGGGCTCTCATCATTACTGATCTGGAAAACTTTTCTTCCCCTCTTCTTCCAGGCCTCGGGTTCATTCTCAGTTCTCTCATGGAGTGTGTGGGCCCAGGGACTTGATCCCCTTCAGAGGAAGACCTTCCTGGGTTGCACAATGGAAGTTTGGGCGCCCATTCCCTGGTTCCTCAGGTGGCTTTGCCTTTTCTTTCAGGAATGAGCCTGGGTTACCAAGGATCATTGGGTGCTAGACACCATTCAGTTCAGCTGTGTCCTGGAATGCAAAGAGCTGATTCCGGATGCTTTTGTCATTTCCCATTGTGGGTCTGCATTCAGAAGTGCCACTGTGCAAACCACCTTGGACAGGTTGCTATGCCTGAAGGCAGTGGTGCCCATCTCCCCAAATGAGCAGGGCAAGGGCATATACTCCCATCTATTCCGTGGTGCCAAAAAAGGACAGTTCCTTCCGGCACATTCTGGACCTCAAGGGGGTGAACAAGCATTTGCGTGTCCTCCGCTTCTGGATGGAAACCTTGGGCTCTGTGATTCAAGCAGTGCGCTGAAGGGAGTTCTTGGCTTCGCTGTATCTGACCGAGGTGTATTTTCGTATCATGATCCTGGCGGATCAGCAAAAGTATCTGCGTTTTGCCTTGCCTGGCTCTCACTGTCAGTTCGCTGTCCTCCCTTTTGGGCTATCTACTTCCCCAAGGACATTCTCTCAGGGCCGGCCCGTCCATTGTGCGAGAATGTTGTTCGCACAGGGCCCCGTGCCAACAACATCCTGCATTGAATGGCAGGCAGGGCGGCTTTAGAGGGAGCTGGAGAGGTCCCGGCTCACCTCTAACAGCTGCCGAAGTGAAGTGCATCTTTTTTCCTTTACTTCGGCAGCTGTACTGAAGTTTAGAATGCTGCCGCGCTGAGGTCAAAGGGGACTTCCTATTTCCCGGCACTCGGTGCGGCAGCGTTCTAAACTTCAGTACAGCTGCTGAAGTGAAGGAAAAAGACGCGCTTCACTTTGGCAGCTGTTAGAGGTGAGCTGGGGTCTCTCCGGCTCCCTTTAAAACATTTTAGATAGCCATGGGGCTCTTAGGGAGAGGAGGGGGGGGGGACTTGGACTGGAAATGGGATGGAGGGGAGGAGCTAGGACTGGAAATGGGCCGTGGAGAGGGGGCTTGAACTGGAAATAGCTGATGGGGAAGGAGGCTTGGACTGGAAATGGGCTGTGGGGGGGAGCTAGGACTGGAAATGGGCTGAGTGGAGGGGGGCTTGAACTGGAAATGGGATGACTGGGGGGGGGGTAGGACTGAAAATGGGCTGATGGAGAGACTAGGATAGGACTGGAAATGGGCTGATGGGGGGGCCTGGATAGGACTGGAAATGGATGGGGAAATTAGGGCTGGAAATGGGCTGATGGTGGGGCTAGGATAGGACTGGAAATGGGCTGATGGGGGCTAGGGTTGGAAATGGGCTGATGGGAGGGCTTGGATAGGACTGGAAATGGATGGGGTGCTAGGACTGGAAATGGGCTGATTGGGGAGGGCTTGGATAGGACTGGAAATGGATGGGGTGCTAGGACTGGAAATGGGCTGATAGGGTGCTAGGGTTGGAAATGGGCTGATGGTGGGGCTAGGATAGGACTGGAAATGGGCTGATGGTGGGGCTAGGATAGGATTGGAAATAGGCTGATGCGTGGACTAGAAGGGAGCGGATGCTGGGTGGTGCTGGAACTAGAAGGGAGCTGATGTTGGGGGAGGACTAGAATGGGATGGGGCTGGGAGAGTGAAATGGAGTGGGGAAAAAATATTTTGTGTGGGAGGGAAGAAAAATCTACGACTGGCCGGGTATTGGGAGAGTAAGTGGGGATTGAGGATGGAGGGGTAAAATTTGAGTGGATGAAAAAGGAATAAAGAAAGAGATGGAGGGAAAAGCAAAAGGAGAAAGATCAGTATGTTAAAGCAGATATATAGAGAGAATGGAAAAAACCTAGAAGAGAGAAGAAAAGACAAATGGACAGCAGATAATGGAGAGATAGCAGAAGACAAGAAGAAACTAGAAGAAAGTGACTGGAGCAATTGCAAGTGAAAAATAAAATGCACGAACAACAAAAGTTAGGCGGTTGGCACTGGAGTATAGTAATGTAGAAATCCTTTTAGTCTGTCTTTATCCATGCATTCATTAAGAGGCGTGTTTACTAAAAGTTAGTGCATGTTAACATTATGCAAATATTTATGGAAATGAGGCCCCTTATGCAAACGAGGCCCTGCACCGAGTCTCCGCACATGGCCCCGCACCCCCCTTGAGCTGACCGTCTCCAAGGTCATGGTGGTGGCAGCTGTGGCACCAAGGGATCTGAGTAAATCCCTATCTGGACCACTGGCTCATTCAAGTCCGTTCCTTTTCAGAAGCAGTTTGAGTGGCATCTGGAGTGGTGTCCTTTTTTGGAAAGCCTCGGTTAGGTGATCAATCAGGAAAAGAGCCAGCTGGTGCCTTCCCAGTCCCTGGAGCTTCTGGGAGCACGTTTCGACACTTGAGTGAGCAGAATTTTCTTGCCAGAGGATAAAATCAAAAGTTTGTTGGATTGCCTGATGCTGTTCTATGTGCAGCAGGCTCCCAGAGTCTGGGTTTCCTTAAGCTCCTCAGATTGATGGTGGCGGCCATAGAGATTGTGCTGTGGGCGCATGCTCACATGTGACTGCTCCAGCAGTTCTTGTTCACTTGGTGGTCCCAAAGTTCTCAGGAGTTCAAGTGCAGATTTCCACGTTGATGGTGAAGGCCAGCCAGCAGTGTTGGCAGCAGCCCTGCCATCTGAGGAAGGGGCGTACTGCTGGACAAAGTTACCCCAGTTAAATCCAAGTTTTAATTCCTGGTTCACTGTAAATACCATGCGGACCCTCTGCATAGTATATTGTTTCTGTTGAATGTACACCGCACTGATATGAATAGCGCGGTATATAAGAGAAGTTAAATAAAAATAAAATAAATAAAAATAAAAATAACTCCTGGATCCTGCTGACGGCGGATGCCAGTCTCTCGAGCTGGGGAGCCCATTGCCAAGACCGTACGTCCCAGGGCCATTGGAACCACAGGGAAATGGTGTGGCCCATCGGCCGCCTCGAGGCGAGGGCCATCAGTTTGGCCGTTCTACGTTTCTGGCCCCTGGTCGAGGGCTGGGCTGTTTGAGTGTTTTCAGACAATGCCACAGTGGTGGCTTATGTCAATCCGCAGGGCAGCATGAGGAGCACTGGGGTAGCTCTGGAGATGGCTGTCCTGTTTGCTTGGGTTGAGAAGAATCTCCTAGCCTTGTCAGTCCAGCACATTGGACAGTGTGGAAGCCGACATCCTCAGTCGACACTTTCTGGATCCTGGAGAGTGGGAGTTGAGTAATGAGGTGTTTCAGTTGATTCTTGTAGCGCTGGGATTGCCCAGAATGGATCTGTTTCATTGCCAAAGTTTGCTGCTTCGTCGCTCACCACATGGAGACTGGGTCCGGGGGCATCGATGGTCAAGTCAGGCTGCTATACGTGTTTCCTTCGTAGCTCTTGGTGGGCGTATGATTCGACGTATAGAATGCCATCAGGGCAGGATTGTTCTGGTGGCGCCAGATTGGCCTTGGAGATCATGGTTCAGAGACCTGATGCAGCTTCTGCAGGCGCCTTCTCTTCGGTTGCCTCTGTCTCAGAGTCTATTGCGGCAGAGACTGATTGTCCTGGAAGACCCAGCTCCCTTCTCGCATATGACATAGCTTTTAAAAGGAGACTGCTAGTGCATAAGAGCTACTCTCTAGCAATGGTCATTACATTGCTCAGTGCCTGGAGGTGGTTTATCAACAAGCATATGTACGGATATGGTGCTTCTTTGAGTGCTGGTACGGTGTGTGGCATTTGGTTCCTGAGGCATCCAAGATGTCCTCCTGGTTAGCCTTTCTACAGGATGGCCTAGAGAAGGGCCTATCTCCAGGAACAAGCAGGAATGAGTCCTCACATATGGGTACGTCGGAACCGACGGAGCCTGCGCGGGAAAGCTCCCCAGCTTCCCAGAAAGGAAAGCTTTTGGGGCCTCCCACAGCGCATGCGCGCTGCCTTCCCGCCTTCCTGACCAACTCTCCTCAGTTCTTCTTTTTCCGCGGAGCCAGCAGGTCGTGTTCCTGTCACCGCTGAAGAAATTATTATTTTAATTTGTTTCTTTGACCGCGTGTCTGCCTTCCCCGATTCCGGACCGGTACCGCCGGTCTTTTTTCCTTTATTTCTTTAAAAAAAAAATAATAATAATTACTTTTTCCCCACTTGGTGTGTTTGTTCTGTGAGGCCTCTAGGCCTTCTCAGATTCTCCCTCATGGAGAAACCAGCCTCTGGTTTTAAAAAATGCACCAAGTGTACCAGTACTATTTCAGTCACAGATACCCATGAATGGTGTCTTAAATGTTTGGGGCCTGACCATTCCATTCCAGATTGTCCATCCTGCTCTCTGATGTCCAAACGTGGCTTACAGAACAGAGCAGCCAAGTTTCATATGCTGTTTTCTACGGATACTCCAGCATCAACATCCTCCAGGTCTTCCTCTCCTGATGGATCTCAGGTAACCAAATATTCTTCAGGCAGGTCCTCAAAGGGCAAATCTCCCTCTAAGCAGCGAGAGGCCCTTGGGTTTGACCCTGAGGACCCTGCCCCAGCCAAACAACCCCGGCGGGAAGCTCCGGCTTCCAAAGCTCCTCCTATGGGGTTACAGGTTGACATCGATGGCACGGCCTCGACCGATCACCTGTTAGACTGCTCTGGGGTACCGGCCAACACCGGTACCGACATCCAGGCAGTTGTGGCGTCTATGGGTACTACTGTACAATCCATGCAGCAAGCCATACTGGCTTTCATTAACGCTGCAACGCCCTCGGTACCTTAACAATCGGTTCCGACTCCGGTTCCGGTACCACAACCGATACCGGTACCCAGAGCATCTACTTCCAGTAGCATGCCGGTTCCGGTCTCCGGTTCCGGAGGTTTTCTCGATACCGATCCGGTTCCCGGTACGCCCGATGTCGATACCGGTCGGTATGCGTATCGATCTCTGGAAGCTAATAAGCGGTACTTTGAATCTTCTGAGGATTCTGATACCTCAGATGATTCTGCTGATGTCTCTTTTACTCTTCCTGAGGAGCCCTCTTCTCCAAAAAGGAGAATGTCTCCTCCAGAGGATTTGTCCTTTCAAGACTTCATTATTGAAGTAGCTAAAGGACTCTCCATTTCTGTAACCTCTGAAAAGGAACCTAGAGCAAAAAAATTAGATATTTTAGGATACTCTAAGGTTCCCAAAGAGGCAGCCACCTTACCCATACATGAAATTCTTCAAGAACACATGATGGACTTGTGGGAGGCTCCTCTCACCCTTTCTCCACATTCTCGACATTTGGATACCATGTATCGGGTTCCTCCTTCTTCTGGTTTTCAAAAAACTCAGCTCCCTCACCACTCTATTGTGGTGAAGTCTGCTATGAAAAAGATAAAGAGTACCAAAAGGCACTCTTCTACCCCTCCAGGAAGAGAATGTAGGACTCTGGATGCTTTTGGTAGAAAAATCTTCCAAGTTAGCATGCTTATTGCCAGAATCAATTCATACAGCCTCTATATGGGCATGTTTTTGAAAGAGATTGCACTGAAGATACGTCATTTTCTCCCCTTTATCCCAGAGGATAGAAAGGAGGAGTTCCTTCTTTTGCTAAAGCATACTCAAGATGTTTCAAAGTTCTCCAACAGAGCAGCCTTTGACTCTTTTGAGGGAGCTAGCAGAGCCTCGGGCATTGCCATAGCTGCTCGCAGACTTGCTTGGCTCCAGGCCTCTGATTTGGAACCCTGGGTACAAGATGGCTTGGGCAATCTGCCCTGTAGAGGTGAAAATCTGTTTGGCAAGGAGTGGCAAATCAAAGCCACTCAAATGGATGCAGAGAATGCTGCTTTAGATAGACTTTCTAAGTCTACCTCTACCCCTGCCAAGAAAAAACCTTTTAAGAAGCCTTTCTATAAAAAGACCAGATTTTCCACAAATACTGGCCAGCAATCTTCCCAAGTTCGCTTTGCTCCTAAGCGTCAGCAATCTAAACAGGCCAGAACAAAGTCTACAGGGGCTGCTACAGTCCAGCAGTCCCAACCCCCTCAGAGTTTTTGACTTGATTCTAGAGAACTTAACCTTTCTGGCTCTGCAACAACCAGAGCCTCTCACCATTCCAGGAAGGTTAACTCATTTTGCTCCCAGATGGGAACAAATCACATCAGAACAGTGGACCCTTTCTATCATCAGAGAGGGCTACAAACTACATTTCTCCAGCCTTCCTCCCCATACCATGGTGAGACAATTCAATTCTCCCCCATCTCTCCTGTACCTGTTGGGTCAGGAGGTGACCACCCTTCTTGCCCAAAGGGCAATAGAAGAGGTTCCTCTTCTTCAACAGGGGTCAGGGTTTTACTCCCCTTATTTTCTCATCCCCAAGAAAACAGGAGGGCACAGACCCATTCTAGATCTGAGAGAATTGAACAAATTTCTATACAAGGAGAAATTCAAGATGCTCTCTTTAGGTACTCTCCTTCCATACCTACAGAGTCAGGATTGGCTTTGTTCTCTAGATCTAAAGGATGCGTACACACATATACTCATCCATCCATCCCACAGAAAATTTCTATGATTTCTGTTCCAGGGAAAACATTTCCAATACAGAGTATGCCCCTTCGGTCTAGCCTCTGCTCCAAGAGTGTTCACCAAATGCATGTCAATAGTGGCTGCATTTCTACGCACTCTGGGAATATTTGTCTTCCCATACCTGGACGACTGGCTCATCCGAGCTCCATCTCAGTCCGAGGCTCAGACTTCCCTGGACCACACCAGACGCATACTGCACTATCTGGGACTCGTCATCAATCTGCCAAAGTCTCAACTCACCCCTACTCAGTCCCTAGAATTCATAGGGGCCTGGCTAGATACCACCACTGCAAGGGCCTATCTTCCTCAGGCCCGTTGCCACCGTCTAGTGCACTTGGCCTCTCAAATTCAGTCCAGAAGCCACTTGACTGCCAGGGAGATGCTACAACTGCTAGGCCACATGGCATCCACAGTTCATGTGGTGCCTTATGCTCGCCTACATATGAGAGCAGCTCAATGGACTTTGTCCACCCAGTGGACCCAAGCATCAGGAGCTCTCTCAGACCAAATAGCAATCTCAAAACGTCTTTTTGGTCTCTCCAAAGGTGGATATCCACTCAAAATCTGTTGTTGGGGGCCCCCTTCCAACCTTTGTTACCCCAAGCAACTCTCACTACAGATGCCTTCCAAACAGGTTGGGGAGCTCATCTCCAAGACCTCTCCACTCAGGGCACTTGGTCTCCACAGGAGACCACCCTTCATATCAACCTTTTGGAGCTGTGAGCAATTTTCCTTGCTCTCAAGGTCTTTCATACCCTCCTCATCAACATGACAGTCCTTGTTCATACCGACAATCAAGTAGCCATGTTCTACATAAACAAACAAGGAGGGACTGGCTCTCTGTCGCTTTGCAACGAAGCTCTAAAATTGTGGGCCTTCGCCAGAGAGCATCAAATCCATCTCCTGGCAGTATAACTCCCAGGAATCCAAAACTCTTGGGCAGACAGACTCAGTCGAGTTCTGCTTCCACACGAATGGTCCCTGCACATGGATCAGGTACTCAGAATCTTTCAGAAATGGGGAACCCCGGACATAGACCTGTTTGCAAGTCCGTGCAATGCCAATTTTCCCCGGTTCTGTTCCAGAATTCCGTGTCAGGGAGCTCAGGCCAAGGATGCCTTCCTCCTTCATTGGGGTCAGGCCTTCCTGTATGCCTTTCCACCCATTCCTTTGATTCCCAAGACTCTATTCAAACTTCAGAGGGATCAAGGATCTATGATCCTCATAGCTCCACGCTGGCCACGCCAAGTGTGGTACCCTCTACTTCTGCATCTCTCCCAGGCACCCTCCCTGGATCTGGGAGCTGCTCCAGACCTTCTGTCTCAAGAGGAGGGGACTTTGTGGCACCCAAACCCCAAGTCCCTTCACCTCAGAGCTTGGTTACTGAAGGCCTAGACCTTCAAGACTTCAATCTTTCTCAACAGGTGAAGGATATCCTCCATGCCTCTAGGAAACCTTCCACCAGGCGTTCTTATGCTTTTAAATGGAAAAGATTTTCCATTTGGTGTGCTGAAAAGGGTCTTAACCCTCTAGCACTACCTTTGAATTCTTTACTCGAATATCTCCTGCATCTTTCCAATGCAGGACTTAAAACAAATTCTGTAAGGGTCCATTTGAATGCTTTTGCAGCATCTCTTCAGCCTATCAATGGACAGCCTGTTTCCTCTCATCCTCTTATTGCAAGATTTATGAGAGGTCTAACTTTAACTAAACCTCCCATTCGGCCTCCTCCGGTGGCATGGGACTTAAACGTGGTTCTTGGTCAGCTTATGAAGCCACCCTTTGAACCCTTAGCCACTACCTCCTTGAAATTTCTTTCCTGGAAAGTCATTTTCCTTATTGCAATCACTTCTGCTCGCCGCAACAGTGAACTGCAGGCTTTAGTGGCTAATCCACCTTATACAAGGTTCCATCATGATAAGGTAGTCCTTAGGACAAATCCTCACTTTATGCCTAAAGTGGTCTCACCTTTTCATCTTAATCAAGAGGTATATCTACCTGTCTTTTTTCCAGCTCCTCATGCATCCAGTGCAGAGAGGAACCTACATACGTTAGATTGTAAAAGAGCTCTTGCCTTTTACATCCACAGGACACAGCAACATCGAAAGTCTTCTCAGCTTTTTGTTGCTTTTGATCCTTCTCATTTAGGACTTCCAGTCTCAAAAAGAACACTGTCCAATTGGATTGCTCAGTGTATTTCTTTTGCTTACCAGAGTAAGAACCTTTCTCTGGAAGGCCATGTCACAGCTCACAATGTGAGAGCCATGGCCACATCTATGGCTCATCTTCATTCTGTATCCATCGACCAGATCTGCGAGCAGCCACCTGGGCCTCGGTTCATACCTTCACAGCCCATTACTGCTTGGACAAGGACTCCCGCCAGGATGCCTTGTTTGGTCAGGCTGTCCTCAGACACCTGTTCCATTCTTAAACAACTCCTGCCCACCTTCCCTGAATGGATGCCTGAGATCCATAGGAAGATGAGGAACCCTTGGAGGGGGATCTCTCCGGCATCTTAGCTAGGGAGTCCCCATATGTGAGGACTCATTCCTGCTTGTTCCTGGAGATAGCACAGTTACTTACCTGTAACAGGTGATCTCTGGGAACAGCAGGAATTAGTCCTCACAACCCACCCACCTCCCCTGGGAGTTGTATCTCTCTCTCTCTTTCCTTTCCTCTCTCTATTGTCTCAGCTTTAAACTCGAACTGAGGAGAGTTGGTCAGGAAGGCGGGAAGGCAGCGCGCATGCGCTGTGGGAGGCCCCAAAAGATTTCCTTTCTGGGAAGCTGGGGAGCTTTCCCGCGCAGGCTCCGTCGGTTCCGACGTACCCATATGTGAGGACTAATTCCTGCTGTTCCCAGAGATCACCTGTTACAGGTAAGTAACTGTGCTTTCCCTTAGCTCCCTAAAAGTTCAAGTGGCAGCTCTGGCCTATTTCCGCAGTCCGGTAGTGGCAAGGTTCTGGCCTTGCACTCGGACATCTCGTGTTTTCTCCAGGGGATTCAGCATCTGAGTCCTCCCCTCCGGTCTATGATCCACACCCTGCAGCATTTGGGATTTGTCATCAACTACGCCAAGTCCAGTCTCTCTGCATTTCAAACCCTGGAGTTCATAGGAGCCCAGCTGGACACTCCTATGAACTCCAGGGTGAAAAAGGCCCACTGTCTGGCACCGTTGGCAAAGGAGATGCAAGGCTGCTGGTCAGTGTCAGCTTGGCTGATCTTCCGTCTGTTAGGCCACATGGCCTCAACGGTTCACGTTACACCTTTTGGCTTGCCTGCACATGTGAGCGGCCCAGTGGTGCCTCAGATCCCAATGGACGCAAGCCACAGGCAGGCTGAGGGATGGGGTGAGGGTCACTATCGGTTGGCGGCTTCTTTCACCTTGTGGCAGTTCTGGCATTACCTCAGGGCAGGGATGCTCTTCCAGGCACCAACACCTCAGAGGGTCCTCACAACAGACCCCTCCCTCATGGGCTGGGGCGCACATTGCGAGGGCCAGTGCACCCAAGGCAGCTAGTCCCCAGAGGAATCCATCCTGTAAATTAACCTTCTCGAGCTCAGGGCTATCTTCCTGGCCCTACAGGCGTCTGCCACCTCCTGAGCAACCTCCCGTTCCTCATACAGACAATCAGGTTGCCATGTTCTATGTGAACAAGCGAGGAGGCAGAGGCTCTTACTCCCTCTTTCAGGAGGCAGTGGTCCTCCACTCCTTTGCAGTGCGCAGAGGCATGCTCCTGAGGGCAGTGTACCTTCCGGGCTAGGACAACCACCTGGCAGACAAGCTCAGCAGGGTCCTGGGGCAGACCCTGGCTGGACCTGTTCACTTCCCTGGACAATGCACAGCTGCCGAAATTTTGCTCTCCTCAGCCACACCACAGAAGGGTGGAAGCAGATGCATTCCTGATCTCATGGTCACAGGGTCTGCTTTATGCATTCCCACCAACCCCTCTGATAGCCATGTGCCTTTTCAAGATCCAGAGCAAACACACTTTAGTAATCCTGATTGCTTCCAGGTGGCCAAGCAGCTCTGGTTTTCCCTGCTGCTCTCCCTGTCAGTGGCAACCCCAGTACCTCTGGGCCGGGACTCGGACCTCCTATCACAGGAGGGGGGGGGGGGCTCCCTGCTACACCCCTACCTGGGGGTCCCTAAGGCTGATAGCGTGGCTGCTGAAAGGGAGCACTGGCCCCTTTTCAACCTCCCAGGTGAGGTCGAGAAGATCCTCCTGGCCTCCCGGAAGCCATTCCCCAGAAAGGCTTACGCCTTCAAGTGGAGAAGATTCTCACTCTGGTGTGCAGAGAGGAATGAGAATCCATTCTCCTGTCATCTACAGCTCGTGCTCCAGTACCTACTGCATCCCTCGCACCACGGTTGAAATCTAATTCGGTGAGGGTGCATCTCAGCACCATAGCTGCTAATCATCACCCTGTAGAGGGAAAACCCCTCTCCAGCCCAGCCCCTGGTCTTCAGGTTCCTCAGAAGCCTTCTGCTATCCAGGCTCCCCTCTATGCCCCCCTGCAGCAGAGTGGAACCTCAATGTGGTGCTCTCACAGCTCACCAGGCCACCATTTGAGCCTTTGGCAACTTGCCACCTGTGGTATCTATCCTGGAAGGTGGCCTTACTGGTGGCCTTGATGTCCGCTCATAGAGTAAGGGAGCTAGAGGCCCTGGTGGCGGGCCTGCCTTATACCAGGTTCTATATGAACAGAGTTGTGCTTCACATGCACCCCAAGTAAGTTCCTCCCGAAGGTGATATCTGCTTTTCACCTCAGTTAGGAGGTAGTTCTTCCAGCATTCTTCCTAAGGCCTCATACCAGCAAGGAGAAGTTGGTCTTGCATACGTTGGATTGTAAGAGGGTCCTGTCATAGAAACATAGAAATATGATGACAGAAAAAGACCACATGGCCTATCTAGTCTGTCCTTCCATATCAGCAACTACAACAGTCCCCTTTTTACCTTTAGAGATTCTCTGTGTTTGTCCCATGCTTTTTTGAATTCAGTTACTGTCCTCATCTCTACCACCTCCACTGGGAGACTATTCCACGGATTCACTACTCTTTCCGTAAAGAAATATTTCCGCATATCACTCCTGAATCTATCTCCCTTCACCCTCATCCCATGTCCCCTCGTAGCAGAACTTGCTTTCAATTGAAAGAGGCTCTCTCCCTGAACATTTATGCCACAGAGGTATTTAAACATCTCAATCATATCACCTCTATCCCGCCTTTCCTCTAAGGTGTACATATTAAGATCCTTCAGTCTGTCCTCATATGCTTTATAATGAAGACCACTAATCATTTTAGTAGCCACCCTCTGCACCGACTCCATCCTGTTCACATCCTTTTGAAGGTGCGGTCTCCAGAATTGCACACTATACTCCAAATGAGGTGCACCAAAGACTTATAAAGAAGCATTATCACCTCCTTTTTTCTGCTAGCCATTCCTCTCTGTATGCACCCAAGCATCCTTCTAGCTTTTGCCGTCGCCTTTTCTACCTGTTTAGCTACTTTAAGATCATCAGACACAACCACGCCTAGATCCCGTTCTTCTTTAGTGGACAAAAGTACTTCACCCCCTATACTATATTGCTCCCTTGGATTGCTGCAGCCCAAATGCATGACCTTACATTTTTTAACATTAAATCCCAGCTGCCAAATTCTAGACCATTCTTCAAGCTTAGCTAGATCCCTCGTCATGTTATCTACCCCTTCCTGGGTGTCAACTCTATTGCAGATTTTGGTATCATCCGCAAAGAGGCAAACCTTACCTGAAAGCCCTTCCGCTATATCACTAACAAAGATGTTAAAAAGAATCGGACCAAGGACAGATCCCTGGGGCACACCACTGATAACATCCTTCTCCTCAGAGTGAGCTCCATTTACTTGTATTCTTTGTCGCCTCCCACCCAACCAATTTCTAATCCAAGCAGTAACTTTAGGGTCCATCCCTAGGGTGCTCAGTTTGTTTATAAGTCGCCTGTGAGGAACAGTGTCAAAGGCTTTACTGAAATCTAAATACACCACATCTAGGGCTCTCCCTCGGTCCAACTCCCTGGTCACCCAGTCAAAGAAATCAATCAGATTTGTCTGACTAGACCTGCCTCTAGTGAATCCATGCTGCCTCGGATCCTGTAATCCGCTGGACTCCAGAAACCTCACTATTTTCTCTTTCAGCAGCGTTTCCAATAATTTACTCACCACCGAAGTTAAACTAACCGGCCTGTAGTTTTCAACCATATCCTTACTTCCGCTTTTGTGTAAAGGCACCACATGAGCCTCTCTCCAGTCCTTTGGCACTACTCCCGACTCCAATGAGGCATTGAAAAGGTCAGTCAGTACAGCTGCTAGAATGTCCCCAAGTTCCCTCAGTATTCTCGGGTGTATCCCATCTGGTCCCATCGCTTTGTCTACTTTAAGTTGAAATAGTTTCTCACGAACACAGTCTTTTGAAAATTGTTCAAGATGTCCTTTGCTTCTGTTCCTATTTGTGGGTGTTTTCTGAGGTCCTGCTCCTGGTTCTTTATCTGTGAACACAGAACAAAAATATTTGTTAAGCAATTCCGCTTTATCCTTATCAGCTTCTACATATTCCTCTCCTGCACCCTTGAGTCTGACAATACCACTCTTGCCCTTCCTCGTCTCACTAATATATCTGAAAAATGTCTTATCCCCCCATTTTATTGCATTGGCTATTTCCTCCTCCTTTTGAAACTTTGCCTACTTGACTACTTTGCTAGCTTCTCTAAGTTTTTCCAAATACAGATGCCTGTCTTCCTCTCTCTGTGATCTCTTGTATTTCATGAAGGCCTCCCTCTTTTTCTTCACTTTTTTCAGCTACTTCTTTCGAAAACCATAGCGGTCTCCTTTTCCTTTTACCTTTATTTACCATTTTAACAAAAAGGTTGGTTGCCCTTAAAATATCCCCTTTCAGTTTTTCCCACTGTTTTTCTACATCCCTCAGCTATTCCCATCCAACTAACGACTCCCTGAGGTATTGGCCCATCTTCGCAAAGTTAGTCTTCCTAAAGTCTAAGATCCTCGCCTTTGAATGGATTCTAACAGCCCTAGTCCTAATACTGAACCACACCATCTGGTGATCACTGGATGCAAAATGATCTCCTACTACAACATCAGAAACACTTTCACCATTGGTAAGCACCAAGTCCAGTATGGCCCCTTCACGTGTGGGGTCTGTTACCAATTGCCTGAATAGTTCTCCCTGTAGAGAATCCAGGATCTCCTTACTTCTAGATGATACTGCAGAAGGAATGTGCCAATCAACATTTGGCATATTGAAATCTCCTATCAGTAGCACTTCCCCTTTCCTAGCAATGCTGCGCATGTCTTCAATTAACTCTCTGTCCACCTCTTCCTCTTGTAAGGGAGGTCTGTATATCACACCAATGTAAACAGATTTCTCTTTCCCTCTTTCTGGTTTAACCCACAATGCCTCCCCTCTCCCTTTTAAGCTCTGTAATTGCAAAGCTTTAATAGTAGTTTTTACATATAGTGCCACTCCTCCTCCCCTACTTCCTACCCTGTCCTTTCTGAATAAAGTATAGCCAGGTATATTTATAACCCAATCATGGTTTTCTGTGAACCATGTTTCTGTAGCTGCCACTAAATCGAAGTCAACCACTCCCACCAAAGCTTCAACATCAGGGATCTTATTTCCTATGCTACGGGCATTTATACACACTGCTTTCCATATGTTACCCCTGTTACCCATTTCCATAAAGTTATTTAATGTATCACCTACCTGGGGGCTTTCACTTACCTGGGGGCTTTCTTCACCCATCCCCAAATAATCTAGTTTAAAGCCCTCTGTCCTTTTATCTGTAGAGGACCAAGGCCCGCAGCAAATCTCCTCAGCTTTTTGTTTATGACCCCAGCAAACTGGGGCTACCTGTGACCAAGCGAACCTTGTCCGCTTGTGTGGTGGACTGCATTGCCCTCACTTATGAGCGAGCTGGCCTTTCCCTGGAGCACTGCATCACTTCTCATCACATGAGGGCTATGACCACGTCTGCGGCCAACCTACGCTCAGTGCCGGTGACAGAAATCTGCAAGGCTGCCCCGTTGTCTTCAGTTCATACATTTCGCATCTCATTACTGCCTAGAGAGAGAGTCTCGCAGGGACAGTGCCTTTGGCCAGGCAGTAATCAGAAGTATTCTTGGTGAATAGGCAACTCCTGCCCTCCGACCCTTCTATGTTCAGGCTACTGGAGTTATGGTGATGCTGGAAACTGGGGTCTGCAGAGTCTCTTGGTAGGGACTCACTTTCTGCAACTCAGGGCCTCCCTTTTGGTCGCTGTTGGTGCTGTCGTGGTTCGTTCCCTGGCAGCCTGGAGCTAGGGAGTCCCATGTGTGAGGACCAACTTCCTGCTTGTTCCTGGAGAAAGTGTAGTTACTCTCCTGTAACAGGTGTTCTCCAGGGACAGAAGGAATCGGTTCTCACAACCCTCCTTCCTCCCCTTGGAGTTGCCTCCTTTACTTTATTTTATCCTTTGCCTAAGCTATGTCATCTGACTGAGCAAGATGGCACCCTTGGACAGGAAGGGGACCATGCATGCGTGGTAGCATCCCCAAAGGCTTTCTTTGAAAGCTGGGGAAATGCTTGGCGCGGGGGCTCCACCGGCGCTGACTTTGATGTCACCCATATGTGAGGACTGATTCCTGCTGTCCCTGGAGAACACCTGTTACAGGTGAGTAACTGCACTCTTTTGAGAGTTATTGATTTATTTATTGCACCCACCAATGGCCAAAAAGATGTCATAGCAGTTTATAATAAAAGCAAATATTGCAGGGGGGGGGGGGGAAGGAGAGGAAAAACTAAGAGAAGAGGGACAAAGAAAGGGCATAATAAATGCAAAATAGGAAAGAAGGAGGGAAAAATAATGAAAAATCAGACCGAAGAACTCCAGGTATATGAAGGCTAAGGAAGGGGAGACTGAAGGAAAACTTGTCGAAAGAGCCAGGTTTTGAAGCTGTTCTTAAATTTTAGGAGGGAGGGTTCAAGACCATGAGAGAGGGGTAGTGAATCCTAGAGGGAAGGGCCAAAATAAGAAAAGGAAGAATTCCTGAGATAATTAGGCAGAAGGAGGTGACAGGGGGAGGAGAGCTGCATTGTCAGAACGGAGGGAACAGGAAGATTGGTATGGTGAGATTAAGATGGCAAGTTAGGAAGAGTAGGCTGAGTACAGGACATGGTGGATGAGAGTGAGAAATGGGCTGATGGTGGGGCTAGGATAGGATTGGAAATAGGCTGATGCGTGGACTAGAAGGGAGCGGATACTGGGTGGGGCTGGAAGTAGAAGGGGAGCTGATATTGGGGGAGGACTAGAATGGGATGGGGCTTGTCATGCCACCACCACTCGCCTCTAGGTTAGAGGGGCGTGGATTATTGAAAGAACTTTCTGCTGTATGCTTTTTCAGCTTTTTTTTAAACTATTTCCCTGCAATACCCTCTGGGAAATGTAGTCCTTATTCAGCTGTATGAGTGCACCATGCAGAAAGCTGTAGTCAGGCTCAAGTAGGTAAGGCAAATGACAGAAATTTATTATTTTTATATACACAATGGTTTGATCATACCACACATAGGATTGTTGGTTCAGGACTCTTGGAAGCAAAAATTGTCCAAAACATATCCAACCACAAAATGTAGTTTTAAAGGTTCTCTCTATTGCAGGATACACAGTCTTTACCAGCAAGCCTAATTGTATTCCCTTCTTAGCCTTACTGGCTAAAGCATAAAACAAAAGAACACATTTAAAGTCTGTGGTGAACTTCCCCTTTATAAATACATGGGGATCTCAGCCACCCTGCTTGTGATATAAGGGTACCTTTTTCCTAGGAGACCTTCTTTCAGGACTGGCTTGCCTTTTCTGCGTTCCCCGGTTTATAGCTTGGCACAAGGAACAGTCTATGGGAGTGTCCTCCTCAATCAGCTTCACCTCAGGCTCTCCCAGCTGCATAGGCTCTGACTCCCCCGTCCTGCTCAGCATGCTCAGCTAACAGCCTCCCGGGGGATTTTGGAGTCTCTCTTGTTCCTGGCTCCAAATTCTCCTGCAGCCGTGCTACATGCCAAATAGCACTCTCTCCAGCTAGAAGCTCCATTCCTCTGCTCTGTTCAGCCTGGCTTCCTGCTTCTTCTCTCCTCCTTTCTACTAAATCATACTCTGCTCTGGGTTTATACTTCCAGGGCTCTAGCTCCAACCCCATCCTACTCAGGTGACGACAATCAGCCTGACTCCAGGCACCTGAGTGCTTGAAGCATTCACTGCCTAAAGGGTTCTGAGCCTTGTATCCTCTCGCCTTCATTCCACTAGGGGGGAGCCTGAAATGTTTTCCACGTGGAAGTTTTCTGATTCCTGGAGCTGTTTATGGCTTTCCTACCCTGATTTGAGTAAAGGGAGCCCTTTACTAGGGTGAATTCCCTGTCTCTTTGTCCTCCCCTGGACTCTGGATAGGCCTCCTTGCCACAGGCTGGGAGAGTGAAATGGAGTGGGGAAAAATATTTTGTGTGGGAGGAAAGAAAAATCTACGATTGGCCGGGTATTGGGAGAATAAGTGGGGATTGAGGATGGAAGGGTGAAATTTGAGTGGATGAAAAAAGAATAAAGAAAGAAACAGAGGAAAGGGCAAATAGGGAAAGATCAATATGTTAAAGCAGATGTAGAGAATGGAAAAAAACTACGAGAAAGAAGAAAAGACAAATGGACAGCAGACAATGGAGAGTTAGCAGAAGACACAAAGAAACCAGAAGAAAGTGACTGGAGCAATTGCAAATGAAAAATAAATTGCCCAAATAACAAAAGGTAGAAAAATACTTTTTTATTTTGAATTTATTAACTGGAATATGTCAGCTCTGGGAAATGTGCATCACTAACATCTTTGCGTTCTGTTTAGTACAAGAGGAAATTTAATTTATAGTTTTATTTCTCCAGTGTTGTTGTACATTCCAAGTTTGGCTTTTGGGGTTCCTAGTTTAATTATTGTCGTCTTATTTCTAAATTGTGATCCCTTGTTCTTTGTTTGGTGTCAGTCTATGTTCTGCATGTGGCGGTGATGTTAAGTGCCGTCGAGTTGGTGTTGACTCATGGCGACCTTCTGGATAGTTGTCCTAAATTGTGTTTGGTCTTCAGTCAGGTGCTCATTGCTGACAAACTGGCACCCATAGCTGCTCTTATTGTATTAATCCATCTCATTGCTGGCCTTCCTCTTTTGCGTTGACCTTCTACCTTGCCAAGCATGATGTCTTTCTCTAAAGATCTCTCTCTTCGCATGATGTGTCCAAAGTATGAAAGTCAAAGTCTTATCATCTGAGCTTCTAAAGAAAGCTTAGGCTTGATCTCCTCTAGTACTTACTGATTAGTTCTTCAGGCAGTTCATGGTGTACACAGTGTTCGTCACCAGCATCATAATTCAAAGGCATCAATCTTCTTCCTGTCTATCTTTTTTCACTGTCCAACTTTTGCATCCATATGACATTATTGAAAATGCCATGACTTAAGTCGAATCTTTGTATGGAGAGAGACATCTCTGCTCTTCAGAATCTTGTCTAGGTCCTTTATAGCCATTCTGCCAAGAGCAATGCGTCGTTGGATTTCTTGACTGCTTATTGCTTCTTTATTGATACTGTAGTTGATCCAAGTAGGTTAAAGATGTCCACTATTTCAATTTCTTCTCCATTAATGATGAACTTATTGATTTTGCCAGTTGTCATGATCTTTGTCTTCTTTACATTAAGGTGCCTGCTCATTTTAAAACTGTTCCTTGATCTTGATAAGCAGATGTTTCAGATAGTCACTTTCAGCCAGTAATGTGGTATGATCAGCACAGCAAAGGTTGTTGAGTCTTCCATCAATCTTCACACCTCTGTTGTCTTCGTATAGTCCTGCTTCTCTGATGATTTGTTCTGCATATAAATTAAAGAGGTAGGGGGAAAGTATGCAGCCTTATCATACACCTTTGCTGATTTTAAACCATTCTGTTTCTCCTTGTTCCATTTGAACTGTTGCTTCTTGATCACTGTAAAGGTTGTGTAAGAGAACAATCAGGTGCTCTGATATACCCACGCTTCTTAATGTGGCCCAAGGTTTCTCATGGTTTACACAGTCAAAAAGCCTTGCTGTAGTCAATAAAGCACAAATAGATATTCTTTTGGTATTTTTTAGTCTTTTCAAGGATCCGTCTCACATCCGCAATGATGTGTCTCATTCCTCGCCCTTTCATGAACCCTGCTTCAGGTATTTCTTGTTCCAGGTATGGTTGTAGTCTCTGTTGAATAATCTTCAGTAGAATCTTGCTGGCATGTGGGATCAGAGTGATTGTGCGATAATTTCCATAGTCATTTGGATCGCCTTTCTCTAGTATTGGTATAAACACAGATCTTTTCCAGTTATTTGGCCATGATGTTGTCTTCCATATTTCCTGGCAGAGCCTTGTAGGTATGGTAACAGCTGCATCAGATTGCTGTAATATTTCAATGGGAATGCTATCAATGCCTGGTGCTTTGCTCTTTGATAAGGCTTTCAGTGCTGCTTTGAAGACTTCTTTCAACCCCAACGGTTCCGAATCATAAGGTGCAGGTTGAAACTGCTGTTGGTTCACTTGATCTTTATTATATAAAAACTCTGTGGGAGGGAGATTCAAGATGGTGCTTTAGTGGAGTGTGCTTGAGGACACTCCACTCTCCTTCACCGGTTCTGTTGAGCTGCAAGTTGATGCGGCAATGGGCGAGAGGGAAAGGGGAAGCTTACCCTCCCGAAGAGCACTTCTTTTGGCCCCTTGCACCAGACGATGATGACGGATTTCGGCATGCCTCTTGTCTTACTGGTATCGTCTTCTCTGGGTCTGCTGGAGGGAATTGCTTCGGCAGCAGTGAAGGGGTGTCTTTCAGTCCTGTTGTACAGATGCTGCCTCCCAATCCCGGAAGTGCTATTGCGTCTGGTGCTGTGGGGTCTCCATGGGCCGAAGTGGCAGGAGCAGAGCCCTTTCCGGGGGGTACGCTGTTCGCTCTCTCGTCTCCTTTGCTGGCAGAAACATCGGAAGTTAGACCAGCTTCTTTTTTGAGAACTGTGGAGGACATTGCAAAGAGGAGCGAGATGCCTTTGGGGATTAAGTTTGGTGAGGTACAGAAACCACAGGCTGTGACTATGGAGTCACTGTGGGAGGTTATTCAGGGCTTCAACTCTTTCTGCAGACTTTATCTAATTAGATTGGGGGTTACTTGTCTGTTTCCCAAGTTGTTGTTCATCAAGCCAAAGCGTTGGACTCATTATCTGGGAGAATGGATGTTATAGAAGCAAAAGTGAATGTGGTGCAGATGATGGGAGAAGTGTTTGTGAAGGACAGCAATGTTGCATCTCGTCAAATGGGGTATCTTGAAAATTAGGCTTGACATAATAATTTGCGTTTGCTGAACTTCCCCAAGTCTCCTTTAATCTCTATTGATATGGTGAAGAAATATTTAATTGAGACTCTAGGGATGGACTCTGGAAATCTCCCCTCTATAGTGAGGGCACAATATCTTGCCCCTAGTGAGAGTAATTATCCCGTAGGGCAGGGTGGAACTGTTGGGGATAACCTAACGGAGTTTCTAGAATCCTCCTTGGAGGTTGTAACCCTGAGGTGTTCTCTGGTTATAACTTTCGCCTTGGAGTTCGACTGCAACGCAGTGTTTAAATTATATTTTCGGTCTATGCATAAGTCTTTTTTTTGGTTCAGTAATACATATTTTTCCTAATTTTTCTAGAAGTACACAGAAGTGGTGCCAAGGCCTTTTGGCTCTGCGGTCAAGAGCCTTGGCCTTGGGGCTAAATTTTGTTTTGTGATTTCCTTGCATTTGTGTTATAGCTTGTGAGGGTAAAACGTATGGTTTTTTTTAAGCCAAAATCACTTGTGAAATTTGTCTGGGAGGGAGGGCAGTAATACCTTGATATGCTCACAGATACCGCTGTAATGACCCTTGGAGTAGCTGTTCCAGAGGGGGCTTCCTTTGTATTATAGTTTTTCTCTTTGAGTTGGTTTTTCCTATTTCTTGGATCCTATTTCCTTGATTGTGGACTATTGTATTTTGTTATTTCCTAATTATTGATATTTCCTTTTGGGGGTTTGTTCTCTCTCATTAGGATTGTTGTTTTTCTTTTTGATAGATTGGTGTAATGTATTTGGAAATTTCATAAATAAAATAAAAACAACTCTGTATATTCTTTCCACCTTTTCTTGATGATCTCAGCATCATTCAGCATAGATCTTTGAACATCTTGTAACATTCCAATTTAAGGCTGGAATTTTTTTAGCTCTCGTAGCTTTAGGAAAGCTGATCCTGTTCTTTCTCTTATAGTTTCTGCTTCTGTTTCCTTGCATGAATCATTGTAGTATTTCTCTTGCTGTATGTTGAAATCTCAATTGAGTTTAGCTTCTCTGCATTTCTGGGCAATTCTCAGAGTTTCTTCAGTCATCCATTTTGGCCGTTTTTGCTTTTTCACCTTTTGTAGAGAATGCTCGCTTTCTTCCAACACAACCTTCTTAATGTCATCCCATAACTCTTCTAGAGCTCTGTCATTTGTATCTAAAGCAGCAAATCGATTTTGCAGGCAGTCTTTAAATTCCAGTGGCATATTCTCAAGGTCATATTTTGCTAGATTCATGAGTGGCTTGCTCTTTTTCAACTTTTCTTGAGTTTGCATACTAGTAATTGGTGATCTGTACCACAGTCAGCTCCAGGTTTTCTCTTTGAAGTTATAGAGCTTTTACATTGTTGACTTCCACAGATGTAGTCAATTTGAGTTTTGTACAATCCATTGTGTGAAGTCGATTTGTACAGTCGCCTCTTGTGCTGCTGGAAGAAGGTGTTTGAGATGAATAGATTGTTGGTCTTGCAGAATTCAATCAGTCTTTCTCCAGCTTCATTTCTGTTGCCAAGTCCATATTTTCCAACCATTTTGCCGCCTTCTTTGTTGCCAACTTCTGCATTCCAGTCACCCATCACTATCAGGATATCCTGTTTGCATGTTCTGTCAATGTCAGCTTGTACTTGTTCATAGAACTCATCAATTTCATCCTCTTCTGCAGCTGTTGTTGGGCATATACTTGAATTATAGTTATGTTGACAGGCATTCCTCGTAGATGAATAGAAATTAAGCATTCACTGACTGCATTGTATTGCATTACAGTTCTTGCAAGTTTCTTCTTAATTATAAATGTAACACCATTTCTTCTTAGTCTACTATGCTGGAAATGAAAGACAATGTGATCATCTGATGCAAAATGCCTGATTCCAGTCAATTTCAGTTCACTGACACCCAACAGATCAAGTTGTATACGTTCCATTTCATTCTTGACCACCTCCAACTTCCCTTGGTTCATGCTTCATACTTCCATGTCCCAATATGTAAGACATCTTTGCAACTTCTGACTCTCATTTCATGCACAGCTACATCAGCAGTCAGATGTCCCGAGGGCTTTGATCCAACCACATCATAGATGCTGTCTTTACTTTGAAAAGTCTTCAGCTCCTCCCCATTAGCCAGTTGAGTCCTTCTGACCTGGGAGTCTCATCTTCCAGCACTATAGTGCAATTTGTTTTGTTGTGACTATCCAATGGGTTTTTGTGGCAAGATACGGAAGTAGATTGCCAGGCCTTTCTTCCATGCAGTTTAAGTTTAGTGTTGTTGCTGTTGTCACAGAAATATGATCCTCTGCCACCAACACTGTCTAATTCTGCTGCTACCCAGATGGGTGGTTTGTCTTTGTCTGACACCTCAGCTGAGACCTGCCCATCTGGGGAGACCCTGCCAGTAGTTAAACTACTGATAGCTTAGCCCTCAGCATCACTGATGCACACAAGACCTCACAGCACGACAGGCTGAAAACCAAGTGAGGGTATGCATGTGTAACCAAGCTGAAGTATTCTGTTCATGTAGTTTCTGTTTGACAGTGCCACTTGTTCTCTTTTCCCAGAAGGAGATGTATTGGTTTTCTCCGACATGTATTGGTTTAATATTTGCAGTGTTGCCTTTTGATAGGTAGGGTTTGCTGCTGTGAGTCCTGGTAGTGCTGTTATGATACGACAGATTTGCTATGGGTTCTAAATGGGCAGGGTTTATAGTACTTCCTAATGTACCTGGCAGTCGGCACTGGAATATAGTAATATAGAAATCTGGTAGTATTTCCTTATCCTCATGTATTCAGAGGCTCATTAAAAGGCATGTCTACTAAAAGTTAATGCGCATTCACAAATGTTAATGTGAGTTAAGTGCAGGAACACTCCTTTATTTCTATTGGTGCAGTGGCACTTAGGGGCATGTTTACTAAATATTAATATACGTTAAGTCATTGCCAGGAGAAAAAAAGAGGCTTGTGAAGAACTCTTTTGAAAGCTGCCTAAAATTTTAGTTGGGCAACATGCATTTTAAAATAAAATAAATTAAATTTATGCAAATGAGGTCCAGTGGATATGCAAATGAGATCCTGCAATGAGTTTCCGCACATGGCCCCATATCACCCTTGGGCCCCCCTGGTTAATGCTATTCAATAAGTGCCAATACTTATCCAGTCACTGCAATATTCAGCTGACACCTATTTATTCAATTTGGGCCTCATGGAAAGCATGTCTAAGTTGCAATCTGGATAAATGCTGGCTGCATATTGCGCTGACCACATAAATGCTGTCACTTATCCAGATAGCACCACTCAGCCCGGATATCCAGTGGCAGCTCCTATCTGGAAACAGTTAGGGGTGTATTCTGTAAACGAATATCTGGGATGGATGTCCCGTTGGGAAGTCTATCCCCGCTATTTGTCCACTTTTCCCCTCCCCGCCAAGCCAAGGAGGTTAGACAGGGGCAGGAAAGGGGTAGTGCAGAGGCAGAGTTAGGGTGGGAAGTGGGCGATCCCCCAGCACAGTATATGGGAAACGTATTCCACCTCTGAGGTGGAATAAGTTCCCCTAGACAGTGGGGGACGGCAGGTCTGGGGCACGTCAAAGGGAGGAGGAGGTGCAGGGAGAGCACTTCCAGTACAGAGTGCTCCACTTCGGGCTTGCGTCTGCTCCGCAAGTCTTCAACAAGTGCCTGTCAGCGGCTGCAGCCCACCTCCGGCTGCAGAGCATACCCGTCTATTCTTACCTGGACGACTGGCTCGTCTTGGGCACCTCGGCGGAGGAGGCCCATCTCGCGGCATCATGCACGGTCCTCCTCCTCGAGCGCCTCTGTTTCCTGATCAACTACTCCAAATCCCACCTCACACTGGTACGGACCCTGGAGTTCATTGGCGCTCTTCTCAACACAGAACGTGCAACCACCTTTCTCCCTCATGCGCACGCAGATCGGCTCTGCGCTCTTGCTGCTGAGGTCCAAGGCCGGCCCAGAATCTCAGCACGGGCCATGCTGCGCCTCTTGGGACACATGGCCTTGACTGTACATGTCGTTCCCCATGCTCGCATGCATATGTGAGCGGCCCAGTGGTACCTCAGGGTGCAATGGGCTCAGGCCTCGGGTCACCTCAGAGACCCCGTCCGGGTGTCTCCCAGCCTAGTTGAATCCCTGACCTGGTGACAGGACCCCCAGAGCCTCCTCTGGGGCATGCCCTTCCAGACTCATCCGCACAAACTCATCTTGACGATGGACGCCTCACTGTTGGGCTGGGGAGCCCACTGCGGCCACCTCTGCACCCAGGGGCGATGGTCACAAGAGGAATTGCGACTGCAGATCAATCTGCTTGAGCTTCGAGCGGTCCGGTTGGCCTTGAAGGGCCAACAACAGACCGACAACAGAATAGCTACATAAACAAGGAGGGGGGCAAGGGTTCCTTCCTCCTCTGCCGGGAGGCAGTCCTCCTCTGCTCCTTCGCAGTGCGCTGGGGCATGAGCCTAAGAGCTGTCTACCTCCCGGGCCAAGACAATATCTTCGCAAACAGGCTCAGCAGGCTTCTCTGCCTGTTCAGAGGTGGTTCTGCCGCAGGAGGAATCCGTCCATGGACTTGTTCACCAGCCCGGCGAACGCACAGCTTTCCTGCTTCTGCGGGCCAACACCACACCCAAGCAGGGTGACCCCGGATGCATTCCTCCTGAACTGGACCTCCGGGCTTCTGTATGCATTCCCTCCCATTCCTCTTCTGGTGAGGACCCTCCACAAGGTCTAGCACGACTGAGCCTTGGTGATTCTTGTGGCTCCTTCGTGGCCTCGACAACCTTGGTTCCCGCTTCTACGGCTCTCGTTGGAGTCTCCGGTTCCACTGGGAAGTGCCCCCGGTCTGCTGATGCAGGAGGACGGATGGGTGCTTCACCCGAACTTGGTCTCGCTATCCCTAACAGCCTGGCGGCTGAACGGGTCTCTTTAGCCCCGTTGTACCTTCCACTGGAGATCGAGAATGTCCTCCTTGCGTCAAGGAAGGACTCGGTGAGGCGGGCCTACGCCCTGAAGTGGCGGTGGTTTTCAATCTGGTGCTCCAAGCTCCAGATCGACCCGTTCTCCTGCTCCACCCGTTGGGTTCTCCAATACCTTCTCCACCTTTTGCAGGTGGGACTGAAGTCCAACTCGGTCAGGGTCCATCTGAGTGCATCTCGGCCAACCACTTGCCCATTGAGGGCAAACCCCCTCTCGTCAACTTCTGGTCTCCTGCTTCATGCGAGGCCTCCTGCTTTCCAGACCCCCCATCTGGCCTCTACCGGCGGAATGGGACCTCAACATCATGCTCATGCAGCTGACGCGGCCGCCTTACGAGCCGATGACGACGTGCTCACTCCAGCATCTTTCCTGGAAGGTGATTTTCCTGGTGGCACTGACCTCGGAGCGGCGAGTCAGTGAACTTCAGGCCCTCATGGCCGAGGCCCCCTACACCATGTTTTATAGGAATAGGGTGGTCCTTCGCACCCATCCCAAGTTCCTATTGAAGGTTGTATCGGATTTCCACCTCAATTAGGAGGTGGTCTTGCCGACTTTCTTCCCGAAACATCACGCCGACCGGATTGCAAGAGGGCTCTTGCCTTCTACCTATAATGCACCCAAGGGCATTGCAGGTCCGCCCGGCTCTTCATTGCCTACGATCCCAACCGCCTGGGGCTGGCAGTCACCAAGCGCACCCTCTCTATTTGGGTGGCGGACTGCATCGCCTTCGCCCAGGCAAAGGTGGATGACCTACTGGATCATCGGGTCACCACGCAACGTGCCAAGGCATCGTTGGTGGCTTCGCTGCTCTCTGTGCCTCTGATGGACATCTGCCAGGCTGCGACCTGGTCTTCAGCGAATACCTTCGCACTACTGCCTGGAGAGGAAGTCCCGCTGGGACAGCATCTTTGGCCAGACTGTACTCCGTAGGGGTATAAGCAACTCCTATCCGCCGACCCTTTTTCTGCAGCTACCGAGAGCTTGTTCCGAGGGCCCGAGGACTCGGGCTTCCTTCAGACATTGGCTTCTGCTCATGGCCTCACGGAGGCGCTTTTTGGCTTACAGATTCAGTAGCCTGTAGCTGGGAAGTCCCATAAGTGAGGGCTGACTTCCTACTTGTTCCTGGAGAAAATGTAGTTACTCACCTGTAACTGGTGTTCTCCAGGGACAGCAGGAATCAGTCCTCACTACTCTCCCACCTCCCCCGAAGAGTTGCAATTTTTTTGTCCTTCCTTTGCCATCTGCTTATTAGGGCTCTAGCTCTGGGACCTGACTGAGCAAGATTGAACCTTTGTGCAGGAAGAGGACCACACATGTGTGGCAGCAATCCCAAAGGCTTTCTTTGAAAGCTGGGGAATTGCTCCGCGCGGGCTCCGTCGGTGCCGACATCACTCATAAGTGAGGACTGATTCCTACTGTCCCTGAAGAACACCTGTTACAGGTGAGTAACTACATTAAATACCCTAGTATTATCTGTTTAACGCCCCGACATTCTCAACTGCTAACTGTATAGCTAAACCGCATAACGTTAGGGCAGGTGAAATGCTTCCCTAACTTTATGTGGTTATGCAGTCTGGTTAGTGGCTGAATATCTCTACTAACTGCATTGCAAAACCTCAATCCGGGCAAACCGGATATTTTGCACTGTTCACTGGATATGCATCGGTCAAGTCCTGTCACTTTCTCCTCTGGGTGGGACTTGCTCCAGAGTATCTGAGCATTGAGTACTGCTATGTCCAACAGATGAAAGGCAACTTTCTTGTACCACTTTACAGTTTTGCGCAGAAAAGCATAATACTCCATTAACTGATCTGTTCTGTCTACACCGCCCATTATGTTGTTGTAGTCAATGATAACTTGTGCCTTTCGAATGGCTGATCATTACGATCTCTTTTTCCAGTGTCAACTACAGAGCCATCATGACAGTTGGACAACATTGTTACATAATTCTTATCATACCAGCAAAGTGCTAGCAGTTTATCTGTTGTACGATATGTGACATCTCCTCGTTTCAATTTGCTTCCATCTACATTTAGACGCAGGTCAGTAGGCATACCAACTCGACTGGATCGTACCGTTCCAAAGCAGGATGTTGCTCGGTCATACAGATCCATACAGAGTTCTGGACTGTTGTAGCAGTTATCCACAGCCAATCGATAGCCTTGATCAAGCAGTCCATCCATCAGATTCAGCACAATACAGTAGCTACTTCCATGTAAACCATGTAAACCATCACTTAGAACTGCATCTTGACCTGAGTATAGCATATACTTCCAGGTGTATCCGCTACGTGACTCACACAGCTCATATGATTTGATGCCAAATCTTGAGCGTTTTGTAGGTATGTATTGTTTGAAATATAACCTTCCTTTCGGGTTTCTGTGTTGCATTGTTTTGAAAGTGAAGGGCCTGTAATATTCACTTATATGTATTTCGGCTCATTACTGATGGAAAGAATGGAGTTTCTAACAGTAGTTGACCTGACCAGTACAAGTCGATCATAGGCTTCTTGATTATTCCCATAGCCATCGTCAACGCCAACATTCTCCATATAGCATTATGGTCAACGTCTTGCCATTTTCTCATTCGGGCATGAGGCTTGTCAGCTGGTATTTTAGCACACAGTTCTGCTGCATAGCGATTTGTCTCAAGAACAATCGTTGAAATTAGTTCATCTGTAATAAAGAGCTTGTAGAAGTCCAATTTAGTTGCATTGACACCCATACGTTTGGCTATGCCTGGTTGTGCAATGAAAGGAAACTGACGGACGTCTTTTGGAGTTGTTTTCCATGGAAGACTGCTTCTTCTTGTCCGTACTTGTGATGTAGTTGCATTATCGCCATGGTCTGCAGTATGACGGCAAAGCTTCCCTCTGCCAAGAGGATTTATATTTACAGATGGTTCAGCCTCGGCCACAACTGTAAATGAAAATGTTTTATTATAGTTGACATAGTTTCAAACTGAACAATTTATCAATATAAATGTGACATTTAGTGTTTTGTTATACCTAAAGACATAGCTGATTTATAGGTGACACAAATAATGTCTGCAAATAATTACTAACCTGGAGGTTCAGCTGCGGCTGCTACTGAATCTGGGTCACTGTCATCCGAGCCTTCAAAGTCCACATTTTTTGTGAAAACGTCTTCAGTTTCATTATCAATGACATCTTCGCCACTGCTATTACTGTTACCATCACTTTCTGTGAGAAATCTAATGACTTCAGCAGCTTTATATCGTTCTTTTCGCATTCTTTTACCAGCTGACTCCATCTTGTTTACTTTGCTTTTAATTCTAAATTACCTATTGCTAATGACCTATTTGCAGGTTGTTTTCTGGCTGTTTTGGCCTGATGTATAAATAGAAACACTAGCACAACTCTCTTTTCATCAGCCCAAATATGTGTTGTCATTAGCTTCCGGTATTTCGCTCATTAATCTTTAGTATCTGCGTCATTGCGCCGATCCCGAATAGTTCGGGCTCGGCCATTTGGTCAGAATTTTGGGTCCCGAGTATTTCGGGACCGGCCTGGAAAGGGTTAAATAGCCCTTGTGCACCCTAGTCTGGATCCTGACCTCCTTTTTTCCTTGTGTCTCCTTACCCTCCTTTTTCCCTTATTCTTATCCTTTGTCTTGTCTGTCTTAATTAGATTGTAAGCTCTCACGAGCAGGCACGTCTCTTATCTATGTTTGTACAGCACTGCGTAGGCTTTGAAGTGCTTTATAAATGATTGCTAGTAGTGGTAGATGTCTTTATTTCTAAGAAGCCTCTTAATGTCCAGTGGAAAAAAATTGTTTTAACATATGACTAAAGGACATTGAACATGAATCCTTCAGCCTGAATCAAGCAAGGCCTTATTTAGAGAAGTATGCTGAAAAATATTAGTTCCTAGCACATACTTGTTAATTTTCAGTCTTAATTTTCTATGGATAGAAGTAAAATGTATTAATCATTAGTGACTAAAAAGACTATCCTGGACTTAGCTATCTACAAAAGACAGATGATACATTAGGGCTAAATTAATTGCTTTCAGGAGGTGAGCACAGATAAGATGGCAGGTAACACATTCCTGTGTCTATCTACTTTTAAGTTTTCCCTATTATTTTTTCTGTTTGCTACTTGCCGGTATAATCTTGGCAATATACAAGGGCTCTAACTTGATGGCTATTTACCAAGTGTGTAACTACATTTCAGGATATACACTCAGCAGCTTCGTTTTGGTTGCTATTTTTCCAGATTCTTTCAGAGGACCATCTGGTTTGTGTCTCTGTGAAAACATTTTTCCACCTAAAACAACACAGAGTATAAGTAACAGTCAGAAGGCATTCACTTAGCTGTTTTTTTTTAAATATGAACGTTTTTTTGGTTGGGGTAGTATTTTTCAACACAGTACCTGATTAGCTCTGGGGTGTGCCAATATTAAACAAGAACATTGTATGATATATACAATTTCAGCGTTATCATTGAAAGGATGAAAACTGTACCATTAAGTAAGTATCTTATTCTTAGTAAATCTGAAAAGCCATTTTTTTGGTTTGTTGGTTTTTCGTGTTACGATGTAGTAATATAGTTCCTCGTGGTTCTACCCACTAGCTTTTGTTCCAGAAATTCACTTTTATAGTTCTGCTGATTCAGTCTGAATATTTGCTACTGAGGATTTTCTTCTTCCAATGTTGGGCAGACTATAGAAGATCAGAAGAACCAGGGCAGAGGTAAAGAGAAAGTGAGGGAAGAACAGAATAACAGGAGGAGAAATGGGGGTCCTGCACAGAGCAGTAAGAAATATTGCAGAATGGAAAAGGAGGAGATAAGTGATTAAGATGAGCAGGAGGAGAGAATCTGAGAAAGAGGAAATGTTATTAATATTTTCTAGCATACATGATAGTTGTAAAAGTTGCTGTGTGTGCATCCATCTCTCTTTTCTGTAGATGGGTTCATCAGCTCTTGACACAACAATTTTCTAGTATTACCATGTATGGCAGAAAGCACAAAGTGAATTTCTCCAGGAACAAGCAGGAAGTCAGTCTTCACTTATGGGTGACGTTGGCACCGACGGAGCCCGAGCGGAGCAATTCCCCAGCTTTCAAAGAAAGCATTTGGGATTGCTGCCATGCATGCGTAGTCCTCTTCCTGCCCAAGGATGCCATCTTGCTCAGTCTCCCTTTTTCCGCGGAGCTCTTCGGATGCACATCCTTGTCCCTCGGAAAAGGTCTTTCGGTTTTGGCCTGTTGGTCTTCTGTTTTCCGGTTGCACCGGTCCTCTACCCGTCCTTCCTCTGCTGTACTTTCTTAGAGCTGTTTGGGGACAGTTTTTCCTTCACCTGTTTTGCGAATGGGCTTCGCACCCTTTTCTTTCCCTAACTGCTGGCCGCATGGGTCTTCGACCTCGTGGGGGCCATTTTTGCCCCTATGGCCACCGGCTTTAATAAATGCGATAGATACTCCAGGACATGTCACTTATGGACACTCACGACTGTTGTCTGCGGTGCCTCAGAGCTGATCATGATCCGGAACTCTGCTTTGTAAGAAAATGTCCTCTAAGGCCCTGCTCAGTGGTAAGCAGAAGTCCAAAGACATTTTTCGAAAGGCCGCCTCGGAATCCCTGGTGGCGCCCTTGGTCGTCTCTCCCCCAGTGGGGTCCCCCTCTTCGACCCCGGCTCCCTGAAGTGGAGCGGCGTAAGAAGAAGATGGCCTCTAAGTCGCTGTCAGGGGCTCCCGACAAGCGTGAGTGCTCCGTCGCTTAGCTCCCTTCGGCGTTCCCGAGAGTCAGACACGGAGCTGCTCCGCACAGATACGGAGGCCTCTTGCAAAGGTGCCTGGTCTCCTGAGGGCCGTCCTGGTGAGGACCCCCTCTCCTCATCGATGCCTGACCCGGTGACTCTGAGATTGGCATCTCAGGGCCCCACACCTGCATGGGAGTCCCGCATGCTGGCGCTAGAATGCAGCATTTCTGCTTTCATCGCTTCACAGCAGGTGCTCACAGCCAGCTTCGTTGACTCATGCCCAGAGACCATGGGTCCCTCGTGTGGGACACTGAAATCTGTCCAGGAAACCCCCGAGAGCCATGGGCCTTGTGAGGGTCCTCGACGTCGGTCTCGCTCGCTCTCCCGTTCCTCGGAGGTGAGATCTTCCAGGGCCTCCAGCTCCATACGGGCCCCGGCCGCCACACAGGGCAATCTGCCCGGCTTGGACTCCTCGACAGAGTTATAGGATTGAGATTCCGATGGGGACACCTTCCCGGAAACCCGTACTCACCGGGACCTTCCATCGGACCCCTCCCCACCCCCTTTTCCAGTGGTGCTCGCCACCCGAGGACACCTCTTTCCTGGTGTTCGTCCGGGATATGGCACAGGCTCTTAACCTGGCCACTCAGGCCGGGGAGGACCCTCGAGCTGAAGAACTAGATATTCTAAAGTACGAGTCCTCGCCTAGAGAATCTCTCTGTTCCGGTCCCTCCCATTCTGTCTCGGCTGCTGCTCCACATGTGGGAGGCACCCGCCTCGGTCCCCATCATGAACAAGCGCCTTGATACTATGTACAAGGTACAGCATGGCCCGGGGTTTAGAAAGACCCAACTTCCCGAACCTCTGTGGTTTGTGGAGTCGGCCATGAGGAAACAGAAGAGCCCGAAATCACACTCGTCGATCCCTCCGGGCCGAGAGTCAAGAGCCCTTGATGCCCTGGGCCACAAAGCCTACCAAGGCTCCATGCTGTCTTATTGCATTCAAGCGTACCAACTATAGGTGGGCATGTTCTTGTGCTATTTAGCCACAGAGCTTTCTCTGCGGGCCTCGAGGGCGAGCCCCTCAATAGGCTCAGTACTCTGAAGTCCATCGCAGACTACTCATAATATCTCTCCCGAGCCGCCTTCGATGGATTTGAGTCATCGGCTCAGGTGGCGACCGCGGGCATCGGAGCCCGCCACCAGGCATGGCTCCAATTGTCAGATTTGGGGCACTGGATGCAGGAGAAGCTCCTAGATGTCCTTGCCTCGGCGAACAGCTCTTTGGCAAGCCGATGGAGGATAAGGCCGCGGAGATAGAGACAGAGTTCGTCACCAGAACCTGCCTCTCTCGCGCAAGACCTCCACTCTGCCCCCGAAAAAGCAAAAGGCCAAGAAACCTTTATTTCTGAGGAAGGGCCTTCAGTACCGTGGCTACCCACCGTACCCGGCTACCCCCACACCGACCACTCTGGGGCATCGCAAGCCGAAAGGGCCAAGAGCCCAAACTCCGGCTCTACAACAACCCGCACATGGGTTTTGATGCCATTGGCATAGCCCCTTGCCCTCTGACGCAGCAGCCAGTGGGGGACATCTGTCTTCTTTTGCCCCTTTGTGGGCTTCCATCACCTTGGACACCTGGGTTCTCCAGGTCATACGAGAAGGCTATCGCCTTCACTTCGACAGGCTTCCACCTCTCTTCTCCCTGGCGGATCCTCCTTGACTCCCCACGCACCAGGTTTTACTGCAGCGGGAACTACTCTTTCTCCTCGCCCAACGGGCAGTCGAGAAGGTCCCTCTGTACCTTTGAGGTCGGGGCTTCTGTTCCCAGTACTTCTTTGTCCCAAAGAAGACGGGGGGGGGGGGGGTGGGAAGGATCTGCGGTCCATCCTTGACCTCCGAAAGTTGAACAAGTTCTTGGTGCGGGAGAAGTTCAAGATGTTATCCCTTGGCGTTCTGCTGCCCTTCCTCTGGCAGGGCAACTGGCTATGCTCCTTAGAAACATAGAAACATGACGACAGAAAAAGACCACAAGGCTCATCTAGTCTGTCCTTCCATAACAACAACTACAACAGTCCACTTTTTACCTTTAGAGATCCTCTGTGTTGGTCCCATGCTTTTTTGAATTCAGTTACTGTCCTCATCTCTACCACCTCCACTGGGAGACTATTCCATGGATCCACTACTCTTTCCGTAAAGAAATATTTCCGCATACACTCCTGAATCTATCTCCCTTCACCCTCATCCCATGTCCCCTCATAGCAGAACTTGCTTTCAATTGAAAGAGGCTCTGTCCCTGAACATTTATGCCACGGAGGTATTTAAACATCTCAATCATATCACCTCTATCCCGCCTATCCTCTAAGGTGTACATATTAAGATCCTTAAGTCTGTCCTCATATGCTTTATAATGAAGCCCATTAATCATTTTAGTAGCAACCCTCTGCACTGACTCCATCCTGTTCACATCCTTTTGAAGGTGCGGTCTCCAGAATTGCACACCATACTCCAAATGAGGTCGCACCAAAGACTTATACAGAGGCATTATCACCTCCTTTTTTCTGCTAGCCATTCCTCTCCGTATGCACCCAAGCATCCTTCTAGCTTTTGCCATCGCCTTTTCTACCTGTTTAGCTACTTTAAGATCATCAGACACAACCACGCCTAGGTCCCGCTCTTCTTTAGTGGACAAAAGTACTTCACCTCCTATACTGTATTGCTCCCTTGGATTGCTGCAGCCCAAATGCATGACCTTACATTTTTTAACATTAAATCCCAGCTGCCAAATTCTAGACCATTCTTCAAGCTTAGCTAGATCCCTCCTCATGTTATCTACACCTTCCTGGGTGTCTACTCTATTGCAGATTTTGGTATCATCCGCAAAGAGGCAAACCTTACCCGACAGCCCTTCCGCTATATCACTAACAAAGATGTTAAAAAGAATCGGACCAAGGACAGATCCCTGGGGCACACCACTGGTAACATCCTTGGATCTAGAGGACGCTTACGCCCACATCTTAATCCACCCCCAGCACAGGCAGTACCTGCGCTTCAGGGTGCGGGGAGAGCACTTCCAGTACAGGGTGCTCCCCTTCGGCCTCGTGTCCGCCCCATGAGTCTTCACAAAATGCCTCTCCATGGTGGCTGCCCGTCTCAGGTGTCAGGGCATACCGGTCTTTCCCTACTTTGACGACTGGCTCTTCATGGGATCTTCGGTCAAGGAAACCCGGCGAGCAATGTCGCACACAATCCTTCTGTTAGAAGGCTTGGGGTTCTTGGTCAACTACCCAAAGTCTCACCTCGAGCCGGTGCAGACACTCGAGTTTATCGGGGCACGCCTTGATACTCAGCGGGCGACCGCATTCTTACCAGTGGATTGTGCCGACTGCCTCCGAGCCCTGGCAGCTTGGGTCCAAAGCACTCCCCGGCCACATGGCCTCTACCGTACATGTTGTCCCCCATGCCCACCTGCACATGCAGACAGCTCAGTGGTGCCTCAGCGCCCAGTGGAGCCCGTCCATCAGCCACCTCAGGGACCCCGTCAAGGTCCTTCCTGCCCTTCGCTTGTACCTGAGCTGGTGGCAAAACCCCAGCAACCTCCTCTGGGGATTGCCCTTCCAGGCCCCACAGCATGATGCAATGCTGTCTACAGATGCTTCCCTGTTAGGGTGGGGAGCCCACTGTGGGCCGCTGTGCATGCAGGGGCAGTGGTCGCCCGAGGAGTCTCAGCAACAGATAAACTTGCTTGAACTCCAGGTGATTTGGTGGGCCCTGAGGGCCTTCAAGGACCACCTCAAGGGGAAGTCGGTACTCGTGCAGACCGACAACTGTGTGGTGATGTTCTTCGTCCAGCCTGCTGTATGCATTCCCTCCCTTCCCTCTCATTGCGAGAACCCTTTTCAAGGCTCAGTGGGATCAGGCATCGTTGATCCTCATAGCCCCCTCGTGTCCTCGACAGCCTTGGTTCCCTCTTCTGCTCCGGCTGTCGACGGAGCCTCCTGTTCCCCTGGGTCTGCCCTGAGTCTGCAAACTGTACGGAACCAAGGCTCTGCTGGACTGTTGGCCAGACAGTTCCCAAGCTGACACCTTCCTCCGTCCCGAAGGGAAACCACTCAGGGAGGACATATCACTTCCCAACAAAAGAAACATCACAGTTCTGTACCTTATGCCATACATCCAACCTAAGTTTCCTATGGTGCAGTCTGCCTTCCATCCTCCTTCCACTCCCCCTTTCCAGGCTTCCAACCACTTCCACACCCCCTTCCATTTGTCTGCACTCCTCTCCCCTTTCCCTCATCTCAGCTCAGTCAATTTATACATCAGACTCACCTCAGCCACTCTCCTAACAAATCCTGTAGGTTGTGGTTTGCTCAGCCCCACCCAATGTTGCGCTATCTCGCATCTGGCTGCCACTATACAATGATGCAGCATCCCCTCTCTTCCCCCCTTGGGATATCCTCGTCTAGTTGATGCAACAGACATACCTCCGGTCTTCTTTGCAATCTATATCCTGTCATGCCATGTATCATGTCTATAATCTTTACCCAATATGCCTGTATCCGTTCACACTTCCACCACATATGTAGCCAATCCCCCCCTCTCGAGACATCCCCTCCAGCATTTTTCATCAAATCCCTTACCCGCTCTTTTTTATGTACTGGTGTCTAGTACCATCTAAATAACACTTTATAAGCATTCTCTCTTACTTGTGTAGCGATAGAAATATTAGCAATCGTCTGTATGATCTTATCCCACACCTCTACATTCCAACTCACCCCAGGTCCTCCTCCCATTTCAGCATATATTGCAGTTTACACTTCCCGCTCTCCGTCAATCCTTTGTAAATTCTGGACAAAACCCCCTTTTGACCCAGATGGCCTGAGCATATGGCCTCAAACCATCCCCTATTATCCCATAAATCGGTCCATACTTTAGGTTGTCTTATAAAGTGACTGACTTGTAAAAATCGCTTTCCTTTAACCCATAGAGGTCCTTAATGCCCTCAAACTCATAGACCCCCTTCGCATGTATTAATTGATGGAGATGCGTCAGCCCCGCTTTAGCCCATCTACTTAGAATATGCCCCCCAGGCCCCTCTCCCTTATTAAAACAGGCCTCTAGGGTCATTCCCTGTACACATCCTTTATTGTGATCTAACAATTTTTTATTGTGTTTCCAAAGATTCAGACTGTGGAACACTATGGGGTTTAGGAGTTGAGTGTCTGATCCTTTACTACCCCTCCATATTATTCTTTCCAATCCCTCACCCCCTACAAGCTTTTTCTCCATTTGGACCCACTGTTTCTCTGTGGCTCATTGCCACTCATAGATCGTTTTCAGTTGTGCTGCCTCATAATATAATATTTTCTAAAATTTGGTACTCCCAAACACCCCTCTCCTCGGGCTCTTTGCATTACAGTCAGTGCTACTCTGGGGCACCTCTTTACCCATATAAATCTATTAATGAGTCTCTGTATCTGTTTTAATTTATTGTGCGATACCCTTATTGGAAGCGTCTGGAACAGGAACAGTAACCGTGGTAGCAGCATCATCTTTACTGTAGCTATGCGCCCAAACCAGGAAAGATATCCCCGCCCCCACCCATCTAGCCAGCTCTCTATCTACCCAAATAGCTTCAAATAATTTAATTTATATAGTGCTTCCAGCCTACTGCTAATCCGGATTCCGAGATATCGGATGCTCTCCATTGCCCATTTAAATGGGTATTTATTTTGCAATAGTTCCTGTACATCCCTTGGCACAGCTAGATTTAAAATTTCTGATTTTGTCCAATTTATTGTAAATCCCACCATATTCTTCCAACTCCCACATTACTATTGGGATACTTACATGGGGTCTAGCCACGCTTAATATAATGTCATCAGCGAACATGGATATTTTATATGCACTCCCCCCAACTGTTATCCCCGTTATATCAGCCCGTTCTCTCACCCTCTGAGCAAATGGTTCCAATGCTATCACAAATAGTAGCGGCGATAGGGGACATCCCTGTCTCGTTCCCCTCCCCTGCTCAAAAAAGCCAGAGTAAGCCCCATTCACCCTCACGCATGCTTTCGGTTGATGGTTACCTTCACCCAATTTGTGAACTCCTTCCCCAACCACATTCTTTCCAACACTTGAAAGAGAAAAGGCCATGACATCTGGTCGAACGCCTTTTCCGCATCCAGTGACAGAAACAACGTCTCCTCCCCGCTTTATTCAATGGACCATATCATATTTAATATCTTTCTAATATTGTCCGCTACTTGTCTACCAGGAATAAATCCCACTTCATCTTGGTGTATCAGTTTCCCTATTATCTTGTTTAGGTGCGTGGTAAGTATTTTAGCTAACAATTTAGCATCTAAGTTGAGCAGCGAGATAGGTCTATGTGATGAACATTCTTGCGGGTCTTTCCCCTGTTTATGTATTACTGTAATTCCCGCCCACCCCATCGTGCCCGCTAACTCCCCTCCCTCACTTGGTAGATTAAACAGTCTCACTAATGGGTCTGTTAAGATTTCTCCAAAACTTCGATAGAATCTCGCTGTAAGCCCATCCAAACCCGGTGCCTTATCAGGTTTCAACTGTTTTATTGCCCTCTGCACTTCATCTCCTCGTATATGCTTACTAAGCTCTTCCATCTCCCCCTCCTCTAGTTTAGGAAATTCTATGGATTCCAGATAACTTTGTACTCTCCCTCTGTGGGGGTTCCCTAGCTTTATACAGCCCCTGGTAGTATTCCCTAAAAGCCTCTCTGATCTCCCCATCCTTAATTGCCCACTCCCCTCCCTTCTTTCAGATTCTCATTATATGAGACCGCAATTTCCTCTGTTTCAGTTGCTGCGCAATATATCTCCCTGCTCTATTCCCCCCCTCAAAAACCTCCTGTCGCAACAGCTGCATCTGGTACCGTATCTTCTCTGCCTGCATAGCATTAATCTGTGCTCTTATTGCCAACACCTGGCCTCTATATGCCCCCTGATGTCCCTGCACATCTAATTCTTCCAGTGCCAGCAGTTGTTCTCTCAGAGCCTTCTCTCTTCCCTCTCTTTCCTTCCGTTTCCTTGACCCCCATTTAACTAAAATTCCTCTCACCACTGCCTTATAGCCATCCCACACACCTCCCCAAGCAACCTCCCCATTATCGTTCCACTTAAAATATTCCCTCATTTCTCTCTCAATGTCAGCTCGGACCCTCTCATCTTCTAGTAATGATTCATTCAGCCTCCAGAACTGTATGTCTTTCCCCTCACCCTCCATTCTCAATCTTACCTCAACTGGTGCATGATCAGACCATGTAATTGAGTCCTTCTCCGCCCCCTTAATCCTACCCCCCACCTCCTTCGAGACCCAAATAGCATCTATTCTTGAGTAGGAGCCATGAACTGGCGAAAAATAAGAAAATTGTCTCTTCCCTGGGTGTTGTAATCTCTATGCATCTATCAAACAATGTTGCACTACAAAGTTACGATATCAATTCCTATCTGCCCTTTTACCCTCTCTTTTCCCAATGGCGTCCCTAGCCGAGTTCCATGTTAAATTAAAACCACCTCCACATATTAGAATATCCTCCCCCAATTTCCCCACCTCCTCATTCAGTTTTGTCTAGAATTCACCTTGTGCTCCGGTTGGTGCGTACTGTCACCAGCTCTCCTTAAAACCCCGTATATAAGGGTGTAGAGGTTAAGTGAGTGGGTCTTCCCCACTGAAGCAGCTACTTTACAAATCCTGAAGCTGGGCTTTTTGGGAAATGTAGTCCTTTCACCGAATCAATGAGGAGCAGTTGTGGAAAAGTGGTTTAAGCAACCAAAGGATTTTATTTCCCCTCCCGGGGTGGATTTCACCATGAACAAAGTAACACAAACCAGGTATTTACTGGCATAAGGACAAATCAAAGGTTCTTTAACAGAAAAGGCTTACTTCAGCAATAAACAGGTTGATATCTAGCATTCCAACGTAACAATGCTGTTTCTTCACAGCTCTCTGCTTCCCAATGCTAGTAGTGCTGTACTTTCTCTTTCAAAACATGCCTTCAGCGTAATGAGATTATTTCATTAGCAAGCGATATCGTACAGTCCATGATATCTTCATCAATATTCACACACTCAGGTTCAAAGTCCATTAACTCTTCCTGGCTAGAAGGAAATGTTTGTAACGGCAATCCTTGTGCCACGCCCTTTCTAACTGCTTCAGGTTTCACCTGATATTCCTGAGTTAAATACTGGCTTTCACAAACGTTATCAGCACAGGTATTCTCTTCCCAGCTCCAACCCTCTGGGTAAATACAGTCACCGTAACTATTTTTATACCAGCCTTTTGGCTTACCTTTTAGCCTAGCTGGTGGAGGTTTTCTTTGTGGCTTTGGACTGGCTGTAGGTTCCCAACCTAAGCCTTGCACAGAAGATTTCACTTGCCTTCCTGGCTTCCTTTCACTTCTTTGTTCCCCTGGATACTGCAGGTAGTCCACTCTGCCCTTATTATATCCTTCCCTTGGGGTTTCTTTTCTTTTCCTGAAGAAAGACTCTGTCTCACCCTTCCACAGAGACTCTGGCTTTTTCCTGGCACTGCTGTCTTCACCGTAGCTCTCATTAGCTTCCTTATCCAGCACACATGCCTCAGCTCCTTCTTCTCCTTCTTCCCTTTCCAACTCCATAAGCTCAACTGAACTCTCTTTATCAGGGTGAATTCTAGGGCAGTGCTCAACTCCACCCCCTAGCAGGTGTCCTGCATTAGCTCGTGACTCATTCCCTGAATGGTAGCACGGGGTTTCTCTTGCCTCTGTGCTTGGTTTCTAAGGTAACCAGGAGCCATGTGCTTTTGTTTACAACTCAGCCCTACTCCTGTTCCTGGCTTTTTAGCCTCTTCTACTGGGCTGGAAGGACCCACTATGTCACAGAATACATTCACTATACAATACATTCGTTCCCCACCTTTAAACGCAATAACACATACCTCCCCGCTTTGTCCCGCACAGTAGTTTGCATCTTTAATCTTGTGTCCAACAGTATGGCTACCCCCCTTTTTTCTTTTCTATTATGTTAGATGCATGTATACATACTCCATATCCCCTGGACTTAACCAGGTAGTCTCGCTCTTGTCAAATGCATTTCCTGTATCATCACTATCGCTGCTTTCTGGCATGCTATTTCTGTATACAATTTTTGACACTTAAATGGGGAGTTAAGCCCCTTTACATTTAATGAGACTATTTTTAACTCACCTTTGTTTCCTATTTCCCCTTATTCTTCTATGCCTCCCTAATATATCCCTCCCCCTCCCCCTTATGTCGTCCCCCCATCCACCCCACCTCCCTTCCCCTCCCCCCCTCTCCTGAAGAGAGATTTGTCTTCCATGATGGTGTCTGGTTATCAGGCCATTACCTGTCCTAGCCCTCCATTCCACTCTCCCCCCTTTTCTCTAACCCTGCCTCGATGATCCCCATTTCACCCCTGCCACCCCCTAAATACCTTAACTAGCCCACCTCCAGATCCTTTCCTTCTGCCCCTTCCCCCATCCCCTCCTTACCCTTGAGGTAAACTACTACCTACCCCTCCCCGTCTACCTTCTACTTCACAACCAGTTAATACAGTGTCCTCTATTTCAGCCAGCTCCTTTCTCCTCTGCTTGCACTCCTTGGCTCTCTCTGTGCAGCCGCGCCAGCCGTGGACCCACCACTGGTACTCTGTGCCATCGTAGATTGTTCATCTTGGATGTGATTGATGCTGTGGTGGCTGTTGTTCCAACCAATACTCTCTCTCTCTCTCTCTGGAAGGTTGGTTAGTCCCAGTTCTTTAAGTGCTTTCCAGGCATCCTCACATGACTGCACTCGTCTCGACCTTCCCTTTACTGTTATCAGCAAACCAAAGGGAAACAACCATTTATATCTCATATCCTCCCTTCTCAGGTATGCTGTCACCTCCTTAAGATTTCTTCTGCGCTGTAACGTTCCCGAGGAAAGATCTTGGAAGAGTTCCAGTTTGTGCTCATCCCAAGTAACCTGCCTCATTTTCCTCACCACACTCAAAAGCCTTTCTTTGGTTTTAAACACATCACTATATCTCGTGGCTTGTTGTCTCTTGCTGGGCCCAGGCCTCTATGTGCTCTCTCTATTTACAAAGACTCTACCTCGACACATTCCTCCGGATCTGCGGTTACTAGTAGTGACTTAAATATTTTAGCAATCACTTCTTCACAATTCTTATATTTTGAGTCTTCTGGGAGGCCTCTTACCCTAATATTACATCTCCTGGATCGATCTTCCAAGTCCTCCACTTTCACTTGCTGCTCTTCTTGAGCTCGCTTTAAGTCCTCCTATCCTTTTTGTAATTCCTCTATTTCTTCCCCTTGCCGCTCCAGCTGGAACTCTGTTTCTTCAACTCGGTTTCCCATATGCACAAGATCTTGTCCCAGAGATTGTATAGTCCAGTGATGGCTAACCTTTTTGAGCCCGAGTGCCCAAACTGCCGCACAAAACCAAAGAATTTCCTCAAAGTGCCAGCACGTCAATTTGCATAAATATTTGCATAATGCTAACATACACTAACTTTTAGTAAACATGTCTCTTAATGAGTGTATGGATAAAGACAGACTAAAAGATTTCTACATTACTATAATCCAGTGCCAACCGCCAGGCACATTAGGAACTACTACAAACACTGCCCATTTAGAACCAATAGCAAACCCGCCGTATCCTAACAGCACTACCAGGACTCACAAAGCACCATACCATACCTATCAAAAGGCAACACTGCAAATATTAAACCAATACATTTCAGAGAATAACAATACATGACCTACTGGGGAAAGAGAACAAGTGGCAATGTCAAAAAGGAATTACATAAACAGAATACCTCAGCTCAGTTACACAGTTGCAATTGCTCCAGCCACTTTCTTCTGGTTTCTTCATGTTTTCTGCTAACTCTCCATCATCTGCTGTCCATTTGTCCTTTCTTCTCTCTTCTAGTTTTTTTTTTCCATTCTCTCTCTCTACATCCGCTTTAACATACTAATCTTTCTCCTTTTGCTCTTTCCTCATTCCTATTTCATCCACTCAAATTTTACCCCTCCATCCTCAATCCCCACTTACTCTCCCAATACCCGGCCAATTGTAGATTTTTTATCCCTCCCACACAAAATATTTTTCCCCTCTCCATTTTACTCTCCCAGCCCCATCCCATTCTAATCCTCCCCCAACATCAGCTCCCTTCTAGTTCCAGCCTCACCCAGCATCCATTCCCTTCTAGTCCCTGCATCAGCCCATTTCCAGTCCTAGCCCCCCATCAGCCCATTTCCAGTCCTAGCAACCCCCCAACCCAATACCAGTCCTAGCCCCCCCATCAACCCACTTCCAGTCCTAAACCCCCATCACCCCATTTTCAGTTTAAGCCCCCCTATAACCCATTACCAGTCCTAACCCCCCATCACCCCATTTCCAGACAGCCCCCATCAGCCCAAAGCCCATTACCAGTCCTAACCCCCCCCTAGCCCATTAGCAGTCCTAACACCCCCATAGCCCATTAGCAGTCCTAACCCCCCCATAGCCCATTACCAGTCCTAACCCCCCATCACCACCCCATTTCCAGACAGCCCCCATCAGCCCACAGCCCATTAGCAGTCCTATCCCACCAGCCCTTTAGCAGTCCTACACCCCCCCGCCCGCACGCCCATTAGCAGTCCTAACCCCACCAGCCCATTAGCAGTCCTACCGCCCGCCCGCCCATTAGCAGTCCTAACCCCCCCATAGCCCATTACCAGTCCTTACCCCCCATCACCCCATTTACATCCAGCCCCCATTAGCCCCCCTGCCATTAGGAGTCCTTCCCCCCCCAGCCCATTAGCAGTCCTAACCCCCCCAGCCCATTAGCAGTCCTACCGCCCGCCCGCCCGCCCGCCCATTAGCAGTCCTAACCCCCCCATAGCCCATTACCAGTCCTAACCCCCATCACCCCAATTCCAGACAGCCCCCAACAGCCCACAGCCCATTAGCAGTCCTAACCCCCCAGCCCATTAGCAGTCCTAACCCCCCGCCCGCAACCCCCCAACCCAATACCAGTCCTAGCCCCCCCCACCATCCCACTTCCAGTCCTAAACCCCCATCACCCCATTGTCAGTTTAAGCCCCCCTATAACCCATTACCAGTCCTAACCCCCCATCACCCCATTTCCAGACAGCCCCCATCAGCCCAAAGCCCATTACCAGTCCTAACCCCCCCTAGCCCATTAGCAGTCCTAACACCCCCATAGCCCATTAGCAGTCCTAACCCCCCCATAGCCCATTACCAGTCCTAACCCCCCATCACCCCATTTCCAGACAGCCCCCATCAGCCCACAGCCCATTAGCAGTCCTACCCCCCCAGCCCCTTAGCAGTCCTACCCCCCCCTCCCGCCCGCCCGCCCATTAGCAGTCCTAACCCCACCAGCCCATTAGCAGTCCTACCGCCCGCCGCCCGCCCGCCCGCCCATTAGCAGTCCTAACCCCCCCATAGCCCATTACCAGTCCTAACCCTCATCACCCCATTTCCAGACAGCCCCCATCAGCCCACAGCCCATTAGCAGTCCTACCCCCCCAGCCCATTCGCAGTCCTACCCCCCGCCCGCCCGCCTGCCCATTAGCAGTCCTAACCCCCCCCTAGCCCATTAGCAGTCCTAACCCCCCCCTCCTAGCCCATTAGCAGTCCTAACCCCCCCTAGCCCATTAGAAGTCCTACCCCCCCCCCCCCCTGGCAAATTTAAAAAAAAAAAAAGCTGGCTCTGGCTGCTGCCGCTGCCGCGGCAGAATGCAATGTCCCGCGGGGCCCCCTCTGCAAGGGCTTTCAGATTCGCGAGGGAGAGCGTCTCCCTCGCGTCTCTGTTAAGGCCGCAGGGGCTAATGGGAAATTTCCCATCAGTCCCTCGAAGGGGCTGATGGGAAATTTCCCATTAGCCCCTGCGGGCTTAACAGAGACGCGAGGGAGACGCTCTCCCTCGCGAATCTGAAAGCCCTTGCAGAGGGGCTTAGCGAGCGGAGGGGGCCCCGCGGGACATTGCATTCTGCCCTTGCCGCGTCCGCGGCAGCAGTCAGAGCCAGCTTTTTCTTTTTTGCGGACCTTCCCGCGTGCCAGCTGCAAGGCTTTCGCGTGCCACAGCTGGCACGCGTGCCATAGGTTCGCCATCGCTGGTATAGTCTCTTTTAGTTCATTTTCACTCCATTTATTTCCATCTTAATCTCCTCTTTCATCTCTGTTAGCCATTCCTTTAGCATAGCAGCCACTCCTGGGCTACAACCCCTCTCCATCTCCTGCTCCTGATCAGTCGGGCCTTCCGGCTGTGGGCTGGCCTCCTTCTCCTCCTCTCTTCCCCTTCTTGCCATCGCATATGAAGATCTGAATTCAGCCAATTTCTTCCTTGCTGACTGTACTCCTTTGTTTTTATCCATTATCTCTCTTGATCCCCCGAGCTGTCAGATCTGGTCTTCTGGGAATTATCCAAGGTTTCTTCCTCTACCGGGTCCTCTTGCACTCTTTTCTAAAACTCCCTTTTAAGGTGCTGTTTTGTTCCTCTGTCTTGTTAGTGTGGTCTGTCCGGTTCTGGGCAATGCACAATGCTCCGGTCCTGTGTTGTAGCTACTGAACTGCTTTCTGCTTGGCTGCTTGGCTCCCTGGCTCTGTTAAGGTGGTTCCTGTGGCCCTGTGGCAGCTCTCTCTCTATATTCCCACTGTTATCCGGTCCTCCTCTGCTCTGTTACAGTAACTGTACCTTCGGAGTTCTTACTCCACGTTCTCTCACTACGGCGCCATTTGACACTGCCTGCTCTCCACGGGCCTCTTGCACTTCCTCCGATTCCCCTCCGTTGCTCAGCACTGCCACGCGGTTCCTCCGCTCGATCTCACTTTTGCGGGTACAATTTGTGTTTTGACACAAACCCTCCTGCCCCTCACGTTGCAGCCGCTGCTGCCTTCCCTGCAATCGGTGTCCCGCTCGATGACTCACCAGCCCTAGAGCTGTTCGCGATCCGCCACTTCTCTTCTGGGCACTGCTTGGTCCGCCACGCGGTCTCCCGATCAGGCGGCTCTCATTTGTGCTCCACTTACTGCAGCGCTCTTGCAATGCTTTTTCTTTGCTCCGCCCGCTTTTCCCCTGTTCGGGGTGTCGCTCTACTGCCTCCCCTCCTCTGCTCTTCTCAATCCGCTCATTTGCGGGGTATATTTCCCCCGGGACTCTACACCACCATGTAACCCGATGACGTCACCGGAAGTCATATCAGATTCCTTTTAAGATTTTGATTTTGGATCATCAGGCCTTTAACACTGGAGTCCCAGCATATCTTGCTAATGCCCTTATTTCCTCTATGCCAGCAAGATTACTTTTATCTGCCCAATAAAATCTGCTGGTTCTACCACCCTATATAAAGATAAGACATGAATCAATTCAATAATCAGTCTTTGCAGCAATCGCATCTTATCTGTGGAATGAGCCGCTGCTACATCTCCTATTAGAAACCTCTTACAAACCTTACAAGAGTGCACTAAAAACATATTTTACTAAAGCATTAACCTGGGTGGACCTCTCTGGAGGCCCCGTGAGCAGATCCCTTGACTGGTAGGTGGAACCCAGAATATGTTCCTTTTCCTTTTATCCTTCTATTTTTCTTTTACTTTCTTTTCCCTAATTTGCCTATTTATAACTCTTCTCTCAGTTGTTTATTATTTTTTTACTCTTTATTTTATGTTACTTATTTACTTAGTGGCTCTTTAACTAAAGTGCGTTAAACAGTTAGCATACACGTACATTTTCACGCGTGGTAACTGCTTGCTTAATACTGAGGTTACTGTTACCATGGGGCTATGACAGTTAGCCTTTGACCCAGCATGTGTTATACCATAAGATTATTTTTTAACTTTATGGTAGGCAAATTAAGTGGATAGGTTAGGCTAAATAAAATGCCTAGCCGCCACTGCTTTAATTGAGACCAGATATTCGACTGTGGAACATATCGTTTCTTCCACTGAATATCTAGATTGGCCAGTCCCTAGAAATGCTGTTTGGTTAGTAGTGATATTCAGCCACTAGTCGCATAGTGCTAAGTGGTTAAAGTTAGGCAGACATTCACCTGTCTTTTCTTTAACCGCTGAAGCTGTCCGGTTAGCTGCTGAATATTGCTGCTGACTAGATAGCAGCTGTCATTGTCCCTGCTCTGCCCACAGACTGCCATAGTTTTAAACAGATGCATTTTTGGTGGTATGTGGGGATATTTAGCATTAACTGGTTAGTGCTGCTGAATATTGCAGTGACCACGTTTTAACACTTATGATTTCACAACATTTATTTGTAGCTTGTGTGAACAATGCCACTCCACCACCTTTACCAACAAATAGTTAAAGATTTCAGTTTTTCCAGTCCTCCCCTTGCTATTGTAAAATAAAATATGGATGTCATTCACATAAGAATGGTATTTAGCTCCTGCCTGTTTAAAGTTCTCACATAATGGTCTTAAATAGATGTTAAACAGGATTGGTAATAACACCAAACCTTGTGGAAACCCCACTCACTATTTTCCACAGACAAGAAAATCAAGTGCCCAAATGCTAGCCTTTGCATTCTTGACTCCAGTAAAGATCGTATCCAATTTCATACTGTACCCTGCAGTTATTGAAGTACAAGTAACCAAGATCACAAGGAGCAGCAGTAGGATTTGATCTGGACTTCCCTGGATCTTAGCCCACTGCTTCTCTTCTCCTGTCTTCTTCATTTCCTCCCCTGAGATTGATCTTTCAATTTCATCTCTCTTTTCTTAATTTCTACCTCTGTGTACTCATAGCTAGATTTTAGCCCCCATTTCCATCTTCACTTAACAGTCCTCAGTCTCTATTTTATCATTTTTCATCTATCCACCAGCTTTTTGTCTCCTATTATCTCCCCTTCCCAGCCCATCTTTCTTCTGTATCACTCCTTCTCCAGTCTCCCATTTCCACTGCTTGTACTCACCACCTTTCCAGTCCTCAAATACTTTTCTTTGTCTTTAATACCAGCCCTTGATCCTCTTCTGTTCATGCTCTTTCCTGCTACCAACCTCCTTTTTTTTTGTCATTTATCCCATATTGACCCCTATTTCACCATCTCCTCAGCCCCATTTCCACTCTCTCTCACTACCTTTGCAGACTCATTTCTTTCCCCTCCATATTTATTTGTTTATTTATTTATACATATTTATTAATCGCCTTCCTAAGTCCGGGTTTCACCCAAGGCAATGTATAGAATAAAAACACATAAAAGCATATTCCCCCCCAATAAATATAATCACAAACATAGCAGTGAACCTTCCCCACTTTTCCACCAATATCCTCCTAAACTTTAACAATCTCTGGAAATAAAAAGGTCTTGAGCTTTTTCTAAAATGCTAAATAATTTTGTTCTTAGTTTAAAACTAAAGGTAGATTGTTCCACTCCACTGAATGCTGAGAAAGCCCTATTTCAATTTCAAATTTTTCTCATCTCCTTCATAAGATATCTTTAATTGAACGTCCTGACTAGATCTCAGCATCATTTCAGGGGTGCGTCATTCAGTTTTCTTCTGCAAATATTCTGGCCCCCTTTCTCGCAGAACCCAAAAGGTTATTGCCATTAATTTAAAATATGAATATGCCACTATAGGCAACCAGTCAATAGGGCTAGTAATGGCCTACTGTAAAACCATCCTGTAACCCCCAAGATCACTATTGCTGTTACATTCTGAGCTGCCTGTAACCACTGTAAACATTACTTAGTCACTCCTATCCTTTTTTCCACTGCTTTTTACCCTTTCCAGTCCTCCATGTCATTCACATACCCTAATTCCTCTCTACCCTTCATTTCTGGCTCACTTCTCACACCTGTACTCAAATGACACCCATTCTAACACCCCCTACTTATATCCACTTCACCTCCAAGTTCCCGCATCCTCTCATTTCCACTCAATTTCTGAGTCCTAGCTCTCCAATCCTCAAGTTCCTGCTCTGCTCTCCCACTCTGTCTCTGGGATTCTATGCCTTCTATGCAATCTCTGAGCCCCCATTATTCCTGAGCTTGATACCCCAGTGTCCATGACCCTATTCTCCAGGAGCAAGCAGGAAGTTAGTCCTCACATATGGGTGATGTCAGCGCCAATGGAGCCTGCGCAGAAGCATCGCCCCAGCTTTCAAAGAAAGTCTTTGGGAAATGCACCATACATGCATGGTCCACTTCCTGTCCAGGGGTGCCATCTTGCCTCAGTCTCCTTTCTTCCGCAGAGCCCTTTAGATGTTGTCCTTTTTTCCCCCAGAAAAAAGTCTTATTTTTTTATAGTTAAAGTTTGTCCAATTTGTGTACCGGTTCCTTCCTGCCCCTGAGCCAGCTCACCTTGGCATCGCTCCTCAGGTTCATCTATCCATTTCCACTTTTTTATTGAGGTCCGCCCCGACTGGCATTGGCACCCTTTTTCAGCCGAAGGCCTTGGACCCCTGCCAGGAGGGAGGGACCTCCTTTTTCTGATGACCTCAAGCTGCTTCATAAAGTGTGACCAGTGTGGCAAAGTTATGTCACTCACTGATCCACACGACTGCTGCTTCCGATGCCTTGGCCCGGAGCACGATGACTGCGACTGCGAGCTGTGCAGAACAATGACCCCAAAGGCCTTAAAGAGTCGCCATCAGCAGCAGGAAAATTTTTTTCATAAGTCTGACTGCCCCGGAGTCTCCGGTAATACCATGCTCCAGGGCCCCCTCCAATACCTTGGCACCTCATGAAGCCGGTTCCTCGGAGTTGAAGTCCCCAGAGGTGGAGCATAAGAAGAAGAAATCCTTGAAAACCGCCTCGGAGGATGGATTGGGAAGAAGGTGAAATCCCAACCCAGGTCCCACAGCCCCAGGTGTGAGTTGGTAAACTGTCCAACAGGTAGGCAGTACTCACTTTAGTAGCACAAACACAGTCCAAGACGTGAGATATGTGGAAGACAAATTTATTAACTCACAGACCTAGGCAACCTTCTTCTTTAGTTAATGTGTTTTAGATTAATTTATATGTTATAATTGGTATTATTATTATTATTATTATTTATTTTTTTTATTATTTATTTTTAATTATTTATTTATATATATATATGTTATAATTGGTAATATCATTACTATAATTATTATAGATAGAGGTCCATAAATTAGACTTTATGTATGTTTTTTGCTTGTCACGCCATATGATGGTTCAATGCACCTAGTTTTTAATTTAAATTAATATTTTTATTATTTATTCATGATATTATGGGTCAACTAGCGTTCCAACACTATTTATATTATATATTATTTATTATATATTTATTATATAATTTATTTTAACTAATTTTAAGACACATTTTCAATTATGTCTTTTATGTGTCTGTTTGATGAATCCGTTTGTTCCTTCACTTTTAATATGTTATTTATGTTTTTATGTTTGTAGTAATTTTACCTTTACAACCCCTGACGAAGGTTACGAAACACGACCTGTGTCGGGTTGCCTAGGTCTGTGAGTTAATAAATTTGTCTTCCACATATCTCACGTCTTGGACTGTGTCCAGGTGTGAGTTGGGGCAGGAGCGGCCCTTCAAGTTGCCCTGCAAGGAGTCGTCAGCTCTCGCCTCTGAGGCAGTCCTCATCGAGGACTCCCTCTCAACAGTACCGACGCCAGGCCCAATGTCCTTGGTGTCCACGTTGAAGGCTGCGGAGCCAACTGGCATGGAGACCAGAATGGCAGCAAGGAGAGCAATATATCTGCCCAAGTGACCATACAGCGGGCGTTTGTCCAACTCGTCTGGTTCATCCGCCCCGACGATGGGATCCTCTACATCGAGGGCTTTCCTAGACGTTGCGCCGGTCTTCGAGCACCATCGGCGGCTTCTCCACCTGCTGGGACACATGGCCTCCACAGTCCACGTGACCCCAGCTGCCCACCTACACATGAGAGCAGCCCAGTGGGGCCTCTGCTCTCAGTGGACCCAAGCTACAGGCAGGCTCAGGGACAGGGTGCACGTGACCCGGCAGCTGGCAGACTCCCTCAGATGGTGGCAGAATCCAGGTCACCTTCAGGCTGGGATGCCCTTCCAGGCACCCACCCCCCAGAAAGTTCTCACCACTGGTGCCTCTCTAATGGGCTGGGGAGCGCATTGCGAGAGCCTCCAGACAAAAGACTGCTGGTCCCAGAGGGAATTAGAAATGCAGATATACCTGCTGGAAATCAGGACCATATTCCTGTCCCTCAAGGCCTTGCGCCACCATCTACAGCACCATATGATGCTGATCCAGACCGACAATCAGGTTGCGATGTTATACGTGAACAAACAGGTGGAAACGGGGTTGTACTTCCCCTGCCAGGAGGCCCTCTGCTCTTATGCCACATGCAGCAGGATGCTCCTGAGAGCGGTCTACCTCCCGGGCGAGGACAATATCTTAGTGGGCAAGATGAGCAGGGTATTCCAGCTGCACAAGTGGCGCTTGGACCCAGCAGTGGCCTCAAAGCTGTTCTGGCTCTGGGGTGTCCCAGTGATGGACCTGTTCGCCTGACCAGACAACGTGCACCCATCTCTGCTCCCGCCCCCTGCACCCGTCTCGGGAAGCAGCGGATGCATTACTCATCCCATGGTCGGAAGGTCTCCTGTACGTCTTTCTCCCAACACTGCTGCTAGCCAAGACCCTGTTCAAGGCTCAAGGCGACAGAGCGTCACTAGTGCTGATAACCCCTTGGTGGCCCAGACAACCCTGGTTCCCACTGCTCCTCTCCTGCCGATTCCCTTGGGCTGAGCCCAGGACTACTCTCGCAGGAGCAGGGCACTCTCCTACACCCCAACCCTGGGGACCCTCTCGCTCATGGCTTGGCTACTGAAAGAGTAGCACTAGCTCCCTTCAACCTTCCATGGGACATGAAAGACATCCTGCTGGCCTCTTGGAAGGCCTCCACGAGAAGGGCGTACATTTCAAGTGACAATGTTTCTCACTGTGGTGCACAAAGAAACGGATGAACTCGAGCTCCTGCTCAGTGCACGTGGCGCTCCAATGCCTGCTCCACATATCGCGGGCAAGACTGAAGTCCAACTCTGTCAGAGTACACCTAAGTGCCATTGCGGCACATCATCACTCCTTTGAGGGGAAGCCCTTCATGGCTCAGCCCCTTGTGACTCGGTTCCTACGGGGTCTCATGTTGTCTGCCCTCCAGTGGTGGAAAGGGACCTTAATGTGGTGCTCTCGCAATTCACTAAGCCTCCATTTGAGCCTTTAGCTACCTGCCAACTGCGGTACCTCTCCTGGAAGGTCGCCTTCCTAGTAGCGTTCACATCAGCTCGCTGAGTTAGCGAGCTCCAGGCTCTGATGGCAGAGTCTCCTTACACAAGGTTCTACATGAACAGAGTGGTGCTCCACACACACCCTAAGTTTCTGCCGAAGGTGATGGTGCTTCCCACTGTTTTACACAGACCTCACGCCAGCAGGACGGAGATCTTCTCCATACTCTGGATTGCAAGAGAGCCCTGTCCTTCTACCTACAGTGGACCCAAGGTCTCTGCAAAACTCAACAGGTTTTTGTATCCTATTATCCCAGCCATCTGGGGCTCCCAGTAACTAAGCAAACTCTGTCTACCTGGGTGGTGGACTGCATTACCCTTGCTTATGAACAAGTGGTATTCTCCGAGAACAAGCAGGAAGTCTGTCCTCACATATGGGTGACGTCAGCACTGACGGAGCCCTCGTGGAAGCATCCCCCCAGCTTTCAAAGAAAGCCTTTGGGAGATGCCATCACGCATGCATGATCCCCTTCCCACCCAAGGATCCAGCTTGCTCAGTCTTCTTTTTTCCTTGGAGCCCTTCAGACATTCGTCTGGCTTGTCCCCGGAAAAAGTTGATTTTTCTCTCCGAGTTTCATACTCGCCTCTGGTATTCCACCGGTACTCTTCCCGCCTATCAACCTCATTGCCTCAACGTCAAGTTCGGTCTATTTTTGTAGTTTTTGTTCTTTTCTTTTCCTGGTGTCTTCGCACCTTTTTAACCCATTTGCAGCCCAGAGAGTCTTCGACCTCGCAGGAGTACGTTTTTCCCCCATGGCTACCAGTGGCTTTAAGAAGTGTGATCGGTGCTCCAAAATTATGTCTTTGACCGACACACATGACTGCTGTCTCCGTTGCCTTGGGCCAGACCATGACCTGGCAGCCTGCGGCCTCTGCAAGAGGATGTCCAGTAAGGCCCTCAAGAGCTGCCAGCAGCAGCACGATAATTTTTTTTTCCCCAAAAAACCAGATGCCTCCAAAGGCCAGGGCCTCGTCTAAGGCCCTGACATCTCGGGCGGAGTCTTCCGAACCCGAGCCTCATCGTAGGTCCTCAGAAAGGGGGTCTCCCTCGAAGGAAACCAAGAAGAAGAAGAAACCCTTGAAGGCAGCGTCCTTGGATGGTTCGGACTGGCTAGGTGTTCCCTGAGCCCAGTCCTGCAGTCCGAGACATCTGTCTGAGGCGTCTGAGAAGGAGTGGCCTGCGAAGGTCCCCCAGAAAGATTTAACTGTGGACCGGCCTCGGTCCCCAGACATTATCCTCGTCGAGGATTCCCCTTTGGGAGAGCTAGCATCGGGCCCGAGTCCTTTGGTGCCCTTGCCGAAAGCTGCAGAGCCTTCTGGTCTAAAGTCCAGAATGGCGGCCCTGGAACGCAGTTTGTTTGCCTTCATGGACCAGCAGCAGGCGCTTTTGTCCGGCATGACCAGTTTTATCCGCTCCGACCACTGGGCCCTCGAAATCCACGATGTCCCCAGAGGCCGAGCCGATCCTTGAGGTCCTTAGGCATAGAGTCGATCCTCGGCCGAGGTCACGATCCGAGTCCTGTTTGACGGGACCGCAGTCATCCCTGGCAAGATTACCGGCCTCCAGCCACAGGTCTGCAGGGGCCCCGAGGCCCGCGGAGCATCTCTTCTACGAGTCCTTGACGGACTACTCCAAGTGGGAGAAGGAGGATGAGGAGTCCCACGATACCCGTCGCCACAGTGACGACCCAGTTGACTCTCTTATCTCGGAGTCTCGACGGCGGTCCCCACCAGAGGCTATGGGTTTCCTTGATTTTGTCAAGGACATGTCTAAGGCCCTGGCATTCCCGAGTTGGAGGAAGACACTTGGACGGATGAATTGGAAATCCTCCAATACAAGGCCCCTCCGCCCATCCCCCTCATCCTGGAATGGCTGATGCTTTGAATGTGGGAGACATTGGCTTCGGTGCTGCTGGTGAGGAAACAGCTTGACTCGATGTATCAAGTCCGCCGGAGCCTGGGCTTCCAAAAAGTGACAGCTACCGCATAGCTCCATGGTGGTGGAGTCGGCCATGCATTGGCTGAAAAGCAGAAGACGCACTCCTCGGTGCCCCTCCAGCAGGGAAGCCCGCATCCTGGACGCCCTCAGCAGAAAGTGCTACCAGGGCTAATTGCTCATCGGCCGCATCCAGGCCTACCAGCTATACATGGGCATACACCCAGCCCTGATGGCCTTCTGCAACCACCTGAGTCACCAGCCAGTGCTGGTCCAGACGGACAGCCAGGTGGCGATGTTTTACATGAACAAACAGGGGAGCACTGGTTCTCTGCTCGTACACAATTCATCAGTGTACCTGCCAAGCGAGGACAACCTGCTGGCCGACAGATTCAGCAGAGTTCTCCAGTCGCACGAGTGGCAGCTGGACCCCAAGTTAGCCAGCTGGCTTTTCCGGCTCAGGGAGGAACCCATGATGGACCTGTTCGCCAGCCTGGACAACTTTCAGTTGCCCCGCTTCTGCTCCCGGCAGGCCCACCCCACCAGGGTGGCAGCAGACGCATTCCTAGTCTCATGGTCAGAAGGCCTTATGTACGCCTTCTCTCCGAAACCGCTGATCGCCTTGTTCAGGTCCCTCCGTGACAGGGCCTCGCTCATCCTGATAGCTCCTCCGTGGCCCAGGCAGTCATGGTTCCCAGTACTTCTACAGTTGACGGTGGAGGCCCCCATCTGCTTGGGCACCTCCCCGGGACTCCTGTCTCAGGAGGGGGGCTCTCTCCTGCACCCCAATCTGGGGTCCCTGTTACTGACAGGTGGCGGCTCTGGCCCCTTTCAGCCTTCCGGTTGAGGTGGAGGACATTCTGCTGGCCTCTTGCAAGGCCTCTACTAGGAAGGCTTATGCCCTCAAATGGCACAGGTTCTCTGCTTGGTGTACTGAACACGGGGCTGATCCTTTCTCCTGTCCAGTGCCTTTGGTGTTGCAGTACCTGTTCCACCTCTCCCAGTCCGTGCTCAAGTCTAACTCCGTCCGATTGCTCCTTAGTGCCCTGGCAGTGCACCACCATCAGGTGGATGGTAAGCCCCTCTCGGTCCAACTGTTGGTGACCTGTTGATGTCCCCTGCCAAGGAGAGAATCTCTTTGGCAAACCCATGACCGACAAGGCTGCCGAGCTGGAGACCAAGTTCATGATGAGGACCAGGCTCTCTAAAAAGACTGCTGCCCCTCCCCGACGGAAGAACTCGAGTAAAGAGCCCTTCTACCCGAGGAAGGGAGCTGCATTCAGAAACTACCCACCTTATCAGGCCTCCCCAGCTCCCCAACAGGGTCAGCAGTCCAAGGGACATGGCCATGACCCACATAAGCAGGAGACTCCAAAACCCCAGGCACCGGCTCTGGCCAGCCAGGGGGGAGTTTTTGACTCCTTGAGCATAGGCTCTCTACCTCAAGGAGATCAGCGGCCCACAGGGGGACGTCTGGCCCTCTATACCCAGAGGTGGGTGATGATCACCACCGATTCCTGGGCACTAAGGGTAGTCAGGGAGTGTCACCTCCTCCATCTGATTCAGACACCTCCCCCTTATTTCCCGGGAGAGCCCCTCAGGTTTCCCCTCCACCGGGACCACCTTCTGAAGGAGTTGGTAGGTCATCTCAAGGACAAAGCAGTGGAACCCGTGCCCCACCACCTCAAGGGCAGAGGTTCTACTCCAGGTACTTCCTTGTGCCAAAGAGGACAGTGGGGCTAAGGCCCATCCTCAACCTGTGCAACCTCAGCAAATTTCTGGTGAGGGAGAAGTTCAAGATGCTCTCCCTTGGAGCATTGCTGCCATAACTCCAGCAGGGAGACTGGCTATGTTCCTTAGACCTCAAGGATGCTTATACCCACATCCTCATCCACCCCAACCATAGGCAGTACCTGCGGTTTGTAGTGGGGGCAGGCACTTTCAATACAGGGTGCTCTCCTTCGGCCTGGCCTCTGCCCCAAGAGTCTTCACAAAATGCCTGGCAGTCAAGGCCGCCTTCCTCTGGCTCCAGGGGGTCTTCGTCTTTTCCTACCTGATCGACTGGCTCATAAAGGAGGCACGGCCTCAGAGGTGCAGCAGGCCACCACACACACCATCCAGGATCTGAAACACTTGGACTGTCATAAACTACCACAAGTCTCACCTCATCCTGACACAGTATCTGGAGTTCATTGGGGCAAAGAGCGACACTCTCCAGTTGAAGGCTTTCTTTCCCAAGGACCGAGCTGATCGTTTCAGGTCTCTAGCTCGGTACGTAAAGTACCGTCCCTGGGTGCCCGCCCAGCTTCTCCTGTGCCTCCTTGGGGACATGGCCTCCACGGTCCATGTTGTCCCAGACACTTGCCTCCACATGAGGGTGGCGCAGTGGTGTCTCCAGGACCAGAGGTCTCAGGCCACGGGCCACCTCCGAGACAGAGTTTCCATGACCCGCCAATTGGCGGATTCCCTGGTCTGCTGGTAGTCGCCCCAGCATCACGAGGTGGGCATGCCTTTTCAGGCCCCAACCCCCTCAAGGGTCCTCACCACAGATGCCTCCCTGCTTGGCTGGGGAGCCCACTGTGGAGATTTCCGCACCCAAGGCAGCTGGTCACCAGATGAGAGCACCCAGCAGATCAATCTCCTGGAGTTTCAGGTCATACACCTAGCCCTGAGGGTCTTTTGTCACCACCTGCATCACCAGCCAGTGCTAGTCCAGATGGACAACTAGGTGGCGATGTTCTGCGTGAATAAACAGGGAGGCACAGGGTCTCGTACCCTTTGCTGGGAGACATTGGTCCTCTGCTCGTATGCAGTCCAACAGGGTATCCTCCTACAGGCAATGTACTTGCCAGGCCAGGACAACCTGCTGGTTGACAGGCTCAGCAGAGTTCTCCAGCCGCACGAGTGGACCCCAGTGTAGCCAGTTGGCTTTTCTGGCTCTGGCGGGAACCCGTGATGGACCTGTTCACCAGCCCGGCAACTTTTAGTTGTTCCGCTTCTGCTCCTGACAGACCCACTCCACTAGAATGGCAGTGGATGCGTTCCTGGTCTCATGGTCAGAAAGCCTCATGTTCGCCTTCTCTCCTATGCTGCTGATCACCAAGACCTTGTTCAGGACACTCCGCGACAGGCCCTCGCTCATCCTGATAGCTCCTCGGTGGCCCAGGCAACCGTGGTTCTCACTACATCTACAGTTGACGGTGGAGGCACTCATCCCCTTGGGGACCTCCCTGGGACTCCTATCTCAGGAGTGGGGCTCTCTCCTGCACCCCACCCTGGGGTCCCTGTTGCTGACAGCCTGGCTGCTGAGAGGGTGACTCTGGCTCCTTTCAACCTCCCAGTTGAGGTGGAAGACTTTCTACTGGCCTCCAATAAGGCCTCTACTAGGAAGGCTTACACTCTCAAAAGGTTCTCTGTTTGGTGCGCCGAACACCGTGCTGACCCTTTCTCCTGCCCGGTGGCTCTGGTGTTGCAGTACCTGTTCCACCTCTCCTAGTCTAACTCCGTCCAAGTGCACCTTAGTACCCTGGCAGCGCACCACCATCCGTTGGATGTTAAGCCCCTCGGCCCAACCGTTGGTGACCTGTTTCCTCCGGGCCTGCTCTTATCGAAGCCACCGGTTTGCCCTTCAGCAACTGAATGGGACGTCAATGTGGTGTTGGGGGCAGCTCACTCGCCCCCCTTTGAACCTCTGGCTACCTGCCACCTCTGCTACCTCTCTTGGAAGGTGGCTTTTCTGGTTACGCTTACCTCTGCTCACAGAGTCAGCGAGCTTCAGGCCATCTTGGCAGAGGCACCCTATACCAGGCTTTACAAGAACAGAGTGGTGTTCCGCATGCACCCCAAATTCCTGCTGAAGGTAGTGTCGCCCTTCCACCTCAACCAGGAAGTGGTGCTCCCTACCTTTTTTCCAAGACCTCACTCCAGTCAGGTGGAAATGGTTCTTCACACCTTTATTTATTTATTTTATTTAACAGTATTTCTAAACCGCCTTATCTTAATAATCAAGGTGGTATCACAGCAAACAATCGGGTAAAGTGAGTGTGTTATACATGCAGTGAGGGTGAAATTGAGTGTGTGTTGTATTGTGTGCTAGATTGGTATGAGCTATGTACAGAGTGGGCTATATACAGTGGTGCAAAAACATATTCCATACATACATTGTTTAGGCGGTATCATGTGCTGTTATACATTCTCTGAGGTTATGTGATGTGTCCATAGTGTTCTATGAGCAGCATGGTTTTTAGCTGTTTTCTAAAGTCTTTGAGGTCTGTAGTAGCCCTCAAATCATCTGGGAGTTTGTTCCATATTGTTGGAGCAGCCATGGAGAGTGCTCTGTCCGTTGTGTCCTTGCGTGTGTGTTTGTATTCACTGGGGGTGCTGACTCGGTTGTGTGTTTGTTTTCTTCTGGGACGTGTGCTGGTGTCTGGTTGTATGAGGGAGTGCAGGCTGTTGGCTGATGTGTGCTGTTTTATCTTAAATAGGTTTATGATAGTTTTGTATCTGATGCGAGCACCGATTGGAAGCCAGTGTAAGTCCTTTAAGGTAGGTGTGATGTGCTCCTGTCTTGCAGTACCTGATATGATTCGTGCTGCAGTGTTTTGTGCCAGTTGGAGTGGTTTGAGGGCTTGTTTCGGTAGTCCAAGGTATATCGGATTGCAGAAGTCCAGCAGTGGGGTTATCAGTGCTTGACAGACGGTACGGAAGTGTTCCGGGGCGAGTAGCGGTTTCAGTCTCCTGATGATTCGCATCTTGTAGTAGGCTTGGACTGTAAGAGGCTTTGTCCTTCTATATCCAACACACTCAGGGTCACTGCAAAGCTTCTCAGCTTTTCATCTCCCCCAGTAGGCTGGGGGAGGCAGTGACCAAGCGTACGCTGTCCAAATGGGTAGAGGCTCCCGCTTGAAGGCTGTGTCATGGCACACCGTGTCAGAGCCATGGTGGCTTCGGTGGCAAACTTGTGCTCCGTCCCAATGGTGGACATCTGCTGGGCCGCCACCTGGTCTTCAATCCATACCTTTGCAACCCATTACTTACTGGAAAGAGAGTCCCAATGGGACAGTGCCTTCGGCAGGGTGTGCTCCGTAACCTTTTCAACCCTTCTATGTTCAGGCTACTGGAGTGCTGGTTCATCGGACACAGGGGTCCTACTGTGGTCTGTGTATACAGACTAAATTGATGCTGCTTGCGGCTCCGTGTGAGGGAGCCCCTATTTTTGCTATGGGTTGTCGGTAGCCGGTAGCTGGGGAGTTCCATATGTGAGAACTGACTTTCTGCTTGTTCCCGGAGAAAGCGTAGTTACTCACCTGTAACAGTTGTTCTTCAGGGACAGCAGGAATCAGTCCTCACAACCCTTCCTCCTCCCTTTGGAGTTGCTCCTTTACCATCTTTTATTTTTGTCGTGTTTTAGCTATGTCATCTGACTGAGCAGGATGGCACCCTTGAGCGGGAATGGGTCTACGCATGCGCGGTGGCATCTCCCAAAGGCTTTCTTTGAAAGCTGGGGGGATGCTTCCGCGAGGGCACTGTCGGTGCCATCGTCACCCATATGTGAGGACTGATTCCTGCTGTCTTCGGAGAACACCTGTTACAGGTGAGTAACTACGCTATCCCAGTGGACCAGAGAGTCACAGCACACTGTGTCAGAGCCATGGCTACTTCCGTGGCCAATCTGCGTTCCGTCCCCATGACGGAAATTTGCTGGACCACCACCTGGTATTCAGTCCATACCTTTGCAGCTCACTATTGCCTGGAGAAGGGAGTCTCAACAGGACAGTGCCTTCGGCCAGATCGTACTTCGTAATCTTTTTGGGGTGTAGGCAACCGGAGTGCTAGTGTTCACTGGACGCTTGGGTCTTGCGAGAGTCTCTCCCTCGGGACTCGACTGCTGCTGGTCACGGCTCTCCCTTTGCAGGTTGCCATGTCATTTTTCTTTGGGTTACAGGTTCTCGGTTGCCTGTAGCTGGGGAGTCCCCTATGTGAGGACTGACTAACTGCTTGTTCCTGGAGAAAGCATAGTTACTCACCGTAACAGGTGTTCTCCAGGGACAGCAGGATTCAGTCCTCACAACCCTCCCTCCCTCCCTATAGAGTTGCTTTTTTACCATCTTATATTTTTGCCGTCTTTGCTATGTCATTAGACTGAGGCAAGATGGCACCCTTGGATGGGAAGTGGGCCATGTATGTGTGGTGCATCTTCCTTGAAAGCTGGGGAGATGCTTCCGCGCGGGCTCTGTCAGCGTCGAAGTCACCCATATGTGAGGACTGATTCCTACTGTCCCCGGAAAACACCTGTTACAGGTGAGTAATTCTGCTTTCTCTTCTCAGTGCCCATCAATCTGTGTTCTGTTTTCTCAGTGCTCTTCCTCCCTCACAATACCCAAATCCTACTTCTTTCTCTGGCCTTCACCTTCACTAGCCAATCTCTGAGCCCCCTATGTTCCAAAGTCAGGGCCGTACCAAGCCATAATTCCACCCTGTGCTATTTTCACATCTGGCGCTCCTCCACCTCGCTGGTTGCCTGCACCCGGCCGCCCTCCCACCCGCATTGCCCTGCTGCCACTGCCGCCGACAACTTTTTATTTTCTCAAAGGAAGCGCGGCAGCAGCACTGAGGCAGAACCTGGTTTGTAGTTGGGTTGGGTCCCTCCTTCCCTTCTCTGATGTAGATCACATCACAGTAGGGAGGGACCAGGCCAGCCATGTAAACACTGAGTTGCAAAGACCCGCGTTTGAATGGCTGGCCTGGTTCCTCCCTCTTCTGATGCGACCTACATCAGAGAAGGGAAGGAGGGACCCAACTTGCCTACAAACACGGGTCTGCCTCACTGCTTCTGCTGCCACCACCTTTGAGAAAACAAAAAAGTGACTGCAGCTGCAGGGCAACACAGGGGGCGGACCAGGGCCAGCACTCCGAAATGCACCCCTACTCCTTTATGCTGATCTGCTGCGGATTCTGGCAGACAGTCCATGGCATCTTCCAGCTCAGGAGGATCTGTTGATACAGGGACCGGTATGCATGCCTTAGTTGGTTGGTTCTCACTTATGGCATGGCTCTTGAAAGGGAGAGGCTAAAGAGGAAAGGATATTCAGGGTCAGTGATAGCAACTTTGTTGAAGGCCCAGAAGAGGTCTACTTGCCTAGCTTACATCCAGTATGGTGTATCTTTGAAACATGGTGTGCAGATAGGCAGTCTCGGCCGGCCACGGCTTCTGTTCCAGACATACTGGCTTTCTTGCAGGCTGGTTTCAACAAGGGATTGGCCGCTAGCTCCTTGAGGATGCAGCTGGCTGCGATTTCTTGTTGCAGAGGCAAGGTTCAAGGGGTGGCGTTGGGCGTGCACCCGGACGTGTTGAGATTTCTAAGGGCGGCGAGTCGTTTGCGACCTCTGCAGAGATCGGTGGTCTCTTGCTTACTGCACTTAGGGGAGCCCTTTGAGCCGATGAGTCAGGCTTTGCTGAAGGATGTGACCCTGAAGACTGTTTCTGGTGATGATTTGTTCAGCACACAGGATTTCGGAGCTTCAGGTCTTATCGTGCTAAGAGCCCTAATTTTCTTTTTCCTGGGAGAAAGTGGTTCTACGGCCCATACCATCTTTCCTGCCCAAAGTAGTCTTGGCTTTCCATGTCAACCAGGCAGTATCCCTGCCTACCTTGAAGTCGGCGGGAGGAGGTTCTACAAGCTTGCACTTGCGCCTCTTGGATGTCAAGAGGGCCCTGCGGCGTTACTTGTGCCGAACAGCATCTTTCAGGAAATCTGATCGTTTGTTTGTCTTGTTTGGGGGGCTGCACAGAGGAGAAGCGGCCTCCAAGGCCTCTATTTCTAGATGGATTAGGGAGGCCATTGCGTCGGCATATGTCTTGAGGGGTAGGTTGGTGCCAACGGATTTGCGGGCGCATTTCACGAGGGCCCAGGTAGCTTCATGGGCAGAATTCAGCTTGGTACCGCTGATGGAGATTTGTAAGGCGGCAACCTGGTCTTCGCTCCATACCTTTGCAAGACATTCTCTGGAAAGGGAAGAACCACGGCTTGAGTACCCCAAAGTTGCAGAATCAGTGACCACAAAGAAGCGAAGGATAGTGGTGGTTGGTGACTCTTCTGAGGGGTACTGAGGCGTCCATCTGCCGACCAGACTTGATGTCCAGAGAGGTACGCTGACTGCCAGGTGCCAAAATCCGAGATTTTACAGAGAGTTTGCCGAGACTCATCAAGTCCACTGACTATTATCCAATGTTGTTAATCCATATTGGCACAAATAATACTGGCGGGTATCCCTCTGAGTGTATAAAATGTGACTTCATGGCTCTGGGACAGAGGATGAAGCATAGGGGCACAAGTGGTGTTCTCTTCAATCCTCTCTGTTGAGGGTAAAGGCCAAGGCAGAGAAGCTCGCATCCTGGAGATGAATGCATGGCTGCATGGATGGTGTCATAGAGAGCGTTTTGGTTTCCTGGACCATGGGATGCTGTTCCAAGGGTTGCAGAGCAGTGATGGCATCCATCTGTCCAAGAAAGATTGATGTATCTTCAGTAGCAGACTGGCTAATCTACTGAAGAGGGCTTTCAACTAGATTTGTTGGGGATGGGTGAAGAAAGTAAACATTAAATACCTTTATGGTAATAGGTAACAGGGGCAACATGTGGAAAGCGGTGTGTATAAATGCCCGTAGCATGGGAAATAAGATTCCAGATGTTGAAGCTTTAATGGGAGAGGCTGACTTGGAATAGTGGCAGTTACAGAAACATGGTTCACAGAAAACCATGATTGGGCCGTAACTATACCAGGCTATCCTTTATTCAGAAAGGACAGGGTAGGAAGAAGGGGAGGAGGCGTGGCACTATATGAAAAAGATAATACTAAAGCTTTGGAACTACAAAGCATAAAAAGGAGAGAGGAGGCACTGTGGGTTAAACTTGAAAGAGGGAAAGAGAAATCTATTTGCATTGGTGTGATATACAGACCTCCCTCACAGAAGGAAGAGGTGGACGGAGAGTTAATTGAAGACATACGCAGCATTGCTAGGAGAGGGGAAGTGCTACTGATAGGGGATTTCAATATGCCAGATGTTGATTGGCACATTCCTGCTGCAGTATCAATTAGAAGTAAGGAGATCCTGGATTCTCTACAGGGAGAACTAGTCAGGCAACTGGTAACAGAACCCACACGTGACGGGGCCATACTGGACTTGGTACTTACCAATGGTGAAAGTGTTTCTGATGCTATAATGGGAGATCATTTTGCATCCAGTGATCACCGGATGGTGTGTTTCATTATTAGGACTAGGGCTGTTAGAATCCATTCAAAAGCGAGAGTCTTAGACGTTAGGAAAACTAACGTTGCCAAGATGGGCCAATACTTCAGGGAATCATTAGCGGTATGGGAACAGCTGGGGGATATAGAAAAACTGTGGGCAAAACTGAAAGGGGATATTTTAAGGGCAACCAATCTTTTTGTTAAAATGGTAAATAAAGGTAAGAGGAAAAGGAGACCACAATGGTTTTCGAAAGAAGTAGCTGAAAAGGTGACGAAAAAGAGGGAGGCCTTCATGAAATACAAGAGATTGCTGAGAGAGGAAGACAGGCATCTATATTTGGAAAAACTTAGAGAAGCTTGCAAAATAGTCAGGAAAACAAAGATTCAAAAAGAGGAGGAAATAGCCAATGCAATAAAATGGGGGATAAGACATTTTTCAGATATGTTAGTAAGAAGAGGAAGGGCAAAAGTGGTATTGGAGGGTGAAGGGGAGGAATATATAGAAGAAACAAAAGCGAGGGACATCTTGAATGATTTTCAGAAGACTGTGTTCGTGAGAAACTAGCTAAACTTAAAGTAGACAAAGCGATGGGACCAGATGGGATATACCCTAGAAAACTGAAGGAACTTGGGGATGTTCTAGCAGCTCTACTGACTGACATTTTCAATGCCTTGGAGTCGGAAGTGGTGCCAAAGGACTGGAGAGAGGCACATGTGGTCCCTTTACACAAAAGCGGAAGTAAGGATGTGGTTGGAAACTACAGGCTGGTTTGTTTAACCTCGGTGGCGAGTAAATTATTGGAAGTGCTGCTGAAAGAAAAAATAGTGAGGTTTGTGATAAGGAAGCTTATCATAGCTCAGGAAGGAGCTATAGAAAAGGTGAAGTGACTCTGAACAAGCAACCTGTCAGTTCTGGTAGAAATAAGAAAACAGAATTTTGCCATAAAAGACTACCAGTCCCAGAATGCACCAGGTTTCCAACAGCCATTAGAGGAGCTGAAGTGGGGAAACGTGTGTTCAATCAGGAGGGCTATGAGGTAATCCCTAAGCACTCATCTCAAAGGGCAGGGCCTGATTCAGCACAGCTGCGCTGTGTTAGGGAGGAGCACTCATCAAGGCAGAATAAGAGTAGAGTTTATTCTACAGATGACCATCTTCATGATCACCTTGGATATCCAGAGAAGGATCATCAGTTTCATCTGAAGGATCATCAGAAGCAGAAGCCAAACCGGACGGACAGAGAGAAAAAGAAACCCTCTGGAAGAAAGAGGAGAAAAGCCTTTGAGAGGTCTAGAAGAGTCCAAAGCAGTACGTATACTGGGAGGCATTTCAAGGGCCAGCATACACCATTGGACTGGGGAAAGCCAAAGGAATGGTGCTGCAGAGCTAGCTGCACGTGGAAGGGACCCTAAGACCCGTGCCAGAAGGTATGTGAAGAGAGATCCAGTGTCCAGGGATCTTGATTGGAAGGCTGGACATAAGAACTGGACTACATACTGGCCAGGCTATATAGAGAGGAACTCTAGCAGCAATGGAAGCTCAGGTATGAATACTGATCTATGCCCTAGCTATAACCTTGAAAGACAGCAGGGAAACAAGTATTCTCCTGAAAGTGCTCCATTGAGAGATTCATCTGTGCCAATCCATGATATTGAACCTATGCTTGTTGAAGATGGGGAAATGATTGCAGATGAAGAATGTGTTTATATGGATTGCTCTCTATCAAAACTCCGTTGGTAACTTTCTGTTATAAAGTACAGCAACCATCACAAAGAAATACAAATTTGTTCTTTAATCTACTCAGAAAAGCTCCTGAAGCAGGATTTGACCCACACAGTAGAAAGCAAGCCAGCTAAGGGGTTTCAGCTGGATAACGGCTAGCAATTAAGCCTTACCTAATTGCTTGTGAGCTAGGAGAGAATCACTTCTGAATCTATGTGGGAAGTAATCAGAAGTTAACCTGAAAAGAACAGTTTGTTTCTTGCTTTGTGGCTTTTCATTTGTTGTTTTCCTGATTTTGACTTTGTTTTTCCAAGTTAACACTGAAAGCAAGTTATCTGATTTATGTGCTACCAAGCATATCTGTGTTGGGAGAAATAACCCCATAAATAAATATCTTATTGGCTTTACCCAAGAGCACAACTAAATTATTGTCAGCAGCTGTGTCTGGTGTGAATGAACTACATTGCCCACAATACCTTGCAAATCATATAGATATATGCACTTGCCAAGACTGTGAAGATTCTCACCCAGGCAGCCGTCTGACAGGTTTCTGGAGTCCAGTGGATTACAGGATCCGAGGCAGCATGGGTTCACCAGAGGCAGGTTTTATCAGACAAATCTGATTGATTTCTTTGACTGGGTGACCAGGGAATTGGACCAAGGGAGAGCCCTAGATGTGGTGTATTTGGATTACAGCAAAGCCTTTGACACCATTCCTCACAGGCGACTTATAAACAAACTGAGCACCCTAAGGATGGACCCTAAAGTTCTTCGGGAGCAAGCAGGAAGTCAGTCTTCGCATCTGGGTGATGTCGGCACTGACGGAGCCCTCGTGGAAGCATCCCCCAGCTTTCAAATAAAGCCTTTGGGAGATGCCACCACGGACGTGTGGTCCCCTTCCCGCCCAAGCGTGCCATCTTGCTCAGTCTTCTTTTTTCCATGGGGCCCTTTAGAAGTTTGTCTGGCTTGTCCTCGAAAAAAGTTGATTTTTCTCTCTGAGTTTCATACTCTTCTCCAGTATTGAAATGGTATTCTTACCCTTTTTTCCCCACTGGCAGCCCGGAGAGTCTTCGACCTCACATGGGTACTTTTTTCCCTCATGGCTACGTGGCTTTAAGAAGTGTGATTGGTGCTCTAAAATTATGTCTTTGACAGACGCACACGACTGCTGTCTCCGCTGCCTTGGGCCAGACCACGACCAGCAGCCTGCAGTCTCTGCAAGGCCCTCAAGAGCCGTCAGCAGCAGCATGATGAGGAAAAAAACCTTAAGTCCCAGGTGCCTTTGAAGGCCAGGGCCTCGTCTGATGTCCGACATCTCGGGCAGAACCCTCCAAACCCGAGCCTTATCACGTGTCCTCATAGAAACATTGAAATATGACGACAGAAAAAGACCACGTGGCCTGTCTAGTCTGTCCTTCCATATCAACAACTACAACGGTCCCCTTTTTTCCTTTAGAGATCCTCTGTGTTTGTCCCATGCTTTTTTGAATACAGATACTGTCCTCATCTCTACCAACTCCACTGGGAGACTATTCCACGGATCCACCACTCTTTCCTTAAAGAAATATTTCCATATATCACTCCTGAATCTATCCCCCTTCACCCTCATCCCATGTCCCCTCGTAGCAGAGCTTGCTTTCAAAAAACATAACAGATTAGTTAGACAGGGAAGATCTTGTCTTACTAATCTGTTATGTTTTTTTGAAGGAGTGAATAAACAGGTGGACAAAGGTGAGTCGGTTGATATTGTGTATCTGGACTTTCAGAAAGCCTTTGACAAGGTCCCTCATCAGAGACTTTTGGCAAAACTAAAGAGTCATGGGATAGGAGGCAGTGTACTATTGTGGATCAGGAACTGGTTAAAAGATAGAAAGCAGAGGGTAGGGCTAAATGGCCAATTTTCCCAATGGAGAAAGGTGAATAGTGGTGTACCCCAGGGATCTGTGCTGGGTCCGCTGCTTTTTGACATATTCATAAATGACCTGGAAAGTGGAATAACGAGTGAGGTTATCAAATTTGCAGATGACACAAAACTATTTAAAGTTGTTAAAACCCAAGAGGATTGTGAAAAATTGCAAGAGGATCTTGATAAATTGGAAGACTGGGCATCAAAATGGCAGATGAAATTTAATGTGGACAAGTGCAAGGTTATGCACCTAGGGAAGAACAACCCAAACTATGGTTACACGATGCAAAGTTCCACATTAGGAACCACCACCCAGGAAAAAGATTTAGGCGTCATTGTGGATACCATGTTAAAACCCTCGGCCCAGTGTGCAGCGGCGGCCAAGAGAGCAAATAGAATGCTAGGTATGATAAGGAAAGGACTGGAAAATAAAACAAAAGATATTATAATGCCTCTATATCGTTCCATGGTGAGACCGCACCTTGAATATTGTGTGCAATTCTGGTCGCCGTATCTTAAAAAGGATATAGCGATTTTAGAAAAGGTTCAGAGAAGAGCCACCAAAATGGTAAAGGGGATGGAAGGATACTCCTATGAAGAAAGTCTAAAAAAGTTAGGGCTCTTTAACCTGGAAAAGAGACGGCTGAGGGGAGATATGATAGAAGTCTATAAATTAATGAACGGAATGGAACGGGTAAACGTAGATCGATTGTTTACGTTATCAGAATATAGAAAGACTAGGGGACATGCAATGAAGCTACAGGGTAAACTATTTAAGACTAATAAAAGAAAATATTTTTTCACTCAACGTGTAATCAAACTCTGGAATTTGTTACCGGAGGATGTAGTAAAGGCTGTTAGTGTAGCTGGGTTTAAAAAAGGTTTGGACAAGTTCCTGGAGGAAAGGTCCATAAACCGTTATTAAGAAGTGACCGAAGATATCAATGCTTGACCCAGTACAAGCATTGTGGAACTTGTGGAACTTGTGTCTCTTGGGGAAACTGCTAGGTACATATGACCTAGATTGGCCACTGTTGGAAACAGAATACTGGGCTTGATGGACCTTGGTCTGACCCAGTATGGCATATCTTATGTTCTTATGAAAGAGGCTCTCCCCCTGTACATTTATGCCATGGAGGTATTTAAACATCTCAATCATATCGTCTCTATCTCGCCTTTCCTCTAAGGTGTACATATTAAGATCCTTAAGTCTGTCCTCATATGCTTTATAATGAAGACCACTAACCATTTTAGAAGCCACCCTCTGTATTGACTCCATCCTGTTTATATCCTTTTGAAGGTGCTGTCTCCAGAATTGCACACTATACTCCAAATGAGGTCACACCAAAGACTTATACAGAGGCACTATCACCTCCTTTTTTCTGCTAGCCATTCCTCTCTGTATGCACCCAAGCATCCTTCTAGCTTTTGCCGTCGCCTTTTCTACCTGTTAGCTACTTTAAGATCATCAGACACAACCACTCCTAGGTCCTGCTCTTCTTTAGTGGACAAAAGTACTTCACCCCCTAGACTATATTGCTCCCTTGCATTGCTGCAGCGCAAATGCATGACCTTACATTTTTTAACATTAAATCCCAACTGCCAAGCAACCAGGGTTTGATTCCCACTAGTACTCCTTGTGGCCTTGGGCAAGTCACTTAACCCTCCATTGCCTCGGAAGAAATGCCTGGCAGTCTGCTTCTGGTGACACTGCCAAGAAAACCCAGGAGCTTCTGGGTCGCCACGAGTCAGGACTCACTCGAAGGCACACATTGCATTTGCCCAGCTGCCAAATTCTAGACCATTCTTCAAGCTTAGCTAGATCCCTCCCATCCATCCTTCCTGGGTGTCTTGCAGATTTTGGTATCATCCGCAAAGAGGCAAATCTTACCTGATAGCCCTTCCGCTATATCACTAAGAAAGATGTTAAAAAGAATCGGACCAAGGACAGATCCCTGGGGCACACCACTGGTAACATCCTTCTCCTCAGAGTGAGCTCCATTTACCTGTACTCTTTGTTGCCTCCCACCCAACCAATTTCTAACCCAAGTAGTAACTTTAGGGTCCATACCTAGGGTGCTCAGTTTGTTTATAAGTCGCCTGTGAGGAACAGTGTCAAAGGCTTTACTGAAATCTAAATATACCACATCTAGGGCTCTCCCTCGGTCCAACTCCCTGGTTACCCAGTCAAAAAAATCAATCAGATTTGTCTGATAAGACCTGCCTCTGGTGAATCCATGCTGCCTTGGATCCTGTAATCCGCTGGACTTCAGAAACCTCACTATTTTCTCTTTCAGCAGCGTTTCCAATAATTTACTCACCGCCGAAGTTAAACGAACTGGCCTGTAGTTTTCAACCACATCCTTACTTCCGCTTTTGTGTAAAAAGAAAAAAAAGAAAAAGAAACTGTATTTATATCCTGCTTTTCACCGGATCAAAGCGGTCAATTGGGAGATACATTTAACACGAGGGGATATGACACACATACACTAATACTTACAGGGAACATGGGCAATGGAGGGTTAAGTGGCTTGCCCAAGACCACAAGGTGTACCTATAGGACTAGAAATCCCAGTCCCTCCGGCCTGAGATTGCTGTCCCCAGGTGGGACTTGAACCCCCGGCCCTCCAGCCTGAAGTACCTTGTCCTAACCACTAGGCCACTCCAATGTAATGTAATGTAAAGGCACGACATGAGCCTCTCTCCAGTCCTTTAGCACCACTCCCGACTCCAACGAGGCATTGAAAAGGTCAGTCAGTGGAGCTGCTAGAACATCCCCAAGTTCTCTCAGTATTCTAGGGTGTATCCCATTCAGTCCCATCGCTTTGTCTACTTTAAGTTGAGCTAGTTTCTCACGAACACAGTCTTCTGAAAATTGTTCAAGATGTCCCTCGCTTCTGTTCCTATTTGTGGGTGTTTTCTGAGGTCCTGCTCCTGGTTCTTCATCTGCGAACACAGAACAGAAATATTTGTTAAGCAATTCTGCTTTATCCTCATCAGCTTCTACATATTTCTCCCCTTCACCCTTGAGTCTGACAATACCACTTTTGCCCTTCCTCTTCTCACTAACATATCTGAAAAATGTCTTATCCCCCCAGTTTATTGCATTGGAAAATGTCTTATCCCCCCATTTTATTGCTTTCCTGGCTACTTTGCTAGCTTCTCTAAGTTTTTCCAATTATAGATGCCTGTCTTCCTCTCTCTGTGATCTCTTGTATTTCATGAAGGCCTCCCTCTTTTTATTCACCTTTTCAGCTACTTCTTTCGAAAGCCATAGCGGTCTCCTTTTCCTTTTACCTTTATTTGCCATTCTAACAAAAAGGTGGGTTGCCCTTAAAATATCCCCTTTCAGTTTTGCCCACTCTTTTTCTACATCCCCCAGCTGTTCCCATACCGCTAACGACTCCCTGAGGTATTGGCCCATTTTGGCAAAGTTAGTCTTCCTAAAGTCTAAGATCCTCACCTTTGAATGGATTCTAACAGCCCTAGTCCTAATACTGAACCACACCATCTGGTGATCACTGGATGCAAAATGATCTGCCACTACAACATCAAAAACACTTTCACCATAGGTAAGCCCCATGCCCAGTATGGCCCCTTCACATGTGGGCTCTGTTACCAATTTTCTGAATAGTTCTCCCTGTTGAAAATCCACGATCTCCTTACTTCTAGATGATACTGCAGCCGGAATGTGCCAATCAACATCTGGCATATTGAAATCCCCTATCAGTAGCACTTCCCCTTTCCTAGCAATGCTGCCGTATGTCTACAATTAACTCTCTGTCCACCTCTTCCTCTTGTGAGGGAAGTCTGTATATCATGCCAGTGCAAATAGATTTCTCTTTCCCTCTTTCTAGTTTAACCCACAATGCCTCCTCTCTCCCTTTTAAGCTCTGTAATTCCAAAGCTTTAATAGTATTTTTTTACATATAGTGCCACTCCTCCTCCCCTTCTTCCTACCCTGTCCTTTCTGAATAAGGTATAGCCAGGTATAGTTACATCCCAGTCATGGTTTTCTGTGAACCATGTTTCTGTAACTGCCACTAAATCCAAGTTGGCCACTCCCACCAAATCTTCAACATCAGGGATCTTATTTCCCATGCTACGGGCATTTATATACACTGATTTCCATATGTTACCCCTGCTACCCATTTCCATAAAGGTATTTAATGTATCACTTACCTGGGGGCTTTCACTTACCTGTGGGCTTTCTTCACCCATCCCCAATGAATCTAGTTTAAAGTCCTCTTCAGTAGATTAGCCAGTCTACTACTGAAGACGCGTCAGCCTTTGTTGGACAGATGGATGCCATCTCTGCTCTGCAACCCTTGGAACAGCATCCCATGGTCTAGGAAACCAAAACGCTCTCGATGACACCATCCACGCAGCCATGCATTCATCTCCAGGATGCGAGCCTCTCTGCCTTGGCCTTTACCCTCAACAGGGAGGATTGACGAGAACACTACCTGTGCACCTAACTGCTTCACCCTCTGTCCCAGAGCCATGAAATCACTTTTGATACGCTCAGAGGGATACCTGGCAGTATCAGTTGTTCCAACATGGATTAGCAACATTGGGTAATAGTCAATTGGCTTGATGAGTCTCGGCAAACTCCGTAACATCTTGGATTTTGGCACCAGGCAGACAGCATTCCTCTCTGGACATCAAGTCTGGTTGGCAGATGGACACCTCAGTACCCCTCAGAAGAGAGTCACCAACCATCACTACCCTTTGCTTCCTTGTGGTCACTGATTCTGCAACTTTGGGGTACTTGCGCTCTGGTTCTTCCCTGTCCAGGGATGCTTTCACCTCCTCCACTTCTAGGGCTGCATAATGGTTCTTCAGTTCAAGGGCTGGAGAGGTTGGATTGGTGATTCTGAAGGCCCTGGTGACTTGTGTCCAACCTTTGTCATTCTGTCAGCATCCATCGTCTCCTCTGCTGGAGAGCTTGGTTGCTGCAAGAAGCATCTCATCAATGTACTTCTCACTGTCTTGAATGCTCCTCATCCTTGCCACCTCCTCTCTGAGTTCCTCCACTTGTTTCCTCAGAGCTTCAGCATGCAGGCACCCTGCACATGGAACCGGTCCTTCAACTGGCATTGGGGCTTGCCTCTGGACAGAGGCAGAAGCTGTAATGGGGGCAACAGCTTTAGCGATATGATTTTTCCCAGCCATTGTTCTGTTCATGGAGCTTAGGTATCTGTTAAAGCAAAAGAGAGACATCTACCAAAGTACCAACCGGTTTCCCAGCTGTCCTTTCAGAGAAAAAGCAGTTAAATTTCTAATTGCATTCAAAATGAGCTGTTCCAAGTCCCTGTGTTTTGTTAAATGGGGAGGTGCCCTATAAAACAAGACTGCTCATTAGGGGTGGGTGGGAGTTGGAGAGGGTAGGGAGGGACCTAACACGTAATTAGATGTCAGCGGTTCCCAAGAGCTGAGAAAGTTACCAAAGCAGAGTTTTAAACCTGCCCCACTAAAGAAAATATTTCTACTAAAGGGGGCTTCCCTCGAGGGAACCCAGGAAGAAGAAGAAACCCTCGAAGGTGCGGCGTCCTTGAATGGTTCTAACTGATCAGGTAGTCCTTGGGCCCAGTCACGCAGTTCGAGATGTTCATCTGAGGTGTTGGAGGAGGAGTGGCCTGCGAAGGTCCCCCCGAAGGATCAGACGACAGACCAACCTTGGTCCCCAGGTATTATCCTCATCAAGGATTCTCCTTCGGGGGATCCAGCATCGGGCCCGAGTCCCTCGGTGCCCACACCGAAGGCTATGGAGCCTTTTGGGCTGAAGTCCAGAATGGCGGCCCAGGAGCGCTGTTTGTCTGCCTTCATGGACCAGCAGCGGGCGCTGTTGTCTGGCATTACCGATTCATCCGCCCCGACCACTGGGCCCTCGACATCCAAGACGTCCTCAGAGGCCGAGCCGATCCTCAAGGTCCTTCGGCCTCGAGTTGATCCTCGGCCGAGGCTGAAATCTGAGTCCTGCTTGGCGGGACCACGGTCATCCCCAGCAAGTTTGCCGGGCACCGGCCGCAGGGCATTGGGGCCCTGAGGCCCGCAGAGCAGCCCTCCTACGAGTCCTTGATGGAATACTCCAAGTGGGAGACTGAGGATGAGGAGTCCTCTGATAACTGTTGCCACCGTAATGTCTCATCTGACTCCCCCGTCTCAGAGCCTCAACGGCGGTACCTGTTTGAGGATATGGGCTTCCTTGATTTTTTCAAGGACATATCTAAAGCCCTGGCGTTCCCGATCGAGTCGGAGGAGGACCCTTGGGTGGATGAGCTGGAAATCACCCAGTACAAGGTCCCTCCGCAGGAATCGCTCATGGTGCCCTTCCTCCCATCCTGTAACGGCTGATGCTGTGAATGTGGGAGACACTGGCTTTGGTACTGGTGTTGAGCAAACGGTTCGACTCGCTGTATCGAGTCTGCCGGAGCCCGGGCATCCAAATGTCACAGCTGCCGTATTACTCCATGGTTGTAGAGTGAGCAATGCGTCAGCTAAAAAGTCAGAAGATGCACTCCTCAGTGCCCCCCCGGCAGGGAGGCCCACACCTTGGACGCCCTTGGCAGAAAGTGCTATCAGGGTTCAATGCTCATCGGCCTCATCCAGGCCTACCAACTGTTCATGGGCATGTACCTGAGAGACCTGGCGAAGGAACTCCCCGTGTTCTCAGCTGGTCTTTACGAGGAACCATTGCAGCGGTTCAAGAACCTGGGCAAAGCAGTCCGTGAATGCTCCAGATTCATGTCTCGAGCGGCCTATGATGGGTTCGAGTCTGCGGCTAGAGTAGCGGCGGCTGGCATCAGTGCATGCTGCTAAGCTTGGCTACAGTTGTCCAACCTCGAGCAATGGGTTCAGGAGAAATTGGTCGATGTCCCTTGCCAAGGAGAAAACCACTTTGGCAAACCTATGACCGACAAGGCTGTCAAGCTGGAAGAGTTCATGACGAGAACCAGGCTCTCGAAAAAAGACAGCTGCCCCTCCCCAACGGAAGGGCTCGGGTAAAAAGTTCTTTTACCCGAGGAAGGGAGCTGCCTACAGAAACTACCCACTAGGGTGGTCCACTGCCATAGGGGAAAAAATAAAAGTAGGAATTTCTTTGCTCCCTGGCCTGATTCTGGTTCCATTTATATAGAAAACAATGTGTGCAAAGTTTGAAGCCAATCAAATAATATTTAGGGGTGGCTCAAGGTCCCTATCTATCAGGCCCCTGGATCCCCCCCAGGGTTCATCAGACCACTGGGTATTATCCGCTCATAGACGGGGGTATCATGCTTGCCAAGCACTCAATGTGGTCCAGATGCTAGTAAGGACTTTGACGATGTGGGGAACATCTTACGGTGTTGCGAGACAACACCCAGAAGGAACTGGAGTTGCTCTTCTTTTGTGGTGTGTCGGCCGTTGAACTCCTCAATGAGTTTGACCCCTCGCTCAGCCACATCGTTGATCACTGGAAGATTTTTTACTTTCTTCAGACCGTCTTTGAATGATGCATTCTCTTCCCAGTCTTCTGGGTCTGCATTAAGAAAATCACTGTTGATGTCGAGGTGTCTCAGGAAACGGATTGACTTTCGAGTTGCAAAAGATTCAAGTGGTGGAATCATGGAACTTTTCAATTCGACCCGCTTTGGGGGATCTTCGTCTTTGTCATCATCCTCATCGCTTTCATCTGATTCTGCCGGGATCATGGCCGACACTATGGCCCGCTTTGTCGGTGCTGAAACAGCTTCATCGAACAGTGACAGTGCCACAAGCTCCTCTGACACATACCATAGATGCTGTTGCAGTTTGTCTCTGGCCGCTCTTCCAACACGGTCATTGTGGTAAGAGTGTAGTTTCTTCAGCATCTCCAAATCTGTTCGAGGAGCAACTGTGGCATCAGGGGCAGAAAACCAGGCTTCCACATGAATCAGGATGGAGAAAATGCTCACATCACGAACACAGGACTCCTCCCGTTGGGTAAGATCTTTGAGTTGTCCTCGGAACATCCAAATCTTGAGACAGTACAAGACTTTTGCCATCCATCTGGCATGATGGAAAGCTCCGGGTTTCTTGAAATTGAAACTAGGAAGATTCCCTCCAAGGCAGACAATCATTAACTCCAAGAATTCCAGGTAATCATCTCGGTGATTGCCCTGTGCCAACTTGGATTCCGCAAACTTCATGATGCGATCCCTGTCAGGTTGCAGCACCTCCAAGTCTTTTCCAGTTTGATAGTTGGACTTGTCAAGGGAGCCCCAATTCTTTTGGAACCGGTGAAAGAGTTGGACATCGGGACCCGATGAAGCTCCAGAGCATGTAGAGAATACTGCACCAAGAATTATTTCGTAAATGTGATGGCGGCATGCCAAATGAAGGACTGTGCGATGGAGTCTCTGTTCTAGAAGAATGCACGCTCCTGATCGACGTCCCGTGTTCGATGCAGTTGTATCAAAGCAGAAGCCTGCAACCTTTTCATCCAAACACCATTCCTGTAACAGTTCATAAACTGCTGCAGCTTGATTCTCGCCCGTTCCTGATGTCAGTTTTGGTACACCAAGAAGTTGTGTTTCTCCAGTGGAGACAGCCGTTATCAAAACTGGAAGGCGGTCAACGGATGTGGTTGAACAAAGGAGAGATGGCAATAACTTGCTATCCCAATGCATAATGCATGTTTTGCCTTCGGCTTTGAATGCGTTGTGCAGGTCCGTCCATTGTTGCTGACGGTGCTTTTCTCTATGGCGCTTGACGCTGGAGCGGCTGATATTGAGCTCCCCAGGATAATGTCCCAGACTTCTGGCGGTTTCAGCTACCACAAACAGAGCATTGCGATCCCTTGTCCCTGTCCGATCCAGGGCTGCTGTAAGCTCTGGGGTCCAGACATTGTTAGGTCGATACTGCTTCGTTTGTGGAGTTGCTTTCTTCTGTCCGTTATCTGAATCCGCAGATGTCGACGAGTCTTCACCTGACTCTGCTGAGGAAGAAGATCCTTCCAGCTGAACTTGGCTTGTAGTTGCCTCGGCTTCGGCAACATGTTTTTGTCTGCGCCTTTTCAGTTCTTCTTCTCGCTGTTGCGATCTTGCTTCCGTGTTGGCCAGTTTCTTGTCCATCGCGCACATTGAGCCGCGGCGCCCTGGTTCTCGTTGCGCTATTAAGAATTCTTTGTCTTCTTGAATATGAATTAAAGACATTGCATTGGCATGCGCCACATCAAATAGGTTTTTCATTGCAACCTGGAATTCTTTTTCATTTGCCTCTTGTTTCCCTCCTCTCCCTTTGTTTTTCTTCAAAGGTTTCCACTGATTGAACAATTTCTTTACTTTTTCTTGAATTTTGTCATTTCTTTGAACAGGAAGCCTGGCCTTTTCCCAGTAAGCTTCTACTTCACTTGTTACAATAGATGCACTTTCACTAACGCCTTTGTTTAATGTCATATGGTGATGTAAAAATACACTTAACACTTGCTCCTTGCTGGGGAGCTTGGCCCCCAGAATTGTGGTGGACATTTCTTCAATGAGATAAAAACCACGTTTTTTCGCCATTTGAAAAGAATAAAGATACAAAGATAATAGTACAATGTCTTTGCCACCTCTCAGAGACGAGATTAGTTCAAATATGATGCAATCAAATGTAATCAGCGTGGAACTGAGTGGATGATACAAGATGATGCAACATTTCGTCATCTGCTCCCAGGGGGAAATCTCAAGACTTGTTGAGCCACCCCTAAATATTATTTGATTGGCTTCAAACTTTGTACACAGTGTTTTCTACCTAAATGGAACCAGAATCAGGCCAGGGAGTAAAGGAATTCAGGAATTCATTTTTATGGACCACCCTACTACCCACCTTATCAGGCCTCCCCAGCTCCCCAACAGGGTCAGCAGGCCAAGGGACATGGGCATGGCCCGCGTAAGCAGGAGGCTCCAAAACCCCAGGCACTAGCTCCGGCCCAGCCAGGGGGGGAGTTTTTGACTCCTTGAGCATAGCCTATCTACCCCAAGGAGATCAGAAGCCCATAGGGGGACGTCTGGCCCTTTATGCCCAGATGTGGAGGTCCATCACCACCAATTTCTGGGCACTTCGGGTAGTCAGGAAAGGTTACCTCCTATTCCTGACTCGGTCACTTCCCCCTCATTTCCCAGAAAAGCCCCTCAGGTCACCCCTCCACCAGGACCTTCTTCTGAAGGAGTTGGTAGGCCTTCTCGAGGACAAAGCGGTGGAACCAGTGCCCCACCATCTTGAGGGCAAGGGGTTCTACTCCAGGTACTTTCTCATGCCAAAAAGGACAGGGGACCTAAGGCCCATACTTGACCTGCGTAACCTCAACAAATTCCTGGTGAGGGAGAAGTTCAAGATGCTCTCCCTTGGAACATTGCTGCCATAACTCTAGCAGGGAGACTGGCTATGCTTCTTAGATCTCAAGGATGCTTATACTCACATCCTCATCCACTCCAACCACAGGCAGTACTTGCGGTTCATAGTGGGGGCAGGCATTTTCAGTACAGGATGCTCCCTGTTAGTGATATAGCGGAAGGGCTGTCGGGTAAGGTTTCCCTCTTTGTGGATGATATCAAAAACTGAAATAGAGTAGACACCCAGGAGGGTGTAGATAACATGAGGAGGGATCTAGCTAAGCTTGAAGAATGGTCTAGAATTTGGCAGCTGAGATTTAATGTTAAAAAATGCAAGGTCATGCATTTGGGCTGCAGCAATCCAAGGGAGCAATATAGTATAGGGAGTGAAGTACTTTTGTCCACTAAAGAAGAGCAGGACCTAGGCGTGATTGTGTCTGATGATCTTAAAGTAGCTAAACAGGTAGAAAAGGCGACAGCAAAAGCTAGTAGGATACTTGGGTGCATAGGGAGAGGAATGGCCAGCAGAAGAAAGGAGGTGATAGTGCCTCTGTATAAATCTTTGGTGCAACCTCATTTGGAGTATTGTGTGCAATTCGGGAGACTGCATCTTCAAAAGGATATAAACAGGCTGGAGTCAGTACAGAGGGTTGCTACTAAAATGGTTAATGGTCTTCATTATAAAGCGTATGAGGACAGACTTAAGAATCTTAATATGTACACCTTAGAGGAAAGGCGGGATAGAGGTGATATGATTGAGACATTTAAATACTTCCATGGCATAAATGCACAGGAGGAAGGCCTCTTTCTCCAGGACCAAGCAGGAAGTCAGTCCTCACAAATGGGTGTCATCGACGCCGATGAAGCCCCAGCGGAGCATTTCCCCAGCTTTCCATGAAAGCCTTTGGGAATGCAGGCACGCATGCGCGGTTCCCTTCCCGCCTAAAGGTGCCATCTTACCTCAGTCTCTCTTTTTCCCAGAAGCCCACCGGATGTGTGTCCTGTCATCCCGGATAAAAGTTCGATTTTTTCGTCGATTCTCGCTATTTTTTCTTCTCCGGTTCGACACCAGTTCCCCTCCCGCCGGGTTCGGTACACAGGTATCGAGCCCGTTTCTTCTTTTTCGGTTTTTGCCCTTCGTGGCTGGCATTCGCACCCTTTTTTGCTTTTTCTCTGGAAGGCCGGTCCTTTGACCTCACGGGGACTCTTTTTTCCCCGATGGCTTCCAGCGGTTTTAAAAAGTGTGATCGGTGTAAGAAGTTGATGTCTCTCACCGACACACACGACTGCTGCCTTCGGTGCCTCGGTCCTGATCACGACCCTAAGACGTGTGGACCATGTGGGAAGATGTCTTCCAAGGCACTGCGAAGTCGCCAGCAGCAGAAAGAAAGGCTTTTCTCTGACTCAGCCTCCGGCCGGGCCCGGACCTCGTCTGAGGCCTCGACATCTCGGGATTCGGATCCCGAGCGCCGTCGTGGCTCCTCGGACAGGGGGTCGCCCGACCGGGAATGCAAGAGGAAGAAGCGGCTCGTGAGGGCGTCGTCAGAAGAGGTCCCTGGCTCCTCGAGGGCCAGGTCTAAGACCCCCGACCGTCGCCCCGGGCCCGTGGAACAAGAGAAGCCTGCCAAAGTTCCTCGCGTGGAGCCGGAGTCTGCTGGATACGTAAGCCCTGTAGTCCTCGAGGACTCTCCTCCCAGAGAGCCGACGTCGGGCCCGGCACCGCCAGGGCCCGAGTTGGTGGCTGCTGCGTCTCCCGAGCTGAGTCTCAGGATGACAGCCTTGAAGTGCAGACTGTCTGCCTTCATGGAGCAGCAGCGGGCACTGATGGCCAGCCTGTCTGGCGCATCTGCCCTGACCACCAGGACATCGACATCGAAGTTGACCCCAGAGACCGAGCCGATACTCGAGACCATGATGGCTCGAGGTCGACCTCGGTCGCGGTCTCCCTCGACCTCCCGTTCGGGACCGAGGGCGTCGGGACGGGTGCTCCCGGGCCCTGCGGGGTCGGATCCTGACTCCTCGTCGGACGAGTCCGCCTGGGAGATGGAGGACGAGGAGTCCCCCGACACATTCAAGACTCGGTGCGTCCCATCGGACTCACCGCAGTCTGAACCCTGGAGTAGATCCCCTCCGGAGGATACCCGGTTCTCGGAGTTTGTCCCGGATATGGCCACCGCGTTGGCTATCCCGGCGGAACCCGAGGAAGAGCCTCGAGCCGAGGAGCTCGAGGCCCTGCAGTACGACTCTTCTCCGAAGGAGGCCTTTACTGTCCCGGTTCCTCCGATGCTGGAACGGCTCCTCTTCCGGATGTGGGAGGCACCGGCCTCGGCGCCGGTTTTAAGCAAGCGGGTTGATTCGATCTGTTGACTCCGGAAGAGCCATGGCTTTCAGAAGGCGCAGCTACCACACCATTCCATGGTTGTGGAATCGGCCATGCATCGCCTGAAGAGTCAGAAGATGCACTCTGCGGTGCCCCCCGGCAGGGAGGCCTGGAACCTCAATGGCTTTGGTAGAAAGTGCTTCCAGGGCTCGATGCTTGCTTGCCGTGTCCAGTCTTACCAGCTGTACATGGGCATGTACTTGCGAGACCTGGCCAAGGAGTTGGCCGGGTTCTCTGCTGGTCTCTCCGGGGAGCCCTTGCAGAGATTCAAGTTCTTGTCCTCGGGGATTCGGGACTGCTCCAAGTTTATATCCCGCGCTGCCTACGATGGCTTCGAGGCTTCGGCCCGAGTTGCAGCAGCCGGCATCGCGGCTCAACGCCAGGCATGGCTGCAGTCATCGGACCTCGAGCCATGGGTTCAGGACAAGTTGGTCGATGTCCCTTGCCGAGGTGAGAACCTTTTTGGCAAGCCCATGGCCGAGAAGGCCGCACAGCTCGAGACCGAGCACCTTACAAGGACAAGGCTGTCTAGAAAGACCTCTGCCCCTTCTCACAAAAAGAAGGGCTCGGGTAAAAAGCCCTTTTATCCGAGGAAGGGCACTGCCTACAAACAGTACCCACAATATCAGGCTGCCCAAGCTGCCCCTCAGGGTCAGCAAGCCAAGGGGCAGGGTAATGGGCCCCGTAGGCAGAGGACCCCCAAGCCTCCGGCCCCTGCTCCCACTCAGCAGGTTGGGGGTTTTTGACTCCTTAAGCATAGCCTCTCCGTCCCTGCTCTCCCAACCCTGCACAGGAGGTCGCCTCGCTCTGTTTGCCCACCAGTGGCCACTCATCACTGGAGACAGTTGGGTGTTAAGCATAGTCCAGAAGGGCTATGCACTACACTTCCAGCAACTGCCTCCTCCATACTTTCCAGGGGAGCCTCCAAGGCCTCCCCTGCACACAGATCCTCTCCTTCAGGAGCTCCAAGGTCTGTTGGTAGACAGGGCGGTGGAGCCTGTGCCTCCCCACTTGCAAGGTCAAGGATTCTACTCCAGGTATTTCCTGGTACCCAAAAGAATCGGTGGTCTTCGACCTATTCTGGATCTCAGAAACCTCAACAAGTTCCTGGAGAAGGAAATGTTCAAGATGCTTACTCTTGGAACACTTCTGCCCTACCTCCAGCAGGGAGATAGGCTATGCTCCTTAGATCTAAAGGATGCATATACCCACATCCTCATTCATCCAGATCACAGAAGGTTCCTCAGGTTCATTGTGGGAGGAAACCATTATCAGTACAGAGTACTGCCTTTTGGCCTTACCTCCGCTGCCAGGGTCTTTACCAAATGCCTGGCAGTGGTGGCGGCCTACCTGAGAAATCAGGGAATCTTTGTCTTCCCCTATCTGGACGACTGGCTCATCAGGGGTCAGACATGCCAGGAGGCCAGACAAGTCACCCTCAGAACTATTGCTCTTCTTCAAAGCTTGGGGTTTGTAATAAACTTCGCAAAGTCCACTTTGCTCCCCTCCCAGAACTTGGAGTTCATAGGGGCAAGGTTGGACTCTCTGCTGGCAAAGGCATTCTTGCCGGGAGACAGAGCCCAAAGACTGATAAACTTAGCAAACCAGTTTCTCAGCAAGTCACTGGTCTCCGCCAGACTCTGCCTGAGGCTTCTTGGCCATATGGCTTCGACAGTACATGTGACCCCCAATGCCAGGCTCCATATGAGGCCTGCACAGTGGTGCCTGCGGACTCAGTGGTCACATGCCACAGGCAACCTCAAAGACAGGATAACGGTGTCCAGACACTTGCTGCACTCCCTCAGATGGTGGCTACACCCACCCAATCTGTTGAAAGGAGTACTTTTTCAGAGTCCTGCGTTCACAGTGGTCTTGACCACGGATGCCTCCCTGCAAGGCTGGGGGGCTCATTGTCTAGGCAAGTGCACCCAGGGCCTGTGGTCTCCCTGGGAATCTGCACAGCAAATCAATCTCCTGGAACTCAGAGCTATTCGGTTAGCCCTCAAGGCTTTTTCTCAAACCCTGGCTCATCAGTCTGTCCTAGTTCAAACAGACAACCAGGTAGCCATGTTCTATGTGAACAAGCAGGGCGGAACTGGGTCCAGGCTCCTCTTTCAGGAGGCACAGGACCTTTGCTTGTTTGCTCTCAGACACAACATGCTCCTCAAAGCAGTATATCTACCCGGCCAGGAGAACTACCTGGCGGACAGGTTGAGCAGGATTCTGCAGCCCCACGAGTGGCAGCTCCTCCCACTTCCTGTTCAGCTGTTCTGGTGAGCAGACCTGTTCTGCCGAGCTCCTGTTAGGGAGGAGTTCCTGCTTCCTTCCTGTGGCTGGATGTCGGGCCCTGGGCCACCTCCAGCAGGAGAGGCGCAGGCTCAGAGGCCTACCAGGCCTGGTAGGCCTCCTTTGGTGCAGACTATTGAGGATGCTGGGACCTGTCTTCAGCCGATACCCCAGGAGGGGGCCTCCCCAGGTAGGACTACAGATGGTCAGGGAACAGGGACCCACTTGCCCGGAGGTTTGGGCCCGCTGCCCCAGGGAGGAGGCTCCTCTCTCCTCCCCAGGCAGGGTGTGGAGGCTGGGTGGAGACAGGGAGAGGCCCTGGGGAGGCCTTGGAAGCCTGTCCCGTACGGTGCTGGAGGAGGTGGGTTCCCCCCTCCGCCTCGGGTCCTGGAGGAGGCCTCTACCTCTTCCAGTGAGGATGAGGACGGAGGGTCGGGCCTGCCATCCTTCCAGAAACCAGCTAGGGCCCCAGAGGAGATTGTGGTGGCAGTACGGCGGCTCCAGGGTCTCCAGAAGGAGGCGGCCCAGCTGGAAACTCAGCTCTCCCACCTGGAGAGCCTGCAGGCCACCATTCCCGGTGAGGAGTGGGTGGCCTATACCATCTATAGAAAGGGGGTAAAGCGGGCCTTGAAGGCTAAACACCAGGAAATCATCTATCTGAGGAGCCAGGGTTGTGGGTCCCTGTCTGAAGTGTATCACAACTATGATAGATGGCAGGGTAGATCTGTAGTCCAGGGGAGACCCCCGGGGGTGGGTAAGCCGGTAGGAAATCGACAGTCCCGTTCTCTGTTGCCCTTTCAGGGTGAAGTTGAATTGGTGAAAGCTGGTGCCTGGGCGTTTGGGGGCGGGGTCCCTGCCCACCCAGATTCTTTGGAGCCAATGATGACAGCCCCGCCGACGACCCGATTGCAGACATCGATTTCCTGCACTAATGATTGGGGCAGTGAGCAGGGTGTCCGAGGAGTTGATCTTTCCCATCAGCAGGCCTTTCCCGTTCATTTACCTGCTCTCCCGACATCAGCGTGTGTTGGTGGGGTGCCCCAAGATGGCCGCCAGGCAGTTCCCCGTGACGTCAGGCTTCTCACCGTTGCCACCGATGCAAGGATTGCCCCGATGGAGGAGGTCTCTGCAGGGCTTCCCCCAGCCCGATCGACACTCCAAGATGGCCGCCGCCAGGGGTGTAACGTCACTTCCGGGTATTCCCGGAAGTGTGAAGCGAGCCGGGATTCTGTCTTTGCCTTGCCGCAGGAGCAGCGACGGCGGTCTGAGGAGGCTCTGCCTGGATTTCCCCGCTCGTCCTCCGCTGAAAAATGTCCTCGAGGTGGTGATTCGCACTCGGATCCGATGCAGCAGCGTCGGGGATCTCAAGGCTCTGTGCTGTTTGACCGCCGAGTTCATTCCCCTGCAGTGGGTACCGGATTTTCAGTGCGGACTTGGGGTGGGGGGGCTGCTGTGAATAGCGACTCCCCTGTCTTGGCTGCTCTTCCTGCTCCACGACGGCTGCAGGATGGCCGCCCATCTTTTTCAGAGGTGGCTGTCTGGCACCGGAGGGGTGCAGGACAAGGGAAGGAGCGGGGTAGGGGCTGCTGTTCGTTTTCTGCAGCCCCTGAGGGGAGTCAAGAGCAGGGACAGAATGTTTCTTTGTCTTCTGTGTCAGCGGAGTGGGAGGAACAGGCGCCTGCAGTTTCCGCCAGTGTGGATGAGGGGGGCCTGGCTCGCAGGGGGGCGTCCGCCCTTCCTGCTGGAACCGTGGCTACCGGCCAGGTGGTTCTGGACCCATGTGCCACGTCTGGCACCGACAACCAGGTAGGACCTGAGAGGGACAAGAGGCAGGGGGGTGGAGGTGTGGGGGATGTTCTGGGTGGGGGATCTGCCCTGTTGTCTCGGGCAGGTCCTGCCTTGTTGTCGGTAGCCGTAAAGGGGGTAGCGGATGGTGGGTTAGGGGAAGGGCGGATGGAGGAAAGGGGGGAGCGGACGATTGGTCATATAGTGGGGAAGGAGGTAGTGGCTGATTTGGAACGAGGGAAGGAGTTGTTCTCAGTAGGGTCAGGGGGGGCGGTGGTCCCCCTGGATCCTGGGAATGAAGGGGAGCGGGGTCTGTCCCCGGTAGTGGTGGCCGAGACCCAGGAGCCTTGCGCTGGGTCGGGAACGCGGGAAGGAGGTTTGGGGGAGCCTTCCGGTCCCCTGGGTGTCACCGAGAACCAGGTTTGTGATGCCCTGCGATTAGCCTTGGAGACCCCGACGGGCCCTCCTGGGCTTTTGCTGCCTTTCAGCAGATGGAGGTGGCGGCAGGGGGTGATCCAGGGGTTCTCGGTGGCACCCAGGGATCCGGAAAGGATAGCATTCCAGAATCGGTTTTGGCAGAGATGATCTTGCCCAGTTCTCAGGTCGCCCCATGTGGGGAGATTGTGGATCCTGCAGACCAGCAGCAGGATCCCCCGCAGGTAGCAGCAGGGGAAGGCCAAGGTAGGCAGGGGATGGGAGCTGGGGGGTCGGCTTCCCCCCCCCCCCGTACCTTTGCGGAGGCTCTGAGGGGGTCGGGCACCACTCCGGGGAAGTCGGGTGAAGGTGGGGGGAGGGGGAACTCCCAGGGGAATGGTCCCGCAGGAGGGGGAGGAGGTGGGGGAGGGTTCCAAAGAGGGGTAGGGGGTGAGGTCCGACGGCGCAACGTGGCGCAGATCCGATGGGCTGGGGAGGGGTCCCCTCCAGCCAGGGAACAGGTCTTGAGGATGGTCCTTGGGCTGGGGTTTCTCCCAGGAGATCTCTACGCCTTTATCCACATGAACAACACCATTGAATATGATGTTAGTTTCATGCTGAGACGGGGGCTGGAGATTTTCTGGGACCGATACCAGCAGCAGAGGGGGCAGGGAGGGTGGGCTGACTTTCGTGTTGTGCCTATCTCTCGCCAGGGGACGGTACCTGTGACCATCCTATCCAGGAATGAGTCGCTCCCAGGGCAGGACATCCAGTTTTGGTTGTCGCGCCATGCGGTGCTCCTCGCACCCCTGGTTAAGGGCGCTGGGCCCCTAGGGGTGTGGGACGGGTCGTGGAAGGGCAGGATCCGTTTGCGTGAGGTGGGAAACGTGGTGCAGCACGTGCCCTCGGCCGGTTTTCTCGGTCGGGATCGCATCTTGTGCTATTACCCCGGGCAACCCCGCGAGTGTCACCGCTGTGGCTCATTTCGCCATTTGAGCATGAACTGTCCCGAGCAGGTCTGCACCCGTTGTGGTGGACGGGGTCACGCCTCGGCCGGGTGTCTGCTAATTCGGTGTAACCTTTGCGGGGAGTTGGGCCACCCCTTCGCCCGCTGCCCCTCCGCGTCACACAATGGACCGGGGGGGGGATGCCGTCACTCCACCTCGGGCTTCTGTGCGGGAGGAGGTTGTGGAGGCCCCTCTCCCTCAGGAGGAGTCCGAGGGCCCTAGGGTAGAGGAGTCCATCGAGCCGAGGGAGCCACCAGGGGGAGGGGATTCGGGTAGGAAGGAGGAGAGGGTTGATGTGGTGGAGGTTAATGTATCACGACAGGATAGTGGGTTGAGGGTGGTGCCACCTGACGAATGGACTACGGTCCCTTCCAAGGGTGGCAAGTCCAAAAGGAAGAAACGGGAGACATCCCCGTTGCCGGATGCAGAGCCCGTGTTGGACATCAACCGTTTTGTCTTTTTGGCTGCTGATGCGGCTGAGGCAGATGAGGGCTTGCCTGTGGAGGCAGGGCTTCCTGTGCGGCGCTCGGAGCGGTTAGCGGCGGGGGCGGCCCCTCTTCCTCAGCGGCGACCTTCAAAGATGCCGAAGGCGCGCCGCAGTCAGGGTCCTCCAATCAGGGGGATACTGGCGCCCGACGGGTGAGGGAGGATGGGTTTGTACCCCCGCAGTTGGGTTCGGGGCCTTCGCAGGAGCCCCCTGCTGACCCGGCCACCCTGGCCTCCCCCGCGGGGGTGGGCACTGTCGTATTGTCTCAGTCTTTGTCCGGGGAGGGGGGGGGCAGTACAGGTGGTGGACCCCACGGAGGAGGTCATTCCTCCGACCCCTGACCCATTTGTGCCTCCTCATCCCGTGGGGGCTGGGTCTGCCCTCGCGACAGCTTTGCCTGGTGGTCCCGGGGGCGCCAGCACCTCCTGGGGTGACAGGGTCTAGCGGGAGGAGGAGGAGATCCTCGAGGTGGTCGACGTGGACCAGGAGGAGGTGCTCCAGCTCGCGGGCTTGTCCTGCAAGCGGGATTCTGGGGATCCTGGGGTTGGTGAGAAGAGGAGGAAAGGGTCACTGCACTCGAAATAGGCATGGCGTGCACTCCTGCGTTCTCGTGCGCCACCATCAACGTGGCCAGCATTTTCTCAGACCAGGCGCGGGCTACGGCCTATGATTTTCTTTCTACGAGTGGGCTGGATGTCATCTTCTTGCAGGAGACCAGGCTCACCTCGCTCGCTAGCCTTCATCGGGCGAAGCGAGAGTGGAGGTGGGGCCCTTCGTACTGGTCACTTGCGGCACAGCCCTACGCAGGAGTAGCGGTTTTGTTCACGTCTAACCGATTTCAGGTGCAGTACGTGTGGGAACTGGAGCAGGGCCGGTGTCTGCTCTTAGACGGCTACTGTGGGCCTCATCGGTTTCGTTTCGTGGTGGTCTACGGCCCCCAGTCTAAGTTGGCGCGGAAGACCCTGTTTGGGGTCATCCGCCCCTACCTACACACCTCCCGTTTGGTGGTCCTCGCCGGGGATTTCAACACCACCACCTTTTTGCAGGACCGAGGGGGGGAGCGTTGCCCACCTAGTTACGAGGGCCTCTTTTTGGCCGAGATGACCCGGACGGCTGACCTGGTGGATGTTTTCCACCGGGCCTTTCCACGGTCGCCGGGTTTCACCTACTACCATGGGACCTGCAGGAGTCGTATCGATCGGATATATGTGAGTGCCCGGGTGGAGTGTTCCCCTCCGCAGTTGCAGGCGGTTGACTTTTCGGACCACCGCGTCCTCTCCGTGTCCTTCCTGGCTAACCACGAGGAGCTTAGCAGGGGTCCTGGCCTGTGGCGACTGAATGTGCAGTTGTTGGCAACATCAGAGGTGGTCCAGGAGTTCTTGGCCTTTCTCGCAGACCAGGAGACCCTGTTGGGTGTTTTTCCTTCCCGTGGCGCGTGGTGGGATGAGGTGAAGACGCGTGCCCGACAACTCTTCCGTTCCCGGGGTACCTCCATGGCTCGATCCCGCTACCTCACCTACACTGTCCTCCGGAGGTCGCTGGATCGTTTGGTATCCCGAGGGGCAGCGCGGGAGGAGGTTGAAGAGGTGCGCGTCCAGCTCCATGGCCTGCTTTACGATCGCCATGCCTCCCTATGCTTCGAGGGGGCGGCCGGTGGGGGCGCCACTCCAGACCCTTTCCTGACTTGCAGGGAGAGGGTTCGGCGTCGGGAGGTCATGGCCCTGCGGGGCGAGGACGGTACCATTCATACCTCCCAGGAGGACCTTTTGCGGATGGTGCGGGAATACTTCTCGGACCTGTTTGGGGATCGCCCCGTGGACCTCACCCATCTCCGAACGTACCTGGGCCTTCCCCCGGTGTATTCGGCTGTGGTCCAGGCACAGGTTGATGCACTCGCTGCACCGATTCAGCAGGTGGAGGTGGAGAGGGCGATTCGTGCCATGCCGTTGGGGAAGGTGCCTGGGCGCGATGGGCTCCCTGTGGAGTTCTATCGCACTTTCATTGCCCAGCTGGCCCCCTTCCTGACCTCCCTGTTTCAGGAGATCATGGACACGGGGTATCTCCCGCGGTCATTTCGCGAGTCTGTCCTGCTGCTGCTCTCCAAGGGGAAGGACGATAGCTCCTTGGACTTCTGGCGGCCGCTCTCTCTTCTGAACGCGGACCGGAAGATCCTGGCCAAGTGTTTGGCCAACCGACTGGTGGAGGTATCGGGCGATTTGCTGTCCCCTTCCCAGTATTGTTCCGTTCGGGGGAGAGGGGTTCTGGACGCTGTCGCCACAGTCCGGGAGATGGTGGAAAGAGGCCGGTCGCTCCAACGGGACCACTGGTTGGTCTCCTTGGATCAGTCCAAGGCCTTTGATCGAGTCAGTCACCGGTACCTGTGGGTGGTGCTCCAGCACTTCGGCCTCCCTGCAGGTTTCCTCTTCGTCGTGCAGGCGCTGTACCGAGGGGGGGTGAGCTTCCCGTTTATTAACGGGTGGCTCGGACGGCCATTTGGTGTCGCCTCGGGGGTGCGGCAGGGGTGCCCTTTGAGCCCCCTGCTGTATGTTTTCTCCCTCGACCCCTTCCTCCGGAGATTGTCCTCAGGTGGGTTACGGGGCCTGGAGGCGCCTGGTGCGTCCCCGGTGACCGTCGTTGCCTACGCTGACGACATCTCAGTTTACGTGGACGGCACTGAAGGGGTAGAGGCCCTGCGGGAGGCCGTGGAGGAGTACTCGGGGGTAGCCCACTCTGTTGTCAACCACAGCAAGTGCCAGACGCTGTGGTTGGGCCCCTCGGAGGCCTCCCCGCCTTCCTGCGCCCCCTTTCCTCCTCCCGTGGGGGAGGTCCGCGTTTTGGGCCTCGTCTTCGGGTCGGAGGACTGTGCGGAGTCCAATTGGGACCATTGTCTCGAGACTGCACGGTGTCGGGTGCTGCGGTGGAGGGGGTGGAGGTGTACGTACGAGGAGAAGATCAAACTCCTCGGGACGTTTCTGCTTCCTCTTTTTCTGCACGTAGCCACGGTCTTCGTCCTTCCGTTGTCCCGTCAGGCGTCTGTCTGTGCCGTCTTTTTCTGTTTTCTGTGGGGTAACCGCTTGAACCCTGTCCAGCGCAACATCGTCTGCCTGGATCGGGCAGAGGGTGGTTTGGGTATGTTGCACCCCCTTGTTTTCCTGTCAGTCTTGTCTATGGCGTTTCACTTAGGTAGGATGAGGGAAGGGGGTGGGGTTTGGTGGGTGGCCTCCTATCGGGAATGGTTCTCCCGCTTCTGGGAGCAGTGGGAGGGGGCGTCCTCGGCCCCACGTGTGCGCCGGAGAGGGGAACAGGCCCCATCGTACGTATTTGTGATGGTGGGGCTCATTCGGCGGTGGGGGGTGACCGACCCGCTCGCCCAGTCCTTGGGGCGAAAAGGATTATACCGGATGGTACTCACCTCTCACTATCAACCACGGTGGGCCCTGCGGGACTGTCCGGCGGATGTGATGCAGCGGGGCCTTCGGCTGTTGAACTCCCCTCGGCTACCGAAGAAGGTTCGGGATGTAGCCTGGTTGTCTTTCCACGGGCGTTTGTACGTGAGGGACAACCTCAAGTACAGGTCACAGGCCGAGAGGGTTTGTCCGAGGGCCGGGTGTGAGGGGCAGGCGGAGACCATGGACCATTTCCTCCGGCAGTGCCCCTTTAACGTGGAGGCCTGCCGGTTGGTGTCCGCTGCTCTTCACCTGCGCGACCTTTCCCTCCTCACGTATGCGGAGTGGGTGTACGGGGCCTGGTCCTTTCCTCTAAGGCAGGACTCCGGGACCCTCTACCTCGTCACGGCTGTAGTGCGCTACCACCTGTGGCAAGCGCGCTGTTATGTCTCGACCCGGGGGTTGGTCCTGCCCCTTGACGAGGTGGTGCGGGACATTCTGGAGGAAGTGTCCAGCATGGCGCAACGTGAAAGGCGGGTGGTGGAAGCCCATCGTTGGGAGCGTCTGTGGCGTCACCTCACCCTCCGCCCCCCGTGAGGGGGAGGGGTTCCCTGGGGTTATCGTCCCTGTAGGGCTCTGAGGTTTGTTTTTGTTTCACTAGGGGAGGGGTGTGGCAGGAGGGGTTGGGTTTCCTTCCCTGGGGTTTATTTCTGAGTATGACTTTGGGGTTGTTTTTCTCCTGTGGGGGGGGGGGGGTGAGCTGGTGCTGCTTCAGGGTGAGACCACTTGTCCGCTCTCCCTTTCCTCTTCGAGGGGGCTGTCCCAATTGTTGTTGTTGTTAGTGGTTTTGTATGTCCTTTTTGTGTCCTGGGCATCCCGCTCCGCTGGCTGATCGCAGGGCAGCACAGGGGTTATGTTATTTTTGCTTTGTTTTTAGCCTTTGATTTGTATGATTAGTTATGCTTTGTTTTGGTGGGATTATGTTGGGGATGGGCTTAAGATGCCCTTATGTTTCTGTTTGGGGGGTGGGGGTAGGGAGGCTTGTTTTGATGTGTTTGGTTCTGTGGGATGGATGGGGAGGAGGCAGGGATTGGGGTGGAGGGAGGCAGCGCTGCGCCTCCCGCTTCAGGGGGAGGGAGGGGGACAGGGGACTATGTCTGTGAGGGGGTTGGGGGGGGGGAGTCAGGCAGTTCACACACACTAGAGGACTGCATAAACATTTGGACTGGTGGGGACTGTTGTGTGGGGGAGGGGTTCAGGGATTGCAAGACGGACAATGTGTGGACTGCTTTGGGGTGTTCTTGCAGGGAGGGGTTGGGTCGGGCAGGGACAATGGACCGAGGGGGGGAGGGGACATGGACATTGTCAGAGACGTTTGTGGGTTGTTGTTGGGAGGAGGGGCACGTGCGTTGATTGCTGGGTTTGGTGGTGGGTTTGGGGAGGTGGGTCACGGGGGGGTTGTGATATTTGTTTTGTGATATGTCGGGGGGGTGGGGGTTTTGGGGGGGTGTGGGACTTGGTTGGGGTGATTGTTTCTGCTTTTTGTATGTATTTTGTTGCTTGTTTCATAAACTCAAAATTTCCATCCTTTGGTAGTTCAAAAGATTTTCATGAAATGGGGACTTCCATCCATAGACCTCTTTGCCAGTCCTCTGAACAGACAGCTGCCAAACCTCTGCTCCAGGCAACCGCATCCTCTGCGGGTAGCAGCAGATGCTTTTCTGATTCCCTGGTCTCAGGGCCTCCTGTATGCGTTTCCTCCCACGCCCTTGGTGGCCCGAACTCTGTTCAAGATTCTTCAGGACAAGGCCTCAGTCCTGCTGGTGGCTCCCAGGTGGCCCAGACAGCCCTGGTTTCCACTTCTGCTTCAATTGGCAGTGGATCCCCCTCTGCCTCTGGGGTTGCAGCCCGACCTTCTCTCTCAGGATCAGGGTACCCTTCTGCACCCCAATCTCAAAGCTCTACATTTGATGGCCTGGAGGCTGCAAGGGTAGTTTTGGCTCCCTGGGGCCTACCTCAGGAGGTAGAGGAAGTTCTCCTAGCCTCTAGGAAATAATCCACTAGAAAAACCTATGCTCTTAAATGGAAAAGGTTTTCAGTGTGGTGTCAGTTACGTACAGAGGATCCTTTCTCCTGTACTGTACCAGTAGTGCTTCAGTACTTACTGCACTTATCCAATCAAGGTCTTAAGTCCAATTCTGTTCGGGTCCACCTCTCAGCTCTAGCAGCTCACCACTCTCTGGTGGAAGGACACTCTCTGTCGGTTCACCCTTTGGTGTCCCGGTTTCTCAGAGGCTTGCTCTTGCTCAAGCCTCCAATCCGTCGTCCTGCCCCTGAGTGGGAGTTGAATGTGGTCTTGCAACAACTGACTCGCCCACCTTTTGAGCCGATGGCTACTTGTCCACTACGCTTCCTGTCCTGGAAGACACTCTTCCTGATAGCCCTTACCTCGGCTAGGCGAGTGAGTGAGCTTCAGGCCCTGGTCTGTGATAGGCCTTACACCAGAATTTATAGGAACAGGGTAGTCCTCAGGACTCATCCAAAGTTCCTCCCAAAGGTTGTCTCCTCTTTCCACCTCAACCAGGAGGTGGTTCTTCCAACATTCTTTCCTAGGCCTCATGCAAGCCAGGCCGAAGCAGTTCTGCATACCCTGGACTGTAGGAGGGCCTTATCCTTCTACCTTGACCGTACGCAAGGGCACAGAAGGGCTACTCAGCTCTTCATATCTTTTGTCCCTAATAATTTAGGGTTCGCTGTGTCCAAGCGTACTTTGTCCATCTGGGTGGCTGACTGTATCACCTGGGCTTACAAGGTGGCTGACCTTCCTTTGCAGGGTCGGGTCACGGCCCACCGTGTCAGGGCAATGGCTGCCTCAGTGGCTCATCTCCGCTCTGTACCGTTGGTAAACATCTGCAGGGCTGCATCTTGGTCTTCAAGCCAGACTTTTGCGGCCCATTACTGTCTGGAGAGGGAGTCCCATAGGGACAGTGCTTTTGGCCAGGCAGTACTCTGGAATCTCTTTGAGGTTTAGGCAACTCCTGCCCTCCTGCTCTCTGTTGGGCTACCGGTGGAGGTTGTGTCAGTGAAAAGCCTTTCTTTGATGCTGGGACTAGAGGGAGTTCTCTTGTTCAGCCTGGGTTCCTCGGTAGCCCAGAGCTAGGGAGTCACCCATATGTGAGGACTGACTTCCTGCTTGGTCCTGGAGAAAGAATAGTTACTCACCTGTAACAGGTGTTCTCCAGGAGCAGCAGGAATCAGTCCTCACAACCCTCCCTCCTCCCCTGGGAGTTGCAGTTGTACCTAGTTTGTTTTTTCTTTTTTGTGTGCTGTTCTTAGCTATGTCATTTGACTGAGGTAAGATGGCACCTTTAGGCGGGAAGGGAACCGCGCATGCGTGCCTGCATTCCCTAAGGCTTTCATGGAAAGCTGGGGAAATGCTCCGCTGGGGCTTCATCAACGTCGATGACACCCATTTGTGAGGACTGATTCCTGCTGCTCCTGGAGAACACCTGTTACAGGTGAGTAACTACTCTTTCTATTTAAAGCAAGCTCTGCTATGAGGGGACATGGGATGAAGGTGAAGGGGGATAGATTCAGGAGTGATATGCAGAAATATTTCTTTACGGAAAGAGTGGTGGATCCGTGGAATAGTCTCCCAGTGGAGGTTGTAGAAATGAGGTCAGTATCTGAATTCAAAGAAGCATGGAACACAAACAGAGGGTCTCTAAAGGAAAAAAAGGGGAATGTTGTAGTGGTTGATATGGAAGGACAGACTAGATAGATCATGTGGTCTTTTTCTGTCGTCATGTTTCTATGTTTCTTTTCTGCCTGGATGTCCAGGCAGCGGGAGATGCCAGTTTTGGATCAGCAGTGCTGCGGTTGCGGGTCCCTCCCATTAAGTGAACTGCTCAGCTACATCCCAGAGGTTCGGGACTGGATGGGAGGGACGATAAGGAAAGAGAAATTAGACTTACCTGCTAATTGTTGTTCCTTGAGGAACTCCAGTCCAGGATCCTGCCCAAGGAATTTGAAAGGTTTCGGCCCCTACGCCTGGGACTCTGTTGTTCTGTGTCTTGGCGGTGGGGGGGGGGGATATGTGTGTTGAGAGTTTTATGGGGACGGTCCGTAGAAGCGGCCTGCCTTTGGCTCTGTGCGGTAAGGCAATACTCTGGAACTTCACAGATAAGCGTGCCGATCTTGAGAGAAGCGGGAGAGATTCCTCCCTGATGGTGGGAGGGTGGAGGCAGGTAGGTAGTTTGTGTGAGTGTTAGTGCAGTTTTCACTCTTGTTCAGCTACTTATTTGTTGCTACTGTAAGTCTGCTTTGTCAGTAGATTACTGGGCTGGTAGGCAGTGCCAGCTACATAAGTACAGGGGTGTCACCAAAATATGACATGCTCAGTCTCCAAGCTGCTGGAGGAGGTACACTACCCAGAGATTCAGGACTGGACTGGAGTTCCTCAAGGAAAAACAATTAGCAGGTAAGTCAAAAAATCTATACTCCATAACTAAATAAATAAATAAATAAATACATAAATAAAGTCAGTGCTTACTCTCGGCAACCCAACAGCTCCTGGGTTTTCTTGGCAATGTGATCGGAAGTAGATTGCCAGTCCTTTCTTCCGAGGCAATGGAGGGTTAAGAGATTTGCCACAAGGAATGCCAGTGGGAATTGAAGCCTGATCTTTTGGTTACTAAGCCAGTGTTCTATCCATTAAGCTGCTCCCCCTTTGTTGAGCTGAGCTGGGCTGGGCTGGGTTGGACTGGACCAATCTGGTCTAGAAGGGGAGAAAAGGGAGAGGTGGAAGATGCTGGACTGGTTTGAGAGGGGAGAAAGGGGAAAGTGGTAAATGCTGTACTGGGCTGGGAGAGGAGGAAGGGGAAAGGTGGCAGGGGCTGGGAAGGGAAGGGTAGGGATAAAGGGGAAAGGTGGCAAATGCTGGGCTGGGCTGGACTGAACCGATCTGGACAGGGAGAGAAGGAAGGCGAAAAGTGGCAAATGCTGGGCTAGGCATTAACAAACAAATGGGGAAACTTGGAGAAGCAGAGGGTGCTAATGCTGTTGCTGGGGCTTGGATAAAGGACTGGCATTGGAAAATTGTGTGTTGTGCCATTTAAATGGAATCCACCTAAAAAGCCGGCAGCATTATTTTTTGTTTCACCAATACACTGATAAACCCCTATTTTTCTGATCTTGGGAAAGCACCTAATTGCCTCAAAAGTAAACCCCTAAATTTCCAAATGATAAACACCTTGAAGTGGAAGTCCTATTTATAAAATGTGTGTGTGCATGCATAAAGGGTAATTTTATAAAGGTTGCCTATATTTACGTGTGCATTTCAAGTCTGTTTTATAAGTAAGGCGTGTGTATACTTTACTGTAGAAGATGGGGACTTAAGTAGTTAAACTAGGTGTAAGCACTTATGCCGGTTCTATGGCAGGTGGAAATACCTGCACTTAGATTTTTCAAGAATGTGTGTAAGTTGTATTATTGTCTAATTTATGGTGAGCAATATTCAGTGGCAGTGGCTCACCACTTCCGCTGAAACTTAAACATGGATATTCGGTGCCGGGGCCATATCCAGCCATCAGCATTGAATATCGAAGTCGACCGGATAGCGAAGAAGCTAACCAGGCAGTAGTGATAATCAGCTGCTGCCTGGTTAGCTTTTGTTGCGAAAGTTAGGCCAGCCTTTTATGTGCCTAATTTTTGCTGCTTTGCAATATTCAGGCAGTGGCTCAATATTGCTGCTGCCCGGTTATCACTAAGTGCTGCCCCTAGAATGCCCCGATGCTAGCTAGCCAGCATCGGGGAGTGCAGCAGCGGCACCCGTGGATATTCAGCGTCAGTAATCGTGTTAGCACGATTAACGTGATTAGCAGGTCTGCTATCGATGTTAATCATTTTGAATATCCCCCCTACATATGTAACTTTGTGCTCTGCCCCAGCTCCACCTATGTGTATGTCCACAGTTAATATATATGCCAGCAGTCTGATGTGTGTACCTTCAGAATAGCAACTTACTACATTACTCATGTCAGTGGCCATTTAAGCACACTTTAGAGCAGCTGTATATTTCATGGTGTTTGTGTGCTATTTGGGCTGGATTTTGAGTGCCTATTTTATCAAGGCCCATAGGTGCCTCTGTTGCCTTTATTTCTCTGGATACAAGCAAGAAGTCAGTCCTCACATATGGGTGATGTCGGCACTGACTGAGCCCTTGCGAACGCATCTCCCCAGCTTTCAAAGAAAGCCTTTGAGAGATGCTACCACGCATGCATGGTCCCCTTCTCGCCTAAGGGTGCCATCTTAATTCGTCTCCTTTTTTTCCATGGAGTCCTTCAGGTGTTTGTCTACTTTGCCCCAGAAAAAGTTGATTTCTTTTACCGAGTTTCATGCTCTTCTCTCTGGTAGTGCACCAGTACTCTTCCCACCACCTGAGCCCGCTGTTCCAGTATTTAGTCTCTGGCCCGTATCCTTTTCCTTTTGGCGCCTTTGCAACCTTTTTTCAACCTTGCCATAGTACTTTTTTTCCCCCATGGCTACCAGTAGCTTCAAGAAGTGTGATCGGTGTATGAAAATTATGTCCCTTACCGATACACATGACTGCTGCCTGCACTGCCTCGGGCCAGACCACGACCCCGTGGCCTGTGGTCTTTGTAAAATGATGTCCACTAAGGCCCTTAAGAGCCGTCAGCAACAGCACGATAAGCTTTTTCCTGAAAGCCAAGGCCCCGTTTGAAGCCTCAGACTCCCATGGCACCCCTGCGGACCCTGGTCAATGCCATGGGTCTTCAGAAAGGAGGTCTCCCTCAAGAGAACAGAAGAAGAAGAAGAAACCCTTGAAGGCAGCGTCCCTGGACAGTTCTGGCAGACTGGGTAAGCACTGAGCCAGGTCCCGCAGTCCACGCCGCTCGTTCAAGGACTCGGCGCGGGAGCAGCCTACCAAGGTCACCCAGAAGGAATCGCCTGGAAGGAATTGCCCGGAGATTAGCCCTGGACACCTGAGGCCATCCTTGTTGAGGACTCCCATTCAGGGGGAACCAACGCCAGAGACCAGAATGCGGCTCTGGAACGTAGCTTGTCTGCCTTCATGGACCAGCAGCGGGCATTGATGTCCGGCATGGCCGGTTCTTCCGCCCAGACCACTGATTTGATCCTCAGCCGAGATCTCGTTCTGAGTCCCATCCTACGGAACTGAGGTCTACCCCAGCTAGTGTGCACGACCGCGGGGTCTCCAAGGGGTTTGGGCCGGGCTCAAACCCGGAACCTCTGGGCCGCCCTCCCCTCGAGTCGTCCACTGATTACTTGGAATGGGAGACTGAGGACGAAGAGTCCCCCAGTACCCGTCGCCACCGCAACGTCCCTTCAGACCCGACCCCCTCCAAATCTCAGCATCAATCCCCACCCAAGGACATGGCGCTCCTCGACTTCGTGCAGGACATGTCAAAGGCGCTGGTGTTCCCAATGGAATCGGAGGAGGACCCTCAGATGGAGGAACTAGAAATCCTCTAATACGAGACCCCACCGAGGGAATCATTGACTGTACCCATCCCACCCATCCTGGAACGGCTCATGCTCTGCATGTGGGAAACATTGGTGGTGTTGCCCATCATGAGCAAGGGGCTCGACTTGATGTATCTGGTCTGCCGGAGCCTGGGCTTCCAAAAAGCACAACTGCTGCATAACTCCATTTTGGTGGAGTCGGCCATGCATTGGTTGAAGGTTGGGTAGGGAGGCTTTGCACCTTTGATGCCTTCAGCAGAAAGTGCTACCAGGTCTCGATGCTCATCAGCCAGATCCAGGCCTACCAGCTGTACATAGGAATATACCTGAGAGACCTGACGAAGGAGCTTACCAGGTTCTCAGCTGGTCTCTCCGAGGAACTCCTGCAGCGGTTCAGGAACCTGTCCAAAGCCATTCATGAGTGCTCCAAGTTCATGACTTGAGCAGCCTATGCCACCTTCGAGTCAGTGCCTAGAGTAGCTATGGTGGGCATCGGTGCCTGATGCCAAGCCTGGCTACAGTCTTCAAACCTCGAGAAATGGGTTCGACAAATTGGTCGATGTCTCATGCCAGGGGGAGAACCTCTTTGAAAACCCATGATGGAGAAGGCTGCCGAGTTGGAGACCGATCTCATGATGAGGACCAGGCTCTCCAAAAAGACTGCTACCCTTCCCTGACAGAAGGGCTCAGATAAAAAGTCCTTTTACCCAAGGAAAGGGGCTGTTTACAAAAACTACCCGTATTTCCAAGCCTCCCCAGCGGGGTCAGTAGGCTAAGGGACAGGGGCATGGCCCTCATAAGCAGAAGGCCCCCAAGCCCCAGGTGTCAGCTCTGGCCCAGTCTGGGGAGAGCTTTTGACTCCTTGGGCATAGCCTCTCTACCCCAAGGAGGACAGCAGCACACAGCGGAATGTCTGATGCACTATGCCTACAGGTGGCCAACCATCACCACCGATTTCTGGGCACTCCAGGTGGTCAGGGAGGGATACCTCCTCCACCTGGCACAGACACCTCCCCCCTTCTCCCAAGAGAGCCCCCAAGGTCTCCCCTTCACTGCTGGAACTCACAGGCCTTCTCAAGGACAAGGCGGTGGAACCAGTACCCCAACATCTCAGGGGCAAAGGGTTCTACCCAGATATTTCCTTGTGCCAAAAAGGACAGGGGACCTATGGCCCATCCTAGACCTGGGGAACCTGAACAATTTCCTGGTGAGGGAGAAGTTCGAGATGCTCTCCCTTGGAACATTGCTGCCTTATCTCCAGCAGAGAGATTGGCTATGCTCCTTGGATCTGAAGGATGTTTATACCCACATCCTCGTTCACCCCAGCCACAGGCAGTGTCTTCGCTTTATGGTGGGGGGAGGTCACTACCAGTACAGGGTACTACCCTTTGGTCTGGCGTCTGCCCCCAGGGACTTCACCAAATGCCTGGCAGTAGAGGCCGCCTACCTCCGTCTCCAAGGGGTATTCATCTTCCCCTACCTGAGCTTAAAAAAGGAGGCACGGCCGCCGAGGTGCAGCAAGCTACAGCATGCACCATCCACGTCCTACATCTGGGGTTCGTGATAAACCACCACAAGTCCCCACCTCCTCCCAACACAATGTCTGGAGTTGATCGGGGCAAAGCTGGACACTGTTCAGGCAAAGGCCTTCCTCCCCCTGGATTGGGCTGACCATCTCAGGAAATTGGCCGCAAGTGTGAAACACCATCCCTCGGTGTTGGCTCGGCTTCTGCTGCACCTACTCAGCCACAGTCCATGTCACCCCAGACGCCCGTCTGCACATGAGGGCTGCCCAGTGGTATCTTTGAGACCAATGGACACAGGCCATGGGTCACCTCCAAGACACAGTATCAGTGACCCACCAGTTAGTGAACTCCCTGATGTGGTGGCAAAATCCACAACACCTTCAGGCGGGGATACCCTTCCAAGTCCCTAGTACTCTAAGGGTCCTCACAACGGACCCTACTGGGATGGGGAACTTGCTGTGAGGAACTTCACACTCAGGGCAACTGATCACAGGCTGACAGCAACTTGCAGATCAGCCTTCTGAAGCTTCGGGCAATATATCTAGTCCTCCGAGCCTTTCGCCACCATCTGAGGCACCAGCCAGTGCTGACCCAAATGGACAACCAAGTGGCGATGATCTATGTTAACAAGCAAGAGGGGACGGGGTCTCACTCCCTTTGCTGCGAGGTGATAACACTGCTCCTACGCAGTTCGGCAAGGAATGCTCCTATGAGCAGTATAACTACCAGGCCAGGATAATGCCCTGGCGGACATACTGAGCGGGGTCCTCCAACCGCATGAGTAGCAGCTGGACCCCAGAGTGGCCACCTGGTACTTTAGACTCTGGGGGACCCCGCAGGTGGACCTTTTCACCAGCCCGGACAACTACCTGTTGCCCCGCTTCTGTTCCTTTCAGCCCCACCTGGGCTGGGTAGCGGCAGATGCGTTCCTTATCCCATGGTTGGAAGGCCTAATGTACACCTTCCCACCCATGCCATTGATTGCTAAGACCCTCTTCAAGGCCTTTTGCGACAGTGTCGCTGATCCTGGTGGCTTCATGATGGCCCAGGCAGCTGTAGTTCCTGTTGCTCCCCCGCTTGTCAGTTGAGTCACTAATGCCCCTAGGGAGTTCCCCGGGGCTCTTGTCTTAAGAAAGGGACTCTCTTGCACCCCAATCTGGGGTCTCTATCACTGTCAGCGTGGCTGCTGAAATGATAACCTTAGCCCCTTTCAACCTTTCTGGAGAAGTGGAAGAGATCTTGCTGGCCTCTCCTAAAACCTCCACCAGGTGGGCTTATGTCTTCAATGGTGCAGGTTCTCGGTGTGGTGTGCGGAGCAATGGGTGAACCCATTCTCCTGCCTGCAGTACCTTTTTCATCTCTCTCGATCCAGGCTTAAATCAAACTCCGTCAGGGTGCACCTCAGTGTTGTTGGCAAGCCCCTCTCGGTCCAGCCTCTGGTAACCCGCTTCCTGAGGGGACACCTGCTGTCAAAACCCCCCGACTGCCCTCCAGCGATGGAGTGGGAACTCAGTGTAGTGCTGGCGCAGCTCACCCACCTGCCCTTTGAGCCCCTGGCTACCTGCCACCTGAGGTATCTCTCGTGGAAAGTCATGTTCCTGGTGGCGCTCACCTCCGCTCACAGGGTCAGCGAGCTCCAAGCTCTGGTGACAGAGGCACTGTATACCAGGCACTGTATACATTTTGGGGTGCATTGTCAAGGGCCTCTTCTTCCTCCCATGGATCTCAGGTAACTAAACACAAAAGCCAGTCCTTAAAGGGTAGCTCTCCTGCTAAGCATCGAGAGGCCATTGGCATTGGCATTGCCCTTGAGGGAACCACACCGGCAAAACAGCCCCGGCGGGAGGCTTCGGCTTCCAAAGCATCGATGGGGCTTCAGGATGTTCTCGAGGCCTCAACCTCGCAAGAACTACCTGTGCCATGCTCAGGGGTTCCGGCCATTCTTACCGGTACTGACACACAGGCATCGTCAGCGTCAATAGACCAGAGATTTCTTGCTATCGAATGCAGTATCGCAGCTCTCTTCTCAGCTGCGGTACCGGTGGTCCCAAGGGCACTGGTACCGACATCGACACCGATGCCGGTACCGACACCGGTACAGACGCCAGTACCGACATCGACGATGCCGGTACCGACACCGGTACAGACGCCAGTACCGATGGTACCGGCCCCGATGGTAACTCTTCCCATTCCACCTCTGGCTGGAGTGGATAAAGTGATTTCATCCGTGATATGGCTAAAGGTCTTTCAATCACAGTAGCTCCTGAAGAGGAACCCAGAGCAAAGGAATTGGAAATCCTCCAATATCCTAAAGCGCCTAAGGAGGCAGCTACTCTGCCTATACATGAAATTCTGCATAGCTTGATGCTCAGAATGTGGGAGACACCTCTGATTACTTCTCCTCACTCTAGGAGACCTACTATGTATCGAGTCCCACCATGTCCTGGATTTCAGAAAACTCAGCTGCCACACCATTCAATGGTAGTGGAGTCAGACATGCGTAGGATGAAAAGTGCAAAAAGACATGCATCCAATCCTCCAGGTCGTGAATGTAGGACTCTGGATGCTTTTGGACGCAGAACTTTTCAAGCTTCCATGCTTTCAGCTAGGATCAGCTCATATATCCTATATATGGGAATGTTCCTCAAGGAAATCACAGGAGACTTGGAACTTATGAGCCCATTTCTCCCAGATGATAAGAGACAAGACTTTCTTACTCTGGTTAAGCATGCTCAGGATGTCTCCAAGTGTGTCAATCGTGCAGCCTTTGACTGCTTCGAATGCATCAGCAGAACTTCTGCTATTGCCATTGGCGCACGATGGATTGCCTGGCTACAGGCATCAGACTTGGAAACTTGGGTACAGGACAAGTTAGGAAACATTCCTTGCACAGGAGAGAATCTCTTCGGCAAGACCTGGCAGGAGAAGGCTAACGAGTTAGATGCTGACAATTCTACCTTAGATAGATTGTCAAAATCTACAGCCACTCCAGCCAAAAGGAAGCCTTATAAAAAACCCTCTTTTAGCAAAAAGAGGAAGTTTTATCCTTCCTATACCCAGCAGAGTCAGACTCCAGGTCAGGTTGCCCAAAAGGGACAAACTAGACAACAAAAGAAACCAAAAGGCCCGAGAGCTCAACCAGCTCTCCAGGTTCAGCCCCCTCAAGGGCTTTGACTCCTTCCCAGAGAGCTTTGCCTTCCTGCCTCTGAGGGGTCCTCAACCCCCCAATATCCCCGGCAGGTTATGCCACTTTGTCAACAGATGGCATCAAATAACAGCAGAAGATTGCACTTTGTCCATTGTAGGGGAGGGGTACAAACTTCATTTTCACAGCTTACCCCCTCCTACAATTCTAAAGCAGTTCAATTCACAAACCTCTGAAAACAATCTGCTAGATCACGAGGTATCCACACTCCTTGCCCAAGGGGCAATAGAGGAAGTATCCATTCTTCAACAGGGTGCATGGTTCTACTCCCCCTATTTTCTTATTTCAAAGAAAACAGGAGGACACAGACCCATTCTAGACCTCAGAGAAATGAACAAATATCTGTTTCGAGAGAAATTCAAAGTGATTTCTCTGGGAACTCTTCTGCCATACCTTCAAAGTCAGGACTGGCTTTGCTCTCTAGACTTAAAGGATGCATATACTCACATTCTTATCCATCCAGATCACAGGAAATTTTTACGTTTCCTTTACAGGGGAAGACATTTCCAGTACAGGGTTCTTCCTTTTGGTCTGGCTTCAGCACCAAGGGTATTCACGAAATGCATGGCAGTAGTAGCTGCATTTCTACGAACCCTGGGGAATTTTGTCTTCCCTTACTTAGACGACTGGCTCATCCGAGCCTCCACAGTGACAGAGGCCAGCGCTGCACTGTCTCATACAATGCGAATCCTCCAATACTTGGGATTGGTAATAAACTTCCCAAAATCTCAACTAGTTCCTTCCCAATGCCTAGAATTCATAGGAGCCTGTCTGGATACCAGACAGGCAAGGGCTTTCCTTCCACAAGCCCGGTGTCTTCGCATAATGCAGTTAGCTTCCCAAGCAGCAGGCAAATCCTTCCTCACTGCTCGGGAGCTATTGCAGTTATTGGGACACATGGCATCCACAGTTCATGTAGTCCCATATGCTCGCCTCCACATGCGAGCGGCTCAGTGAACCCTCTCCACACAGTGGACACAGGCCACGGGTCATTTGTCGGACAAAATAACAATCTCTCAATGACTAATTTTGTCCCTCCAATAGTGGCAATCATTAGAAAACCTGACAGTGGGGTCTCCTTTCCATCAACCCCTCTTTCAGGCCACCCTAACAACAGATGCATCACAGGTAGGTTGGGGAGCACACCTGAATCATCGCTCTACCCAGGGCATCTGGACTTCACAGGAGGTTGGTTTACACATAAACCTCCTGGAGTTAAGAGCAATTTATTTAGCTCTTCGAGTGTTCCACGCCCGGCTCAGCTACAAGACAGTCCTAGTCCAGACGGACAATCAGGTAGCCATGTTCTATGTGAACAAGGAGGGCGGGACATGCTCTCTGTCGTTATGCAACTAAGCTTTACGACTATGGGCCCTCGCCAGAGAGCATCAGATTCACCTTCTTGTGGTATATCTTCCAGGCATTCAAAACATTTGGGCAGACAAACTCAGTCGAGTCCTGCTACCTCACGAGTGGTCACTCCACCTAGACCAGGTGGCAAAGATATTTCATCTCTGGGGCACTCCAGACATAGACCTCTTTGCAAGTCCACTGAATGCCAAACTTCCCCGGTTCTGTTCCAGAATTCCGGCACACAACTGTCAGGCAAGGGATGCCTTCCTCATTCACTGGGGTCAGGACTTCCTTTATGCCTTCCCACCCATTCCCCTCATCCCCAAGACACACTTCAAGCTTCAGAGAGAAAGGGGTCACATGATTCTCATAGCACCACGATGGCCACGCCAAACGTGGTATTCCCTGCTTCTGCATCTTTCTCAAGCGGCACCTCTGGAGTTAGGGCATGCTCCAGATCTCCTTTCCCAGGAGAACGGGACGCTATGGCACCCGAATCCCCAGTCCCTGCACCTCACGGCCTGGTTGTTGAAGGCTTAGACCTCCAGGATTTCAATCTGTCCCAGCAGGTAAAAGATATCCTTCAGGCTTCTAGGAAACTTTCCACAAGAAGATCTTATGCCTTCAAGTGGAAACGTTTTACTATATGGTGCTCCAAGAAGGGATTAAACCCCCTGGTCATACCCTTAGAATCGATACTAGAGTATCTCCTTCACTTATCGAATTCTGGGTTAAAAACCAATTCGTTAAGAGTCCATCTTAGTGCAATTGCAGCTTATTATAAGCCTCTAAATGGACAACCAATTTCCTCTCATCCACTCCTATCAAGATTTATGAGAGGCCTTTTATTAACTAAACCTCCCATCAAGCCACCACCGGTAACATGGGATCTAAATCTAGTTCTAGGGCAGCTCATGAAGCCGCCTTTTGAACCTTTAGCCACTGCAGCCCTTACGTTTTTGACTTGGAAGGTCATCTTCCTGATTGCAATCACCTCTGCCCGTCGCATTAGTGAATTGCAAGCTTTAGTGGCTGATCCTCCTTATATTAGATTTCATCATGATAAGGTTGTTCTTCGAACTCACCCACACTTTATGCCAAAGGTGGTTTCGCCTTTTCATTTAAACCAATCAATTTATCTTGCTGTATTTTTTCCAAGGCCTCACGCCTCTAATGCAGAAAGAAACCTTCATACTTTGGATTGTAAAAGGGCCTTAGCCTTTTACATTCAAAGAACACAGCAACATAGAAAGTCCTTGCAACGTTTTGTAGCTTTTGACCCTAGTCATTTGGGACTTCCAGTCTCCAAAAGGACTTTGTCTAAATGGATTGTCCGATGCATATCCTTTACTTATGAGAGTAAGGGTCTTCCTCTTCATGACCATGTCACAGCTCATAATGTGAGAGCCATAGCAGCTTCTATGGCTAATCTCCACTCTGTGTCTATCGATGACATTTGTCGAGCAGCCACCTGGGCTTTGGTACACATCTTCAGAGCCCACTACTGCCTAGATAAAGCCTCCCGTCGGGATGCCTTCTTTGGCCAAGCTGTTCTTCAAAATCTCTTTCAAACCTAAACCAACTCCTACCCATCAACCCTGGTGGGATGCCAGAGATCCATGGGAGGAAGGATTCTCACCTTCGGTGTCACCTTCCTGGGGCTATCTCCCTGGCATCTTCAGCTAGGGAGTCCCCATATGTGAGGACTACATTCCTGCTTGTTCCTGGAGATAGTGTAGTTACTCACCTGTAACAGGTGGTCTCCGGGAACAGCAGGAATTTAGTCTTCACAACCCACCCACCTCCCCTAGGAGTTGTCTCTCTCTCTATCTGTCTCTTTCCTCTCTCCCTCTATCCTTTCACTCAGCTACAAACTTAACTGGAGAGGGACAGTTGGAAAGGCGGGAAGGCAGCGCGCATGTGCTGAGGGATGCTCCCAAAAGCGTTCCTATTGGACGCTGGGGAGCGTTCCCGCGCAGGCTCCATCGGTACCAACGATACCCATACGTGAGGACTAAATTCCTGCTGTTCCCAGAGATCACCTGTTACAGGTGAGTAACTATGCTTTCTTTCAGGAAGTTCCATATATGATGTTTATAATTGTCACTCTTTCAAATTCATTTAATTGTCTAATGTTTTAAAAATATTAATTACAGAATCACTTAAATCATTTTTCACCATTCCTGCTCATTATTTTGCCATGTCATTTCATCAGATTTAGTTAGCTGGGTGGTTAGTTAGACCATCCAGATGGTGCACCCATTCAAAAGGTCCTGGGGCGAGCACTTTAATAAGTTGGGTCAAAATGCAATAATGTATATTAATAGATTAATGCAGGTTAGTAAAACTGAGCCACAAGTTTGTGTTTGAGGCAGTGAAGGGTGAAATGACTTGCCCAAGGCTTTACTCTATGTGAAGGAACATGTATACATTTACCTGCATACAATGCACTTGAAAAATTGGGTGGTTATGTGTGTGCCTTGCACCCTTCTATGTGAAGGAACATGTATACATTTACCTGCATACAATGCACTTGAAAAATTGGGTGGTTATGTGTGTGCCTTGCACCCTCACTGTCCCCTTCCCAAATTAGCTGAAGGCCATGGTTCCTTCTAGAACTCAATGGGCAAATGTCCTAAGTTTGTCTTTTGGATATTAGGAATGCGCTTTTGTTTTGAAACAAAAGTGGCAATAGTGCCATCCTATTGTGCAATAGCATGCAATATTCGCACATGCGTGAATAGGGCGTTTTATTCATGCATGCCCTATCATCGCACATTAGTAAAAAAAAAATACAATAAAAACAAAAAACCCCAGTGACATGAAAGAAATAAAATCTCTTCCCTGCAAACCCCTACTGGATATCGCTGTTGTATAATGTCTGCTTACCCCCCTTCTTTCCTGGGACCATGTCTGTTGTCTCTGCTACATCCCTAGTCTAGGCAGATTCAGGGAGCAAATGTGTGCCCTGGGATTCAAACCCAGGTCTTAGGACCTTTTTAGTATATTTTTTTGCAGAACATGCTTTCATGGGAAGGGTGGGAAAGTGATAGTGCACATTGCAGCTTGGCCAACTTTTGAGCTGAATTGAAATGTAAAAATGCAAAGATTCAGTCCAAATAATTTCCAGCAACATAAAACCTTATCACTTCTCCAGTATTTTTGTTATATCTAGTCCCGCTGTGAACTTTTGAACTTCTATAGCCATGAAGACAACAGGCAGATAGAGGATTATTAAGCAACTGATTAAGCTTCTGCTTCAGTAGTAGGTTTTCAAATTATGGATGAATGGTTATGAGTATATTCAGTAATTCAGCTGTCAGTCTACATATTCTTGCTTTATGCATCAACATTTCTTCTATATATTTAGGGGGCAAGAAATGAAGACTTTGGGTAAATTTTGTTTACTTGTGCAAAAAGTCTTTTGATGACTGGCTGCCTTCATCTGTAGGGGAAAGTATGCATGTTCTTCACATCATGCCTGCTTTTCTCCTCTCAGGTCGGGGGAAGAATATGCACAGAGACTGCAATTCAAATATTCATGCATCAGTGTAGGTGCAGAGAATATAGGAATTTTCTACCCTTGTTGTATGCGCTACCAGGATATGTTGAAATTGAGCTTGTAGTTTTGCAAGGCTCATGAAGATTATTATTATTCCCTTCTTAATTTTTTGTTGTTCTAACAAGTGAAGGCACATTTTAAAAATGATGTCCAGGTGCAATGAGTGATGTCCATGTGAAAAGTACCCAAAAAGGCAGGTCATGTCCAGGTTTGTGCACTGTTTTAGAAACCTGGACATTCCCGATAAGGACCTCATTGGGGACGTCTACATAAATGTCCCCACTGTAGTATTGCAGACAGGGGACTCCTCTCAGATGGCCATTCTGCAAGCAACAGAGGGAGTACTGCAACACAGGTGTCCCCAGTTCCTGTTAAAGGTCGTTGTGGATGTGGACAGTACTGGGAATACCAGTGTACTGTCTCCTCTATGCCCTCCAGGGGGTATATCAGCAAAACGAGCACTTTTCTGATGCTTACTCATGCTTTAGAGCAGGTACAGATTTGGACATGGGCCTAGACATGCCAACCATTTCTAAAATCGGGCAGGCATGTCTAAGTTTGGTGGACTACCCCAGACACGCCCCCACCACGCCCATCACTTTATTTAGATGTGTACGCACTGGGGATGTCTAAAGCCATCTTTGAAAATGGCTCTGTGGATGTCTGTGATTTGGATGTCTGCATGCAAGTTTTCGTATGTCCAAATCATGAATAAAGCTTCTAAAATGACTTCCATAGCCAGCATTTGCATAAATGTATTGTGTGAACTGAAATGTAACACAGATATTGTAATTGTTTGTGTTTTCAATTAATGTCATTATGAGAATAAAATAAAGCAATTACAAATATCCTTTTCTAAAATTTTGTTTTACAGTCATAGATGTTCTTCATCAGTTAGGTCTTGGAGGCAAAGAAGCAAGACATCTTTCAGCAGTGACTACAGTGCCCTGGTCACCTACTCCATTACCCTTGGGGGCCATCATGACCATGTCGGGTGTCGTGTTAACAAAAGATGCATACATCGAATCCCCCACATCTAGAATTGTGCCATCGAGTCTGGGGCAACAGTTCACTATATTGATTGGGCTGCGCTCATATCAAGTGAACAACGCTTTTCTTTTCAGTATTAGAAACAGAAAAAACGGGCTTCAGTTTGGTGTTCAGTTGCTACCAAGAAAGGTAGTGGTGTACATTGGAGGAAAGCAGTCTGTATATTTTGATTACAGTGTACATGATGAACACTGGCACTCCTTTGCTATTGACATTAAAGACAAAATGGTGTCCATGTTTGCCGAGTGTGGGAAGAAGCACTTCAGCAAAGAAACCCTTTCTTCCTTTTCTAAAGTACAGACCTTCGATACTGATGGGTTGTTTACCTTAGGAAGAATGAACTCACATTCTGTTCACTTTGAAGGGGTAATATGTCAGTTGGATATTATTCCCTCTGCGGAAGCCTCAGCAAATTATTGTAAATATGTGAAAAAACAATGTCACCAAGCTGACACATACCGATCTCTGCTGGCATTTCCTTACACCACATCCAGACCGACCCTAGTGCCTCCAAATCTTCTACCAAAGAAGAAATCTCATCAAGAAAGACAGTCTAAACAAAGACCATCCATTGCAGGCAATGAATTAAACTTGCTTACTAACAGGGCTTTGCCGGTCCATATTCTGAAAGAACCTGTTGACTCACCTCTTCCCACAATACCTGATTCCTTAAGAATTACCACCATACTGGAGCGTTCAAGCATTGAAAATCAGAATAATAAAGTTAAACGTAAAACAATGGTACCACAGCAGTTTCATCCATCAGTTCCCAAGCAGGACTCCAGCAAGAAAAGAACCAATGGCCAAAACACCCTTCAGAATTATTTTTCTGATAATGCTACAGAAAGTGATGTTAGGATTGATGGCTTCACTCCATATGATGAAACACCCATGAAACAGAACAAAATAAAAAACAGCAGTAAGGCAGAGCATCATACGAAGGGGCTGATGGAAGTGCGACAGATCTTAAACAGAACACTTTACAGGGCTACTGTTGACCAGTCCCTGCATAATCAACTTGATCCATGGCACCACAGTATATTAGATGGCAACGATGCTTATAACATTGAGAATAGTTATGACATTGATATGGAAAACTATAATTATGATTATGAGGACCTTGACAGAATGTTTGAAATGGAACTTCTAAGAGGGCCGAAAGGAGAAACTGGACCTCCCGTAAGTTGCATTTGTTACATTTTTTAATATATCGGTGCAGCACATATTTAACAGAAGACTTTGGAATGAATTCAGTAGAGCATGCCAAAGCTGTGACAGAAACTTATACATAATACAGAAAACAAATTTGATTGTTATAAGACATGTGTCTTCCCAGAATGTGATTTTGGCACAAGATGCCATATATATATATATATATTTTTTTTTTTTCTATTGGCAAAGCACAGTGATTCTCAGTTTTGCTAAAGTGGTAAAGTCGTAGACAAACCAGATGTCTTACTTTCTGCACTGAAATACAGCCAGCCTTTACAACTGCAAAATTATAAGCAGCGCTCACTTAGGAAAATAACAGGGTAAATGCTTTATTTTAGGTCAAGAATCTTGCATGAGAGAAGTAGATAGAAAATTAATGACAGAGAGATGTATTATAGTTATAAAATTAATATAATCCTATCATCAAAGCATCACTTTCTTAAATTTATAATGATATGAATGTAAGTAATCCGATCAGTGAGAAACCATGGGCTGTGAATTAGTGTAACACTAGAAAACACTGAAAGGTGGTGTTGATTCTGCTTCATTAATGATACAGCATTTTGAAAAGCCAGATCTTCCATACACTTTGGCTCTAATACAGGATGTTTGAATACTAAACAGATAAAGGGTAATTTTTAACAGGTCACCTTGGATAGTTAGGCATGAAGGTGCCTATGTTTTGCCTATTTTATAAAGGCACATAAATGCCTATAAAATACTAGCACAAATCCTGCAGAAATTGCTCCTGGCATAAAAGATAAGAACACTTACCCCTGCTTGGAAGCAGATATAAATGTCAGTGCTTAAAGTATACACATCAATCATGACTGAGCCTGCACTCTGCCTAGACTCTGCTCCAGAACATACCTACTCTAGTCACCAACACGTATGTGCCTGTGTGCAGTTTTATAAGAAGCCTTTTATTCATGTAAATCAATATTTTATGTTCAGAAAAACTATATAAAATTATCTCCTGAAAGCAGAGACTTAGAGCAAAACGGCCTTCTTTAGTATCATTCATAATCTAAGTAAAATCTTAGAAGGTGATGAGGGCATTTATACCTGTCCATTTATATCTGTCTGTTCTGCTGCCTTGGGTTTTCTTGGCAAGGTTGGGTCACATCTTGCCAAGAAGACTCAGGGGATAGCCATAACATGGGCAACTAACCACAGGGTCACCAGGAGTTGGCATCAATCCAATAGTGCTTAATAACAACAGTTCTGCTGACTTAAATCGCAGGGAGGTTGCTACCACTCCCGAGCAGCCCTTAATGGAAACTCTACAGCCACAAGAGCCAGACACTAAGGGAGAAGAGACTGGGAACTACCATTACCAGGGAATCTCTGCCTTCTTTTTTTTAAAATTGTAGGCCCATCTCTTGAGTTAGCAAGAGTGAGGCCACACCCCCTGGATTAATAATCCATGAAGCAGAGCAGCCTAATGGTTAGAGCACTAGCTTGGTAATCAAGAGACCAGGGTTTGATTCCCACTAACACTCCTTGTGGCCTTGGGTAAGTCACTTAACCCTCCATTACCTCAGAAGAAAGGCCTGGCAGTTTACTTCTGGTCACAGTGCCAAGAAAACCCAGGAGCTGATGGGTCACTAGTAGTCAGCATTGACTCAAAGGCACACATTGCACTGCATACCATGTTCTGTGAGGGCAATCCAGGGCCGCTAGGAACACCAAGCCCAGACAGGACCAAAACCTGTGCAAAAGCAATTCACCAAGGGCCAGGGAGGGAGATATGCAGCATCCCTTTGAAGCCACTCCTGAAGTAGAGGAACTAAGCCCATCGTCTGCAGAACCTTTCAGCAGCTAAGATTGTTCCTCACAACAGCACTCCTGAGTGGCTATCAAATGAAGCACTGTCAGGCCCCATCTTCGCACTATGAGGTCACATGTGAGACAGCAAAGTTCTCACTTAACCAGAACCCACAGTCCGACCTGGTCCAGGGCTTGGCTCTGAACTCTCATGGTTTGGGTAGCAGTCACATTGTGCTGCAGGAGTCACCATCAAGGGTATTCCTTGGCAGTGCACTTCTATGTTGCTTGCTTCCTCGGGTGTGAAGCAGTTCTGTCTGCTTGTGTGTCCTGTTGTGTCACAGTGGTTCTGTTTGAGGTTGAGGACCATGAAAGGGCCCTTCCTTGGCACCATGCATAAGTCCTCCCTAGAAAGTTGACTCCTTACAGTAGTTTTCTGGGGGCTCTTAGTGTTTGCCAGGTGATGTCCATGCTGCAGGCCTTGTTTGGCAGAGAACCATCCTGTCCTTTTCAGGGGGCTTCCTTCCTTCGCCTTTAGATCTACGCCATCTTTCTTTCAAGGGTGCTTTTCTCTTTTTCATCTTAACCAGACTGTTCTGCTTTCATTTTTGGGGAAGGATCTTCACAAGGGCCCCATCCTGCATCTGCTGGATGTGCAGAGGGTGTTGCTGGGATACATAACGGTTGATCTCCAGGAACAAGCAGGAATGTAGTCCTCGCATATGGGTATCGTCGGTACCGACGGAGCCTGCGCGGGAACGCTCCCCAGCGTCCAATAGGAACGCTTTTGGGAGGATCCCTCAGCACATGCGCACTGCCTTCCCGCCTTTCCAGCTGTCCCTCTTCAGTTCTTCGTTTTCCGCGGAGCCAACAGGACCTATTCCCTGTCACCATAGAAAATTCCGTCTTTAAAATTCTTTCTTGTGGTCGCGTTTGCCTACCGCACGACGCCTACCGGTACTGCCGGTTCTTTTCTTTTCTTTTCCTAAAAAAAAACAAAAAACCCTTAGACTGTTTTCTTTCAAAAACTTTCCTGTTTTGGTGCTAGGCGCCATTTTGGGCATTAGACCCCATTTTTCCAAAATCATGGAAAAGCCAACTAGTGGCTTTAAAAAATGTACTAAGTGTGGCGGTACCATTTCCTTCACTGACACCCATGATTGGTGTCTAAAATGTTTAGGACCTGATCATTCTCCAACTGAATGTCTCTCCTGCATGGGGATGACCAAAAGAGGAAGACAGAACCGGGCCGCAAAGCTCGGTACCCTCTTTTCTTCAGATGCCAGATCCATTGCATCAACATCGTCAAGGGCCTCTTCTTCCTCCCATGGATCTCAGGTAACTAAACACAAAAGCCAGTCCTCAAAGGGTAGCTCTCCTGCTAAGCATCGAGAGGCCATTGGCATTGCCCTTGAGGGAACCACACCGGCAAAACAGCCCAGGCGGGAGGCTTCAGCTTCCAAAGCATCGATGGGGCTTCAGGATGTTCTCGAGGCCTCAACCTCGCAAGATCTACCTGTGCCATGCTCAGGGGTCCCGGCCGTTCTTACCGGTACCGACACCCAGGCACCGGCAGCGTCGACAGACCAGAGATTTCTTGCTATCGAACTCAATATCGCAGCTCTTCTCTCAGCTGCGTTACCGGTGGTCCCAAGGGTACTGGCGCCGACATCGACACCGATGCCGGTACTGACACTGGTACAGACACCGGTACCGATGATACTGGCCCCGATGGTGAGTCTTCCCATTCCACCTCCGGCTGGAGTGGATAAAGTGGTACCGGGTCACCTCGGTACTGACTTCGATCGGTACCAGGATCGTGCTTTGCAGGAGCATCGGGGTCAGGAATACTTCGATTCCTCCGATTCCGAAGACTCTGACAATTCTGCTGGCACTAGAGGGTTTCTCCTAGAAGATCCCTCTTCTCCCCAACGCAGAATGTCACCTCCAGAGGACATGTCATTTCAGGATTTCATCCGTGATATGGCTAAAGGTCTTTCAATCACAGTAGCTCCTGAAGAGAAACCCAGAGCAAAGGAATTGGAAATCCTCCAATATCCTAAAGCTCCTAAGGAGGCAGCTACTCTGCCTATCCATGAAATTCTGCATAGCTTGATGCTCAGAATGTGGGAGACACCTCTGACTACTTCTCCTCACTCTAGGAGACTTGATACTATGTATCGAGTCCCACCATGTTCTGGATTTTAGAAAACTCAGCTGCCACACCATTCAATGGTAGTAGAGTCAGCCATGCGTAGGATGAAAAGTGCAAAAAGACATGCATCCAGTCCTCCAGGTCGTGAATGCAGGACTCTGGTTGCTTTTGGATGCAGAACTTTTCAAGCTTCCATGCTTTCATCTAGGATCAGCTCATATATCCTATATATGGGAATGTTCCTCAAGGAAATCACAGGAGACTTGGAACTTATGAGCCCATTTCTCCCAGATGATAAGAGACAAGACATTCTTACTCTGGTTAAGCATGCTCAGGATGTCTCCAAGTTTGTCAATCGTGCAGCCTTTGACTGCTTCGAATGCATCAGCAGAACCTCAGCTATTGTCATTGGCGCACGACGGATTGCCTGGCTACAGGCATCAGACTTGGAGACTTGGGTACAGGACAAGTTAGGCAACATTCCTTGCACGGGAATCTCTTCGGCAAGAACTGGCAGGAGAAAGCTAACGAGTTAGATGCTGACAATTCTACCTTATATAGATTGTCAAAGTCTACAGCCACTCCAGCCAAAAGGAAGCCTTATAAAAAACCCTCTTTTAGCAAAAAGAGGAAGTTTTATCCTTCCTATACCCACCAGACTCGGACTCCGGGTCAGGTTGCCCAAAAGGGACAAACTAGACAACAAAAGAAACCAAAAGGCCCGAGAGCTCAACCAGCTCTCCAGGTTCAGCCCCCTCAAGGGCTTTGACTCCTTCCCAGAGAGCTTTGCCTTCCTGCCTCTGAGGGGTCCTCAACCCCCCAATATCCCCGGCAGGTTATGCCACTTTGTCAACAGATGGCATCAGATAACAGCAGAAGATTGCACTTTGTCCATTGTAGGGGAGGGGTACCAATTTCATTTTCACAGCTTACCCCCTCCTACAGTTCTAAAACAGTTCAATTCACAAACCTCTGCAGACAACCTGCTAGATCACGAGGTTTCCACACTTCTTGCCCAAGGGGCAATAGAGGAAGTTCCCATTCTTCAAAAGGGTGCAGGGTTCTACTCCCCCTATTTTCTTATTCCAAAGAAAACAGGAGGACACAGACCCATTCTAGACCTCAGAGAATTTAACAAATATCTGTTTCGAGAGAAATTCAAAATGATTTCTCTGGGAACTCTTCTGCCATATCTTCAAAGCCAGGACTGGCTTTGCTCTCTAGACCTAAAGGATGCATACACTCACATTCTTATCCATCCAGATCACAGGAAATTTTTACGTTTCCTTTTCAGGGGAAGACATTTCCAGTACAGGGTTCTTCCTTTTGGTCTGACTTCAGCACCAAGGGTATTTACGAAATGCATGGCAGTAGTGGCTGCATTTCTACAAACCCAGGGGATTTTCGTCTTCCCTTACTTAGACTACTGGCTCATTCGAGCCTCCACAGTGACAGAGGCCAGCACTGCACTGTCTCGTACAATGCGAATCCTCCAATACTTGGGATTGGTAATAAACGTCCCGAAATCTCAACTAGTTCCTTCCCAATGCCTAGAATTCATAAGAGCCTGTCTGGATACCAGACAGGCAAGGGCTTTCCTTCCATAAGCCTGGCATCTTCGCATAATGCAGTTAGCTTCCCAAGCAGCAGACAAATCCTCCCTCACTGCTCGGGAGCTACTGCAGTTCCTGGGACACATGGCATCCACAGTTCATGTAGTCCCATATGCTCGCCTCCAAATATGAACAGCTCAGTGGACCCTCTCCACACAGTGGACACAGGCCACGGGTCATTTGTCGGACAAAATAACAGTCTCTCAACGACTAATTTTGTCCCTCCAATGGTGGCAATCATTAGAAAATCTGACAGTAGGGTCTCCTTTCCATCAACCCCTCTTTCAGGCCACCCTGACAACAGATGCATCACAGGTGGGTTGGGGAGCACACCTGAATCATCTCTCTACCCAGGGCACCTGGACTCCACAGGAGGTTGGTTTACACATAAACCTCCTGGAGTTAAGAGCAATTTATTTGGCTCTTCGAGTGTTCCACACCCAGCTCAGCTACAAGACAGTCCTAGTCCAGACAATCAGGTAGCCATGTTCTATGTGAACAAGCAGGGCGGGACAGGCTCTCTGTCATTATGCAATGAAGCTTTATGACTATGGGCCCTCGCCAGAGAGCATCAAATTCACCTTCTAGTGGTATATCTTCCAGGCATTCAAAACCTTTGGGCAGACAAACTCAGTCGAGTCCTGCTACCTCATGAGTGGTCACTGCACCTAGACCAGGTGGCAAAGATATTTCATCTCTGGGGCACTCCAGACATAGACCTCTTTGCAAGCCCACTGAATGCCAAACTTCCCCGGTTCTGTTCCAGAATTCTGGCGCACAACTGTCAGGCAAGGTATGCCTTCCTCATTCACTGGGGTCAGGACTTCCTTTATGCCTTCCCACCCATTCCCCTCATCCCCAAGACACTCTTCAAGCTTCAGAGAGACAGGGGTCGCATGATTCTCATAGCACCACGATGGCCACACCAAACGTGGTATTCCCTGCTTCTGCATCTCTCTCAAGCGGCACCTCTGGAGTTAGGGTATGCTCCAGATCTCCTTTCCCAGGAGAACGGGACGCTATGGCACCCGAATCCCCAATCTCCAGGAACAAGCAGGAATGAGTCTTCACATATGGGTATCGTCGGTACCGACGGAGCCTGCACGGGAACGCTCCCCAGCGTCCAGTAAGAAAGCTTTTGGGAGCATCCCACAGCGCCTGCGCGCTGCCTTCCCGCCTTTCCCATCCGCCTCTCTCCAGTTCTTCTTTTACGCGGAGCCAGCAGGTCGTGTTCCTGTCACCGCAGAAGAAGTTCTTTAGTTTTTTTCTTTATTTTTCTGTGTCGCGTCTGCCTTCTTCGACGTCAGACCGGTATCGCCGGTCTTTTCTTTCTTCAAAAAAAAAAAACCAAAAAACTTTTCTTTCTTCAACAGTGCATTTTCAGTTTGGGCCTTAGTCCTGAATATTTTTCTCCTCACGGAGAAGCCCGCTTCCGGGTTCAAAAAGTGCACAAAATGTGGCGGTACTATTTCTGTCACCGACACCCATGATTGGTGTCTAAAATGTTTAGGTCCTAACCATTCCATCACGGATTGTGTGTCCTGTACCATGATGTCTAAAAGAGGTCGGCAGAACCAAGCAGCCAAGCTCAGTACCCTGTTTCCCTCTGATGCAGCCTCGGTGGCATCGACGTCTTCCAGGGCTTCTTCTTCCTCCCATGGATCTCAGGTAACCAAACATAAATCTAGCCGGTTCTCGAAGGGCAATTCTCCCTCTAAGCATCGAGATGCCTCCGGGCTTGTCCTCGAGGATTCCGCACCGGGAAAATTACCCCGGCGGGAAGTTCTGGCTTCCAAAGCATTGTCTATGGGGTCACAGGTTGACATCGATGGCTCGGCCTCGACCGATCACCTGTTGCCGTGTTCTGGGGTACCGGAGGCCTCCACTGGTACCGACATCCAGACTCTGGTGGCGTCGATGGATCATTAGATTCTGTCCATGCAGCGCACCCTAACGGCGTTTATGCAGGCTTCGACGCCTCCTGTACCGCAACAATCTCCGTTGCCGGTATCGACTCCGGCACCGGCATCGTTCCCGGTGCCGGTACCGATTGCATTGACATCGGCTCCGGTGTCGACTGCAACGGTGCCCTGTCCTATGATGCCCATCGGTACCGAACCGGTACCGCTTACTCCCGATGTCGATCCCACTCGGTACGCGTATCGGGCTTTACAGGAGCATCCAGACAGGCGATACTTCAATTCCTCCGAAGACTCTGATGAGTCGGAGGCTTTTGTCGAGGCACCGGTACTTCTTCCTCAGGAGTCTGCTTCTCCAAAGCGAAGAATGTCTCCTCCAGAAGACTTGTCTTTTCAAGACGTCATTAGGGAAGTGGCTAGGGGCCTCTCCATTACAGTGGCCCCTGAGTCAGAGCCTAGAGCCAAGCAATTAGATATTTTGCAATATCCTAAGGCTCCTAAAGAAGCAGCTACCTTACCTATTCATGAGATACTCTATGATCTCATGTTGGGCATGTGGGAGACTCCTCTCACCACCTCTCCTCATTCTCGTAGGTTAGACACCATGTACTGTGTCCCTCCTTGTCCTGGCTTTCATAAGACTCGGCTTCCTCGCCACTCTATTGTGGTAGAGTCTGCCATGAGGAAAATAAAGAGTGCAAAGAGACACTCATCTAATCCTCCAGGACGTGAATGTAGGACCCTAGATTTTGGCCGAAGGGTTTTCCAAGCTAATATGCTTGCTGCCAGAATCAACTCCTATAGTCTCTATATGGGGATGTTTCTAAAAGAAGTCACAGATCATCTGCAGACTTTAGCTCCTTTTATTACAGAAGATAAAAGGCAGGAATTTCTCACTTTGGTCAAACATGCCCAAGATGTTTCCAAATTTTCCAACCGTACAGCCTTTGACTCTTTTGAGTGTGTAAGCAGAGCCTCGGCTATTGCCATAGGTGCACGCAGAATTGCTTGGTTACAAGCCTCTGATTTGGAACTCTGGGTCCAGGATGAATTGGGAAATCTTCTTTGTACAGGTGAAAACCTTTTTGGCAAGGATTGGCAAGCAAAGGCCACTCAGATGGATGCTGAGAACTCTGTTTTGGATAGACTTTCAAAGTCTACCTCTGCTCCTGTTAAGAAAAGATTCTTCAAAAAGCATCTTTTTCTAAAAAGGGAAGATATTATCCTACTTATGGTCAGCAGGCATCTTCTGCAGGTCGTTTTGCTGCAAAGCGTCAGCAACCACCTAAACAGGCCAAGTCAAAGGCTGCCAGGCCTCCCACGACCCAGCAGCCTCAGCCTCCTCAGGGCCTTTGACTTGCAACTAGAGAACTTAGCCTTTCTAGCTCTGGAAGAACCAGAGCCCCTCACCATTCCAGGAAGGTTGGCTTACTTTGCTCCCAGATGGGAGCAAATCACAGCAGAGCAATGGACCCTCTCCATCATAAGGGACGAGTACAAGCTTCATTTCTCAAGCCTTCCTCCTCACACCATGGTGAAACAGTTCAATTCTCCAACATCTCTCCTCTACCTTCTGGGTCAGGAGATTGCTACCCTTCTTGCCCAAGGGGCAATAGAAGAAGTACCTCTTCTTCAACAGGGCTCAGGGTTCTACTCCCCTCATTTTCTTATTCCAAAGAAAACAGGGGGCTACAGACCCATATTAGATCTCCGAGAATTGAACAAGTTTCTATTCAAGGAGAAATTCAAGATGATTTCTCTAGGTGCTCTGCTTCCATACCTTCAGAGTCAGGATTGGCTTTGTTCTCTAGATCTCAAGGATGCGTACACCCATGTCCTCATCCATCCAACACACAGAAGGTTCCTTCGGTTCCTTCGGTTCGGGGAAGAGTGGCCTAGTGGTTGGGGCAAGGTACTACAGGCCAGAAGGTCGGCGGTTCAAATCCCACTAGAGGACAGCAACCTTGGGCCAGAAGGACTGGGGTTTCTAGTCCCACAGGTGCTCCTTGTGGTCTTGGGCAAGCCACTTAACCCTCCATTGCCCATGTTCCCTGTAAGTATTAGTGTATGTGTCTCATATCCCCTCGTGTTAAATGTATCCCCCAACCACTTTGACCCGGTGAAAAGCGGAATATAAATGCAGCTAAATAAAATAAAATAAAATAAAAAAATAAATAAAATAAAATACCAATACAGGGTGCTTCCTTTCGGTCTGGCCTCTGCACCAAGGGTGTTCACGAAAGGCATGGCAGTGGTAGCTACATTTCTGCGCACTCTAGGAATATTCGTATTCCCATATTTGGACGACTGGCTCATTCGAGCTCCATCCCAGTCAGAGGCCCAGATTTGCCTAACCTGCACAATGCGTCTCCTTCAGTATTTGGGACTGGTAATAAACATCCCAAAATCCAATCTCACCCCTACTCAGTCTCTGGAGTTTATAGGGGCCTTGCTGGATACCACAACTGCAAGGGCCTATCTTCCCCAGGCCCGTTGCGTACGCTTGGTGCAGTTAGCCTCCCAGATACAGTTAAAGTCCCATTTAACTGCTCGAGAGATGTTACAACTATTAGGCCACATGGCATCCACCGTACATGTGGTTCCATATGCTCGCCTTCACATGAGGGCAGCTCAGTGGACTTTGTCCACCCAATGGACTAAAGCATCAGGTTGCCTGTCAGACAAAATAGCAAACTCCAGTTGCCTTTTTTGGTCTCTTCAGTGGTGGAAGTCCTCTCAAAATCTGTTACTGGGGTCCCCTTTTCAGCAGTCGCTACCCCAAGCAACTCTTACAACAGATGCTTCTCCAATGGGTTGGGCTCATCTTCAGGATCTCTCCACCCAGGGCATCTGTTCTCCACAGGAGACTTCTCTGCATATCAATCTATTGGAACTCAGAGCAATATTCTTGGCTCTCAGAGTGTTCCATACCCTGCTCAGCTACAGGACAGTCCTCATCCATACGGACAACCAAGTAGCCATGTTCTATGTAAACAAGCAGGGCGGGACTGGCTCTCTGTCGCTTTGCAACGAAGCTTGCAACTGTGGGCCTTCGCCAGAGAGCATCACATCCATCTTCTGGCAGTATATCTTCCAGGCGTTCAAAACTCTTGGGCGGACAGACAGTCGAGTTCTGCTTCCACACAAAGTGGTCCCTCCACATAGACCAGGTAGCCAGGATTTTTCGAATTTGGGGAACCCCGGACATAGACCTCTTTGCAAGTCCGTGGAATGCCAAACTTCCCCGGTTCTGTTCCAGAATTCCGTGTCAGGGAGTTCAGGCTAAGGATGCCTTCCTCCTTCACTGGGGTCAAGACTTCCTGTATGCCTTTCCACCAATTCCCCTAATTCCCAAAACACTATTCAAGCTTCAGAGAGATCGAGGGACCATGATCCTCATAGCACCACATTGGCCACGCCAAGTGTGGTACCCTCTCCTTCTGCATCTCTCTCAAGCTCCTTCCCTGGACTTGGACTCTGCACCAGACCTTCTATCCCAGGAAGAAGGAACGTTGTGGCACCCAAACCCCCAGTCTCTCCATCTCAGGGCTTGGTTGCTGAGGGCCTAGACCTTCAAGATTCTCATCTCTCTCAGCAAGTCAGAGATGTTATTCATGCCTCTAGAAAGCCTTCTACTAGACGTTCCTATGCTTTCAAATGGAAAAGATTTACCATTTTGTGTTCAGGGAAGGGTCTAAACCCTCTTGCAATACCTCTGAATTCTCTACTAGAGTATCTCCTGCATCTATCCCATGCAGGTCTGAAAACAAATTCAGTAAGAGTCCATTTGAGTGCTATTGCAGCATCCCTCAAGCCTCTCAATGGACAACCTATTCCTCTCATCCTCTTATAGCAAGATTCATGAGAGGCCTTCTTTTAACTAAACATCCCATTAGACCACCTCCAGTGGCATGGGACTTAAACCTGGTTCTTGGCCAGCTTATGAAGCCACCCTTTGAACCTTTAGCCACCACCTCCTTGAAATTTCTTTCTTGAAAGGTTATTTTTCTCATTGCAGTCACCTCAGCACGCTGCATCAGTGAGTTGCAAGCTTTGGTGGTTAATCCACCTTATACAAGGTTCCATCATGATAAGGTAGTCCTCAGGACCAATCCACACTTTATGCCTAAAGTGGTCTCGCCTTTTCATCTGAATCAAGAGGTATATTTACCTGTCTTTTTTCCAGGACCTCATGCAGCAAGTGCAGAGAGGAATCTTCATACCTTGGATTGTAAGAGAGCTCTTGCTTTTTACTTACAAAGAACACAGCAACATAGAAAGTCTTCTCAACTCTTTGTTGCTTTTGATCCTTCTCATTTAGGACTTCCAGTCTCTAAGAGAACACTGTCCAACTGGATTGCTCAGTGTATTTCTTTCGCCTACCAGAGTAGAAACCTTTCTCTGGAGGGCCATGTCACAGCTCACAATGTGAGAGCCATGGCAGCCTCAATGGCTCATCTAAACTCTGTGTCCATCGACCAAATCTGTCGAGCGGCCACCTGGGCCTCAGTTCATACCTTCACAGCCCATTACTGTTTGGACAAGGACTTCCGCCGGGATGCCTCGTTTGGTCAGGCTGTTCTCAAACACCTGTTCCATTCCTAATCAACTCCTACCCACCTACCCTGGTTGGATGCCAGAGATCCATGGGGGGAGGTAGAGTCCTTTTCAAGGACACACAACCTGGGGTCTTCCCCTGGCATCTGCAGCTAGGGAATCCCCATATGTGAAGACTCATTCCTGCTTGTTCCTGGAGATAGCACAGTTACTTACCTGTAACAGGTGATCTCTGGGAACAGCAGGAATAAGTCTTCACAACCCACCCACCTCCCCTAGGAGTTGTATCTCTCTATCTATCTTTCCTTTCCTCTCTCTCTCTTTGTCTCAGCTTTAAAACTCGAACTGGAGAGAGGCGGTTGGGAAAGGCGGGAAGGCAGCGCGCAGGCGCTGTGGGATGCTCCCAAAAGCTTTCTTACTGGACGCTGGGGAGCGTTCCCGTGCAGGCGCCGTCGGTACCGACGATACCCATATGTGAAGACTTATTCCTGCTGTTCCCAGAGATCACCTGTTACAGGTAAGTAACTGTGCTGTCCCTGCACCTCACGGCCTGGTTGTTGAAGGCTTATACCTCCAGGATTTCAACCTGTCCCAGCAGGTAAAAGATATCCTTCAGGCTTCTAGGAAACTTTCCACAAGAATATCTTATGCCTTCAAGTGGAAATGTTTTACTATATGGTGCTCCAAGAAGGGATTAAACCTCCTGGTCATATCCTTAGAATCGATACTAGAGTATCTCCTTCACTTATCGAATTCTGGGTTAAAAACCAATTCGGTAGGAGTCCATCTTATGCAATTGCAGCTTCTTATAAGCCTCTAAATGGACAACCAATTTCCTCTCATCCACTCCTATCAAGATTTATGAGAGGCTTTTTATTAACTAAACCTCCCATCTAGCCATCACCGTTAGCATGGGATCTAAATCTAGTTCTGGGGAAGCTCATGAAGCCGCCTTTTGAACCTTTAGCTACTACAGCCCTTAGGTTTTTGACTTGGAAGTTCATCTTCCTGATTGCAATCACCTCTGCCTGTCGCATTAGTGAATTGCAAGCTTTAGTGGCTGATCCTCCTTATACTAGATTTCATCATGATAAGGTTGTTCTTCAAACTCACCCACACTTTATGCCAAAGGTGGTTTCGCCTTTTCATTTAAACCAATCAATTTATCTTCCTGTATTTTTTCCGAGGCCTCACGCCTCTAATGCAGAAAGAAAACTTCATACTTTGGATTGTAAAAGGGCCTTAGCCTTTTACATTCAAAGAACACAGCAACATAGAAAGTCCTCGCAACGTTTTGTAGCTTTTGACCCTAGTCATTTGGGACTTCCAGTCTCCAAAAGAACTTTATCTAAATGGATTGCCCAATGCATATCCTTTACTTATGAGAGTAAGGGTCTTCCTCTTCAAGACCATGTCACAGCTCACAATGTGAGAGCCATGGCAGCTTCTATGGCTAATCTCCACTCTGTGTCTATCATAGACATATGTCGAGCAGCCACCTGGGCTTTGGTACAAACCTTCACAGCCCACTACTGCCTAGATAAAGCCTCCCGTCGGGATGCCTTCTTTGGCCAAGCTGTTCTTCAAAATCTCTTTCAAACCTAAACCAACTCCTACCCACCAACCCTGGTGGGATGCCAGAGATCCATGGGAGGAAGGATTCTCACCTTCGGTGGCACCTTCCTGGGGCTATCTCCCTGGCATCTTCAGCTAGGGAGTCCCAATATGTGAGGACTACATTCATGCTTGTTCCTGGAGATAGTGTAGTTACTCACTTGTAACAGGTGATCTCCAGGAACAGCAGGAGCTTAGTCCTCACAACCCACCCACCTCCCCTAGGAGTTGTCTCTCTCTCTCTTTGTCTCTTTCCTCTCTCCCTCTATCCTTTCACTCAGCTACAAACTTAACTGAAGAGGGACAGTTGGAAAGGCAGGAGGGCAGCACGCATGTGCTGAGGGATGCTCCCTAAAGCATTCCTATTGGACGCTGGGGAGCGTTCCCGCGCAGGCTCCGTCGGTACCGACGATACCCATATGTGAGGACTAAATTCCTGCTGTTCCCGGAGATCACCTGTTACAGGTGAGTAACTACGCTTTTTCCAGGAACAAGCAGAAAGTCAGTCCTATGATGGCTTCGAGACATCGGCTCGGGTAGCGGGCATTGGGCCCTGCCGTCAGGCATGGCTCCAATCCTCGGATTTGGAGCAATGGGTGCAAGAAAAGCTCCTGGACGTGCCCTGTCTCGGTGAGCAGCTCTTAGGCAAACTGATGGAAGAGATGACTGCGGAAATTGAAACAGAGTTCGTCACTAGAACCCATCTTTCCCGCAAAGCCTCCACCCTGCCTCGGAAGAAACAGCCGGCCAAGAAGCCCTTCTTCCCTAGAAAAGGGTCTCCAGTATTGGGGCTGTCTGCCATATCCATCTACCCCCACGCCGACCATTCTGGCGCAGGGTAAATCTGGCCAGGGGTATGGTAAACTAAAGGGCCCAAAGGCCAAAATGCCGGCTCCCCCACAACCCACTCAAGGATTGACACCATCGGCATAGCCCCTCGCCCTCTGGCGACGCAGCAGCCAGTGGGGGGGGGGGCACCTGTCCCGCTTTGCCCCATTGTGTGCTTCCATCTCCTCGGACACTTGGGTCCTCAGAGTCGTCCAAGATGGCTATCGCCTTCACTTTGACAGGCTTCCACCTCCTTTCTCCCCAGCGGAGCCTCCTCGACCCCACACACCAGCTTTTGCTGCAGCGGGACTTACACTCTCTCCTCGCCCAACGGGCAGTCGAAGGTCCCTCCCCACCTTCGAGGTCAGGGCATCTATTCCCGGTAGTTCCTCGTCCCGAAAAAGACAGGGGGTCTGCGGCCTATCCTCGATCTCTGCAGGCTAAACAAGTTTCTGGTGCGGGAGATATTCAAGATGGTGTTCTGCTGCTCTTCCTCTGCCAGGGCGACTGGCTATGCTCCTTGGATCTAAAGGATGCTTACGCCCACATCTTAATCCACCCCCAATACAGGCAGTATCTGCGTTTCAGGGTGCAGGGAGAGCACTTCCAGTACAGGGTGCTCTCCGGCCTCACGTCTGCCCCACAAGTCTTCACAAAGTGCCTCGTTGTGGTTGCCGCATATCTTCAGCGTCAAGGGTGCCGGTCTTCCCCTACCTCGATGATTGGCTCGTTACAGGCTCCTCGGTCGAGGAGGCTCGACGAGCGGTGTCATGCGCTGTCCTGCTCCTGGAGAGCTTGGGGTTCTTGGTCAACTACCCAAAGTCTCAACTCGAGGTGGTGCAGGCTCTCGGGTTTATTGAGGCGCGCCTCAACACTCAGCAGGCGACTGCCTTCTTACCGGTGGATCGCTCCACCAGCCTTCGGGCTCTGGCGGCTCAAGTCCAAAGCATTCCCGAGGTCACCACTCGGACCATGCTACATCTCCTGGGCCACATGGCCTCGACCGTACATGTGGTCCCCCACGCCTGTCTCCACTTGCAGATGGCTCAGTGGAGCCTCAGGGCCCAGTGGAGCCAGTCCCTTGGACACCTCAGGGACCCTGTCAGGGTCTTTCCCGGCCTCCGTTTGTCCCTGTGCTGGTGGCAAAATCCCCACAACCTCTTGCGCGGGTCGCCCTTTCAGGCACTGCAACACGAGGCAATGCTGATGACAGACGCCTCCCTGTTAGGGTGGGGAGCCCACTGCGGACCTCTCTGCACGCATGGGCAATGGTCACCCGAGGAGTCTCAACAGCAGAAGTCTAAAAAACTGCCAGCATGGTTTAAAGGTGAGGTCAGAGAGGCTGTTGTTGCCAAGAAAGCATCTTTCAGGAAATGGAAAAAAGAGCCAAACAATGAAACCTGGAAACAACACAAGCACTGGCAGGTCAAATGCAAGGCATTGATAAAGAAGACAAAGAGAGAATTTGAGAAGAAGCTTGCTGCGGAAGCAAAAATGCGAAATAAAGATTTTTTCAAGTACATTCATAGCAAAAAACCTGTGAGAGAGTCAGTTGGACCATTAGATGATAGAGGAGTTAAAGGGGTACTAAGAGGCGACAAGGCGATAGCGGAGAGACTGAATGAATTCTTTGCTTCGGTCTTTACTGAGGAAGATGTAGGGATGTTACCCATGACTGAAGTGGTATTTAAAGGTGCGGAAGAATTGAAGGAAATATCGATACATCGGGAAGATATATTACAACTATTAGATAAACTTAAGAGTAGAAAATCCCCTGGGCCGGATGGTATACATCCAAGGGTGTTGAAAGAACTGAAATATGAGATTGCAGACCTGCTATTAGTAATCTGTGAACTATCATTAAAATCATCTCTAATACCTGAAGATTGGCGGATCGCCAATGTAACACCAATTTTTAAAAAGGGTTTGAGGGGTGATCCTGGAAACTACAGACCGGTGAGCCTCACGTCAGTACCGGGAAAAATGGTAGAAACCATCATAAAGAATAAAATTACTCAGCATGTAGATAGTCATGGCCTAATGGGAGACAGCCAACATGGCTTTAGACAAGGAAGATCTTGTTTTAGTAATCTGTTATGTTTTTTGAAAGTGTGAATAAACAGGTGGACAAAGGTGAGTCGGTTGATATAGTGTATCTGGACTTTCAGAAAGCCTTTGACAAGGTCCCTCATCAGAGACTTTTGGCAAAACTAAAGAGTCATGGGATAGAAGGCAGTGTACTACTGTGGATCAGGAACTGGTTAAAAGATAGTAAGCAGAGGGTTGGGCTAAATGGCCAATTTTCCCAATGGAGAAAGGTGAATAGTGGTGTACCCCAGGGATCTGTGTTGGGTCTGCTGCTTTTTGACATATTCATAAATGGCCTGGAAAGTGGAATAACGAGTGAGGTTATCAAATTTGCAGATGACACAAAGTTATTTAAAGTTGTTAAAACCCAAGAGGATTGTGGAAAATTGCAAGAGGATCTTGATAAATTGGAAGACTGGGCATCAAAGTGGCAGATGAAATTTAATATGGACAAGTGCAAAGCTATGCACCTAGGGAATAACAACCCAAACTATGGTTACACGATGCAAGGTTCCACATTAGGAACCACCACCCAGGAAAAAGATTTAGGCGTCATTGTGGATACCATGTTAAAACCCTCGGCCCAGTGTGCAGCGGCAGCCAAGAGAGCAAATAGAATGCTAGGTATCATAAGGAAAGGAATGGAAAATAAAACAAAAGATATTATAATGCCTCTATACCGTTCCATGGTGAGACCGCACCTTGAATATTGTGTGCAATTCTGGTCGCCGTATCTTAAAAAGGATATAGCATTATTAGAAAAGGTTCAGAGAAGAGCCACCAAAATGGTAAAGGGGATGGAAGGATACTCCTATGAAGAAAGGCTATAAAGGTTAGGGCTCTTTAACCTAGAAAAGAGACGGCTGAGGGGAGATATGATAGAAGTCTGTAAATTAATGAACGGAGTGGAACGGGTAAACGTAGATCGACTGTTTACGTTATCAGAATATAGGAAGACTAGGGGACATGCAATGAAGCTACAGGGTAAACTATTTAAGACTAATAAAAGAAAATATTTTTTCACTCAACGTGTAATCAAACTCTGGAATTTGTTACCGGAGGATGTAGTAAAGGCTGTTAGTGTAGCTGGGTTTAAAAAAGGTTTGGACAAGTTCCTGGAGGGAAGGACCATAAACCATTATTAAGAAGGGACCCAGGATATCAGTGCTTGACCTAGTACAAGCATTGTAGAACCTGTGTCTTTTGGGGAAACTGCTAGGTACATATGACCTAGATTGGCCACTGTTGGAAACAGGATACTGGGCTTGATGGACCTTGGTCTGACCCAGTATGGCATATCTTATGTTCTTATGTTCAGATAAACCTGCTCAAGCTCCGGGCGATTTGGTGGGCCTTGAGGGCCATCGAGGACCACCTCAACAGGAGGTCGGTTCTAGTGCAGACCGACAACTGTGTAGCAGTGTTCTACATCAAGAAAGAGGGAGGCACGGGATTGCGCTCCCTCTGCCGGGAAGCGGTCCTCATCTCCTCTTTTGCTGTGCGACGGGGGATGTCCCTCAGAGCGACGTACCTCCCGGGTCAGGAGAATGGCCTGGCGGACAGACTCAGCAGGATCCTTCGCCCCCATGAATGGTTGCTGGATCCCAGAGTAGCAGACAGGTTGTTTCTTTGTTGGGGGACGCCGGCAATAGACCTCTTCACCAGCCCCCAGAACACGCAGCTCCCCCGCTTCTGCGGGCTGGTGCCGCACCCGAGCAGGGAGGACCCCGATGCATTTCTCCTGGACTGGTCCGCCAGCCTTCTCTATGCATTCCCTCCTTTCCCCCTCATTGCGAGGACCCTTTTAAAGGCTCAGCAAGACAGGGCATCGCTGATTCTTATGGCCCCTTCTTGGCCTCGGCAGCCTTGGTTCCCGCTCCTGCTCTGCCTGATGATGGAGCTTACGGTTCCCCTGGGCTCTGCTTGGGGTCTGCTGACACAGGAGTAGGGTCGGGTGTTGCACCTGAACCTAACCTCCCTATCCTTCACAACCTTACGGCTGAACAGGTTTCCCTAGCCTCTCTGGCCCTTCTGGAGGAGGTCGAGGCAATCCTTTTCGCCTCAAGGAAGGACTCCACTAGGCGAGCCTACGCCTTTACGTGGAAACACTTCTCCGTGTGGTGCTTGGAGCGTCAGATTGACCCTTCTCATGCCCAGTGGGTTCTCCAGTACCACCTCCATCTCTCGAAAGAAGGGCTGAAGTCTAACTCCATCAGGGTTCATTTGAGCGCCATTTCAGCTAATCACTTCCCCATTGAGGGAAAACCCCTCTCGGGGCAGCTGTTAGTCTCCTGCTTCATGCAGTATCTTCTGCTTTCCAAACCGCCCATCCGCCTTCCCACAGTAGAATGGGACCTGAATGCGGTACTCACACAGCTCACCAGTTCGCCTTTTGAGCTGATGGCGACGTGCTTGCCTTGGCACCCGTCCTGGAAGGTGGCCTTCCTGGTGGCGCTGACCTCAGCCTGCTGAGTCAGTGAGCTCCAGGATCTCGAGTTGGTGGCCCGGGTAGCCGCTGCTGGCATTGGTGTATGCCGCCAGGCTTGTCTGTAGTCGTCTGACCTCAAACAGTGGATTCAGGACAAGTTGGTTGATGTCCCATGCCAATGGGAGAATCTCTTTGGCAAACCCATGACCGACAAGGCCGCAGAGTTGGAGACCGAGTACATGGCGAGGACATGGCTCTCCAAGAAGAGCTCAGGTAAAAGAGCCCTTATCTCCAGAAACAAGCAAGAATGTAGTCCTCACATATGGGTATCGTCGGTACCGACGGAGCCTGCGCGGGAACGCTCCCCAGCGTCCAATAGGAACGCTTTTGGGAGCATCCCTCAGCACATGCGCGCTGCCTTCCCACATTTCCAACTGTCCCTCTTCAGTTCTTCGTTTTCCGCGGAGTCAACAGGACCTATTCCCTGTTAACGCAGAAAATTCCGTCCTTAAGATTCTTTCTTGTGGTCGCGTTTGCCTACAGCACGACGCCTACCGGTACCGCCGGTTCTTTTCTTTTCATACAAAAAAAACAACAACCTTAAACTTAGACTGTTTCTTTTCAGAAACGTTCCTTTTTGGTGCTAGGTGCCATTTTGGGCATTAGGCCCCATTTTTCCTAAATCATGGAAAAGCCAACTAGTGGTTTTAAAGAATGTACTAAGTGTGGCGGTACCATTTCCGTCACCGACACCCATGATTGGTGTCTAAAATGTTTAGGACCTGATCATTCTCCAACTGAATGTCTCTCCTGCATGGGGATGACCAAAAGAGGAAGACAGAACCGAGCCGCAAAGTTCGGTACACTCTTTTCTTCAGATGCCAGATCCACTGCATCAACATCGTCAAGGGCCTCTTCTTCCTCCCATGGATCTCAGGTAACTAAACACAAAAACCGGTCCTCAAAGGGTAGCTCTCCTACTAAGCATCGAGAGGCCATTGGCATTGCCCTTGAGGGAACCACACCGGTAAAACTGCCCAGGCGGGAGGCTTCAGCTTCCAAAGCATCGATGGGGCTTCAGGATGTTCTCGAGGCCTCAACCTCACAAGAACTACCTGTGCCATGCTCAGGGGCTCCAGCCGTTCTTTCCGGTACCGACACCCAGGCATCGGCAGCGTCGATAGACCAGAGGTTTCTTGCTATCGAATGCAGTATCGCAGCTCTTCTTTCAGCTGCGGTACCGGTGGTCCTAAGGGCACCGACATCGACACCGATGCCGGTACCGACACCGACATCGACACCGATGCCGGTACCGACACCGACATCGACACCGATGCCGGTACCGACACCGACATCGACACCGATGCCGGTACCGACACCGACATCGACACCGATGCCGGTACCGACACTGGTACAGACACCGGTACCGACACCGATGATGGCGGTACCAACGGTACCGGCCCCAGTGGGAACTCTTCCCATGCCACCTCTGGCTGGAGTGGATAAAGCGGTACTGGGTCACCTCGGTACTGACTTCGATCGGTACCGGGATCGTGCTTTGCAAGAGCATCGGGGTCAGGAATACTTCGATTCCTCCGATTCCAAAGACTCTGACAATTCTGCTGGCACTAGAGGGTTTCTCCTAGAAGATCCCTCTTCTCCCCAACGCAGAATGTCACCTCCAGAGGACATGTCATTTCAGGATTTCATCTATGATATGGCCAAAGGTCTCTCAATCACAGTAGCTCCTGAAGAGGAACCCAGAGCAAAGGAATTGGAAATCCTCCAATATCCTAAAGCTCCTAAGGAGGCAGCTACTCTGCCTATCCATGAAATTCTGCATAGCTTGATGCTCAGAATGTAGGAAACACCTCTGACTATTTCTCTTCACTCTAGGAGACTTGATACTATGTATCGAGTTCCACCATGTCCTAGATTTCAGAAAACTCAGCTGCCACACCATTCAATGGTAGTGGAATCAGCCATGCGTAGGATGAAAAGTGCAAAGAGGCATGCATCCAATCCTCCAGGTCGTGAATGCAGGACTTTGGATGCTTTTGGACGCAGAACTTTTCAAGCTTCCATGCTTTCAGCTAGGATCAGTTCATATATCCTATATTTGGGAATGTTCCTCAAAGGAGTCACAGGAGACTTGGAACTTATGAGCCCATTTCTCCCAGATGATAAGAGACAAGATTTTCTTACTCTAGTTAAGCATGCTCAGGATGTCTCCAAGTTTCTCAATCGTGCAGCCTTTGACTGCTTCAAATGCATCAGTAGAACTTCTGCTATTGCCATTGGCGCACGACGGATTGCCTGGCTACAGGCATCAGACTTGGAGACTTGGGTACAGGACAAGTTAGGCAACATTACTTGCAGAGGAGAAAATCTCTTTGGCAAGAACTGACAGGAGAAGGCTAACAAGTTAGATGCTGACAATTCTACCTTAGATAGATTGTCAAAGTCTACAGCCACTCCAGCCAAAAGGAAGCCTTTTAAAAAAACTCTCTTTTAGCAAAAAGAGGAAGTTTTATCCTTCCTATACCCAGCAGAGTCAGACTCCAGGTCAGGTTGCCCAAAAGGGACAAACTAGACAGCAGAAGAAACCAAAAGGGCCGAGAGCCCAACCAGCTCTCCAGGTTCAGCCCCCTCAAGGGCTTTGACTCCTTCCTAGAGAGCTGTTACAGATGAGTAACTACGCTTTACCTGAGAAAGGGTACTGCTTACCGAAGTTACCCCCATTATCAGGCCTCCCCGGCTCCCCAACAGGGGCAGCAGGCGAAGGGACAGGGCCCGCGTAAGCAGAAAGCCCCCAAACCCCAGGCACCAGCTCCAGCCCAGCCTGGGAGTGGCTTTTGACTCCTGCAGCATGGCCCCTCTTCCAATAGGAGCCAGGCAGACCAGAGGAGGCTGGCTTGCTTTGTATGCCCACAGGTGGACAGCCATTACCACTGATGCCTGGGCCTTACAGGTGGTCTGGGAGGGCTGTATTCTTCACCTAGCCCAAGTGCCTCCTCATTATTTCCCAGGAGAGCTCCTCAAGTCTCCCCTTCACTGGGACCCTCTTCTGAAGGAGTTAGCAGATCTTCTCGAGGATCAGGCGGTAGAACCAGTGCCCCACCACCTGCAGAGCAGGGGCTTCTACTCCAGGAACTTTCTGGTGCCAAAGAGGACAGGAAGCCTCAGATCCATCCTTGACCTGCGCAACCTCAACAAATTCCTGGTGAGGGATAAGTTCAAGATGCTCTCCCTTGCAATATTGCTGCCTTACCTCTGCCAGGGAGACTGGCTATGCTCCTTAGACCTAAAAGATGCGTATACACTCATCCTAATACACCCAAGCCACTGGCAATATCTGCGCTTTGTGGTGGGGGGTAATCACTACCAGTACAGGGTACTCCCCTTTGGCCTTGCCTCGGCCCCCAGGGTGTTCATAAAGTGCCTGGCAATGGTTGCTGCCTTTCTCAAACTCCAAGGGGTCTTTGTCTTCCCCTATCTCGACGACTGTCTCATCAGAGGCACTTCTGCCATCGAGGTCCGCCAGGCCACAACTCGCACCATCTAGGTGCTGCAACACCTGAGGTTCGTAATCAACTACCCCAAGTCTAGCCTCACTCCGACTCAACAGCTGGAGTTCATTGGGGCTAGAATCAACATCCTTCAGGCGAAGGCCTATCTGCCTGCAGACGGGGCAAGCAGGCTTATGGCTCTCTCAGGACAAGTGAGTCGCAGGTCTGTAGTGTCAGCAAGACAATTCCTGCACCTCCTTGGGCACATGGCTTCCATAGTCCATGTGACTCTGGATGCCCGCCTCCACATGTGGACTGTTCAGTGGTGTCTCAAAGACCAGTAGTCTCAGGCCACGGGGTGCCTCTGGAACTGGGTGAAAGTGTCCAGGCGTCTGGTACAGTCCCTGGCCTGGTGTCTCCAACTGCATCACTTGGAGGCGGGAATGCCTTTCCAGGCTCCTCTACACATGAGGATCCTTACAACAGATGCATCCCTGCTGGGCTGGGGGGCTCATTGCCAGTGTTTCCGTACTCAGGGAGTGTGGTCCCCGAGTGAGAGGACCCAACAAATCAATTTCTTGGAACTTCATGCCATCCGCCTAGCCCTAGATGTTTTCAGGCAGCTCCTGGCCCACGAACCTGTCCTGGTGCAGACAGACAACCAGGTCTCCATGTTCTATGTGAACAAACAGGGTGGTACAGGGTCCCATCCCCTATGTCAGGAAACCCTGGACCTGTTCTCATTCACAGCCCGGCATGGCATTTGTCTCCGAGCAGTCTACCTGCCGGGCCAGGACAACTAGCTAGCCGACAGGCTCAGCAGGATTCTCCAGCCCCACGAATGGCAGTTGTATCACCGGGTAGCCAATTGGCTTTTCTGGACCTGGAGCAGCCAGTGATGGACTTATTTGTGAGTCCGGACAATCACCAGTTGCCCTGTTCCTGCTCCAGGCAGCCGCACCCGCACAGGGTGGCCGCCGATGCTTTTCTGGTATGATGGTCCATGGGCCTTCTGTATGCGTTTCCCCTGATGCCTCTGGTGGCCAAGATTCTGTTCAAGATTCTCCAAGACAGAGCCTTGGTCATCCTTATCACCCTATAGTGGCCCAGGCAACCCTGGTTCTCCAGGACCAAGCAGGAAGTCAGTCCTCACATATGGGTGACATCGACGTCGATGGAGCCCCTGCGGAGCATTTCCCCAGCTTTCTATGAAAGCCTTTGGGAATACTGCACGCATGCGCGGTCCCCTTCCCGCCTAAAGGTGCCATCTTGCTCAGTCTCTCTTTTTCCGTGGAGCCCGTCGGACGTTGTGTCCTAGTTCACCCGGAAAATAGTTAGATTTTTTCTTCAATTCTTTGCGATTTCTTCGCGTTTTTTTCTCCGGTTCGACGCCGGCTCCCCTTCTCGCCGGGTTCGGTACACCGGTATTGAGCCCGATCTTCTTTTTCCGTTTTTGCCCTTTGTGGCTGGCGTTTGCGCCCTTTTTTCCCTTTTCCCTGGAAGGCCGCTCCTTTGACCTCGCGGGACTCTTTTTTCCCCGATGGCTTCCAGTGGTTTTAAGAAGTGTGATCGGTGCAAGAAACTAATGTCTCTCACCGACACACACGACTGCTGCCTTCGGTGCCTCGGTCCTGATCATGATCCTAAGATCTGTGGACCGTGTGGGAAAATGTCCACTAAGGCACTACGAAGTCGTCAGCACCAAAAGGAAAGGCTTTTCTCCGATTCGGCCTCCGGCCAGGCCCGGACCTCGTCTGAGGCCTCGACATCTCGGGAGTCTGACCCCGAGCATCGTTGGGGTTCCTCGGAGAGGGGGTCCCCCGAGCGGGAGCGAAAGAGGAAGAATCGGCTCACGAGGGCGGCATTGGAGGAGGTCCCTGGCTCCTCGCGGGCTAGGTCTCGGACCCCTGACCGCCGTCCCGGGCCCGTGGAACAGGAGAAGCCGTCAAAACTACCTCGGCTGGAGCCAGAGTCTGCTGGACACTTAAGTCCTGTTGTCCTCGAGGACTCTCCTCCCAGGGAGCCGACGTCGGGCCCGGCGCCGCTGGGGCCCAAGTCGGTGGCTGCTGAGTCTCCTGAGCTGGGTCTCAGGCTGACAGCCTTAGAGTGCAGACTGTCTGCCTTCATGGATCAGCAGCGGGTGCTGATGGCCAGCTTCGCTGGCGCATCTGCCCCGATCACCGGGACATCGACGTCGAAGTCAACCCTGGAGACCGAGCCGATGCTCGAGACCAAGAAGGCTCGAGGTCGTCCTCGGTCGTGGTCACCCTTGACCTCCCGGTCGGGACCGAGGGTGTTGACGCCAGTGCCTTCGGCGTCGGGGCGGGTGCTGCCGGGCCCCGCATGGTCGGAGCCCGACTCCTCTTCAGACGAGTCCACCTGGGAGACGGAGAATGAGGAGTCCCCTGATACCTTCAAGACTCGGTGCGTCCCGTCGGACTCACCGCAGTCTGAGCCCCGGAGTAGGTCCCCTCCAGAGGGTACCCGGTTCTCTGAGTTCATGAGGGATATGGCCACTGCTTTGGCGATCCTGGTGGATCCCGAGGAGGAGCCTCGAGCCGAAGAGCTCGAGGCCCTCCAATATGACTCTCCTCTGAAGGAGGCCTTTACTGTGCCGGTTCCTCCGATGCTGGAATGGCTCCTCTTCTGGATGTGGGAGGCACCGGCCTCGGTGCCGGTTCTGAGCAAGTGGGTCGATTCCATTTATCGACTCCGTAAGAGCCCTGGTTTTCAAAAGGCGCAGCTACCGCACCATTCCATGGTGGTGGAATCGGCCATGCATCGTCTGAAAAGTCAGAAGATGCACTCTGCGGTGCCCTCTGGCAGGGAGGCCCGGAACCTGGATGCGTTCGGTAGAAAGTGCTTCCAGGGCTCGATGCTTGCTTGCCGTGTCCAGTCTTACCAGCTGTACATGGGCATGTACTTGCAGGACCTGGCAAAGGAGCATGCAGGGTTCTCTGCTGGTCTCTCCGGGGAACCTTTGCAGAGGTTCAAGTCCTTGTCTTCGGGGATCCGGGAATGCTCTAAGTTCATGTCCCGAGCGGCCTACGATGGCTTCGAGGCCTCGGCCCGTGTGGCGGCTGCCGGCATCGCGGCTCGACGCCAGGCATGCCTGCAGTCATCGGACCTTGAGCCATGGGTTCAGGACAAGTTGGTCGATGTCCCTTGCCGAGGTGAGAACCTTTTTGGCAAGCCCATGGCCGAGAAGGCTGCTGAGCTCGAGACCGAGCACCTCACGAGGACAAGGCTGTCTCGAAAGACCTCTGCCCCTTCACACAAGAAGAAGGGCTCGGGTAAAAAGTCCTTTTACCCAAGAAAGGCGGCTGCCTACAAACAGTTCCCACCTTACCAGGCCTCCCCCACTCCCCCACAGGGTCAGCAGGCCAAGGGGCAGGGACATGGGCCCCGTAGGCAGAAGGCCCCCAAGCCTCCGGCTCCTGCTCCCACTCAGCAGGGTGGGGGGTTTTGACTCCTAAGGCATAGCCTCTCCGTCTCTGCTGTCCCATCCCTGCACAGGAGGTCGACTATCCCTGTTTGCCCGCCGGTGGCCACCAATTACAGGGGACAACTGGGTCTTAAGCATAGTCCACAAGGGCTACCTGCTTCATTTTCATCAGTTGCCTCCTCCCTATGTTCCTCTGGCAGACATCTGCTGGGCCGCCACTTGGTCTTCGGGTCAGACCTTCGCAACCCATTATTGCCTGGACAGGGAGTCCTGACGGGACAGTGCCTTCGGCCAGGCTGTATTCCGTAACCTTTTTGAGGTCTAGGCAACTTCTGCCCTCCGACCCTTCTGTGTTCAGGCTACCGGAGTGCTATTCTGGATTTCTATTGCAGCTGCTTGCAGCTCTCGTAGAGGGAGCCTTTTTTAGCTATGGGTTCTCGGTAGCCTTTAGCTGGGGAGTCCCATCTGGGAGGACACACTTTCTGCTTGTTCCCAGAGAAAGCGTAGTTACTCACCTGTAACAGGTGTTCTCTGGGGACAGCAGGAATCAGTCCTCACGACCCTCCCTCCTCCCCTTGGAGTTGCAGTCCTGTTATTATATTTTGTTCTTTTTGCCGTCTTTTTAGCTATGTCATTTGACTGAGCAAGATGGCACTCTTGGGCGGGAAGGGGATCGGGCATGCATGATGGCAACTCCCAAAGGTTTTCTCTGAAAGCTGGGGATTTGCTCTGCACGATGGCTCTGTCGCATCGATGTCACCCATATGTGAGGACTGATTCCTGCTGTCCCCGGAGAACACCTGTTACAGATGAGTAAGTACGCTATTTGACCAAGGACATTAATTACAGAATTGGATGGTAGTCACCTCAGATGCTAGCCTGAAGGGCTGGGGGGAGTGGGGGCTCATTGTCTGGGACATATGGTTCAGGGCCTGTAACCCTCTCAGGAGGCATCCTGGCCTATAACTAGTTGGAGGCCAGAGCGATTTGCTTGGCTCTGCTGATGTTTCTGTCCTTGATGACAAGCAAGGTAGTCCATGTGTACTCGGACAACGTTATGTCAGTGGCTTTTGTCAACAAGCAGGGCAGAACTTGAAATTCTGTAGTGAGGAGGGAGGGCAGAACTTGAAATTCTGTAGTGAAATTCATAGGGAGGAGTGGTCTAGTGGTTAGGACAAGGTACTTCAGGCCGGAGGGCCGGGGGTTCAAGTCCCACCTGGGGACAGCAATCTCAGGCCGGAGGGACTGGGATTTCTAGTCCTACAGGCACTCCTTGTGGTCTTGGGCAAGCCACTTAACCCTCCATTGCCCATGTTCCCTGTAAGTATTAGCGTATGTGTCTCATATCCCCTCATGTTAAATGTATCCCCCAATTGACCGCTTTGACCCGGTGAAAAGCGGGATATAAATACAGCTAAATAAATAAATAAATAGTGGCTCTTGAGGTGGCACAACTGTGCTGTTACAACAAACACAAGGAGCAGGAGATGTTGGAAGAGAAGGGTCTTTATTGTGCACAGGACACCCCAACGCGTTACGGCAACGCCTTCCTCAGGGGGAGAAACACTAACAAATACAAACAAATTGTGTACATTAAAAATAAAAACAGTAAAGAAAATTTAAAACACAGTTAAAAACATGTTTAAAATATGAAAGCACCGGCAGGATATGTACCGTAAAAAAAATATAATACAGTAAAAAATACAAAGACAAAGCAGGGCTGAGGAACAGATGCTCCCGGGGCACACTCACATTAATCTCTTGGTTCTTCTCCATCTCTGTAGGTTTGCCGCTATTGCATAAAAAATTTTTTTCTCAAATAGCGTTTTTTTCCCGAACAGCGGTTTACCTCTTCTGCCTCAGTTGTCTTCCCATGTGTGTATTTTTGTTACACTGCGATTAGTTGCCTGGTGTATATACATTATCACCACCTCCTCACAATTTTATTACAGGATGTATAACATATTCATCATTACCACATATAATTTTCACATTTTAATATTATTATTTATTTACATTATTATATTATTTTATCATTATTATTTATTATTTTATTATTTATTATATATATTTTTTATTTTTTCTTTAGCATATCTTTTTAGAGTTTCCAGTTTCTCATTATATGCTTTTAAACTTGGTTTATGATGGTACACCATGGTTCCCCTGTTTTATATCTTCATATACAGTTGCAATTCTGAGTTAGTTTATAGAAGGGTGAATGTCCACAATTTTTGATTGTTATACATGCAATTTTGTCAAGCATCTTTCTTGTTCCCCTTTTTTATTACTTTTAAGATTTTACTTGTTTTAATTTTTGTTTTAATTTTTAATTCTAACTCTTAGGGGCTTGTTTACAAAGCCGCGGTAGTGGTTCGCGATCGCGATCGCAGCCGCGGCCCCATTGAAATCAATGGGGCCGCGGCTCCGATTACGATCGCAAACCGCTACCGCGGCTTTGTAAACAAGCCCCTTAATCTTCAACACATGTGTATTTTATATGTATTCAACACATTTTGCTTCTGATGGGCATCATTGTTATGATTTATGCCTTACTTATCGATGTTCATTGTCTCAGTTGTATTATCTTAGCTCATTTTAAATTTGCGATTGCAATTTATAATTTATTCTTGTCTATTACATTATGATTATGATTATTATTATTTTTATTTTCATTCATTTTTATTCATATTTTTTATTTATTTTTTATTTATATTTTTTTTGTATTATTTTTCATTTATTTTAATTATTTATATTATTATAACATACTTTTTTAAATTTTTAATTTTTTATTTTCATTTTTATTTCTATTTTTATCCTTATTTTTAATAGATGGTTATTGTATTTTATTTCATTTTTAAATATACTGATTACCACATATTTATTGTTTTATCCATTTTTGTGCTTTGTCCTAATGTACTAAGTTTGACTTGTACAGTGTTTATTGCTTATTTATTTATTATTTATAATTATATACAGTGCGCTTGGCCTAATCGGGTCCTCCGTTTTCTATGTTTCACCAGTTTATAAAAGAGATGCACTTTAGTCCCATAGTTTCATGTCAATTTCATTAGTATATTAGCTCTACTTACATGGTATATATAGCATGCTCTCATACCATTTTTATGATCCATGTGTTATGCTTTTCTTCTTCTTCCCTTTATACACTGTTCTAGATAATTTCTTTTGGTTCCTCAGCCCTGCTTTGTCTTTGTGTTTTTTACTGTATTATATTTTTTTACGGTACATATCCTGCCGGTGCTTTCATATTTTAAACATGTTTTTAACTGTGTTTTAAATTTTCTTTACTGTTTTTATTTTTAATGTACACAATTTGTTTGTATTTGTTAGTGTTTCTCCCCCTGAGGAAGGCGTTGCCGAAACGCGTTGGGGTGTCCTGTGCACAATAAAGACCCTTCTCTTCCAACATCTCCTGCTCCTTATGTTTGTTTGGACTCTCTGCGGGAGGTAGCTCCTCCGTGTGTCTCTGGTCTCACAACTGTGCTGTTAGGCAGAGGAGCATCTGATTGCCCTATCAGTAGCCCACATAGTGGATGTCAGCAATGTACAGGTTGTCTTCTTGAGTTGGAACACTGGATCCTAGAGAGTGGGAGTTGAACCCTTATGTATTCAGCTTCATAGTGCAAAGATGGGCCCTCCAGTATTTGGTCTGATGGACACTCAGGAGAATGTCAAAATGAAGAACTTCAGCTGCAAGAGGGACTTCCCTCCTTGGCCCCTCGTGAGCTGCTTCCTATGCAGGATTTGGTCTCATGGTGATTTTAGTGACATCAGAATAGCTGTGCAGGCTGTGCAGATCAATTTATTTAACATTTTTTATGTACCACCTTTCAAATTCTCAAAGTGGTTTACAGAGAACATAACTTTGTTTACATGGAACTTTTCGGAACTATTTATAATAGCAGTTAACAATAGTTTTACGTTAATATTTTAACTATTTACGTAAGTGTTTGAACTCTTACAGATGCTTGGTGATTTGGCAATTGTCTGAAAGTTGTAATAGTCCTTGCAATTAGTTGACTTGTAAGGTCTTGAAATGTTTGGTAAATAGATGGGTTCAATTGAATTTGTTGCAGGGTCCCTGCTCTTGCTAGCCCTCTGGCAGCGAGGGAGTTAAGTATCCCCATCCTTTATTTTTTTCCTGTCCTTTACTCCAAGTCCAATTCTGTCTCCTATGGAGGAGAGGCTGGGGAGAAGAGGAGGACTCTGTCTACAATAGGTGAGTCACTAGAGGAAGAGGAGCTTCTCCTGGTGGAGGAAGAGGATCCATTGGTGATCTGCTTTTTCATAGGGAGGACCTTTCCGTCCTTATTCAGGATGGCATGATTGCCCCGCATTATGGAGCCCCCTCCAGTGGATGTTTCACAATTGGACCCTATCCTAGAAGGATTGTGGCATCCCTCTGTTTTCTTTCCCCTCCTGGAGCCCTTGTGAAAGCTTGTATTCTTCAATGGGAGACACCAAAACTGGGGCTGAGGGATTAAGGTCCTCGCTCAGCTGTATCCTCTACTCCAAGTGGAGTTGGAACAGCTTTTTGGGTCCCTAAAATGGATGCCCTGTCACAGGTAGTGATAAAGAGCATGATCTTTCTGGTGGAAGTTAATGCTGAGCTGAAGGAGGCTCATAATAGGAAGTTCTCCAGGAACAAGCAGGAAGTCAGTCCTCATATATGGGTGACGTTGGCACTGACTGAGCCTACGCGCAGCATTTCCCCAGCTTTCAAAGAAAGTCTTTGGGAATGCCACCACGCATGCATGGTCCCCTTCCCGCCCAAGGGTGCCATCTTGATCAGTCTCCCTTTTTCCGCAGAGCCCTTCGGACGCACATCCCTGTCCCTCGGAAAAAGTCTCTTAATTGTCTCTCTATTTTAGTTTTCACGGTCCTCTTCCCGCTATCCTCAGTGCCCCTGCCTCAGCAGCGGACCCCTGAACTTGTGGTTATTTTCATTTTTCCTTTTTTCTTCATCTAGCGCATTTCGCTCCCTTTTCAAACACTGGCCGCGCCAAAGGTCTTGCGGGGATTCTTTTGCCCCCATGGCCTCTGGTTTCAAAAAGTGTGACAGATGCTCCAAAAACATGTCACTCACGGACACCCATGACTGTTGTCTTAGGTGCCTAGGAGCTGACCACAACCCGGAGCTCTGCTTCCTTTGTAAAAAGATGTCCTCCATGGCCATCCAGAGCTGTAAGCAGAAGCTGGGCGATATTTTCCACAAGATGGCCCCGATATCCCCGGTAGCTTCCCATTCCACAGACCTTCAGACTCTGGGGTCCCCCGTGGCTGCTCCGTGGCCCTGGCACCACTCTGAGCAAGAGTCCCCTGAAAGGGAGCGGAAGAAGAAGGTTTCGAGGACCCTGTCGGGGGCTCCGGACAAACGTAAGCGTTGTCACGCTTGGTCTCTCAGCCCCCCTCAGCAGTCTCAAGAGTCTGAGAAGGAGCCGCCACGAAAGGTACTTCGTACAGATACAGAGGCCTCTGTCGATGGCGCAGGGTCATCCTGGCGAGGACCCCCTCTCCTCCTCCTCGACTCCCAACCCCGTCACCCCAGCGTCGGCATTGCAAGACTCCACTCCCGAGTGGGAGGCCCAAATGCTGGCACTGGAGCACAGCGTTTCTGCCTTCCTTGCTGCCCAGAGGCGCTGGTGCCAGGCCCCACTGGCATGTACCCTGAGACCTTGAGGGCGATGCCTATGGTGACTCCCCAGACCACTGTGACAACCCCCTAGAGCCAGGGGCCTCATGAGGGATCCCGACAGAGGTATTTATCTCCATCCCAGTCTTCAGGTGCGAGATCTTCCCGCGTCAGCTCCTCCGGCTCCAAGCAAACTTCAGCCTCACAAGCCTGGTGCACAGAACAGGCACTGTTCGAGCAGCCTAGCTCCGAGTCCTCCTCGGAAATCTCGGGCTGGGAGTCCGACAGGGACACTTCCCCTGAGTACCGGGCTCATCGGGACCTCCCCTCAGATCCTTCTCTGCCTGTCCAGAAGCGGCAGTCTCCTCCCAAAGACACCTCCTATTTGGAGTTTGTGTGGGACATGGCTCGAGCCCTAGCACTCTCCACGCAATCCGAGGAGGAGCCCTGTGCGGAGGAACTCGTTATTTTACAATACGAGGCTCCGCTAAGGGAATCCCTCATGGTCCCGGTTCCGCCCATCTAGTCAGGCTGCTCCTCCGCATGTGGGAGACACCCCACGTCTATTGCCATTGTCAGCAAGCACCTGGACACAATGTACAGGGTCCAGCGGGGGCCTCATACCTTGATGGTGGTGGAGTCTGCCATGCAGAAGCAAAAGAGCCCAAAAGCTCACTCTTAGGTTCCGTCAGGTAGGGAATCTCGTGCCCTTGACACCCTCTGGCATAAAGCCTACCAAGGCTCCATGCTGGCATGCCGCATACAGGCTTACCAGCTATATATAGGAATGTTGTTTTGTGACCTCAAGAAGGAACTCAGAGATTTCCAGGCAGGCCTCAATGGCGATTAACTCCACTGCTTTCAGTCCCTCCTGAAGTCAGTGTGGGACTGTTTAAAGTACCTCTCTTGCGCTGCATATGATAGCTTTGAGTCCTCTGCTAGAGTAGCGGCTGCTGGTATCGGGGCCAGGCGGCAGGCCTGGCTCCAGTCCTCGGACCTCGAGCAATGGGCTCAGGAAAAACTGCTTGACGTACCATGCCCGGGCAAGTAGTTGTTATGCAAGCCGATGGAGGACAAAGCAGCGGAGATTGAAATGGAGTACGTCACTCACACCCGTCTCTCCCGAAAGACTTCCTCCATCCCGTGGAAGAAGCAACGGGGTAAGAAGCCTTTCTTCCAGAGGTAGGGTCTTCCCTACCGGGGCTACCCACCTTACCCTCTGGCGCCAGCTCCTCCCCAGGGCAGACAAAGAAAGGGCAGCCCCTAGGACCCTCGTAAGCCTAAGGGACCCAAGAGCCAGACCCTGGCGCCGGCCCAGTCGGCCCCGGGCTTTTGACGCCAGATGCATAACTGCTTGTCCTCCGTCGACCCAGCTACCGGTGGGAGGGCGCCTGGTCCACTTCGCTCCCCGATTCCTCTAGGTCATCCGGGAGGGTTACCTCCTTCACTTGAACCAGCTTCCTCCACCCTTCTGCCCCGTGGAGCCTCCTCAGCTCCCCGTACACCAGGCCTTCTTGGCGCAGGAGCTTGCCACCTTTCTCGAGGAACGAGTGGTGTAGGTGGTTCCACCGCACCTCGAAGGTCACGGGTTCTACTCCCATTACTTCCTTGTGTGCAAGCGGACGGGCAGTTTCCGACCCATCTTTGATTTAAGAAATCTCAACAAATACCTGATGCGGGAGAGATTCAAAATGCTCTCCCTTGGCGCCTTGCTGCCTTTCCTCTGGCAGGGCAACTGGCTGTGCTCCTTGGACCTTTGGGACGCGTACGCACACATCCTCGTCCACCCTAAGCACAGGAAATACTTGCGCATCAGGGTACTAGGGAACCACTACCAATACAGGGTGCTTCCCTTCAGACTCGGATTTGCCCTGCGAGTGTTCACCAAATGCCTCGCAGTGGCCGCAGCCCACCTTCGATTGCAGGGCACCTTCACCTACTCTCATCTAAGAACATAAAAACATAAGACAATAAGAAAATAAGATATGCCATACTGGGTCAGACCAATGTCCATCAAGCCCAGTATCCTGTTTCCAACAGTGGCCAATCTAGGTCATAAGTACCTAGCAGTTTTCCCAAAAGACACAGGTTCCACAATGCTTGTATTGGATCAAGCAGTGATATCCTGGGTCTCTTTTAATAATGGTTTATGGACTTCTCCTCCAGGAACTTGTCAAAACCTTTTTTAAACCCAGCTACACTAACAGCTTTTAGTACATCCTCCGGTAACAAATTCCAGAGTTTGATTACACGTTGAGTGAAAAAATACTTTCTCTTATTAGTCTTAAATAGTTTATCCTGTAGCTTCGTTGCATGTCCCCTAGTCTTTCTATATTCTGATGACGTAAACAGTCTATCTACGTTTACCCGTTCCATTCCATTCATCATATCTCCCCTCAGCTGTCTCTTTTCCAGGTTGAAGAGCCCTAACCTTTGTAGCCTCTCTTCATAGACGTGTCATTCCATCCCCTTTACCATTTTGGTGGCTCTTCTCTGTACCTTTTCTAATAATGCTATATCCTTTTTAAGATACGGCGACCAGAATTGCACACAATATTCATGGTGCGGTCGCACCATAGAACGATACAGAGGCATTATAATATCCTTTGTTTTATTTTCCATTCCTTTCCTTGGCCACTGCTGCACACTGGGCGGAGGGTTTTAATATATTATCCACGGTGACACCTAAATCTTTTTCCTGGGTGGTGATTCCTAATGTGGAACCTTGCATCGTGTAACCATAGTTTGTGTTTTTCTTTCATAGGTGCATAATTTTGCACTTGTCCACATTAAATTTCATCTGCCATTTGAATGCCCAGTCTTCCAATTTATCAAGATCCTCTTGCAATTTTCCACAATCCTCATGGGTTTTAACAACTTTAATTAGTTTCGTGTCATCTGCCAATTTGATAACCTCACTCGTTATTTCCTTTTCCAGGTCATTTATGAATATGTCAAAAAGCAGCGGACCGAGCACAGATCCCTGGGGTAGTCCACTATTTACCTTTCTCCATTGGGAAAATTGGCCAATTAGCTCTACCCTCTGCTTTCTATCTTTTAACCAGTTCCTGATCCACAATAGTACACTGCCTCCTATCCCATGACTTTTTAGTTCTGCCAGAAGTCTCTGATGGAGGGACCTTGTTAAAAGCTTTCTGAAAGTCCAGATACACTTTATCAACTGACTCACCTTTGTCTACCTGTTTATTCACACCTTCAAAAAAACATAACAGATTAGGAAGACAAGATCTCATGTTGGCTGTCTCCCATTAAGCCATGACTATCTACATGTTCAGTAATTTTGTTCTTTATTATAGTTTCTACCATTTTTCCTGGTACTGACATCAGGCTCACCGGTCTGTAGTTTCCCGGATCACTCCTGGAACCCTTTTTAAAAATTGTCGTTACATTGGCCATCCTCCAGTCTTCAGGTGTTACAGATGATTTTAATGATAGTTCACAGATTACTATTAGCAGGTCTGCAATCTCATATTTCAGTTCTTTCAACACCCTTGGATGTATACCATCCGGTCCAGGTGATTTGCTACTCTTCAGTTTATCAAATAGTTGTAATACATCTTCCCAGTGTATCGATATTTCTTTCAATTCTTCCACAGTATCCCCTTTAAATACCACTTCAGTCATGAGTAACATCCCTACATCTTCCTCGGTAAAGACCGAAGCAAAGAATTCATTCAGTCTCTCTGCTATGGCTTGTCCCCTCTTAGTGCCCCTTTTACTCTTCTATCATCTAATGGTCCAACTGACTCCCTCACAGTTTTTTTGCTACGAATGTACTTGAAAAAGTCTTTCTTACACGTTTTTGCTTCCACAGCAAGCTTCTTCTCAAATTCTAACTTGCCAGTGCTTGTGCTTTTTCCCGTTTTCATCATTTGGCTCTTTTTTCCATTTCCTGAAAGATGCTCTTTTGGCAGCAATAGCCTCTCTGACCTCACCTTTAAACCATGCGGGCAGTTTTTTGGACTTCCTTCCAGTTTTCTTAAAGCGTGGAATACAGCTGGTCTGATAGTATTTTTAAACAACACCCAAGCTTGATGTAAGTTGGGGCTGTGGGGCTGTGGGAGCTGGAGCCGGGGCTGTGGGAGGTGGAGCCGGGCAGCACAAAAAGAAGCCCGCCGTCAGGCGGGCCCACGCCTGTCGGGCCCTTTGGCGAGGCCCTTAGGCGGGGCACAAAAGTGAGCACCTTAAGAAGCCAACTGCATAACCAAAATTACCTATTCGTGACTCATGCACCCGCGACAAGACCAGCACATCGGAAACGAGCCTAAATTTAATTTGACCCGCATGAGCAACACTTCAAAGGAACACCGCCAAATGCGAGAATCTGTTTAGCGCCACACACCCTTAATGATCTCAACCTTCAAGAATAGAAACGCTCTCCAGCAATAATCCAACTCATAGGAATCAGAAGCCCTCATCAGAAACAGCAGCCATCTTCAGCCAGCTGCCTAACTGAGTCTAGTGAGTGGTGTTAGTTAGCAGGGCCCACAGACGAGTTATGAAAAGACAAGACCATACAGCGGTCCATGAACTACCCTAGCAACTGTCCAAGCTGATCCACTGCTATTCTATCTGTAAGGTAACAGTAGACCTGAATATACTCGATACTTGTTTCACACCTTGTTACTTTGTTGCAAACTGATCTTCTTTGAATTAACCTCTGCTACTTTGTCTTGTTAACAGAATACATTGTTCTTCTTTACCTCTCACCAAAATACTTGGTTAGGCTGTGATATTCTATAATTATTTGTCTATTACCACTGCTGTTACATCCTTAGATATATGCTGATAGTCAACGGTTGAACTTACAACATCTTACAATTAGCTCTCTAGCCTGCTGACCAGCCAATCTGCATTTACTGTTCCCACCGACCTAGACTGCCTTATACTGTGTCCTTCCATTTTGTAATCATGGCTTTCTCTCTACTTGCAATAGTTAGCATCTATCTTTTAACTAACACCACCCATAATACAGCAGCACTCTCTCCCACCACAAACAATATCCCCATATTGCATAGACTAGGAAGAAGGTATCACTCCTTCTACCATCACTCAGCACCACATCCGCACCATGTTAAGCACTCTCACCTACTATATATCTCCCTTAACACTGCTAGCAGCCCCAAACCCAATCCTACTCCCTCACATATTAATCTAAATTGTGCACTCATCAACGCTCGCTCATTGCGTAAAAAGTGGCCAGCCATTACAGATCTTATTACAAAGCTGAATTTAGACCTCCTCCTGTTCACCGAATCATGGTTAGCAGACACGGACAATGTCCTCATAAACCAACTCATCCCCCCAGCATACTCAATACACACCTGTCACAGAACAGCCCGAAGAGGAGGTGGAGTCTTCATTCTATCAAGAACTAACCTCCAATTTAATCTACTATCCTCTAGGAGTACCACACACATGGACTTAGTTTCCATAGCTAACAAACATATCACCCTAAATCTCATATACAGAGCTCCATCCTCACCACCAGAAGATCTATCTAGCATAATAGAGCTTGCCTGTAACCCCAAAAGCCCACACAAATCCAACTGGTTAATTGGTGACTTCAACCTCACCTCACTTCACCCTAGCCATTCTACCACATTCCTTGATGCCATGTCTGAGCTCAATTACTCACAACTAGTCAGCTCCCCTACTCACATCAAGGGGAACACCCTTGATCTCATTTTCGCACATCAGTCTATAGCAAACACCAACTTTAACCTATCACTTACCCCTGTACCATGGTCAGACCATAACTTGATATCCTTCCAGGTCCCATACCAGCAAAACCTTATCCCAACAAGACAGACAAATATGGTCTCATCAGGATCAACAACCTGTTTCAAAACACTCAATAAGGATGACTTCATTAGCCGTACTCTTCCAACTCTTCGTGAACCAGCCAAAGACCTTGAAGAACTGATCAAAAATTGGTACACCACTCTGAACTCCTCTTCACAACTACCTTCCTCGAGTAGACCACCAGCATCCAGCACATCACCAAAAAGTAGAAATCCAAAACCATGGTTCTCGGATGAATTACGACTATCCCTCCAGAAGCTAAGAAAACAAGAGAGAAAATGGCGCAGATCACGAGCCCCCACCGACAAAATGAATTACGAAAATGCCCTAAAGCAACACCGGGAGAAAATAGCTGGAAAAATGAGAGAACACCATACAGAAACCCTTCTCTGATCATTGAACAAACCGCGAGACCTCTTTAACATTGCTAAATCCCTAACTAAGGCACCATCTTCCAACCAAACAATATTAATTCAGCCTCAGTTCTATGCAGACTACCTTCAATCTAAAACTATTAATACAAAATCGACACCAAGTTGTACACCCAACTCCATTTCTACGATACAACCACTAAGAAATTTTGTCGCTCCCACGGTGAAATTCATCACTGACCTTATTGCTACCTTGAATACTACTACAGCCCCAAACGATCCATGCCCTGCTTATTGGATTAGAACGATGCGTGCCGAACTAAGCCCCACACTAGCCCTCATCATGCAACTTTCCTTCACAACTGGTTCATTCCCAACGTCTCTCAAGCAAACTTCCATACGCCCTCTCCTGAAAAACAATAAACTCGACCCAGCGAAAACAGACTCCTATCGTCCAATTTCAAGTATACCCCTTCTAGCCAAAATCATTGAGAAGGTGGTCCAAATCCAATTGCAGCAGCACATAGATATTTCAGCCCCACTTGATCCCTGCCAACACGGGTTCTGTGAGTCCCATGGTATAGAGACCTTACTCACATTACTTATCAACACCTTATCAAGAGGGATTGACAAAATTGAAAATGGGTTCATCCTTATCTTCCTTGATATCTCGGCAGCTTTCGACTCGGTTAACCATGTGCAACTTCTCCAAGAAAAGGGAGTTCAGGGATCGGCTTGGGAATGGTGTAGATCCTACCTAACTAACCGCTGGCAACAGGTCCGGATAGGATCCTCAACATCAGATCCTTTCCATCAACAACAGGGTGTACCTCAAGGATCCTCTTTATCTGCTTTACTATTTACATATATATGCAACTGATCTGTGAAATCATTAGAGCATTCAACATCTCCAGTTTGATCTATGCAGATGATGTCCTGATATTCATCCCAATAAACATCAAGACCCCCAACTTCTCCCCCATAATCGATTGCTTCAACGCGATTACGGACTGGCTCTTATCTCAGAATCTGCGAATAAACTTCAAGAAAAACGAAGTCCTATTCGTAACCAGGAATAAGAAATTCTCTCCCCCCCACAACATTGAAGGTGAGAGACGCGAAACTACCATGTAAATCATCGATTTGCTACCTGGGAGTCACCATAAATCAAGAACTGACTTTCAAAGATCACATAAAGCAGACTGTCAAATCCATCTACAATAAAATAAGAACGCTGAAACACCTAAGACCTCTACTTGCCCCTAATGATTTCAGAACAATCTTCCAATTCCTTGTGACACCACATTTTGATTACGCCAATATCATCCTACATGGTCTGCCCAAGAGCACCCTCAACCCACTTCAATTGGCGATGAACTCAGCAGCCCGTATCCTCTGCTGTACTTCCAGAAGGGACCACATCACTCCTATACTAACAGAGCTTCACTGGCTACCCCTTCAAGCCAGGATCACCTACAAAGCACTATTGCTTTCCTTTAAAGCAATCAATCAGATAGCCCCACCTTCCCTCTCCTCACTTCTTATCAACACTCCCACGAACAGGCTAAGAAGATCAGCAGCCGCTAATACCCTCGCTATACCAAATGAGTACACTAAATGTAACCAAGCAACCAGAGATAGGGCCTTCACCCTATTCGCTCCAACATGCTGGAACAATCTCCCTCCGCATATCCGATCAATAAAGGACCTCTCCCAATTTAGAAAGGTCCTTAAACACTACCTATTCTGTCTTCACCTTTTAGGCACTAGCCCTACGCCCCCTCCCCCCATCTTTCAAATCACCCACACAGCCTCTGACACCCCAACAACATAGCCCTGATAGAACACGAATCAGACCCTCTGCACACCCAAAGGTCCATAGACCTCAAATTCTCTACACCATGATTTCAATATGTTATGTGAACTGTAAATTGTCCACAGGTGTAATATCCGTTTTGTATATAGTTTCCCCTGTTACTTCCAAGTTACTGACCCTGTTGTAATGTAAGCAAAAGATTGTTCTAATGCGAAAATTTGTTATCTGTAAACCGCGCTGATACCAAAGAGCGCGGTATATAAAAACTGTAAATAAATAAATAAGTCTTTAACCTTTGCAACTGCTCCTTTTAGTTTTTTCTTAACTATTTTCCTCATTTTATCATAGTCTCCCTTTTGAAAGTTAAAAGGTAATACTGTGGATTTCCTTACCATTCCTCCTCCATTAATTAAATCAAACGCGATCATGCTATGATCACTATTGCCAAGTGGCCCCTAGATGACTGGCTCGTTACAGGAGAGATGGCTGACGAGGCACAGCAGGCCACGGCCCGCACCATCCACCTCCTCGAGCACCTCAGCTTTGTGGTCAATTACCCGAAGTCTCACCTCACTCCAGTCCAATCCCTGGAGTTCATCGGCGCAAGGAACAAGCAGGAAGTCAGTCCTCACATATGGGTGACATCGGCGCCAATGGAGCCCTCGTGTGGAGCAATTCCCCAGCTTTCAAAGAAAGCCTTTGGGATTGCATCACGCATGCGCAGTCCCCTTCCTGCCCAAGGGTGCCATCTTGATCAGTCTTCCTTTTTCTATGGAGCCCAACGGACGTAGTCCAACTTCCCTCGCAGAAAAAGTGCGTCAAAACTACTGAAGAATCTCTTCTTCAGCCCAGTTCAACGCCAGTTCCCCTTCCTGCCTCGGTTCGGTACACCGGTATCGAGTCCGGTCCCTCTTTTTCATTTTTTTTCCTTAGTGGTTAGCGTTCGCACTCTTTTTTTTCTTTTTCACTGGCAGCCCGGTCGTTTGACCTCGCAGGGGCCCTTTTTCCCCCCGATGGCTGCTAGCGGGTTTAAAAAGTGTGATCGGTGTAAAAGATTAATGTCTCTCACTGACACAAATGACTGCTGTATCCGCTGCCTTGGGCCCGACCATGACCCGAAGGTCTGTGGCCCGTGTGGCAAGATGTCTTCCAAGGCACTTAGAAGTAGACAACAGCAGCGTGAAAGGATTTTCTCCGAGTCCACATCCACCCGGGTCCAGACCTCTTCAGACGCCTCAACGTCTCGGGAGCTATCTGACTCTGAGCACCGTCGGGGGTCTTCTGAGTGGGGGGGGTCTCCCTCGCAGGAACACCGGAGGAAGAAGAAACCTGCGAGGGTGGCGGCGTTGGATGCTTCTGATCGGCCTGGATCCTCGCGGGCCAAGTTGCGGAGTCCTGACCGCCGCCCCAGGTCCTCGGAGTCGGAATGGCCTGCAAAAGTGCCTCGCATGGAGCCGGAGATGCCGAGGAAGGTAACTGCTGTTGTCCTCATTGACTGACTCTCCTCTGGGAGAACCTTCTGAGCTTGGTCTCAGGTTGGCGGCCCTGGGGCGCAGCATGTCTGTCTTCATGGAGCAGCAGCGGGCGCCGATGGCCGGTCTCACCGTCCAAGTTGACCACGGAGGCCGAGCTGATCCTCGAGACTCTTCAGACTCAGGTCGATCCTTGGCCGAGTTCTCTCTCGACCTCCCGTTCGGGACCGGGGTCATCGACACTGGTGCCCTCAGCATCGGGGCGGTCGAGACCGAAGCCCTCACGGCCGGAGCCCATCAATTCTTCCTCAGAGGACTCGGCATGGAAAACGGAAAATGAGGAATCCCCGGACACCCACCGGGCCCGGTATGTCCCATCAGACTCACCTGGTTCCGAGCCTCGGAGAAGGTCCCCTCCAGAGGATACCCAGTTCTCAGACTTCATCAGGGACATGGCCAAGGCTTTGGCATTCCCGGCGGACTCCGAAGAGGAGCCTCAAGCCGAGGAGCTCAAATCACTCCAGTATGACTTTCCCCCTCGGGAAGCACTTACGGTACCGGTTCCTCCGATGTTGGAACAGCTGATACGCCGCATGTGGGAATCACCGGCCTCAATGCCGGTTCTCAGCAAGCAGGTCGATTCCATCTATCGAGTCCGCAAGAGCCCTGGGTTCCAGAAAGCACAGCTACCGCAAAACTCCACAGTGGTGGAATCGGCCATGAACAGACTCAAGAGCCAAAAGACGCACTCCTCGGTGCCTCTTGGCAGGGAAGCCCGGAACCTGGACGTCCTGGCAAAGGAGATTGCCGGGTTCTCAGCTGGCCTCTCCGAGGATCCCTTGCAGCGCTTCAAGAACTTGTCCACTGGGATTCGGGAGTGCTCGAAGTTTGTCTCGAGCAGCCTATGTCTTCAAGGCCTCGGCTAGATTAGCCGCAGCCGGCGTCGGTGCCTGCCACCAGGCGTGGCTAATGTCGTCGGACCCAGAGCCATGAGTTCAGGACAAGTTGGTCGATGTCCCTTAACGGGGTGACAACCTCTTTGGTAAACCCATGACTGAGAAGGCTGCTGAAATCAAGTTCGAGTACTTGACCTGGACAAGACTCTCCAAGAAGACTTCTGCCCCTTCTAAAAAGAAGGGCTTGGGTAAAAAGCCCTTTTTCCCGAGGAAAGGTGCTTCTTACCGCAACTACCCCACTCAGCAGGCCTCCCCAGCTCGCCCACAGGGGCAGCAGGTCAAGGGACAGGGGCATGGCCCGCGTAAGCAGAAGACCCCCAAGCCTCCGGCCCCGGCTCTGACCTAGCCGGGAGGGGTTTTTTGACTGCCAGAGCATAGTCTCTGTCCAACCAGGGGTGAGGTCCTGCACAGGAGGAAGGCTGAGCCTGTACGCCCACAGGTGGCCAACATTCACCACAGATACCTGGGTCCTTCAAATAGTCCAAAGGGGCCATTTGCTCCTCTTCAACCAGGTACTTCCCTCCTTCTTTCCAGGAGAGCCTCTCAGACTCCCTCTACACAGGGACTTCCTCTTGCAGGAGTTGGTCGGTCTGCTAGAGGATCAGGCGGTGGTACCTGCAGGGACAAGGCTTCTATTCCAGGTATTTTATGATACCAAAGAGAAAGGGGGCCTCAGACCCATCCTCGACCTGTGAAACTTAAACAAGTTCCTGGTGAGGGAAAAGTTCAAGATGCTTTCTCTTGGAATATTGCTGCCTTACCTCCACCAGGGAGATTGGCTATGTTCCTTAGACCTGAAGGATGCTTACACGCACATCCTCATACATCCAGACCACAGACAATATCTCAGATTTGTAGTGGGAGGAAACTATTTTCAGTACAGAGTACTACCATTTGGCCTAGCCTCTGCTCCCAGAGTGTTTACCAAATGCGTGGCGGTAGTGGCGGCCTTCCTCAGGAACCAGGGGATTTTTGTCTTCCCTTACCTGGATGACTGGCTCATCAGGGCTCAGTCGCCTCAGGAGGCCCAACAGGCCACAGCTCGCACTATCAACATGCTACAGCATTTAGGCTTTGTCATAAATCAAGCAAAGTCCACTTTGCTCCCTACTCAAAACTTAGAGTTCATAGGAGCAAGACTAGACACCCTTCAGGCAAAGGCTTACCTGCCAGAGGACAGGGCATAGAGGCTTCTGGCGCTGGTGCACCAAGTCAGCCGCAAGTCTCAGATCTCAGCAAGACACTTTCTACGCCTCCTGGGACACATGGCCTCCACGGTGCATGTGACCCCAAATGCCCGTCTCCACATGAGGACAGCTCAGTGGTGCCTCAGAGATCAGTGGACACAAGCCACCGAACGACTCTGAGACAGGATCAGAGTGTCCAAACAGCTGATGAGGTCGTTGGCGTGGTGGCATCAGCCACTCAATCTGCTCAAGGGAGTGCTTTTTCAGCCTCCCTTGCACAAAAGAATGCTGACAACAGATGCCTCTCTGCTGTGCTGGGGATCCCATTGCCAGGGATCATGCACTCAGGGGTTGTGGTCTCCTCAGGAAAGCACACACCAGATCAACCTCTTAGAGCTTTGGACGATTCGCCTAGCTCTACAAACCTTCTGTCATGTTCTCTCACATCAGTCTGTCTTGGTGCAGACCGACAATCAGGTAGCAGTGTTCTACGTGAACAAGCAAGGGCGTACAGGGTCCCGGATCCTGTGTCAGGAGATGCTGGACCTCTGCTCCTTTGCGATCAGACAGGGTATGTCTCTCAGAGCAGTTTACCTGCCAGGTCAGGAGAACTTCCTAGCGGACAAGCTAAGCAGGATTCTTTAGCCTCACAAATGGCAACTGAATCCGTAAGTGGCCCAGCAGATCTTCCACTGCTGGGGACATCCGTCCATAGATCTTTGCCAGTCCACAAAATCACCAGTTGCCCAGCTTTTGCTCCAGACAGCCACACCCTCAGAGGGTGGCTGCAGATGCTTTTCTGATCTCCTGGTCAGGAGGCCTCATGTATGCGTTTCCTCCCACGCCTCTGGTGGCCCGGACTCTGTTCAGAATCCTTCGGGACAAGGCCTCTGTCATTCCTTGGTTTCCGCTTCTCCTTCAGCTGGCAGTGGAGACTCCACTCCCTCTGGGGATGCAGCCCGACCTCCTGTCCCAGGAGCAGGGCTCGCTCTTACATCCCAACCTCAGGTCCCTCAACCTGATGGCATGGCTGCTGAAAGGGTAGTGCTGGCACCTCTCCTCCTACCTAAGAATGTTGAAGTGTTACTGGCCTCAAGGAGACAGTCCACTAGGAAAACCTATGCCTTCAAGTGGCGCAGGTTTATTTATTTAACTTTCTTATATACCGCGCTCTTCAGTATCAGTGCAGTTTACATCGAACGAAACTGTTCAGTGCAGAATGTCTGTACTGGATTTACAATATAACAGTTATAAAGTACAGCTATAACAATGTAACTAAATATAGATAAATAGGGTAACTAGATAAATTTAGAACAGAACAGGGTAACTATATACAGTTATATACAGGTAGTACAACATATGTTCATGAATTTCTAAGGTGTGTAGCTATTGTTTCGACTATGTGTTAGGTTTGAGGTGTGGTGTACCCAGCACAATGAAAACTCTTTTGCTTGCCTTGTACCAGTGGTGCTGCAGTACCTGCTTCACCTCTCAGAATTAGGTCTTAAGTCTAACTCTGTCAGGGTCCACCTGAGTGCTTTGTCAGCACACCACTCTCCAGTAGAAGGACAGTCTCTTTCGGCTCACCCCTTGGTGTCCAGATTCCTTAGAGGTCTACTTCTACTAAAACCCCTGGTTCGTCCCTCGGCAACCAAGTGGGATTTGAATGTGGTCTTGGAGCAGCTTAGTTGCCCACCTTTTGAGCCGATGTCTACTTGCCATCTGCGCTTCCTCTCCTGGAAGGTGCTCTTCCTGGTGGTACTCACATCTGCCAGACGAGTGAGTGAGCTGCAAGCTCTTGTTTCGGATAGACCGTACACAAGGTTCTATAGGAACAGAGTGGTCCTTCGCACCCACCCCAAGTTCCTTCTGAAAGTGGTCTCTTCGTTCCACCTCAACCAAGAGGTGGTTCTTCCAACCTTCTTTCCTAGACCGCATGCCAGCAGGGCAGAGGCGGTCCTGCATACCCTCGATTGTAAGAGGGCGTTAACCTTCTACCTGGAGCATATGCGGGGACATCAAAGGGCTACTCAGCTCTTTGTCTCTTATGACCCCAGTAGGCTGGAGCTACCTATCTCCAAGCGCACGTTGTCCACCTGGGTGGCAGACTGCATTGCCTGGGCCTACAGGGCGGCCGACCTCCCCTTGCAGGGTCGAATCACGGCCCACCGTGTCAGGGCTAAGGCCGCATCAGTGGCTCACTTCCGCTCTGTTCTGTTGGCAGACATCTGCCGGGCTGCCACCTGGTCTTAGGGCCAGACTTTTGCAGCCCATTAGTGCTTGGATAGGGAGTCCCGATGGGACAGTGCTTTCGGCCAGGCGGTACTCCGTAACTTATTTGAGGTATAGGCAACTCCTACCCTCCGGCCCTTTGGTGTCAGGCTACCGGAGGTGTTGAGTTCTCTGCTGAATTCCTATCACAGCTGCTGCGGCTTTTCTAGAAGGAGCCATTTTTCAGCTATGGGTTCTCGGTAGCCTATAGCTAGGGAGTCCCATATGTGAGGACTGGCTTGCTGCTTGTTCAAGGAGAAAGCGTGGTTACTCACCTGTAATAGATGTTCTCCAGGGACAGCAGGAATCAGTCCTCATGACCCTCCCTCCTCCCCTGGAGTTGCAGTCTTATCATTATTATATTTTGTTCTTTTTGCCTGCTCTTTAGCTATGTCATTTGACTGAGCAAGATGGCACTCTTGGGTGGGAAGGGGAACACGCATGCGTGATGCAATCCCAAAGGCTTTCTTTGAAAGCTGGGGAAATGCTCTGCATGAGGGCTCCATCGGCACCGATGTCACCCATATGTGAGGACTGATTCCTGCTGTCCCTGGAGAACACCTGTTACAGGTGAGTAACTACGCTTATGCTGAGGTTTGCAGAGCATCTTTGGGATGCCTTTGTGGAGTCTCCTTGCAACTCCTTGCAGAACAAGGTTGGGATGGTGCTCCATTTACTTCATGGTGTTCAAAAAAGGCAGGCCCTTCCAATCCATTCTGGACCTGAAGCTAGTCAGTGCCATTCTAAGAGTGTCCCACTTCCACATGGAGACCTTGAGTTCGATCTTTGCATTGGTTCAGCAAGAAGATTTTCTAATCTTCTTGGAACGTACAGAGGTAATTTAGGTCATGCCTCTGTACGTTTCTTGGCACCCCCCTTGGACGCTCAGGCTATTTCACCCTGATGGTAGAATAAGCCTGGGGGGGGGGGGGTCAGTGATCGCGTGACACCACAGGACCCCAGCCTCGCCCTCGCCATGACCCTGCAGCCACGATCCAGCCATGGGGGACCTCCGGTGTCAGCAGGATCGTGGTCTGCAGCGGCGGGTTTTGGCGATGGCATTCTGAGCCATCATATAGATGGCTTATTGCCTTGGAACCAGAATGCCACTATTCCTGTGCCCCAGCCATGGCATTCTGGCCTCGGGACGGGCAGCTCCATGTACATCGATCTCATCGGCATATGGGGACCGCCCAGACATCTATGTCCCTGATTCAGCTGTCGCGGGTATGTCTGGGCCCCACAGTGGCATTATCGGGTACATCTCTGGCACATCCAGTTTCTGGCTGGGCACCACGGGTGGACATGCGAGTACCAAAATCGGCCTCAAAGTAAACATACCCCCCCCCCCCCAGTACTCCAGGCATCTCAGGCACGCACGTATACTCTATATACCCACCCCTGCCATCCACACACAAACATGTATTCCCCACACATACCCCTCCAAACCCATCACATACATCCTGCTACTCTTCCAAGACACAGGCCATCACCCATTTGTGCACTAAGTGTACCCAAGTTTGCCAACAGAGGAAGGGAAATAAAAGTTTCTTCATTCTTCCCATAGAGTATATTGCGAGCTGTGTGGCTGCAGCAGCTGTTGGCCTGGAGATAATGTAGTCCCAGGCAGGAGATAATATATTTGGGTAAATAAATGGCAAATAGGTAAATAATTCTTTGTGGATTGGTTGGTGGGCAGAGCAAAGGTTGTTGATGGACCATTTAACTGCTTCTCATTTTGGTTGCTCCACATCTTTTTCTAAGAATGGAAAATATTTTCCAAACATCCCCTTTTACAGCAATAGCTTAAGGTATTTGTTTTCAGTTGCTCCAAAATACAGTGAAGAAACAAACCCAAACAGAAAATAAAAACAAATCTCAGATTTCTTAACTCTTTATCAAAGAAATTAAGCTAAAACGTAAGTGTGTACAATGTGACACAATGGCACATTTTTATCCTCCTGGTAAACATAAGAAGCCTAAGTAAAGTGATAAGTAGTGTTGTACTCTGTTATGTGTCCTCAGAAGGAAATAAGAAAAAAATAATCCTTTTATAATTTATCACAGATTTTCATGGCTAAAGTTGCTTTTTATTCCTTTTGAGCCTAGCAGTTTCTTTTCGCTTTCCAACTTGTTTGGAACAAGGCTGGGGTCTAGTTTGTTTGCAAATATACAGGATTTCTCTTCAATTATATATCCTTTCCCAACTTACTTTAGTTCAGCCATTGCAGTGATGGACTTCAGCAGAGCTCTATGCGCCAGTACTCCTTCTGGAATTTTGCAATTACAGGTCCTAAACCCAACCACTAGGTGTTATTATTGTGTGATGACTTATCACTTCCTTTCTTTGCACCTCCCTCCTCCCCCCAGTAGAAGACTTGAGTTGGAAATTGAATCCAAACATCTTTGCATGACAGTGTTCGGCACTGCCACTGAATCACCCCTTGCCAAATATTAGGATACTTGCCTTTTTTTGGGAGGGTGGGAATAACGTTATAAAATATTTTCCTATATGAAAGCATATTTTTCACTTAGAAAAAAATTATTATAAAATTGCACAGTATTTGACATGCATAAAAAGTAGGCACTACTTTTGCATACTATGAGGGCAATTTTATAACAGGCCATTACAGATAGGTGCCTACAGAGGGGCCTGTGTAGGTACTATTTTTATAAAGACCAGTAGGGGCCTACTTGTCTTTATAAAATACTGGTTTATGTGGCAGAGAATGTGCCTTGAATATAGTCGCGAACACTTGCACCTGCTTGCGAACAGATGTAAATGTTTGTGTACTTTACTCACATACACCTGTAGATAAAGGTATTTTATATTCTACACATGTGTGTGAAAACTCTGCCTGTGCTCTTCCCAGACTGTGCTGCCAGCCATACCTTCTGGAGCACACTTTTAAACCGGTTGGTATTTTATGAGGGATCATTTCTGTATGTAGATGGTCACGTACACATGGGAATGACTTTCTAAAATTACTTCCTATACATGTATGTGCTTCTGCGGATGTACTTTGGGCAGAATTGTGATGTACACACATAGCAGCCCATTTTGAACATGATGTTGGGAGCATAAATGAAAACATTTCTATTTATGCCAGTATGCAGCCGTGCTAAGCATTTGCTTAGCCCTGTTTGAATATAGACTCCTGATTGTGCTCAAAAGAGGAAGCATAGTCTAAAATCTGGATGCCAAAATTAGGCACCTATATATTTAGACTATACATTTGGCTAGGCACTCCAGGTTACACCAGGCTTTACAGCACCTAAGCAAATACATTCTCTAAATCAGAGGTTTTCAACCTAGTCCTCGGGACACACCTAGCCAATCAGGTTTTCAGGATAACCACAATGAATATGCAGTGAGAAAGATTTGCATCCCATGGAGGCAGTGCATTCAAATATATCATACATATTCATTGTGGTTATCCTGAAAACCTGACTGGTTAGGTGTGTCCTGAGGACTGAGTTGAGAACCACAGGTCTAAATGTATAGGCATGAAGGTCGGCATCTTTACATCTAAACTATATAGGGGGGAGCTGGGATATTCAAAGGCATTTACACAGTTTGCAGACCTGCAAACCGTGTAAACGCCACTCTGTGGGATGTTCAGAGGCAACAACATGGTTAGTGCCGCTGAATATCTGTGGGTGCAGTCGCTACACCTCCGGATACTAACTGCTTATCAGGGTGTGCCGGGGGCATTCTGGGGCGATACTACTACTAGTCATTTGAATAGCACTACAAGGCATACGCAATGCTGTACATATACTGTAGAATGATATCGAGCCTTTGCCTGGTTAGCAATACACAGTGAAAGTCAGGTGCAGAAAACTGGCTTAATTTTCACCGCAGAAGCTAACCGGGCAGCCTGAATATTCAATGCCATAGCCTGGATATGGCCCCAGCATTGACTATCTGGATTTCAAATTTAGCAGATTGGATCGGCTAGCTGCCAGCACTGAATATCGGGCCCTGTATTCTTTTTTTAAAAATTTATTTATAGAATTTGCAAATTATACATTTCCACTTTCAAAAGGAAAAACATCATACAATCCACTTAAGAAGAAAACTATCATATTAGATCAAATCAAAAGAAAAAATGTTCAAGCCCACATCTTGGGGAATTTACACCATCAAAAATAACCCACATAAATAAAAGACAATTAGGTACAAAAATGCACCATATTTAGGAGGATTTCTATACTTCCAACCAACACAGCCCAACTCTACTTCTGCCTATCAGTCAAGAACTTTTCTAAATGAGAAACATCAAGGAAAACTTAGAATTGTCCCTGTAAAGTAATAAGACATTTACAAGGAAATCGTAAATAAAACGTTTCACCCAGGGAAAGAACTCTCTCCCTCGAAGCAAGAAACAGTTTCAGATGTGCTTGAGTTGATCTAGTCACATCAGGAAATACGTTTATTTTCTGACCACAAAAAAGGAACATCCTTATACTTAAAATATAACTTCAAGATTTTTGCCTTCACTGCCACAGTTGCAAAGGTAATAACCAATAAGGTGTTTCTTTTTGTGATCGTATCAGAAGAGTCCTCCAAAATTTCAGTAAGATTCTGGCTTACAGTGGGACGAAGGGAATCCAACTGCTCTTCATCCAATGAAGCCACCTGAACTTTTTTTTTTTTTTAGTGCCATCAAGTCAGTGTTGATTCATAGCGACCCAGCTACCTCTGGGTTTTCTTGGCAATGTATCACTGGAAGTAGATTGCCAGCCTTTTCTTCTGAGGCAATGGAGGGTAAAGTGACAAGGAGTGCCAGTGGGAATTGAACCCTTGATCTTCTACTAGGCAGTTGCTCTAACCACTAGGCTACTCCTCCACCCGAACTTTAGAGGATACATAATATAACGGAACAATATCCACAGATTGAGGCAACTTCAAGATCTCAGTAAAATATTTAGTAAGAAGAATTACTGGTGCTAATAAATGCGTAACTGGAAAGTTAAAAAAGTGCAGATTAGAGGCTCAAGAGGCATTTTCCAATGCCTCGATAAGAGCATGAACCATCAATGAATCCTTAATCGAAGCCATCTATGCAGTGGAAACCAACTGCACCTGAGCTTCCATTTGGATCACCAAATTTTGTACCTTAGACAACCTAGCATCCACTTCAGAAATCTTTTCCACAGCACCCTGAGTAAAAGTACATAATGAAACTACAGTAGAAGAAAGTTTAACATCAATAGCACTAATCGCACCCCACAAATCTTTAAGTGTGACTTCCCCATTCAAGGGTACTGTCACAACCACAGGAGACTATTAACAGGCTTTGGAATTAAAACCTGTGTCTTCAGCTACTTCCCCAGGGGAACCAATTCCTAATAACGTTGATGACAACACAGGCAGAGGGTGAGGTAGCAGCATCTGAGCCCCGGAGCTTAAAGATGCTCCATCAGGGGAGGGCTGACTACCCTGACTACCCTGCAAAGAAACTAAATGTTTACCTACAAAAGATGTCCCAAGGTCCATTTTTACCCCTCCTCCTTTGTTTTTCCGTTTCCCCATCTCACTGATGGTCACTAACATCCACCAACTAGAACACGCCGTCGGTACGCCAAAGTGGTGCCAAAGGGGTGTGTCCAGCCCCTTTGGTCACACCCCTTCGCTACACAACCTTCAGGCCATGACCTGCGGCCAAAGGCCTCAGGAAATATAGAGTGGGGAGGAGGGTCCCCCTCAATCACAGCTGCACACTGCCTGCACGCACAGGGAACCAGGAACAGCAGCAAGTAGGAGAAACACAGAGCAGTTCACAAGCCTCTCTCTTCCTCCACGATGTAACAGTTCAGATCCCCCGGGCCCTGTTTTCTAGCAACTCTGCACCTGGAACACCCCAAACCCATCCTCCCCGCTGAACATTGCTCTATGTATAATGCTGCCAAATATCAGATAATACAGGCACCTAGGTCTTTGACACAGTGCCAAATATCTAAGTGCTGTTTAAAAATGGACTCCATAGCGATTTCTTTGCTTTAAATGATAATGGGGAGGTCCCGTTGTCCACGGTCTGGGATGCTTTCAAAGCGACGGCTCGTGGCCGCTTGATTGCTGAGGCAGCTTGCACTCGGAGGGCCTGGACACGGGAATCTCATCACCTAACGGAGGAAAGTAGGCATCTTCAATTGGAACACGCCCGGACAGGTTCTAAGAGGGTTTGGCGTCAATGGCGAGAGGTGCGGGCCAAACTGGATGCGTGTGTGCAACGAGACCTGGAACATATGCGTAGGAAGCTGCGGCAAACTTCTTATGAGCAGGGGAATAAGGTCGGGCGCTATCTTGCTTTGCGACTTCGTCAACAGCACACCTCAAGGGTGGTACGTGAGCTTAGGGACTCCGGGGGCCGTCTGCGGGTGGCTTCTCGGGAGATTCGCGAGTTATTTGCTACTTTCTTTGAACAGTTATATAAAGCTGAGTCGTTTGACTTGCCCGGTGCCCGGGCCTACCTTAGTGCTCTTACTTTACCCCGGCTGGCGGAATCTGTTAGAGATCAATTGGACGCGGAACTTACAGTGGAAGAGGTGGACTTGGCCATTCGGCGTTTAAAGGCGGGGAAGGCACCGGGCGCGGACGGGTTCCCGATGGAATAGTATAAAAAATATAGTGCCCAACTGGTCCCAACCCTGGTGGTGCTTTTCAATGAGGTCTTGCGGGGGGGGGGGCCTCTGCCTCCTTCCCAATGTGAGGCCCTTATCGCGGTTATTCCTAAGCCGGGTAAGCCCCTGCAGGAAGCAGCTTCGTATCGTCCTATCTCCCTGCTGAATGCCGACGTGAAAATATTGGCATCGGCGCTGGCGGCACGACTAAACCGTGCACTTCTGACTTTGGTGCATCCAGACCAGGTTGGGTTTGTTCCGGGCCGCCAGGCGGCTGATAACATTAGGCGAATGTTGCAGGTGATTCACTTGACCCGGCAGGATCCTCAACCTGCCCTATTAGTGGGAATTGATGCTGAAAAGGCCTTTGACCGGGTCAGCTGGGGTTTTCTCTGGTGTGTGCTACAGGAGATGGGGTTTGGGCCCAATTTTGTGCGTTGGGTTCGCTGGCCCTACCGCATCCGTCTGGGTTAATGGGGGTCAATCTAGATGGTTTGCGCTGGAAAGGGGAACTCGGCAGGGATGCCCGTTGTCCCCGTTGCTGTTTGCACTGGTGATGGAGCCCCTGGCACAGAGCTTTCGTGAGCATCCTGATATTCACGGCGTCCGGGTGGGTACCTCTGAGTATAGAATAGCGCTTTTTGCGGATGATATCATTCTGTCGCTGGTGGATCCGGTTACCTCTCTCCCGACTGCAATGCGGATTTTTGATGCTTTCTCGCAGGTCTCTGGGTTCAAAATCAACTATACGAAATCAGAGATTTTGAATGTCGGGGTTCCTGAGGTGGTTTGCCAACGATTGAAGGCTTCCTACCCTTTTCGCTGGGTATCAGGTGCTCTCCATTATTTGGGTGTCAACTTGACGATTGATAGGGGTGCACTATTTAAAGCCAATTATGGGCCTTTAATTCAACAGGTGAAGTGTGACCTGGAATCCTGGGCCAAACTATTGATCTCCTGGTTTGGGCGTATTGCGGTAGTAAAGATGGTGGTTGCCCCACGGTTTTTGTACCTTTTCCAGGTTCTTCCTATACCTTTAACTCGTGGGGTCTTGGCCACCTGGCAGGCCATGCTCATGAAATTTATATGGCGCTATCGGCGCCCACGCATTGCGTGCCAGATTCTTTTTGCACACACACGTCGCGGAGGTATGGGGGCGCCCAACCTTCAGTGGTACTATGCGGCGGCACAGTGTTGCACGGGGGTGGAGTGGATGGACACTGCTAGTATTAAACGTTGGGTACAAATGGAAATGCAGCTTTCGGGGGGTGTGGGATTGGGGGACCGATTGTGGCTTGGCCCCAAGCTCCGGGGGGTTTCGCGTTCAAGCAACCCCTACATCTCTCATACTCTCTGTTGTTGGGACCATTACCTGGGACCCCTCGGGGTGCTTATGACCCCCCTGGCGCCTATTGTGGACAATCTTTCTTTCCCCCCCGGGATGGCTGATCCAGCCTTTCGGTTGTGGGGCCATAAGGGCCTTAGTCGTGTCAGTCAACTCTTTGAGGACGGTACGATGCATTCTTTTCGCTCACTTCGTGGTGAGTTTGAGCTCCCCGCCGGTCACTTTTATCAGTATATGCAGGTAACTCATTGGGTGCAGGATCGTGCGATTCGGTCGCAGGTTGCCCGCGAGTTGTCCGATATTGAACGCTTTTGTGAGGCATGTACTACTACAAAGGGCCTTACTGCTGCCCTGTATACACATCTTCAAACCCAGCAGACGCGACCAGGTACACATCGAGAACAGTGGAATCGCGAGCTGCAGTTAAATTTCACTGAGCAACAGTGGGAGCAGCTTGAGGGTCGACTCTGGAAAAGTGCAGTGGCCGTTAATGCTCGTGAAACCAATTATAAACTGCTTTATCGCTGGTATATGACGCCGGTGCGGGTGGCCCGGGCTTATCCCGGAGCGTCTGGTCTGTGTTGGCGGAATTGTGGCCGAGACGGTAACATGGCTCATGTCTGGTGGCTTTGTCCACTTATACAGACATATTGGAGGGGGATCCAGTACCGTCTACAGCAACTGGTGGGGTTGACTATCCCCTGGGACCCGGGTATTTTCCTTTTTGGTGCTAATGTTCCTGGTGCACGGACTCCCCAGTTAGCGTTGATCCGTCATGGTCTACATGCGGCCCACCTGGCCTTGGCAGCCGTTTGGAAGCAAACCCTGCCCCCAGCCCTTGCTAGTTGGCTGGAACGGATGTGGGAGACTTATACTATGGAGCGGGGGGTGGCAGCTGGAAAATCGCGAGTGCCACAATTTGAGCAGGTGTGGGAGCCTTTTGTTCTGAAGTATTGTTCCCGCTCTTAGGATAATCTTTGCTTCTTTTTGTTATTGGTGATACGGGCCCATCAATTTTTCCCTTTCTTGCTGCGGAGTCTCTGGCTCTATCTCCTCCCCATGCGTAGCCTGTTGCAGTGGTGCCTCACACACTCCTGTGTGGGTAACATGGATACTTTTGGGGTTGGTAGAAGCGGGGGGTGGCGGTAGGGGATGGGGGGGTAGAGGGGTTTTGAGAGGAGTCCTGAGGGGGGAGGGGGGGGGGGTTGGAGGGTGGAGGGAACAGGACAGGAGTTTTTTCTTTAACTCGGAGTCTTGTGGGTAATAGGAGTGGGAGGGGAGGGGTGTAAGGGGGATAATGAGAACAAAGGGGGGGGGAGAAGATTTAAAAAAAAAAAAAAGAGGCCCTGTTCATTTCATTCTTGGTTCAATGCAGATGTTCTTTTGTATATGTATGTTGTATGCAGCCGATTTGGTTGTTATTTGTTGTACTTGTTTGCTGCCTTCTAATAAAAAATAAAAAAAATGGACTCCAGACTTAATGAAATATGTATGAACACACATAGGGCCTGATATTCAGCTCACAGTAGTCAGCATTGTAAAGCACCTGACTGCCATGGGCAAAACTGAAACCAGATGTTCAGCATTTGAATCTGGATATGCTCCGGCACTGAATATTCAGTTTCGGTACTGACCTGTGTGGCTATCCATACAGCAGTGATATTCTGATGCTCTCCGGATAGCTGAACCACATAAATTTAGGATAGCTATTGAAGAGACCTAACTTTATGCAGTCACTTATCTGTTGCTGAACTGGCTTGCTGTTAACCAAATTAAGTGTTGGAACTGCCCTCACCCCACCCATGGACGGCTCCGGCACGGTCTAGAGTGCTGCAGTGGTTAGAGGAGATATTCAGTGGCACTGTCCAGTTAGTGCTGCTGAGTATCCCCTTCAGCGGGGTTTATCTGGTTAGCAGGTCCTGCTAACTGTATAAACTCCTTTGGATATCGGACCATAGAATATATGCACATAATAGCCCATCTGTCAAAAGAGGAGTAAATTTTTGCGCAAAATCAATTGTACACTAGTGGGCATAGTTTTAGGAGTCTGTTTTATAAAAGGCAACATAGGTGATGTTGCCTTTATAAAAAAAGGTGTAAAATAGGTTTACTTTTTAGAAAGTTGTATACAACTCATTTAGGCACTTACCAGCATTTATATAGAGTTGTATTTCTCAAAGCTACATCTAGAGGAAATGGCACACCATATGTTTAGAAGCGCAAACAGAAGAAAGAGTGGGTAAAACAAAAAAAATTGGAACAGATTTTATTATGTTCAACATGGCCGTATTTCAGCAGTATAGCAACATGCTCTTAAAAATGTTGCTACATGCGCCAGATCACAAACTAACTGATTTTGTCTTTTGACAGATTTGCCCCTAATGGAGGCATCCACTACCAAAACATGGCTATGTTGGCATAATATCTGTTCCAATTCTTTTGTTTCTCCAGCTCTTTTTTTCTGTTTGCGTTTGTGCTTTTTGTGGGGGTGTCCCTTTTGTTTTTTATTATTTTGTTCCACACCATATATTTATACAAACACACAAACTTCACTGCAAAACCAATAATGGGGGGTGGGGGGGATATTCATCTGTGGCGGCTAATGTAGTTTCAGTGGCTAGCATTTGCAGCTGAAACTTAAACCTGGATATTCAATGCTGGGGTCATCTTCAATACTGACAGCTGGATATCTATGTCAGCTGGATAGTTAAGAAGCTAACCAGGCACAGCGATATTCAACTGCTGCCCATTTAGCTTCTGTGGCGAAAGGTAGGCCTGCTTTTAATGTGCCTTACTTTCGCCACTTTGTGATAACCGGGCAGCAGCTCGGTATTGCCATTGCCTGTTTGTCGCTGGGTGCCGCTCCCAGAATGCCCTGATGCTAGCCGTGTTAGTGCTGCTGAATACGGTCAATGCGATTAATGTAGTTAGCAGGTCTGCTAACCATGTCAATCACTTTGAATATCACCCCCAATATGTTTTCTGTACTCTTACTCTTTTTTTTCCTGCATCTTTTGGTTGAAGTGCCAAGATAATAGCTACTAAATCTCATTCTCCTTCCTCTCCTGTGATGGTGTGGTAGGGCCTTCTTAGGTTCATCTGGCTCTGGACCCTCCTCTGCCTGGTCATCCTGCCAGAGAACTAGCATGTCCTGGTGTGACTGAAAGGGAAAGACAGAAATGAAAAAACTCATCCTTAGCAGACTCTAAATACAATGCAAACCATCACTCAGAAAACTGCACGTATTATGCACTATCCAGTGCTGTGGCAAAGTGCAATCAATGAACAAGTCCAGGAGTCGATTGACAGGGTCCAAGTCAGTTTATTGTGCACAGGCCCAGTCAGTCAAAGCTTCAAAAGGAACTGAGCAAAGGTTTATACAGAGACATAACTTTTTATACCTCTTTTTCAGTTTGATACATGAGAATTTTCTATTGGTTCCAACTTGATACATGCAAACTTTTCATTGGTTATACATTCCCTTCATTTGTCCAATTAGAAATCCCTCCGGAGCCTAGCAACCGGCCCCCTCCTTTAGGATTGCTTGAACAATGGTATAGTTCTGAATTTCGTTACTTTTCTACTGCAAGGTTAACTTCGGCTTCTGGAATGCATATACTGTTACATTTCTGTTCTTTCACACACAAGAGAATAATAGAAGACTTATGAATTCATGAAAACTTCTTATTAAGCATTTTTAAACAGTTTTCTTATTTTTCACAGATTTTTGGTTCTTTTCTAGCTATAATGGGAGTTAGGATCCAGGCCTAACTTACAGGCCTTTCATAGTAGCAGGCCATGCTAGGCCATAGCCTACCTCACCAGAACATTACTAACAGTAGAAGATCTCTGTAAAGAACATGTTGAATAAAAACTTAAGTTCAGAGCAGCCAGGGTACTGTAACTACTGCTGTCACCATCACCATTCATGGCTTCTGTGTTTTGTAGAGCAGTTTAATGAGACTATCTCTGTTCTAGTTTTGGGATTTTTTTTCAGTGGCAGCTCAATGTGAGTTACTTTCAGGTAAAACAGGTACTTTCCTTTCCCCAGAGGGCTTGCAATCTAAGTTTGTACTTGAGACACTGGAGAATTAAAGGGCTTGCCCAAGATCACAAGGAGCAGCAGTGGGATTTGAGCTATGGCTTCCCTGGCTATCAGCTGCCTTTATAAAAGAAATGGGAAATATGTGAAGGTATATGTAGACAAAATCCTTAGTTCTCCTTAAGAAACAGCCTAGCCCACTTTAAAAGGAGCATAGTAGAGGTCAAGAGAAGTGCCCAGGCAATGAACTTAAAAACCTAGATCTAGATTGAAGCAGGGAGGGCCAGATCAGAAGAAGGAAGGCCCTGTGACTATGCTCACATTGTGTAGGTATGAACAGTTGTTATATTGTTTTGTGAAGCATGCAAAAGGTAAGACAAGCATTCAATTTTGTTCTGCTTTTGAATAAAGACTTGTTTGTTCTGAACCTGGGTTCATTTTTTTTTAATTGACAAAGGGGCTTTACCAAGGCCCAAAATCCAGGCTGCTCACACATGCAATTTATTATAAGAACAAGTGGCATTAATCATTCTTTTGTTTCTAGAAATTTTCAGTCCTATTTGCATGCCATGGTTGCCTCTATGTCTTTTTGCTTCCACTATTCCTGGACTGAGCAGCACAAAACAATTCCTACTCCTTTTTGCAATGTGGCTATTCCTATTCGTCCCTCCAGGCCAGTCCAGGTACGCAAGGGGTTGTGTCTGTCCTCCAGCAGCCAAGAACTGAGCATGTCAAACCTCTGGCAGCCCAGCTTAAGAGCTCCCCCTTCCGCTCTGTACTCTAGTCTTGCTCAGTTCTCAGCAGCTGTGTAGAGCTCTTGCTTGGACTCCTGGATAGGCATTACAAGGAAAATCAGTAGACAACATCATAGGATAGGAGGAGAAAGAAACCCTCTCTGGAAGGCTGAGGCGGTCAGTTTTTGGTGCCATAGGTGACAGAAGAGAGAGCTGCTGAGGTCTGCCGGTGCAGGGGAGTGCGGGAGGACACATGGCAGAGCTAGGTTTACCAACTTTTTCACTGAGAAAAACCAGACACCTGTGGCTCGCCATGCTCCACCCATTCTCCGCCCCTAGTCCGACCCCTGCCCCACCCCCAGCCCCACCCACAAAAATTACCAAGGATACGTGTAGGCTAACTTCCTTGGTCAGATAATAATTAAACTGGGAACCCCAAAATCCAAACATGAAATGTACAACACTGGAGAAATAAAACTATAAAGTCATTTCCTCTTGCACTAAAGAAAAACGCAAAGATGTTAGCAATACACACTTCCCAGACCAGACATATTCCAGTTAATAAATTCAAAATAAAAAGTATTTTTCTACCTTCTGTTTGGGCATTTTATTTTTCAGTTGCAATTGCTCCAGTCACTTTCTTCTGGTTTCTTTGTGTCTTCTGCGAGCTATCCATTTGTCCTTCCTTCTCTTTTCCATTCTCTCTCTATTTCTGCTTTAACATACTGATTGTTTCCCTTTTGATCTTTCCCCCAATTCTTTCCTTATTCCTTTATCATCCATTTAAATTTCACCCTTCCATTCTCAAGCCCCTCTTACTCTCCCAATACCCAGCCCATCATAGACTTTTCTTCCACACAAAATATTTTTTCCCCTCTCCATTCTCATTCCCCATCTATTCTAGTCCTCCCCCAAAATCAGTTCCCTTATAGTTCTAGACCCACCCAGCATCCACTCCCTTCTAGTCCCATTCTCCCATGCCCCACATCAGCCCATTTCCAGTCCTATTCCAGCTCTTCATCAGCCCATTTCCAGTGCTAGCCCTCACATCATAGACCATTTCCAGTCCTAGCCCCCCCCCCTCAATCACAGCCCATTTCCAGTCCAAGTCCCCCATCACAGCCTATTTCCAGTCCTGGGCCCCCCACCCTCACATCCCATTTGCAGTCCGAGTCCCCCCGCACCATCACAGCCCATTTGCAGTCCTAGCCCCCACCCCCCCCCCCCACCATCACAGTCCATTTGCAGTCCTAGCCTCCCTAATCACAGCCTATTTCCAGTCCAAGTTCCCCTTCCCTCCACCATAGCCCATTTCCAGTCCAGGTTCCCCCCCCCCTAGCCCTTTTCCAGTCCAGGTCCCCCTCCCCATCAAAACCCATTTCCAGTCCATGTCCCCCCCCCCCCATAGCCCTTTTCCAGTCCAGGTCCCCCTCCCCATCAAAACCCATTTCCAGTCCATGTCCCCCCCCCCCCCCACATAGCCCTTTTACAGTCCAGGTCCCCCTCCCCATCCCAACCCATTTCTTTCCAGTCCAATGCCCCCCCATAGCCCTTTTCCAGTCCAGGTCCCCCTCCCTTCACAACCCATTTCCAGTCCATGTCCCCTAATCACAGCCTATTTCCAGTCCAAGTTCCCCCTCCCTCCACCATAGCCCCTTTCCAGTCCAAGTGCCCCCCCCCCCTAGCCCTTTTCTAGTCCAGGTCCCCCTCCCCATCACAACCCATTTCCAGTCCCTGTCCCCCCCCTAGCACTTTTATAGTCGAGGTCCCCCTCCCCATCACAACCCATTTCCTGTCCATGTCCCCCCCCCCATAGCCCTTTTCCAGTCCAGGTCCCCCTCCCCATCACAACCCATTTCCAGTCCATGTCCCCTCCCGCCCCCATAGCCCGTTTACAGTCCAGGTCCCCCTCCCCATCACAGCCCATTTCTTTCCAGTCCAAGTCCCCCCCCCCCATAGCCCTTTTCCGGTCCAGGTCCCCCCCCCATCACAACCCATTTCCAGTCCAAGTCCCCCCCCTCCCTAGCCCATTTCCAATCCAGGTCCCCTCCCCCCAACACAGCCCATGCAGTCCTTGGCCTCTCCCCCCCCCCACCAAAACCGCGGCTGTCTGAGGCTTCAGAGGGAGCCGGGGAAGCCCGCGCGAGGCCCCGGCTCCCTCTGTACAGCTGCCAGCGTGAAGAGCCTTTTCCTTCATGTTGGCGGCTGTTTCTGTGAAGCCGCGAATGCTGGGAAAGGTTAAAGGGCATTGCCTTTAACCTTTCCCAGCAATCGCGGCTTTACAGAAACAGCCGCCAGCGTGAAGGAAAAGGCTCTTCACACTGGCGGCTGTACAGAGGGAGCCGGGGCCTCGCGCGGGCTTCCCCGGCTCCCTCTGAAGCCCTCCGGTGTGTGGGCCGCCCCGGGGAAGTTTTTTTTTTAGGATGGGTTGGGAGAAAAGCCGGTTTTTTGCTCTGGCCGCTCCCGATCTTGCGGCCAGAGCAAAAAAATGGTTTTTCAATGGCCGGTTTTACCTCTGCGCCGGCAGCTGGCCTGGCCATGGAAAAACCGGCCAGGCCGGCTGAAAACCGGCCAGTTGGCAATCCTAGGCAGAGCCTGCTCAGCTCCCTGATCCCATACTGAGTAAATATCTGGGAGCCCCAGGACTCTTTCTCATCTCGGGGGGGGGGGGGGGGCTAACACGACCCTGTTAGCAACAGGACTGGGTTCCCCTCCTGTGTTGGATAGCTGTACTTCTCCTCCAGGGAAGTTCCCATGGGTGGCAAGCATTTTGCGGCTTCTGAGGCCTTGTTGCGACGGAGGTCCCGGTGAGTAGCGGGTTGCAGCAGCGGTGCACAGGTCAGTCGGAGCATATCGGATACATGCATGCTGTCAGGCCTTGTGAAGTGCGTCCTGTGTGCAGGCAGACGCGGAGTTGTGTGTCGGGGTTTTGCCGCTCTTGATTGAGGCAGTGCAAGGTTGTTTTGACGGTTCTGTCCCCGGCGCATATGGAGGACGAAGCAAGCATTTCCCCTCAGAACCGCCGGGAACCAGGGGTTCCTTATCCTTCCTCCAGTTTAGTCCTCCACCTCTGGGTTGTGCACCTCCTCCTGCAGCTTGGAGACTGGGCATGTCAAAGTCGTGACATCACTGGATATAGCCTGCTGGTATCTCCCATCAGCTTCCAGTGTGTCCAGTCTCCATGCAGCAGGAGGACATAGTGAGCCTAGCTTCTGGGCTCACTTGGGGGGAACAGATACGGAGCATTTAGTGTGACAAATTCTATTCTGATTTTCTTTGATTTTTATTTTTAATTGTACTTTTAATTCAGTTACCTTTGGTTAATTGGCAATCAGGGATTAGTTCCCTTTAGTTATTAGGAACAAATTTCCTTATATTTACAGTAATTTTAAATTTGAGCCTGGTTCTTTAAATTAGTAGCAGCTCTCGCCTTCCCTCCTTGTCAGCTATTTTCACTTGCTGCAGGCATTCGCCGGTGCGGATCTCTCTCCCTGGACAGTACAGGAGAGAGCTCCGGGACCCGTACAGCCACACTGAAGCTGTGTGAGACGGAGCCTCTCCGTTGCTGCGGGATTTAAATTTTACTCTGTGGAACTGGCTGAGTGGTCCTCGCCGTGGCTGACAGGCGCATCAGCGCGGCTTGAGGATTGGATGAATTCAAGGCGGTAGGAGCAGGCTGCATGGCTTTCGGCCCTGCAGATAAGGCCTTCGGGCTCTGTCAGTCTGCTGAGGCCTGCTTTTTGCAGCAGCTGTTGTTCTTGGCGCCAAAATTCATTGGCGAAGGGGCGGCCAGTTTCTCTCTAGGTATTTGGACCGCATGGCGAGAGTTGCAGGGAGCTGCCTGTGTGAGGAAGACGACAGGCAGAATAGCTAGATTTTTGGGCCTAGTGTTTCTTTCTTTTGTTTGTAGGTTTTTTAGGCTTGGGGGGTTCCTCAGCCTTAAGGGAGCTGTTGTCAGCCCTCTTTATTTTTAAGTTTATTCTTAGTTTTATAGGACATCAGTTTTGGCATTGATCTCTGATACCACATGTTCTTTCCCTCCTAATCATGTCTCTGAGGAGCATCTGTTAAGTCCCTGGATATTAGGCAAATTGCCAGCTTATCTCCAGGAACAAGCAGGAATGAGTCTTCACATATGGGTACGTCGGCGCCGACGGAGCCCGCACGGAAATGCTCCCCAGCATCCAATCAGAAAGCCTTTGGGAGCATCCCTCGCGCCTGCACGGTGACTTCCCGCCTTTCCCACTGCCTCTCCCCAGTTTTTCATTTTTCCACGGAGCCAACAGGACGTACCTCCTGTCACCGCAGAAATTTTTTCTTTAAAATCCTTTTTTTTTCTTGTTTTCTTGTGGTCGCGGCTGTCTTTCCCGCCGATACCGGTACCGCCGGTGCTTTATTCTTTTCTTTTCCAACTTAGAGAAATAATTTCTCCTCAGTTTTTCTTTTCTCCTTTTGAGGCCTACCAGGCCTTTCCAACATGGAGCCTTCTTCCCCTAAGAAGTGCCTTCACTGTGGAAACTTAGTTTTCTTTTTAGACTCCGATGCCTGGTGTCTAACCTGTTTGGGTCCTGACCTTTTTTCCTCTGGTCCATCGGGCTATAGTATTGGGAGAAGACCTTCTCTTTTTCAGGTATCCCTCAATGCCGTTTTTCCTCCTCCGGTGAGGACACCGGTTTATTCTTCCCTCCGGGATCAGGTAACCCACAAACAGTCTGTTAAGACTAGCCAATTCTTGAAGGGTGGATCTCATGCCCAGCATGATGACGGCTCCGGTCTTGCCCTCAAGACCCCATTGGCAATAAGACCCCGGCGGGAGTCTTCGGGCTCCAAAGCATTTACGGGGTTTTAGGTTGTTCCTGGGGTTCACTCCTCACAGAACATACCTGAGCCATGCTCGGGGGTGGTATCCGCTTCGAGCGGTACCGATCCCCCGGCATCGGCACCGGTGTCGAGTGTCCCACTCTTTACCGAGGATTGTCAGCTGGTGTCCTCGGTACCTTCGGGGCCGATCGATACGACCCAGACTGGCTTTCCTGCATCCCAGCCATGCACGGGGTTGGTACCGGCTTCGAGCGGTATCGCTCCCCCGGCATCGGTGCCGGTGTCGAGTGCTCCACTCTTCACCAGGGGTTGTCGTCTGGTGTCCTCGGTACCTCCGGGGCCGATCGATCCGACCCAGACTGGTTCTCCTGCATCCCAGCCATGCGCGGGGCTGGTGCTGGCTTCGAGCGGTGCCGATCCCCCGGCATTGACACCGGTGTCGAGTGCTCCGCTCTTCACCAGGGATCGTCGTCTGGAGTCCTCGGTACCTTCGGGGCTGATCGATACGACCCAGTCTAGCTTTCCTGTGTCCCAGCCAACCGCGGGGCTGATACCGGCTTCAAGCGGCACCGATGCCCCGGCATCGGCATCGGTGTCGGGTGTTCCACTCTTCACCGGGGATCGTCATCTGGTATCCTGGGTACCTTCGGGGCCGATCGATGCGCCCCTGATGGACTTTCCTCTATCTACGCCATGCTTGGGGGGGGTACCGGCTTCGAGCGGTACCGATACCCCGACATCGGCGCCGGTGTCGAGTGTTCCTCTCTTCACCGGGCGTCGTCTTTGGACGTCCTCGGTGCCTTTGGTACTGATCGATACCATTCCGATTGACTTTCATGTAGCGGCATCGCTGATACCACCACCGACGCTCGTTTCGATGCCCAGTCTAGAATCGATATCCAGTCTAGATGACTTGGTTCCGACACGTTTCGGAACCGATCCATGTCGTTTCTGACTACGCAGTACCGAGGATAATCACCCAAGCTCTCTGGTTACCTCGGTACCGCTTCGGCAACCTCCGGTACCTGCTACGATGGCATTACCGTCTCCGATGCCGGTACCGGTATTGTGATGGCGCAGGCCAGAAAGAGCATAAGAGAGAGGAGAGAAATCCAGGGATTTTCCCAGTGAAAGACAGAGAAACCAGAAGTTCAGGGGTTAAAACTTCTGAATCTGAAAAAACCTCCACACAGAAAGCTGGTAGGCAAGGGACACGCCCTAGTTCCCTAGTAACCAAGCCCGTTCACGAGGGAGTGCAAGGGGTGGAGTCAGCAGGCAGTGAGAGAAATTGCAGGTATAAACACCGGAACTTTGAACAGAGAGAGGAGGAAGCCAGGGAGAGGCAAGAGGAAGCCAGGGAGAGGCAAGAGGAAGCCGGGGAGAAGCAAGAGGAAGCCAGGGAGAAGCCGGAGGAAGCAGGAGGTGCAGGAGTTCAGAGAGGAATCCCAAGCAGAAGGGAAGGAGCTTGTGGAAATATCTGGAGAGCCCAGCAGAGAGGTCCTCAAACTGCCCAGCCTAGAAGTGCCCGAGAGGGAGGTGCTCAGAGAGCAGAACGGAGGTACACTGCAGGGAAAGGCAACCTTAAGGGAAGGTGCTTTAGGAGACCAGTTTCCACTGATGCTGAATCCTCTACTGAAAGAGAAAGGAGAGACAGAAGTTCCAGTCCTGAAACCAGCCCTAAGGTAATTGGGTCAGAGAATTCCAGGAAGGGAAGAAACTCTGAGAACCCAAAGATATTACCAAAGAGAGGCACTCCAAGGGTGAAAGAAACCTTACCTGAGTTTCCAAGCAGAAAGGCAAAGCCAGCCAAGGGTTTTAAAGCTGGCCAGGGAGAGTTCACAGACCATGTGAGTAATCCACAATGTTTCCTAGAAGATTTTACAGAGATTGAGCCAACAGCTGCAAGGACAGCCAGGTGCTTATCTCCACAAAATAAGGTGAGCGTGGCTAAGACTTTTAACCATTCTAAGAGTAAGGAATTGTATGAGAGAAAAGGCATTACCCAGAAGAAGAGAGATACTGCCTTAAAGAAGGTTCTTAGATTGTTAGACCGTTTGCAGCCAGAGATAGCTGGTTTTAAACATGAGGCTGTTCTAACAGAGTCTGAACCTGAGAGCATGGATTTTGAAAGTGCTATAAACCAAGAGCTTAGTTCTGAGACAGAAATGGAATGTCTTCCTGTTTCATTATAGTGACTAGAGAAGTTTTTTAAAGCATTAAACTAGCAGCCGTGTTCAAAGGCTGAGCCGAGGGGCCTATGCAAATTAGGTTGGCCAGAAAGCCTGAGAAGCTTAACCCTTAATGTGAAAGGCTGCACACAAAGTATATTGAGTCTGCTAGAAGGGCAGATAAAGAAACCTGGTTTGAGAAAGAAAAAGAAAACCTTGTGCAGAGAAAGTTTGGCACTGCTGTTTTGCTGAAGAGACTGAAAATGTTTTAAAGCCATTTTTGGAAAGGAGGTTTTTATTTCCAACCTTATTTCAATGGTATGAAGAAATACTTTGTTTGAGTTCAGTAACAAGCTGCATTGGGAAGCTGTTTATTTTGTTACCTGTTTTTCTGGAAATTACCCGCCTTTGTGTTGAATATTTGGGACTGTGTGTAAAGGTTCCTTTTGGCCTTGTGGAGAATAAAATCCTGCGTGCCTATATTACTGCTTGGCTGAAGTTATTTTGCCCATATCACAACTACACCCATAGGCACTCATATAAATAAAAGACTCTCACCACTTCATATACCTAGGCAACCGCCTAGGGCCCACAAAGTCGTGACAGTATCGATGTCAATTCCTGCAGTTCCATCGGGGCCATCGATCCTTTCTATGCCTAGCTTGGAATCGATACCGGGAACCGACGATGCAGTACTAACTGCCTCGAGTCAGAACTGTCAGTATCGTTCTCCATCTAGCAGGATCCTTTTTATGCACCAGTCCAGTAGGTCTTCTGGTGTTCACGCTGCCTCAGCCTATTGTGATAAGGAAGCTTATCATAGCTCAGGAAGGGGCTATAGAAAAGGTGAAGTGTCTCTGAACAAGCAACCTGTCAGTGCTGGTAGAAATGAGAAATCAGAATTTTCCCATAAAAGACTACCAGTCCCAGAATGCACCAGGTTTCCAACAGCCATGAGAGGAGCTGAAGTGAGAAAACGTGTGTTCAATCAAAAGGGCTATGAGGTAATCCCCAAGCACTCATTGCAAAGGGCAGGGCTTGATTCAGCACAGCTGCGCTGTGCTAGGATAGAACACTCATCTCAAAGGGCAAGGCATGATTCAGCACAGCTGCGCTGTGTTAGGGAGGAGCACTCATCTAAGCAGAATAAGAGTAGAGTTTATTCTACAAATGACCATCTTCATGATCACCTTGGATATTCAGAGAAGGATCATCAGTTTCATCTGAAGGATCATCAGAAGCAGAAGCCAAACCGGACGGACAGAGAGGGAAAGAGACCCTTTGGAAGAAGGAAGAGAAAAGCCTTTGAGAGGTCTAGAAGAGTCCAAAGCAGTACGTATACTGGGAGGTATTCCAAGGGCCAGCATACACCATTGGACTGGGGAAAGCCAGAGGAATGGTGCTGCAGAGCTATGAATCACCAGAGGCTACCTGTGAGGGAGACGGCTGCACGTGGAAGGGACCCTAAGACCTGTGCCAGAAGGTATGTGAAGAGAGATCCAGTGTCCAGGGATCTGGATTGGAAGGCTGGACATAAGAACTGGACTACATACTGGCCAGGCTATATAGAGAGGAACTCTAGCAGCAATGGAAGCTCAGGTATGAACACTGATCTATGCCCTAGCTATAACCTTGAAAGACAGCAGGGAAACAAGTATTCTCCTGAAAATGCTCCATTGAGAGATTCATCTGTGCCAATCCATGATATTGAACCCATGCTTGTTGAACAAGGGGGAATAATAGCAGATGAGGATCCTGTTTATATGGACTGCTCTCTATCTAAACTCCGTTGGTAACTTTCTGTTATAAAGTACAGCAACCATCACAAAGAAATACAAATTTGTTCTTTAATCTACTCAGAAAAGCTCCTGAAGCAGGATTTGACCCACACAGTGGAAGGCAAGCCAGCTAAGGGGTTTCAGCTGGTAACTGCTAGCAATTAAGCCTTACCTAATTGCTTGTGAGCTAGGAGAGAATCACTTCTGTATCTATGTGGGAAATAATCAGAAGTTAACCTGAAAAGAACAGTTTGTTTCTTGCTTTGTGGCTTTTCATTTGTTGTTTCCTGATTTTGACTTTGTTTTTCCAAGTTAACACTGAAAGCAAGTTATATGATTTATGTGCTACCAAGCATATCTGTGTTGGGAGAAATAACCCCATAAATAAATATCTTATTGGCTTTACCCAAGAGCACAACTAAATTATTGTCAGCAGCTGTGTCTGGTGTGAATGAACTACATTGCCCACAATACCTTGCAAATCATATAGATATATGCACTTGACAAGACTGTGAAGATTTTCACCCAGGCAGCCGTCTGACACTACCCAGGAATAGTTCCTCTGGGAGATCCTTCTTTTCAGAAATTTCTCCTTGACATGGCAGCCTTCCTTGCCATCCCTATTCCTGGTCCTACTCTTGACCAAGATCCTGCAGTAAAGGAAACCATAATGCTTCCTTTACATCATTCTTTGCAGGACCTTCTTCTGCGGATTTGGGAATCACCTTTAAAGGTTCCTGCGCCTTCTACAGCCATGAATGTTCTGTATCAGGTGCTTCCCTCTCCGGGGTTTCAGAAACACCAACTTCTGCATCATTCCATTGTAGTGGAATCAGCAATGAGGAAGGTCAGAAGCAAGAAGAAGCATTCTTCTTACCCACCAGGTCATGCATCTAAAGCACTTGATGCCTTTGGGCGTCAAACCTTCCAAACTTCTATGTTGGCTTCAAGAATTATTTCATATATTTTTTATATGAGTCTCACACTTCAGGAGGTCACAGAGACGTTATCTCTTTTGTCTCCTTTTTTGTCAGAACCTAAGGCCTCTGACTATTCCTTGCTTCTTAATCATAGCAGGAATATCTCTTGGTTCCTTTCTCGTGCTTCTCTAGACTCTTTTGAGTCTGTTAGCTGATCCTCTGCTATTGCCATTGGAGCACGTCGTACTGCGTGGCTGCAGGCTTCAGACTTGAGCAGATGGGCAAAACATACACTGGGTAATTCTCCTTGTACTGGAGACAATCTTTTCAATAGAGAAGCTTTACGTCAGGTTGCTCATTGCTCCACTGACTTTCCTAGTTCTGGAAACCATCCTAAGCCTTCTTTTTCCCCAGGACGTAGGAAATGTACTACCACACCTTCTTTCCCGAAGAAGAGAAAGTTTCATCCTTCTTCTGCCCATCCTCCCGGTGTACCCAAGCAAGGGACATCTCATCCTAGTCTGAAGTCTCCAGACTCTACCCAGTCTGCTCATAACCAGCAACCATAGGTTCCTGTGTATTGCAATCTACAGTTAACTTCCCCTTAGCAGAAGTTTATTCTTCAAACTCTACACTGGTTCCTTTTCCAGTATGCTATGCTCTCGGATACTTTTGTCCATGGGTTACAGAATTCTCCCATTCTTACTACCACGAAGGGAGGTCACAACTATCCCATGATAGTTTCTGTCCCCATATGGACATCTTTTCCTTCAGCTGCCTTACCCTATGGTAAGTCACTGTCCAACCCCCTCTCTTCCAGGGTTTCCCCTGCTTGAGTTGGTGTCATACTGAAACACTTTTTTTCTTCCAGTGTAGACTGTTTGTTTTTCCTTCACTGCGTGCTCTGAACAACTCATCGGACAGGGACGGAGATTCTCTCCGCTGCCTTTGTCTGTTTTCTCTCTGTTTTCTACAGGAGGATCCCCTCTGTTGTTTTGTTCAGTTGCTGTATATGCAGGAGTTCCAGTGATTACTTTAATGCTCATTGCAAGCTGCTTGCAACTATCTTGCATAATACTATTCACTGCAGCTTATCCTCTTCTAGCCATATCCTTTCCTCGGATGTGGCAACACGCCTGACTTCTGTCAGTTTTATCTGATAATCCTCCTGCACAATGCTCTCTGCAACCTTCAGAGAAGCTTCTACTCTGGGCCCTTACTACAGAGCATTGAACTTTGTCTCTGAGGGTCTTTCATATACAGCAGACAAGCTTTTCTGCGTGAATGTCCACGGAGTTCCCAATCTGACCGGAATATGCTCCTGTTCCTTACAGCTTGGCATTATGTTTTCTACTCCACTTGGACAACGCATACTCTTTCATCGTACATGATACCCCTGAACCCCCTGGCTGGGTCACTCTGGTATCTTCGTCTATGCGTTCTTCTTGTCCTTTGGACGTATCAGAGTCCTAAAGTACTGCTGACGTACTCTTGCCAGACTGCTGTTATCTTCTGTTTTTCACGCAACCATACTGGTTCTTGCACTGACCTACATTCCTGCTCCACAGAAATCGATTCTCTATATTTCTTCAGGTGGGTTTCACCCCCTATTATTGGATGAATTTTTTCCCATCACATTCCCCATGTGAATGGTTTTTTCTGTGGCTCGGTTGCAGGCATGTATTCTGAAATATTATTTTTATGTATGTGGGCATGCATGTTTTTGTACCCTGGGTGGGCATCAGCCATCCCACCTCTATCTATACATATATCTATCTACATGTCTATATGTAGATATATATATAAAACTACTTGTCTAGATACATATATTCTCAGAGGTATAGATATGTATGTCTTCCAGATATATATATAGGCATACGCATATTGGGAGATGTCCATAGCACCCTATGTCTACCTATCTCCCTGACTGTTGGTGCTTAGGTTTTTATTTTCTTATGGGGTCCGGACAGTCCACTTGCCTATTATCATACGGCTCAGTGACTGGGACTGGTTATACTAACCATTACTGCTGTGACGTCAACAGCTTCTATTTTTGTTATACATCTCCCTATCTGTGCAGTCTCCAACTTCAATGTCTTCCTATCGCTTAACAGCTAGGAAGGACAGTGTACATCTTCAGTGTTCCTGAGTACACTTCTGTTCTCCTTGGGAATAGGGGCTTTTTTACATACCCTCTCTTCCCTTCCGGACTGGGCTAATTTTCCAGATCGGTCAGTCTTCTTCTTTTAGTCCTCAATGTTTATGACTCTGTACCTAAATGAGTTCTCAGCTTTTCCCATAAAGCTTTTCATTGGAGACCTGCCGATCTTCTCCTGCCCCGGTTGACACCTGGGTCACCTGCCCATTCCAGATTGGAACTTCCTTCTCACTGCTGTGGAGTCACCTTGAAGATTCCGCTACTGCATCTACAGTCTACTTCCTACAATCCAGTAGGTAAGCTCTATATTGTGCTAGTTCATTAAATATTTTGATGATACTTGATATACCTTCTAAAGACTTTTTCCCCTGTAGTCTTTAGATTCGCTGTTCCTCTACAGCTCTGCTCTATTCAACTCCTACCCTCCATCCCCCAGGGGATGCCGGAGATCCAGGTTTGGGAAATGCCGTCCTGTCCCAGGGATATGCATTTTATGGGATCTCCCCTGGCACCCACCCATGTGAAGACTCATTCCTGCTTGTTCCTGGAGATAGCACAGTTACTTACCTGTAACAGGTGATCTCCGGAACAGCAGGAATTAGTCTTCACAACCCACCCACCTCCCCTAGGAGTTGTATCTATCTATTTCCTTTCCTCTTTCTCTCCTTCTGTCTCAGCTATGAAACTCAACTGGGGAGAGGCAGTGGGAAAGGCGGGAAGTCACTGCGCAGGCGCGAGGGATGCTCCCAAAGGCTTTCTGATTGGATGCTGGGGAGCATTTCCGTGCGGGCTCCGTCGGCGCCGACGTACCCATATGTGAAGACTAATTCCTGCTGTTCCGGAGATCACCTGTTACAGGTAAGTAACTGTGCTTTAGGTTCAAGAGCAGAGCCCTAACTTGTAGTTGGAGAGAGGGACAGGCTGGAAGTGTGCCTTTGTGTATTCTATAGTGAAAGTTGCCCAAATGCCTGTGGTTTCACAGGGATAGGTTTAGGAAACCTTAGGATATAAAAAAGTATATAACAGTTAACTGTCAACCAAGAAGTGCCTGTGCTACGGTCTATGGCCACCAGAGGGCAGCTGGTACACTCAATAGTGCCTTTCTGTGACCGTGTGTATGCAGCCATATCAGATTGATCATTTTTTGCAAGTCAGGGAAGAAATAACCACAGGGCCACCTCATGGGCTCTCAGGGGTTAATGACTAAACAAGCAACTAATGTTCTGCAAATCAAGATTATATGACCAAGATTTTAAGCTCTTAACTTCTGTATCGTTTGTTGGGCTCTGGTGCCCTAAAGGCCACTGGATGGCAGCGCTGCTCATGAATCACACATAGTATTCAGTGCCCACATCCCTGGGTGGGGGGGGGGTGGTAAAATACAAAATCGTATTACTCATCAGGTTCACACAAGCAGCAACCTCTAAGTCCTCCATTAGCAAGGTTGTCGGTGTATCCCACTGCTATTTCTCTGACTGCAGGAAGGCCAGGGAGGTGTGCCTGTGTGTTTCATAGCTCCACTTAGCATGCCCTTCCCAGGAAATTCTCATCTATTTCTAGAGCAGGATTTCATTTCATTTCATTTCTCTGGTTATGGTTAATGCACAGCGTTAAGAGGCTGTGTTCGAAGGCTTGGGTCCCACGGACCTCGGTGGGATTTCAAAAAGAAAAAAAGAAACTCTCTTTAGTGACAGATAGCTTTGTTAATATTTTAGCTAACACTGTTGATTTATTCGGTGGCCTTTTGCGTCCTGAACCCCAAGGTCGGGACACTGTTTGCTTCCAGGGGTTCTACTCTCTATTTCGCTCTTCAGCTCCCTGGCAGACGCAGCAGGCTGGCAGGGGGTGCGCAACGCGTCCTGCAATGCTGAATCCCTCAGGATAAGGGGGGAAAAAAAGCTGGGTGCAGTGGGAGCTGGTAGCTTCTTGCAAAGCTATAGGAGCAGTTCAGGTAATTTTAGCTGATCTGCTTTGATTTCATTGGAGTTGGCGGAAACTTGGTTTTTGGAGTCCTATACTTTAAAAAAGAAAAAAAAAAAAAACCCCCAAAAGGGCATAGCTATGTTGATTTACAAGAATCTCCTTCCGCTATCCATAGAAGGTCCTATAAAGTGTTAGTCGGTTTATATGGCAGGGTAATATTTTGGCTTAGCTGCTGTGATATAGCGCTATGATGCGCTGTAAACATATTCAAGTCAAAAGGAATTATGGTGATAATTCTCTTGGACAGTTGTAACAGGTGCTTGGGTGAGCGCCATGGCCAGTCCACAGATGTGGAATGCTCTGCCATAAGCATTATGTCATGAGAGGGGTTTTATAGTTGTGTGGTTTCTTAATGGAAAATATTCCCGTTTAGTTTGGCTTTGTCCAAATTATAAGATTTTATGGTAGATTTGTAATATCTTAATTTTGGCTATATGTGGTTTAATTTTACATATGGAAAAGGCAGCTCAGCGGAGAGAGGTTGCAAAATAGAACTCTGGCCTTTGAAGCTATTTAAGCTCTCATTCCATTTATCAGAGGTTTTCCAGTACGGAGAGTATCTGCTAGTGTTCAGTGAATGCCTTAATGGGGGCCAGAAGCACGCAGCCAGGCTAGTTCTCTAGCAGCAGCTCAGATTCTAGTAGGCATACATCATATGCTGGGCTTACAAGATGGCGTCCACACTGATCGGCATCAGCCAAGATGGCTGCCGGTTTAGATTGTGAATGTGGAGGCAGCCTGGATGAGGGACCTTGCGTTCTCTGGAAAATGCCCTGCATACACTGAATCATTTAAATTCGATCAGCTACTGGCAGGACACAATGTACTCTCGCATGCTTTTTTGCTTCAGTGGTCTAAAAGTGGAGTCTGTACCAGGTGGTATAATGGGAACTTGTCTGCAGTTTCTCGGCTTCTTCATTGCTGACTCAATTGCCACTGCAGAATGAGAAAGCTGTATTTCCTAACACTAGGTGCTAGTTGAACTTAAAATATAAAGTCCATCTTTGTGCAGTCAGACGGAATGGGACGTTACTCTAGCAGGAAGGCTGTGGATTAGTATGCCTGTGATTGGGAGTTCTTTCTACTTCATATTGTTGGCATGGAAAGAGCTTCTCCTAACATATGCTGAAGGAATTTTTGGTTAAGAGATGTCTTTGTGAAAAAAAAAAAAGTATTCAGCTGTCCTGAATTCGCCTGTTCTTGATTGACATTTTGAGGCTAAGCTGGGGCAGGCCTGGGTACTACGTGGGTGGGTGCACACCTTGCACTACCAGGGGGTGTAGCTCACTGGATGGAAGAGAGCCCTAGCAATCTTCTTTAGCGCAAGTAGATGGTTCACTGAAGCGATCATTGGGGGCAATGCTCTGTCCTTACAAGCTCCCATTTGTGGAGCCTGGGAGGGCGAGAGCATGCTTCAGGTGGTCGCAATGTTTACGGCAGGCTACTTGCCTGGAACAGGAAAGGATCAGGGAGTTGAATCGACTAGAGCCTGATTTGCTTTATGTGGCAAATGTGCATTATGGTTTAATTTGAGCGCTAGCTAATATTATTGGCTTCCTTGGGGTTCACCTGGAGGTCTCTCTGGTGGAGGAATGGGGCGGCTGATGGTTCGTCCAAGTCGAGGCTCAGTAAGCTCCCAGTTAAAAGTCTTTGTCTTGTCCTTTCCCCGTGGGCTCTCATAGGGCAAGTAGTTAACGTATCGAGGCTTTCGGGGAAAGGTACTCTTGGTAGCGCCCGGATGGACGAGACGGCCGTACTAGGCTGATCTCATTCGCCTACTCGACGGGCATTTCCTAGACGTTGCTGGTAGCGGACATTCTGCTCCGGCTAGGTCCGCGGCGAATGTCTCAGGTGGATCGGTGCCCGCCTACGGTTTGGCCTTTGAATGGGCGGGGCTGAAGAAGAAGGGTTATTCTGCGGCAGTCTTCGCCACCTTGTTGAGAGCAAGGAGGCAGGCTGCGTCTGGTACATAGGTCCGTGCTTAGCGCCTTTTTGAAGGCTGCTGTTCACGGCGGCAAGTCCGGGCGATAAAGGTGTCTGTATCCTTGGTCTGAGTTCTCTGCAGGACAATGTCTGAAGGAACTAGCGGCCAGTTCCGTAGAGGGTCCAGCTGGCGACTGTTTCCGGCTGTACAGGTTCTGTGGAGGGAATAGCGCTAGGTGTTCGGATCGATGTGTGGCGTTTCCTTAAGTTGAGACCCGACTGCGCTCCTCAAGGAGAGTTCGGGTGCCGCCGTGGGATACCGATTGGGCCTTAGAGGCATTAACTAAAGAGCCCTTTGATTCTTTACTCCAGGCGTCGGTAAAGGATTTGCTGTTATAGACAGTGGCTTTGATAGCTCTTTGTTCGGCGCGACGAGTTTCGGAGTTTCAGGCGTTGTCATGTAATGAGCCGTTTTCACCCTTTCTGGATAAAGGGTGGTGTTTGCGACCAGTCCCGTCGTCCTTCCAAAAGGTGGTATCTGATTTTTCTCCTGAGCCTATTGGTTTCTCTTCCAGTTCTCGTTTTTTCTGGAAGGGGAGGTTTTTATTCGTAGCTTACGCCGATAGGAAACATAAAATGCAGGGTGCGGCGTTCGTTTCTTTGTTTTTGTGTGTTGGTTGGAGGTCCCCGCGAAGGGGAAGCAGCAGTGAAGGCAGCCTTCTGGTGCGAGGTTGTACGATTCCGGGGGGCTTTCTGACTCTTGCTACCAGGGCGCAAGCAGCTTCATGGGTGGTTCACTGTGTCATTCCACCAGGGGGGATTGGTAGAGCACCTTCCAGGTCGTCTCTTCATTCCCTCAGTAACCACTGCTGCCTAAATGTTCTGGCAGTAAAGGATGCCTATTCCGGGTCAACGGTGTGGTGAGTTGGCTGGATAGGTCCCTCCTAATGATTACTGCTCTGTTACATCCCAGAGGTGGAGGACTAAACTGGAGGAACGATAAGGAAATAGAAATTACACTTACCTGGTAATTGTTGTTCCTTGAGTGACGACAGTTTAGTCCTCATTCCTGCCCAGGGGTGTGATTTCTTCAGAGTTTATTTTCAGGCGGAGTGGAGCATCAATCTCAAGGAGTAGACAGATCCTTTCAGATTCTAGATCGCAGTGAGTATCCCTCTCTGTTGTTTGTTCCTTCTCTCTTATTTAAACGAGGGGATGGTATAGGAAACGTGTTTGCATAGGGGGGACGTGAATGTAAAGTTAAAAAAAAAAAAGACTGATAAGGTTAAAAAGGTTCCTCAAGTTGAGGAATGGAGAGTTATTTAAAGCTATGGTATAGTTACTTATTTGTTGTTCCTTTGAGTTTGCTTTGTCAATAGTACACTGGAGGCTGATGGGAGATACCAGCAGGCTATATCCAGTGATGTCATGACTTTGACATATCCAGTCTCCAAGCTGCAGGAGGAGGTGCACAACCCAGAGGTGGAGGACTAAACTGTCGTCACTCAAGGAACGACAATTACCAGGTAAGTGTAATTTCTATTTCTCAGCAAAACTGACAGCCTTCTGGTGCCAGCGGCCATGTTCCTGGGGGAATCATCCAAGTGCAGGAAAAGCAGTGGCAAGAGTAAAAATAAGCGAAAACAGGCTGGGAGGATTCCCGCTAAGCCTCAGAACGTAGCTGCCTTGCTGGAGCCTTTTTTCTCCCTGGAGTTTATACTCTCTCTTCATAAGGCTTACTGCCTCAAGCAACAACAGGCTGGGGAGATGGCCTGTGCAAATGAGGGATCAGCTCTGGGGAAGGGAGATACCCTGCAGGAGGAGTCCTTTGAGGGCCCTCCAGAAAAAGAAGTAAGGGAGAGACTGACACCTGGCTGGGTCAGAACTCTCCATAGTCTTGGACATTGGAGGATCTAGGGGAAGGAAACTCAGACCTCTGGGGGAGAGCTGATGGTCTGGGAGCTGTAGGAGGGAGAGATTCCGGCAGGAGAAGACCCAAATATGTTCCGGGTGTTTTATAGGGAAGAGCTGGGGGCTCTAATCACCCATTCTATGGCAGCATTGAACATTGTCCCTCCTCTGGCGCAGGTGGACAAGCCCCTGGAGGACCTCCTGTTGCAAGGGTTCAAAGGGGAGCAGGCATGTTTTCCATTACACCAGGTCATTAAAAAGATGATTGAGGCAATGGGAATTCCCTGAGGCTACCGTGTGGGGCAGTAGGGTGATGGGTCACCAATATCCCCTTCCCCAGGAGGACCGTGAGCTTTTGCAAATGCCAAAAGTGGATACTCTCGTATCAGCAGTGACCAAGAAGACCACCATCCCCGTGGAAGGTGGGACTATGCTGAAAGACCTTCAGGATCACAAATTGGAGTCCCTGTTCAAGCAGGCTTTTGACTTGAGTGCCCTCGACACATAAGCCTCCATGTGTGGGGCTTATGTGTCGAGGGCATCTGTTCTCTGGCTGCAGAGTTGGAATCCAAAGGACCCCGGGGTCCAGGCATCTCCAGAAGGCTGTCTGCTCGAGTCCGCCACAACGTACATGGCGGACACTTTTTAAGATCTGATCCACGGGGCATCTAAGACCATGGCTTCTATTGTGGCAGCCAGACATTTCCTCTGGTTGAGGAATTGGTCGGTGGACTTGTCCTCCAAATCCAGACTTGGTAAGCTTCCCTACAAGGGTAAGCTCCTGTTCGGGGAAACCTTGGAGAAGATAGTGAAGGATTTGGGGAATTCTAAGGGAGGCCGCTTACCAGAGGATAAGCCTAGGGAGGCAAAGCAGGGCATGGTCCAGAGGAGTCACCCCAAAGACTTCCACAGGTTCAGGGGCCCTCGGTTCACTCTGTATCAGCGTGGGGGGGGGGGGCATTTTGGGGTAAAAGGGCAGCCCTTTTGAGGCTCCTGGTAGATCGGTAGGGGATATTTTTTGACTGCTATGGCTCCAAGTAAAAAGCCCCAGTAAAGCCAGGGGAGTTCAGGTGTTGGAAATAAGCGGTCGACTGCAACAGTTTTTCCCCGCCTGGGCTCGCATTACGACCGACCAGTGGGTGTTGAAGATTATTCGGGGGGGAGTTATGCACTGGAGTTTGCATGGCCACTCATGGAGGCCTTCATTCTCTCCCCCTGCAAGGCAGTGGGAAAAGAGAGAGCGGTACAGGACATCTTGCAGCAGTTGTTGCAACTGCAGGTGTTAGTTCCGATCCCTCCAGACTAGTACGGTGCCAATCGGTACACTATCTATTTTGTAGTGCCAGAAAAAGAGGACATGTTCCATCCCATTTTAGATCTCAAGCATGTGTATCAAGCTTTGCGCATTCTGCACTTCCACATGGAAACCTTGTGGTCCATTATCTTGGCGGTAAGGCCGGGTGACATTCTGGCTATTTTGGATCTCAAGGAGGCCTACTTTACATATCCCCATTTGGCCAGATCAACGGTTTCTGCAGTTCGCCCTGCCCATGGGACATTTTCAGTTCAGGGCCCTTCCATTTGGCCTTGCTACTGCACCGTGGACCTTCATCAAGGTTGTGCTAGTGGTGGCAGCAGTGTTGCGCAATGAAGGTATTCTGGTGCACCCTTATCTTGATGATTGGCACATTCGAGCGAAGTCAGAGCTGGAGAACAAGTTCATTACGAGGACCAGATGCTCTCCCTTGGAACATTGTTGCCTTACTCCAGCAGGGAGATTGGTTATGCTTCTTGGATCTGAAGGATGCTTATACTCACATCCTTATTCATTCCATCTCCAGGCAGTACCTGCAGTTCATGGTGGGGGGGGGGGGGGAGCACTATCAATACAGGGTGTGCCTTTCGGCTTGGCCTCCATCCCAAGGGTCTTCACAAAATTCCTGGCAGTCATAGCTACCTTCCTCCGCCTCCCCTTGTCTTCCCCTCTCTAGACGACTGGCTCATAAAAGGAGGCAGGCCTCAGAGGTGCAGCAGGCCGTTGCACACACCATCCAGGTCCTGCAACACTTGGGATTTGTGATAAACTACCCCAAGTCCCACCTCCTCCTGACAGTGTCTGGGGTTCATAGGGGCAAGACTGGACACCCTCCAGGCAAAGGCCTTCCTGCCTGGAGACTGAGCCAGTCGTCTCAGGGCCCTGGCCCTGGACGTACAGCATCGCTCCTCAGTGCCCTCCCGGCAGTTCCTGTGCCTACTCGGGCATATGGCCTCCACAGTCTACCTCATCGCAGACGCCCGCCTCCACATGAGGGCCACGCAGTGGTTCCTTTCGGGGCCAGTGGACTCAGGGCACGGGACGTTTCCGTGACAAAGTCTCAGTGACCCTCCAGTTGGCGGTCTTCCTGACCTGGTGGCAGACTCCCCAAAACATCGAGGCGGGGATGCCTTTTCAAGCCCCGAGCCCCTTAAGGGTCCTCACCACGGATGTCTCCTTGCTCGGCTGGGAAGCCCACAGCGAGGAATTCTGCACCCAGGACAGCTGGTCACAGGACGAGAGCAACCATCAGATCAACCTCCTGGAGCTATGGGCCGTATACTTAGCCCTCTGAGCCTTTTGTCACTACCTGTGGCACCAACCGGTGTTGGTACAGACAGAAAACCAGGTGGCAATGTTCTATGTGAACAAACAGGAGGGCATGGGGTCTCGTGCCCTATGCCGAGAGGCAGTGGTCCTCTGCTCCTATGCACTCCGGCAGGATATACTCCTGCGGGCGGTGTACCTGCCAGGCCAGAACAGCTCGCTGGTTGACAGATTGAGCAGGGTCCTCCAGCCACACGAGTGGCAGCTGGACCTCAATGTGGCATACTGGCTCTTTCAGCTCTGGGGGGAACCCGAAATAGACCTGTTTGCCAGTCCGGACAACTACCATTTTCCCCACTTCTGCTCCCAGCAGGCCCACCCCTCCATGTAGTGGCAGATGTGTTCCTCATCCTGTGATTGAGATGCCTCATGTACACCTTCCCGTCCACTCTACTAATTGTCAAGACATTGTTCAGGACCTTCCGTGACAAAGCATCATTCATCTTGATAGCCCCTCGATGGCCCAGACAGCCATGGTTCCCGCTATTCCTCCAGCTATCGGTGGAGACTCCCATCCTGTTGGGGAGCTCTTCAAAGCTCCTGTCCCAGGAGGGGGGCTTTCTTCTGCATCCCAGCGTGGGGTCCATGGCACTGACAGTGTGGCTGCTGAAAGGGTGAACCTAGCCCTTTCAACCTCTTGGGTGAAGTGGAGGAGATCCTGCTGGCCTCTCATAAGTCTTCCACTAGGAAAGTGTACACCCTTAAATGGCATAGATTTTCAATTTGGTGTGCAGAGCACGGGACCGACCCATTCGGCCCGGTGGGACTGGTGCTACAGTACCTTCTCCACCTCTCGCAATGCAGGCTTAAATCGAACTCCATCAGGGTGCACCTCAGTGCCTTGGCGGTGCACCACCACCCGGTGGATGGCAAACCCCTCTTGGTCCAGCCGTTGGTGACCCGCTTCCTACGGGGTCTGCTCTTATCAAAGCCCCTGGTTCGCCCTCCGGCGACTGAGTGGGACCTCAATGTGGTATTGGGGCAGCTCACTTGCCCATCCTTTGAGCCTCGGGCTACCTGCCACCTGCACTACCTGTCATGGAAGGTGGCGTTCCTGATTGCGCTCATCTCCACTTGCAGGGTTAGCGAGCTTCAGGCCTTAGTGACGGAGGCACCATATACCAGGTTCTACAAGAACAGGATGGTGCTCTGCACACACCCTAAATTTCTCGAAGGTGGTATTGTCCTTTCATCTCAATCAGGAGATACTACTTCTTACCTTCTTCCTGAGACCTCACTCCAGTAGGAGGGAGACGGTCCTCTACACCCTGGACTGTAAGAGGGCCTTGTCCTTCTACATCCAGCATATTCAGGGCCACTGCAAAGCTGCTCAGCTTTTCGTCTTGTATGACCCCAGTAGACTGAGGGAGGCAGTGACCAAACATACACTGTCCACCTGGGTGGCGAACTTTATCGTCCTTGCCTATAAGCAGGTGGGACTCCCACTGGAGTCAGTCCTCACAACCCTTCCTCCCTCCCCTTGGAGTTGCTCCTTTACCATCTTTTATTTACTTTTGCCATCTCTTAGCTTTGTCATCTGACTGAGCAAGATGGCATCCTTGGGCGGGAAGGGGACCACGCATGCGTGGTAGCATCTCCCAAAGGCTTTCTTTGAAAGCTGGGGGGATGCTTCCACAATGGCTCAGTTGGTGCCGATGTCACCCATATGTGAGGACTGATTCCTGCTGTCCCTGGAGAACACCTATTACAGATGAGTAACTATGCTTTTTTCTACAGCTCGGCCTAGAGAAGGGCTTGGCTCTTGGGACCTTGAAAGTACAGGTCGCAGCTCTCTCTTGATAGGTGCAAGGTCGTTCTTTGGGGATTCACCCAGATGTCATGTGCTTCCTATGGGCGGTATGGCTGGTTCGGCCTCCTTGGAGGACTGTGGTTCCTCCCTGGGACCTCAACCTAGTGCTGTCTGGGTTGACTTGGGGCACTTTTTGAGCCTCTGGCTAGGGTGTCCTTGAAGGATCTGACCTTGAAGATAGTATGTTTAGTGGCACTATGCTTGCCATGGCGAATTTCAGAGCTTCAGGCTCTATCTTGCAGGGAACCTTTTTTGTTCATGACCAAGGAAAAGGTGGTGTTACGGCTGTTCCACTCATTTCTCCCAAAAGTGGTCTCTCATTTTCATCTGAATCAGACTTTATCCTTGCCAGCATTTCCTGCTTTAGATGGCTCGGAAGAGGACAGGCAATTGCATCTGTTGGATGTGCGGAGAGTGCTCAGAAGATACCTGAAATTGACGGAGCCCTTTCTCGGTTCGGATCGGTTATTCGTGTTGTTTGGAGGACCCCGTAAAGGGCAGGTGAGTGAATAGTTTGGATTTTTCAGAGTGTGACAAGTGGGTTTTTAGATGCTGCTTGGTCAGTAGTAGACTGGAGTACAGAGCGAAAGGGGGAGCTTTTAAGCTGGACTGCCAGAAGTCTGACATGCTCAGTTCTCAGCTACTGAAAGACTGAGACAACCCTTGTGTACCTGGACTGGCCTGGAGAGAACTCAAGGAAAGACAATTAGCAGGTTAGGTCTAATTTCTCCATATATATCATGGCCAAGTTTTTTGGGTCCTGCCATAATGGGTACATATTAAGGCAGAATTCTCTGCATAAGTACATTCTTAGTGGAGAACCTCTGGAAAGAGTTTTCATGGGTAGATGTGACAGAGGTGGAGCCCTTATGCAGAGCAGATGAGGCTCCATTTTCTGTGGTGGTCCCTATGCTTCCTGTTATGGGTTGCTATATACAGTACTTTTGTGAGCTGTCATGACAGTTAAGTGTTTCCTATGTAGAGTCCTGATTCTTCTAAGAGCGACGTCCATCTGAACAGCCAGTGTCATGCTTTCAGCAATTAAGGGGAAGATAGCTCTTTTTCATTTATTATGCATGTTAGCTTTCCATTGCTGCAGATTGTCACTTTGTAGTGTTCTAATGCATAGTATTTAATTCTCTGCTATGATATATGAGATTTTTCTAATTTTTTTGTATATGGTGTTTCCTCCATTATTTTCTCTGTATGAGGGGGCATTTCAGAGCATATTTCATAGTAGTGTGGGAACTGAAGTGTAGGCAAACATTTTTAACTACTTGTTCTTAACTGGCAATATCATGCAAGAAAGGGATAATAAGGTGAATGTGTAAGGGAACCCTTATTTTCCCTTACTGATGCCCGTCTCCACTGGGAAACAGAGGGCCCCATATTATCTTGGTCACCTTCCTCGGAACCATTTCAAGTCTTATGTCCTTAGCAAGATATGGTCTCCAAAACTGAACACAATACTCCAAGTGAGGCCTCACCATTGACTTGGGAACAAAAGAACAGATACCAAGACTGGCAGAATATTCAGGTTTAAACAAACCCCTTTTATTGACCCCTACGCGTTTAGGCCATAGGCCTTCCTCAGGGGGATATCAAATGAGGGAGCAAACCCCGAGAGAACTAATACAAAATTAAAAACAAAATTACAGATAAAATGAAGACACCGTCAAAAGACAAATCATTAAATAATTTAAAAAAAGAGAAATAAGACTAAATATAAACATGCAAATTGTTATACATCAATAAAATCAATCTAACAACAGATCTAATTGTGCAATAAAACCACCAATAATGTTTTAATGCACATACATATATATGTTTTTATCTTATCTACTAACCCTATTGTATGTGAGATGAGGAGGATACAATATGACAGGTAAATCATATGTCTAAAAGAATCGTGTGAATAAGAAATATGATAAATAATAATAAAATTCATAAAAACATTACAATATAAAAATATTTATTTATTTAACAGATTTTATATACCGTCTTTCTACAAATCAAGACGGTTTACATAAAACAATGTGGCAGTATGTTTCAACTGTTTACATGGAACCAAGTAACAAAGAAATATAGGAAAAAAAATAATATAAGGAAAACAAAGTGAACAATTACATGCTCAGTGAACAACTATTTACAATGGTATATCCTGGGTTATCATACGATCGCATGTTAAGGTTAGAGAGTGGTAGACAGTAGCGAGGAAGTGGAGGTAAGGGGTTATTTTCTAAGGAGGTAGGGAAAAATGTTCAAGGAAAAGAAGAGTTTTTAACTTCTTTCTGAACTCAGAGTGGGTATGACAGTTCCGCAGTTCGTGAGGAAGGGTATTCCATAAGGATGGGGCATAGAGGGAGAAGGCCCTGTTACAGGTGGATTGTTTGCTATGTCTTTTGGTTGTTGGGATAGTCAGGAGGTTTTTGGTAGTAGAGCGGTGTGTTCTAGTGTTAATGGGGAAGGGAAGAAGTGGGGAGAGGCATGGGGCAGACTCATTAGAGATAATTTTATGTGTAAGGGTAACCACTTTGAATTTGATTCTGTATTGAATGGGGAGCCAGTGGAGATCATATAGGACTGGTGTAATGTGAGCTCGTCTGGGTTTGTTGGTTATAAGCCGTGTAATCGTGTTCTGTGCTAATTGGAGTGGTTGTATGGTGTTCTTGGGAAGGCCATGATAGATGAGATTACAGTAATCAAGAGAAGGGATTGTAAGGGTCTGACAGACAGAACGAAAAGAGTCGTGGCTTAGGAGGGGTTTTAGGTTCCGTAGAGTACTTAGCTTTGTATATATTGTATTGGTAGTTTTCTTTATTTGTTCAGTGAAGGAGAGGTTTTGATCAAGGATAATGCCAAGATATTTCACTTGGTTTTTTATAGCAAGGGAGAAATCGCCAATAGTAATGGTTGGAGGTGGCGTGTATGAAGTATTGGAAAACACCTGGAGAACCTCAGTCTTGGATTGATTAATCAGTAGGTTGTGCTGCGATAGCCAAGATTTTAGGCTGGTTAGGCATTCACTTGGTTTGGTGAAGTCAGGGTTAGAGAGGTTAAATGGGGTGAAGCACATCATGTCGTCCGCATATATTTGGTACTGGATGCCATAGCTTTGGAAGATCTTGCAGACAGGTTGAATGAAGATGTTGAATAGGAGAGCAGATAGGTTAGATCCTTGGGGGACCCCTTGTTTAAGGGTAAATGGGAGGGAGGTGTCGTTTCCAATACAAAAATATGTGTCACCAATACCTTTTTGTAAAAACTTACTTGCAAATAAGACATAAATCACTGAAATAAATAATTAAAAATCAATTGTCAATCACTTAATAACTAAAATGATAAAACATATGTAAAAGACACTTATATCACAGATGTGTTGTATCATGAACAATCAACATAGAAATATCTATAAAAACATAAATTGTATAAAAGGGCTTAAAAATTAAAAACCTGTATCTGAAATGTTAAAAAAGGAAAATCCTGAAGATCGCTCTACTTAAGGATAAATATAGAGGAAGCAAGACAAAGAAGGGGCAGAGGCAGAGAGGCAAAGGTAGAGGTCAATATCACCAATACCAATCAGAACACTAGAAGGAAATTGTAACTTTTCTAGATATAATCTTACCCCCTTGGAAGTCTCTGTTTTAAACAAAGGACTTTCCTTTGTTCCCACGAAAAAACATGACCCTTTTACCACACAAGTTGAGTTGTTTAAATTTTTTCGTAAACTTCAAATAAAATAATTTTTTGATAACCACATGACAGGACCGCATGATGTTTCCATGATTATTAGACCTTCTACTTGGATTCCTCCCAGAACAAATAATGCCATGATAGAGGCCTTTCAGAAGGTAGAATCATGAAATACAAAGATTATATAATGAGAAAAAAACCACACACTTATTTTAATTTACGTCGGGAGGAAAAAACAGCATTGATGCAACTTAAAAATAATTATGAAATTATTATCAAACCAGCAGACAAAGGAGGAGCAATTGTAATTCAAGATAGGGATTCCTATATACAAGAGATTTTACGGCAAATAAAATACACTACTTATTATGTACGATTAAGAGATAATCCAACTTTAGTCCTTAAAAGTAAGGTTGATACACTAATTTATGTAGGTCTGGAAGCAGGATACCTTACACCAAAAGAGGTTGATTTTTTTTAGCAGTAAATCATCCTGTGATGCCAACAATCTATGTTTTACCAAAAATACACAAATCCTTAGAGAATCCACTGTGAAGACCCATAATATCAGCAATTGGCTCCTTATTTGAGCCTAATTCAAAAATTTTGGATGTCTTCCTCCATCCCTTTGTAGAACTTACCCCTTCATATATTCGGGGCTCATCTCAAATGATACAATTTTTAAAAACTTACCAAGGAACTCATGTTGGGATTTTATTGGTTACTCTAGATATAAAATCGCTATATACCAATATACCTCAAGAGGCAGCCCTAACAGTTTTAGAAAGTATTCTCATCACAAGATCTAGACTTGTAAGGGCACCCACCTGTTTTTTTAATGCAGTTAGCAACTTTGGTACTATGTAACAACTTTTTTTGTTTTCAAGATCTCTATTACCATCAAGTTAGGGGTGTTGCCATGGGGTCCTCCATCCAAAGCTCAAAACAATACACTCCAAATATATCACAACTACTGTAGTAAATGATAGTCTTTCTTTTCTTGTGGGTACTTTTTAGAAGGAAGTGCACTCTTATTACAACTCTCGAGGTCTCAGATTGTGGGAAAATGTGGCCAAGTGTGACCTACTATTTCTCCCAATATTACATCAACGACCTCTATTTTATAGTAACTCAGTGCACTATCCTAACTTCATCCTGCCCACGCAAAAGAAAAATATTTTATCTTATTCAAATATTCTTTCGGTTCTTCTTAAATACCAAAACCTCTTTGTGAACTCAATGGCTGTGGTTAAACCAGTTGGCAATAAAACTATTTCTTAGCTTTTACAAATCACCCAACGCCGTTCATTGGCACTGCCGACGCGTTTCTCCAGGGGTAATATCTCAAATGCCAAACATCCACACTACGGCTCATAAGACACCTATGAACCAGAAAGCAAAAAAACAAAAAATTAAAAAATCCCATTTACTACTGAAATACTTTCCCCTTTATTTCACATTAATCCTTAATAATAAAAACAACTTACTGAATGCTGCCCACGTCCTTTTGCTACACCGTGCTAACTTGCAATCCGATTAACCATAACCGGTGAAAAAATGCCGCGCATGCGGGATATCCCACTTGCGGGGTTTTAAAGCTATACGCCGCCCATTAAGGGCTCTTCATCAAATTACTCTCACCACCGTTCATCTATCATCCTCTATGGGTTTGACACAACATCACTGCAACTGGCATTTCTTCCCTGTTTCTCGGGAGACTCTACTTAAAATATATTGCATACTGATGCACCTAAGGGCGCTGGGACCTGCCCTGTTCCTATCCATTTAAATGAACTACAACTAATCCGGTAAAACTCCTAAATCATATCATACAGACCCGCCAATTGATCTTTTCATTTAGCCCCTCTGGTGCAACTGAACCTAATTCAAAAATCCATCTCTGCTCTCGCACAGAAAGCCATTGCTCTCGTGACCGGCCCCGCTGGCCAGAAGTAACCTTCTCTATGCAAAAACATCGCATATCAGCAAATGTATGTTCAAATGTCAGGCAATGTTGCACCATAGGAGCCTCCAATATTTCATGCTTCAGACGGCTCCTATGCTCAGCCATACGGGTTTTAAACTTCCTGGTGGTCTTACCCACATACACCATTCGACAGGGACACTGTACTATGTATATCACATATGTTGACTCACAATCTGAATGATGACGTAATCGGTACTCCTTATCCTGATGACAAAAAGTCTGTAATTCCTCTGTTATATCACATACTTTACAATGGCCACACTTATAATGGCCTCTCAATTCTTCATTGGCATTCCCCAGATTAACCTGCTTCCGCAATCGTGAAGGACTCAAAAATTCTTTGAGATAACGCCCGCGTTGCCACACACATCTAATCTTCTTACTATGAAGGGCTGGAACCACATGCAACACCGATTCATGTTTTCTAACTATTTTTTGAATAAAATGACTCAATGGTGAATAGGGAGTGATTAGATTTATATGTGTTTCATCTATTGCCTGATGTGGGCTGGAGACCGGATACAATAACAACTCCCGATTGTTATACAAAGCTCTCTGATAAGCTTTGTTAATTATCAGAGGCGGATATCCCCTATCTCTAAAGTGTGATATAAGTTGCTGAGACTGAATTTTATAATCTGATCGCTTAGAACAATTCCTCCTGTATCTGAGGAATTGAGAAAATGGTAACCCCGTCTTCAGACGAGGAGGATGGGCACTATGAAAATGTAAAAATGTATTTCTATCTACAAATTTCCGAAAAACTGTAGTAACCCATCCTCCTGTTTGTTTAATGATCCTAACATCCAGATAAGTAATTGCCTCCCTATTACATTCATAAGTAAACTGTATATTGGCCTCACAGCTATTGAGCCACTGATGGAATTCCTCAAACTGTTCTATCGTACCCTCCCAGAGCAAAAAGACATCATCTATAAAACGCTTCCATAGTTTTATATGGTGTTTATACGGGGTGGGCTCCAGCCACTGTTCCTCATAGCGAGCCATGTAGAGGGTGGCTATGGAAGGAGCACAAGTAGCTCCCATAGCCACCCCCGACACCTGGTGATAAATGGTATCTTCAAACCAGAAGTAATTTTGAAAGATGGCCAAATCTGCCAATTGTAAAATCAAAGCCAACTGATCAGCCCCAAGATCCCCCCGAGACTGTAAATAAAACTTTACAGTGTCAAAAGCTGCTTTTTGAGGAATACTTGTATAAAGTGAGCTGACATCTAGAGTTACTAACAAGATGTCAGCTTGATCTGCCCAATGATGGTTAAGCTGAAGCTGTCTCAAAAAGTGCGTGGTATCCTTAAGGTAAGAAGGAATTCGCTTTAATAGCGGACGAAGATAAGAGTCTACATAGGTCGATAAGAGTTCTAAAATAGAACCCCTAGTCGAAACTATGGGACGACCCGGGGGATTTTCCAAATTTTTGTGAATTTTGGGCACAGTGTAAAAGGTTGCTCCTTGTGAACTAGGCTTATTTAAATAGTTCCATTCTTTTATAGAAATCAACTTCCCCTCCAATGCCAAATCAGTAATGCCTCGAATAGTGGCTTTTAACTCTGCCGAAGGATCCTCCGACAACACCCCTATACGTTAAAGGATCATTCAATTGATGTGAAGCTTCTAAAAGATAATAGTCTCTATTTAAAACCACTATGGCTCCCCCTTTGTCTGCCCTTCTAATTACAATATCTTCCCGATTCCGAAGCTGCTGCAAAACCTGTTGTTCTTTTTTAGTTAGGACCGTTGAACGATACCATACTTCTTTTTCAAGCTTCCTTAAATCCTGAAGGACTAACTCTCTATAAATAGATACTGCCGGATGCAGAGGCCCGGGGGGACACCATGTGGAACGAAGTGGAAGTGGGGCCCGCTGCACCAATAATGGCTCTTCCTGTGGCATCTCATTAGCTGCTTCCTGGGTGTTAGGGGCTACTTCCAATTCACTATTTGAACACTGCCCTGAGAAAAAGATCTTGAGTTGCAACTTACGAATCAAATTTTCCAAATCGACTCGAAACAGAAAGGAGTCATAGCTAGTTTCTGGAACGAATGACAAGCCCTTATTCAGTAGGGCTGTCTGATCACCTGTCAGCTCAAGTCCTGAAATATTAATTACTAAAGAAGACCCCAAACCTTTAGGGGCCCTCTCTAGTTCCGTCGCCGTAAAGTGCGATCGGACTTGAGTCCTGACGGCGCTGTTTTTTTCTTTCTCGTTGTCTCCCGATCGCTGCCTTCGTCCAAAAAATCACTCTCCCCTGTAGTCCTGCTAGAATCACTGTCCACTTCAAAATTCACCTTCTGGCTTGATCTTTTTGATTTCCTATTAATATCCATCCATGGATACACGTATCGAACTGTGTAGTCTTCATTATCTCGCCGTAACTTACGAACGTTTTGCTTCTGAACTTCTTGGCGTAAAGTCAGTAGCTGTCGTTCTGTCTCTTGTTGTCGCTTTTGAAAAGTCTCTTGCGTGTCGCTTTCCTTGAAAGCCTCCAGCGCTGAACTTATCTCTTTTTGCATTATTTCCAGATTAATTTTGATAGTATCTATCAACAGGATCATAAGGTCCAATGAGCACTTATTCAGTATGCAATTCCATTTTTTAAGAAAATCTCCAGTCATATTTTGCATTCGTGGTTCTTTATAAACACGCAACCCACGCGGGATCTGTAATTTGAGTAGAATTCTGTGGAAGACGTGATTTCAGGAACTACTTGGGAAGATCTACTCAAATTACAGAAAAGAGTAGTACGAACGGAGTTACATCGTTTATCATTAATAGAATATGTTACCAGACAGCAGATTCCGCTCATTGGACCTTATGGTCCTGTTGATAGATACTATCAAAATTAATCTGGAAATAATGCAAAAAGAGATAAGTTCAGCGCTGGAAGCTTTGAAGGAAAGCGACACGCAAGAGACTTTTCAAAAGCGACAACAAGAGACAGAACGACAGCTACTGACTTTACGCCAAGAAGTTCAGAAGCAAAAAGTTTGTAAGTTTCGGCGAGATAATGAAGACTACACAGTTGGATACGTGTATCCATGGATGGATATTAATAGGAAATCAAAAAGATCAAGCCAGAAGGTGAATTTTGAAGTGGACAGTGATTCTAGCAGGACTACAGGGGAGAGTGATTTTTTGGATGAAGGCAGCAATCGGGAGACAGCGAGAAAGAAAAAAACAGCGCCGTCAGGACTCAAGTCCGATTGCACTTTACGGCGACGGAACTAGAGAGGGCCCCTAAAAGTTTGGGGTCTTCTTTAGTAATTAATATTTCAGGACTTGAGCTGACAGGTGATCAGACAGCCCTCCTGAATAAGGGCTTGTCATTCGTTCCAGAAACTAGCTATGACTCCTTTCTGTTTCGAGTCGATTTGGAAAATTTGATTCGTAAGTTGCAACTCAAGATCTTTTTCTCAGAGCAGTGTTCAAATAGTGAATTGGAAGTAGCCCCTAACACCCAGGAAGCAGCTAATGAGATGCCACAGGAGGAGCCATTATTGGTGCAGCGGGCCCCACTTCCACTTCGTTCCACATGGTGTCCCCCCGGGCCTCTGCATCCGGCAGTATCTATTTTTAGAGAGTTAGTCCTTCAGGATTTAAGGAAGCTTGAAAAAGAAGTATGGTATCGTTCAACGGTCCTAACTAAAAAGAACAACAGGTTTTGCAGCAGCTTCGGAATCGGGAAGATATTGTAATTAGAAGGGCAGACAAAGGGGGAGCCATAGTGGTTTTAAATAGAGACTATTATCTTTTAGAAGCTTCACATCAATTGAATGATCCTTTAACGTATAGGGTGTTGCTGGAGGATCCTTCGGCAGAGTTAAAAGCCACTATTCGAGGCATTACTGATTTGGCATTGGAGGGGAAGTTGATTTCTATAAAAGAATGGAACTATTTAAATAAGCCTAGTTCACAAGGAGCAACCTTTTACACTGTGCCCAAAATTCACAAAAATTTGGAAAATCCCCCGGGTCGTCCCATAGTTTCGACTAGGGGTTCTATTTTAGAACACTTATCGATCTATGTAGACTCTTATCTTCATCCGCTATTAAAGCGAATTCCTTCTTACCTTAAGGATACCACTCACTTTTTGAGACAGCTTCAGCTTAACCATCATTGGGCAGATCAAGCTGACATCTTGTTAGTAACTCTAGATGTCAGCTCACTTTATACAAGTATTCCTCAAAAAGCAGCTTTTGACACTGTAAAGTTTTATTTACAGTCTCGGGGGGACCTTGGGGCTGATCAGTTGGCTTTGATTTTACAATTGGCAGATTTGGCCATCTTTCAAAATTACTTCTGGTTTGAAGATACCATTTATCACCAGGTGTCGGGGGTGGCTATGGGAGCTACTTGTGCTCCTTCCATAGCCACCCTCTACATGGCTCGCTATGAGGAACAGTGGCTGGAGTCCACCCCGTATAAACACCATATAAAACTATGGAAGCGTTTTATAGATGATGTCTTTTTGCTCTGGGAGGGTACGATAGAACAGTTTGAGGAATTCCATCAGTGGCTCAATAGCTGTGAGGCCAATATACAGTTTACTTATGAATGTAATAGGGAGGCAATTACTTATCTGGATGTTAGGATCATTAAACAAACAGGAGGATGGGTTACTACAGTTTTTCGGAAATTTGTAGATAGAAATACATTTTTACATTTTCATAGTGCCCATCCTCCTCGTCTGAAGACGGGGTTACCATTTTCTCAATTCCTCAGATACAGGAGGAATTGTTCTAAGCGATCAGATTATAAAATTCAGTCTCAGCAACTAATATCACACTTTAGAGATAGGGGATATCCGCCTCTGATAATTAAAAAAGCTTATCAGAGAGCTTTGTATAACAATCGGGAGTTGTTATTGTATCCGGTCTCCAGCCCACATCAGGCAATAGATGAAACACATATAAATCTAATCACTCCCTATTCACCATTGAGTCATTTTATTCAAAAAATAGTTAGGAAACATGAATCGGTGTTGCATGTGGTTCCAGCCCTTCATAGTAAGAAGATTAGATGTGTGTGGCAACGCGGGCATAATCTCAAAGAATTTTTGAGTCCTTCGCGATTGCGGAAGCAGGTTAATCTGGGGAATGCCAATGAAGAATTGAGAGGCCATTATAAGTGTGGCCATTGTAAAGTATGTGATATAACAGAGGAATTACAGACTTTTTGTCATCAGGGTAAGGAGTACCGATTACGTCATCATTCAGATTGTGAGTCAACATATGTGATATACATAGTACAGTGTCCCTGTCGAATGGTGTATGTGGGTAAGACCACCAGGAAGTTTAAAACCCGTATGGCAGAGCATAGGAGCCATCTGAAGCATGAAATATTGGAGGCTCCTATGGTGCAACATTGCCTGACATTTGAACATACATTTGCTGATATGCGATGTTTTTGCATAGAGAAGGTTACTTCTGGCCAGCGGGGCCGGTCACGAGAGCAATGGCTTTCTGTGCGAGAGCAGAGATGGATTTTTGAATTAGGTTCAGTTGCACCAGAGGGGCTAAATGAAAAGATCGATTGGCGGGTCTGTATGATATGATTTAGGAGTTTTACCTGATTAGTTGTAGTTCATTTAAATGGATAGGAACATGTCCCAGCGCCCTTAGGTGCATCAGTATGCAATATATTTTAAGTAGAGTCTCCCGAGAAACAGGGAAGAAATGCCAGTTGCAGTGATGTTGTGTCAAACCCATAGAGGATGATAGATGAACGGTGGTGAGAGTAATTTGATGAAGAGCCCTTAATGGGCGGCGTATAGCTTTAAAACCCCGCAAGTGGGATATCCCGCATGCGTGGCGTTTTTTGACCGGTTATGGTTAATCGGATTGCAAGTTAGCACGGTGTAGCAAAAGGACGTGGGCAGCATTCAGTAAGTTGTTTTTATTAATAAGGATTCATGTGAAATAAAGGGGAAAGTATTTCAGTAGTAAATGGGATTTTTTAATTTTTTGTTTTTTTGCTTTCTGGTTCATAGGTGTCTTATGAGCCGTAGTGTGGATGTTTGGCATTTGAGATATTACCCCTGAAGAACCGCGAGGAGAAACGCGTCGGCAGTGCCAATGAACGGCGTTGGGTGATTTGTAAAAGCTAAGAAATAGTTTTATTGCCAACTGGTTTAACCACAGCCATTGAGTTCACAAAGAGGTTTTGGTATTTAAGAAGAACCGAAAGAATATTTGAATAAGATAAAATATTTTTCTTTTGCGTGGGCAGGATGAAGTTAGGATAGTGCACTGAGTTACTATAAAATAGAGGTCGTTGATGTAATATTGGGAGAAATAGTAGGTCACACTTGGCCACATTTTCCCACAATCTGAGACCTCGAGAGTTGTAATAAGAGTGCACTTCCTTCTAAAAAGTACCCACAAGAAAAGAAAGACTATCATTTACTACAGTAGTTGTGATATGTTTGGAGTGTATTGTTTTGAGCTTTGGATCTTGCACACTCTATGATAGATACCCTAACAATATGGGGTCCTCCATGGCACCCGATGTTGCAAATCTTTACGTTTCAAATTTTGAAAAAGTTTTTCTCACTTCATATCCATTTCAAAAACAGGTACATTTATGGAGGCGTTACATAGATGACATAGTCTTTATTTGGGAAGGCCAATGTGACCAATTACTTGTGTTCATAAATTGGCTTAATTCATTAGATCCACATTTATAGTTTGAACATGCATGTAGTCCAGAACAAATTTCATATCTGGATATTTTAATTAAGAATACGCCAGACGGTTTCATTACTTCTCTTTTTAGGAAACCCACTGACAGAAACTCATTACTGCATTTCAGCAGTTTTCATAATCGTTCTTTAAAGAAAACTGCCAGTAAGTCAATTTCTAAGAGTTCGCAGACTTTGTACTACTGATGATGATTTTGAGAATCAGGCTATAATCATGAGTAATAGGTTCTTAGATTGTGGATATCCAGTTGAATGTTGAAAAAGCATTACAACGTGCCCGTTCTTCAGATAGGGAGTCCCTTTTGAAAAACCATACTCATGAAAAGACCAACAATATAGTATGTATATTTACTTTTTCAACATACTCAAGAGAGATAACTTGTATCTTTTGGAATGCATGGCATATTCTGGAACCCTTGCCCTTTTTAAAAGATACAAAGTTACTAGTGGCCTACAAGAGGAACTCAAACTTAAGGGATATTTTGGTTCCATCAGCTCTAAGTAAACCTCACTTTCTACCTAAGGCCTATGGCCATTTTAAATGTGGTAAATGTACAGTATGTGAGAACGTAATAGTTACTAAAGAATTATTCATCCTATTACCTCCTATAAAATAAAACTCTATGATTTTTCAAATTGTGAGACATCAAATGTTATTTATTTAATACAATGTTCCTGTAAGTTACATTATGTAGGAAAAACTGAAAGGAGTATGAAAACACGTATTATTGAGCATAAGAGTTGTCTCCGCAGAAAAGTTGTGGACAAACCATTGGTACAACATTGGATCGAAGCCCAACATTCTGTCTCGGATCTTTGCTTCCTCGTTTTGAAAGTAGTTAGACCTCACTGGCGAGGAGGTAATATTAGTAAAATTCTTTTAAGGATAGAACAACGCTTGATATACGAATTGCGAACACTACATCCACAAGGTTTAAACCAAGACATAGATCTATTTGCTTTTTTGTAAAAGTCCCTCGTCCCTTCCCCCTCTTCTCCCTTTTCCCCCTCCCCCTCCCCCCCTTCCTCTCCCCCTTCCCCCCTTCCTCTCCCCCTTCCCCTCCTCACCACACTCCCACCCCTCCCCCCTCCCCCTCCACCTTCCCCCTCCCTCTTTTCTATCCTCCCCCTTTTACTTCCGCCCCACCCCCCTACCCCCTTCCCCACCCTTCCTCCCCACCTCCACCCCCACTTCTCTCCCCCTCCCCCCTTCTCTTCCCCCTCCCCCCTTTCCACCCCCTCTCTTCCTATCTCCCCTCCCCTCCCTCCCCTCCCTCCCCTCCCTTACTCTTCTTCCTGTTCCCCTTCATCTCTCCTTCCCCCTCCTTCCCTTTCCCCCCTCTTTCCCCCTTACCCTTTTTCCTGTTTGCTTTAAAGCATTCCTTTTAACTATTGTATTTACATATGGAGGTCTCCCACACATTTAGGTAGTCCATTAAAATAGAGAATAATGCTACAGTGCATTACAGAATAAGGATATGCAAGCGCATATAGGTGAGATCATAACATTTTTAGATTTCATATTGCATTCCGCTAAGAGATTTGTGAAATGATTTTTTTACTTCGGGCCGGCATAAAAACACCGGTTATAAGCAGTCATGGCGGTCATTTGACTTCCTGATATGGTATAGCGTAGAAACTAAAGAAGCATATATGATTGCATGTATGACATGATAGCAGTTCGCATTAATTCCATTAAATAAGCATTATACTATGTTTTTTAAAGAATTCTGGACTATGAGCTTTCACCCCGATTCGGCGGGAAAACGCCGATAAAAATATCCACGGTAGTCATTTCCTTTCTAATACTGCCCGTATAGGGACGGTCACGCTGAAGCGGTAAGAAAATCCTTTTGGCTTTAAATCTCAATTGATAATTCGTTAGTCTTAACAGAGACTGTTGGCACAGTATGCTACAGCCTGTTGGTTTATTTTATAGTATAAAACATTCTTTGGTATCCAATATTCAATATTTATATTGACAATTTACCTTTCATTCTGGGCCGGCACAAAATGCCAGTCATTTGACTTTTTCATATGGCATAGTGTAAAAAGAATATATAATTATACATATGATACAATAGCAGTTTGTATCATTTCCTTCAAAGAAGCATTATGTTACATGTTTTTTAAGGAAACTGAACTTTCACCCCGACTCGGCGAGAAAACGCCGTCAGAAATATTTATGGTAGTTATTTCTTTCTTTCTTAACACTGCCCGCACAGGGAGGTTTATGCCGTTGTGGTATGGAAATCTCTTTTTGAACTTCTTTTCGTATTTCTGCAATTGGTTCTAAAAGTAACTAGGTAATCTGTTTGTTTTAATAGAGATTGTAGGTATAGTATACTATGGCCTGTTAATGTATTCTATAATAGAAATCATTTTTTAATACTATTTTACTTGTGCATTGTTTTAAAATGGTTTTTAGATTGAATCGCATAATGCCATGCTCTTTTAGATGGAAAAGTGTTAAATATGTTGTTTACAAAGTAAAGTAGTATGATTTTGCCAAAATGTTTTTTTAAAAGATTTTACCTTGATTCGCCGGTAAAAGTGAATATTTAAGTGATTTATATTTCTCAATAGTGCTCACACACGACTTTTTTGAATGGTTCCTTTTTAAATATCACTTATTCTTGTGATTTGCTGTTTGTTTTAAAACTTTTACGTTGTAAGTTAGCCTGGTTCTCTTGGTGACACGGTAGAGCACATAAGTTCCTGAGTCTCTTACACACACTATAAGCAAAAACATTTTAAATAGGAACACCACAAGAATTTTGTTTTATATTTAAAATACCTTACCTAGTGGTATATTCACTAGATAACAATAAGGCCAATGTCTGGTCTATACAAATGTCTAAAAATATACCGAGTTACGACATGATGGATTCCATATTATTCATGTTTGTACAAGATGGTTTATGCTAGATATCCTCTCTTTAATTTTAATAATAAAGGAATCCTAAGTTTTTACAAATAGGTACTTGTAATAATAAAACACAATATGTTAGTGGTCCTCACCAACGTTTTTAAGAATAATAAGGCCAATATCTGGAATTCCATTCTGTTCCTGGTTTTTTAGTAACCATTTAGGTTTTATTATGATTACTGAAACCTTATGATTAAGGTTGCATCAGGTCATAATTCATCTTTTAGTCTAGATATTATAACATGACAATACATTTTTTAAATATTTAATTTTATGTTTTAGCTCCTCCTTTGTCTTGCTTACTCTATATTTATCCTTAAGTAGAGGGATCTTCAGGATTTTCCTTTTTAAACATTTTAGATACCGGTTTTTAATTTTTAAGCCTTCTTTTATACAATTTGTTTTTATGGATATTTCTATGTTAATTGTTCATGATACAACACATCTGTGATATAATTTTAGTTATTAAGTGATTGACAATTGATTTTTAATTATTTATTTCAGTGATTTATGTCTTTTATAGAACATTTTTACAAAAAGGTATTGGTGACACATTTTTATATTTTAATGTTTTTATGAATTTTATTATTTATCATATTTCTTATTTACATGATTCTTTTAGACATATGATTTACCTGTCATATTGTATCCTCCTCATCTCACATACAATAGGGTTAGTAGATAATGTTTTAATGCACATACATATATATGTTTTTATCTTATTGGTGGTTTTATTGCACAGTTAGATCTGTTGTTAGATTGATTTTATTGATGTATAACAATTTGCATGTTTATATTTAGTTTTATTTCTCTATTTTAAAATTATTTATTTAATGATTTGTCTTTTGACGGTGTCATCATTTTATCTGTAATTTTTGTTTTTAATTTTGTATTTGTTCTCTCGAGGTTTGCTCAAATGAGGTTTGCTCCCTCATTTGATATCCCCCTGAGGAAGGCCTACGGCCTAAACGCGTAGGGGTCAATAAAAAGGGTTTGTTTAAACCTGAATATTCTGCCAGTCTTGGTATCTGTTCTTTTGTACCCACGTATCCTACAGATACTTTGTTGCTTCTTTTTGTTTCTCACCAATGACCTGTACAGGGGCAGTAATATCTCCTTTTTCTCCAGGAACAAGCAGGAAGTCAGTCCTCACATATGGGTGACATCGGCACTGACGGAGCCCGCACGGATCATTTCCCCAGCTTTCAAAGAAATCCTTTGGGAATGCTACCACGCATGCATGGTCCTCTTCCCACCCAAGGGTGCCATCATGCTCAGTCTCCTTTTTTCCGTAGAGCCCAACAGACGTCGTCCTCTACTCTTCTGGGAAAAGTTCTATAATTCCTTCCATTTGTCAGATTTGTGTACCTGTTCCCTTTCTGCCTCAAGGCGGCACCTGTGCCGATCTCTGCTCCCCTTTTTGTCGTCTTTCCTCGAGGTTCCACTTCGACTGGCCTTCGTGCCATTTTTCGCTTGGGGGTCCTTGACCCTGGTCGGGTGTTCTCCCACTATGTTTCCCGGTGGGTTCAAGAAATGTAACTGCTGCAGTCGGACTATTTCAGTCACTGATACGCATGACTGCTGCATCTGCTGCCTGGGCCTGGACCTACGACAGTTCCACCTGCGACCGGTGCCAGGCCATGACCCCTAAAACCAATAGGAGGCGTATCAGAATTGCAGGGGAAGCTGTTTCCCAGATCTGACTCTGCCCCGGTTTCCCCTTGCCGAGCCCTCAAGCTGGCCCTTCACGAGAGAGGGTGTCCTCGGAGTTCTGCAGCGGTGGCTTCTCCGGTGTGGCCCCAGACCCTCTTAAAAAGAAGAAGGTGCCGGGTAGAAGCCCTCATTAAGGTGTTTTTGTGGAAAGGGGGAAGGGCCCGTATTCCCTGGAATCGGATGTTGGGGACCTGCAGGGAGGGGGGACTGGGACTGCCTAATCTAAAAGTTTATGCTTTAGCTTGTCAAGCCAGACACATCGGGGACTGGTTGGGAGGTACCGATGTATATACGCCGAGAGAGATGGAAGATGGACTGGTGGCCCCACACACTTTGTTCTGAGTCCTACATGGGGTGGATCGCGACTTACCCAGCCGGATAGTGCATAGCGAATTGATCAGTTCGGCCCGACGGACCTGGAAACACCTCAATCAGCTATGGAACACTTCGTGGACCGTATCCAGCTGGTTACCATTACAAGGGAACGTGCAATTCACCCCGGGGTCTGAAACGGCGATTTTCCGGGATTGGAGTGATAGAGGCATTCAGAAGCTGGGGCATTTAGTGGACCCTACCGGCTCATGCAAATCTTTTCTAACTTTGAGTAGGGAATATGATCTATCCTCTCGACATTGTTTTGCTTATATACAAGTATCTCACTATGTGTCCTCCTTGTCGAAGGAAGCGCTCAGAATCGACCGATCAGCCCAGGTCATGGAATTTTTTGGGATAGAGGGGGACCGCCCGCCTTCGATATCGGTCTTGAAGAGCCGCCTGGCTCGTAATTGGGTAGCTCCAGATTATAGGCCGGTGGAAGAGGCCTGGGCGATGGAACTACACGGGGAGGTACACCCAGGGACGGTTCGTATGGCTTTGAAACGGATAGTGAAACTTACATCTGGGGCGCGATGGAGAGAGGTACAGTTCAAATGTATCACTAGAGCCCATATCTCCCCGCAGCGGGTGCTTCGGAGCTGCATCACAACTGATGGTCGTTGCCCTCGATGTTCTGAGGCCATGGCCACTTTGTTGCATATGTGGTGGGAATGTAGGTCTATCCGGCCCTACTGGGCTAAGATTTCAAGGTTTATGGGGAATCTCCTGCAGCAGAGATTACGGTGGTCTGCCTCCCTCGTAGTGTTCGATTGGTTGGACTCCCCCGGTCTCTCGCGAGCTGGGGAATGCCTGCTGGTGCGCAAGGCCTGTCTGGTGGGGAAGGGGCCTATTCTCCGCCTCTGGCGGGAAAGGGAAGCACCTACCTTTGGGGAGTGGCGGAACTATTTTCATCAATTCATGTTGACGGAGAGATGGTGTGCACGGGGCAGTGTCAAAAGATGGACAGCCTTCATGCTTGTTTGGGAACCCTACATTCAAAGCCTAGGGGCTCGGTGTCAAAATGAAGTATTACATATAGGTAGTTGACGGAGGCCTTGTAAGGGGATGGGGGTGGGTGATAAATGGCCTCATGCTATCAGCTTTTTCTTGATTTCTGGGTGGAGTGTTGCTACGGGTGGGGGGAGGGGGGTGGAGGGGGGTGGGGAAGGAGGGGTTAATTTGTTATAACCCACCTGCTCTTGTATGTTTTGTTAACTCTCTGGAGGGGGATAAGAGTTCCACCCCCCCTGGAGAGACCTGTTTCTTGTATATTGTGCATTTTTTTTGGTGGTCTATAAATAAAATATTTAAAAAAAAAAAAGAAGAAGGTGGTCCCAAAGGAGGTGCCTCCGATCAAACCTGGCAAGGTCCCTCGCCGGGATTTGGGTGACTCTGAGCAGTGCCCTCAGAAAGTCTCGAGACAAGAGGCCACGGCTGGAGACCGTGCCAGGACCAGTGAGACTATAGTCCTTCTTGAGGATGCACTCTCCGGAGTGCTGGCATCGGACCTGAGGGCCTCTGTGTCCACGCCGGGTGCTGCACAGCCATCGCGCCTCGAGTCCTGCATGATGGCTAAAGAGCAGAGCCTCTCCTCCATCTTGGCCTTGCAGCGGGCATTGATGTCAAGCCCTCTGGCATCATTGGCCCCGATCCCAGGCCCCCCCCGACCTCAGGGGAGCCTCTGGGCAATGAACTTGGCACCGAGCACCACCTTCCTTGAGTAAGTCCTCTGTGTCATTTGGTGTCGATCACGCTCCTTGGGGATCTGGTTCTCCCCGGTGAGTTTCTGGGTGTCTGACCCCAGGTCCTCTGGGGGGGAGCCCGGTTCCTCAGAGCTGCCCCTGGGGCTGACTCCTCGATGCACTCGGGCTCCGACTGGGAGGACGAGGCCTTGCCGGAGACCTCCCGACACCGGGACGTTCCCTCCGAGCTGTGTTTCCTGGAGCCTTGGTGCCACTCCCTGCCTGAGTACGTGGCTTTTCATGACTTTGTCTGTGACATGGCCCGGGCTCTCTCGATCCAGACGGAGTCTGAGGAGGACCCACACACCGAGGAGCTTGAGATCCTACAATGAGTCCCCTCCCAAGGAGACTCTCACGTAGCTAGTTCCACCAATCCTTAAAAGACTGCTCCTCTGGATGTGGGAGTCCCTGGCCTCAGTACCAGTGGTCAGTCGGTGCCTGGACACCATATACCACATCCAAAAGGGCCTCCGGTTCCATAAGCCACAACCCCCCCCACAACTCAATGGTGGTGGAGTCAAAAGACCTACTCCTCAGTTCCCCCTGGCAGGGAAGCCCGGGCCCTCAACGCCATGGGGAACAAGTGCTACCAGGGCGCCATGCTCAGCTGCCAAATACAGGCATACGAATTGTACATAGGGATGTACCTTAAGTGCCTGATACAGGAACTCTCAGGGTTCTCGGCAGGCCTTTGCAACGGTTCCTGTTTCTAGCAGCAGGCATCCGGGACTGTTCCAAATTCCTCTCTTGTGCCACCTACGATGGGTTCGAGTCCACTGCCAGGGTTGCAGCCACCAGCATCGGCACCTGGCCCCAGTCATTGTTACAGAACTTTGACCTGGACCAGTGGGTACAGGGAAAGTTGCAGGTTGACCCTTGCAATGGTGAGAACCTATTTGGGAAACCGATGTCTGATAAGGCCACTACCAGCCTTAATCGGGGCAGCCTCACCAGGCCTCACAACCAAAAAGCCAAGGACATGGGCCCAGGAAACCCAAGGCTCCCAAGCCCGAGGCACCAGCTCCCGTCCAACTGTGGGGAAGCTTTGACTCCCTGAGCTGGGCCTCCCCTCCCCAGGTGTCCCACCTCTGCCCACAGGGGATCGACTGGCCTCTTTTGCCCACAGATGGGCCAGCATCACCAAAGATCAGTGGGTTCTGCAGGTGGTGCAGGAGAGGGGTACTTACTCCATCTACAGCAGAACCCTCCAGACTTCTTCTTAGGAGAGCCACCACAGCCTCTCCTCCACCAAGCCTTGCATGCCACAGAACTCACAGTCTTGCTCAGGGACAGGGCGGTGGAACCTGTACCCCATTACCTCTGGGGAAAGGGCTCTACTCAAGGTATTTCCTTGTCCCAAAAAGAACAGGGGGCCTCTGGCTCATTCTGGACCTGCACAGCTTGAACAAGTTCCTGGTGCCGGAGAGGTTCAAGATGCTCTCCCTTGGAACACTGCTGCCCTACCTCCACCAGGGAGACTAGCTCTGCTCCTTGGATGCTTACACCCACACGTACCTCTGCCTTCTTTATCATTGGACCAGCCCTCTGGAACTCACTACCCACCCCTCTCAGACTAGAACAAAACTTCATCACATCTAAATCCCTCCTGAAAACCCATCTGTTTTCCATTGTGTTCAACCTCTCCTCCCCTTCTGCATGACCCCTTTTCCGCTTGTATGCTCCCTTTGTCTAGTATGCCTGTTCTTTTCTTTACTGTCCTATCAATATTGTAACTTCTTTTCCTTTTCAGGCCTTTGGCAAATTACTTTTGATTTTTGAATGTTTGTACTTCGCTTTGTTTGTACACAGAAAGGCGGTATATCCAATTTAATAAACTATAACTATAACCCACATCCTGATCCACCCTTTCTAAAGCTAAAAGGATGCCTGGGTGCATACGGAGAGGAATGGCTAGCAGAAAAAAGGAGGTGATAATGCCTCTGTATAAGTCTTTGGTGCAACCTCATTTGGAGTATAGCGTGCAATTCTGGAGACCGCACCTTCAAAAGGATGTGAACAGGATGGAGTCGGTGCAGAGGGTGGCTACTAAAATGATTAGTGGTCTTCATTATAAAGCATATGAGGACAGACTGAAGGATCTTAATATGTACACCTTAGAGGAAAGGCGGGATAGAGGTGATATAATTGAGATGTTTAAATACCTCCGTGGCATAAATGTTCAGGGAGAGAGCCTCTTTCAATTGAAAGCAAGTTCTGCTACGAGGGGACATGGGATGAGGGTGAAGGGAGATAGATTCAGGAGTGATATGTGGAAATATTTCTTTACGGAAAGAGTAGTGGATCCATGGAATAGTCTCCCAGTGGAGGTGGTAGAGATGATGACAGTAACTGAATTCAAAAAAGCATGGGACAAACACAGAGGATCTCTAAAGGTAAAAAGGGGGCTGTTGTAGTTGTTGATATGGAAGGACAGACTAGAATAGGCCATGTGGTCTTTTTCTGTCATCATATTTCTATGTTTCTATGTTTCTACAGGCGTTACCTGAGATTTGTGGTGGGGGGCAGCACTGCCAATACAGGGTACTGCCGTTCGGCCTCACCTCCTCTCCAAGGGTCTGTACAAAATGCCTGGCGGTCATAGCCGCCCATGTGTGCCTCCAAGGGGCCCACGTCTTCCCTTACCTGGATGACTGGCTCATCAGAGGCAGCTCACCTCTCAAGGCCAGCATTTGGGGTTCATCATAAACTACCCCAAGTCCAGCCTCTCCCTGGTCCAAGACCTGGAATTCATAGGGGCTCAGCTGGACACACTACGGGTCAAAGCCTTTCTCCCTGTGGAAAGAGCCCACCGCCTGATGCAGCTGGCAAGGGATGCGCAGTGCTGCAGTTCGGTGCCAGCTTGCCTACTCCTCCGCCTGTTAGGCCACATGGCCTCAGCAGTTCATGTTATGCCTCTGGCTCTCCAACACATGCGGGCAGCCCAATGGTGCCTCCATTCTCAGTAGACGCAAACCACAGGCAGGCTGAGGGACAGGGTGAAGGTCACCCACCAGCTGGTGGCCTCCCTCACCTGGTGGCAGTCCCCACATCACCTCAGGGCAGGGATGCCCTTCCGGGCACCGATCCCTCAGAGCGTCCTGTTGACAGGCGCCGCCCTTGTAGGCTGGGGCACACATTGTGAGGGCCAGCGCACCCAGGGCACCTGGTCCCCAGAGGAATCCCTCCTGCAAATCAATCTCCTCGAGCTCATCTTCCTGGCCCGTCAGGTCTTCCCCAACCTCCTGAGCAACCTCCCTGTCCTCATACAGACAGACAATCAGGTTGTCATGTTCTTTGTGAAAAAGCAGGGGGGCACGGGCTCATACTCCCTCTGTCAGGAGGCAGTGGCCCTCCACTCCTTTGCATTGCACATATACTTCTGAGGGTGGTGTACTTACCAGGCCAGGACAACCACCTGGCAGACAACCTCAGCAGGGTCCTTCGGCCTCATGAGTGGTACCTGGACCCCAGAGTGACCCAGAGGCTTTTCTACCTCTAGGGAAGACCTTGGCTGCACCTGTTCGCTTCCCCAGACAACTCACAGCTACCCAAATTTTGCTGTCCTCAGCCACACCACAGAAGGGTGTCGGCGGATGTGTTCCTGATCTCCTGGTCACAGGGCCCATTTTATGCATTCCCACCGACCTCTCTGATAGCCAAATGCCTTTTCAAGATCCAGAGGGAGCATGCTTCAATAATCCTGATTGCTCCCAGGTGGCCCAGGCAGCCTTGATTCCCCCTGCTGCTCTCCCTGTCGGTGGCAACACCAGTATCACTGGGCCGGGACCCAGACCTCCTGTCCCAAGAGGGGGGCTCCCTGTTTCACCCCAATCTGGCATCCCTAACGCTGACAGCGCAGCTGCTGAAAGGGTAGCACTGGTCTCTTTCAACCTCCCAGGTGAGGTAGAGGAGATCCTTCTGGCCTCCCGGAAGCCATTGACCAGAAGGGCGTACGCCTTCAAGTGGAGGAGATTCTCCATCTGGTGTGCAGAAAGGAATGAAAACCCATTCTCCTGTCAAGCTCGTGCTGCAGTACTTCTGCACCTCTCACACTCGGGCTTGAAATCTAACTCTGTGAGGGTGCATCTCGGCACCATAGCGGCTAACCATCACCCTATAGAGGGGAACCCCTCTCAGGCCAGCCTTTGGTCTCCAGATTCCTCAGGGGCCTCCTGCTATCTAAGCTCCCTCTCCGCCCTCCAGCAGCGGAATGGGACCTCAATGTGGTGCACTCCCAGCTCACTAGGCCGCCGTTTGAGCCTTTGGTCACTTGCCACCTGAGACACCTTTCCTGGAAGGTGGCCTTCTTGGTGTCACCCACCCTATACCAGGTTCTATATGAACAGGGTGGTGCTTTGTACACACCCCATATTCCTCCCAAAGGTGGTGTCTGCTTTTCGCCTCAATCAGGAGGTAGTTCTTCCCACCTGCTTCCCAAGGCCGCACACCGGCATACCCTGGATTGCAAGAGGGCCCTGTTGTTTTATCTACCGTGGACCAAGGCCTATCGAAAAGCTCCTCATCTTTTTTTCTCTTATTACCCCAGCAGACTGGGGCTACCTGTGACCAAGCAAACCCTGTTCACCTGGGTGGCGGACTGCATTGTCCTCGCTTATGAGCGAGCTGGCCTTGCTGGAGCACCGGATCACACAGCTCATCGCATGAGGGCTATGGCCATGTCAGTGGCCAACCTACGCGCAGTGCCGGTGCAAGAAATCTGTAAGGCCGCCACGTGATCTTCAGTCCATACATTCGCAGCTCACTACTGCCTTGAGAGTGAGTCCTGCAGGGACAGTGCCTTTGGCTAGGCAGTGATCAGAAGCATTCTCTGTGTATAGGCAACGCCTGCCTTCCAACTCTTCTGTGTTCAGGCTAGTGGAGTTATGGTGATGCTGGACCTGTTAGATGAGTAACTATGCTTTCCATATCATCCTTCTAGACCAGTCCAGACAAGTGCATTGTGTTCCCCTACCAGCAGATTGATGGAGACAAAGACTAATGAAACGCCCAGGTTTCAGTGACATCACTCCCATGTTTTTACCAGCAGATGGTGGATGAATTTTCTTCTCTCTGTAGAAAATCTGAAAATTGAGAGGAAAAGAGATTAATTAAATGTTTGTGAACAACCACCTCAAGCCCTAAAGGGGTGATTCTCTCACTTGAGTGCAACATGGGAGGCTCCACTAGACTTGGTCTTTTTTGTAGCTATAGGAGGGAAAATTGGTTCTACTACTTCGACTAATCATTTGTTCAGATCCACACCCTTACCATGATAAGGTCCTGTTGAGCAGTCACAAATTGGAAGACCTTGGAAAAATCTTAAAGAGTACAGCAGCCTCACACAACCTCAGCGCCCCCTCCCTCCTCCTCCTTTCCTCCCTGCTCTCTCCCAAAGATTGCAGAAGGCTCTCAGAGGGATCTGCCTGCCAGCCACCTTTAACTCAGTACTGCTGAAAAATAAACCCAGCCAGTGAATCAGTTTATGGGGAGTAGAGCTGAGCCTGACACGGATTCTATGCCCAGGGCTCTCAGGGGGTGAGTACCAAGGCTTGACCTTGTCATTGCCATTGTTGGGGACTCCTGGTTCTGCTTCTGAGAGACGCGTGGTGGACTGTTAGTGACCATTGGCGCTGTGTGTGGGTTTCCTGCCAATTTCTGCATGCGTTAGTAACATTTTTTTATCTTGTGCGCCAGGGGTCCTAATGTGTGGTCCACCCAAGTGGCTTCAACGCGTGCTCCTTCCCTAGCACCTTTAACACGTATTCTGTAAAAGCACAGTTAACACGTGCTTGCAGGCCGACGCAGCATTAATGCGCGTTGTGGTAATACCCTAACTCTTTGTCTTCTTCGAGGAAACACTGTTTGACCTGTGACAAGTGAGGAGTCTCATCTTTGGATTCTGAACTTTGCCTTTCCTGTATGGCAGCTTTTGAGTCACCCCTGGAGGACATGCTTTCCCCCTTTCAGCCAGGAGATACAGTTAGTCCGCCCTTACCTGCCTCAGGGCAGGAGGTGCAGGATGGTGCTAAGGATAGATTTATTTTTATGGAGATATCATATCTTGAAAAGTTTCTTGAGGATAATTAGACCTCTGTAATTTCCTTTTTTTAAGGGTTATTGGTTGGGATTGTAAAAGGGGTTAAAGGATTTTTGTTGCATCCGTCCACGCTTGTGTCCTTTCATTAATGTGGACTTTTGTAATTCTTCTATGCTGTTTCTTTAAGTGTGTTTTGGATGATGTGATTGATGACATGCTTTCTTTTTGGTTGCTGAATGTAAGTGTTGAAACTTCAATAAAAAAAAAGGGATAGTGCTAAAGGTGAGGATGCTCAGATGGCTGGAGGGTCCAACAACTGTGCTGTAAGCCGCTAGTCACCCTCTAGGGGGTCTGTGACCTAGGTGGTCTGTGATGGCTATGCTCCCTGGTGTCGAGGAGCCTTTTTCAAGAGTAGAGCTTCCAGAGTCTGAATGGTCCTCCCTGGATCCCCCTGAAGAGAACTATAGATTGTTTGATACAAACAGGTTTTGAAATAGAATATCTCACACAGCAGGAACGTGATTTCCTCAGTGTCTCTCACCCAGTAGTTCCCACTATATGCGTGTTACTGAAAATACAGAAATCATTAGAAAAACCACCAAGGCACCCAATTATTTCAGCCATTGGGTCACTCTTTGAGCTGATTTCGTAGATGCTTGATGTTCTTTGACCCTTTGTAGTAGCTATCCCCTTGTATGTACATTACTCTTCACATTTTATCATCAATATCCTGAAGAACTTTCAAGGATACCATAATGATTTGGAGATGGTCACACTTAATATCACCTCTCTATACACAAACGTGTCACAGCAGGAGGTACTACGTGGCCTTGAAGAGACACTTCTGGAAAGACCATACTCCCGCAGGCTCCCTACTGCTTATTTAATACAATTGGCAACTTTGGCCCTCACAAAGAATTATTTCTGTTTTAAAGAGATTGTAGTATGCTGCGAGCGGGCAGGACACAAATCCCCACAGAGCTAGGTGGAGGGTTAAAGGAAAATGCTTTATTTACAGGGAGTTCACAACAGTAGCATAGAAACAGTTCTCCCCTCCCCCAAAGTTCCTTCACTCTGGATTTCACAGCATTAGCAGAGAAACTGTTCTCCCCTCTTCCAAAGTTCTTCACTCTGGGTTCACAGCAGTAGCAGAGAAACAGTTCTCCCCTCCCCCAAAGTTCCTTCACTCTGGGTTTCACAGCATTAGCAGAGAAACAATTCTCCTTTCTTCCAAAGTTCTTCACTCTGGGTTCACAGCAGTACTACCACAAGTCTGCTGACCAACGTGGAAGCACCCTAGCTCCTACCTCCCCATAGTGTCTCCTTAAAGATAGGTGGTCACTCCGTACTCTGGAATACTTCTGGCTCTTCCCTCTCACTCCCCAAGTCCCTTGCTTCCTGGGATAAAGCCTGGAACCTGGCCACACCCTTCCCATGCATTCTCCAGCCTTTCTTCATAACGGGACAGGGCTTTACAGTGCAATACCTCACTTGGCTGGGGAGTTTCCCTGTGGGGGATGGGGCGCTTCCCAAACACTCCATCACAGTGATTTATTTTAAACAAATTAAGGGTGTAGCAATGGGCTCCTCCATGGCACTGGACGTGGCCAATTTATATGTGGCTGATTTTGAGCACAAACATCTTACCCACCATCCTTTCAAAAATAATGTTAAGATGTGGTGCAGGTACATTGATGATATTTTTTAAATTTGGGATAGAGACCATAAGTTACTGGAACAATTTTTAAAGTTGGACCCTAATCTGCACTTTGAATCTACATCGAGTAGGTCGTCTGTGTCCTATTTGGATATTTTGATGAAGAAGGGACGAGACAGTTTTATGATGGATCTATACCTCAAGCCCACAGATAGAAATCAATTGTTAGACTACTCAAGCTACCATAATCGCTCATTCAAATACAATCTCCCTGTGAGGCAATTTCTACGGGCCAAGAGAATTTGTTTCAAAGAGGTGGATTTTGACAAGTATGCATACGATTTGAAGAATTGCTATCTCCAGGAACAAGCAGGAATGTAGTCTTCACATATGGTATCGTCGGTACCTGCGGAGCCCGCGTGGGAACGCTCCCCAACGTCCAATAGGAATGTTTTTGGGAGCATCCCACAGCACATGTGTGCTGCCTTCCCGCCTCGGTACATCTCTCACTTCAGTTTTTCATTTTCCGCGGAGCTGACAGGACGTGTACCCTGTCGCTGCAGAAAATTTCCTTTTATTCTTTGTTTTTTTGTGGTCGCGTCTGCCTTCATTCGACGCCTACCGGTACGGCCGGTTCTTCTTCTTCTTTCTTTAAAAAAAAAACAACAACAAACAACTTGTATTTCTTCAAGGGTCTTTCCCCTGTTTCTGGTGCTAGGCGCCATTTTGGGCACTAGGCCTACTTTTCTTCAGGCATGGAGAAACCAGCTAGTGTTTTCAAAAAATGCTCAAAGTGTGGCGGTACCATTTCCGTCACCGACACCCATGATTGGTGTCTTAAATGTTTAGGTCCTGAACACTGTCCAACGGAGTGTCTCTCCTGCACAAGGATGACCAAAAGGGGCCTGCAAAATAGAGCTGCAAAACTCGGTGCCCTTTTTGCCGCGGATACAATGTCAGTTGCATCGACGTCTTCCAGGGCCTCATCTTCCTCCCATGGATCTCAGGTAACTAAACTTAAGTCTTCTAAGACTGGCCGGTCCTCGAAGGGTAGATCTCCTTCAAAGTATCGAGATGCCACTGGCGTTGCCCTCGAGGATAGTTCACCGGCAAAACAGCCTCGTCAGGAGTCTTCGGGCTCCAAAGCATTAACGGGGCTCCAGGATGTTCCAGAGGCTTCCATCTCTGCAGACCTACTGGTGCCATGTTCTGGGGTCGTAGCTGCTTCCACCGGTACCGACACCCAGGCATCGGCAGGAGCGATGGATAAGAGAATCCTCGCTATTGAATGCAGTCTAGCATCCCTCTTAGCAACTTCAGTACCGCTAAGACCGCTACAGATGGTTCAACAGGTATCGGTACCGACATTGGTACCGATAGCACATGCTTTGACAGGACTGCTTCCCCCCATGCCGAGCCTTGAGTCTATCTCAGGTATCGGGGATCAGGAACCGAGACATTTCGGTACCGACACCATGCGTTACAGGAGCACCCGGTACAGAGTGACGTTGAGTCTTCCAATTCTAATGACTCTGACGATTCTACCGGTACCAAAGTGAACCTACTAGAGGATTCAACTCCTTCTCCTCAACGCAGGATGTCTCCTCCAGAAGATATGTCCTTCCAGGATTTCATACGTGATTTGGCAAAGGGTGCAATCACTATGATTCCAGAAAAGGAAACTAGGGTAGAAGAATTAAGAATTCTGCAATACCCTATGGCTCCCAAGGAGGTAGCTATGCTTCCCATTAACAAGATCTTACATGATCTGATGTTGAGAATGTGGGAAACTCCTTTAACAGTATCTTCACATTCCCGACACCTTGACACTATGTACCGAGTGCCAAGTTGTCCTGGTTTTCAAAAAACTCAGTTACTGCACCGTTCAATGGTAGTGGAATCGGCCATGCGAAGGATCAAGAGTGCTAAACCACATTATTCTAATCCTCCAGGCCGTGAAGCCAGGATACTCAATGCCTTTGGGCGTCAATGCTTTCAATCCTCCATGCTATCAGCCAGGATCAGTTACTATATTCTTTACATGGTAATGTTCCTGGAAAAAGTCACAAAAGACTTAGAGCTCATTAGCCCTTGTGTCTCTGAGGAAAAAAGAGCAGACTACCTTATTCTGGTCAAGCATACCCAGAATGTCTCTAAATTCATGAACCGTGCAACCTTTGATTGCTTTGAATGTATTAGCAGAACCTCTGCTATATCCATAGGAGCATGTCATATTGCTTGGTTTCAAGCATCTGACTTGGAACAGTGGGTGCAAGAAAAACTGGGAAACATTCCTTGTACAGGAGAAAATCTCTTTGGCAAGGACTGGCAAAACAAGGCTAATCAGATTGAATCTGATAATACTACTTTGAACAGATTGTCAAAGTCCACAGCCAACCCAGCAAAGAAGAAAACATTAAAAAAAAACCTTTTTCAGTAAGAAAAAGAAGTTTTACCCATCTTACACCCACTGTCCGCTTCATGTTCCCTAGAAGAGGCAACAACAGAACAGACAGCAAAGAAACCCACAAGCTCAAAGAACTCAACCGGCCCAACAGACCCAGCCCCCTCAGGGTCTTTGACTTCTACCTAGAGAACTTAGTTATTCTGCCCCTGAAAGGTACAGAACCCTTAACCATTCCAGGAAGACTATGCTATTTTGCCAAAAGATGGCAACAAATAATATCAGAAAACTGGACTCTGTCCATTGTACGACTGGGGTACAAGCTTTATTTTCTCAACTTGTCCCCACCTACAATAATCAAACAGTTCAATTCTCAGGCCCCTGCCACCAACCTCTTGTGGCAGGAGGTCACATCACTTCTCGCTCAAGGAGCAATCAAAGAAGTACCCATACCCCAACAGGGGACGGGGTTTTACTCCCCCTATTTTCTTATTCCAAAGAAGACAGGGGGGACACAGGTCTATACTAGACCTCAGAAAATTAAACCAATATTTGTTCAGAGAAAAGTTCAAAAGGATCTCCCTCGGGACACTCCTACCATACCTTCAAAGTCAGGATTGGCTATGTTCTCTAGATCTAAGAGATGCGTACACGCATATTCTCATCCACTCAGTTCACAGGAAGTTCCTTCGATTCCTGGTCCAAGGAAGACACTTCCAGTACAGAGTTCTTCCTTTCGGACTGGCCTCTGCTCCAAGAATCTTCACAAAATGCATGGCAGTGGTAGCAGCATTTATGAGGACTTTGGGAATATTCGTTTTCCCTTACTTAGATGATTGGCTCATTCGAGCATCGACAGCTCCAGAGGCCAGCTTCTCTCTTTCTCGAGCAATGAGAATTCTTCAATACTTGGGACTGGTCATAAATCTCCCAAAATCTCATCTCACCCACTCTCAATCTCTCAAATTCATAGGGGCTCGTCTAGACACACGGCAGTCAAGGGCTTTCCTGCCACAGCCATGCTGTCTACGAATAATACAACTGGCATCTCAAGCATCTATGAAGGTGTTCCTTACTGCTTGAGAGATGCTTCAACTTCTGGGACACATGGCACCTACTGTCCATGTGGTTCCCTATGCTCGTCTCCACATGCAAGCAGCCCAGTGGACCGTATCTTCTCAATGGTCACAGGCCTCGGGTCAGTTAATGGACAAGATCAGAAACACCACATGTCTGATTTTGTCCCTGCAATGGTGGTAATCTCTAGAAAACCTCCTCGTAGGCTCTCCTTTCCAGCAGCCTCTATATCAGGCCACCCTAACAACAGATGCGTCCAAGACGGGTTGGGGGGCCCACTTGCACGATCTCTCCAGTCAGGGTCTTTGGACTTCACAGGAGGTTTCCCTTCACATAAACCTCCTAGAGCTGAGAGCCATTTTCAATGCTATTCAAGTCTTTCAGACCCATCTCAGCAACAAAACAGTTCTGGTCCAAACTGATAATTAGGTAGCTATGTTCTATGTGAACAAGCAAGGCGAAACAGGCTCTCCGTCGCTATGCAACTAAGCTTTGTGACTATGGGCCCTCGCCAGAGAGTTGCAAATTCACCTGTTTGCGGTATACCTTCCGGGCATTCAAAACATATGGGCAGACAGACTCAGTCGAATACTGCTGCCACACGAGTGGTCCCTCCACTCATATCAGCTTGCTTGAGTATTTTAAATCTGGGGAACACCAGATATAGACCTCTTTTCAAGTCCACAGAATGCCAAACATCCCCGATTCTGTTCCAGAATCCCGGCTCACACCTGTCAGGCAAGAAATTCTTTCCTACTCCACTGGGGTCAGGACTTCCTCTATGCCTTTCCACCCATTCCCCTCATTCCCAAAACTTTATTCAAACTTCAGAGAGACAGAGGTCGTATGATACTCATAGCTCCACTTTGGCCATGACAAACGTGGTATCCTCTGCTTCTGCGTCTCTCTCAAACCACTCCTCTGGAGTTGGGGAATGCTCTAGAATAGATCTTCTGTCTCAGGAGGACAGATGCTTACTGCATCCTAATCCCTAGTCCCTACATCTCAGGGCCTGAAAGCCTAGAATTCCAGGATATTAACCTTTCTCAACAAGTAAAGGATATCCTTCTGGCTTCCAGAAAACCTTCCACAAGACGTTCCTACGCTTTTAAGTGGAAAAGGTTCTCTGTCTGGTGTTCACAAAAGGGACTTAACCCCCTTTTGGTACCTGTAGAGTCGCTACTAGAGTATCTCCTCCAATTATCAACTTCTGGTCTAAAGACCAATTCAGTAAGAGTCCATCTTAGTGCTATTGCTGCTTTTCATCACCCTTTCAATGGACAACCTATTTCCTCTCATCCACTTATATCAAGATTTATGAGAGGCCTACTCTTAACAAAACCTCCCATTAAACCACCACCGGTGGCATGGGATCTGAATCTTGTTCTTGGTCAGCTTATGAAACCACCCTTTGAACCTTTAGCCACTTCAGACCTAAAGTTTCTTTCATGGAAAGTTATTTTCCTAATTGCCATCACTTCTGCAAGACGCATTAGTGAACTACAGGCCTTAGTAGCTGATCCTCCTTATACATGGTTCCACCATGATAAAGTAGTCCTCAGGACTCATCCTCACTTTATGCCAAAGGTGGTTTCGCCTTTCCATTTAAACCAGTCGGTTTATCTTCCTATATTCTTTCCTAGGCCTCATGCCTCTAGTGCGGAAAGGAATCGTCACACATTGGATTGTAAAAGAGCCTTAGCCTTTTATCTCCAAAGATCTAAACCACATAGAAAATCTTCTCAGCTTTTTGTGGCTTTTGACTCTAGTCATTTGAGACTTCCAGTTTCCAAAAGAATTCTGTCAAATTGGATTGCAGATTGCATATCCTATACATATCAGAGTAAAGGACTTTCTCTTGAGGGCCATGTCACAGCTCACAATGTGAGAGCAATGACGGCCTCAACGGCTAACCTTCGTTTTGTGTCTGTTGATGACATCTGCAAAGCAGCCACTTGGGCTTTGGTACACACCTTCACAGCCCACTACTGCTTAGACAAGGACTCCCGTCGGGATGCCTCGTTTGGCCAGGCTGTTCTCCAGCATCTCTTCCATACTTAATACAACTCTTACCCACCGTCCACGGTTTGGATGCCAGAGGTCCATGAGAGGAAGCATGAACCATTTCACCTGGGTTTGCAGCTTACTGGGGTCATTCTCCTGGCATCTATAAGCTGGGGAATCCCCATATGTGAAGACTACATTCCTTCTTGTTTCTGGAGATAGCATAGTTATTCACCTATAACAGGTGATCTCCGTGTACAGCAGGAATTTAGTCTTCACAACCTCCCCACCTCCCCTAGGAGTTGTCTCTATCTATCTCTTTCTCTACTTCTCTCCTTTGGTCTCAGCTATAAACTCAACTGAAGTGAGAGAGGTATAGAGGCGGGAAGGCAGCGCGCATGTGCTGAGGGATGCTCCCAAAAGCTTTCCTATTGGACGCTGGGGAGCGTTCCCGCACAGGCTCCATTGGCACCAACGATACCCATATGTGAAGACTAAATTCCTGCTGTTCCCGGAGATCACCTGTTACAGCTGAGTAACTATGCTTTCTGGCCAGGGGATACCCATGGATGGGTATACAACATTCATACTCACAAGCTAAGACCACTGACTGGGCATCCCTTCTTAAAAAATCAGAACGTGGAACTCTAAACAAGATTGTGTGCCCCCTGTTTTTTTTTCCAGTTTTTTGCACAGCATTGGAAATGTTTATCAGAGAGGAGTGGCACATACTTCAGACTATGCCTGCTTTTGAGCACCAATGAGAGGAACCCCAACTTGGCTAACCTATTAGTGCCATCCACACTACCTGAATGACGAAGACCACCCTACATTAAGGGACATTTTCAGTGTGGGAAGTGCTTCATATGCACTCATGGTTTGCCTCTTAAAGAATTTTTCATACATCCAGTTTCGAAGAGAAAAATTTTCCTTTCAGACTTTTCCAATTGTACCACGGAAAACGTCATTTATGTAATTACGTGTCCATGCAACATGTTATATATTGGAAAGACCAGAAGGGCAGTCCGCACTCGGATTATAGAGCATCAGAGTTGCTTCAGCAGGCTTGTACAGGACAAGCCAATGGTCAGCCATTGGGCTTTAGAAGGCCCATCTTGTCTCCAACCATTTGTCCTCAAGGTCGTAAAAGCTAACTGGTGTGAGGGAGATATAGACAAAAAATTGCTGAGATTGGAACAGAAGTATATTTTCCAACTCAACACTATGGCCCCCCATGGACTTAATCAAGCGATTGACTATTCCGTTTTCCTTTGCAGTTATTTTAGATGATTTTTCTCCCCCCTTCCTGCTCACTTCTGTCCTCTCTAAGGCATGGTTTCTACCCCACAGAATACTTTTCACACCCAAGACTCTGTCTATAGTAGGAAACATATACGAGGAAGCCCCTTCTTCATTAATTTCACAATATTCAAATCTGGCCTTTTTGATAAAATCTCGTTCCTGAACACAAGACTTGCCATTTCTTAGTGTACCTTATTATGTGTTGTTTTTGATTTGTTTATCCATTATGTCCTCTCTTACGCATATGGTTTTAGTTCCCTCCCCCATTTTTACATTATTATTAATATATATTTTTTTTTATAAACTTTATTTATAAACCACCAATAAACAACAACATGTCGAACACAACACAGGCTCCATTTGGGGTTGACTCTTATCCCCAACACGGAGACCAACAACAGTTACAGGTGCATTATAACCTTTTATTCCCTCCCCCTTCCCCCGCTTCCCTTCCCCGTCCTACCCCCCCCCCCCTTAATCCCTTCCCACTCTTAACTCTCAACATTACAACTGGTGTCATTACCTTCTTCTTCCCCCTCCTCCGGCCCCCTCTACCGTTCCTTCCCCATTAGCTACCTACCTGCAACACTTCGTTATGACTACGGGCCCCCAGATTTTGGATGTAAGGTTCCCAAATCAGCATGAACACTGACCACCGTCGAACACTGCTCCGTGCTCTCCAGCACTCAGCAAGCATCAACTGGTGGAAGCCATTGCGCCACTCCCAGAAGGTAGGCGGAGCCCGCTCCCTCCATCTACGGAGGACCGGACCCTTACCCACCAGACATGCCTTACGCACCAGCAAACGCTCCCACTTCCTCTTAGGTTGAGTAAGCCCCAGTTGATCCAATACAAAAGTGAGGCAGTCCATCGTACCTGCTGCTGGAGCAGCCCGCTTAGAAAGGTACATATCCTTGCCCAATAGGCGCGAATAAAACTACAACCCCACCACATATGTGTTAGCATCGCCAAAGGTGCTGAGCACCGTGGGCAGCTTCCATCAGAGGTCAGATGACTACGTAACGCCCTTCGGGGAGAGAAATGGACTCTTGTAATACACTTAAATTGCACTTCCCTCCAGTGCGCCCCCTCAGCCAGAGTGGCAATCCGTCGCAGGGCCATAAGGACCGTACCTGGAGCGACCCCCTGCCCCATCTCTGCGGCCCAGGCCTGTTCCACCCTGTGGTAGTCTGGGAGAGGTTGATAATGCTCCAGCCGAGCTTTCAGCATCATTATAGACGGTGGTATATCCAATCCCAGGTGAAAGAAATTTAAGATCTGCGCCGAGCGATCCGCATTAAGCTCTGTCGCTGGCAGCGAAGCTACATAATGAGATATCTGCAAATACGCAAAGAGATGACTAGAACGTAAGTCGTATTCACGACATAAAGTAACAAACGGTTTACATTTTCCCGAAGACTCTATCTTGTGGCCTAAGTTTTGGATTCCTCGACTCGCCCACTCACGAAAGATCCCTGATTCTGTTCCGGGAGTAAAATCCACATGCCCTTGTATCGGCAACCAACTCGAGACCTTATACGATCTGCGCCAATACGCGTTCAACTGCCGCCATGTACGCCTCACCGAGCCGATCACTACGCTTAGTGTTACTCCACTCGGCAACGCCTGGTTCCCCTGGTGCAATACCGCAATCAGGGTCCGCGGAGCCACGTAAGCCTCCTCGAGGGCACTAGGGGTGTAAACCTCAGTTCCACCCAACTAGTCCCCCAGGTGGCGAGCCTGACAAGCCAACACATAGGCCCCCAAATCTGGCAGCCCCGTCCCCCCCTCCGCCCACTTCCCCACTAACCGGTTGTATGGTATACGCGCCCTCGCCCCCTTCCATAAAAACCCCCGAATTGCCTTTTCTATCCGCAGCAGATCCCGCCGCAACAACCAGACCGGCGGCGTTTGTATCCAATAAAGTAGTCACGGCAAGACCACCATTTTAATCGCCGCCACTCTCCCCAGCAGGGAGAGTGGGAGGGGCCCCCAAGCCCTCAGCTGGCTCTGCAGCTGAGTCATGATACGGTCCAAGTTCTTCCCATATAGCTCAGATGGCTGGCGGGTTAATATGATCCCCAGATACTCAAAACTGTGTTCCGCCCATGTAAGTGGGAATTCCCCTTCCCAAATCCTCTGTACCCGCCCCGACACATCCAGTGCCTCCGACTTGTCTTTGTTGATGCACAGACCTGCGAAGCGTCCAAACGTCATAAATTCCTCCAACAGTCGAGGTAGTGACTCCCGTTCTAAGGGGAAGGCCTCAGACAAAACCCCATTACAGAGCACTCCTGCCGTCGGTTCAGCATACAAGCTCCTCACCATTTTACAAAAGGATGCCCCGAGCCCATATCTCGGTAGGAGGGACTGCAAATACAGCCAATCAACATGATCAAAAGCTTTTTCCGCATCAAAGCTTACCAACAAGGACTGCAGTTGCCGGTTCTGCACCCACTCCAATGATGCCAGAATTTTCCTTAGATTACGTACCGCATGCCGCCCCTTCACGAAGCCAACCTGCGAGTCATGCACCAGCCGACCCAGAACTCCAGCCAATCGATTCGCTAATATTTTAGCCAGCAGTTTCAAATCAAAGTTGAGCAGCGAGATGGGCCGATATAACGCCGCTTGGACCGGGTCTTTCCCCGGTTTAGGGATAAGAATGATGTATGCGTGATTGCTTCCCCTACGAAAAGCTCCTTGCTCTGCTCTACAAGAGTGGATTGCCACTAGACTAGGAGCAATCAAATCCCCTAGCAATTTGTAGAATTCAGCACCCAGTCCATCTGGCCCCGGGGATTTATAACAGCTAGCTCGCGCTATTACTGATTGTACTTCCTGCACTGTTATTGGCTCATCCAATTGCACCCTTTGTGCCTCATTGAGTTGGGGTAAGTCCACCCCCCTTAAGTACTCCATCACCTGTATGGGGTCATCCGCGTCCGCCGCATAGAGTTTCTGATAAAATGATTGAAAAACTCGGGCGATGGCCGCACTCTCCCTGCATAGCCCTCCCTGATCGTCCCGAATCGCTGCCACTATTTTTTCCCCCCCTTGGGCCCCGCAGGCAGCGCGCTAACAATTTCCCTGGCTTATCGCCAAGGCAGTACAATTGATATCGATAATATAATATGGACTTCTTGGCTCGCTGGTGTAAAAGCTCATTCAGATCTATCTGGGCCTCCCCTTCCTATTCCCCGTGTTTGGGAGTTGCGCACATACACGTCTCAACTTGACCACTAGCTGCTCAAGAAGAATAATCTGTTCAGCTATCAGTCGGCGCTTCCATGCCAAAAAAACCGATAATATCCCCTCGTAAAACCACTTTTGCTGGCTCCCACACCAGCTCGGGGTCTCCCTGAAGTCGCTGATGGTCAGCCTCAAATTCCTGCCATCTCTTCCGAAGGAACTGGTGGAACTGAGTGTCCCTGTAAAGTTCTAGTGGGAATCGCCAAACCCTCGCTTTCGAGCTGCACCCACCCCAGTGCATCTCCAGCCAGACCAAAGCATGGTCTGATATCTCTATAGGGCCGATCTGCACGTCTGCGGTATGGGCAAACAAGCCTGCCGATATCAAAAGGTAATCAATGCACGCACTAGATCCGTGTACTCACGACTGGTGTGTGAAGTCTTTGTCAGAAGGATGCAGCAGCCTCCAGGGGTCAACCAATCCCAATCTTGTACGAAAGCGAGTTAACGCCCGAGCCGTCTTAGCTCTCTCCCGTTGACCCGAGCCCCGGGACGTATCAAGCTCTACGTCCATGACTCCATTAAGATCCCCTCCCAGGATCAACGGAAGCTCCGGTAGATGCTCAACTTTAGAGGCAAGATGGATATAGAGGTCCTGGTCTAATACATTAGGGCTGTAGATATTTCCCAAAATAACTGCTTCCCCTCCAAGGTTCCTTGCAACAGTACAAACCTCTTGGATGGGTCTATGATTTCTTTTCCTACCACAAATCGCACACGCTTATGGATCAAAATGGCCACTCCCCCCCTCTTCCCCATAGCCGGGGACCCCCGCACCTGCCCCACCCAGTCTCTACAAAGTTTACTGTGCTCCTCAGCAGTCTGGTGGGTCTCCTGGAGTAGCGCAACATCACATTTCTGCCTTGCTAATGCCTGCAATATTTTATATCTCTTAATTGGGTTCCCTAATCCGCAGACATTCCAAGAAACTATCTTCAATACAGCGGGGCAGTGTCAAGGCCTCTCCACACAGTAGTCATCCATCTCCCAGAAGAGGCTCTCCCAGCCCAAACTTAAATAACTCACCAGTTGACAATAATACTCTTCATGGACGTGATTATCCCCCCCCTTTCAAACCACCCCTCCCCCAACCCCTCATACCTTCTGTCTCTTTCTCATCTATCCCCCCTCCAGGTAAGAACTTTACCCAGCTAAGGTCCCGCTTAATGCGAACGGTTGCCTCCTTTAACCCAACCCCGCTCAGCTAATCCAAACTCCTAACCCTACCCCCCTCACCCGTCTATCTGTTAAACAACAGCATTGCTAACCAACATACTTATACATAGCATAGAGCTGCCAAAAAATGATACAAAACATCATCAGGGATTATCTTCCCATTGGAACGGTAATGGGTGCTCAGGATGCGCCCCCCCCCCCCACAATAGTGGGGGAAGCAAACACGGCGTCGGATCTCCAAACCATGGGAGAATCACAGGGAGACACCCCCCCCCCCACGGGGCCTCCCCTTCAGCAACCAGGACATCCCACACCGAAGGGCGGATCCCTCCCCCCCAGCAAAGATGCAGGGGAGAGTGTCCTGCAAAGCAACAGGCACACCCGCTTCCACCGTACTTCAGCGTGGCCAGACCACATCTGGGACGTCTGCTGTCCTCGCCCCGGTGCTGTACTGCTATCAATGCTCTGCCAAACACATACTACATAAGGTTAAGGCACCAATGTCCAGTAACACCCCCCCCCCCCCGACAGCAGAATGTGCCAAGACACGCCTGTCCGGGCTGCCACAGAGTCTCCGCTGTCCAGCCGCAGCTCTCACCATTCCTGGGGGGCCCCCCAGGCCATGTCCCCCACCCATCAGATCCATGGCAAGCCATCGGAACACCAGTCCCACAAAAAGGTGATACAGTCACAAACCAGGCACAGCACTAGCTTTATGGGGTTGCTGGGGCGTCCTTCTCCCGGCTCACTAGCCTTTCGATATAGGGGCCAGCCTCAGCCGCTGCCTCAAAGGTTCGGTGCGTGCCCTCATGGAGCACGTGCAACCTGGCCGGGTACTGGACAGAGAACTTGATCTTGGCGCCAATCAGCTTCTGGCACAGGGGGGCATAAACTCTGCGCCTCTGGCTCAGTGCGACGGAATAGTCCTGCGCGATACGAATTTTCAGATTCTCATGCACAATATCTCCTTTCTGCCGGGCAGCCCGCAATATAGTTTCCTTCTGGGGAAATTGTAAAAATTTCACAAGCACCACTCTCGGCCGATGGTCTCGGGACTGCTTGCTTCCCACTCGATGTGCCCGTTCTATGAGCAGTTTACCGCTGAGTTCTACTCCCTCAAGCAATTGTGTTAGCAAGGATTCCAGGTACATCTTTAGATCTGTCGGCAACTGTATCCGGAATGCCCATTATCCTCAAATTATTACGGCGCGAGTGGTTCTCCAGATCATCTATCTTTGCCTACTGTGCGTGTACCTGTGACTTCAGTCCTGACACCTCCTGGACCAGCTCCTTGAGGCCGTCCTCTGCTCGCCCGATTTGATCTTCCGCCTCCTGAAGCCTGCTCCCCAGTGCCCCAACCGAGGTCTGCAGCACATCAATCTTCTCGTGCAGGGCTGTAAACTGTGCTGACAAAGCCTCCACCACTGCTGCTGAAACTTCCTCGAGGAATGCGGGGGATGTCGGTGAGTTTGGCGCTGCTATACTATCCGCCACCTTGCTAGTGGCAGCCATGCGCTCCCTTTCTCTCCGAGCCATTTTTGTGGCCGCCACCATTTCACCCACAGCTTCCCCCCCTGGCTCCGTACGCTGCAAGAGGTCTTCCTGTCGAGGTAGGCTGGACGTTTAGCCGGTTTTCGCTTCTACAAACGGTACTATAATGCCGGTTTGGGCCAGGGGCGACCGGAGCACATGCAGGATGCGACTGCTGCCCTCACCGCATCACGTGACCTCATTAATATATTTTTATATGATCTCATATAGTAGGATATTTTTTATGTTTTTTATTATTTTAATGGATATTTTTATGCGAGATCGGGTAGATATATATTTTTACAACTGCGTGACATTTATTCATTTATTTATTATAACTGATGTGGACTTAATTTGCATCTGTGAGGTTAATTTAAGATAATTACATCAGGTGTCCAAGGTGGATGCACTGTTCATAAGGATAGACACACTTTTCTGTAACTAACTTTTAACTTTTTGCACAATTGTCACATCATCTTGATTCCACCCTTTTTCTTCAACCCCGTCAGTCAGGTTTTCAGCCCGGTCACAGTGTGGAGACTGTTCTTATAGCTTTTCTTAAAAAACTTCACATGGCTCACGATTGTGGTGATTTCTCGGTGGCTTTCGACCTTATCTTTCTGCAGCTTTCGACCTTGTCGACCACTCACTTCTTCTTCATCTGTAATACCTGAAGATTGGAGGATCGCCAATGTAACGCCAATTTTTAAAAAGGGCTCCAGGGGTGATCCGGGAAACTACAGACCGGTGAGCCTCACGTCAGTACCGGGAAAAATGGTAGAAACCATCATAAAGAATAAAATTACTAAGCATGTAGATAGTCAAGGCCTAATGGGAGACAGCCAACATGGTTTTAGACAAGGAAGATCTTGTCTTACTAATCTATTATGTTTTTTTGAAAGTGTGAATAAACATGTGGACAAAGGTGAGTCGGTTGATATAGTGTATCTGGACTTTCAGAAAGCCTTTGACAAAGTCCCTCATCAGAGACTTTTGGCAAAACTAAAGAGTCATGGGATAGGAGGCAGTGTACTAATGTGGATCAAGAACTGGTTAAAAGATAGAAAGCAGAGGATTGGACTCAATGGCCAATTTTCCCAATGGAGAAAAGTGAATAGTGGTGTACCCCAGGGATCTGTGCTGGGTCCGCTGCTTTTTGACATATTCATAAATGACCTGGAAAGTGGAATAACGAGTGAGGTTATCAAATTTGCAGATGACACAAAACTATTTAAAGTTGTTAAAACCCAAGAGGATTGTGGAAAATTGCAAGAGGATCTTGATAAATTGGAAGACTGGGCATCAAAATGGCAGATGAAATTTAATGTGGACAAGTGCAAAGTTATGCACCTAGGGAAGAACAACCCAAACTATGGTTACACGATGAAAGGTTCCACATTAGGAACCACCACCCAGGAAAAAGATTTAGGCATCATTGTGGATAGCATGTTAAAACCCTCGGCCCAGTGTGCAGCGGCAGCCAAGAGAGCAAATAGGATGCTAGGTATCATAAGGAAAGGAATAGAAAATAAAACAAAAGATATTATAATGCCTCTATATCGTTCCATGCTGAGACCGCACCTTGAATATTGTGTGCAATTCTGGTCGCCGTATCTTAAAAAGGATATAGCGTTATTAGAAAAGGTTCAGAGAAGAGCCACCAAAATGGTAAAGGGGATGGAAGGATACTCCTATGAAGAAAGGCTAAAAAGGTTAGGGCTCTTTAACCTGGAAAAGAGACGGCTGAGGGGAGATATGATAGAAGTCTATAAATTAATGAACGGAGTGGAGCGGGTAAACGTAGATCGATTGTTTACGTTATCAGAATATAGAAAGACTAGGGGACATGCAATGAAGCTACAGGGTAAACTATTTAAAACTAATAAAAGAAAATATTTTTTCACTCAACGTGTAATCAAACTCTGGAATTTGTTGCCAGAGGATGTAGTAAAGGCTGTTAGTGTAGCTGGGTTTAAAAAAGGTTTGGACAAGTTCCTGGAGGAAAGGTCCATAAACCATTATTAAGAAGGGACCCAGGATATCAATACTTGACCCAGTACAAGCATTGCGGAACCTGTGTCTTTTGGGGAAACTGCTAGGTACGTATGACCTAGATTGGCCACTGTTGGAAACAGGATACTGGGCTTGATGGACCTTGGTCTGACCCAGTATGGCATATCTTATGTTCTTATGTTCTTTCTCGTCTATGCGAGGCTGGCCTTTGCAGCAAGGTTCATCATTGGTTTCACTCTTCCTTTTTTTCCCGCTCCTATGCCGGTGTCTCTTCATTTGCGCCAGTCATCACTTCTGACTCTTTTCCACTGCCCTGTGGTGTCCCTCAAGGTTCTGTTCTAGCACCCCTTCTTTTCAATATTTTTCTGGCACTAGCACCACTAGCACTCCTGATTCAACAGTTTGGGATTTCGGCTTTCTATTACGCTGACGATCTGGTCCTTCTCCACCGTACTTCTCCGCTCCATCCTGATCTTACTTCCCTCAACTCCTGTCTTTCTGCTGTTACTGACTGGCTTACCACTAACTGTCTTCACCTGAACCTGACTAAAACACTTGCTATCTGCTTCATGTTTGGTGGTCCCTCTCCTCTGGTTGCACCCTCCTTTGCTGACTCACCTATTCCATTGGTTTCCTGTTTCCGTTATTTGGTGGTTATTTTTGACTGATCTCACTTTCCGGGCTCACATTTCACATGTTTCCAAGACCTCATTCTTCTTTCTTCACCAAATTCAATTCGCCCCTTTCTCACCACTCAGGCTCTCACCACTCTTCTCCTTTCTCTGGTCACATCACGCGTTGATTTCTGTAATTCAGTTCTGGCTGGTCTCCCACACTCGTAAATCTATCGCTTGCAACGCATTCAGCATACAGCCGCATGCCTTATCTTTCACTCCTCTCCCCGGGATCACATCACCCCCCCTTTTGATTCACCTTCACTGGCTTCCCATTGAATTTCGTATACGTTATAAGATTCTTACATTGGTCCATTACGTCATATACACTCACACACCACAATACCTGGCAGACCTTATTCAATCCCATACTCCTAGCCGTTCACTCCGGTCACTGCATGTCAATTGTCTTCACCTCCCTTCCCCCTCTCGTGCCCACCTGCAAACCACCCGCTGATCTGCTTTCTTCTTTCTCGGTCCTGCACTATGGAACTTCCTCCCCACCTCTCTCAGACTCGAACAGCAATTTACAACATTTAAAAAAGACCTGAAACCCACCTTTTCTCCATTGCTTTTGACCTCCCTTCTCCTCCTGTGTGAAATTACCTTTTTCCTCCTCTTTCTCACTCCCTTTCCTCTTAGTCACATAAATAGAGATGATTCAAAGGGAGACCAGCAAGGAGTAGGTTACAGTAGTCAAGACGGGAGGTAATTAAGGAGTGGATAAGTGTTTTAGTAGTGTGTTCAGAAAGGAATGGCAGATTTCGCTTATGTTATAGAGAAAGAAATGGCAGGTCTTAGCTACGAGATGGATATGTGTGGAGAAAGAGAGAGAGGAGTCAAAGACAACCCCTAGATTGCAGGCCGAGGAAACAGGAAGGAGTACAGAGCTGTCCACAGAGACTGAGAGAGGAGGAAGAGGAGGGAAGGTTTTAGGGGGAAGATAAGAAGTTCAGTCTTGGCCATCTTCAATTTCAAGCGGCGGTGAGACATCCAGGTAGCAATATCAGAAAGGCAAGCAGAGATCCGGGTCTGGATTGCCGGAGAGAGTTCAGGCATGGAGAGGTAGATCTGAGAGTCATCATCATACAGATGGTATTGAAAGCCATGGGAAGAGATAAGCGCACCAAGGGACTGGGTATAGAGAGAGAAAAGGAGTGGACCCAAGACAGATCCTTGGGGTACACCAACTGGGAGCGGAGTAATGGAGGAGGAGGAGCCACCAGAATACACACTGAAGGAGCGATGGGAGAGATAGGAGGGGAACCAGGATAGTACAGAGCCCTGAAAGCCAAGCGAGGACAGGGTATCGAGGAGAAGGTTGTGGTCAATGGGGTCAAAAGCAGCAGAGAGGTCAAGAAGGATGAGGACAGGATACAGGCCCTTGTATTTTGCCAGGAACAAGTCACTGGAGACTTTGACAAGAGCCGTTTCAGTAGAGTGTAAAGGACGAAAGCCAGACTGTAAGGGATCTCCACTGGCTACCGACCAATGCCAGAATCCAACACAAGATCATAATCACCACCTTCAAAGCCTTAAACAATCAAGCAGCCTCAACCATCACTGACCTATTACACACACAGACCCCTAACAGAGCTAGAAGATCAGCAGCAATAAATACCTTAACCATCCCGAAAAAAACAGTCAGATGCACCAAGGAAACATCTAAAAGAGCCTTTAGCATTCATGCCCCAGTAGCATGGAATGCCCTCCCACCAGAATTGAGAGCCATAACTAGCCTAACACAATTCAGGAAAAAACTCAAGCACTACCTATTCACAAGTTATTTTCCAGTATAAATTCCCCAAAGAGAAATAGTCACACCATGTTCAGATCTAAAGAATTTCAACTGTGAATAATGTATATAGTTTACTGTTTCTAGTTTATTTAGCTTACCCTGTTCTTCCAAGTTCTCAAACCCCTGTTAATTGTAAAATGCACTACAGTTACCCTGTATGTATATGCTCTGTTCCATGTAAACCGCGCTGATGTTAATAGTGCGGTATATAAGAAATGTTAAATAAATAAATAAATAAAATCTAGGAGGGCATGAGAGGAGAGGAAGTCGAGGCAGCAGCGGTGAACCGCACGTTCAAGTGGTTTAGAAATGAAGGGAAGGAGAGAGATGGGTCGATAATTAGAAGGACAGTGGGATCAAGTGAGGTTTTCTTGAGGAGAGGTGTGACCTCAGCATGCTTGAAGTCTGCAGGGACAGTTGCAGTGGAGAGCAATAGGTTGAGAATATGAGAGATGGAAGGGACAACGGTAGAGGAGAATGGGGCTTAGGAGACGGGTGGGGATAGGATCAGAGGAGCAGGTTGTGAGTTTGGAGGAGAAAGAAGGTGTGCAGTTTCCTCTTCAGAGATCACAGGAAAGGAAGGGGGAGAGTTGGGAGTGGAGAGGGGGAGGAGGGGAAATAGCTGAGTTTGTGGGGAATTGGAGGGTGATCTTGTGGATTTTGTCATGGAAATAGTCAGCCAGGGTTTGGGCAGAAAGGGAGGGAGGGATCAGAGGCGGAGGCACTTTGAGGAGAGAGCTGAGAGTAGTAAAGAGACGGCGAGGGTCCGAGGCAAGAGAGTTAGTTAGATGGACACAGTAGTCTTGTTTGGCAAGAGCTATGGCTGATTGGAAAGAGACAGACAAGCATGAATTTGAAGTGTAGAAATTCTTCAGGGGAGTGGGATTTGAGCCAAGCACGCTCAGCAGAACGGGCACAGGAATGTAGATAGTGGGTAGTAGATGAAAGCCAGGGCTGGGGAGCAGAAAGTCTCACAGGGCTTGGTTTGGGTGGAGCGAGAGCATCCAGAGCCGAGGAGAGTGCAGCATGCAGCATTATAGGAAGTTACTGCCTCGTCAACAGACTTGGATGACATAGTGGAAGAAAGAGGTGGAGAAATGGTGGAGGAGAGAGCCAAGGGATCAATAGCATGAAGGTTTCTAAATAGGTTGGAGACAGGATGAGGCTGGGGCAGCGGGAGATGAAGATTAAAGCTTAAAAGGTGATGGTCAGATAAGGGAAGAACTGAGCTACGGAAGTTCGAGGGTAAGGAACTGGAGAAAAATATCAGGTCCAGGCAGTTGCCATGCTGGTGAGTGGGGGCAGTGGAACAAAGTTGGAGGTCAAATGAGGAGGTGAGGGAGAGGAGCTTTAAAGCATGAGGATCAGAGGGGTTATTGACATGAATGTTAAAATCCCCAAGAATAAGAGTGAGGGAAGAGGAATCCAGGAAGAAGGAAAGCCACGAGTCAAAGTCATTGAGAAAGCTAGAAGCAGACTTGTCAGGAGGTCGATAAATAACAGCTACCCGGAGAGGATGTGGAGTGAAGAGGTGATAGAGTGGACTTCGAAAGAGAGAAAGGAGTGAGACTGAGGCAGCAAGAGGTGATGGAATTGGCAAGAGGGAGAAAGTAGAAACCCAACACCACCACCACGGCCAGTGGGACGAGGCGTGTGGGAGAACTGATAGCCCCCATGGCAGAGGGCAGCAGTAGATGCGGTATCATGAGGGAGGAGCCAGGTCTCGGTTAGAGCAAGAAGATGTAGAGCTTTGGAGATAAAGAGATCATGAGTAAAAGCGAGTTTATTAGAGACAGAGTATGCGTTCCATAAGGCACATGAGAAAGGGAGAGTGGAAGGGGAAAGGAGAGGGATATTAATAAGATTAGACATGTTGCGTGAAGATCTCTTCTCAGAGTGAGACAGAAATCTAGGGGGGGCCAGGATTGGGGTTGATATCTCCGGATGAGAGAAGGAGAAGGAGTAGCAGAGTACGGGGTAGAGAGGAGACAATAGAGCGGAAACGAGGGTGAGGTTGCCTTAGAGAGAGAGGAGATGGTTGAATGAGAGGGAGAAATTGATGAAGCTCAAGAGCTGATGATTGGTTAGAAGACAGAATGGAGGGGAAAGTGAGGGTGGTAAAGGGGAGATGGGGAGTGGAGGAGTGAGGGTGCAGGTAGGAGGGGAAACGGAGTATGAAGAAAAGGAAGATAATGTGATGTGGAGCCATGGAAAAGGAACAGAGAGGGGCTATGTAGTACATGTTAGGTTTTTTTGGTCTCCCTTTGAATCATCTCTCTCCCCCCTTCAATCTGTTCAATACTCCGCTGCGTGGCTAATCTTCCGCCAGCCTCATCATGCCCATATTACTCCTCTTCTCAGGTTACTTCACTGGCTTCCTATCTGTTTCCGCATCCAGTTCAAACTTCTCCTGCTGACCTATAAATGCATTCACTCTGCAGTTCCCCAATACCTTTCTTCTCTTATCTCTCCTTACAACCCCCCCTCGGGAACTCCGCTCTTCTAGCCAACTGCTTCTGTCTGTACCCTTCTCTTCTACTGCTAACTCCAGACTTCGCTCCTTTCACCTTGCTGCACCTTACGCCTGGAACAAACTACCTGTGTCTGTATTTATTTATTTATTTTATTTATTTACATTCTCTTATATACCGCGCTATTCTGCATCAGTGTGGTTTACATTGAACAAACTGAAATTACATTGAACAGGGCATTATAACTTGGAGATAACTATTTTTACAGGGAACATGGGCTATGGAGGGTTAAGTGGCTTGCCCAAGACCACAAGGAGCACCTGTGGGACTAGAAACCCCAGTCCTTCCGGCCCAAGGTTGCTGTCCTCTAGTGGGATTTGAACCCCCGACCTTCCGGCCTGAAGTACCTTGCCCCAACCACTAGGCCACTCCTCCAACCCTCTCTAACCCTCTTCAAATCCAGGTTGAAAGCTCACCTCTTTGCTGCTGCTTTTGGACCTTGACTCACCTGATCTCCTTTCTTTCCCCTTGTTTTACTCCTGCATACACCTTCTGTGTTTTACCCCCCGCTTACACCTTCTGTGTTTTGTCTTGACTAGATTGTAAGCTCTGATGATCATGGATTGCCTCTTACATGTCTGTGCAACACTGTGTACGACTGGTAGTGCTATACAAATGCTCAGTAGTAGTAGTAAATATATATATGTTCCTCGACTTATTAGTGTGTTTAATTACAATGGCATGGTTCCAAATACAGGACCATACATGTCAATGGATGTCTTTTGGTCTTAGAACTGAAGAACTCCCCGACACATATGGTTTTATCACTTTTATTCCTCCAGATATATACATTTTTTAGTTCATTTATTCTGTAATTCGCCTTTCTTCTTTTTTTCAGAGTGGCTTATATAATATGCTTTTTACACCTGATATATCATTGACCCTATTTTAAGGAGGAGTAATTTTTAGATAGACACTTAGGAAAACCAACCCATTTTACAGAAACTACTTCTAGATTTGAGACCAGTTAGAGTATAGGCTCAATATGGAGATTTACTTTTATGCGATTACTATTTTAAGCTTTTAGTGTGGACATTTTATGCAAGATTGGATAGTATTATTTTAATTGCAGCATATTTATTTATTGATTCATCATAATGAATAAGGATTTATTTTGTATTCCTCTGGACATTCTTCTATTTAGCTCTTTTTACCCTTCACACAGAGAGACTCTTTTATATAAGGTTCTTTTATATCACATATATCGTTGTTCTAACTGAAGAAAGGCTTGACTTTTAAATAAATGCTAGGAATATGAATCCCTCTTTTATATACAGAAAAAATATACTCTTCCTTTAGATCCAATTTAAAGGGCAGGCAAAACATGCAAGGAATTTATTCATGGACCATTCTTTAAGATTTTTAGGCATGATACTTCGGACATATGGTATGCTCTCTTGGTTTATGATCATGATATTTTAAACCTGTATTCTCCATTCAAAAGTCATCCCTTCCATCCACATTAACCTCCCGTGGGTTGATGGAAATCTGGCCATAATGCCGCTCGGCGTCCTCACTGCCATGGCAACCCCAGTTGGCACCAAAATCTGTTCTAATACGCCGACGCAGCATTCCTTCTCCCTTCTGCTCTCTCAGCGCAGAACTGGCAAGGAAGTGTTGTCATACTGTTTTAAGGTAATAATATGTTTTCAATGTGTTTGGCTAAGTTTTTAAGCTTTTAAATCCTGATTTAGGGTGGTGATATTGTATATAAAGATGAAGTGTTTCCAGCTTAACTTGGGTAATTCAACAGATCCGCATAATTGTGTAGTTTATTTAAACGCTTTGAAGGATTTGTTCCAGCCATTCCACTGCAGAATAACACTATACAAAAATCTGAGCCAGATTTAAAATGCTTTTTATCTATATAGTGCTTTCTTTTTAAACATATGGCAAAAATACACTCATCAGGTATTTATAATCATCCCTGTATTTAGATTTACCGACATATGGCTTCCCCTTAAACATATGGCATCGACACACATACTGTGTATTTATATTTACCCCCTCTCGTATTCTCTATTTATAGTTCGAAAAGGATTGCCATCATAAAAGCCTACAGTGCAGGATTATATGACATACGGAACAACGTTGCAGGGCTATCCATAACCACCTTATGCGTACCATTTTTTAGCCCCATTTTTAATAAGTGAAACATACACTTATGTTACATGAAGGTGTTTTTTGGACTAGCCTCTTGCTCCATGAATAACTTACAGTATATTGATTCTACTGGCAACACCAAGATTTTAAATATCTCCATAATCCATTTTTACCACTACATTGATTGTACTGTAGGTATATGTTTAAATGTTTAACATGGTTACATAGTAGCATAACATATGATGGCAGATAAAGACCAGTATGGTCCATCTAGACTGCCCAGCAAGGCAGCAAGTAGGTACACTTACCGCTCCGTGCAGGTTACCCCTCCCCATGCCTTTGTTTAGGAGTGTACCCACCGCTCTGTGTAAGCCACCCCTATTTGTTCAGATATAAGAGATAATTATGCTTATTTTGATATTATCCTGTTGCTATAAAGGGATCCACTGTGTCTGTCCCATGCCATTTTGAATTCTGTCACTGTGTTTGCCCTCATCACTTCCATTGGGAGGGCATTCCAAGCATCCACCAACCTTTCAATGAAAAGGTATTTACTGACATTGCCTTTCAGTTTACCCCCTTGCAGCTTCATGTTATACCCTCTAGTTTTACAGCTTCCCTGTCTTTGAAAGAGGTTTGTTTGTCCATTAATACTCTAAGTATTTAAAGGTCTGAATCTGTCCCTCCTCTCCTCCAGAGTGTACATATTTATGTCTTCAAGTCTCTTCTCATAAGTCTTCAGACGCAGGCTCCAAATCATTTTGGTTGCCTTCCTCTGAACCGCTTCCAGCCTTTTTATATCCTTTGCGAGATATGGTCTCCAAAACTGAACACAGTATTCCAAGTGAGGCCTCACCAGCAACTTGTACAGTGGCATTAATACCTCTTCCTTTCTGCTGGTAATTCCTTTCTGTATGCAACCCAGCATCCTTCCAGCCCATTTCCATTCAGCCCTTGGTTTATGACTTTATAGTCTGTCCTCATCACACGTTTCTTTTTATTTGTTTTATATATTATAATTTATAATATGATTATATTATTTATATAGTCCTTTTATGTCCTTTTTATGATCTCACATTCTTTTGACATTTATTTATGAATATATCAACTGTATAGTTTTTTATGTTTTCCTTTATTAGTAATATTATTAGCATTTTTTATGGTTTTAATGTACTTCATTTTAACGATGTTTACATGTGTTTATTTTTAGTATTGATCCCTGAAGAAAGCTCTGGGTGTAGGTATTCCTGTACTTCCTGACCATTGCGGTATCTTCAATAAAACATTTTGAGTTACTCGCTCTCTTCTGTGGTTTCTGGACACTGCGAGTATCCTTGTGCTTTCGTTGTTGGACAAGATGTTGACTGTGCCTTGGACCCAGATGAATCAGTATTGGGCTCTGATGTGGAGGAGGATCTCCTTTCACCTTTAAAAGACTATGAAGAGGCTGGTGTGATCCGCCTGTTCCAGAAGGAGGAGCTGGAGGCATTGATTTCAAGGACCTCATCCACCTTGAACTTGGCAGATGCTTCTGGCACAGAGCAGAAGCTGAAAGTACACTTACTTTTCCAAGGGGTACAGAAATCCACTACTGTCTTGCATTCCCGGAAGTGATCAGAGATATGATCCAATCTGAATGGGACTCGCCTGACTCCCTGTTTAAAAAGTTAAGGGTCTATAAGAAGATCTACGCTCTCCCGGAGGAGGGGCATGGTGAGTAGCTTAACATTCCTAAGGTGGATGCACAGGTAAAGGCAGTTACCCAGACCTGACCACCATTCCCATGGAATGTGGATCGGCCTTAAAAGGTGTCTTAGACCGCAAGCTAGGTCTGCCATTTCAGCAGCTATTTTACAGCTGAGGGTATGCACCAGCTTGACTTCTCGAGCCCTGCTTCAATGGATTCATTGTCTTCCGCCTGATGATGATACTTCTCTCTTGGAGGCTGCTACTGCTTTCCAATGAAGCTTTGTGACTATGGGCCCTCGCCAGAGAGTTGCAAATTCACCTGTTTGCGGTATACCTTCCGGGCATTCAAAACTTATGGGCAGACAGACTCAGTCGACTACTGCTGCCACACGAGTGGTCCCTCCACTCATACCAGCTTGCTCGAGTATTTCAAATCTGGGGAACACCAGATATAGACCTCTTTTCAAGTCCACAGAATGCCAAACTTCCCCGATTCTGTTCCAGAATCCCGGCTCACAACTGTCAGGCAATAGACGTTTTCCTTCTCCACTGGAGTCAGGACTTCCTCTATGCCTTTCCACCCATTCCCCTCATTCCCAAAACTTTATTAAGAGAGCCAGAGGTCGTATGATACTCATAGCTCCACGTTGGCCGCGACAAACATGGTATCCTCTTCTTCTGCGTTTCTCTCAAACCACTCCTCTGGAATTGGGGAATGCTCCAGATCTTCTGACTCAGGGGGACAGATGCTTACTGCATCCTAATCCCTAGTCCCTACATCTCAGGGCATGGTTACTGAAAGCCTAGAATTCCAGGACATTAACCTTTCTCAACAAGTAAAGGATATCCTTCTGGCTTCCAGAAAACCTTCCACAAGACGTTCCTACGCTTTTAAGTGGTAAAGGTTCTCTGTCTGGTGTTCACAAAAGGGACTTAACCCCCTTTTGGTACCTGTAGAGTCGCTACTAGAGTATCTCCTCCAATTATCAACTTCTGGTCTAAAGACCAAGTCAGTAAGAGTCCATCTTAGTGCTATTGCTGCTTTTCATAAACCTTTCGATGGACAACCTATTTCCTCTCATCCACTTTTATCAGGATTTATCAAGATTTATGAAAGGCCTACTCTTAACAAAACCTCTCATTAAACCACCACCGGTGGCATGGGATCTGAATCTTGTTCTTGGTCAGCTTATGAAACCACCCTTTGAACCTTTAGCCACTTCAGACCTAAAGTTTCTTTCATGGAAAGTTATTTTCCTAATTGCCATCACTTCTGCAAGATGCATTAGTGAACTACAGGCGTTTGTAGCTGACCCTCCTTATACATAACATAAGATATGCCATACTGGGTCAGACCAAGGTCCATCAAGCCCAGTATTCTGTTTCCAACAGTGGCCAATCTAGGTCATATGTACCTAGCAGTTTCCCCAAGGGACACAGGTTCCACAATGCTTGTATTGGTTCAAGCATTGATATCCTGGGTCCCTTCTTAATAATAGTTTATGGACCTTTCCTCCAGGAACTTGTCCAAACCTTTTTTAAACCCAGCTACACTAACAGCCTTTACTACATCCTCCGGTAACAAATTCCAGAGTTTGATTACACGTTGAGTGAAAAAATATTTTCTTTTATTAGTCTTAAATAGTTTACCCTGTAGCTTCATTGCATGTCCCCTAGTCTTTCTATATTCTGATAAGGTAAACAATCGATCTACGTTTACCCGTTCCACTCTGTTCATTAATTTATAGACTTCTATCATATCTCCCCTCAGCCGTCTCTTTTCCAGGTTAAAGAGCCCTAACCTTTTTAGCCTTTCTTCATAGGAGTATCCTTCCATCCCCTTTACCATTTTGGTGGCTCTTCTCTGAACCTTTTCTAAAATCGCTATATCCTTTTTAAGATACGGCGACCAGAATTGCACACAATATTCAAGGTGCGGTCTCACCATGGAATGATACAGAGGCATTATAATATCTTTTGTTTTATTTTCCATTCCTTTCCTTATCATACCTAGCATTCTATTTGCTCTCTTGGCCGCTGCTGCACACTGGGCCGAGGGTTTTAACATGGTATCCACAATGACGCCTAAATCTTTTTCCTGGGTGGTGGTTCCTAATGTGGAACCTTGCATCGTGTAACCATAGTTTGGGTTGTTCTTCCCCAGGGGCATAACCTTGCACTTGTCCACATTAAATTTCATCTGCCATTTTTATGCCCAGTCTTCCAATTTATCAAGATCCTCTTGCAATTTTCCACAATCCTCTTGGGTTTTAACAACTTTAAATAGTTTTGTGTCATCTGCAAATTTGATAATCTCACTCGTTATTCCACTTTCCAGGTCATTTATGAATATGTCAAAAAGCAGCGGACCCAGCACAGATCCCTGGGGTACACCACTATTCACCTTTCTCCATCTGGAAAATTGGCCATTTAGCCCTACCCTCTGCTTTCTATCTTTTAACCAGTTCCTGATCCACAATAGTACACTGCCTCCTATCCCATGACTCTTTAGTTTTACCAAAAGTCTCTCATGAGGGACCTTGTCAAAGGCTTTCTGAAAGTCCAGATACACAATATCAACCGACTCACCTTTGTCCACCTGATTATTCACTGCTTCAAAAAAACATAACAGATTAGTAAGACAAGATCTTCCTTGTCTAAAGCCATGTTGGCTGTCTCCCATTAGGTCATGACTATCTACATGCTGAGTAATTTTATTCTTTATGATGGTTTCTACCATTTTTCCCGGTAGTGATGTCAGGCTCACCGGTCTGTAGTTTCCCGGATCACCCCTGGAACCCTTTTTAAAAATTGGTGTTACATTGGCGATCCTCCAATCTTCAGGTATTAGAGATGATTTTAATGATAGTTCACAGATTACTAATAGCAGGTCTGCTATCTCATATTTCAGTTCTTTCAACACCCTTGGATGTATACCATCCGGCCCAGGTGATTTGCTACTCTTCAGTTTATCTAATAGTTGTAATACATCTTCCCGATGTATCGATATTTCCTTCAATTCTTCCGCACCTTTAAATACCACTTCAGTCATGGGTAACATCCCTACATCTTCCTCAGTAAAGACTGAAGCAAAGAATTCATTCAGTCTCTCCGCTATCGCCTTGTCGCCTCTTAGTGCTCCTTTAACCCCTTTATCATCTAATGGACCCACTGACTCTCTCACAGGTTTTTTTGCTACAAATATACTTGAAAAGGTCTTTACTTCGCGTTTTTGCTTCCGCAGCAAGCTTCTTCTCAAATTCTCCCTTTGCCTGCTTTATTAATGCCTTGCATTTGACTTGCCAGTGCTTGTGCTGTTTCCAGGTTTTGTCGTTTGGCTCTTTTTTCCATTTCCTGAAAGATGCTTTTTTGGCAACAGCCTCTCTGACCTCACCTTTAAACCATGCTGGCAGTTTTTTGGACTTCCTTCCACTTTTCCTAAAGCGTGGAATACAGCTGGTCTGGGCTTCCAAGATAGTATTTTTCAACAACAGCCAAGCCTGATGTACGTCTTTAACCTTTGCAACTGCTCCTTTTAGTTTTTTCTTAACTGTTTTCCTCATTTTATCATAGTCTCCCTTTCGAAAGTTAAAAGGTAGTACTGTGGATTTCCTTACTATCCCTCCTCCACTAATTAAATCAAAGGCGATCATGCTATGATCACTATTGCCAAGTGGCCCCAACAACCTTATCTCTTGCACTAGATCTGGTGTTCCACTAAGGACTAGGTCTAATATGGCTTCCCCTCTGGTCGGTTCATGAACCAGCTGCTCCAAGAAGCAGTCATTTATTTCATCTAGGAACTTTATCTCCCTAGCATGTCCTGACGTGACACTGACCCAGTCGATACCGGGGTAGTTGAAATCACCCATTATTACTGCACTGTAACTTTTGTTAGCTTCCTTGATTTCTTTGAGCATTTCATCATCCATTTGGTCATTCTGGCCAGGCGCTCGATAGTACACCCCCACTGCCATTGCCTTCCCCCTTTTACATGGAATTTCAATCCATATAGATTCTACAGCAGATTTTGTTTCCTGCAAAACTTTAATCCTTTCTGACTCAATGCCCTCTCTAACATAGAGAACAACCCCTCCACCAATTTGATCAGCTCTATCATTACGATATAGTTTGTACCCAGGTATCACAGTGTCCCACTGGTTGTCCTCCATCCACCATGTCTCTGATATTCCAATCATATCTAACCTTTCATTTAGTGCTATATATTCTAACTCTCCCATCTTATTTTTTAGACTTCTAGCATTTGCATACAAGCATTTTAGAGAATGTATTTTATTCATATTAATTTGGCTATTGTTAGACATGGGTAATTTGGGATCTTTAAGCTCTGTCTGCTCCATACTTGAGGGCATTTGGGCTACTTTACTCTTTTGTGGAACCTCTCTGCTTTTGGTAGTATCCTTCAAAGATACATTCTTCCGAACCATCCGCTCTTGGGCGACTGTCGGCTTTCCCCTAATATCTAGTTTAAAAGCTGCTCTATCTCCTTTTTAAAGGTTAATGGCAGCAGCCTGGTTCCATCCCGGTTAAGGTGAAGCCCATCCCTTCGGAAGAGCCCCTCCTTTCCCCAGAATGTTCCCCAGTTCCTAACAAATCCAAACCCCTCATCTCTGCACCATTGTCTCATCCACACATTGAGACTCCGGAGCTCTGCCTACCTTTTGGGTCCTGCGCGTGGAACAGGAAGCATTTCGGAGAACGTTACCCTGGATGTTCTGGATTTCAACTTCCTACCTAAAAGCCTAAATTTAGCCTCCAGAACCTCCCTACCACATTTTCCTATGTCATTGGTACCGACATGTACCAAGACAGCAGACTCCTCCCCAGCACTATCTAAGACCTTATCTAGGTCCACCATGATAAAGTAGTCCTCAGGACTCATCCTCACTTTATGCCAAAGGTGGTTTCGCCTTTCCATTTAAACCAGTCGGTTTATCTTCCTGTATTCTTCCCTAGGCCTCATTCCTCCAGTGCGGAAAGGAATCTTCACACATTGGATTGTAAAAGAGCCTTAGCCTTTTATCTCCAAAGAACTAAGCCACATGGGCAGCTTTTTGTGGCTTTTGACTCTAGTCATTTGGGACTTCCAGTTTCCAAAAGAACTCTGTCAAATTGGATTGCAGATTGCATATGCTATACATATCAAAGTAAAGGACTTTCTCTCGAGGACCATGTCACAGCTCACAAGGTGAGAGCAATGACAGCCTTAACGGCTAACCTTCGTTCTGTGTCTATTGATGACATCTGCAAAGCAGCCACTTGGGCTTCGGTACACACCTTCACAGCCCACTACTGCTTAGACAAGGACTCCCGTCGGGATGCCTCGTTTGGCCAGGCTATTCTCCAGCATCTCTTCCATACTTAATATGACTCCTATCCACCGTCCACGGTTTGGATGCCAGAGGTCCATGGGAGGAAGTATGACCCATCTCACCTGGGTTCACCCCTTGGCATCTTTCAGCTGGGGAGTCCCCATATGTGAAGACTACATTCCTGCTTGTTCCTGGAGATAGCATAGTTACTCACCTGTAACAGGTGATCTCCGGGAACAGCAGGAATTTAGTCTTCACAACCCACCCACCTCCCCTAGGAGTTGTCTCTATCTCTTTCTCTATTTCTCTCCTTTGGTCTCAGCTATAAACTCAACTGAAGTGAGAGAGGTACAGAGGCGAGAAGGCAGCACGCATGCGCTGTAGGATGCTCCCAAAAGTGTTCCTATTTGACACTGGGGAGCGTTTCTGCGCAGGCTCCGTCGGTACCGACGATACCCATATGTGAAGACTAAATTCCTGCTGTTCCCGAAGATCACCTGTTACAGGTGAGTAACTATGCTTTATCTGAGGAAGGACATTCCACTGTATGATTTCTCCTGGCTGCTGCTAATGAAGGATGCCAGTCTCGGGCTGGGGCGCCAATTGCTGAGACTCTACGGCCCAGAGCCGGAAATGAAAGAAGTGGTGTGGTCCATCAACTTCCTCGAGGCAAGGGCCATCAAGTTGGTTCTTCTGTTTATCCGGCCGGGCCGGGCAGTTTGAGTGTTTTCAGACAAAGCCATGGTGATGGCTTACATCAATCGACAGGGCAGCACAAGAAGCACTGGAGTGGCTTGGAGATAGATCTCTTGTTTGCTGGGAGGAGAAGAACCTCCTAGCCATATCAGCTCAGCACATTGCCGGAATAGACAGTATGGAAGCGGACTTCCTCAGCCAGCACTCCCTGAATCCTGGAGGCTGGGGGTTGAGTCAAGAAGCTTTTCAATTGATTCTATGCCATTGGAGTCACCCTGAAATGGATCTGATGGTGACCCGCTCCGATGCCAAAGTGTGCCGCTTCCTTAGTCACTGCATGGAGATAGGGTCCGAGGGTGTCGATGCCCTGACCCAGCCTTGGTGCATTTAGCAGCTGCTGTACATGTTTCTTCCGTGGCACCTGGTGGGACGTTTGATTCAGCATATAGAGCGCCACTGATGTAGGATTATTCTGGCGGTGCTGCATTCGCCGCAGAGAGCGTGGTTCAGAGACCTGATGTGGCTCCTTCAAGCACCTCCCCTTTGGCTGCCTCCGTCTCATGGGCTATTGCGGCAGGGACCGATCTTCCTAGAGGACCTGACTTCCTTCATGCTTACGTTATGGCTCTTGAAAGGAGACTGCTAGCGCATAAGGGCTACTCTCCAGTTGTAATCTCTACTGTACTTGGTGCCTGGAGGTCTTCCAAGCTAGCATACATATGGATATGGTGCTTCTTTGAGTGCTGGTATGGTATATGGCACTTATTTATTTATTTAAAAGGATTTCTATACCGCCTTTTCATTGAATCAAGGCGGTTTTCACAGCAAACAATCACAAATGTGTTTTTTGGAGGGGGTCATGCAGTGTTCCATGTGTGCGAGTGTTTTAGGGTATATTAGATTCATGATGAACTATTTACATTATGCGCTATTATACAAGTAGTGGGGGCGGGGGATTGGTCGTCTGTATAGATTTGAATCATGTGACATCCCCATAGTGTTCAATGAATAGTGTTGTCTTTAGTTGCTTCCGGAAGTCTTTGATGTCTGTATTTAGTCGAAGTTCGTCTGGTAGCTTATTCCAAGTTGTTGGTGCAGCCAGGGAAAGGGCTCGTTCTGAGGTGTCCTTCCGTACCTTGGTTATCTCCTTTGGTGTGTTGACGCGGTTGGACGTGCCCTTTCTCCTTGGTCGAATGCTGTTGTCAGCTTGTATGAGGGTCTGTAAGCTAAGGGCTGATGATTGTTGTTTAATTTTGAATATGTTTATGATTGTCTTATATTTGATGCGTGAGGTGATTGGAAGCCAGTGTAGGTCTTTCAGGATAGGTATGATGTGGTCTTGTCTTGAAGTGCCGGCTATTATGCGTGCTGCCGTGTTCTGTGCCAGTTGCAGTTGTCTGAGGGTCTGTTTTGGGAGGCCAAGATAGATTGGGTTGCAGAAGTCTAGGAGTGGAGTTATTAGGGCCTGGCAGACAGTGCGGAAGTGTTCCGGGGCGAGGAGGGATTTGAGACGTCGGATTAGGCTCATCCTGTGGTATGCATTCTTGGTGGTCTTGCTTATGTGAGATTGTAGATTCAGTTCGCTGTCCAGGGTTACTCCAAGGTATTTTACTTCGGTTTTTATGGGTATGCTTGTGTTCTTTATCATGATATTAGGTGGGGAGATGAAGTCGGTGTTTCGGGTGATGATTAGTGCCTCGGTCTTGCTGTAGTTTATGGATAGGTTGTTGGTCTGGAACCAGTCGTTCATTTGCATGAGACAGTATGTTATTTTGGAGTAGTCCGGGTTGTCGATAGAGATGGGTGTGTAAATCATTATGTCATCGGCATAGATTGTATACTGTATGTTGTTTTCTTTCATGATGTTGCATATTGGTTGAATGTAGATGTTAAATAATAGTGCTGATAAGGCGGAGCCTTGAGGTACTCCCTGCTTGACTTTTATGGGCTGAGATTTGTTGGGGCCGATCTTGACCTGTATTTGTCTGTTGGTTAGGTATGATTGGAACCATTTCAGTGTGGATCCATATAATCCAATGTCCTGTAGTCTGTCCAGCAGAGTTCTGTGGTCTACTGTGTCAAATGCCGAGGAAATGTCTATGAAGATCATGAGTATTCCGTTCTTACAGTTGTCTATGAGGCGGAGTATGTTGTTGAAGAGGTATAGTAGGAGGGTTTCGACTCCGTGGTTGGGGCGGAAACTGTGTTGGTTGATGTCAAGCGGTGCGTGGTTGTCAATATGCTCCTGTAGCTGATGTTGCACTGTCTTCTCGATTATTTTTGCCAGTAGGGGTATGCTTGAGATCGGCCTGTATGCTGCTGGGTTGCCCTTCTCGAGTGTGGATTTCTTTGGGATAGGTCTTATTGTGGCGAGCTTTAATTGATTCGGCATGAATCCTTGGGTCAGCGATCTTTGCACCATGTTGTGTATGGTGTGGATGAAGTTTGACTTGGTGGCTTTGATCCATTTCACTGGGCATGGGTCTGTTGGAGCTGTGCTTGTATTGAGTGTGGTGATGATGTGCGAGAGTTGCTCTGTGGATGGTGTGTTGAATGTGCCCCATGTTTTCGGTTTTGTGCTTATCTTTGTGGGCGTGTTGGGTCTTGGCTGTAATGATGAGTGAAATTTTTCTTGGATGTGATCTGCAAACTTTGGATTTGGATTTGGATTTCGTTTTCAGTTCTCTGTTCCTTGGTGAGGGTTTTCACTATTTCGAAGAGCTCCCTCGGCTTGTTATTGGATTTAAGTACGATGTTAAGTATGAGGTGGCCAAGGTATCATCCTTGTTGACTTTTCTGCAGGATGGCCTAGAGAAGGGACTCTTTCTTAGCTCTCCGAGGGATCAGGTGGCAGCTTTGACCAAGCAGTGGTGTGGTGGCAGTCAAATCTCTGGCTGTCTCCCGTTTTCTTCAAAGGGTTTGACGTCTGCGTCCTCCCCTTTGATCTGTGATCCCTTCATGGGATCTGTCTCTGGTGCTCAGGGCCCTGATGGTGGCCCCTTTTGAGTGATTGACACAGACTACCTTGAAGGATTTGATACTCAAGACTGTCTTCTTGTTTGCGATTTGTTCTGCAAGGCAGATCTCCAAGCTGCAGGCTCTGTCTTGCTAAGATCCTTATCTGTCCTTTTCAACTGAGGCAATTTCCATTCGGCTTGTATCTTTCTTCTTTGCTAAAGTGTTGTCTCCCTTTCACATGAACCAAGTGGTTTGCTTGCCTTCCTCCTCTGTCGAGGGAAGGATAAGGATCTTCGTCTTGTGGATGTCCGGAGGGTGCTTCTCCGGTATTTGGAGGTTACAAATTCCTTTCATAAGTCTGATCATTTTGTGCTGTTTGCTGACTCATGCAAGGGTGAAGTGGTGGCCAAGTCATTGGATTAAGGAGGCTATTGCCTCAGCTTATTTGTTATGGAACCGGCTGGTTCTGGAGGGTCTGCATATCCATTCTACTCGAGCACAAGTGTCCTCATGGGTGGAGCTTAGTGGGCCCTGCAGACATTTGTCGGACAACAATGTGGGCATCTCTTTCCACTTTTGTCAAGCATTACCATTTGGATGTCCACACGTGGGCGGACACGGCCTTCGGCTCAAGAGTTTTGTGAGCTGCTGCACTTTTTTCCCATCCGGTGATGTTGTAGCTTTGGAACATCCCACTTTTCTGGATTGGTCTAGCAGGACAATATGGAAGGTGACATTTTTCTTACCAGTTAATGTCCTTTCCTCGAGTCCTGCTATACCAGTCCAAGGCCCACCCCTGAAACTGTATTGCTCTGTTATTGCTGCTGTACCCTTTGGTCTGCCATGATTTTATAATTGGATCTACAGGCTCATCTTCTACTGACAGCCTTCTCTTTCTGTTTTCCTGTACATAATTTGCAGCTGTTGAGTACTTGTTGCCCACATTTGAGGCTTGCTCTGTATCTCTCATATGCTTTGGGACGAATACTGAAGGGACCTCTGGAGGATGAGACAGAGGCATTTGAGTAATGTCATGGAAACTTGGGCTTTTCATTGATCTTTGTCTCCACCAACGGGCTGGTAGGGGAACACAACCTTGTCTGGACTGGTCTAGCAAGACTCAAGAAAATGACATTATCTGGTAAGTAAAATGTCACCTTCCTGCTGGATAGTCCTCTCTGTATGCAGCCTTTTCCAGTTTTGGCCACCATTTTGTCACACTGCTTCGCCACTTTGAGATCCTCAGATACCATCACCCTGAGGTCCCTTTTTGGTCTATACACACCAGCCTCTCGTCCGCTATCATGTACAGCTCCTTTGGGTTCCTTCATCCCAAGTGCATCACTCTGTACTTCTTTGCATTACATCTCAATTGCCAGGCATTTGACCATTGTTCTAATTTTTGTTGATCTTTTCTCATGTTGTCTACTCCCTCCTAAGTGTCCGCTCTGTTGCAAATCTTCATATCATCTGCAAAAAGGCAAACCTTTCCTTTTAAACCTTTGGTAATATCACCCACAGAGATATTGAACAGTAGTGTTCTGAGGATCGATCCCTGAGGCACTCCACTACTTACCCTCCTTTCTTCACAGTGAGTTTCACTCACCACTACTCTCTGTAGTCTGTCAGTCAACCAGTTCTTGATCCAATTCACCACCTGATTACTCGATTTATTCACAAGCCTTCTATGAGGAGCAGTATCAAAGGCTTTGCTGAAATCTAATTAGACCACAACCATCACTTGTCCTTGATCTAGTTCTCTGGTCACCCAGTCAAAGAACTCAATCAGAATTGTTTGGCATGATCTTCCCTGGTAAATCCATGTTGCGTTGGATTTTGCAACCTGTTGGCTTTCAGAAAAAACACTATCCTTTCTTTCAACAGCATCTCTATTACTTTTCCTACCACTGAGGTAAGGCTTATCGGCCTGTAGTTTGCCACCTCTCTGTTCCCACATCTGTGAAGAGAGACCATGTCAGCACTTCTCCAGTCCTGCGATACCTCTCCAATCTCTAGGGATCTATTAAAGACATTTTTTAGAGGCCCTGCCAAAACCTCCCTGAGCTCCTTCGGTATCCTAGGTTGTTATTTGATCCAGTCCTATGGCCTTGTCCACTTTCAGTTTTGCAAGCTGTTCAAAAACAACATCTTCCGTGACTGGTTCTTCGTCTATTCTGTTCCCCTTGCTATCTTTGTCAGTCACACATGGCCCTTCTCCAGGATTTTCTTTTGTGAATACAGAACAGAGGTATTTAGCAATACCGCTTTTTCCCTATCATTTTCCACAAATTGGTCCTCAGCATCTTTGAGCCTTGGAATTTCAACTCTCACCTTCGTCCTTTCTGCAATATACCAGAAAAAGGTATTGACACCTCTCTTCACATATGTAGTCATTTTTTCTTCCATTTGTGCTTTTGCCATCTTGATTTCTCTCTTCGCCTCTTTCAGCTTTATCTAGTATTCTTTTCTGTTTTCCTCTTTTTGTGATCCTCTGAAAACTGGGAATGCTGCTATTTTTTGCCTTTATTTTTGCAGCCATTTCTTTGGGGAAACCATATTGGTTTCCTTTTCTTCTTGCTTTTATATACTTTCCTTACATATAGATCTATTGCCCTTGTTGTGACCTCCTTCACTTTAGCCTACTGCCTTTCCACTTTCCTTGTATTAAATGTTGCTAGACTATTTTTGCTTTGCAGAATTCTTTCAGTAAGATTTTTTTTTTTTTGCAATACCACACCCGTTGTCTGAAGTGTCTCCTTCATAAGTGCCTAGGCCTTGGAGTTGAGTAATCAGATATGCTTGTGGCATTAGGACCTACAACCCAGTAATCTTTTGAATGACACATATCCAAAAGAGGGGCTACACATGCGTATTAATAAAGCTAATAATGTACTGTATTATGCAATTTTGGCCTGTTTAAAGTGTGTAGGACCCCTGACTTCTTTTTTTTCAAGCATAGAATGCAATTATTTTTATTATGTGCCTTGGCTAGGGTGGATTTAGCCAATTTTACTCTGGCCCGGCAGTTCCTTCTTTCTCCTTTTATGTCCAGCTAATTGACATTAGTACTACGATTATCTCACCATGATCCTTCATTTGTACCTACCCAGGGATTTTCCCCTATTTTAATAGACCCTTCAATTATTCCTAGTCTAGCCACCAGGTCCTACCACCCCAAGGATAGTGAAGATTGCCCCCGTCGCATCCCCAGCCCTAGCTGGAGATGTTGTGCGTGCGGATCTGGGAGATTAGCTAGGAATCCTCCCAAATCTGGAAATGAGCCAGAGACCCTCCCCCATGGTAGCTCAACCCAGTCTATTTTGACTACCTATCAACACTGGAAAACTAAAATTAAGGGAAAGAAAGAGGGTCATAATTTTATTATTTCATCTTCCATATAAATGAAGTAGGAAAAGTATAGAAGGGAGGTATTGAAAAGTAATGTTTTAATTCAGTTAAAAGGGAGTTTCCCATTGAAATGAGGAGGGTTATTTGTGCTGAGAAATGTATCATGAGATAAAGCATTGTCTGACACATTGATTCACATTACTGTGGAATTTACAATGAGAATGTACTTCAGGCAAGCCTACAAATGTAGAATAGCTCTGTTTATCCACCACTAGGGCAAATATTCAAGACAGGTTTAAAATCATTTTTAGCCTCACAGGAGACCCCTTGTGATTAAGAATTGTTATATTTGTATTTAGGTTATGATATGCCTTTCTATACTTCTCCCCCATAGAAAGTGTTAGCCTTCCAAGTCAGCTCTGAGAATATTTGCAAAACCTTGTAGGGAAAGTTCATATAGCAGCTCCCCCATAGTTACTCACTGTTGTAGTTTAAAAAGTGACATTCATTATCTCATGGAGAATTGCTATGCTGCAGACACATGCAAGTGATTTTATAGATCTCTGTCCCAAAACAATGATAAATAAAAATAAGCAGTTTCTAGATTTTGAGATGAAAAAGCATAATATTCTGGGAAGAAAATCATGTATCCAAAAGCCTGCTAAGGGCAGCTCAATCTGTGTTAGCATGAGGTGCCAGTGGTACGATATAGGTCTCCCTTTTTCTGTTGTTCTTTTCCCTCTTACCTCACACCTCTTTTTCCCTCCCCCTCCAGCTACCTCTCTTCATCCATACTCTTCCTTTTCTAGCCTCTTCTTCCCCTCCATTCCATCTCACTTCTAGCCGCTCCCTCTCTCAAACGACCCTCTTCTCTTCTGATTTCCATCCCTGGAACTTCTTTCCAGTGGTCTCTTCCCCCATCTCCAGGGGCAGATTTACCAATAAGCAGAGTAGATAGATACCTATGGGCAACTACTACATTGGGGCAGCTACCCTGCCGGTGTGAGTGACCGACTTACTTTATATCATCTGTGGTGTACCACTGCGATGACTGTTCTTTGAGAGTTGGGAAGGGGCAGCTGGTTATCTACATGTCTAAGGGCAAACAAGGGTGTAAGTCTGCTGCTGCCCATTGCCTGCCTGGCACAAATGTGGCAGGTCTCAAATATCACCTAGGTAGGATTTTCGACAGTACTTGGGAAGAGCCAGCTATTTTGATATATGTGAGTACTAATGACATAGGAAAGTCCGGGAGGGAGATTCTGGAAGCCAAATTAAGGCTTTTAGGTAGAAGGCTGAAATCTAGAACCTCTAGAGTACCATTCTGAAATGTTCCCCATTCCTTATGCAGAACCCAAGAGTTCCGGAGTCTCAATGCATGGATAACATGATGGTGTAGGGAGGAGGGATTTAGAATTGTTACTAACTGGGTAACATTCTGGGGAAGGGAAAGCCTATTTCAAAAGGATGGACTGCACATTAACCAGGGTGAAACCAGCTTGTTGATGCTAACGTTTAAAAAGGAGAGATCAGTTTTTAAACTAGAAATTGGGGGAAAGCTGACAGTTGCTTAGAATATCCTAATAGAAAGGTTAGTTGTGATAAAAACTGATGTATCTCATGAGTATTTAAATAAAGAACAGAGAGGGATAATTTCTAAATTAACCCCATCAACTGCTGCACAGGCTGTGAATACAAATTAAAAACATATATAAGATGGGAGAATTAGAATGTATGGTACTAAATGAAGAGTTAGATATAACAGGCATCTCAGAGACCTGGTAGAAGGAGGACAATCAATGAGGGTGCAAATTATATTTCCTTATAGTTCCTCCAGTTTAGTCCTCAACCTCTAGGTAGTGAACCTCCTCCTGCAGCTTGGAGACTGGGCATGTCAAAAACTCATGACATCACTGGATATAGCCTACTGGTCTCTTCCATCAGCCCCCAGTGTGTCCAGTCTCCATGCAGCAGGAGGACATAGTGAGCCTAGCTTCTGGGCTCACTTGGGGGAACAGATAAGGAGCATTTAGTGTGACAAATTCTATTCTGATTTTACTTTTGATTTTTACCTTTAATTTTACTTTTAATTCAGTTACCTTTGGTTAATGGGCAATTAGGGATTAGTTCCCTTTGGTTATTGGGAGCAAATTTCCTTATATTTACAGTAATTTTAAATTTGAGCCTGGCTCTTTAAATTAGTAGCAGTTCTCGCCTTCCCTCCTTGTCAGTTATTTTCACTTGCTGCAGGCATTCGCCGGTGCGGATCTCTCTCCCTTGACGGTACGGGAGAGAGCTCCGGGACCTGTACAGGCACACTGAAGCTGTGTGAGACGGAGCCTCTCCGTTGCTGTGGGATTTTAATTTTACTCTGTGGAACCGGCTGAGCGGTCTCGCCGTGGCTGCCAGGCGCAGCAGCGCGGCTTGAGGATCGGATGAATTCAAGGCGGTAGGAGCAGGCTGCGTGGCTTTCGGCCCTGCAGGTAAGGCCTTCGGGCTCTGTTGGTCTGCTGAGGCCTCCTTTTTACAGTGGCTGTTCTTGGTGCCAAAATCTGTTGGCAAAGGGGCGGCCATTTTCTCTCTAGGTATTTGTACCGCATGGCGAGAGTTGCAGTGAGCTGCCTGTGTGAGGAAGACGACGGGCAGAATAGCTAGATTTTTATGTCTAGTGTTTCTTTTGTTTGTAGGTTTTTTGAGGCTCGGGGGGTTCCTCAGCCTTAAGGGGGCTGTTGTTAGTCCTCTTTATTTTTTATTTTTATTTTTTTATTTTCTATTTATAAATTTTACAATAAATCCAAGCAAACAAAACTTGAATGGCAATAAGGGTACAGAAAGCAAACAGGTTAGAACTTACATCCAGCCTAATATTTAGGAAAAACAAAACAGGAAATATAACATTTCTGTTCCTTCTACAGCCCACTAATAAAGGGGGGAGATCCAACTAATATACAAATAAAACAATAATTGAAGGAAATCAAGCTGGAGGGAACAGTCAGGAAAATAAACTATGCAGTAGAACCTATACTGTATCAGAGGGGCGGCGGGCATTAATGAAAGCAAGCAGCTGAGATGGATCATAAAAAACATATGTTACAGAATTCAATTTGACCATACATTTAGAAGGAAATTTAAGAAAGAACTGACCCCCTAATAACAATATGCCTGGAAGTAAGAGCAAAAACTCTCGCCTACATTTCTGAGTTTCCCTCGAAAAATCAGGAAAAACCCGAACGGTTAAACCAAGAAATACAACATCCCGTTTACGAAAAAACATTTTAAGAAACCAATCCCTGTCAGAATTCAATGCAAAAGTTACAGTTAACGTAGCAGGAGTAACTGTATCAGTTAAAGAAGCTTCTAACATAGCAGATACATTCAAAGAATCGGCCACATCTACTCCAGGTATAATACCACCACCCTCCATTTTTTTCCTAGTAGACAAATAATATGCCTTAACTAAAGGTGGATGTGACTCCACCGGAACCCCCAATACATCGATCATATATTTTTTGAACATTTCTTTCGAACCAACAGACTGGGCCTTGGGAAAATTAACCAAACGAAGATTAGAGTATCGAGACATATTTTCCAACATTTCAGCTCTTAACTGTATTGCCATAACCTCTTTCTGATAACCAGAGCCCAAGTTTTCAACCTGAGTTACTTTTTGTTGGAGCTCAGAAACTGAACTCTGCACTGCAGAAATCTCTACAGTATGTTGCTGAAGAAGACCCGTGTGGGACTGTAATTGAGAAGACAAACTGGAGACCTAGGGAGCCAAGAGTTCTCCCAACTTCACAATTGCTGACCAAATTGTCTCCAGGATAAATTCCTCGGGCTTCTCAAAGGAGAAAGACGTCGAAACGTGTACACCATCCGCTCCAGCCTCCATAGTCCGTCGCTCCACCTCCAATGCAGCAGGAGACCCCGACGCCAACAAGGGTGACTCTATGGCAGTGGGAGAGATTACCATGGCAACTCTGCCGTTCCCCGATGCCGGTGTCCCTCCGCTTTCCACTCCCCTTCTAGTTGTAGGGGGAGGAATCGCCGTCAGCACCGAGCTCCTCACCAACAAAGGCTCTTTAGGGGGCCGCCACTGCTCCGGTGTTGAGATATCAGGCCCGGATCCTCCCGCCGAACTCAACTCAGCCGATAGGTCCCTAGGGCCACCACTCGCCAATTGCCCCGACTGCTGCCGCGGCACTAGATAAGAATCTAGCGGACCAACCGCCTGAGAAGGTAAAGGGGTCGAGGTTGCCGGGGTAGAGGAGGGCTTCTTAGCCCCTTTAGCTTTCCTTTTCCCCATAAAATATAGCGCTGCCGCACGACGCTCCCTTCAGTCCGCCATCTTGGATCAAAGTCAGCTCTCTACTCTTCCTGATGTCCTCTTTATTTTTAAGTTTATTCTTAGTTTTATAGGACAGCAGTTTTGGCATTGATCTCTGATGCCACATGTTCTTTCCCTCCTAATCATGTCTCTGAGGAGCATCTGTTAAGTCCCGGGATATTAGGCAAATTGCCAGCTTTTAGGTTCTTCAAGAGCAGAGCCCTAACTTGTAGTTGGAAGGAGGGACAGGCTGGAAGTGTGCTTTTGTGTATTCTATAGTGAAAGTGGCCCAAACGCCTGTGGTTTCACAGAGACAGGTTTAGGAAACCCTAGGATAATAAAAAAAAAATATATATAATAATAATGACAGTTAAACTGTCAACCAAGAAGTGCCTGTGCTACGGTCTATGACCACCAGAGGGCAGCTGGTACACTCAATAGTGCCTTTCTGTGACCATGTGTATGCAGCATCATCAGATTGATCATTCTCTGCAAGTCAGGGAAGAAATAACCACAGGGCCACCTCATGGGCACTCAGGGGTTAGTGACTAAACAAGAAATTGTAGTGTTCTGCAAATCAAGATTATATGACCAAAATTTAAAGCTCTTAACTTCTGTATCGTTTGTTGGGCTCTGGTGCCCTAAAGGCCACCTGATGGCAGCGCTGCTCATGAATCACATATAGTATTCAATGCCCCCTTCCCTGGGGGGGGGGGTGGTAAAATACAAAATCGTATTCTTCATCAGGTTCACACAGGCAGCAACCTCTAAGACCCCCACTTGCAAGGTTGTAGGTGTATCCCACTGCTATTTCTCTGACTACAGGAAGGCCGGGGGGGGGGGGGGGAGGTGCCTCTGTGTTTCATAGCTCCACTTAGCATGCCCTTCCCAGGAAATTCTCATCTATTTCTAGAGCCTGTGCTGTCAGAGCAGGGCTTTAAGCACTTAGCAGGGGCACTGACCCGTCTGTGCCATCTTGTTAAAGGGCCCGTGCTGAGGGTGAAGAGAAGAATGTCTAGGTAGCACAGTCTGGGGCTTAGCGCTCCAGGGCACTGGAAGGTTTCATAGAGGAAGTCAATACTCAGTGTATCCCCGGCCCACTGGACAATCTATTCTCAGCCTTTTCTCAATGCCGGCAGAAGGACTGGGAGAGCGAGAAAGGAATACCAGGAATCAGCACCAGCTCTGATGTCTCTCCACTGCCAGTGTTTGCTATGGTCACATATTCCCAGTCAGTTATTTATTTGAGTATATTGATTGCCTACAGGTCAGGGTGGCATACAGTCGATTATGGTATTTCTATTTCCCTTGTCCCTGAAGGGCTCACAATTTATGTTTTGGTACCTGAGGCAGAGGGTTAAGTCACTTAACGAAGGCCAGAAGGACCACCCATGGGACCAGAAACCCCAGTTTTTATGGCCCAAGGTTGGTGGTCTCGATTGGAATTCAAACCCTTGGTCCTCTGGCAACTTGCCTCAACCACTAGGCCGCACTGCTCCATGTGAGCTAGCCACAGGGCCATAGGGCCAGGCGCAGCCTGTTACTTCCAAGGCACAGACCCTGGGGAGGTTCCGTTCATAAGGATACGAGAAATGCCATACTGGGTCAGGCCAAGCTCTTTCAGGTCCAGTATTCTGTTTCCTAGGGTAGCCAATCCTGGTCTTAAGGACCTGGCTGGTTTCCAGAAAGACAAGTAGGCTACTCAATGCTTGTATCGAGGCAACCAGTGGATTCATGTATGCTCATATTTTAAGGGTTCCATTGCATGTACAACAGATGTGACGCTCTGTTGGGTTGTGTGCCTTGTAGAACATCTTGAATTGGTGAATGTAGAAAAAAACAAATTATAATTTTCCAGCTTCTCTCTAATAAAAGGTTATGGACCTTTCCTCCGGGAGCTTGGCCAAAAACTTTGTTAAACTCCGCTACGTTCGGAGATTGTTTCGCGCAAGGCTCTTGGAGTACACAGGAGACCCAGTGGTCAATCAACCGACTGGAAATGAGAGCGATACGTCAGGCGTTGCAGGCGTTCAAAGCTACGGTGACAGGTCGAGCGGTGCGAGTACTGTCCGACAGCTCCGCGGCGGTGGCCTACATCAATCGGCAGGGCAGAACCGGAAGTGTGGCCATAGAGGCCGTGGCAGAGGGTCTGTGTATGTGGATAGAGCTTTGGCTGCCAGCGTTTTCGGTGGCGCATGTTGCGGGTAAGGACATTGTGACGGCGGATTTCCTCAGCTGGGTCCGAGTAGATGCCAGAGAATGGGAGTGGCATCCGGAGGTGTTTGCACAGATCGGTCGCATATGGGGACAGCCAGTAATGGACCTCATGTCGGGGTTTCACTCTGTGTAAATGGGTCGCTTCTTCAGCAGACGACGTGAAAGGAGGTCGGAAGGCATCGGCGCACTGTTTCAACGGCGGCCGTCGTCCGGTCTTCTCTATGTGTTTCCACCGGGGGCACTCATAGGTCGAGTGGTTCTGCGTATTAAAGCGCTTCGGGGAAACGTGTGGTTGGGGGCCTCGAGCTGGCCGAGGCGCCCTTGGTATGCCTGTCTCATACGGTTGCTTGACGGGAATCCATGGAGGTTTCCGACATTGGAGATTCTGTTGCTACGGAGTTCCCTTCAAATATCTCAGGTGCATCAGTTTTTGCTTATGGGGTGGCCATTGAAAGGGCAAGCTTAAGGAAAAAGAGTTGCTCGACAGCAGTCTTTGCCACCTTGCCGCAAAAAAAAAAAAGTCTACGTTCCTTGCATATGTGTATATATGGCGCATCTTTGAGGGCGGGTGTTCGCGGAGGCACGCTCGCGCGACAACAGTGTCAGTTCCCTTGGTATTAAGTTTTCTGCAGGACGGGTTTGGTAAAGGCAGGTCCTGGAGAGTTCAGTTAGCAGCTCTGTCTTGCTATAGGGGCAGAGGACAGGGAGTGGCTCTCATGCACAGGTCAATGTGGTACGCTTTCTCAGGCGGTTACCAGACTGTAGCCCTGTCGTAGGATATTAATTCCACTGGGGAAGCTCAAGTTGGTTTTAGGAGCATTGGCTAGTGTGCTATTGGGGCCCTTGCAACAGGCATAGGTTAAGGGTTTTGCCTTGAAGCCGGTATGTTTGATGGTCATCTGTTCGGCGAGGCGATTTTCAGAGTTGCAGGCGTTGACCTGTCAGGAATCGTTTTTTGTCTCTCTCCAGACAGAAGGTGGCTTGGCGGCTGGTTCCGTCGTTGTTGCCAAGAGTGGTTTCTACATTCACCTAACTAAAATGGTCTCTCTTCCAGCGCTAGGTGTGGCGGAGGGGAGCGTATTGAACCATAGCTTGTGCTGTTTGGATGTCAAGAGAGCGCTGCGGCAGTGTTTAAAGGTTTCAGGAACCTTTGCAAGGCAGATCGTCTCTTTTCGGGGTGTTCGGAGGGCCCCGCAAAGGGAAGCAGCGGCGAAGGAGTCCATTTCTGGATGGATTGGAGCAGCGAGTGCGTCGGCTTATCTTCTACGGGACCGTATAGTCCCAGGAAGCTTACAAGGTCACTCTACCAGAGTGCAAGTGTCTTCTTGGACGGAGCACAGTTTGGTTCCGCCAGTGGACATTTGTAGGGAGGCCTCTTGGTTGTCTCTCCATACTTTCAGTAAGCACTACTGCCTAGATGTTCTGGTGGCTAAGGATGCCGTTTTCAGGGAGGCGGTGTTGAGATCTGGCTGGAAAGGTCCCTCCCAATGATTACTGCTGTGATACATCCCAGAGGTTGAGGACTAACCTGGAGGAACGATAAGGAAATAGGAATTACACTTACCTGGTAATTGTGGTTCCTTGAGTGACTGCAGTTTAGTCCTCATTCCCGCCCGGGGATGGGGTCTTAGCAGTGGTTTTTCTGTTGGGGGAAGTGCAAGGTTAAAAGTGGATATAGGCCTTTACTGGTGTTCAGTCGTTTTGATGCTTCCATTTGTTTTGCGCTATATTGTTATATTATGATATTGTTATATATTGTTATTTCCTTATCGTTCCTCCAGTTTAGTCCTCTACCGCTGGGGGTAGTGCACCTCCTCCTGCAGCTTGTAGACTGGACCAATCAGAATTCTGCCATCACTGGATGTAGCCTGCAGGCATTCCCCATCAGCCCCAGTGTGTCCAGTCTCCATGCAGCAGGAGGACTTAGTGAGCCTAGGTGCTGGGCTCACTGTAGGAATTGATAAGCAGGCTAGATAGATTAGGTTTGGTATTATTTCATTTCTTTTTATTTGTTTCAAATGGTTCAAATTTTAGCGTGACTGTAAAAAAAAAAAAAAAATGGAGAGAATCTAGGCACATTGGACGGTATTCGCTTCAGGCTCCCTGTCCCTTGACAGTATGGGACAGGGCTCCTTGCCGAGCACACAACTCGGTTGCCGCGGTGCCTCTTACTGTGGCTTCGGGGATGGCCCTTGCTGTGTGGCACGGTTGCGGCGTGTGGGGTTTGGGCTGACGCTCAGACTCGGCATTCCGGTGAGCTGGTGAAAAGCGGAAGGCTTGCTTACGGAACACTTTAGAAGCATGGGATAATTGGCGTTTAATTTCAATTCTTTTAATTTGTTTCAAAAAAAAAAAAAAAGAGGATCAGCAGCCTATGCTTAGAGCCGGTACCTTCCCGCCTTGGCTGTTGTGGGGCTGTGGGCTCATATGGCAGATCTCTCCCCCTGGACTGGTTGGGGGAGAGCCCTGTGGCGAAACCAGCAAAGTCCTTGACCGTTTCTGGCAGGGGACATGGCTTTCCCAATGGAGAGATGTTCACCGGTGTGATGCTGCACATTATACTTTTTAAAGCAGCGCTGCCGCTTGGCATCTGGCGGTTAGTTCCTTTACCGTTCTTCGGCAAGAGCACGGCTATGCTCTCCCCCCTCCTTCTCCCCCTGCCTGAAGGTTTACTGGGGGCAAGGTAGAGCGCGGGAGCAGTGTCTGGGGCTCTCCGTCTCCCAAACCCGAGAGTCGGGTGAGGAGACGCAGAGGAAGGATGTTTGAGACACCGGAGCAGAACCACGGCAGTGCTCTATCAACTGGCGAGAGGCAGTAGGCAGTCGGTGCCTCAAAATGAGGTGAGAGGCATCGTGCGCCGGCATAGCGGGCTGAGATTGAACTTTTGGATCAGGCTAAGGGAGACCACGCGGCTGCTCTGTTACAAAAAAAAAAAAAAAAAGGAATGAAATAGAGCGCGGCAAAGCACTACCGCGAGATGGGGCCCGTTGAGCGATCCTGGAGAGCAGTAAGTTTATGGGCTTAGGCTCTCAATTTTTTATTTTGGGGCTGCAGTCGTGCTTCGACACCCGTGAGGCGTAGAACGGTGGCTGGGCCTGGCTGCCCACGTTGCTTTGGCACCTTTTCGGGGGCGCTTCAGTGGCGTCGGCCATTTTGGAGGCTGCAAGCTGCGTTCTGGGCAGAGCCCCGTGCCGTGTGTCGACGGTGGAATTTTGGTTCAAAGCGGTTCTGCGTGTTGGTTTTTGTTCTAATTTAATTTCTAATTGGTTTTCTATTTGGCCTTGGGGAGGTAATGAAGGAAATTTCTCTTTTTCTGTGGGGGCCACTTAGTTACATTTCCTTTCTTCCTTGGATTCTTATAACTTCTCCCAGTTAGTATGGTTCGGATACTTGGCCTCTTAGAGGGATTACAAAACAAAAAACAAACAACAAAAAAAAAAGGGCCCGTAGCAGCAGTGTGTAGGCTCCTGTTTCTGTTTCTGTGTGGCGGAAGGATCAGGGGATTGGATTCCTGTTGGGCTCATTGACTCAGCAGGGGTCCAGGGTATGGCTGGCAACAGCTGGAGGCGAGCACGGAGACCTCAATGCTTAAGTCTCGGTAGCAGCAATCTGGCTTCCGAAAGAAAAAAAACAAAAAAACAAAACCAGCCTTGTTCTATCTTACGGCTTGCCTGCCTGGCACGTGGTTCCCGGGGCCTATCTCAATCCTTTTGGTTTTCAAGTCGGTGCTTGAGCTTCTGGAGGTCCAGAGTCCTCTGGAGAAGTGAACAGCGCCAGTTCGTCATTGGACTTCTAGGCATATTTATTTATTTATTTACATTCTCTTATACACCGCGCTATTCTGCATCAGTGCGGTTTACATTGAACAAACTGAAATTACATTGAACAGGGTATTATAACTTGGAGATAACTATTTTACAGGGAACATGGGCTATGGAGGGTTAAGTGGCTTGCCCAAGACCACAAGGAGCACCTGTGGGACTAGAAACCCCAGTCCTTCTGGCCCAAGGTTGCTGTCCTCTAGTGGGATTTGAACCCCCAACCTTACGGCCTGAAGTACCTTGCCCCAACCACTAGGCCACTCCTCCACTCCATGATTGAGCCTCTCGTCCAGATGCTTTTATGGGCCACCTGTTTATTGGTGCTAGGTCGGTAACCACTGATAGCCCTATTCAGCCATTTTGTAAGGCTCGCGGGCAGGTTTGAGGACTCCCTCAACGGGTTCATGTTTTGGTATTTTGCTAACAGCTTTTTAGAGCAACGTGCCGACTAAGGATCGTATCCCTTCTCCCGGCAGTGTTAGGGGGCTGACAGGTATAGTCTCTAAACATCTTTGCGCGGCAGCAGTGGTCTCAGGTCCCTGGATGAAGTCATTATTTTTGGCTATGATATTGGCTTGCTCCTGTCTCAGAGGGCCTCCTAGGGAAGTGTAACTAGCTAGGGGAACAGGAGGACACGTTTCAGCTGCCTGTCTGGGGACCGTCTGAGGGATGCGGCTAGGACGGGTGCATGCCTCGCTGGTTTCTTCATCTTAGAGCCGCCTACTTATAGATTGCCATAGGCTGTATATTTTATCTCCCCCAGTATAGTTTTTCGGTTTGCGATGTCTCATTCTTATTGTCTGGTTGAGCTGCAGTTCGTCTCAGCTTCTTCCTGGGGTACGTTGGGGTCTGAAGCAGGCCTACGCTTACGCAGGATGCTACTCATTCCCTCCGTTTTGGGTTTAAGTCGAACCGCTCCCGAGCCTAGTCCGTTGTTAACGGGGACCCCTCTGCTCCAGAGCCGTACTTAACGGGTCACGGGGGGAGTAGGGTGACCAGTTTTATACTAATTTAGTTTTGCAGTTTCTTTTTAAGTTATATAGGACAGCAGTTTTGGCATTATGCTGTTGCCACAGGCTCTCTACCTCCTCATCATGTCTCTGAGGAGCATCTGTTAAGGCCTGGGATATTAGGCAAATTGCCAGCTTTAGGTTCCAGGGCAGAGCCCTAACTTGTAGTTGGATAGAGGGACAGGCTGGAAGTGGGCTTGAGTCGTGGCTTTTTTGCTTTCACAAACACGCCTGTGGTTTCACAGGGACAGGTTTAGGTAACCTTCGGATATAAAATATTATCTATATATAATATAATATAAATAAGACCACAGGTGCTCCTTGTGGTCTTGGGCAAGCCACTTAACCTTCCATAGCCCATGTTCCCTGTAAAATAGTTATCTCCAAGTTATTATGCCCTGTTTAAGTGGTTTCAGTTTGTTCAATGTAGCCCGCACTGATGCAGAATAGCGCGGTATATAAGAGAATGTAAATAAATAAATATATATATATATAATAATCATAATATATATATCTAATCATAATCACAATCACAGTTAACCATTTCCAGGCCGAGCCCAAAACTCTCGGGATCCAAAATTCCGACTATATATTCCTATCAAATGGTATATAATACATGCTCTTATCAGGACGAACATCACTTTTTGAACATATTGAATAGGACTAGTACAATTCTCCTGAAATATGCACAAATTAAATGTTTACATTAGCCCTTCAAAGGGCTGGCGGCCAAGGGGGGCCTGTGCTACGGTCTATGGCCACCAAAGAACAGCTGGTACACTCTATGGTTTTCTTTTTGGGTGACCATGTATATGCTGTCATTTTCTGATGGATTTCTGCAAGTCCGGGAGGTACTGCCCGTAGTGCCTCTCGTGGGCTCTCTGGGGTGAGTGGCTAACGGTCAGCAGTAATGTTCGGCTAATCAGGATTGGATGACTATGATTTTAAGTTTGGTGTTCTACTAGGCTCTGGATGTCAGCGCTGCTCATGAATCGCATGTGGTATCCCATATCCCCATTCATGGCAAGATTGTATGGACTGCAATTATGTTTTCCATCGGTTACAGGGCCCGTGTTCGGGGTGAAGAGCAGGGCGTCTGGGGGCCGCAGTCTGGGTCTTGGTGCTCCATAGCACTGGACGGTTTCTTAGTGCAGGTTACTGCTCTGTTTAGTTTCCATGCATTCAGCCTATGTTCAAGCGGACTCTCTGCACTGTGCTTAGGTGCCAGATGCTGTGTCTCCCGTATAGGTCGTGGGGCCTTTGGTAGGTGCTCACAATTGCTTAGGCTTCCGTTTAGGTGCACTCTTGTGGAGTGAGGGTGCCTTTCTTTGCTCAGTCTGTCTTATCAGGCTAAGGTGATTTCTCCAGCTTTGGAAGGAATCTCGTTTGTAATAAAGTGATTGAAGTCCTCATGGTGTTACATGAGTTGGGGGAGCAGTCGTGGCATCTGCGGTGGACTGAGCTGCCCGGGAGGCTTTCTGAGTCGGTCGCCGGTTTTCCCTTCCGCTTTGAGCTTCGCTTCACAATCCTCCAAGTACGGAAACGTTTAGCTTCGCGGGCCAATGGTCAGGTTTTGGTGGTTTCTTGTGGACTGGTGCTCCAGGCATCAGACACGCACTGCCACTGTTTCACTACTGGTAGTATTAAGTCGGTACACGATGGATTTGATAAGGAGCTGGCTTCCAGTCCTTGGGAGTGCAGTTAGCAGCCTTGTCCTGGATGAAGCGTAGTGCTGGGGACGCTCAGTGATGTAGTACGTTTATGAAAGCGGTCTTCCGTTAGCATCCAGCACGTCAGATTCTTCCACTGTGGAATCTCATCTTGGTTTCAGGCCGCTGGGGTAATCTAGGTGGACTCCTTAAGCCAACTTTCGGTCAAGGTCTTGACTTTCTTAGCTGTGGTTTTTGGTGGCGATTTGCACAACGCATTTCAGAGTGGCAGGGGCTGTCGTGTAGGGAGCCCTTCTGGGGCCATCCTTGTGCCCTTCTGATCCGACAGTGGGGCTTTGGCTAGGGCATCCCTTTTCGGCTTACGCAGTCTTCGTGTTTTCAGGTGAATCCCACGGTGTCTCCCCCGATCTCTTGGGCGGGGGGAGAACCCGCTGCTGAATGGGATCTCGGTTGCTTGGGCGTACGGAGAGTTCTGTGTCATCCTTTTGCAGTCGCAGGCTTTTTCTATCAGTCGGAGCGTTTGTTAGTGTTGTTGGGAGGCCTCGTAATCGAGGAAGCTGAGGTGTAGGCGTATATTTCCAGTAGAATCCAGGAGACGATCGGCGTGGTTTGCATGTTGCAGGGGGGGCCAGCTCCTGGGGGGTTGCAGTCTTTCTCTGCTAGAGCGCAAGCAGATTCCTGGGCAAGACCTAGTCTACTAGGGTTGGTGGAACTTTGCACAGCAGCAACTTGGTTGTTGCTGCATACCCTCGGCGAGCGTTGCCGGCTGCGTGTGCTGGCGGCGAGGAATGCCTGTTTCGGGTTTGCAGTTTGCATGCCGGCTAGCAGGAACCCTCCCGTTAGTACTGCTCTGTTACATCCCAGCAGTAGAGGACTAACTGGAGGAACGATAAGGAAATTGAAATTACACTTACCTGGTAATTGTAGTTCCTTGAGTGACGACAGTTTATTCCTCATTCCCGCCCTCTCTTTCTACTTGACTCGGCATGCCGTCGGTCCTGAAAGACGATTATACAGGTGAGTGTTTTGTCTGTGAAACAAGTTCTCTAGTTCTTCTGATTTTTCCTTTCTTTCGCTAGCTCTTTTGGCTGGCTCGGCAGAGGAGAAAGAGTTTCATTAGGAGAATTCTGTTTTGTTTTCAGTGTTACCTGTTTCACTGGTTTGTTATATATTTCTTGCTCTTTTGAGTCTGCTTTGTCAGTAGTTCACTGGGGCTGATGGGGAATGTCTGCAGGCTACATCCAGTGATGGCAGAATTCTGATTGGTCCAGTCTCCAAGCTGCAGGAGGAGGTGCACTACCCCCAGCGGTAGAGGACTAAACTGTCGTCACTCAAGGAACTACAATTACCAGGTAAGTGTAATTTCAATATATATTGCTATATTGCTCTGGATTGTTTAGGGCTAGGCATTCGACGGAAAGGAGAGCATGCAGGAAGCAGTCTCTTTCCTTCTGGAAGGGGAGTAGTAGGTAGATAGGTTATATGTTCTGCGTGTCCTTGAATATGATGTTAAGTTTAAAAAAAAAAAGTTACTGATTTTTTGCTCCTTTGAGTCTGCTTTGTCAATAGTTCACTGGGGGCTGATGGGAGAGACCAGCAGGCTATATCCAGTGATGTCATGAGTTTTTGACATGCCCAGTCTCCAAGCTGCAGGAGGAGGTTCACTATCCAGAGATTGAGGACTAAACTGGAGTCACTCAAGTAGCCACAATTACCAGGTAAGTGTAATTCCTATTTAAATGACAGGAAAGGTCAAATTGCTGGAGAAGTGATGCTATAAGTGGGATTTTAGAAGGTACATCTAGGAAGAGTCTAGGACGTCAAGCAGAATATTCAAAAAGTCTGGAGGAGTGGCAGCAGTGAAGAGAGGCACGTATAAATGCCTTTTGAAATCGCTATGTGTCTTCCCCAACAATTGAACATCTCAGTACCAGTTCTGAAAATGGGCCCTATGCAGATAGCAAGGCTAGATACGTGCACAGTTGTAGGTCATTTTACAATTGTGGACATCCCCAAATTGCACGGCCTCAGAACCAGGTACTTGGATTTGCTGGCAGAGGTATTTCAGAAGAGGGGCAACTATGCTATGAGACTTGCACATCCTGGCCTGCCATGTCAGGTACTCCAAATTGAGGCAGTGGGTCAATAATATTTTTGGAGTATGCATTTACATGCAGACTTCTTTGGACAGAAAATAATACTTATGACGATAAAATTACATTATAGTATGTACTTTCCCCTGGAAGAGCCACATCCATGAGGTATAGGCATGATCGTCTCACCAACCAAGGCCAGATGTGCTTGGGCCATTCTGAAATTGCACCAGAACGTGCATCTCCCTTGTTCCACCCAGACCACATCACCATGCTACGTGGACATTCTCATGCTGGGGACATCTATATACCCAGCTTCTAAAATGGCTTTGGGGATGTCTCCATGCTTTGCACATTTGTGCCTGTTTTCCAGATTTATTTATTTGTTTATTTATTTATTTGTACATTTTTCTCTACCGCCTCTTCCAGAGATCAGAGGCGGTTTACATATAACAAAATGATAATAATAAAGAGAATTATTATTATTTTACAATAAACAAGTTAGAACGTTTAACTAGAGGCAAAATACAATGAAACAGGTGGCAAAACGTGCCAATATAATAACAACACTTAACAGCAATTGACATATAACTGGCATCAAAGAACTATTTACATGTGTATGGCATAGAGCTTCTGTATGGACAGTGAACAAATTATTAGCTGCTGGCATTTTAACTTGCGTCAAAAATTATTTACATGAGTCAAAAATTCTAAGAGGAGTATGGACTTGGAAATACAGGGTTTAATAGAGGAGGTTTGAGTATATGCTATGTCTAGGTAGGGTCAGAATGAGGTTGCTGGTCCGTGCTGCTTAGAGAAATTGGGACCTCATCAGGCTGTAGGCTATAGAAGTGCTGAGTAAATGTTTTCAGATCTTTTCTAAATGATTGAAGGTCCTTAATCTCTCTTAATTCAATTGGGAGGTTGTTCCACAGCGTAGGAGCGTAGAGCGAGAATACTGAGTTGCTCGTCTTCTGCTTTGATTGACGAATGGATTCTAGTACTAGCAACATGTGAAGGTTTCTTCTTCTTCTTGACCTGCTCTCTTGAGGGGTATGTATTAAGTTGCCAGAAAGGATGGTGCTATGTTATTAATGTTTGAATGTTGAAATGATCAATTTCTGAATAGGGTCTCTAAAATATCCCCCATATGTGGACATAGAGTTAAACAGGATAAAAGACCTGCAGGAAACAATGTGGTGATGCCGTTGGGCAATAGTGATCACAATGTGATCAAATTTGTTATAAGTCTCTAGTGAGACCTCATTAGAAGTACTGTGTACAAGTCTAGAGACCGCACCTTCAAAATAATATAAACAAGATGGAATTAGTTCAGAGGATGGTTACCAAACTGGTTAGTGGTCTTTATCATAAAGCATATGAGATAGACTTAAAGCTCTCAATATGTTGAGGAAAGGCGGGGGAGGGGAGATATGCTATACATTTAAATACCTCTATTGTATAAATGCAAAGGAGGTGGCCACCTTGCAATTGAAGCTCCAGAATGACGGGGTATAGGATAAAGGTGAAAGGGAATAGACTTGGGAGTAATCTAAGGAATGACTACGGAAAGGGTGGTAGATGTGTGGAACAGCCTCCCAGTGGAAACAGTGGAGATGAGAACTGTATCTGAATTCAAGCAAACATAAGTCAACAGAGGATCTCTGAAGGAGAGGAAAGGAGATTGTAGAACCTGATGATGGGCAGACTAGATAGGCCGTATTATCTTTATCTACTTTCATTTTCTGTGTTTCTATGTCATTATTTGAAGGAAGAAACTAAAAATGCTACTACTGCACTGCTTAACAATCTCTTATATCTCAACAAATAGGAATGACCTACATGGAGAGGTGGGCACACCCCTAAACAAAGGCATGGGGAGGAGTGACCTGCACAGAGCGGCAGGTGCACCTACCCTTGCTGCCTTGCTGGGCAGTCTAGATGGACCATACTGGTCTTTATCTGCCATCATATACTATGTTACTATGTTAATTTTAAAAAGGGAGACTGTGATAAAATGAGGAAGCTGGTTAGAAAAAAATAAAAGCAGTTGCTAGAGTCAAAAGCTTGCATGATTTCTGGACAGCATTTAAAAAGACCATTTTGGAAGCCCAGAAAAAATATATTTTGCGCACTAAAGGTCAAGAGACAGCTAGTGTGGTTTAATAGTGAGGTGGAAAAGGCAGTGAAAGCAAAAAGCGCATTTTTCAGAAAATGGAAAGCAGACTCTAAAGAAGAAAAGAGGGATGAGCACAAGCCATTGGCAAGTTAGATGTAAAGCAGTAATAAGGCAGGCCAAAAGAGACTTTGAAAAGAAGCTTGTTGTAGAGGCAAGAAATAATACTAAAAATATTTTGAAGTACATCTGAAGCAAGGAGCTTATAAAGGAGTTATGTGGATGACCACTGGATAAAAAGAGTGCTCAGGGAGGGTAAGCCTATAGTAAAAAAATAAAATAATTTATTTTGTCTTGATCTTTACTAAAGAGGATGTTGGGGTCATACCTACACCGGGAGCCTTTTTTGATAATTATGATCCAAAGCAACTAAAGCACATCACTCTAAGTCTAGACAATGTGATAGATCAAATTGGCAAACTAAAGAGCAACAAATTGCCAAGACCAGATGGTGTTAACCCCAGAGTTCTGAAATTGCTAACCTGTTACTAGTAATCTGTAACCTGTCATTTAAAATGACTACAATACTCAAGGACTGAAGGGTGGCCAATATAAAAAATGCTTCAGGGGTGATGTGGGAAACTGTAGACCAGTGAAACGGATACTGGCAAGGGTTAAAATAGTGAAAGTTATAGTAAAGATAACCCAGTGAGGCAGGAGACATATGTAGTTACAATTAAGCAGAATTATTCCAACTACTTAGCTGTCAGTTGTCAGCAGTGAAACTATGAACTCTACTGACTGGGGGTCTTTTTTCACTGTATTGGCTGCTTCATGGCTTTATTCGACTCAGTCCCATGCTGTTCACTTCTATTGTTCAAACTGCTCTCAATTTTATTTTAAAAAATGACTTTATATTAATATATCCTGCAATTTGAAAACATTTAGATCCCAATGGAAAACATTTAGGGGCATGTTTACTAAAGATTGTGCACAGCCCTTTTATTTCTTTGGGTGCAGTAGCACTTAATGTGCTTTAATTTCATTAACGCGTGTTAACCTTTAGTAAACGTACCCTTTATTCATACGCTCAGACTGCTCCCTCAGTAACTTCTTACTGCACCATGGAATTTTGCTTTTACAGATGAAGTTTAAAAACATGCTGAACTTGATTGCATGATTCCTGCAGACTGATCACACTCAAAATTTGATTTCACTTTATTTAGACCAGTTATAACTGAAATATATCATCTGCTTAACAAAGTTTTTTTTCAAAAGATATGGAATGACTCCATTTCAATCTTTTCTTAATTTATATCAATAAAAAACGTACATTGTTGTATTTACCAGTATACAACTCCAAGGTGTGTGTGAGCTTTTGCTGATGAGCCAACATTAGTAAACCAAATTCTCCTCTAGTTGAGAATTTAAACTCATGGGGTATAAAATTCCCAATTTAAAGATTTAGCGCTGCTCCAATCTGCATAATACAAGATCTCTATCCCCTCCTCAAGGGAATGGATCCAAATGATCAATTACAAAACATTTAAGCTTTCAAAAGAATGATTAGCTATCCTGTAGTGCTGTATGAATGGAGTTTCATTAATTCTCTGGGAACATGCAGGAAGTCAGTCCTCACATATGGGTGACATCTGCGCTGACGGAGCATTCATGGAAGCTTCTCCCCAGCTTTCAAAGAAAACCTTTGGGAGATACACCATGCATGTGTGGTCCCCTTCCCGCCCAAGAGTGCCATCTTGCCTCAGTCTCCTTGTTTACGCAGTGCCCATCAGACATCTGTCTGTTTTCCCTGGAAAAAGTACTACTTTTTTCTTTCAATTTTTCTCTTTAAGTTCTTTCTCTGGTCATGTACCAGTTCCCTTTCTTGCCCCTGAGCCGCCTGCCTCGGCATTACATCTCGGGTGCTTTCATTTTCTCCTTTTTTTTTTTTGAGTCTCTTGACTGGTGCGTCTTCAGCCCTTTTTTCCTCTGGCTAGGCCCAAGGTCTTCAACCTTTCTGGGGCCCTTTTCCCTATGGCCTCCACCAGTAGTTTTAAGCGGTATGATCAGTGTGTTCATACCATGTCCCTCACCGATCCCCATGACTGCTGATCCATTGCTTTGGGCCGGACCACAACCCTTTGGATTGTGGCCTCTGTGAAAAGATGTCTTCCAAGGCCATCAGGAGTCCTCAGCTGCAGCAGGACAAGATTTTCCACAGGTCTGATTCTGCTCCAGAGTTGCCAGTGACACTGTGATCCAAGGCCTGCTCCGGAAACCCGGGGTGACCTTGACGCCTTGGGATCCAGAGGCCGCAGGTCCTCCAAACAGAGCACTACAGAGGTGGAATATAAGAAACCCTTGAGGACTGCCTCAGCGGATGGTTCTGGGAAGGGTGGGTAAGTCCGATTCCTGGCTCCACAGCCCACACCACAAGTCCAAGGGGATGGAGCAGTAGTAGCCAACCAAGGTGGCCCATAAGGAATTGTCGGCCTCCGGCGATTGGCCTCGGACCCCTGAGGCCATCCTTGTCGAGGATTCCCCCTCGTCAGAACTAGCACTGGGCCCGAAATCCTCTGTGTCCGTGCCGAAGGCTGCGGAGTCATCTGGACTGGAGACCAGAATGGTGGCCTTGGAGTGCAGCTTGTCCAGTTCATTGGTCCCAACGACGGGGACCTCGACCTCCCTGGGGTCGAGCCAGTCCTCGAGCACTACCAGCCTCAAGATGCCCCTCGTCTTCAGTCCCACTCCCGATCTTCGGGGCCGAGATCCTCACCGGTGAGTGCCCGCAGCTCCAACCGTAGGGTCTCTGAGGGACTTGGGGCCTCAGGCCCATGGGACCTGGATCATCCTCAATACCTCCACTGACTATAACTTAACTGGGAGACCGAGGACAAGGAGTCCCCGGATGCCCGACACCACCGTGATGTGCCTTCGGATTTGTCTCCCACCGAGATCTGGTGCCGGTCCCAGCCCGAGGATATGGCCTTCCTCGACTTCTTGTGGGGCATGGCGAAGGCACTGGCGTTTGACACTGAGTCAGAGGAGAATCCTCTCATGGATGAACTCAAGATCCTCCAGTATGAGGTCCCCTCCCCCCGAAGGAGGCACTCACGGTGCCTGTCCCTCAAATCTTGGAACAGCTACTCCTCCGCATGTGGGAGATACTTGCATCCGTACCTATCGTGAGATGATGAATGGACTCGATGTACCAAGTCTGCTGGAGCCCTGGATTCCATAAGGTACAGCTGCCATATAACTCCATGGTGGTGGAGTTGGCCATGCATTGGCTCAAGAGCCAGAAGAAGCTCTCCTCCGTGCCCCCGGGAGGGAGGCTCGTGCTATGGATGCCATGGGCAGAAAGTGCTACCAGGGCTTGATGCTTATTGGCTGGATCAAAGTATACCAACTGTATATGGGCATGTACCTGAGAGACCTGGCGAAGGAGCTCACCGGGTTCCCGGTTGGCCTCTCTGAGGAACTCCTCCAGCAGTCCTGGACCCTCGCCTCGGGTGTCAGGGAATGCTCCAAATTAATGATTCGGGAAGCTTATGACAACTTCGAATCGGTGGCCAGAGTAGCTGTGGCGGGCATCAGTGCCCGGCACCAGGCCTGGCCACAGTCTTCTGACCTGGAGCAATGGATTCAGGACAAATTATTCGATGTCCCTTGCCAGAGAGAGAATCTCTTCGGCAAATCCATGACCGATAAGGCTGCAGAGTTGGAGATGAGTTCCTGAGGAGGACCAGGCTCTCCAAGAAGACCGCTACCTTTCCCCAAAAGAAGACCTTGGGTAAAAAGCCCCCTTACTCGAAGAAGGGCAAGGCTTATGGAAACTATCCTCAGTATCAGGCCTTCCCAGCTCCCCAACAGCAGACCAAGGGAGAAGGGCATGGCCTTCATAAGCCCAAGGCTCCCAAAACCCAGGCACAGGCTCCGGCCCAGCCTGGTGGGTGCTTTTGACTCCTTGGGCTTAGCTCCCCCCCCCCCCAGGAGGGCACTCCAGCAGCCCACAGGGGGACATCTAGTCTTGTTTGCTCACAGGTGGCCATCCATCACCACCGATGCCTGGGCACTGAAGGAGGTCAGGGAGGGTTACCTCCTCCACTTGCTGCAGACGCCCCTTCCATTCATCCTGGGAGAGCCCCTCAGGACTCCCCTACACCAGATCCTGCTAACTGCAGGAACTCACAGGTCTTCTAGAGGACAGGGCAGTGGAGCCAGTGCCTCCACATCTTTGGGGGAAAGGGTTCTACTCCCGGTACTTCCTCATACCAAAAAGAACCGGGGGCCTATGGCGCATCCTAGACCTGCAGTACCTAAACAGGTTTCTGGTGAGGGAGAAGTTTAAGATGCTCTCCCTTGGAACACTGCTGCCATACCTCCATCAGGGAGACTGGCTATGCTCCTTGGACGTAAAGGATGCGTATACTCACATCCTCATCCATCCCAGCCACAGGCAGTACCTCAGGTTCATGGTGGAGGGCAGCCACTACCAATACACAGGGTACTACCCTTCGGCCTAGCTTCCACCCCCAGAGTCTTCATCAAGTGCCTAGTGATGGTCACGGCCCACCTTCACCTCCAAGGGGCCTTTGTCTTTCCTACCTGGACAACTGGCTCATAAGATGGGGCTCGGCCATTGAGGTGCAGCAGGCCACAGCCCGCACCAATCACATACTCCAGTATCTGGGGTTTGTCATAAACCACCCCAAATCCCATCTCCTCCTGACACAGTGTCTGGAGTTCATAGGGGCCCGGGTGGACAGAGCCATCTGCCTCAGGGTGCTAGCCGCAGACGTGCAGCACCAATGCTCGGTGTTTGCTTGCCTGCTACTCAGACTGCTGGGCCACATGGAATCCAAGGTCCATGTCACCCTGGATGCCCGCCTTCACATGAGTGTGGTCCAGTGGTGTCTCCGCTCCCAGTGGACCCAGGCCATGGTCTGGCTACAAGAAAGGGTGATGGTGACCCGCCGGCTGGCAGACTCCCTCGGCTGGTGGCAAGTGCTTCAGCATCTTCAGGCCAGGATGCCTTTTCAGGCCCCTGCCACCCAGAGAGTCTTCACCACAGATGCCTTCCTTCTGGGCTGGGGGGCTCATTGCAAGGACCTCTATACTCAGGGCAATTGGATCACAGGCGGAAAGCCAACAGCAGATCAATCTCCTAGAGCTTTGGGCCATATCCCTGGCTCTCCGAGTCTTTTTGCCACCGCCTGCAGCACCAATCAATGCTGATCCATACAGACAACTAGGTCACAATGTTCTGCGTCAATAAACAATAGGGCACAGGGTTGTACACCCTCTGCCAGGAGGCAGTAGCCCTTTGCTTGTATGCGAACTGCAATGGGATGCTCCTGTGGGTGGTATATCTGCTGGGCCAGGGCATTACCCTGGGAGGCAGGCTGAGCAAAATCCTCCAGCTGCACTTATGGCAGCTGGACCCCAGAGTGGCCTCTCGGCTCTTCCAGCTCTGGGGAACTCCACGGCTGGATCTCTTTTCCAGCTTGGCCAACTCTCAGTTGCCCCGCTTTTGCTCCCGACAGACAGCCATACCCATCCCAGGTGGCAACAGATGCCTTTCTCATCCCTTGGACGGAGGGCCTTCTTTAAGCCTTCCTGCCCATGCCGCTGGTAGCCAAGACTCTCTCTTTAAGGCTCATCAGAACGGGGTGTCACTGATATTCCCATTGCTCCTTTGCATGTCCATAGCGCCCCCAGTTCCCCTGGGCAGTGACCTGGGGCTACTTTTTCAGGAGGAGGGCTCCCTCTTGCACCCCAATCTGGGGTCTCTGGCACTAATGGCTTGGCTGCTGAAAGGGTAGCCTTGACCCCTTTCAACCTTTCAGGGGAGGTTAAGAAGGTGTTCCTGGCCTCCCGCAAAACCTCCACAAGACAGGCTTACGCCTTCAAATGGCACAGATTCCCTGTGTGGTGCGCAAAGTGACGGGTTAACCCATTCTCGTGCTCTATGCAACTCGAGCTGCAGTATTTGCTTCTCCTGTCTCAGGCAGGACTGAAGTCCAACTCAGTGAGGGTCCACCTGAGCATTCTCTCGCGGCGCACCACCACCTCAGCAAGGGCAAGCCTTTCTCTGTCCAGCCCCTCTTAACCTACTTCCTGCGGGGCCTCGTGTTTTCAAAATTCCCCGCCCGCCCACCAGCAACAGAGTGGGACCTCAGTGTGGTGCTCTCACGGCTCACTGGGCCACCATTCGAGCCCCTGGCTACCTGCTACCTGCATTACCTCTCATGGAAGGTTGTCTCAAGCTTCATACTTTGGTGCCGGATCTGCCTTACACAAGGTTCTATAAGAACAGGGTTGTGCTCCACACGCACCCTAAGGTGGTGTCCCCATTTCACCTCAGTCAGGAGGTGGTGCTCCCCACCTTCTTTCCACGGCCTCACGCCATCAGGAAGGAGACCATCCTTCTTACCCTGGACTGTAAGAGGGCCCTCTCCATCTATCTCCAACATACCTAGGGCCACCACAAAGCCTCACAGCTTTTTGTCTCCTATGACCCTAGCCGGCTGGGGAAGGCGGTGACTAAGTGTATGCTGTCCACTTGGGTGGCAGACTGCATTGCCCTCACCTATGAGCAGGCTGGGCTCTCGCTGGAGTGGCAGGTCATGGCGCACAGCATCAGGGCCATGGCGGCCTTTGTGGCAAATCTGCATTCTGACCCTGTGACAGAAATCTGCTGGGCTGCCACCTGGTCTTCGGTTCGCACCTTCGCAGCTCATTACTGCCTGGAGAGGGAGTCCTGACGGGACAGTGCCTTCGGTCAAGCCGTACTCCGTCATCTGTTCTGAGTGTAGGCAACTCTTGCCCTCCAACCCTTCTGTGTTCTGGCTACCGGAGTGTTGGTTTCTCACTGGACACTTGGATCTCTCGAGATTCTGTTACTTAGGACTCCATTGCTGCTGCTCATGGCTCACCCTTTTCTGGTCCCCGGTGGCTTTTTACAGGTTTTCGATAGCCTGTAACTAGGAAGTCCCACTAACTTCCTGATTGTTTCCGGAGAAAGCATAGTTACTCACCTGTAACAGATATTCTCCAGGGACAGCAGGAATCAGTCCCCACAAACCTCCTTCCTTCCCGTGGAGTTGATTCTTTGTCATTTTTTGCTGTCTTTAGCTATGCACGTGGTGCATCTCCTAAAGGCTTTCCTTGAAGCTTCCACTTGGGCTCCATCAGCGCCAACATCACCCATATGTGAGGACTGATTCCTGCTATTCCCAGAGAACACCTGTTACAGATGAGTAACAACGCTTTCTCAACTTTAAACTGCTTAAGTACTGAATAATTCGGGAGCCTGGCATCCTGGTAGTCTTCCCCACATACTGTTTCTGGCATGAACATTCAATGATATAGACTGCATAACCAGTTGAACAATTAGAAGAATAACACAAGACATATTGGAGTATGTTTACTAAAGGCAGCGTGGGTAGCGCACGATAGTGCGAAGGCCTGTGCTGCTGATTGTGGGCATGTGCCTCCCTCCTTCATGTGTATAGCGCTTTGCCGTGCAATTGCAATTCCCTAACTGGCATGGGTTGCATTTCATGTGCCAGCACTAATGTCATCAGTCACAGCTTGCGTCCATAAGACCTTTGCCCTTTAAGGACTGCAAAAGGGGACTGCTACTTTTGGAGAAAGATCTGCAATTTTAAGTATTTACTAATGGGAATTTTTCTAAATCTTGGGGAAAAAGGAATTCTTTAGATTAAAGCTGATTAATCTGTGAACCCAGTGTATTTGTTAAATCTATAGCACTAAATGAGAGGTTAGATATGATTGATATCTCAGAGACATGGTGGAAGGAGGACAACCACTGGGACAATGTGATACCGGGGTACAAACTATATTGTATTGATAAAGCTGATCAAATTGGTGGAGTGGTTGCGCTCTATGTTAGAGAGGGCATCGAGTCACAAATAATTAGTTTTGCAGGAAACAAAATTTGCTGTAGAATATCTATGGATTGAAAATGCCATGTAAAAATGGGGAGGCGATGGCAGTGGGGGTGTACTATCGACCTCCTGGCCAGAATGAACAAATGGATGATGAAATGCTCAAAGAAATCAGGGAAGTTAACAAACGTTACAGCACAGTAATAATAATGGGTGATTTCAATTACCCCGGTATCGACTGTGTCAGTGTCACGGCAGAACATGGTAAGGAGATAAAGTTTCTAGATGAAATAAATGACTGCTTCTTGGAGCAGCTGGTTCATGAACCAACCAGAGGGGAAGCCATTTTGGACCTAGTCCTTAGTGGAACACCAGATCTGGTGCAAGAGATAAGGGTGTTGGGGCCACTTGGCAGTTCAGATCATAGCATGATCGTGTTTGATTTAATTAATGGAGTAGGGATGGTAAGGAAATCCACAGTACTACCTTTTAACTTTCGAAAGGGAGACTATGATAAAATGAGGAAAATAGTTTAAAAACCTAAAAGGAGCAGTTGCAAAGGTTAAAGACTTACATCAAGCTTGGGTGTTATTTAAAAATACTATCTTGGAAGCCCAGACCAGCTGTATTCCATGCTTTAAGAAAACTCGAGGCAAGTTCAAAAAACTGCCAGCATGGTTTAAAGGTGAGGTCAGAGAGGCTATTGATGCCAAAAAAGCATCTTTCAGGAAATGGAAAAAAGAGCCAAATGACGAAAACTGGAAACAGCACAAGCACTGGCAAGTTAAATGCAAGGCATTGATAAGACAAGCAAAGAAAGAATTTGAGAAGAAGCTTGCTGTGGAAGCAAAAACGCGTAATAAAGACTTTTTCAAATAGATTTGTAGCAAAAAACCTGTGAGTCAGTTGGACCATTAGATGATAGAGGGGTAAAAGTGGTACTAAGAGGGGACAAGGCCATAGCGGAGAGACTGAATGAATTCTTTGCTTCGGTCTTTACCAAGGAAGATGTAGGGATGTTACTCATGACTGAAGTGGTATTTAAAGGTGATACTGCAGAAGAATTGAAAGAAATATCGATATACCAGGAAGATTTATTACAACTATTTGATAAACTGAAGAGTAGCAAATCACCTGGGCCGGACGGTATGCATCCAAGGGTGTTGAAAGAACTGAAATATGAGATTGCAGACCTGCTATTAGTAATCTGTGAACTATCATTAAAATCATCTTTAATATCTGAAGATTGGAGGATGGCCAGTGTAACTCCAATTTTTCAAAAGGGTTCCAGGGCTGATCTGGGAAACTACAGACCGGTGAGCCTGACATCAGTACCGGGGGAAAATGGTAGAAACCATCATAAAGAACAAAATTACTGTACATTTAGATAGTCATGGCTTAATGGGAGACAGCCAACATGGCTTTAGAAATGGAAGATCTTGTCTTGCTAATCTGTTATGTTATTTTGAAGGTGTGAATAAATAGGTAGACAAAGATGAGTCCGTTGATATAGTGTATCTGGACTTTCAGAGACTTTTGGCAAAACTAAAAAGTCATGGGGTAGGAGGCAGTGTACTATTGTGGATCAGGAGCTGGTTAAAGGATAGAAAGCAGAGGGTAGAGCTAAATGGCCAGTATTCCCAATGGAGAAAGGTCAATAGTGGAGTACCCCAGAGATCTGTGCTGGGTTCACTGCTTTTTAACATATTCATAAATGACCTGGAAATTGGAATAAGGAGTGAGGTTATCAGATTTGCAGATGACACAAAACTATTTAAAGTTGTTAAAACCCATGAGGATTGTGGAAAATTGCAAGAGGATCTTGATAAATTGGAAGACTGTACATCCAAATGGCAGATGAAATTTAATGTAGACACGTTATGTACCTAGGAAAGAACAATCCAAACTATGGTTACAAGATGCAAGGTTTCACATTAGGAACCACCACCCAGGAAAAAGATTTAGGCGTCATTGTGGATAACTTGTTAAAACCCTCCGCCCAGTGTGCAGCTGCGGCCAAGATAGCATATAGAATGCTAGGTATCATAAGGAAAGGAATGGAAAATAAAAGAAAGGATATATTGTAATGCCTCTGTATCATTCCATGGTGCGACCGCACCTTGAAAATTGTGTGCAGTTTTGGTTGCCATATCTTAAAAAGGATATAGCATTATTAGAAAAGGTACAGAGAAGAGCCACCAAATTGGTAAAAGGGATGGAAGGATACCCCTATGAAGAGAGGCTAAAAAGGTTAGGGCTCTTCAACCTGGAAAAGAGACAGCTGAGGGGAGATATGATAGAGGTCTATAAATTAATGAATGGAGTGGAACGGGTAAATGTAGAACGCTTGTTTACGTCATCAAAATATAGAAAGACTAGGGGACATGCAATGAAGCTACAGGGTAGCTTAAGAATAATAAGAGAAAATATGTTTTCACTCAACATGTAATCAAACTCTGGAATTTGTTACCGGAGGCTGTAGTAAACGCTGCTAGCATAGCTGGGTTTAAAAAAGGTTTGGACAAGTTCCTGGAGGAAAGTTCCAGAAACCATTATTAAAAGGGACCCAGGATATCACTGTTTGATCCAATACAAGCATTGTGGAACCTGTGTCTTCTGGGGAAACTGCTAGGTACGTATGACCTAGATTGGCACTGTTGGAAACAGGATACTGGTCTTGATGGACCTTGGTCTGACCCTGTATGGCATATCTTATGTTCTTATGTGGGGAAGTCTTTGCTAACCGCTACGCGCTATCAACTCCCATGCTATGCCCCTAACATGGCCTGTCCTCGCCCACTCTTGCATTACCTGGTTAGTGCGGGATTTATAGCACAGCACTGTGCGCTACGTGCCAGCATGGCACATTTGGCTTGTCTGATCCCCATGTTGCCCTATTATTTATTATTTCTAGAATTAAAAAATGATTTAAGTTGTGCAGTAATACTTCAGATCGAACAGTGGGCACATTTAAAGTGATCTTTCACTTATTGTCCATTTAAAATGCATTGTGGTTTATCAATACAATATCTGCCCTCAACCTATTTTGCCTCCTGGCCCTGCTGCACGTAAAAAGCCATTGTGCGTGCTGGGGGCAGCATGGGACGGCAAGTGGGCAGGTTCCAATCCCGGACATACAGGGCCGAATCCGGTGATAGCCCTGTAGGATTGGGGATTGCAGGGGGGATGTCCTGCTTATTTCACTTATTCCAGAGGTGAAATAAGTGCAGGGCGCCCCTCCGATCCTGTGCAACAGCTCCCCCAGAGCAACAGGCAGCAGAAGGTGGGTCCCCACCACCCGCTCCGGGGAGGGGATTACAGGGGATCAGCGCCACAGAGGGCACACCGGCATGTAGGGTGGACATTCCAGCAGGGATGCAGGGCCACGCCGGGCTGTCTCAGGGTCCAATCCTGCACCCATGGGAACGTCTGGCTTCCGTGGTGCAGAATTATGTCCTAATCGGCCCATCCTGCTCGAGGGAGCCCAGACGGCCCGGTCATGCCCCTACTGGGATCAGGCGCCATGTATTCAGGGCTGGACCAACCACCAGGCAAACAAGAAGGCTGCCTAGGTCAGCAACATCTGGGGAAGTAGCAAAGAGCATTTACAGTCAAAGAAAAATAATCACTCCTAACAGCCACGCAAACTCTTAAGACTCATCAGTGCTTACTTTTACCCACATAAATATTGGCAATTTACAAATAATGTTTTTTAGAAAGTTCTCTCAATATGTATATAGTGTCATGAGGTGCAGAGATCAGAGCCCGCGGAGACAGGAGATTTGGATCAGAATAAAGCTAACTTTGACAGCTCAGAAATAAACATGGAGGAGGGTTGGCATAGAAACTGTACACAAACCAATTCACGTAGTGCTAGGGAACGCCCAAACCAAAAGCTACCTCGTGGCTCATCAAGAGATAGGGGACAGCTGATAGGGGGCGGAGCCCAAACAAATACCAAATGCAACACATTTAAAAATCCCTTACCGGAGAGAAGAGAGAGAGCAGCAAACACAGAGAGAACGGCAAGCACAGGAAGTCCCAGTCGTAGGAGAAGCATTGAGAGAGAAAGCTTCAATGAGGAAGGAAGCTTTGAGAGACATGCTGACCAGAGGAGACTGGTAGGATGGTGCTGCGCTGTGAAGCCCAAGGGAGACTGCCTGGAAGAGCAGTACACGGCTGACCATTGCACCAGAGAGCTCTGCTGTCGTGGAAGCAGAGAGAATTGCTCTGAAGCCCAGTTAAGGCAATTCCAGCCTTACAGCTCAAGATACCCAGCAAGAGAGGATTATTTTCCTGAGGCTAATTTGTTGCCCAAAAGAAAAGCTAAGCAAACACGAAGGGAAGAGTTTTTCCCCGTGCAAAGTTGTGCTCAAGGGAGGAAGCTTGGAAGAAACTTGTTAGAAGGTAGGAGTATTCTCCCTAATAGCAGGAAAGAAGAGTATAGCCAAATTCCCTGCACTTACCAGGAACTCTGTGACTCAGTTGGGAGAAACAGCAGCAATTACGGTAAATACCCATACTCCTCTAAGCTGTTGGGGGAAGGAAATACCTTAGGCTATAGAGAGGAACCCGGCAGGCAAGATAAAGGTTTCAGCCCACGGGAAACTGGTCAAGATATTGAACACATGCAGTGTGATTTTTATGAGGACCCGGACACTGAGGTATTTATGGATTGTACATATACTTTTTCTGACAGCATACAATCTTTGTGTTAAAGTGCTACAAGGGCTGTTTCACAGGAGAAAACAGACAAAAGGAGTTTTGGGAAAGAAACTGTTTTCTCTGCCTTTTCATTTCTTTTTGGCTGAAGATAAGCATTGCCTGAGTTCAAGTTAATTCTTTGTTTGTAGTTCCAGACGCATGGTCTTTGTGTTACTTTGCTTTCATGGTTTAAGAATCCAATCCTGGGAAGGGAAATAAATCCTTTTTGACCTTATCACTCTGACTGCAACTACTTATTTCTACTGGCTGTGGAACTACACTACCCAGAAGGCTCTGCTAAGCCTCATTATAATATTCCACAGTTATCAAGGAACTTTACCTCGCTCACTCTATTCACGCCCGTGGCCTCTGGGAGGGTGAGCGGGCGACAATAGTTACAAATCAAAGTTTAATATTTACAGGTGTGAAGGCACACTTTACAAATGATGTTCTCATGCAATCTGGAAACACAAAAGGAGCAACTGCTCGCAAAGTCTACTGAGGAAACACAAAGAGCGAGCAGGTATGGAAGTCACATGCGCTTTATTAAAGTTGAAAACCCCCAACGCGTTTCGGCAATTGCCTTCATCAGGGGGTACTGGAGGACAACAAAACAATATAGCAAAATAAATATCTTATAGAATATGAATTATAAAAACACAAAATTAAAAACATTAAAAGATATATATTATAAAAATAATAATTTATACAAGCATAGACACATGTAAATGACCATACTTCATATGAAAAAGGACAAACATTATAATATAACAAAATCGTGATGTACTTACAAGTAGTCTTAATCAATACACTAGATGAAGCGCATACAGTAGCAAAGATATGGCACAAGACCAATCGTGTAGTTGACAATGCTAAAAAATAAGGATGCCATTAATAACATAAATAGATAATTGAATAATAAAAAGATAGTAAAATGCTAAACATAAATAACAACAACGGGAAACCCAGACCCAGGATGGAGTCATTCAAAACTCTAAAAAGAACTTTTCTTTTATAAGAAACCTTATGTGATAATATCTCCTCAAAATAAACTATACATGCCAAATTGATGACCAATAAAGTGCTAAGATAGAACATTCTTAAAATATACGTGTATTATAGTCAGGAGAAAACCCACCGCATAGCTCAAACGTTATAAATAGAAGCGGCTTTATGCAAAAATGCAAACGGGCACCAACAATACTGCAAACCAACTAGTACAGGGTAATAGAGGCTCCAAAATTGGATTGAGCATCAAACTATTAACATCTTAGCTAAAACTTGAGTTCTTAGTGAGAGCGATTACCTTCAGCACTGACAACAGGCTTGTGACAACAATTCTTGAGAACGCTGAAATTGGCGCGCTTTTAAGGTCAAAGGGTGCAACGTGGTGAAATGCATATGTATGAAGCAACATAAAAAAAGGGAGGGGAATATAAAAGAACTTAATGATGCACCTCATTAAAATAATTTACAACCATTACTGCCAAAAAAGGAAGAAAACCACGGCTGTAAGTGTAGCGGACAAAACGGAGCTTATGCAGTGTAACGGCAATTCTTAAAAGATGATGAAATATGATTATTTTGCAATAAGTACTGTCAGACGGCTGCCTGGGTGAGAATCTTCACAGTCTTGTCAAGTGCATATATCTATATGATTTGCAAGGTATTGTGGGCAATGTAGTTCATTCACACCAGACACAGCTGCTGACAATAATTTAGTTGTGCTCTTGGGTAAAGCCAATAAGATATTTATTTATGGGGTTATTTCTCCCAACACAGATATGCTTGGTAGCACATAAATTAGGTTACTTGCTTTCAGTGTTAACTTGGAAAAACAAAGTCAAAATCAGGAAAACAACAAATGAAAAGCCACAAAGCAAGAAACAAACTGTTCTTTTCAGGTTAACTTCTGATTACTTCCCACATAGATACAGAAGTGATTCTCTCCTAGCTCACAAGCAATTAGGTAAGGCTTAATTTCTAGCAGTCACCAGCTGAAACCTCTTAGCTGGCTTGCCTTCCACTGTGTGGGTCAAATCCTCTTCAGGAGCTTTTCTGAGTAGATTAAAGAACAAATTTGTATTTCTTTATGATGGTTGCTGTACTTTATAACAGAAAGTTACCAACGGAGTTTAGATAGAGAGCAGTCCATATAAACAGGATCCTCATCTGCTATTATTCCCCCTTGTTCAACAAGCATGGGTTCAATATCATGGATTGGCACAGATGAATCTCTCAATGGAGCATTTTCAGGAGAATACTTGTTTCCCTGCTGTCTTTCAAGGTTATAGCTAGGGCATAGATCAGTGTTCATACCTGAGCTTCCATTGTTGCTAGAGTTCCTCTCTATATAGCCTGGCCAGTATGTAGTCCAGTTCTTATGTCCAGCCTTCCAATCCAGATCCCTGGACACTGGATCTCTCTTCACATACCTTCTGGCACAGGTCTTAGGGTCCCTTCCACGTGCAGCCGTCTCCCTCACAGGTAGCCTCTGGTGATTCCTAGCTCTGCAGCACCATTCCTCTGGCTTTCCCCAGTCCAATGGTGTATGCTGGCCCTTGGAATACCTCCCAGTATACGTACTGCTTTTGACTCTTCTAGACCTCTCAAAGGCTTTTCTCCTCTTTCTTCCAGAGGGTTTCCTTGCCTCTCTGTCTGTCCGGTTTGGCTTCTGCTTCTGATAATCCTTCAGATGAAACTGAGGATCCTTCTCTGTATATCCAAGGTGATCATGAAGATGGTCATCTGTAGAATAAACTCTACTCCAGACAGCTGGAACACTGGAATTATGACCGCTTCAAACCCTAAATGGAACACCACCCAAAACCTGACTAAACAACAATCAGAGCCCTGGTACACCGAAACACTGACCAAAATGAAGAGAGAACTCAGAAAGCGTGAAAAAAAATGGAGAAGTGCGAAATCTATGGAACATAGGATGGAGTACCTCAACCTCCTCTCGAAGTACAAAGAAGAGGTAAACGCTGCGAAAAGGATGCACCACACTAACCTATTAAACAAAGCGATCAACAAACCTAGGGAACTATTTGAGCTGGTGAAATCCCTAACAAAAATATCCCAACTTGACTACCAGGATACCTCTATCCACCCACAAACGCTAGCAAACCACTACGCGAGCAAACTGACTGCAACTATGCCCGACCCCTGTAGGGTAGAGGCACACCGGATAACTACTGTGGAACAAGAACCGACATGGAGAAACTTCCACAGGATTGATGAGCAGCAAGCAAGTAACATAATAACTAGCATCAACACCACCACCTCTCCGCTGGACCCCTGCCCCACTGCTTGGATCAAGGCAGCGAAAAAAGATATAGTCCAACAAGTCTCACACATTGTAAACCTATCCCTGCATCAAGGAATTATGCCAGACCAGCTCAAGAAATCTATAATAAGGCCAGTACTAAAGAACAATAAACTCAACAAAGCAGACCCTACATCCTACCGCCCCATTTCTAGCATATCCTTCCTAGCAAAAATCATCGAAAAAGCAGCCCTCATACAACTTCAAGAGCACCTAGACGACCACAACATACTAGACATGCAACAATACGGTTTCAGAAGAAACCATGGGGTAGAAACGCTTTTAATAGCACTGCTAAATAACCTCCACAAAGGCTTGGAAGACAGGACGAAAACGTTCATACTCATTTTCATTGACATCTCCGCCGCCTTTGATACTGTCCATCATGGCATCCTACTAAAAAAACTGGAATCAATAGGAATCTCGGGAACCACCCTTAAATGGTTCTCCTCCTATATAACGAACAGAAGGCCACAGGTCCAATTCAACGGAGAAAAAGCAGAAGGGTTCACTCAAACTCAAGGTATATCCCAGGGATCAGCTCTCTCGGCGCTACTTTTCAACATCTACATGCAGCCCCTCTGTGACATCTTCAAAAATCATAATATCAACTACCATATCTATGCAGATGATATTATGCTATACACGCAACTGGACGCAATTGACCCGAAGTATACCCAACTTGAAACATGCCTGTATGAGATGTTAGCATGGATTCAGCAAAACAACATGTCAATCAACCATAAGAAAACCGAAGTGATGTTTATATCAAGTAAACCAAACTTTGAACCACCTCCGACAGTCACCCTCTGCAACAACACATACAACTCAAAAAACGAAATCAAATATCTGGGAGTCACACTCGACAGCAAACTGAAAATGGAACAACACCTGTGAAAAACCAACAAGGCCATCTTCCACAAACTCAGAGTCCTACAACCGCTGAGGAGCCTAATCGAACCCTGTGATTTTCAAACAGTGGCACAAGCACTCATTATGCCCCACTTAGACTACTGTAACGCCATACTACAGGGTCTGCCAAAGAAAACGCTAAATATTTTGCAAATGGCCCAAAACGTGGCGGCAAGGGTCATCACACGATCAAGAATTACTCAACACATCACACCTGTATTGATCGAGCTACATTGGCTACCCGTTGCTGCCAGGATACAATATAAAACTTTGGTCACCACTTTCAAGCTCATACATGACCTAGCACCATCATTTCTCTCAACTCTGGTCAGCAAGCAACCAACCAACAGAGACAGAAGAACTATCAACTCTGACACACTACAAGTCCCCAATAACATCAGATCAGTTAAAGCCAGTACTAGCAATAAAGCTTTCTCATTCTCTGCCCCAATAATCTGGAATCATCTACCACACGAACTGCGAGCTATAAAAGACTTAAATGCCTTCAGAAAGAAACTAAAAACCCATCTCTTCGCATGTCACTATAGCCAGTTGTAAACCAAAATGGATCCAAGATGCTAACCAATATGAAATCTTGAAGCCGATCTGTATAATCGTAATTATTGTATAAACTGTAAATATGTACATATGTAAACCTAACCTAGAAGTGCCTAACCCTGCGTGGTGTGCCAGACCCTAATCTATGTATATTATTCCAATTTTTCTGTCCTGATTTGACAGCTCCCAAATTTGTAATCAAACCGCTACTGATCGCTGGAAGTAGTGGTATATAAGTTTAAACTAAATAAATAAATAAAATAAATACTCTTATTCTGCCTAGATGAGTGCTGCTCCCTAATACAGCGCAGCTGTGCTGAATCAGGCCCTGCCCTTTGAGATGAGTGCTTAGGGATTACCTCATAGCCCTCCTGATTGAACACACGTTTCCCCACTTCAGCTCCTCTAATGGCTGTTGGAAACCTGGTGCATTCTGGGACTGGTAGTCTTTTATGGGAAAATTCTGTTTTCTTATTTCTACCAGAACTGACAGGTTGCTTGTTCAGAGTCACTTCACCTTTTCTATAGCTCCTTCCTGAGCTATGATAAGCTTCCTTATCACAGTACAACAACATATAACCTATAAGGTCAACAGTAAGCCTCTTAAGAAGCGTACATATAAACAAAATTGTGAAGGAAAAATCTTGTGAATTCAAAAGGCTTAGGGCCAAATAAACTTTATATAGCCCACCTTATAAAGAGCTTGCATAGGCTGTAAGAAGGGGGGGGGGGGGGGCCAGATTCGAGTCCTAGCCCTAAGGCTGGATTCTTAAACAGATTAACAAACATGAGAATTTAAAAGTCATAGGAGCTGTGCTCAAAAATGCAAACAGGCGATGTAGCAGATCATCTATTCTCATAAAAAACAAAATAACTTAAACAATAACTTAAGCACACAAACCATAAACTTGAAAATGTGATGGAAGCGATTACCTTCAGCATTGCCAGCAAATTGTAGCAACAGCTCTAAAAATGCTAAAATTGACGCGCTTTTGAGGTCAGGGGGGTGCATAAGGACAACTACATATATATAAGGTAGCCTAAGTGTTTGCAAAACAGTTTACTACAAAAATGTAAACGAATGCCACACTTTCCGTAATAGGCATAGAAATAAAAACATAATGTGACATAATATGACTCAAATTAACTACATGAGAGAAACTTACAACAAATAGCCACAACACTAATTATTGCAGATGGAAGCGATCACAAAAACAGTGTGACCGGTGATCCTAAAAAGACGATTGTTGCATATGTATAAATGCGGTAAAATTGTATATAAAAATGTAAATATGTTGCAATAGGTATGCAACCATAATACTTAAAGGAACAACAGTAACTGCTTATGAATATACATAAAAAATGCCTATGAAAAAAGAAGACCAAATTCAAATCCTATCTCTAAGGCTAAAACGGGTTAAAATACAGAAGATGTGAAAAGTCATAATGGCTATGTGCAAAAATGCAACAGGCACCGGCGATGTTACAAACCATCTATTCCCATAAAAAACAAAATAGGAACTCAAACACTAAATTGAGCACACAAACCATAAAATTAGAATCTTGATAGAAGCGAGCAAAATTAACTACATAAGGAAAACTTGCAACAATTTGCCACAACACCAATTATTGCAGACAAAGGTGATCGCAAAAACAATGTAACCGACAATCCTTAAAGGATAGTGAAATAATTGCATATGTACAAAAAGAAAAAAGAAAAATTGTATATATAAATATTGTACAATAAGTGCCTACCCATGATACTTGTAGAGGCAACAATCAACTACTTATGGGTGTACATAAAACCATAAACAACAAAGGAAAACAAAAACAAAAAACTCTTAACAAAATCAAAAAGGTTAAAATCTTCTGTTTTCAAGTTTATGGTTTGGTTTGTGTGCTTAAGTTATTGTTTAAGTTATTTTGTTTTTTATGAGAGTAGATGATCTGCTACATCGCCTGTTTGCATTTTTGAGCACAGCTCCTATGACTTTTAAATTCTCATGTTTGTTAATCTGTTTAAGAATCCAGCCTTAGGGCTAGGACTCGAATCTGGCCCCGCACCCTCCCCCCCACCCCACCCTTCTTACAGCCTATGCAAGCTGTAAGCCTCTAAGGTGGGCTATATAAAGTTTTTTTGGCCCTAAGCCTTTTGAATTCACAAGATTTTTCCTTCACAATTTTGTTTATATGTACACTTCTTAAGAGGCTTACTGTTGACCTTATAGGTTATATGTTGTTGTACTTATTGCAAAATAATCATATTTCATTATCTTTTAAGAACTGCCGTTATACTGCATAAGCTCCGTTTTGTCTGCTACACTTACAGCCGTGGTTTTCTTCCTTTTTTGGCAGTAATGGTTGTAAATTATTTTAATGAGGTGCATCATTAAGTTCTTTTATATTCCCCTCCCTTTTTTTATGTTGCTTCATACATATGCATTTCACCACGTTGCACCCTTTGACCTTAAAAGCGCGCCAATTTCAGCGTTCTCAAGAATTGTTGTTACAAGCCTGCTGTCAGTGCTGAAGGTAATCGCTCTCACTAAGAACTCAAGTTTTTAGCTAAGATGTTAATAGTTTGATGCTCAATCCAATTTTGGAGCCTCTATTACCCTGTACTAGTTGGTTTGCAGTATTGTTGGTGCCCGTTTGCATTTTTGCATAAAGCCGCTTCTATTTATAACGTTTGAGCTATGCGGTGGGTTTTCTCCCGACTATAATACACGTATATTTTTAAGAATGTTCTATCTTAGCACTTTATTGGTCATCAATTTGGCATGTATAGTTTATTTTGAGGAGATATTATCACATAAGGTTTCTTATAAAAGAAAAGTTCTTTTTAGAGTTTTGAATGACTCCGTCCTGGGTCTGGGTTTCCCGTTGTTGTTATTTATGTTTAGCATTTTACTATCTTTTTATTATTCAATTATCTATTTATGTTATTAATGGCATCCTTATTTTTTAGCATTGTCAACTACACGATTGGTCTTGTGCCATATCTTTGCTACTGTATGCGCTTCATCTAATGTATTGATTACTACTTGTAAGTACATCATGATTTTGTTATATTATAATGTTTGTCCTTTTTCATATGAAGTATGGTCATTTACTTGTGTCTATGCTTGTATAAATTATTATTTTTATAATATATATCTTTTAATGTTTTTAATTTTGTGTTTTTATAATTCATATTCTATAAGATATTTATTTTGCTATATTGTTTTGTTGTCCTTCAGTACCCCCTGATGAAGGCAATCGCCGAAACGCGTTGGGGTTTTTCAACTTTAATAAAGCACATGTGACTTCCATACCTGCTCGCTCTTTGTGTTTCCTCATACAATCTGGGACATTCAAGCCAGAAGTTATGGACAAAAAGCAGGCCTGTCCAAGTTCAGCATGATTTCGTAAACATGGATGTGCCTGTTGTGGACATCTGGCTCCCCATCAAGGTTAGATGGACATCTAGCTCCCCATCAAGGTTAGATTTATATACAAGCTTCTCACTATCACACACAAGGTTCTTCATACTAGCATGCCCCAGTATCTGGCTGACATCATCTATGTTCAGCCCACTCCCCATCTACTTCGCTCTGCTCACAGCAACCGTTTTTCTCCCATCTCCTGCCCAAGCTTGCCTTGAACTAACTTGTCATGCCGCTTTCTTCTTTTTGAGCCCCGGCTCTTTGGAACTCCCTCCCACTCTCCCTCCGCACCGAACTGTCCTTTCCCCGGTTCAAGTCTCTCCTCAAGACCCATCTTTACTGTCAGGCTTATGATCGCCCTACTCTGCCCGACTCCTCCACACTCCCTCAGGTAGATCCCCCACTTGCGAAAATTCCATGACCCAACGTTGTTCACAATCATCACAACTCCCCTCCCCCCTCCCATCATTGGTCCCTTGTTGTGTCTAATATTCATGGTGTTTTTTTGTCCATTGCTGTCCTTTGTTATCTTTCTCTCTGCCTTTTCTATTTGCTTTTCTATCGATTTGTTGGCGTTCCTTTTCATCTTTTGTTTCTAGCAGTTTTGATTTTTTTATTGCACACCGCCACGCCAACTTGGTAAAGGCGGTATATCAAATAATGCAAATAAAGATAAAGATCTGTAGGGTGTGTACATAGACGTCCCCAGAATAATATTCAAAACCAGGAGTATCTAGGAATACCCTAATGGTTAGAGTAGTGGGCTAGGACCAGGGAAGCCAGGGTTTAAATCCCACTGCTGCTATCATTGTAATTGTAAAGGACAGAGGCATAAGTTACAATGAAGGATCCCCAAGGGAACTTTTGATGAGAAACCCCATTGTCGTGATGGTGGCAGGCTCCTCTCCCCTTGTGCAAGCCTCTGTTCATGCTGTGGGCCCCCCACTGTGGCGGCAGTGGCAGCAGCGCGGCAAACTTACTTTATCATGTTTGCTGCACTGCTCCGTTCTTGTAAGTTCACCATGGGGAAAAGCCACCGGGCCCATGTTCCCCACGGCGAACTTACAAGAGTGGAGCAACACGGCAAGCATATTAGTTTGCCATGCTTCTGCCACCGCGGCTGTATGGGCCCCCTTTCTGCCCAGGCACCCCCCACATTGTGGGAGCTGCTTGGGCTCAATTTACGCCAGTGGTAAAGGGTATTGGGAATGGTGGAGTACCATCTTCTCTACACCCTCTGTATGTTTTATGGCGAAAACTAACACTTTCTAAATTTGGTCTAAATTTGGACGGTGGCTCAGACGCTCCCGATGTCTCTGAAATCAAGTGGGGATATCTATGTCCATTGCACTGCTCCAGACATGCCTTTGTCATGCCCACTGCCTACTTGGACGTTCCCCCTACTGGAGATGTCTTTAAAAGCCATTTGTAAAATGACTCAGGGATGTCTCCATGATTTGGATGTCCGCATGCATGTTTTTGGACATCTGAATCGCAACTCTATCCAAATATGTGTCTTTATAGGATTTTCTGGGACGGATGGTGTTGAGATGATTATGATTTTATCATAATTGGCAAATGTTTGGTGGGGGGTGGGGCCTGGAGGTTTCCTAAAGCAAGTGTGAGGGGGCACAAGGCTAAAGGTTTACCTAGGGTGTCTAACAACCTTGCACTGGCCCTGAATATGTTCTCTGGATTGTTTTTTTTATAATTTAAAAATGATGAAAGCATTTTGTTAAAAGAACTAATAACTGTTTTGGAAGTGATTTAAATTATCTGATTCTACAATAAATTATGATAAAGTAAATGAGGTTTTATGATGACTTTTGATGTAAGTTATTAGAATGCTTTATGCGTGCATTCATTTTTGAGGGGTTTTATTTCTGCTTAATAATCGGTTCAGGCAGTTATAATTATATTTTAGAATGATTTGAGAGGAGTTTTGTCTGATTTTGTTATTATACCTCTTACCTCTTTTTGACTTTTGGTATTAATCTGCGAGAATAAGAGGTGTGGAGCACGATTCTATTACGTGCACGTCTGGCTCACAGACACATCTAAATAAAAAATGGGCCCCCTTTGAACCTAATATCACATCCATGGGTCTGGATGTGTCCATGGGTCAGGAATAGGGAAGATAAACCTGTTTGGCAGGCACGTGCAAGCGCTATTCATCCTGCCCCGTGCCTCGGATGCAGGTAAATGTTTTAGACGACCCGCACCCTCCATATTCTGAAATATTACACATTTCAGATCCTGTTCATCCTCACAATGTACCCATGGACACCACACCCCTCGGGAAAAACATGCATCTCCTAAGCTGCTTATCACAGACAGTAGTTTGCTGATGCACACTAGACATAAATATCAATGAGAAATGACAGCTGCTGCAAACTAAACTATATACCAGCTTTCCTCATGTCCTGAAAAGTCTAGGTAAGCCCAGTGCACCCCAATGTGGTATACTAGTATGTAAATGTGAACATGTATGTCAGGACATACCTTGCATCAAATGGTATGCAGCATTAGGAACCGACCTGAGTGATTCCTGCCATGATCATCTCTACAAACTGCTAGGGATGGACCTTCACCAAGTGCACAAAACCCCCAACTAACCTTGCAGTTCCCAAAGGATTCATAATATTGCTGAGCAACAAATGTATGCCCTTTTCATGCCTATGGCCTATAAGTGCATTCATTCTGCTGCTTTGCACTGCCATTCCCTTCTAATCTCTCTCTGCACCCCTCCCTGTGAACTCTGCTCTTCTGTCAGATTGCTTCTAACTGTGCCCTTCTCTTTTACTGCCAAATCCAGATGTCGCTCCCTTCACCTTGCTGCTCCTTATGCCTGGAACAAACTACCTGAGTCTGTACGTCTGACTTCGTTCCTGGCCCCTCCCAGATCCAGGCTGGACGCTCACCTCACCGTTGCTGCTGTTGGATCTGATCCGCCTAAGCTCCCTTGTATTTCCTGACCATTACCCCTGGATGTATTCTGTCTACAGCTGCTGTGTTGTCTGTCTTGACTAGATTGTGAGCTCCACTGAGCAGGGACCTTCTTTTACGTGTGTCTGTGCAGTGCTGCGTATGCCTCATAGTGCTATACAAATGATCAGTAGTAGTTATAGTAGGGCCTTCTGGCTGTGGCATCTGAGGCCCACCTATCTGGGTACTGGCATTTCTCACAGCAGCTACAGCTGTCCCATCGTGGCGTATGTCGGCGTGTTTGCATCCGTGACCTGTAGGGCAACCCTATCTGCCTTCCCACATCCAGCTTTGTGGCACTACTTCCCTGGGCAGGCTGTGTGAGCATGGGAGGGGAGATCCCTGTGCCATCACACCAAGTAGCAGACTCCAGATATATCACCACTCTCACAGCTCTCATTGATCCTGGCCTAGGGAGGGATGTAGGCCGCATGGGACAATCCAGGTAATGTTGGTACTGCATCAGTTGTGTCTCCCAGTGCATGGCACAGCTGATGTGTGGCTGCCCTATCACACTGCCAACAATATCTGATCAGAGTACCCTATGTAACATAATCCAGAAGGAATCATCATAGGTTCCCTATGGCTAAATGTCAAAACATATCCCTGTCAATAATAAGGGGCCCTCAGAATAAGGGCATTCAGCAGTGCAAATACATGCTCAACAGCAACACTATTGATCCCACAAAATGTGCATTATGGGCATGCATTAGTGCTGTTTTCACTGTTGAATGTCCTTATTCTGAGGGTCCCTTATTATTGACGGGGATAAGTTTTGACATTTAACTATAGTGAACCCTCTGACTGCCCAATCACACTGTCATCTGGTGACGCAGCTGTCATCCATATGGTCCAGGTACTGGCCAGGCTTTCATGTCCCCCTTGAATTGCAGATGAGCACACCATATCTCCCTGTGCACCCCTCAAACCATACACACATTCTCTCTCACCCGAACCTATATGTAACACTATGACATAACATAATCGCATGGGGTACCAGGACTACGAATATGATCTCAGTTTCTCACCCAAAAAGGAATCCTTTCCCTGCTCACGCCTATACTATCCCTGCATCAGCAGTCCCATTTTTCTTTACATGGGAATTGTTAGGGTTCCATAGATTGGCTCCTTTAGCACAAACAGCACATTAGTGCATAGCCTGAATAAACACTATTTCTCTTCATATTTCTGTAAGGGTATTTATTAATGTGTCTGTACCTTACAACATTCCCCCACCTCTGCTCCCTATACCTTAAGACTGCATCTTGTGTTCCACCAGACTGCAGTCACACCAGTTCATAACATACTTGTCATAACCATTCTTCAATATGGGTTGCAGTGCAGAGAGGAGCAGAATTTTTTCTAAGTCCTGACCTTATTCCACGTTTCAGCAGGAATAACATGGATGTTTCCAGGAAACATTTAATATGTACACAGGCCTTTCCTGAATACACTTTCTACATTGCAGCTTGCCAATGCCCCCATTCTGCCCTCTCCTGCCCATGTTCTGCGATCCCCATGCTAGCACTGTGGACATGCATGTCAGCAGTGTTTCAGAATACGGTCTGGGATGTTTTTGGCACAGAAACGTCCCCACCACACGTTCAAAACCCTTATTCATGTTCTGGAATGACCCCCATTATGTCCAAACCCAGTTGATAAGTGCATTTAGCAATTCTGCAAAGCAATTTTTTGATTTATGAAGTAAATCACCTTTGTTGGAGAATGAGTCTAAGCCTAACAGATTTCATCATGGACTGATGCTTTTTACATTTTAAAGAGATCAGTTAAAATAGTTGCATAGTGCTCTCCTTATAGCATATTGTAAAGAATAAATTCATCCTTAGGGGATTAAGAATCCTTAAAGAACCTAGACTTTTTAATAACAGTGAACATTTTTGAAGAAATGGAATGCTGTTCTTAAGTGTCTACTGGATTTGATGTTGCTGCTAATTGAGACAGCAGATGATATAAATGATAAATTAAAATTGGATTAGACGATAAGATCTCTAAGTTAAAGGAAATGTCTGAGATCTTTGACAATAAATTAAAGGACATTCAGTCTAAAGTAGAGCTCTTTTAGGTGACTTGAAATTGCACAAGATTAAAAAGTTCAATAGAAATAAAATATTATGAAGCTGGAGAAATATATCTCTGGATGAAGAAAGATGTGAATGTTTCTATGTTTAATGGAGAGGTTTTATTTTTTATTTATTTATTTATTTTATACACATTTATATACCGCATCTTCCACAGTTCAGTTGCGGTTTACAGAGAACAACAATTAACAAAGCAAGTTTGTTTTACAAGGAACGTCATATTATAAGTATGATTAACAGAATATAATTTATAAGGAGCATCATAATATAAGTCTAACAATGTGAGACAAAACAGAACAGAATAAACTATATACAGATATATATATATGTATATATATATATATGGGAGTAAAAGGGCATAAGATGTGGAATCATCAAGGGGTTTAACTGTATGAGCTATCTGTGTGAGTTGAAAGGATTTTAATTGAAGCAGTCAGAAGCCTGTTTAGCCTTTATCTAAAGCAGGTGGGAGAATATCTATGTTGTTATAGTGTTTGGTGAACAGATAAGTTTTCAAATTTTTGCGGAGTTCCATGATCTCAGTTAGTGTTCGTAACTCCTCGGGGAGGGAATTCCAGATAGTAGGGGCTATGTGGATTAGTTTTATGTACTAATTCAAAAAGCTCTTCAGGAGATGAAACATTTCTCATGATTTCTGGCTCAAATCTTTTAGAGTAACTATCATACAATCAAGAGAAAATGAAAAGAACAGTGTTTTCTTAGCAAAATCGACTGGGTACATGATCCCAGAAGATGATGCAGAACTGTACTTAAGACCATGCTCTTACAGATGTTCTTATGCTCAGTAAATCTGGTCAGTCTTTCTAAAAATATTATATACAGATTAGTTCTTGTACCAACTAAAATCTATAATCCTTTTAAGTTAATGTATTTTTAAATGATTTTTAAGATCTGTCAATATTAAATTGTTTATACATGTTGCTTTTTTGAATGTTAGAATTATTTAGGAACATAAGTTTGATTACTGTTTTTAGGAAGAATGATAGGAATACGTTTTCAAATTATGGCAGTTTTCATCCTGTATTAAACGCTCTATTATATTTTCAGAAGGATTTTTTTTTTAATTTAAAGTTTTTATTATCACCCCACATAAAATACATCACCTTTCATAATATGCATCACATAACATTAAATCCCCAACCAAACTTAGGATACACGTGCTTCCACTTCCTTTATACATTCTAAAATCCTTATTCCCTGTGTGTATCTCATTTAAACCTGCTCACCAATAACTTATAAACATATACCATTCTACATACTTCTCTCCGTGTACTCCTCAACCGAATTAACGGTGATGCATTGCATTGACCACTTACACTTCACCCTTTACATGGTTATTAGGTGGCATATCACAATACCCCAGGAATCTCTCAACACTCTGATTATCCTGTTCACTCTCTCTATTGCTTCATATTAAGTGTATAGTTCAGCACCTCACACTCACATTTGTGCACCTCCAAACCGCCACATATACCACGCAATATATCCACCTTTCACTCACACTATCCATCCACTCCTCTAACCCCCCTACAAAAAAAAAAAAAATACAACCCTTCACCCCCCTCTTTGTACCAAGCCCCATGTACCCAGTTCGTTTCCCCTTGCTACGTGTTCCTCCTCCCCTCCCATAACCCCCCTTCCCCTGGGCACTATCCCCCCTCTTCCCCCCTACAGGTAACTTACTGAGTTCCTATCCAACTCTACCCCACTAATCCCCCCTTCCCCCTTATCCCACTCCATTATTAATCATCAGAGCGCTTCATTGCCATACTCTCCCCTCTCCTCCCTTGATGCCACCCCTACCCTCCCCTGACCCATCCTTCCACTCACCCCTACGCAGCCATTCCCATACCCCCCCACTGCCTCTCCACTTTCTCCCTGATACCTTTTTTTTCCCTGTGATCATATGCATTTGATACAGCTCCGACAATCGCCTAGCATAACTGCCTATAGGTGGCAACAAGCAATTCTTCCAGTGCTGTGCAATCTCTTGCCGCCAAAATACATTGCCAAACTATGCTCCATGTTCCTTCCCCCCTTCCCCCCTCCTAAGCAGCAGACATATCTCAGGCGTCAATACCAACCTATTTCCTGTAATGCTCCAAATGCAGTCCCCAATTTTCTCTCAGTATTTATTTACCACCGGGCACGTCCACCACATATGCAAACAGGTGCCTTTCGCTCCACACATCCACCAACATTCATCGGACTGCCAGACCCCCGCTTTAAACAAGCGCTCCGGTGTCAGATACCATCTAGTCAGCACTTTCCACCCATTCTCTCTAAGGGAAGTAGCTATTGAAGATTTCGCATTTTCTAATGCTATCCGCTCCCACTCTTCCATTTCCCAAGTCACCCCCAGCTCTTTCTTCCAAGCCAGCATATAACTAAGTTTCTCCTCCCCTCTCGTAGCCAGGCCTTTGTAGATTCTCAAAATGACCCCCTTCCTCCCCAACAAACCTAGACAGCTCCCTTCAAACCAACTCGGCTCCTTAAAAATATCCTGCCAACGCTTCCTCTGCCTGACATATGAACCAATCTGCAAATATGCAAAATGGTCACTTTCCCGCAAGTGGTATAAATCTCTAATGCCTTCAAACTCCCTTATCCCTTCTCCACCAATTATCTGAGACACATGACTTAATCCCTGCTGTGCCCATCTTTGCAACACTCCTACATCCGGTCCCCTTCCCTCCTCACAACAAGCCAGCAGCGACATTGTACGTGCACAACTCTTGTCCCCTACCGTCCGCTTCCTCTGCTGTTGCCACATATGCAACGTATGGTCTACCAGTGGATTCTCCCCTCGCTTCCCCTTACCTCCCCACACCAACCTCTCCAACTCCCCTGCCCGCAGACCCGGTTCTTCCATCCTTACCCAGTGCTTCGTTGGCTCCCTCAGCCAAGAATAAATTGCTCTCAACTGCGCTGCTTGATAATACTTCCCCAAATTGGGCACCCCCATTCCTCCCTCCTCCCTGGGGGCCTGCAACATCCGTGCCGCCACCCTGGGGCGCCTCTGTCCCCATATGAACCCCTCCACTTGCCTCTGCAGCTTTTTTAACACCTTGGTCGGTATCTCAATTGGCAGTACCTGAAAATAAAAGAGAAACTGGCGAAGCAGCATCATTTTAATCACTGCCATCCTCCCCATCCACGAAATATATCCCCTTTTCTAGCTCTCCAGCCATACTTCTACTTGCCCAAAGAGCTTCTTATAATTTAATTCATATAGTTCCTCCAACCCCCTTCCCAGTTGGACTCCCAAGTACCGTATTGAACGGCTTGCCCAACCTAAATTGAAATTTATTCTGCAGGCTCCTTTGCAGCTCTATCCCCCCTGTCAAATTTAAAATTTCGGACTTGCTCCAGTTTATACAAAACCCTGCCAAGCCCCTATATTCCTCCACCTCCCTCATAATAGCTGGCAGTGTCTCCATAGACCTAGTTATCATAAGCAGAATATCATCCGCAAACATTGCCAGTTTGTATTCTCTCCACCCTTACCCCCTTAATGCCTTTGCCCACCCGAATCTTCCCTGCCAGCGGTTCCAAAGATAATGCGAATAGCAACGGTGAAAGCGGGCACCCTTGTCTAGTTCCCCGCCCCAGGGGAAAAAACTGTGAGTAACCCCCATTCACTCTCACATACGCTTTAGGCCCCTCATATAAGGCCTTCACCCAATCCACAAAGCCCTTACCAAAGCCCATATGCTCCATAACTGCAAAAAACAATTTCCAGGATACCTGGTCGAACGCTTTTTCCACGTCCAACGAAAGCAGTATTGTCTGAAGAGGCATCTGTTTCGCTTTCCAAATTACATTAAAAATCTTCCTTATATTGTCAGACACCTGCCTCCCAGGTATAAACCCCGCTTGGTCTTCATGAACTAAATTGCCCAACAATTTATTAAGTCTGCTCGCCAGCACTTTAGCCAGCAACTTCGCATCTACATTTATCAGCGAAATCGGCCGGTATGATGCGCACTCCAGAGGATCTCTCCCCTCCTTCGGGATCAGAGCCACTCCAGCCCACCCTATCGTCTCCGCCAACCGCTCCCCCTCCTTTGGTAGATTAAACACTCCTGTCAGCGGTAGCACTCCTTTAAACTTTTTATAAAAGCTCCCCGTAAGTCCATCGAGTCCTGGTGCCTTCCCTGGCTTCAGATCTTTAATCGCCTGCTCCACTTCCCCTACCTGTATGTCTTTATCCAAGGCCCTCTGTTCTACTTCCCCCCCAATTGTACGAGTCCCGCTGCCTCCAGATATTTCCTCATTTCCACCTCCGCCCTATCTGGCCTCGCTTCATATAATCTCTGGTAGTACCCCACAAAATCATCCCTTATCTTCTGCTCATCGCGCTCCACCACCCCCCAGCATCTAAGCTGTGTTATCTGTTGCCTATTCCTCTTTTTCTGTAAGCATCGCGCTAGGTACTTACCCGCCCTGTTTCCTCCTTCGAAAAATTCCTGCCTCAACAATTGCAGCCGATACTGGATCCATTCAGCCTCCAGCGCATTTAGCTTGGCCCTAGTTTCAAGCACCTCCCCCCTATATTTCCCAGCCCCATCCTTTGCATCTGCCTCCTAATTTGACCAACCTCTGCCGCAATTGTAGTTCTTTTTCCTCCCTTTCCCTCTTTAGTCTCGCCCCCCATTTGACCAAAATGCCTCACACCACCACCTTAAAGGCATCCCAGACCACCCCGCCCTTACCTCTCCATTCGCATTTCTTTTAAAATATTCTGGTATCATCTCTTCGAGGTCCTTCACCACCCTCAGATCATCCAAGAGGGCCTCATTCAGTCTCCAATAATGTACCCCCTTGTTTTCTGTCTTACAGCTCATACGCACAATCACCGGCACGTGGTCAGACCACGTAATCGCCTCCATTTCACCCCCCCCCCCGTACCCTACCCGCTATCTCTTGTCCTACCCAAATGGTGTCCAACCTAGAATAGATGCCATGAACCGCTGAGAAAAACGAGTACTGACGCCTTCCCGGGTTCATCAATTGTCACGCATCAATCAAATCATGATCCTGTACAAATTTCTTATATCTCTTCCTGTCTGCTCTTCTCCCTTCCCCCTTCCCTGTAGAGTCTCTTCCAATCTCCCAGGGCATATTAAAATCTCCTCCGCATATCCTCGCTCCCTCCCCCAACATGCTCACTTTCATATCCACCTCCTCCCAAAACTCTTTTTGCGTCCCAGTGGGTGCATACACATTGATCACACATAACCATTCCTCCCCAACCCTCATTCGCACCATTAAATATCTACCCCCTCTACCTCGGACTACCGAGTGCACCTCTGCCTTTAGCATCTCATCAATCAGCACAGCCACCCCACCTTTCTTCCGCTCATTCATATTGAACGCAAACAACAGCTTTCCGTACCCTTTTGGTCTCACCACTGATTCATGTTTCCGTAACAAATGTGTCTCTTGCAATAATACAATTGATGCTTTCTGCCTAGATAATTCCTTGTACAATTTCTGTCTCTTAAAAGGTGAGTTCAACCCTTTCACATTCAATGTAACAATTTTCAGCTCACCAAGATCTCGTTCCCCCCTTCTACCCCCCCCCCCCCCTACAGCTCTCTCCCCTTCCCTTCTCGGGCCCACTCCTCCTCCCCTCCCCCTCCCTCACCCCTCCCCCTCCCCAAGGCCCCCCCCCACTCTCCTACTCCTACTCCTCCCTCCCCCCACCCCTAAACCTTTATCTCCTCCCCTCCCCCTCCCCTGTCCACCCCAAGTCCCTCCCCTAATCCCTCTCTCCCAAAAGGAGATTCGTCTTCCATTACAGTGACGTAATCAGGCCGCCTGCTTCAGAAGGATTTGTTTTAACACTGAAGAATTCCACAAACAAGCTGATGTTTTGTACAGTTGTTTTTTGTTTTCAGGAAAGAGGTTATCATAAAGTGGTTAAATCTGCCTGTAAACATACATTTTCTCACAGAGAAATTTATCTTCCAAAAGAAGATGATGATGTAGACATTATAACTTTTCTTACTTGATATCCCCAATTTTCAGGAGACTTAAATAAGATATTGGATGATCTTGCAAGCTCACAGTATTTTTAAAGATGACCAAATAGTTAGTGTTTGACTCATCAAATCAGAGAAGATTGTCACAAAGTCTTGTGCATCATCTTGATGCTCTTTGATGAACTTGAAATGGGCAGCCATGTTCTTGTTAGAGAGCAGTAGTTTCTTCGTAGCTATCCTCCCATGAACACCACTCCCATTCTGTTTTTTCCTGATAGTTGATACATGAACCCAAACATTTGCTACAGCTAGGCCTGCTGATCTTTAGATGTTAGACTGAGGTCCTTTGTGACTTCATGGATGATTTTATGGTTTGCTCTTGGGGTGAACTTAGCAGTACGACTGCTCCTGGATAGAGTCACTATAGTCTTTAACGTTTTCCATTTGTAGACTGACAGCAGATGGATGGAACCCAAATGCTTAGAAATGGTTTAGTAACATTGTCTAGAGAGATGAACATCAGCTACTCTTTTTCATAGATCCTGTGAAATTTCTTTTGATCATGGCATGATGAGTTATCATTAACTTTATGGTGAAGACTAAACTCACCATACTCCAACTCTCATCCAACTCTTTAGGATCTTTATATAGAACAGCTGTCTAAAACATTCATGCAGATTTACTCTGCAGGGTAGCTTACTTTTTAGTCTGTTATTTAAGCACCTGATTCTAATTAACAAATTAATTGTGCTAAGAAAACAAGGGATTCACTTACTGTTTCACACACTGATTCTGAATTAGTCTTAGTACATTATTGTATCTCAAAAAACACAGAATCATTTAATTTTATACTCTCTGTTGTATGAGAAACCCTGTAATTGAAATAAGTCTGTCAGGGTAAGAACTTGTAATTCTCATTGTTATGCATGTGGTTCACAATTTTTTTCAAAACTATATTAATGTGAGAATATTTATTTATTTATTTATTTACATTCTCTTATATACCGCGCTATTCTGCATCACTGCGGTTTACATTGAACAAACTGAAATTACATTGAACAGGGCATTATAACTTGGAGATAACTATTTTACAGGGAACATGGGCTATGGAGGGTTAAGTGGCTTGCCCAAGACCACAAGGAGCACCTGTGGGACTAGAAACCCCAGTCCTTCCGGCCCAAGGTTGCTGTCCTCTAGTGGGATTTGAACTCCCGACCTTCCGGCCTGAAGTACTATAATATTACCTGGTTGTAATTGTAGTCCTCTAGCTGTTACTAGTAGTCACTTGTGTGAAGTCCTTTTTAATGGTGAAAGATCAACACCGCTGATTAAAAGCTACAAACTGCTGTTCTTGGGCGATTGGTCAGCTGCATCCTTTAGCTGCATCTTTTTGACTAGAAGATTAGGTTCTTTCTTGTGACTTTCAGAATCTGTGCAGGCTCACCTCCCACATAGATAAGCACACAAGCACATATTTATACAGGAGCACTAGGATCTGACATGTACTGTAGCATGATAAAAATGTCAAAGTAATTATTCCCTTTGTCATGGCAGATTGCAGAGTAATGGAGGTAAGCAGGGCTTTTTTTTGAGGTGGTACACAGTGGTACGGAGTACCGGCACCTTTTTTCATTGCCTGCTAAAATTGGCCCATGGTCCTCATGTATTAATGAAAGAGCCCTGCATATGAATACCGGCACCTGTTAAAACACCAATTAGTTTCTTCTAAGTGAAAAGAATTTGGATCTTCAATGAAAAAATTCCCTTGAGATAAAGAGTGATTTTAGGTTTCAAACATGCTGAGGTCGATATTCAAAGACACTTCCTTATCGTCCCTCCAGTCCAGTCCTTAACCTCTGGGTTTAGCACCTCCTCCTGCAGCTTTGGAGACTGAGAAACGTCATTCTTTTGATGACACTGATACAAATACCCCAGGGACCGCCTCCTGACTCCAGTTATCTCAGTCTCCAAGCAGCTGGAGGGTTGGTGAGCCTGGAGGTTCAAGGCTCACTGGAAGAACAGTTAAGGAGAGGCAGATTGCTTTAAGTTTGGAGGATATAAATTGAAGTTTAGAAAGTAGTGTAGAGTTATTAGGCATAGTTTAGTGTCAGTGGAAAACTCTGATCTGCTGTGCTGTGGTGCGCCCCCCCCCCCCCCCTTCTCGTGGCTGTGAGTATCGAAGCGGAGGGGAAGGCTGGATAAAGAGAAGGGCTCCGGTTCCCAAACCCACGTTTATGGGTGAGGAACCGGCAACGGGTGAATCGGAGCGCAAAAGAGAAGCTCTCCTCCTGGGCACCAGTCAGGATCGGTGATCGCTGCTCCTCTGATCCTGAAATTCATTTCTCTTCCCCGACGCTGAAGCCGCTGTTTTTTGACTGAGCGTGGGGAGGGAAGGAAGTGGCAACACTGCACAGGCATTTTCAAGGTAAGGGGGCCCCGAAGAGTGTGCTTGATTGATGGGGCGGTGAGACGCGAGTGCTGGCATTCGCTGCGAGCAGGCCACGCCGCATGGCTGTTGCGCGGGAAAGATGTCTAGGATATGTGTGTGGCAGGAGGTTCGTTTTTCACTGAAGAGAGCTTCGATCTCCAGGAACAAGCAGGAATGTAGTCTTCACATATGGGTATCGTCGGTACCGACGGAGCCTGCGCGGGAACGCTCCCCAGCATCCAATAGGAAAGCTTTTGGGAGCATCCCACAGCGCCTGCGTGCTGCCTTCCCACCTTTCTACCTTTCTCACTTCAGTTTTTCATTTTTCGCGGAGCTGACAGGACAGAAATTTTATTCTTATTCTTTTGGTTTTTTGTGGTCGCTTCTGCCTTCACTCGACGCCTACCGGTACCACCGGTTCTCTTTTCTTCTTTAAAAAAAAAAAAATCAACTAGCTTTCTAAATGATTTTTCTTTCAGGGGTCTCTCACCATTCGGTGCTAGCTAGGCACCATTTTGGGCACAAGGCCCACTTTTCTTCAAACATGGAGAAGCCAGCTAGTGGTTTCAAGAAACGTTCTAACTGTGGCGGCACCATATCACTGTCACCGACACCCATGATTGGTGTCTTAAATGTTTAGGTCCTGAACATTGTCCATTGGAGTGTCTCTCCTGCAGAAAGATGACCAAGAGGGGCCTGCAGATTAGAGCTGCAAAACTCTGTACCCTTTTTGCCGCAGATACGATGTCGGTTTCATCGACGTCTTCCAGAGCTTCATCTTCCTCCCATGGATCTCAGGTAACTAAACTTAAGTCTTCCAAGACTGGTTGGTCCTCAAAGGGTAGATCTCCTTCTAAGCATCGAGATGCTATTGGCGTTGCCCTCAAGGAAAGTTCACCGGCAAAACAGCCCCGGTGGGAGTCTTCGGTCTCCAAAGCATTAACGGGGCACCGGGATGTTCCAGAGGCTTCCACCTCTGCAGAGCTACTGGTGCCATGTTCTGGGGTCGTAGCTGCTTCCATCTGTACCGACACCCAGGCATTGGCAGGAGTGATGGATAAGAGAATCCTCGCAATTGAACGCAGTCTAGCGACCCTCTTAGCAGCTTCGGTACCACTAAGACCGCTGCAGACGATTCCACAAGTATCTGTACCAACATCGGTACCAGTACTGAGTGCACCTGCTTTGGCAGGCATGCTTCCCCCCATGCTGAGCCTTGAGTCTATCTCAGGTATCGGGGGACAGGATCCGAGACACTCCGGTACCGACTTTGAGCAGTACCGGTATCGTGTGTTACAGGAACACCCGGTACAGAGTGACTTTGAGTCTTCCGATTCCGATGACTCTGATGACTCTACCGGTACTAGAGTGATCCTACCAGAGGATCCAACTCCTTCTCCTCAATGCAGAATGTCTCCTCCAGAAGACATGTCCTTCCAGGATTTCATATGTGATTTAGCCAAAGGTATTTCATTCACGGTGATTCCAGAAAAGGAACCTAGAGCAGAAGAATTAAGAATTCTACAATATCCCATGGCTCCTAAGGAAGCAGCTACGCTTCCCATTCACAAGATCTTGCATGATCTTATGTTAAGGATGTGGGAAATTCCTTTAACGGTGTCTCCACATTCCCGACGCCTCAATACCATGTACCGAGTGCCAAGCTGTCCTGGCTTTCAAAAGACTCAGTTACCACACCATTCAATGGTAGTGGAATCGGCCATGCATAGAATTAAGAGTGCTAAAACGCATTCTTCTAATCCTCCAGGCCGGGAATCAAGAACACTCGATGCCTTTGGGCGTCGATGCTTCCAATCCTCCATGTTATCAGCCAAGATCAGTTCCTACATTCTTTATATGGGTATGTTCCTGGAAGAAGTCGCACGTGACTTAGAGCTCATGAGCCCTAATATGTCTGAGGACAAAAGGGAAGATTTCCTTACCCTGGTCAAGCACGCCCAGAATGTCTCTAAATTCATGAACCATGCAACCTTTGATTGCTTTGAATGCATAAGCAGAACCTTTGCTATCTCCATAGGTGCACGTCGTATTGCCTGGCTTTAGGCATCAGACTTAGAGCAGTGGGTGCAAGACAAGCTGGGAAACATTCCTTGTACAGGAGAAAATCTCTTTGGCAAGGACTAGCAGGACAAGGCTAATCAGCTTGAATCTGAAAATACTACCTTGAACAGACTATCAAAGTCTACAGCCAACCCAGCAAAGAAAGTCATTCAAGAAACCCTTTTTCATTAAGAAAAAGAGGTTTTACCACTCATACCCCCATTTGGGCCACTGTCCAGTTCATATTCCCCAAAAAGGACAACAGAACAGACAGCAAAGAAAACCGCAAGCTCAAAGAGCTCAACTGGCCCAGCAAACTCAGCCTCCTCAGGGGCTTAGACTCTTACCTAGAGATCTTAGTCATTCTGCCCCTGAAAGGACCAGAACCCTTAATCATTCCAGGCAGGTTATGCCATTTTGCCAAGAGATGGCAGCAAATAACATCAGAAAACTGGACTCTGTCTATTGTACATCTGGGGTACAAGCTTCACTTTCTCAACATGCCCCTGCCTACAATAATCAAACAGTTCAGTTCTCAGATCCCTGCCACCGACCTCTTGTGGCAGGAGGTCACATCACTTCTCGCTCAAGGAGCAATAGAAGAAGTACCCATATCCCAACAGGGTACAGGGTTCTACCCCCCCCCCCCCCCCATTTTCTTATTCCAAAGAAAACAGGGGGACACAGACCTATACTGGACCTCAGAGAATTAAACAAATATCTGTTCCGAGAAAAGTTCAAAATGATCTCCTTTGGAACACTCCTACCATACCTTCAGAATCAGGACTGGCTATGTTCTCTAGATCTAAGAGATGCATACACGCATATTCTCATCCACGCAAATCACAAGAGGTTTCTTTGATTTCTGGTCCATGGAAGACACTTCCAGTACAGAGTTCTTTCCTTCGGTCTGGCTTCTGCCCCAAAAGTCTTCACAAAATGCATGGCAGTGGTAACAGCATTTCTGAGAACTCTAGGAATATTCGTCTTCCCTTACTTAGACAATTGGCTCATCCGGGCATCAAAAGCTCCAGAGGCCAGCTTCACTCTTTCTCGAACAATGAGAATCCTTCAATATTTGGGATTGGTCATAAAGCGCCCAAAATCTCATCTTACCCCCTCTCAATCTCTCGAGTTCATAGGGGCTTGTCTAGACATACGGCAGTCAAAAGCTTTCCTGCCACAGCTGCGTTGTCTGCGAATAATACAGCTGGCATCCCAAACAGCTATGAAGGTCTTCCTGACTGCTCAGGAGATGCTTCAGCTTCTGGGGCATATGGCATCCACTGTCCATGTGGTTCCCTGTGTTCGCCTTCATATGTGAGCAGCCTAGTCGACCCTATCCTCTCAGTGGACACAGGCCTCAGGTAGGCTAACGGACAAAATTAGAAACTTTACACGTCTCATTTCATCCCTGCAATGGTGGCAATCACTGGAAAACCTCCTCATAGGCTCTCCTTTCCAGCACCCACTGTACCAAGCCACCCTAACAACAGATGCGTCCAAGTTGGGTTGGGGGGTCCACTTGCACGATCTCTCAACTCAGGGTCTCTGGATCCCACAGGAGGCTTTTCTTCACATAAACCTCCTAGAGCTCTTTTTAATGCTATTCGAGTATTTCAGGCCCATCTCAGCCACAAGACAGTTCTGGTCCAAACCAACAATCAGGTAGCCATGTTCTATTTGAACAAGTAAGGCGGAACGGGCTCTCTGTCGCTATGCAACGAAGCTTTGCGACTATGGGCCCTCGCCAGAGAGCTTCAAATCCACCTTCTTGCGGTATACCTTTCAGGCATTCAAAATTTATGGGCAGACAAACTCAGTCGAATACTGCTGCCACACGATTGGTCTCTCCACTCAGACCACCTTGTTCGAGTGTTTCAAATCTGGGGAACACCAGATATAGACCTCTTTGCAAGTCCACAGAATGACAAACTTCCCCGATTCTGTTCCAGAATCCCAGCTCACAACTGTCAGGCAAGGGATGCCTTCCTACTCCACTGGGGTCAAGACTTCCTCTATGCCTTCCCACCCTTTCCCCTCATTCCCAAAACTTTATTCAAGCTTCAGAGAGACAGAGGTCATATGATAGTCATAGATCCATGTTGGCCACGGCAAACGTGGTATCCTCTGCTTCTGCGTCTCTCTCAAACCACTCCTCTGGAGTTGGGAAATGCTCCAGATCTCCTTTCCCAGAAGAATGGATCCTTACTACACCCAAATCCCCAGTCCCTGCATCTCAGGGCCTGGTTACTGAAAGCCTAGATTTCCTGCATATCAATCTCTCTTAGCAGGTAAAAGATATCCTTCTGGCTTCCAGAAAATCTTCCACGAGGCGTTCATATGCTTTTAACTAGAAGAGATTCTCTGTCTGGTGTTCACAAAAGGGACTTAACCCCCTTTTGGTACCTGTGGAGTCGCTACTGGAGTATCTCCTCCAACTATCCACTTCTAGCCTTAAGACCTATTCAGTGAGAGTCCATCTTAGTACTATTGCTGCTTTTCACAAACCTTTTGATGGACAACCTATTTCCTCTCATCCACTTGTGTCAAGGTTCATGAGAGGCTTACTCTTAACAAAACCTCCCATTAAACCAACACCAGTGGCATGGGATCTGAATCTTGTTTTTGGTCAGCTCATGAAACCGCCTTTTGAACCCTTAGCCACTACAACCCTAAAGTTTCTTTCATAGAAAGTCATTTTCCTAATTGCTATCACTTCTGCAAGACGCATTAGTGAACTGCAGGTTTTAGTGGCTGACCCTCCTTATACAAGGTTCCACCATGATAAAGTAGTCCTCAGGACTCATCCTCACTTTATGCCAAAGGTGCTTTCGCCTTTTCATCTAAACCAGTCAGTTTATCTTCCTATATTCTTCCCTAGGCCTCATGCCTCCAGTGCAGAAAGGAATCTTCACGCTTTGGATTGTAAAAGAGCCTTAGCCTTTTATCTTCAAAGAACTAAGCAACATAGAAAATCTTCTCAGCTTTTTCTTGCTTTTGACTCTAGTCATTTGGGACTTCCAGTTTCCAAAAGAACTTTATCTAAATGGATTGCAGATTGCATATCCTTTACATATGAGAGTAAAGGACTTTCTCTAGAGGGCCATGTCACAGCTCACAATGTGAGAGCCATGGCAGCCTCGATGGCTAATCTTCGTTCTGTGTCTATTGACGACATCTGTAGAGCAGCTACTTGGGCTTCGGTGCATACCTTCACAGCCTTCTACTGCTTAGACAAGGACTCCCGTTGGGATGCCTCATTTGGCCAAGCTGTTCTCCAGCATCTCTTTCATACTTAATACAACTCCTACCCGCCGGTCCCGGGTTTTGACGCCAGAGGTCCATGGGAGGAAGCATGACCCATCTCACCTGGGTTTGCAGCTTACTGGGATCATTCCCCTGGCATCTATAAGCTGGGGAATCCCCATATGTGAAGACTACATTCCTGCTTGTTCCTGGAGATAGCGTAGTTACTCACCTGTAACAGGTGATCTTTGGGAACAGCAGGAATTTAGTCTTCACAACCCATCCACCTCCCCTAGGAGTTGTCTCTATCTATTTGTCTCTCTTTCTCTACTCCTGTCCTTTGGTCTCAGCTATAAACTCAACTGAAGTGAGAGAGGTAGAAAGGCGGGAAGGCAGCACGCATGTGCTGTGGGATGCTCCCAAAAGCTTTCCTATTGGACGATGGGAAGCGTTCCCGCGCAGGCTCAGTCGGTACCAACGATACCCATATGTGAAGACTAAATTTCTGCTGTTCCCGGAGATCACCTGTTACAGGTGAGTAATTACGCTTTTTTTGGTTTCACCACAGGATTGGAGTTGGAGTGCCTTAGAGGACGCTTGTTATAACTGTAGGTTTAAAAAAATTAGAAAAAAAAAAGTTTAAAGATTTTCCTCAGCACAGACTAACAGGGCATCCGTTAAAGCGGCAATTGCTAACAGAGACTCAGCATAGCTGAAGTAGTTGAGGGGACAGGAGCAGGTAACCGCTGGAACGGGATGCCTTCTAGGTCACAGTGCTTGGTCTGTGGTGCTAGAAGAGAAGCGGTGTCGGATACAGGTGTGTGTAGGGGGTGCGTTCAAGAAGCAGTCTCTATGGAGCAGACCTTAGAATTTGGGGGAGAACAGAAAGGACCACTCTTAGTTCCGCCAGAACCTGTCTCCCCATCTTTGTTACTTCTAGAGCCGGTGGCGGGGCCCTTGTCCTCTCCGGATATTCCCCCTTCTCAGGCGATGTTGCCGGGAGGGGTTGGTGGCAATTCTTTCTTAGGAACTTGTAAATCTGTTTCAACAGGCCTTTGGGGGCCCTAAGAGAGGTGTAGGAGCCGGTTCCGCAGATGGGGAACTGGGCGAGAAACGTCCGGGGACCCCCCTGGGTCTGGGGGCTAGCGGTATCCTTCCAGAAAAGCCTAGGACCGCGAAGGACCGGGCGGAGTAATCTGTGGTTTCAGAGGAGCCCCACTCTGAAGATGGGGGTCAAGATTTGGAATTAGAGGACGAGTTAGAGGAAGGAGAGCTCCCGGAGCAGGAAGACCAGGACAGAGTAGTTTGCGTTTTCCGTCGTGACGAGTTACCGGCGCTCATTACGGAAACGCTGAAGACACTTAATATGCCATCTTCAGGGCCGGTAGAGTATTCCACCTTAGTGGATCCATTATTGCAGGCCGTTCGGAAGACTCAAAGAGCTTTCCCGGTTCACAGAGTAGTGAGGGAAATGATTCAGGAAGAATGGGACGTGCCCGAGGCAGGTCTTAAAGGCTCCAGGATTATGGCCCATCTTTACCCATTGGTGGATCAGGATCGGGAGTTGTTTAAGTCGCCGAAGGTGGATGCAGCTGTCTTGGCTGTTACCAAGAAGACCACCATTCCGGTGGAAGGTAGTGCCGCTCTCAAGGATGCCCAGGATAGGAAGCTGGACACCTTGTTGAAGCAAGTTTTTTATGTCAATGCAATATCCATGCAAATATCTATTTGTGGAGTATGGGTGGCGAGAGCCTGTCTTCGTTGGTCCCAACGGATTCAGGGGGAGCAGATAGAAGAGACGGACGGAGAGCTGGCCAGGTAGGAATCTGGAGCGGCTTATCTGGCTGATATTCATTATGACCTTATTCAGGGTTTGTCAGAGAGTATGGCTTCGGTAATAGTGGCAAGATGGTATCTGTGGCTGCGTAATTGGGTGGCAGACGGTTCCTCCAAGGCAAGGCTTGGGAAGCTGCCTTTCAGGGGTAAGCTACTTTTTGCAGAAAAATTAGAAAAGCTGGTGAAGGATCTAGGAGAGTCAAAAGACGGAAGGCTGCCCGAGGACAAGCAGAAGCAAGGTCATCCAGCTCCAACAATCAAGGGGCAACAGAGGGAATTTTGCTGTTTCCGTTCACCATGGTTCACTCAATTTCAAAGAGGACGTTTCCCCTATAGGAACCAGGGGTTTCGAGGGGCAGGTAGAGGATTTGCGGCCGCCTTGTCCTCAAACCTTAGAAAGTCACATTGAAGCCAGGGGGACCCAGGTAGGGCAGGTGCCTGTGGGATGTCTGTGGGAGTTTTACTCTGCCTGGGTCCAAATTACATAGGATCAGTGGGTGTTGGAAGTCATTCGAGAGGGATATGCTCTAGAGTTTCAACGCTCAGTGATCGATTCTTACATCCAATCTTTATGCAAGGTGCAGTTCAAGTGCAAGGCGGTGCGAGAAACCTTAGAAAGACAACTGAACCTCAACGCAGTGGTGCCGGTGCCTCCAGACCAGTGCGGCTCTGGTCGGTACTCCATATACTTTGTGGTGCCAAAGAAGGAAGGGGCCTATCGTCCAATCTTGGATCTCAAGAAAGTAAATCGCTGTCTCAGAGTATCTCATTTCCATATAGAAACTCTAAGGTCGGTCATCTAAGCAGTATGAGAAGGAGAGTTTCTGACTTCCCTAGATTTGTCAGAGGTTTACCTTCACATTCCGATTCGACTAGAAAATCAGAAGCTTCTCAGGTTTGCATTTCCTATGGGACATTTTAAATTCCAGGCCTTACCGTTTGGCTTGGTGATGGCTCCACTGACTTTCACCAACGTGATGGTGGTAGTAGCGGCATCATTGCGAAAGGAGGGCGTACTATTTCACCCTTATCTGGACGATTGGTTGATTCGGGCAAAGTCCAGGAGCGAGAGCGAAGCGGTGACGACCAGAGTGGTGCAGTTGCTACAGAGTCTCGGTTGGGGGGTCAATATGGCGAAGAGCAGGTTGAATCTGTCACAGAGCTTGGAATACCCGGGTGCTCATTTTGATACGAGTATAGGAAAGTTTTTCTGCCGCACCTGCGGGCGCAAGGTTTAAGAATTTTCCGCAGTTTTCTGGGAAGAGCAAATCCACGGCATGGCATTATCTGCAGTTGCTTGGGACCATGGCGGCGATGCTCGAGCTGGTTCTGTGGGCAAGAGCCCACAAGCGACCCTTACAGAGAGCACTACTCAGAAGGTGGTCACACCAGGATGACCCGCTGTCTCGGAAACTGCCCTGTCCGCCAGAGGCGCGTCAGGCTCTTCAGTGGTGGTTACGTCTAGGGGGGCTAGAAGAGCAAATGCCCTTGGAAACACCCTCCTGGATACCTCTGATGGACGCCAGCCTCTTAGGCTGGGGAGTGCATTTTCAAGGACATTTCGCCCAAGGGCAGTGCACCGAGCTAGAAAGGGTTTGGTCAATCAACAGGTTAGAATTGCGAGCAGTAATGCTGGCTCTTCGAGCTTTTCAGCATTACCTGCAGGGGAAGGCCATTCAGGTGTTTTCTGACAATGCGACCGCAGTGGCCTACATCAACCAACAAGGGGGCACAAGCAGCCTGTCACTGGAAGCCTAGGCCAAGCAGCTGTTCGAGTGGGCTGAGGTGAATCTGATAGCTTTGTCGGCGGCGCATGTGGCAGGAGTGGACAATGTAGAGGCCGACTTCTTGAGTCGCGTCAAGGTAGACCCAGGAGAGTGGGTCCTGCATCCGGACGTCTTCGAGGTGGTAGTACGCCGCTGGGGGTCACCTGTAATGGATCTGATGGCGACATTCAAGTCGGCGAAGGCCAACCGATTCTTCATCAGAATGCGGGAGAGGTTGTCGGAAGGCCTAGATGCTCTCATACAGAGATGGCCAGAAGAACAACTCCTGTACATGTTTCCACCTTGGGTGTTAGTAGGGCGTGTGCTTCAGCAAATAGAAGTTCACAGAGGACAGGTAATATTGTTTAAAAATACTATCCTGGAAGCCCAGACCAGCTGTATTCCACGCATTAAGAAAAGTGGAAGAAAGTCCAAAAAACTGCCAGCATGGTTTAAAGGTGAGGTCAGAGAGGCTGTTGCTGCCAAAAAAGCATCTTTCAGGAAATGGAAAAAAAGAGCCAAATGACGAAAACTGGAAACAGCACAAGCACTGGCAAGTTAAATGCAAAGCATTGATAAGGCAGGCAAAGCAAGAATTTGAGAAGGAACTTTCTACGGAAGCAAAAACACGAAATAAAGACTTTTTCAAGTACATTCGTAGCAAAAGGCCTGTGAGAGAGTCAATTGGACCATTAGATGATAGAGGGGTAAAAGGGGCAGTAAGAGGAGACAAGGCTATAGCGGAGAGACTGAATGAATTCTTTGCATCGGTCTTTACTGAGGAAGATGTAGGGATGTTACCCAAGACTGAAGTGGTATTTAAAGGTGATACTACAGAGGAATTGAGAGACATATCGCTACACCGGGAAGATGTATTACTTCTATTTGATAAACTGAATAGTAGCAAATCACCTGGACCGGATGGTATACATCCAAGAGTGTTGAAAGAACTGAAATATGAGATTGCAGACCTGCTATTAGTAATCTGTGAACTTTCATTAAAATCATCTGTAATACCTGAAGATTGGAGGGTCGCCAATGTAACGCCAATTTTTAAAAAGGGTTCCAGGGGTGATCCGGGAAATTACAGACCGGTGAGCCTGACGTCAGTACTGGGGAAAATGGTAGAAACCATCGTAAAGAACAAAATTACACAGCATGTAGATAGTCATGGCCTAATGGGAGACAGCCAACATGGCTTTAGACAAGGAAGAGCTTGTCTTACTAATCTGATGGGGTTTTTTTGAAGGTGTGAATAAACAGGTAGACAAAGGTGAGTCGGTTGATATAATGTATCTGGACATGGGGAGGAAGTGACGTCATCAGCTTGGATGGCAGTGTAGAGGACGAGCTCCGGAGCTAGACCCGATTATCGGAGGTCGTCCCCCCCAAAGCGAAGAAAAAAGTAGCTGGAGTGTGAGGGGAGACGGGTGAGAAGCCGGGGTTAGAAATGACGACGAGAAAGAAGGCTGCAGACCTCCGCGAATATGCATATGGAGGAGTGAAGCTGGTCGGTGCTGGGAGTAAGATGGCGGCGGTGTGTGGGGGCAGTGGAGAAATGCTGGAGCGGAAAGGCAGCAAAAGCGGGGAGGGTGAAGCAGCGGAGATGAAGGTACAAAACGTAACTCGGGAAGATTTAAGAGCCTGGTTCGAGGAGCTAAAATCAGAGTTGGTAGCAGTGAAAGCTGAAGTTGGAGAAGTCTGCGGCGAATTGCGGGAGGAGGTGGGAGAATTGGCGCGGAGAGCTGAGGAGCACGAGCAGCATATGGCGGAGTTGCATATGAAGCAGAAGGAGGTGGAGCGCTCGCTGCAGAACATAGCAGTGTGGAAAGACGAGGTTCTGCTGAAGCTGTATGATCTGGAGAACAGATCAAGGTGTAATAATCTTCGAATTAGAGGGGTCCCGGAAGAAACGGAGTTTGAGAACTCGGAGAGAGTTGCGAAGGCTGTGCTCGGAGAGATCCTCTGTGGCGGGGAGACGGAGGTGCGTGGTGAGGAAGTAAAAATTGAACGAGCACACAGAGCGCTGGGGCCGAGCAGGATGAATACACCGTGAGACATTGTCATCTGTATGCATGAATATGCAGTTAAGGAGAGAATAATGAAACTAATGAGGAAGAAAAGGAATTTTGTGTGGCAGGGGTACACGCTACAGTTGTATGAGGACTTGGCTGCGGGGACTTTGCAGAGAAGACGGGAAATGCAGCCAATAACAATTTTGCATAAGGACAATGTACGGTACCGTTGGCTGTACCCATTTGGCATTAATTTCACTGTTGGAACCAAGAGCTGGAGAGCGCATACATATGAGGAGGCGGTGAGAGCCCTGAAGGCTGCAGGGTTGGGGAGTGGCCTGGCAGAGCAAAACCAACCAGAGCGGAGTGCAGTGGATGCCGGTGGATCCCGGAAATCGATGGGGCAGAGAAGTAGGGGTCCCTGGAGTACGGCAGAGGAGACGGCTGATCGGGTGCTGAGAGAAGAGGACACTTGAAGGGATGCTGAGATGAGGACAATGGCACAGTAAAATTAAGGGGCATTGAAAAATTTGGTAATGCCAAAGGGGGTTACAAAAGTGGTGGGTTATGTGACTGTTTTTGGAAGCAGAGGATGGGGGGAGAGTGGAAGGTTTGTTGGGCATGTTTGGGAGGCGGTGGGGGGGTAAGGGAGATAAGGGTGGGGGGAACTTAATTAGAGGGGTATTTTGTGCATTGGTAAGGGGGGTGGGTGTGTAGGAGGGGGTACATCAAGGGTGTGTATATTTTTATTAAAAAAAAAAAGAAAAAGAAAAAAAAATCAATCAAAACACAGAACAGAGGAAGAAGGACAAAGAAGGGGGGGGAAAAAAAGGAGGAGACAAAAACACAGTAGGAAGTAGGTCACAGAGGTATTTGTGGGGGGGGGGGACGGGAAGGGGTGCTATGCTATGTGGGGTGGGGGAGGGGGATGTGACGAGGGGTTCTTCTAGGCTGATGAGCACTACTCCAGAGGACGCCTCCAAGGGGCAGGAGGGAGTAGGGAGGGGAGGGTAGGGAGGGGAGGGTAGGGAGGGGGGCAGGGGAGAGGGGGAGATTAGGGGGGTGAGTAGGGGGGGTGGGGGGAGGGGGAGGGAAGGGGACACGGGTGGGGATGCAGTATATGACGGTGGTCACTATTAATGGTAAGGGACTTCGAACCTGGAGGAAGAGGCGGTTGGTGGAGAAGGAAGGGGGAAGGTTGCAAGCTGATTTTATATGTCTACAAGAAACGCATTTGAAGGTTGGGCAGGAAAGAATGTTGCAAACTAAAAAATACCCTAAAGTGATTTTGGCAGGGCAAAGAGCGGAACCACGGAAAGGGGGGGTGGGTCTAATGATAGGGGCAGGTTGGGTAGGGAAAGTGGTGGGGGAATACAGAAACAAAAGAGGGAGGTGTGTGGGAGCAAGGATCCAGGTGGGGAAGGAGTAGGTTTGGGTATTGAGTCTGTATGGGCCCAACGAGCAACAAGGGGAGTTCTATGAGCGGATTCAGAGGGAGTTGGAGGGGTTGGGAGTGGTACCCATAATTCTGGGAGGAGATTATAATCTAACGATTAATTCTAGACTGGATAATGGAGAAGGGGGAGGGGTAGGAAAGAGGATGGATAGAAGGAAGTTGGTAAACATGAAGGAGGGTCTCGGGCTGGTAGATGTATGGAGATGTCATAATTCAGGGAGAAAGCAGTACACATTTTATTCGGTACCCCATAATACTTATAGCTGGATTGACATGATTTGGGCGGGAGGGGGGTGGGTGAATAAGGTGGTTGAGGTGGATCAAGGGTCCATTACTTGGACGGATCATGCTCCGGTAAGGGTGAAGTTTAGGTTGGGATATGTTGACGAGGGGATTAGATTTTGGAGACTTAATGAGTCCTTATTGGAAGATCCTGTGATAGTTGAGAAAATGGTACAGGTAATGGGAGAATATCAGGAATTTAACCAGAATGGAGAAGTGGGGTTAGGTATGGTGTGGGATGGATTAAAAGCGATGGTGAGGGGACACCTAATAAAAGAGGCGACTAGGGTGCATAGGATGAAGGGTCATACAGAACGGCAATTGACGAGGAGAGGAGCACAGGCAATTATAGGTAGTATACGTACGGGCTCTGGGAAATTGGTGCATGGTAATAATGAGATTCGAAAAATGTTTGAGGACTATTATCGAAAGCTCTATAGGAGCGAAGTGGTGGAGGGGAGGGGAAGAGTGCGCAATATCTGGCTAAGTGCCGGTTGCCTACTATCGCTAAAGAAGAGGCGGAATGGTTGGATAGGTTGATTACGGAAGGGGAGGTGGAGGAAGCCATAGGCTCTTTAAAAATGGGGAAAGCCCCCGGGTTAGATGGATTGACAGGGAAATTTTATAGGGTGTTCCAGTCGACTTTACGACCTCTGATGGTGGAGGTATTTAATGGGGTGCTACGGGAAGGGGTTCTGCCCGCGTCGATGATGGAGGCTGGGATAACGGTATTGCCTAAGCCTGGAAAAGACCCTATGGTGTGTGGATCGTATAGGCCGATCTCGCTACTAAATGTGGACGCCAAGATATTAGCAAAAATCTTGGCAAATAGATTGCAGAAGCTATTGCCCACTTTGATAAACCCGGATCAGGCGGGCTTTGTCTATGGGAGGCAGGGAGGAGATAATATTAGGAAAATATGCAACCTGACTTGGGAAGTACAGAGGACGGGCCAAAAGGTGGTGTTTTTGACTGTGGATGCCGAGAAGGCGTTTGATAGGGTGGAATGGCCGTTCATGTTCCAAGTACTGGAAAAGGTGGGGATGGGGCCGAATTTTGTGCAGTGGGTTCAGGCAATGTACAAATCGCCAAAAGCTAGGATTAGGGTTAACGGTAGTTACTCCGAGGTATTTAGGCTAGAGAGGGGTACTAGGCAGGGATGCCCGTTGTCTCCCCTACTCTTTGCATTAGTTATAGAGCCTTGGGCGGAAAAGGTGAGGTCGTTAACGGATATAAAAGGGGTAGTAATGAATGGGAGGGAAACGAAGATAACACTATTTGCGGATGATGTAATATTTACTCTTAGAGAACCGTTGACTTCCCTGCTGGTCTTGATGCGGGAGATAGACAACTATAGTAAGGTGGCGGGATATAAAATTAATGGGAGTAAATCTGAGATTGTAAGTTTTAACCTATCAGCTGAGGGGTGACTAGCTTGAAGGGAGGGGGGGTTGCCTTTAGGTGGGTTGAGGGCACATACCGTTACCTGGGGATTAATATGGGGGAGAATATTGTAAAGCTAGGGCAGTGGAATTATGTACCATTACTGAGAGAGGTGCAGCGCGACCTCCAAAGATGGAAGGGTTTGTACTTCTCTTGGCTGGGTAGAATTGCAGTTTTAAAGATGAATGTATTACCACGCTTTATTTTTCTGTTTAGTGCACTTCCCTGTTGAGTGTCCAGCCGTTATTTGAAGCAGGTACAGAAGGTAATGATGGAGTTTGTATGGGATGGGAAGGCCCCTAGGGTGTCGAGGGAGACAATGTATAGGGGGAAGCAGGAGGGGGGGTTGGAAGTACCGTGGGTGGAGAAGTATTATTTAGCTTCGCAACTGCGGGCAATAAAGAGTTGGTTGGGGGATGTGGAAGTGCCGCTGTGGATTCCTCTAGAACAGGATCTGGCAACGAGTTATGGTAGGGGTTTGGAGGCTTGGGTATGGGATCCAGGGGGGAAAAAGGAGGAGGGGAGGAATAGCAATCCTTTTCGGGCATGTACAAAAGCCTTGTGGCTAAAAGCGAAGGGCCATTTATTGCAGGGGAAGACATTCACCCGGAGTACACAAATAATGGGAATGGGTGAGTTTCAACCAGGACAAGAAGGGGGGGCGTTTCGGGATTGGAGGATGAAGGGGTTGGTAACACTGGGGCAAGTGGTGAATAACAAAGGAGAAATCTGGAGCTTTGAGGGGCTACAAGAGGAATATGGAATTAGGGGTGGCGATTATTTGGCTTATATGCAGTTGGTCTCTTTTATCATGAAACGGGGGGTGACAAGGGATTTGCAACAGAGAGATACAGGATTCAAAAAATTAATGAATAAAGTGGGCACTCGGAAGGGGGTGATTGCCACTATCTATGCTGAATTGATTATGCAGGAGGGGCAGGGGTTGAGGAGGTTTTCGAGAGGGGGGATTAGGGGGGAGGTGGAGTGGGAAAGGGTGTTGGGGGGTGATTGGAATAGAGAGAGGTAGCATAATATCTATAAATAGACAAAACGATTGGCGCCAGGTACGCCGTATCTGGAGAATAGTTTGAAGGTGTGTCATCTAATGTATTGGACACCCTGGAGGATTCGGGCATTTAGTGCTACGGAGAAGGGGGAGTGCTGGAGGGGGTGCTTAGGAAAAGGAGATCTTAAACACTTGCTATGGGATTGCCGGAGCATACAGAGAATGTGGGTAGAATGGGAGGGGATAATAAGTGAAGTGGTGGGCAACCGGATTGTACTTACACCAGCTATGGTACTCTTAAATGAGATGCAGGAGGATGGGGAGCGAAATATGCAAATGCTGGTTGGGTACTGTATTGGGGCGGCGAGGGGGGAATAATGGCTCACTGGAAATGTGTGTGAGAACCTACTGTAGAGGAGATTCTGGACAGATTGGCTAGGTTGAAGACTACGTGTGAGATTGCAGCTTACAAGGCACATAAAATGCAAGACTTCAGGGCAGTATGGGGCAAGTATGAGGACTGGATAATAGGGAGGAGAGGGGTGTCATATACGGTAGACAGAGGGGACAGTGGGGAGGGAGGGGACTGACAGGGGAGATGGGTAGGGTGGTTAGGGTATGTGAAGTGGAGGTGGTAGGTGAACGGGAGGTACAGAGAGTGGAGTATGGTGGGCGACTATTGGGGTAGTCATTCTAGGATAGCAGGGGAAATTGGCGGGTGTTTGGGGTAGGGTACTAAGGGAATAGTAAGAGGGGTATTGTGGGGGGGGAGGTGTGGCTGGAGGTGGGTAGGCTAGGATCACCTAAACTGTGGGGGTGAGTGAGTGGGTGATATGTATTTCAGCTGTGTAGGTTTTCAGGTAAAGGGTGAGGAGGGGGGACGGGAGTTTGAAGCTGAAAAATACATCAATGCAACTGTATCAATGACATGGTGACATAGGCAATGTATATTAGTTGGAATGTGTGGGCAGTAAAAAAAAAAAAAATGTTATTAATTCAAACGGGAAAAAGAAAAAGTCTGTTTAAAAATTTGTTTCATGTGGGAATACCTTTAAGATAGACCGGGGAGATTATAATAAGGAAATATCGATGTTGTAGTATTTGTTTTGCATTTGTGCATAAGATTAAGGGGAAGGATAACAGTTGGATGGAATGTGTTTGTTGGTGTATTAGTGTGCTTTACGTTATAGATCAAAGGGTATAAAGAAGTGTATAAATGGATGGGAGGCGGGGTAGGTGGGGAATTTATATTGAAGAGGGTGCTTATGCTCAAAGGTGTATGATGAGGAGGAGGTGGGAAATGAAGTATGACTGTGTGTAAAAGTTGATGACTATGTTTGTAATAGTTGATGACCAGGAATGTACAGTTTGAATAAAAATTATAAATTACAAAAAAAAAATAATGTATCTGGACTTTCAGAAAGCCTTTGACAAGGTCCCTCATCAGAGACTTTTGGCAAAACTAAAAAGTCATGGGATAGGAGGCAGTGTATTGTGGATCGGGAACTGGTTAAAAGATAGAAAGCAGAGGGTAGGGCTAAATGGCCAATTTTCCCAATGGAAAAAGGTGAATAGTGGAGTACCCCAGGGATCTGTACTGGGTTCGCTACTTTTTGACATATTCATAAATGACCTGGAAAAGGGAATAACTAGTGAGGTTATCAAATTTGCAGACGACACAAAACTGTTTAAAGTTGTTAAAACCCAAGAGGACTGTGGAAAACTGCAGGAGGATCTGGATAAATTGGAAAACTGGGCATCCAAATGGCAGATGAAATTTATGGATAAATTGGAAAACTGGGCATCCAAATGGCAGATGAAATTTAATGTGGACAAGTGCAAAGTTATGCACCTAGGAAAGAACAACCCACACTATGGTTGCACAATGCAAGGTTCCACATTGGGAACCCCACCCAGGAAAAAGATTTAGGAGTCATCATGGATAACATGTTGAAACCCTCCACCCAGTGTGCAGCGGCGGCCAAGAAAGCAAATAGAATGCTAGGTATCATAAGGAAAGGAATGGAAAATAAAACAAAGGATATTATAATGCCTCTGTATCGTTCCATGGTATGACCTCACCTTGAATATTGTGTGCAATTCTGGTCGCCGTATCTTAAAAAGGATATAGCGTTATTAGAAAAGGTACAGAGAAGAGCCACCAAAATGGTAAAGAGGATGGAAAGCTACGCCTATGAAGAGAGGCTACAAAAGGTTAGGGCTCTTCAACCTGGAAAAGAGACGGCTGAGGGGAGATATGATAGAGGTCTATAAATTAATGAATGGAGTGGAACGGGTAAACGTAGATCGATTGTTTACGCTATCAGAATATAGAAAGACTAGGGGACATGCAATGAAGCTACAGGGTAAACTATTTAAGACAAATAAGAGAAAATATTTTTTCACTCAACGTGTAATCAAACTCTGGAATTTGTTACCGGAGGATGTAGTAAGAGCTGTTAGTGTAGCTGGGTTTAAAAAAGGTTTGGACAAGTTCCTGGAGGAAATACAAGCATTGTGGAACCTGTGTCTTTTGGGGATACTGCTAGGTACGTATGACCTAGATTGGCCACTGTTGGAAACAGGATACTGGGCTTGATGGACCTTGGTCTGACCCAGTATGGCATATCTTGTTTATGTTTATGTTTATTAAATTTGATATACCGCTCAGGCCGAAGCATCAGAGCGGTTTACAATAATATATCATTTGAGAAAATATGAAAGGAACGCCATTTGTAAGATAGGACAGAGTAGAGGACAGAAACAGTCAAAAAGAAAAGACAAAAAGAACAAAGGGAACAGCAGGTTACCATAATATATGCGTGTGGCAGTCCAGATCACATCTTCCATGTTAACTTCAGGGCGAACGCCATGGTCCAACGCCTAAGGGCCAAAGGCTTCTCTCCTGCGCGCCCCCGAAGCGGCGGTTTAAGCCGTTCTTGCTGGCATCCCATTTGCAGGCACTAGGAGGGAGGAGGGGCTCCTGCTCACAGCTCCGATTATGTTCTTATGTTCTTATTGATCGCGCCAGATTGGCCAAGGTGGCCGTGATATGCGGATCTGATAAGGCTCTTGGTGGACCGGCCATGGCTTCTGCCGAGTCGGAGGGACCTGTTGTCTCAGGGTCCGTTACTCATGCCTCAGGTGGATCGATTCTCGCTTACGGCCTGGCTCTTGAAAGGGCGAAAGGTTATTCCACTGCGGTGATTTCGACTTTGTTGAAGGCAAGGCGGAAATCTACCTCTTTGGTGTATATTCGGGTCTGGCGTGTTTTTGAAGCGTGGTGTGTAGACAAGGATGTTGAAGCGCTGAAGACTTTGGTGCCAGAGGTGTTGGCGTTTTTGCAGGATGGTTTTGAGAAGGGCTTAGCAGCGGCATCCTTGAGGATGCAGTTGGCAGCGCTGTCCTGTTATAGAAGAAAGATAAAGGGAGAGGCGCTGGGAGCGCATCCAGATGTTAAGCATTTTTTGAGGGCGGTGTCTCTGAGGCCGCTGCGTAGGCCGACGGTGCCAGTGTGGGATCTCCATTTGGTGTTTGGAGGCGTCGGTTTGCGAACCTTTTGAGCCTTTGTCCAAGGCGTCAGTTAAAGACCTTACGCTCAAAGTGGTGTTTCTAGTGGCTATATGTTCTGCTCGCAGAATTTCTGAGCGGCAGGCGTTGTCTTGTAGGGAGCCTTTTCTGTCTTTTCATGAGAGGAAAGTAGCTTTGAGGCTGGTACCGTCCTTTTTGCCCAAAGTGTTGTCGGTTTTTCATGTGAATCAGGTGGTTTCATTACCAGTGTTTGATGGAGGTAGCGACGATACGTCCTCAAGGATGTTGCATCTGTTAGATGTTCGTCGAGCATTAAAGAACTATATGCGGAGGACGACGAGTTTACGCAATACGGATAGACTGTTTGTCCTCTTTGGAGGGCCAAGAAAAGAAGAGGCAGCGTCAAAAGCTTCTATTGCCAGATGGCTCAAAGAGATGATTGTGTCGGCGTACAGTTTGAAAGGTAAGACAGTACCGAAGGAGCTTAGAGCTCATTCCAACTAGGGCGCAAGCGGCTGAGTGCAGTCTGGTTCTGGCTGTTGAAATTTGCAAAGCGGCTTCTTGGTCGTCTTTAAATTCCTTTGTCAAGCATTACAGACTGGATGTACCGGCGGAAGGGGATACGCCTTTTGGATCAACGGTGCTTCAGGCTGATCTATCAGGTCCCTCCCGTTGAGTTTTATTACTACTCTGAGACATCCCTAGAGGTTCGGGACTGGACTGGAGGGACAATAAGGAAGGTGAAATTAGACTTACCCGCTAATTGTTGTTCCTTGAGGAACTGCAGTCCAGTCCCGCATCCCTCCCTGGTAGTTTCTTTTGGACTGTAGCCTGAAGCGAAGAGGTTTTTCACAGGACATGCTGGAGGAGCAGCTGTGCGGGTTATGGTCCGTAAGGGGAGGTTGATAAATGGGGATTCTGGTGGGGTCAAGATCCTCTGTAAAAAGGGGGACGGCGGACCTAAGCTATACATAAGTAAGTACTTTATTTTTCCTATCAGTCAGTTAATGGATAGGTTAGTTTACATGTTGATTGTAATGTTTACTACTTAATTGTTGCTCCGGTGAGTCTGGAGGCAGGAGGCGGTCCCTGGGGTATTTGTACCAGTGTCATCAAAAGAATGACGTTTCTCAGTCTCCAAAGCTGCTGGAGGAGGTGCTAAACCCAGAGGTTTGGGATTGGACTGGAGTTCCTCAAGGAACAACAATTAGCAGGTAAGTCTAATTTCACCTTATCCAGTTAGCAACACCTGCTAACTGGATGCATGCTGGCCAGAACTATATTTACCAGCACTATCTGGATAATGCTGCTGTTTCCTCTGACTGCTTTATCACTATCTGGCTAGTGCTAGGGCAGTCCTGGAGCAGAACTGAGGCAGAGCACTGAATTATCTATGAAGTGGCGATTTTCAGCACTACTATATGGGTAACTCAGGACAGGAAAAAGCTGTCCTAAATTGCTATCTGTATATTGGCATTGAAAATCGCTTCTATACAGATAGTGGCTGGATCTGATCGCTCTATATGGATATTCTGCGCTGGCCACTATCCAGATACAAGTGCTGAATATCCATTTTTTTGTTCAGTCCCCTCTGCCAGTGTTGAAATTAAACCCCGTTGACTGCTGTGATTAAACGTTGACATGGCTGCTATTAAAATAGACCAATTTTAACCATAATGCTAAAATGAGTTTATCCTTCACATTGGATTGCATTCTCTAAATAATATGTATTTTGGAAATATGTAAATGAGATGCTGTATGTATTTCTTCTTTCAATATGTGCAATACTCTGCTAGCTTTGTAATGGACCTAGAACGCAACAGTCATTTGGTGCAGTATAGGGTAGTGTCTTTCCCATGCCTGCTAACATGAGAAATATCATAACTGACACATATTTTAATGTTTGATTCAGGTCCAGCAGCCATAGAATGGAGTATGTGATGCTATTTGCTCTACCCTGTATTTTGTGGCTGTTATTGGAAAGTTATGTGATATGTCAGAAAGCCCCTAATAAGTCTGTATGTTCAGTAGGTTACTGCAGATCTTCTGTTAGTAAAATCCTACCCTTCCCCAGCTTTTAGTTAAAACTAGTCATTAGAAATGACTTTAAACTGCAATTAATATGCAAAATAAAATCCAAATATGAAAGACCGTGATTTGAGTATAGCACATCCTCTGAAAATGTGTCAGGGGTTAAATCAGGTGGTTGCTTGCTCATGCTTTTCAGAAGGTGGTGCAGGCAGCTCATTTGTTTCCCTCCTAGCAATTTTAACTGCAGTCTTTCGATTCCCAGCCAGCCATTGATTTGCAGTGAGATTATGGCAAAGCAGCTGTACTAGGCAGGATTTTGTACATAACTCAGTTGTTAAGATCCCTTGGTTTGTTCTAGCTTGTGTAGGATACCTGGGGAAATATTCATGCTTTGATGTTTTTGAAAGCTACTCCCACTTCGCCATTCCCATTAGTACGAATTTTTGAGGCAGCAGGGCTTTTGCTGTATTAATTTTTGTCAGAGGCCTGAGCCAGACATAACAGACACAGATAAAACACTAATGTAGCTAAATAGTAAATTATAAACAGAGAGCATGACAACAGATAAGGACTGTAAGGGCCCATCTAGTCTGCCCAATTTATTTCATGGTGCAGTGCTATTGCCTCGTTTGATTTATGGCTTTCTCTTTCAGGGGAAGTAAAGGTGGTTTTTTTATTTGTTTGTTTTTTTAAACAAGGCGAGTGGCAAACCATAATGAAAAGTACATTGAAATTACACTTACCTGGTAATTGTAGTTCCTTGAGTGGATCCAGTTTAGTCCTCCACCTCTGGGTAGTGTACCTCTTCCTGTTGTTTGGAGACTGGGCATGTCAAAACTCTTGACATCACTGGACATAGCCTGCTGGCACCACCCATCAATCCCAGTGCACTATTGAAAAAGCAGACTCAAAGGAGCAACAAGTAAGTAGCTAAAATTTAAATTCAACAAAAACTACAACTAACTTAAACCTTCAACAAGACGACCTTGGTCTTCAAACATGAATTCATAATACGACCGGTCTTTGTTTTTTCTTTTCTTTTTTACCACGCTTGCTTGCTAGCATCCTTTTACCTTCTCTGCTGCATCCTCTAACCATCAAAGAGAAGGAAAGGAAAATATGAGAAACAGTCATATTCACAGCGATCCAGAGATCTATAGAAGCTGCTCAACCTTCATAATGAATTTTCTTCTCCACCTGTAAATAATACGTGAACTGATCATCCAAAGGGTGGGACGAGGACTAAACTGGATCCACTCAAGGAACTACAATTACCAGGTAAGTGTAATTTCAATTTCCTTATCGTTCCTCCAGTTTAGTCCTCCACCTCTGGGATGTATCAGAGCAGTAATTATTGGGAGGGATCTTTACACCCGGATCTCAACACCGCCGTTCCGAAACAGGCATCGCTCGCCGCCAAAACATCAAGTCGATAGTGCTTACCGAAAGTATGTAGAGACGACCAGGTGGCCGCTTTACAAATTTCCGCTGGTGGAACCAAACTGTGTTCCGCTCAGGAAGTCGCCTGTGCTCTAGTAGAGTGAGCATGTAGGCCCCCTGGTACTGAATGACCCTGCAACATATATGATGAGGCAATCGTCTCTTTAATCCATCTAGCGATAAAGGCTTTCGCCGCCGCCTCCCCTCTACGAGGACCCCCGAACAGCACGAAGAGACGGTCCAATCTGCGAAAAGTTTCAGAAACCTTCAAATACTACCGCAGAACTCTTGATATATCCAAACGACGTAAACTGCGGTCTGAGCCGTTCCCCTCCGTAGAACAGAGTGTTGGAAGGGAAACTGTCTGAATGAGATGAAACGGAGACACTATCTTTGGCAAAAACGACGGTAATGGTCTCAACACCACCTTTTCTCTTGAAAAAGATAGAAAATGCGTTTTGCTGAACAAATAGCCACCAAAAATACCGCCTTTAAAGTTAAATCCTTGACCGTCGCCTGATGCAATGGCTCAAAAGGCGCCTTAACCGACGCCCCTAATACTAAATTAAGATCCCACGGCGGGACCGTCATTCTCTAAGAGGGATGCAGCCTATTAACCACTTTGAGAAAACGCAACACATCCAGATGCGCTCCCAAAGCCACGCCCTGTACTTTGCCTCTATAGCATGCCAGTGCCGCCAACTGAACTCTCAAAGAACTGGCCACCAGTCCTTTATCGAACCCATCTTGCAGAAAACTCAACACTACAGGCACGGCTACCGTAGATGCGCATACCTGCCTCCGAGAACACCAGTCCTCAAAAATATGCCAAATACGTACATAAGTCAGAGATGTGGAACTTTTTCTCGCCCGAAGCAAGGTAGCAATGACTGCTGCTGAGTAACCTTTTTTCTTTAACCTTGCCCTTTCAATGGCCAAACCGTAAGCGATAATCGATCCACTTGAGGCATTTGGAGTGGACCCTGAAGTAAAAGGTCCTCCGAGGCCGGCAACCTCCAGGGATCCCCGTCAAGAAAGCGAATGAGATCGGCATACCACGGGTGCCGTGGCCAATCCGGAGCCACTAACAACTCTGTCCCCGAGTGAGCTTCGATGCGTTGAATCACTCGCCCTAGCAGTGCCCACGAAGGAAAGACATAAAGAAGGCGTGACGACGGCCAAGGCTGAATCAAGGCGTCGATCCCCTCCGACATCCTTTCCCGGCGCCTGCTGAAAAAACAATTTGCCTTTGCTGACCAAAATGTTGCCATGAAATCCATGATTGGTGGACCCCATCTGCGAACTATCTGCGCAAAGATGTCCAGATGCAACTCCCATTCTCCGGCATCCACCCGAACTCTGCTGAGAAAATTTGCCATTACATTGTCCTTTCCTGCAATGTGGGCTGCCGAGATTGCTGGAAGTCGAGGCTCTACCCAAACAAATAGAGCCTCTGCGTCCTCTTCCATGGTCACACTTCCTGTACCGCCTTGCTGATTGATGTAGACCACCGTTGTGGAGTTGTTGGACAGGACTCGCAATGCTCACCCCGTTACCGTAGCTTTGAATATCCATAATGCCAGAGAGACCGCTCTCAGCTCCAAGCATTTGATCGATCACGTCCTTTCTTGTTCGGTCCAAGTGCCTTGCGCGAAAAGAGTGCCGCAATGCGCTCCCCATCCCGCTAGACTCGCATCCGTAATCAAGGGAAGCCACTGCGGTGGTTCCAGAGCCACCCCTGCCGCCAGAGACTCCGGGCGAAGCCACTATTGAAGCGACTCCCTGACCCGGAGAGGGCAGGGGAGCTGTTTGCTCAACGGATGCAACTGATGCGACCAACGGCAAAGCAACGCCCTCTGCAAGGGTCTCATATGAAATCGAGCCCATGGCACTACCTCCAAGGTTGCTGCCATCGTCCCTAGCACCCAAAGATAAGTCCACACCAAGGGTGCCTGAGTAGTTCTGAACTTGCGTACCAACTGCTGCAGAGCTCGTATTCACCACTTTGGGAGACACACCACTCCTCTCTGCGTGTCAAAGTGGACCCCCAGATACTCGAGGTCCTGGGATGGAGCTAAGCGACTCTTGGCCGCATTGATCACCCAGCCAAGGCTCTGCAGAAACTTCACCACCTTGGCTGTAACCTGAACACACTCGGTACGTGACTTTGCTCGAATCAGTCAATCGTCGAGATAAGGGTTGACCAAAATCCCTTCCTTTCGTAGAGCCGCCGCGACCACTACTATTATCAGTTCCAGATCTTACCGTTTGGTCTGGCAACAGATCCTCGGACATTTACCAAGATTATGACCCCAAGGCAGAGCGAATCGTAGCCACTTTTGATGAATCTCTCTTATCGGAATGTGCAGATATGCCTCCATAAGATCTAGGGATGTCAGGAATTCCCCTTGACACACCGCTACAATGATCGACCGCAACGTTTCCATTCTGAAATGAGGTACTCACAGACACTGATTTACCCCTTTGAGATCCAGAATAGGGCAGACCGATCTGCCTTTCTTTGGCACCACGAAATAGATGGAGTATCGACCCACTCCGTAATCTGCTCTTGGCACCGGCGTGACGGCTCCCAACTGTAACAGCCGGTCTAATGTTTGCTGAATTTCCAAAGCTTTCTGTTGTCCTCTGCAGGGGGACATCACAAAAGAGTCTAGAACCGGTTTTGCCAATTCCAGCCCATATCCTTCGTGAATGATCTCTAACACCCACTGGTCAGACGTGATTTGGGCCCAGGCAGGAAGAAACTCCCGAAGACACCCCCCTATCGGTAGGCTTCCCACTGGGACCCGCCCCCTTTCATTGTAGTTTTCGAACTGTCGCAGAGGAAGACGCCACGAAATCTCTACTTGCTCCCCGAAACCCACGAAACCCCTGGGCTCTAGAACCAAATCTTCCCCTTTGAAAACCACCCAGCCGAGAAGTATGAAATCTCCTGAAATCCCTAAACTGCCTCCGAAAGGCCGGCAGGGATTTTCCTTGTTTAGGCTTATCCTCTGGAAGCCTTCCACCCTTGGATTCACCTAAATCCTTGACCAACATATCGAGGTCTTCGCCAAACAACAACTTCCCTTTAAAAGGTAGCTTACTGAGACGTGCCTTAGAAGACCCATCGGCCGTCCAGTTTTTCAACCACAGGGATCTCAGAGAGGCCACTAAGGAAGCCATACTATTAGCCAACGCTCTGATCAGATTGTAATGCACATCTGCCAGATACGCTGATCCAGATTCAAGACGGTCTAATTGACTAATACTCTCCTGCTCTAACTGCGGAGACTGACGCAAATGTTGCGACCATCGGAGACAAGCTCTCGCCTCCCAAGTTCCACAGATGGAAGCCTGCAAGGAAAGTGCGTCAGCTTCAAACGATTGCTTCAAGAAACCATCTACCTTCCTGTCCTGCGCATCCGTTAAGGCAACACTACCTTCCACCGGGATGGTGGTCGTCTTTGTCACTGCTGCGACTGCCGCATCAATCTGCGGAGACCGGGACCTCTCCTTGTCCGAATCTGCCAATGAATAAAGCCTGTTCATGGTCCTAACCCCTTTCAGACCTGCCTCAGGCTGATCCCATTCATCCTGGATCATGCGCTCCACAACATGATGGACGGGAAACACCACCTGAGCCTGTCTCACCGCTCCTCGTCCTTCGCCGGTTGCGCTGTAGCGAGTCTCAACATCTGGAGCGATTCCGTGATAAGTGCCGTCAGCTCTTCCTTCCGGAACACCCAAATGATTTTTGCCTGATCCTCAGGCTCAGGTATCTCTCCTTCTTCCAAGTCGTCCTCGCCAGCTTCGAGCCCCTCCTCCATCTCATCCGGCTCGATCCACACCACATCTGAGGGAGAAGGGTCGGAAACCAGAGCTCTTTTATGTGCTTGTGGAGTGCCTCCACTAGGATCTCCAGTTCGGGTTAGTGGCGCAGAGTTTGCCATTTGCAAAGACTCAGGCAACTTTCCCTGACACTTCATACAGAACACTTGATGCATGATTAACACGAAATCTGGACAAAAATCCTCCAGCGGTTGTTTCAAGGACATCATAGACGGCGCATACGATGGTCCCGCAAGGTTCTCTTTACTGGGTCCCGGCTGCGCAACCGCAAGCGCCTCTCCGGCTGCCCCCGCCGGCTCCGGCACATACAACTGAACCTGAGAGTCCATCTGCTTTTCCACACTGCTGGAAACAGACATGCAGGTCTGACAGATACCTGTGTCAGCCACAGTCCCTCTGCGCGCTCCACAGACCACATACTGTGGTCGCGACGACATCCGCTTGACTCCCCAGTAGCCGACCACCCAGTCAGCCACTTGGGTTAACCACAGCCTCTGCTGCCTCTTTGTTCTTTTTTTTTTTTTTTTTAATTAAAACCAACAGCCCAAAATAAAAATAAACTATCACTTGCTAAAACCGTTGAAAAGAAAAAGTAAAGAAATTAACTTCCTTCTTTGCAGCGGGCTCTAGAACCACGGGCCACGTGGTTTCAGAAAATGGCGCCGCCTCGCTCCGGGCCTATTTGGCGCCAAAAATCCCGCTTTACTAAGTAACTCCCTGCAACTGTATAAGTGCCTCTGTATAAGTCTTTGGTGCAACCTCATTTGGAGTATAGTGTGCAATTCTGGAGACCGCACCTTCAAAAGGATGTGAACAGAATGGAGTCGTTGCAGAGGGTGGCTACTAAAATGGTTAGTGGTCTTCACTATAAAGCATATGAGGACATACTTAAGGATATTAATATGTACACCTTAGAGGAAAGGCAGGATAGAGGTGATATGATTGAGATGTTTAAATACCTCCGTGGCATACGTTTTCAGGGGGAGAGCCTCTTTCAATTGAAAGCAAGTTCTGCTACGAGGGGACATGGGATGAGGGTGATGGGGGATAGATTCAGGAGTGATATGCGGAAATATTTCTTTAAGGAAAGAGTGGTGGATCCATGGAATAGTCTCCCAGTGGAGGTGGTAGAGATGAGGACAGTAACTGAATTCAAAAAAGCATGGGACAAACACAGAGGATCTCTAAAGGAAAAAAGGGGACTGTTGTATTTGTTGATATGGAAGGACAGACTAGATAGGCCATGTGGTCTTTTTCTGTCGTCATATTTCTATGTTTCTAGCTGGCCGCAGCCATCCAACAGGCCCCGGTAGGTTGCCGGCCTAAAATATGCATCCCCCGCTCATCGGAGTGCTCCACTCACCCCGGATAGCGAACCAGCTGTCTTCCGCAAAACCACGGGAGTCCGCTCTGACCTGCCGCTGCGGCCTGACAGCGTGCTGACGCTCAAGCAGCGCCTCCGGCCTGCACACACTTCATGTGCCGTTGAGACTCCCGGGGTTCTCCCCCTTGCAGTCCGGGGGGAGAGATCCTGGCAGAGAGCTGCCTCAGCAAAGAGAAACAAAAGAATAGACAAGACAGCCGATCTTAAAGGCACAGGACTCCAATCAAAGCAAAAGGATGGCAAATTAATTTAAACTAAAGAAATTTGAAATTTGAAAGCCACGGAAGGTAATTTCCAAATAACTGAAAGGTAATTAAATTTAAAAATAAGTTCAAAGCAAATGGATTAAAGTAAATACTAGAGAAACCTAACTAACTGCTCCTTAATTGTTCCTCAAGTGAGCCCAGCCCCTAGGCTCACTACGTCCTCCTGCTGCATGGAGACTGGACACACTGGGATTGATGGGTGGTGCCAGCAGGCTATGTCCAGTGATGTCATGAGTTTTGACATGCCCAGTCTCCAAGCTGCAGGAGGAGGTACACTATCCAAAGGTGGAGGACTAAACTGGAGGAACGATAAGGAAATGCCATTTATCTGTAGTCAAAAGTGTAACAAAAGAAGAAGTAAAACACAATTCTGTGAGAGAGGTGACCTGGGAATAAGAGAAAAGGAGTGAAGAGAGAAGAATCTAGTGGCTGAGAGAAATTAAACTGTATCACAGTCATTTAATTTAATGTTAGCATTCCTATTTCGCCTTTACTAAAAAGTTCAAGGCAGAATACAAAGAGGCATTTCCACCTAAAGTAAAATTACAATTTCATTAAAAGTATCTAAGCTAATACAATGTCATAGCTAAACTAAATTTATATTTTACTAAATGAAATCCAGACTAATAAACTAAGATAAAAACTTATGAAATAGAAAAGGTTTTCAACGGTTTCCTGAATGACATATAGCTTTTGGAGCACGGGTGCTGCTGTGAGGGCAGTGCAAGTTCCTAAACTTTGACTTACTGTGTTCTCCCACCTGAGAACATCAGAAAATCAGTTTCTCCACAAAAAGCTGTTCTGGAGTGTTAACACTACCCCCCCCCCCCCCTACCTCATGATATTAATGTTGTGAATGGTCTGAATTTACTGCCTAGGCTTAGATGGATGCAGGCTGATGACATCACAGGCTGTGTAGTGAATCAGCTATGGAACACTGGTTGCCAGGAAACTGGACAGAACCTGCATTTAAATTCAAACCTGCAACCTGAAGCCCAGAAAGGGAACATTCTAGATAGAGAAGCGAAAAAACCTAGCCCCCTGGCAACCCTGGGGATTTGAAATAAACAACTTTCCTCATGGCACACGTTCTTGGTAGAAGGTGTGAGGTTCAAGAGGACACCACAATGTAGAGATCATGTGAAAACTACAACTGCCGCTGCTGGATGCATCCAATAAAGGCTGATTGAGCAGCATATACTGAAAGAAGAGGAAGAAAGGAGACAATATTAAGAGGATGAAAGCAAGCACAGAGACCAAGGCAGTCAGAGTAGCAAAGACTGGGAAAGAGCAGGCAGGATTTGGAAGAGAGACCCAGGGCAGTCCTTGAAAAGGAAATCAACAAGAGGAATATTGGTGAGAGTGCTGAGTGAGAGGTGGTAGCAGTAGGATGCGAGTACAATGCTTCCAGAAATCACAAGCTATTGTTGCTATGGGTGCTTCTTGCTGCTTGAGTATCACTGTGAAATGGTGAGGACTGCAAGACAACCAGAGAAAGCAAGGCTAGGCATGTGGTGATAGATGGTAAGATTATGTCAAACATTCTCTGTTAAAAATTGCTGTGGGATCTAGACCACCACAAATCGCCAAAAAGGTATTGCAGGCATCTACTTTATCCTAATATCAGTCATTCAGTCTGTCCTGTTGAGTTTAAAATTTTTGATCTGCCATTGAAGCTTTCATAGTTTTCTGTCAGGACAAAGTTTTGTGAGTATGAGAAATGGCCTTTCTATTGTAATTATATGGTAATGATATTCTGTTTAAGCATGACAGCCAGGTGTTCATTTATCAGAGATACATGTTTGTTAACATGCATTTGGTTGTTGAGGCGCCTTAAAATTTTTTATGTACACAAACTTGATTGTATGTGTGTAATGTATGTGCATATGATGAGTTTGTGCATGTTACAAAGTTCTAACATGCATACAGTGTGTGCACTAAAACTGAATATATGAAATGATCCAAAACACCTGAAAATTGGGAAGATTTCAGAAAATCCCAAAATGACCCAAATTTCTTCGGCCATGCACATGCCTATCAAATGTGTCTTAGAGGCCCTTTTACTAGTGTGATATTTTTTTGCCGTTAAAGTGCGTTTTGAGTAAAAATAAACGTGTATTAGGTGCCACAGCACTACGGTAATTGTTGGGGTGACCTTGCGCATTCTGGCTCTTGGCAATTACCGCAGATACACCTATTGTGTGCTATCTATTGAGGTGCATTAGGTGCACCCATGCTAACTGCAACATTAGTGATTAGTGCATGCTACTGATGCCCATGCTAACTATAATATGCAGTCATTGACCACTTACCATTCCAATCCCACCCAGACCCTGCCCTATTGTGGGATGCACTGTTAATGCGTATTTCATAAGAACATAAGATTTGCCATACTGGGTCAGACCAAGGTCTATCAAGCCAAGTATCCTGTTTCCAACAAGTACCTAGCAGTTTCCTCAAAAGACACAGGTTCCACAATGTTTGCATTGGGTCAAGCAATGGATATTCTGGGTCCCCTTTAATAAAGGTTTATGGACCTTTCCTCCAGGAACTTGTCCAAACCTTTTTTAAACTCAGCTACACTAACAGCTTTTACTACATCCTCCGGTAGCAAATTCCAGAGTTTGAGTACACGTTGAGTGAAAAAATATTTTCTCTTATTAGTCTTATATAGAAAGACTAAGAGGGCATGCAATGAAGCTATAGAGTAACCTATTTATTGATGGCGTAAACAATCGATCTACGTTTACCCGTTCCACTCCATTTATTAATTTATAGACCTGTATCATACCTCCCCTCAGCCGTCTCTTTTCCAGGTTGCCCTAACCTTTATAGCCTCTCTTCATAGGGATATCCTTCCATTCCCTTTCCCATTTTGGTGGCTCCTCTCTGTACCTTTTCTAATAACGCCATATCCTTTTTAAGATACGGTGGCCAGAATTGCACACAATATTCAAGGGGTGGAGGCACCATGGAACGATACAGAGGCATTATAATATCCTTTGTTCTATTCTCCATTCTTTTCCTTATGATACCTAGCATTCTATTTGCTCTCTTGGCCACCACTGCAAACTGGTCAGAGGGTTTTAACTTGTTATCCACGATGATGCCTAAAACTTTACCTTGGGTGGTGGTTCCTAATATGGAACCTTGCATCATGTAACCTAGGTACATAACTTTGCACTTGTCCACATTAAATTTCATCTGTCATTTTGATGCCCAGTCTTCCAATTTATCAAGATTCTCTTGCAATTTTCCACAATCCTCATGGGTTTTAACAACTTTGAATAGTTTTGTGTCATCTGCAAATTTGATAACCTCACTCCTTATTCCCATTTCCAGGTCATTTATGAATATGTTAAAAAGCAGCAGACCTAGCACAGATCCCTGGGGTACTCCTCTATTCACCTTTCTCCATTGGGAAAATTGGCCATTTAGCTCTACCTTTTACTTTCTATCTTTTAACTAGTTCCTGATCCACAATTGTAAGCTGCCCCCTATCCCATGACTTTTTAATTTTGCCAAAAGTCTCTGATGAAAGACCTTGTCAAAGGCTTTCTGAAAGTCCAGATATACTACAGTATATCAACCAACTCACTTTGTCTACCTGTTTATTCACACTTTCAAAAAAACATAACAGATTAGTAAGACAAGACCTTCCTTGTCTAAAACCATGTTGGCTATCTCCCATTAAGCCATGACTATCTACATGTTCAGTAATTTTGTTCTTTATGATGGTTTCTACCTTTTTTCCCGGTACTGACGTCAGGCTCACTGGTCTGTAGTTTTCCGGATCACCCCTGGAACCCTTTTTAAAAATTGGCGTTAGATTGGCCATCCTCCAATATTCGGTTATTACAGATGATTTTAATGATAGTTCACAGATTACTGATAGTAGGTCTGCAATCTTATATTTAGTTCTTTCAACACCCTTGGATGTATACCATCCGGTCCAGGTGATTTGCTACTCTTCAGTTTATCAAATAGTTGTAATACATCTTCCCGGTGTATCGATATTTCTTTCAATTTTTCCACAGCATCACCTTTAAATACCATTTCAGTCATGGGTAACATCCCAACATCTTCCTCAGTAAAGACTGAAGCAGAGAATTCATTCAGTCTCTCCACTATGGCCTTGTCCCCTCTAAGTGCCCCTTTTACCCCTCTATCATCTAATGGTCCAACTGACACTCTCACAGGCTTTTTGCTACTAATGTACTTGAAAAAGTCTTTATTATGCGTTTTTGCTTCCACAGCAAGCTGCTTCTCAAATTCTCTCTTTGCCTGCCTTATCATTGTCTTGCATCTAACTTGCCAGTGCTTGTGGTGTTTCTAGTTTTCGTCATTTGACTCCTTTTTCCATTTCCTGAAAGATGCTTTTTTGGCAACAGCCTCTCTGACCTCACCTTTAAACCATGCTGGCAGTTTTTTGGACTTCCTTCCACTTTTCTTAAAACATGGAATACAGCTGGTCTGGGCTTCCAAGATAATTTTTAAACAACACCCAAGCTTAATAAATCTTTAAACTTTGCAACTGCTACTTTTAGTTTTTTCTTAACTATTTTCCTCATTTTACCATAGTCTCCCTTTTGAAAGTTAAAAGGTAGTAATGTGGATTGCCTTACCCTCCCTCCTCCATTTATTAAATCAAATGTGATCATGCTATGATCCCAATTGCCAAGTGGCCCCAACACCCTTATCTCTTGCACTAGATCCGGTGTTCCACTAAGGACTAGGTCCAAAATGGCTTCCCCTCTGTCGTTTCATGAACCAGCTGCTCCAAAAAGCAGTCATTTATTTCATCTAGAAACTTTATCTCCCTAGCATGTTCATTATTATTAAGTGCTGTAACTTTAGTTAGCTTCCCTGATTTCCCTGAGCATTTCATCATCCATTTGTTCATTCCGGCCAGGCAGTCGATAGTACACCCCCACTGCCATCGCCTTCCCCTTTTTACATGGAATTTCAATCCATAGAGATTCTACAGCAAATTTTGTTTCCTGCAATACTTTAATCCTTTGTGACTCAATGCCCTCTCTAACATAGAGCGCAACCCCTCCATCAATTTGATCTGCTCTGTCATTATGATATAGTTTGTACCCAGGTATCACTACTACTGCTACTACTATTTAGCACTTAAAGAGCACCACGCACACAGCACTGAACAGCTGACCTACAGGAGGCAGCCAGTAAACAAGAGACAGTCCCTGCCCATCAGAGTCAAGCTCATCAGAGCTTACAATCTAGTCAGAACATACAGAACATTGGTCGGTTTAGTACAAGGCGTGATATGGTTTATACAGTTTAGTCATGAGAGTTGACGGGGTTTAAGATAAAAGAAGGATAGAAGTCAGGATCTGAAAGCGATGATGAAGAGGTGGATCTTCAACCTGGATTTGAAGAGGGCCAGGGATGGTGCCTGGCACACAGACACAGGCAGGTTGTTCCAGGCGTGAGGTGCAGCAAGGTGAAAGGAGCGAAGTCGAGCATTAGCAGTACAGATAAAAGGCATAGATAAAAGTAATTTGCTAGCGGAGCGCAGGTTCCGAGAGGGAATGTAGGGAGAGATAAGAGATGAGAGGTATTGAGGGTCCGTGGAGTGAAAGCATTTATAGGTCAGTAGGAGAAGTTTGAACTGGATGCGGAACTGGACAGGGAGCCAGTAACTTGAGAAGAGGCGTACTGTGGGCATGGCGAGGCTGGCGGAGGATTAGTTGAGCAACGTGATTTTGTATAGATTGAAGGGGAAGGAGGTGGCTGACAGTGAGATCAATAAGGAGTAGGTTGCAATAATTGAGACGAGAGGAGACCAAGGAGTGGACAAGTGTTTTGGTGGTGTGTTCAGAGAGGAAGGGGTGGATTTTGCAAATGTTGTAGAGGAAGAAGCGGCAGGTCTTGGCTACAAGCTGGATATGAGCGGAGAAGGAGAGAGAGGTGTCAAAGGTAACCCCTAGGTTGCGGGCCGAGGGAACAGGAAGGATAGTAGCTCCATCCACAAGGACTTAGAAAGGGGGAAGATGAGAGGAGGAGTTGGGGAGAAAAACAAGGAGTTCAGTCTTGGCCATGTTCAATTTCAGTCGGCAATGAGACATCCAGGCAGCGATGTCGGAGAGGCAAGCAGAGATCTTGGACTGGGTTGCTGGAGAAATATCAAGTGTAGAGAGGTAGATTTGGGAGTCATTGGCATAAAGATGGTACTGAAAGACGTGGGAGGAGATAAGCGTGCCAAGGTCTTGGGTGTAGAGAGAGAAAAGGAGGGGGCCCAAGACGGATCCCTGGGGCACACCTATGTGGAGTGGGGTAGGGGAGGAGGAGGAGCCACCAGAGCATACACTGAATGAGCGATGGGAGAGGTAGGAGGAGAACCAGGAAAGTACGAGGTCCTTGAAGCCAAGGGAGGGAGAGGGTGGTGAGGAGAAGATTGTGGTCAACAGTGTCAAAGGCAGCGGAGAGATCAAGAAGGATGAGGATAGAGTAGAGGCCCTTAGATTTTGCCAGGAACAGGTCGTTGGAGACTCTTGCAAGGGCCGTTTCAGTGGAGTGTAAGGGACGGATGCCGGATTGTAGAGGGTCTAGGAGGGCCTGGGAGGTGAGGAAGTCAAGGCAGCAGCAGTGGACTGCTCGTTCTAGCAGTTTGGAAATGAAGGGAAGGAGGGAGATGGGTCGATAGAAGGGCAGGTGGGATCGAGTGAGGATTTCTTGAAGAGGGGTGTGACAACAGCATGTTTGAAGTCAACGGGGAGAGTTGCAGTGGAGAGTGAGAGGTTGAGGATATGAGAGATGGGGGATACAATGGTAGGGGAGATAGGATGTAGGAGTTGGGTGGGGATAGGGTCAGATGAACAGAGGTGGGTTTGGAGGAGGTAAGAAGGAGTGCGGTTTCTTCAGAGATCGGGAGGAAGGAGGAGAGGGTAGCAGAGGAAGTACGGATGGGGGGAGAATTGGGGAGGGGGGAGGTAGATGAGGGGGTGGGGAATTGGAGGATAATCTTATGGATTTTGTCGTGGAAGTAGTCGGCTGGGGTTTGGGCAGAAAGGGAGGGCGGGACCGGGGGCGGAGGGACCTTGAGGAGAGTATTGAGGGTATTAAAGAGACGGCGAGGATCAGAGGTAAGGAAGTTGGTCAGGTGGATGTAGTAGTCTTGTTTGGCAAATGCTATGGCTGACTGGAAGGAGCCAAGCATGAATTTGAAGTGTAGTTGGTCCTCCGGGGAGCGGGATTTGGACCAAGCATGCTCGGCGGAACGTGCGCAGGTGTGTAGATAGCGGGTTGTGGGCAAAAGCCATGGCTGGGGAATAGATCGTTTGACTGGACGTGGGGTGGGTGGGGCAAGAGTGTTAAGAGCTGAGGATAATATAGCATTGTAGGAGGATAGTGCCTCATCGATGGACTTGGAGGATAAAATGAAGGAAAGAGAAGGAGAGATGGTGGAGGAGAGAGTCAGGGGATCAATATTGTGGAGGCTTCTAAATAGGTCGGAGGAGACAGGGCGAGGTTGAGATGGCGGAAGCTGAAGAGTAAAGGTTAGAAGGTGATGGTCAGATGAGGAAAGGATTGAGTTGTGGAAGTTTGAGGGCGAGGAATTCATGAAGAGTATTAGGTCAAGGCAGTGGCCGTGTAGGTGGGTTGGGGCGGAGGAGCAGAGTTGGAGGTCGTATGAGGAGATGAGGGCGAGGAACTTTGAGGCATGGGGGTCAGAGGGGTTGTCGACGTGAATGTTGAAGTCGCCAAGAATAAGAGTGGGGGAAGAGGGATCCAGGAAGGCGGAGAGCCAGGAGTCGAAGTCGGTGAGGAAGGTTGATTGGGATTTGACGGGGGGGGGGGGGACGATAAATAACAGCAACATGGAGGGGAAGTGGTGTGAGGAAGCGAATGGAGTGGACTTCAAAGGAGAGAGGGGAGGGTGATTGAGGTGGCAGAAGAGGTTGGAATTGTCAGGAGGGAGAAAGTAGGAGACCAACACCACCACTACGACCAGTAGATCGAGGTATGTGGGAGAACTGGTAACCCCCATAGCAGAGAGAAGCAATGGATGCGGTGTCTTCTGGGGGGAGCCAGGTGGGGAAGAAGGTGCAGGGCATTAGAGATAAAAAGGTCGTGAGTGAAAGGAAATTTCTTAGTGACTGAGCAAGCGTTCCATAGGGCGCACGAAAACGGGAGAGCGGAGGGGGGAAGGAGAGGAATATGGATAAGGTTAGATAAGTTACGGGAGGATTTCTTGTCAGATTAACGTGAGGCTTTATTTCTAGAGAAATGAAGAGATTTAGAGGGAGCAGGGTGCGGGTGGATAAGTCTGGGTGTGTGTGCCCTCCAAAAGGGATTTGAGGGAGGGGAAGTGAGGGGTGAGATTGATGGTATCAGATAGATTATATGGGGATTTCTTTTTGGGGATGAGGCTGGGGTTGATATCTCTGTAAGAGAGATTGGGGGATGAGTGAGGGAGGGAGGAAGGGGGAGGAGCGGGATGTAGGATGAGGTTAGATAAGGTGCGTGAGGAACTCTTTTTAGTGTGAGGAAGAAATCGAGGGGGGCCAAGGTTGGGGTTGATGTCACCTGATGAGAGTAGGAGAAGGAGTAGTAGAGAGCGTGGTAAAGCGGAAACGGTATGGCGGAAACGAGGGTGGGGTTGGCTTAGAGAGAGAGGGGTTGGTTGAATACAGGGGATGATGTGCTGAAACTCAAGAGCAGATGCAAGGTAGGAGGACAGAATGGAGGGCGATGTGAGGAAGGTAGGGGGGGTAGGGGGGAGTGGAGGGAGGGTGATGGTAGGAGGGGAGGCAGTTGGGGAGGATGAGGAAGAGAAGGATAATGTGATGTGGGGCCATGGCAATGAGCAACAAGATCTATGCAAGCAATGGGCAGCAATACTATGCAGGCAGTGGGTGGCAGTTCAGTGCAAACAACGTATAGCAGTACTATGCAAGCAATGGGTAACAGTTCTATGCAAACAATGGGTAGCAGTTCTATGCAAACAATGGGAAGTAGTTCTATGCAAACAATGGGTAGCAGTTCTATGCAAACAATGGGTAGCAGTTCTATGCAGGCAATGGGAAGCAACACTATGCAAACAATGGGCAGGTGTACTATGCAAACAATGGGTAGCAGTACTATGCAAGCAGTGGGTAACAGTTCTTTGCAAACAATGGGTAACAGTTCTATGCAAACAATGGGTAGCAACACTATGCAAACAATGGGTAGCAGTTCTATGCCCAGCAATGGGTAGCAGTACGATGTAGGCAATGGGAGCAATACTAAGCAAGCAGTGGGTAGCAGTGCTATGCAGGCAGTGGGTAGCAGTTCAATGCCAATAATGGGTAGCAGTTCTATGCAGGCAGTGGGTAGCAGTTCTAAGCCAGCAATGGGTAGTAGTACTACGCAGGCAATGGGTAGCAGTTCAGTGCAGGCAGTGGGTAGCAAGTTCTAAGCGGGTAATGAAAGGAAGATCTATGCCAGCAGTGGGAAGCAAGACAAAGGAGAGTTACTTGAAAGAACCGGGGTGGAGCTCGTGAGATGGTTAGGGTCAGGAGGTGATGTGTGGAGGAGCGATCCAGCCTGCTCGACCCCGGCAGCTACGGAGGTCTGGAGGAGCAGGGTAAGCAGCTCATGCTAGAGCGCCCCCGGGCCCGCGCCTCATGCCAGAGCGCTCCCGGGCCCACGCCTAAGGGCCATGCCAAAGGACCCTCTGGCAAGGCCCTCAGGCGCAGGCCCGCCCGATGGAGCACGCTGTTAAAGGGCCGACTGCCCTTGTGCCCAGATGGCGGCGTCCAGCGTGTTCAGCGCCCAATGGAGCCCGCTTTTAAAGGGCCGACTGCTCTTGTGCCCAGATGGCGGCATCCGGCTTGTTCAGCGCCGATGCGCCTGATGGAGCACGCTGTTAAAGGGCCGACTGCCCTTGTGCCCAGATGGCAGCATCCGGCGTGTTCAGCGCCGATGCGCCCGATGGAGCACGCCGTGTCCCACTGGTTGTCCTCCTTCCACCATGTCTCTGAAATACCAATCATATCTAACCTCTCATTTAGTGCTCTATATTATAACTCTCCCATCTTATTTTTTAGACTTCTAGCATTTGCATACAAGCATTTTAGAGGCTGTATTTTATTCATATTAATCTGGCTGTTGGTAGGCAGGGGTAACTTGGAATCTTTAAGCTCTATCTGCTCTGTACTCAAGGGCATTTGGGCTACTTTTGTCTTTATTGGAACCTCTCTGCTGATATGCCCTAACTTCAATCTTTTGTTAGTATCCTTCAAATATACATTGTTCCGAACCATCCATTCTTGGGCGACTGTTGGCTTTCCCCTATTATCTAGTTCAAAATCTGCTTTATCTCCTTTTTAAAGGTTAATGCCAACAGCCTGGTTCCATCTCGGTTAAGGTGAAGCCCATCCCTTCGGTAGAGCCCCTCCTTTCCCCAGAATGTTCCCCAGTTCCTAACAAATCCAAAACCCTCATCCTTGAACCATCGTCTCATCCATGCTTTGAGACTCCAGGGCTCTGTCTGCCTTTTGGGTCCTGCACTTGGAATGGGAAGCATTTCGGAGAATGCTACCCTGGAAGTTCTGGATTTCAGCTTCCTACCTAAAAGCCTAAATTTAGCCTCCAGAACCTCCCTACCACATTTTCCTGTCATTGGTACCAACATGTACTAAGACAACAGACTCCTCCCCAGCACTATCTAAGACCTTGTCTAGATGGTGCGTGAGGTCCGCTACCTTCACATCAGGCAGGCATGTTACTAGACGATCCTTATGTCCACTAGCCACCCAGCTATCTACATGCCTAATGATCGAATCACCAACTATAACAGCTGTCCTAACCCTTCCCTCATAGGCACATGGCGCTGGAGAAACCTCCTCGGTGCGAGAAGGTTTTACATCACCTGAAGGACAGGTCCTGGCTACAGGATAACTTTCTGCTGCACCAGGGTGTCACGTGACTTCTCTCCTCCATGGCAACAAGGATGCTGCCAGACTGGAGGTGGGACTTCAGTACTATATCCCTGTAGGTCTTATCTATGTCCTCCAAGTCTGCTACTCTAGCCTCCAGAGATCGGACTCGTTCCCTGAGAGCAAAGAGCTCCTTGCACCTAGTGTTACACGTAAGACACCTCACCAACTGGGAGAAAATCATGCATGTGACACTCAGTGCAAAAGACTGGGAAACCCCCATCTCACTGCTGGACTGCTGTTTGTATCTTAGTTTTAAGGTTGTGTTTAGGTATTTAAGTTCTTTGCTTACTAAGTATTGCTAGGGATACTTATACTAATAAAACTATACCTAATATGTTCAATGTACTTTGTTCACCTGAAGCTTAATTAATCTCAGGTCCTTAATGTATGCCTGATGAGGATAAACAGCTGCACCTGAGAGTGAATATGGCGCCTCCTTTCCTTTAAGAGGTTTAAGCACTTATAAAGCTACAATTACCCAAGGGGTGGATGGGTGTTAGGGAGGGAGGGAAAGAAGACTTATTAAAAGCTGGCTGCTACACAGTACCTTGTTCTGTGCGTCTAAGGTAATCTGTGACCAACTTCCAGGGTGATTCACACAGCCCTTGCTTCGATAGAGGCAGTCTTGGGTTCTAAATTTAACCAGAAAGCTCTCTGCTGTGTTTTAAATTTAAACTGAAAGCTTGTTGCTGCTGCTACGCCCTGACTGAGTATTAAATTTAAACTAGAAGCTCTCTGCTGGGTTTTAAACTTAAACTGAAAGCTACATGTTGAGTTTTTAATTTAACTAAAAGTTCTTTGCTGATACTAGGCCATGACTGCTTTAACAAATACACTGGAATCACAGATTAATCAGCTTTAATCTAAAGAATTCCTTTTTCACCAAGATTTAGAAAAACTCCCAGGAGTTAATACTTAACAATTACAGATCTCTCTCCAGAGGTAGCAGTCCCTTTTTGTAGTCCTTCAATGTCTGATAATTGTCCTGTCTTTGTAGCAACAATTAGATGGTCTCGCAGTAGCAGTTTACACATGCTCAAATACACATTAACCACATAACACACTTTAGTGAAAGGGACCTTTCCTTGTCATCCTGCTAGACCAGTCTAGAAATAAAAGTTATGCTGTCTTGCCAGCAAGTGGAGGAAGACCTGAGCAACTTTCAGTAATGTTGTTACTAAGTAAATCTGCTGGTGCTGCACTGAGAGAAGTCATTATTGCCTGCCTCAAACAGGTGGTAAGGTGTGTGGATTGGTTCATTAGTGCATATAGTCTGAGCCAGGGGAGACAGGCCTATTGTCCTGTGGCCTGTGAGCAGGATACTAGTAGGCCCAATGTTTGCTAGGATCTTGGATATGCTCATGTTTCCTTGAGCTGACAGCTTACCTTGTGTCCAGCACTACCACCCATGGGTTTTTAGTGTTTCATGGTCCAGAGAATGTGTAGGAGGATCCTATGCGATCCCCAAGGGGGTGTTGGTAAGTTGGGCCCAGTTCCCCTTTCCTCTTGCTGTCCTATATATGCTTGCTAATTTTGTCTTTGTATTTTTTTCTGTCTCCTTTTCTTTCCTCATTGATTTCAATGGGGCTGTATTTCGCTCTGTGCTGCTTGCAATAAAGCAGCCCTAAATTTAAAAAAGGAAACCCTCTCTGGTAGCTAGGCCTTAGTCCATGTCCCTCCAGTCCAGTCCAGACAAACTTGTTGTGTCTGCCCACCAGCTGGAGACTGACTGTGCAAATCTTTTCTGATGTCACCCATAAGAGCTGAGACACCTTCACCTCCTCTCCAGTACGTCAGTCTCCAGCAGCTGGTGTACTTCCACAGAGGCTTCTGTCTGGAACTGTTTTAGCATTTTAGTCACCCCTATTTTTCTTGGACTAGTGTAGTGTTTAGGGAAGCAGCAGAACTTTCCATTAAGGAGAGGCTTCAGACTACATCTTGACCAAATTAAAGTAAAAAAAAAAAAAATTCTGATAAGGCGTATTGCAGATAGTTTGGCAGTTTGCCCCAGAACCCTTCAGTGGATGGGGGAGCCTTATGCGGGACATCTTGAGCCGTTGAATCGGCATTGGTGTTCTGCAACATGTTGCAGCATGTTGGGGATCCGGAGAATCTGGCTAGCTGCTCCTCTTGGCTTCTGAAGTAAGTGTTTCTTGCCGCTTTCATGTCAACTAGGATGGTAGCACTGCCCTGTTTGGGGGGGGCGTGGATGGTGAGACGGAAGAGTGACTGCGGAAGTAAGATGTTTGCAGAGCCTTAGGATGATATCTGACGCGCACTCATCCTTTTCGGAAGTCCAAAAGTTTGTTTATCTTCTTTGACGGTCTCCGTGAGGGAGAGGTGGCTTCTAAGCCTTCCATTGCTTGATGGGTGAAGGACGCAATAGCATCAGCTCATCTTCTGCAATGTCGGATGATTCCTGCAGGCTTGTGCACGCATTCCATGAGAGTGCAGGCAGCGTCTTGGGCAGACTTTAGCCTGGTATCGCCAGTGGACATTTGCCGAGCTGCATCTTGGTCTGCTTTACATACCTTTGCTAGGCACTACCGGTTGGAGGCACAGGTGAGTCATGAGGCACGTTTTGGCGAGTGAATCTTAAGGGCGGGGCTTGCGGGTCCCTCCCATTTGTAGGTACTGCTGTAGTACATCCCGTTTGTCTGAACTGGACTGGGGGGATATAGATGAAGGAGAAATTAGACCTTACCTGCTAATTTACTTTCATGGAGTCCCTCCAGTCCAGTCCAGGACTCGCCAGTGTTGGTTACTGCCATGAGCCCGTTTGGAAGTGTTTATGGGCGTTGAGGGTCTTTGGATCTCTGCATCTGCGGCTGAGTCATTGGGGCAGAGGCTTCTACCACTCCAGCTGGCAAGGGCTCGGGGTTTCACCTTGGTGTCGGCAATACTGCCATTGAAAAAGAAGAAAAAAAAGGATGCCTGAAGCGTGCTATCAGTGGATAAATATGACATAACATGGACTGGGGCAGTAATGGTATTGCTCTGAGGCCTGGAGTTGGTACAGAAGTGGTCAGTTCTGCTGATCCGCTGGTTTTAAGTTTAGTTGGTTGTTTGTTTTGGGTCATTGTGGTTTGAGTACTTTGGCTTCTTTGTCAAGACAGTACTGGAGAGGAGCTGAAGGTGCCTCATCTCTTATGGGTGATATCAGAAAGGATTTGCATAGTTGGTCTCCGTCTGCTGGTAGGCGGACACAACCTGTTTGTCCAGGCTGGACTGGAGAGACTCCATGAAAATAAATTAGCAGATAAAGTTGAATTTCTCCTTCTCAAGTCTTCCTTTGGAGGCGGGACAATGCTGCACGGAGCCCGTCGAGAGACTGGATGGCTCCGCAAAGGTTTTGCAGGCACAGCCGCGGTTCCCTAAGAGGCAGGGAGCCGTGGCTGCATTAGAAGGGAGGTGGTGAGTTTGCCGCTGCCGAGAAGCGGACTCGGCAGCAGCAGCAACTTGTGTGCTTTTTTTTTTTTTAACGGTGGGGTGAGGCGACCCCCGCTAAATCCTGTGGCAACCCACAGGTTGAGAACTGCTGATTTAGACAAATGGTGATCTAAACAACCAGGGAAACCTCAACGCTGGATTTAGTGCTCACCAACGGTGTCGAATGTCTGCATGAGTGCCCCTGTGAGCAATAACGATCATCACACGGTGTGGTTTGAGATAAAAGCCAAGGTACAGGCCAAACATAGCAAGCTCAAAGTCCTGAACTTCAAAAACACTGACTTCAATAAAATGGCCGAGTACCTAAAGTAGGAGATGACTGGGTGGAAGGAGATAAGGGAAGTGGAATTGCAATGGGCTAAACTAAAGGTGGCAATAAAAGGGGCAACAGATAAATATGTAAGAAAAGTAAATAAAAACAAGAGGAGAAGGAAACCTATTTGGTTTTCCAAAGAAGTGGCTGCTCAAATAAAGGCAAAAAACACAGCTTTCGCAAAATTCAAAAGCTTGCAAACAGAAGAACACAGAAATGAATACAGGATCAAACTCAAAGAGTCAAAAAGAGAAATAAAGATAGCAAAATCAAAGGCAGAGGAAAAGATGGCTAAAGATGTTAAGGGTGACGACAAATCTTTCTTCAGGTATATTTGGGAAAGGAAGAAGATCAGAGTTGGAATTGCAGGACTCAGAAGTGCTGGGAAAGGACTCGTGGAAAGTGATATTGAAAAAGCGAAATTGTCCCAAAGTGACAAAACACTGTAAATATCAAATTTGTGTGTCCTAACATTGGTGAGATAACCACAGTTTTCACTAGGAAATTGGAAACAGGGATGCGCTTTTAAACAGAAACATAGACAACTGTTGGCAGATAAAGACCACACGGCCTATCCTGTCTGCCCCTCCATGCCAGCTACTATGCACTAAAATCCCTTTTTTCCTTTTGAGATCCTCTGTGTTTCTCCCATGCTTTCGTGAATTCAGATACCGTTCTCTTCTCCAGGAACAAGCGGAAAGTCAGTCCTCACATATGGGTGACGTCTACGCCGACGGAGCCCTATGCGGAGCATCTCCCCAGCTTTCAAAGAAAGCCTTTGGGAAATGTTGCCACACATGCGTGGTCTCCTTCCTGCCCAAAGGTCTTGCTCAGTCTCTCTTTTTCCGCGGAGCCCTATGGACGTTAGTCTCATCCCCCTGGAAAAAGTTGATTTTCTCCTACTATTTTTGTACCTTTCCGGCTTGCACCAGCTTCTTTCCTGCCTGATACCCATTGCAAATGCACCGGGCCTCGAAACTCATTTTTGTCTTGATTTTTTTCCATCGCAGCGCTTTCACGCCCTTTTTTAATCACTGGCCACGTCAAGGGTCTTTGACCTCGCTAGGGCTCTTTTTCCTCCAATGGCTACCGGCTTTAAGAAATGTGATCAGTGCTTCAAAAACTTGTCGCTCACTGACACTCACGATTGCTGCCTCCAGTGTTTGGCACTGACCACAATCCGGAAGAATGCGCCTTGTGCAAGAAAATATCCACGAAGGCCTACAGAGCCGTTGGCTTAAGCAGGGCGACATCTTCCACAAGGCAGATTCAACCGCAGTTTTTCTGGTAGCCTCACGCCCGAAGGCCCCTCCTGGATCCTTGGACTCTTGTAAGGCCCCCGCGGTCCCTCCACGGGACCACCGATACTCCAAGCAAGGTTTTTGGAGAGGCACATAAGAAGAAGAGGAAGACCTCGAGAGCCTCATTCAGAGAAGTAGACAAACATGCGAAGCCCTGTTCCCAGTCCCTTAGTCCCCGCAGAGCTCCCGAGGAACCAGAACAGAAACGCCCTCAGAAGGTGTCCAGGGCCAAGGTTGTGGTCTCTGGTAATGGATCGCGGTCTCCCGAGGCCTGTCCCATTGGGGACCCCTTCTCCTCTACGATGCTTGACCCGGTCACTCCAGTGTCGATGTCCATGGCTGCGATGCCCGAGTGGGAAGCACAGTTGTTGGCCTTCGAACACAGTGTTTCTACGTTCCTCGCATCACAGCAGGCACCAACCCCTGGCCCCGGTGAGACCACAGGGACCTCGAGCACTCCCCGGGCCACTGCTGCGATCGCCGCGAGCCAGATGCCTTGGGAAGATCTTAGGTGAGAGTCTTGTTCTCGCTCCCAATCCTCAGAAGCGAGATCTTGGCAGGCAAGTGCCTCTGGCTCCAGCCATGCCCCTTCCTCGAAGCAGCCAGGACTGGAGTTACCGGCCCTCCTGCAGCCAGATGACTTTGAGTTCTCCTCGGACTACTCTGTTTGGGAGTTCTATGTCGAGACGTCCTCGGAGTCCTGGCCCACCAGGACCTTCCAGCAGACTTGTCTCCCCCGACTGCTAAGCACCATTCCCTGCCCGAGGATATCTCTTTCCTCGAGTTCATCCAGGATATGGCTCGGGCCCTTTCCCTTATGACAGAGTTGGAGAAGACCCACGTATGGAGGAATTAGACATCCTCCAGTACGAGACACCGCTTAAAGAGACCCTGACAATCCCTGTGCCGTCGGTACTCATCAGGTTTCTCCTCCGGATATGGAAATCCCCAGCCTCGGTTCCCATCGTGAGTTGATGACTTGACACGATGTATAGAGTCCAGCAGGGCCAGATTTCCGTAAAGCACAGCTCCCTTACACCTTCATGGTGGTTGAGTCGGTCATGCGCCAGCAAAAGAGCCCAAAAATGTACTCTTCAGGAGTCCTGCATGCTCGCCCTGGGGCGCAAATGCTACCAGGGCTCAATGCTGGCTTGCTGCATTCAGACATACCAACTTTACATTGACATGTTTCTGTAGGACCTGGTCAAGAAGCTTGGCAGCTATGCCACGGGCCTTGATGGGGACCATCTGCGGCACTTCCAGATTCTGACAAAGTCTGTTGCGGAGTGTTCCAAATACTTCTCCAGAGCTGCTTACGATGGCCTCAAGTATAGCACCAGAGTGGCTGCAGCCGCCGGCATCGTCACCCGCCGCCAGGCCTGGCTGCATTCTTCAGACCTTGAGCAGATGGTGCAGGAGAAACTCCTGGACGTTCTGTGCCTCGGTGAGCAGGTCTTTGGCAAGCCAGTGGAGGATAAGGTGGCCAAGATCGAGACAGAGTATGTCACTCAGACCCAACTCTCTAGAAAGACTTCCACTCTTCCCAGGAAGAATCCACAAGGGAAGAAGCCCCCTTTCCTCCAGAAGGGTCAACTTTATCGGGGCTACCCTGCCTACCTGGCTGCCCAGACCCCTCAGCAGGGTCCTCAAGGCAAAGGCACAGGCCAGGGGCCATGTAAACCCAAGGGTCATTAGACCCAGACACCATACCCAGCCCAGCTTGGGTCGGGGTTTTGATGCCATCTGCATAGCTCCTCTTCCTCTGGTGGATCAACTCCCCACTGGGGGATACGTGGTCCTCTTCGCCTACCGGTGGGCCCACATTACCACTGATGCCTGGGCTCTCCAGGTCATCTGGGAGGGCTTCCTCCTGCATTTGGAGTGGACTCCTCCACCCTTCTTTCCCGGGGATCCTCCTCGGTCTCCCCTACACTGGGTCCTGCTACTGCAGGAGCTCACGGGCCTTCTCAGAGATGGGGCAGTGGAGCCTTTACCTCATCCCTCAAGGGGGAAAGGCTTCTATTCCAGGTACTTCCTAGACCCCAAGAGGACAGGAGGCCTCAGGCCCATTCTGGACCCGAGGAACCTCAACAGGTTCATGTTGTGCAAGAGATTCAAGATGCTCTCCCTTGGAACACTGCTGCCCTACCTCTAGCAGGGAGATTGGCTATGCTCCTTGGATTTGAAGGATGCTTAAACCCACATACTTATCCATCCCAGTCACAGACAGTTCCTGAGGTTCGTGGTCAGAGGAAACCACTACTAGTATAGGGTCCTTCTCTTTGGCCTCGCCTCTGCCCCACGGGTCTTCACCAAATGTCTGGCAGTGGTGGCAGCCTACCTCCACCTTCAAAGACCTGCCTACCTCAACGATTGGCTGGTAAAAGTGGACACGGCCTAGGAGGCCAAGCAGGCCACCGGCCATACCATCCAGGTCTTGCAGCTCACCCCCACTCGAGTACTGGAGTTCATCGGGGCTCACCTCAACACTGTCCATGCCAGGGCTTTCCTCCCCCTCGACAGAGTTGAGCAGCTCACGGCCCTCGTGGCCGAGGTACTACAATGCTGTGCAGTGTTGACTCGGACGTTAATTTGCCCCCTGGGCCACATGGCCTCTATGGTTCATGTGGTTCCTGATGCTCGCCTCCATAGGAGGGCAGCTCAGTGGTGTCTCCGGTCTCAGTGGTCCTAGGCCACCGGGCAACTCTGCAACAGAGTCACATTGTCTTGTCAGCTGATGGAGTCCCTAACCTGGTTGCAGGACGTTCAGCAACTGCAGGTGCAGATGGCCTTTCAGCCCCTGAGCCCCCAGAGGGGCCTCATGACAGATGCTGCCCTGATGGGCTGGGGCACCCATTGCGGAGAGCTTCGCACTCAGGGAGCCTGGTCCTCCAAGGAGAGCCAGCAGCAGATCAATCTGCTCGAGCTCAGAGCAGTCTTCTTTGCTCTCAAGGCTGTGGCACGTGTTGGTGCTTATTCAGATGGACAACCAAATCATGATGTTCTACATGAACAAGCAGGGCGGCAAGGGCTTCTACTGCCTCTGCCAGGAGGCTGTGGGCCTTCGTTCCTTTGCGATCTGCCATGGGATCCTCCTCAAGGTGGTTTACCTTCTGGGCCAGTACAATGTTTTGGCCGACAGGCTGAGCAGGGTCGTTCAGCCGCATGAGTGACGCCTGGACCCAGAGGTAGCGTGCAGGCTTTTCCAGCTGTGGGACTCTTCCGGCCTCAACCTCTTTGTCAGCCCGGCAAATGTTCAGCTGCCCCGGTTCTGCAATCCATAACCCCACCCATCCCGTGTGGCGGCGGACGCCTTCCTTATCTCATGGTTGGGCAGCCTTATGTATGCCTTCCCTCCTACGCCCTTGATAGCCTGGACCCTCCTCAAGGCCCAACGGGACAGGGCATCAATGATCCTCGTGGCCCCGAGGTGGCCCAGGCAGCCCTGGTTCCCCTTGCTGCTCCATCTCTCCCCGGGACCTCTGACACAGGAAGGGAGCTCGATCCTCCATCCCAACTTGGGATCTCTGTCCTTCATTGCCTAGCGGCTGAACAGGTCGCCTTAGCTCCCCTTAACCTCTCCAAGGAGGTGGAGGACATCCTTCTAGCCTCTCGTAAGGACTTCACGAGATGGGCTTATGCCTTCAAGTGGCGCCGGTTCTCCGTGTGATGCACTGAGCACCAATTGGACCCATTTTCTTGCCCGGTGCATTCGGTCCTTCAATATCTCCTCCACCTCTCACAGTTTGAACTTAAGTCCAACTCTGTCCGGGTGCATCTAAGTTCGCTCTCCGCCAGCCACCATCCTGTGGAGGGCAAACCTCTGTCGGTGCAGCCCCTCATCACCAGATTCATGCGAGGCTTATTGCTCTTCAAACTTCCCATCCGAACACCCCCGGTGGAATGGGACCTCATTGTGGTCCTAGCACAGCTTACTAAGCTGCCTTTGGAGCCCTTGCGCTACCTCTCCTGGAAGGTAGCTTTTCTGGTGGCTCTCATCTCTACCTGCAGGGTCATTGAGCTTCAGGCCTTGTTGGCCGAGCCACTCTACACCAGATTCTACAAGAACAGGGTTGTACTTTGCTCTCCTACGGCTCCGACTTCCACCTGAATCAGGAGATAGTGCTGCCTACCTTCTTTCCACGGCCCCACGCTGACTCGGTGTCGGCTGTCCTCCATACCCAAGCAGACCATATCTATCTGGGTGGCAGACTGCATCGCCTTTGCTCACAGTCGAGCTGCTATCCCTCGGGAGCATCGAGTCACGGCGCACAATGTCCAAGTGATGGCGACCTTGGTTGCCAGTCTCTGCTCAGTGCCCATGGCAGACATCTGCCGGGCCATCACCTGGTCCTCCGTCCACATTTTTGCAGCCCACTACTGCCAGGAGAGGAAGTCTCAAGGGACAGCGCCTTTGGCCAGGCTGTACTCCATATCCTCTTTGGGGTTTAGGCAACTCCTCGCCTCCGACCCTTCTTGTTCAGGCTATCGAGCCATGGTTCTCCCTGGACGCTGCAGGGTCCTTCGAGTCTGTCATTGGGATTCGCCTGTGGCTGCCCACGACCAAACTGTGCTCTATTTTATGCTGGTCCTTTGTAGCCTGGAGCTAGGGAGTCCCATATGTGAGGATTGATTTCCTGTTTGCTCCTGGAGAAAGCGTAGTTACTCACCTGTAACTGTTCTCCAGGAACAGCAGGAATCTGTCCTCACAACCCTTCCTCCTCCCTTGGAGTTGCTGTGGATTTTTGGCCATCTTCTTGGTTGGGCTCTAGCTAAGGCATCTGACTGAGCAAGATGGCACCCTTGGGCGAGAAGGGGACCATGCATGTGTGGTGGCATCTTCCAAGGCTTTCTTTGAAAGCTGGACAGATGCTCCGCAAAGGGCTTCGTCGGCGTCGATGTCACCCATATGTGAGGACTGATTCCTGCTGTCCCTGGAAAACACATGTTACAGGTGAGCAACTATACTATCTCTACCACCTCCACTGGGAGGCCATTCTATGCATCTACCAGTCTTTCTGTAAAGAAATATTTCCTCAAATTACTCCTGAGTCGATCCTCTTTCAACTTCATCGTATGGCCCCTTGTTGCAGAGCTTTCTTTCAATTAAAAGAAGCTCTTCTCCTGTGCATTTATGCCACAGATGTATTTAAACGTGATATTTGGTCACTCATATGTCATAGGTGTGCCATCAGTACATCAGTGCAAACTATTATTGCTGCTAGTGGAATTGAATGGAGTGCCTTGATTTAAAAGAGCTAATCATGCAGTACACTGCTGTACAGTCTAACATTGACATGGTCTAAGTAGTATGAGTGAAGCCAAGAAAGCTACAGTTCTTGTTTGGACTTGCCATGAGATGGGAAAAACTATTAAAGGTTCTTGAAGAACAACAAATGTGCCTATGCTGTGGTTTTTTAATTCTTTTCAGATTTCTCTAGGAGTATTTTGCCAAAGTTAAAATGTGAAAGACAATACAAGTCAGAGTGATTAACTGCCTCAGTATGCTAAAATTAGATCATGTAATAATCTAGCACAAGTTGCCTAGCTTTGTTCCAGTAGCTGCCAGTGAAAGTTAAGAAATAAGTATTTGCTTTAGGTACATTGACCTCTTTTTGTCTAGTAAAAAATGCTATTAAAGTGGTTTCAAATAGGGTTTATTAGAGCGTGGATCTTCCTCCACCGGCTCAGCCATTGCATTTACTTGTGCATTTCAGTAATCCCTATTGATCACTGAAGTCAAAAAAGTGGATTAACTTTTGAAGAGAAGCAAAGGCTATGTTTGTACTCTTCCATCAAGATTTAACAAGCTGAAAGGTTGCTGACCATTTTTTCCAGATTGCATCTTTAGAGCTAGTTTTGCACCTCCATCAGGACTCCCCACTCTCTTGCTTCATTCAAATAGTTTCATCTGTTTGTCCCATTCCCTGGTTTCTCCCCAGCAGCTGCCTCTGCTAAAGCTTGTGTCTAGGAAGCTAGCCTTCCTTCAGGGCACACTCAGGAGGAGCTCTGGAAGGAGTACAGTATGAGCTTATTGTCTGTTCCTAAGCCACAGTTATTAATCTATTATGTCTGTGACATGGGTGTCCTATGAGTTCTTTAGATATTCTAAATATGTTTATTATTTTGAAGTAATCAAAGGGTTAGAAAGTGTTCTTTTCTCGCTAATTGTTAATTGCCTGGTTTGGGTAAACGTTATTTTTTTAAAACTATATTTGGCAAGAAAGTGTCTTTTTCTTCAAACCATCTGCCAGCCAGTCCTTACAGTACCTCAGTGGAGAAACCATATGTCTCTCCTTTTAACATGTTTCATCTTACCTATGGATCCTGCATGAGATGAGAAAGGACATCATCAATGACACCATTATCATTGAAATTGTTATTAATAAAGTTTACTTTTAATTTTCCTAATTACTGCACATCATGCTTGCTTGTGTTTGAACTAGCCTTACAGTCCAATGGCAGTGCATTATGTGGAAGACCTGGGTCAATTTCTGGAATCTGTTTCGGATGAACTAACAGACTAAGGATGTGGTGGAGAGAGCTATCACAGTACCCATGGGGCACCCATATCAGGTTTTAAAGAGAGCCACAACCATTCGCTCCATACTGGCCAAGATTAAAGTGATGGCTGGATTATATTAAGGGATGTGGAGAGGCAGTAAAAGTGAGGGGCAGAAGGGAACTTCCAGACCCTACAACTACTACTACTATTAATCATTTATATAGCGCTACAAGGCATACTCAGCACTGTACCAGATACATGTAAAAGATTGTCCCTGCTCATTAGAGCTTACAGTCTAATCAAGACAGACAAGACAACAGCTGGGAACAAGGGTAAAAATAGGGAAGGTAAGGAGACATAAAGGAGAACAAAAGATCGAGATTCAAAAGCAGCCTCAAAGAGGTGAGCTTTTAGCATGGATTTGGAAAGAGGCATACAGATTCAGGTAGCTTGTTCAAGGCATAAGGAACAGCAAGGTGAAAGGATCAAAATCTGGAGTTGGCGGTGGAAGAAAAGGACATAGAGAGAAGAAAGCCGGTAGAAGAGCAGAGTTCACAAGGAGGGGTGTAGTGAGAGAGAAAAGGTAGTGAGGAGCAGCAGAATGAATGCATTTATAGATCATTCTCTGGGAACAAGCAGGAAGTTAGTCCTCACATATGGGTGATGTTGGCACCGACGGAATCCTCGCAGAAGCATCCCCCCAACTTTCAAAGAAAACCTTTGGAAGATGCCACCACGCATGCGTGGTCCACTTCCCGCCCAAGGGTGCCATCTTGCTCAGTCTCCTTTTTTCCGCGGAGCCTTTCAGACATTTGTCTGGCTTGTCCCCGGAAAAAGTTGATTTTTTTCTCTATGAGTTCCTTACTCGACTCCGGTATCGCACCAGTACTGTTCCTGCCCGCTGACCTCGTTGCCTCAGTGTCGAGTTCGGTCCATTTTTATAGTTTTTCATTCTTTTCTTTTCCTGGCGTCTTTGCGCCTTTTTTCTTCCACTGGCAGCCCGGAGAGTCTTCAACCTCGCAGGGATACTTTTTTCCCCCATGGCTACCAGTGGCTTTAAGAAGTGTGATCGGTGCTCCAAAATTGTCTTTGACCGACACACATGACTGCTGTCTCCGTTGCCTGGGGCCAGATCATGACCCGGCAGCTGCGGCATCTGCAAGAGGATGTCCAGTAAGGCCCTCAAGAGCCGCCAGCAGCAGCATGATAAGTTTTTCCCTGAGTCCCCAATGCCTCTGAAAGCCAGGGCCTTGTCTGAGGCCCCGACATCTCGGGCGGAACCCTCCGAACCCGAACCTCGTTGTGAGTCCTCAGAAAAGGGGTCTCCCTTGAGAGAACCCAGGAAGAAGAAGAAACCTTGAAGGCGGCATCCTTGGATGGTTCCGACCGGCCGGGGGCTCTCTGGTCCCGCAGTCCGAGGCGCTCATCCAAAGTGTCATCCAAAGCGAAAGTCCCCTGGAAGGATATGACTGTGGACCGGCCTCTGTCCCCAGACACTATTCTTGTCAAGGATTCCCCTTTGGTGGAGCCGGCGTCAGGCCCGAGTCCCTTGGTGCCTGCGCCAAAGGCTGCAGTGCCTTCTGGTCTGGAGTCCAGAATGGCAGCCCTGGAGTGCAGTTTGTCTGCCTTCATGGACCAGCAATGGGCGCTGTTCTCCGGCATGACCGGTTCGTCCGCCCCAACCACCGGACCCTCGATGTCCCTGGAGGCCAAGCTGATCCTCGACCGAGGTTGCAATCTGAGCCCCGCTTGACAGGGCCATGGTCATCCCCGGCAAGTCTGCCGGGCACCAGCTTCAGGGCATCGGGGGCCCTGAGGCCCGCGGAGCAGTCCTCCTACGAGTCCTTGACGGACTGCTCCGAGTGAGAGATGGAGGATAAAGAGTCCCACGATACCCATCGCCACCGTGACCTCCCATCTGACTCTCCCATCTCGGAGCCTCAAATGCAGTCTCTGCCTGAGGATAAGGGCTTCCTCAATTTTGTAAAGGACATGTCTAAGGCCCTGGCATTCCCGACGGAGTCAGAGGAGGATCCTCGGGCGGATGAGTTGGAAATCCTCCAGTACGAGGCCCCTCTGTGGGAATCTCTCACGATGCCCATTCCTCCCATCCTGGAATGGCTGATGCTCCGAATGTGGGAGACACCTGCTTCGGTGCTGGTGGTGAGCAAATGGCTCAACTTGATGTATCAAGTCCGCCAGAGTCCGGGCTTCCAGAAATCAGAACTGCCACATAACTCTGTGGTGGTGGAGTTGGCCATGCGTCGACTGAAAAGTCAGAAAACGCATTCCTCGGTGCCCCCCGGCAGTGAAGTCCACACCCTGGATACCCTCGGCAGGAATTGCTACTAGGGCTCAATGCTTATCAGCCGCATCCAGGCTTACCAGCTGTACATGGGCATGTACCTGAGAGATCTGACGAAGGAACTCACTGGGTTCTCAGCTGGTCTCTCCAAGGAACCTTTGTCGTGGTTCAAGAACCTGGCAAAAGCAGTCCGTGAATGCTCCAAATTCATGTCTCGGGCAGCCTATGATGGATTTGAGTCGGCGCCTCGAATAGCAGCGGCTGGCATCAGTGCACGCCTCCAAGCTTGGCTGCAGTCCGACCTCGAGCAATGGGTTCAGGACAAATTGTTCGATGTCCCCTGCCAAGGAGACAACCTCTTTGGCAAACCCATGACCAATAAGGCTGCCAAGCTGGAGACCAAGTTCATGACGAGGACAAGGCTTTCTAAAAAGACTGCTGCCCCTCCCCGATGGAAGAGCTCGGGTAAAAACCCCATTTCCCGAGGAAGGGAGCTGCTTACAGAAACTATCCATCTTATCAGGCCTCAGCTCCCCAGCAGGGTCAGCAGGCCAAGGGACATGGGCATGGCTCACGTAAACAGAAGGCTCCAAAACCCCAGGAACCGGCCCCGGCCCAAACATGGGAGAGTTTCTGACTCCATGCGCATAGCATCTCTACCCCAAGGAGATCAGCAACCCACAGGGGGACGTCTGGCCCTTTATGCCCAGAGGTGGGTGACCATCACCACCGATTCCTGGGCACTAGGGGTAGTCAGGGAGGGTTACCTCCTCCACCTGACTCAGACACCTCCCCCTTATTTCTCGGGAGAGCCCTTCAGGTCTCCCCTCCACCGGAACCTTCTTCTGAAGGAGTCGGCAGGTCGTCTCGAGGACAAATTGGTTGAACCGGTGCCCCACCACCTCAAGGGCAAGGGGTTCTACCCCAGGTACTTCCTCGTGCCAAAGAGGACAGGGGGCCTAAGGCCCATCCTTGACCTGTGCAACCTCAACAAATTCCTGGTGAGGGAGAAGTTCAAGATGCTCTCCCTTGGAACATTGCTGCCATACCTCCAGCAGGGAGACTGGCTATTTTCCTCAGACTTCAAGTATGCTTATACCCACATCCTCATCCACCCCAAGCACAGGCAGTACCTGCGGTTCATGTTGGGGGGCAGGCACTTTCAGTACAGGGTGCTCCCCTTCGGCCTAGCCTCTGCCCCAAGAGTCTTCACAAAATGCCTGGCAGTCGTGGCCGCTTTTCTCTGGCTCCAGGGGGTCTTCGTCCTTCCCTACCTGGACGACTGGCTCATAAAGGGAGGCACAGCCTTAGAGGTGAAGCAGGCCACTGCACGCACATTCAAGTTCTGCAACACTTGAGCTTTGTCATAAACTACCCCAAGTCTCGCCTTCAGACACTGTCGGGAGAAGTTCATTGGGTCAAGACTCGACACTCTCCAGTCGAAGGCTTTCTTGTCCAGGGACCAAGCCGATCGTCTTAGGTCTCTAGTTTGGGATGTACAGTACCGTCCTTTGGTGTTCACCCGGCTTCTCCTGTGCCTCCTCGGGCACATGGCCTCTATGGTCCATGTCACCCCAGACGCTCGCCTCCACATGAGGGCAGCGCAATAGTGTCTCCAGGACCAGTGGTCTTAGGCAACGGGCTCTTCCAGGACAAAGATATTGTGACCTGCCAATTGGCGGACTCCCTGGTCCGGTGGCAGTTCACCCCAGCATCTCGAGGTGGGTATGCCCTTTCGGGCCCCTAGCCCCTCGAGGGTGCTCACCACTGATGCCTCCCTGCTGAGCTGGGGAGCCCACTGTGGTGATCTCCGCATTCAGTGCAACTGGTCACCAGATGAGAGTACCCAGCATATCATCCTCCTGGAGCTCCAAGTTATACAGCTAGCCTGAGGGTCTTCTGTCACCACCTTCATCACTAGCCGATGCTGGTCCAGACAGACAACAAGATGGCGATTTTCTACGTGAACAAAGAGGGCGGCACAGGGTCTTGTACCCTTTGTCAGGAAGCACTGGTCCTCTGCTTGTACATAATCCAACAGGGTATCTTCCTGTGGGCAGTGTACAATCTGCTGGCCGACAGATTCAGCAGAGGTCTCCAACCGCACACGTGGCAGCGGGACTGCATGGTAGCCGGTCAGCTTTTCTGGCTCTGGGAGGAACCCATGATGGACCTGTTCGCCAGCCCAGACAACTTCTAGTTGCCCCATTTCTGCTCCGGGCAGGCCCACTCCTTCAGGGTGGCAGTGTACACGTTCCTAGTCTCATGGTTGGAAGGCCTCATGTACACCTTCCCTCCGACGCCGCTGATCGCCAAGACCTTGTTCAGGACCCTACGTGACAGGGCCTCACTCATCCTGATAGCTTCTCAGTGGCCCAGGCAACCGTGGTTCCCGCTGCTTCTACAGTTGGCGGTGGAGGCCCCTATCCTCTTGGGGACTGCCCCAGGACTCCTTTCTCAGGAGGGGGGCTCTCTCCTGCACCCCAACCTGGGGTCGCTGTCACTGACAGCGTGGCTGTTACAGAGGGTGACTCTGGCCCCTTTCATCCTTCTGGTTGAGGTGGAAGACACTCTGCTGTCCTCTCGCAAGGCCTGTACTAGGAAGGCTTACACCCTTCAAGGCCTGTACTAGGAAGACTTACACCCTCAAATGGCGCAGGTTCTCTGTTTAGTGCGCCGAACATGGAGCTGATCCTTTCTCCTCCCTGGTGGCTCTGGTATTACAGTACCTTCTCCACCTCTCCCTGTCCAGGCTCAAGTTTAACTCTGTCAGAGTGCACCTTTGTGCCCTGGCAGCGCACCACCATCTGGTGGATGGCAAGCCCCCTCTCGGCCCAACCATTGGTGACCTGTTTCCATCGGGGCCTGCTCTTATTGAAGCCCCTGGTTCGCCGTCCGGCAACCGAATGGGACCTCAACGTAGTGCTGGGGCAGCTCATTTGCCCAACCTTCGAGCATTTGGCTACCTGCCACCTTCACTACCTCTCTTGAAAGGTGGTTTTCCTGGTTATGCTCATCTCCGCTCGCAGAGTTAGTGAGGTTCAGGCCCTTGTGGCGGAGGCACCTTATAGCAGGTTCTACAAGAACAGAGTGGTGCTTTGCACGCACCTGAAATTCCTGCCGAAGGTAGTGTCGCCCTTCCATCTCAACCAGGACGTGTTGCTCCCTGCCTTCTTTCCAAGACCTCACTCCAGCCAGGCTGAGACGATTCTTCACACTTCGGACTGTAAGAGGGCCTTGTCCTTCTATATCCAATGCACTCAGGGCCACCACAAAGTTTCGCAGCTTTTCATCTCCTATGACCCCAGTAGGCTGTGGGAGGCGGTGACCAAACGTACGTTGTCCACCTGCATGGCGGACTGTATTGCCTTCGCTTATGAGCAGGCGAGGCTCCTGTTGGAAGGCCGCATCACAGCACACCGTATCAGGGCCATGGTGGGTTTGTGGTGAATATCCGTTGGGCCACCACCTGGACTTCAGTCCATACTTTCGCAGCCCATTACTGCCTGGAAATAGAGTCCCGAAGGGCAGTGTCTTCGGCCAGGCTGTGCTCCATAACCGGGGTTTAGGCAACTCCTACCCTATGACCCTTCTGTGTTCAGGCTACCGGAGTGCTGGTTTCATCGTACACAGGGGTCATACTGTGGTCTGTGGGCACAGACTCAATTGCTGCTGTTTGCAGCTCCCCATTAGGGAGACCTGTTTTGCTATTGGCTTTCGGTAGCCTGTAGCTGGGGAGTACCATATGCGAGGACTGACTTCCTGTTTGTTCCCGGAGAAAGCGTACTTACCTGTAACAAGCAGGAACAAGCAGGAATGTAGTCTTCACATATGGGTATCGTTGGCACCGACGGAGCCCGCACGGGAACACTCCCCAGCGTCCGATAGGAACGCTTTTGGGAGCATCCCACAGTGCATGCGTACTGCCTTTCCGCCTCTGTCCCTCTCTCACTTCAGTTCTTCATTTTCCGCGGAGCTGACAGGACGTGTACCCTGTCACCGCAGAAAATTTCCTTTTATTCTTTGTTCTTTTTGTGGTTGCGTCTGCCTTTATTCGATGCCTACCGGTACCGCCGGTTCTTCTTATTCTTTCTTTAAAAAAAACAAAAAAAAAAACAACTTGCATTTCTTCAGGGGTCTTTCCCCTGTTTCTGGTGCTAGGCGCCATTTTGGGCACTAGGTCCACTTTTCTTCAGGCATGGAGAAACCAGCTAGTGGTTTCAAAAAATACTCAAAGTGTGGCGGTACCATTTCCATCACCAACACCCGTGATTGGTGTCTAAAATATTTAGGTCCTGAACATTGTCCAACTGAGTGTCTCTCCTGCACGAGGATGACCAAAAGGGGCCTGCAGAATAGAGCTGCAAAACTCTGTACCCTTTTTGCCTCGGATACGATGTCAATTGCATCGACATCTTCCAGGGCTTCATCTTCCCATGGATCTCAGGTAACTAAATTTAAGTCTTCTAAGACTGACCGGTCCTCGAAGGGTAGATCTCCTTCAAAGTATCGAGATGCCACTGGCGTTGCCCTCGAGGATAGTTCACCAGCAAAACAGCCCCGGCGGGAGTCTTCGGACTCCAAAGCATTAACGGGGCTCCAGGATGTTCCAGAGGCTTCCATCTCTGTAGAACTACTGGTGCCATGTTCTGGGGTCGTAGCCGCTTCCAGCGGTACCGACACCCAGGCATCGGCAGGAGTGATGGATAAGAGAATCCTCACTCTTGAAAGCAGTCTAGCGTCCCTCTTGGCAGCTTCGGTACCGCTAAGACCGCTACAGACGGTTCAACAGGTATCGGTACCAACATCGGTACCGGTACCAATAGTATGTGCTTCGACAGGACTGCTTCCCCCCAGGCCGAGCCTTGAGTCTATCTCGGGTATCAGGGATCAGGAACCGAGACATTTCGATACCGACTTTGAGCGGTACCAATACCATGCATTACAGGAGCACCCGGTACAGAGTGCCCTTGAGTCTTCCGATTCCGATGACTCTGACGATTCTACTGGTACCGATTCCGATGACTCTAACGATTCTACTGGTACCAGAACCTACTAGAGGATTCAACTCCTTCTCCTCAACGCAGAATGTCTCCTCCAGAAGATATGTCCTTCCAGGATTTTACCCATATCTGAGGACTGATTCCTGCTGTCCCCGGAGAACACCTGTTACAGGTAAGTTATTACACTAAAAGAGAAGTTTGAATTGGATATGGAAATGGAAGGGGAGCCAGTGAAGGGATTTGAGAGGAGGGGTTATATGATATAACGATACTGGAAGAAGATTAGCCATGCAGCTGAGTTCTGAACAGATTGAAGGGGAAAGAAGTGACTTAGAGGGAGACCAGCCAGGAAGAAGTTTTAATTGTCTAGACGGGCGGTGACTAGAGAGTGGATAAGTGTCTTAGTAGTGTGCTCAGAAAGGAAGGGGTGAATTTTGCTAATGTTATAGAGAAAGAAATGACAGGTTTTAGCAATCAGTTGGATGTGTGTGGAGAAGTAGCAGTCAAAGATGACCCCAATGTTGTGGGCTGAGGTCCTGCTGACAGAATATGCAAGATCAAACAGGAAATAGAAGAGTGTTATCTACAGAGAGAGAGGAAGGGGGAGAAGGGTTTAGGGGGAAAATAAAAAGTTCCATTTTGGCCATGTTCAATTTCAAACGGTGGTGAGACATTCAGGCAGCGATGCAGATAGGCAGAGATTCGAGCCTGGAATGTTGGAGAAATTCAGGTGTAGAGAGAGAATTGGTGAGAGCCCTTAGGGACTGCATATAGAGAGAGACGAGGAGAAGGCCCAGAACAGACCCTTGGGGCACACCAACTGAGTGGGACAGCAGTAGAGAGGAACCACCAGAACAAACTACCATAGAAAATAAACAATCAAAAAAAGGGCTTGCTTGTGTTTTATAAAACTCATGGGGGTCTACTTTCCAATGAATTTTTCTGGACACTGGATGGATGTAAAACCCTTAAAAAAGACACAGCAAATGGTATATTATTTTTCATTGAAGTTAACCAGGTAGCAGTTTAATATTCTGCCATTACTGTTTAGAGATCATCCAATCCATTCTAGGTGCCTTTCTTCCATTTGTCCTCTGTTTTCCTTACCTATCAAGTCTTGGGGGTTTTTTTGTAGACTCTCCACAAAGCTAGCAGGTTTAGTTAGCTTTTACTATATCCCCTATTCTTTCATTCATGATCTTGCATGTGCAATGTATATGTAGGAATTTATGGGCCAATCTTCAAAGGGCTTTATCTTGTCAACTGGACCTACTGACTGATAAACACCACTGGGAGGGATATTCAGAGGCACTAACCGGATAATGCCGCTGAATATCCCCTCTGACATCTACAGCACTGTCTGCCTAGGGGGGTTCCCTCAGTGAGCAGGTGGACCCCTCCAGAGGGAGGACTGGGCGCGCAAGATGATGACAGTCGCATCTTGGTATGCTCTGATGGATTGGAGGAGCCCTTAGAGAGGCCCTCAAGTATGACGTTTGAGGAGGCTGGCTTCAACCGATGAGGCGGATCCTCTGGTGGGAGAGAACCCTAGGGTGGGCCAAGTCTTCTACCGAGAGGAGCTGGGGCTGCTTATTTCATATTCCTTTGTGGCTCTTAACATGTCCTTGGAGCCTCAGACCCACTGCTGCAAGGTTTTAGATCATTGGAGACCGCCTTTTCAATTCACAGGGTCATCAAACAAATGATTGACTGGGAGTGGCGGGTACCGGAGGCTGGTTTACGGAGGGGGTTGAGCCATGACTTGCCTCTATCCAGTGCCGGCTCCGGAAAGAGAGCTTCTTGAGTTGCCCAGAGTGGATGCGTTGGTGTCTGCTGTGACAAAGAATACCACAATCCTGTGGAAGGCAGGGTGGCCTTGAAGGACCCTCAGGACAAGAAGCTTGAGATGCTGTTGAAGCAGGCCTTTGAAGTGAATGCCCTGACCTTGCAGGCGGTGGTGGTCTATGGGGCCTATGTGGCCAGGCTTGCTTAAGATGGGTGGAGGCACTTCCGGACTCGACGGGGGTCGTCTGACCACAGCTGAATGAGGTGGCTCGGCTCGAATCCAGAAGCCTACTTTGCGGACGCTCACTATGACATGCGAGCGGCGGTGAAGAGTATGGCCTTGGTGATGGCAGCTTGGCGCCTCCTGTGTTTATGTAACTGGTCGTTGGATGTTTGTGATAAGGAAGCTTATCAGAGCACAGAGAATAGTGACAAAGGAAGGGAATTTACCCTAATCAAGGGACCTGTTTGGCAGGTCACAGGAATAAAACTGCATGTTTTCCTAAAAGACAGGTTATTCCAGGCTGCAATGGCCTGCAGAGAGCCCCTAGTGGAGATGAGGTGAAGAAGTATAAGCCCAGATTGAGAAACCCTTACGTCACTCCTAATTACTCAGCTGCCAGGAGGGAGTTTGACCACCAACACCTGAGGAGTGAAAGGGAGGGGTTGGAAACTGGGAACTTTAAAACTAGAACAGAATATTCAGAAAGGAGGAGCGAGAAGGGGAAGAAGAAGGAGAAGGAGAGAGGAGCTCAGAGAGATTCGTGTTCTTGGAGAGATTCCTGGGAGAAGCTAGCTTCAAGGGATTGGAGAAATCCAGAGGTTTGGAGAACTTCAGCTAGGAACCCTAAAGCAGCAGCCGGTAAGAGGACCGAAGCAGCTGAAGGGAGAAGGAACACGAATACCTTTTGGAAGAGATATGGAGCAGATGCCCTGAGGTCCAGGAATACAGACTGGAGGACAGGTCATAAAAGCTCAAATGCATACTGGCCAGAGTATCTAAGAGGACAGCCTAATGCCAGCTTTAACTCAGGTATGAACTTTGGACGTTTGTCTAACCTAGAGCAATGCAAAGTGCTTAGAAACAGTTCCTGTCCTAATGCAGGTCAGTTAGTAAAGCCCTCTGATCCAGACCCCGATATAGAACCTATGCAAATAGAAGAACAAGATATAATTACAGAGGAAGACGATACTTTCATGGACTGTTCTTTATGCAAAGTTGCTAGCACAGAGAAATCCTGAAAGTGTGATCAAACATAAAAAGGAAACATTCTAGTAACTGGCACAGCAGAAAGTTTGTGTGAAAAGAAAGAAGGTTTTGGGGAAAGTGAAATACTTGTGCAGAGAAGGAGAAAAGCTGTTGATTGAAGCTTGTTAGCCAGCTGATATTAAAGCAGAGCACGGCTCAGGCTGTGCACACGTTGGATATAAAAAGTTCTTTGGATGTGAAAAGAAAAGCTGTTTTGTGAAGAAACTTTCATTTTTGATTTGCTCTACACCAGCACTGCTGAGCAGGTTTGTCAGCAGTGGCTGAGAGAAAGACTTTCTGTTGTTTAATGGACTTTACAAGCTACTTGGTCCAATTCTTTTTAACATCTTTGTTAGTGATATAGCGGAAGGGCTGTCGGGTAAGGTTTGCCTCTTTGCGGATGATACCAAAATCTGCAATAGAGTAGACACCCAGGAAGGGGTAGATAACATGAGGAGGGATCTAGCTAAGCTTGAAGAATGGTCTGGAATTTGGCAGCTGGGATTTAATGTTAAAAAATGTAAGGTCATGCATTTGGGCTGCAGCAATCCAAGGGAGCAATACAGTATAGGAGGTGAAGTACTTTTGTCCACTAAAGAAGAGCGGGACCTAGGCGTGGTTGTGTCTGATGATCTTAAAGTAGCTAAACAGGTGGAAAAGGCGACAGCAAAAGCTAGAAGGATGCTTGGGTGCATACGGAGAGGAATGGCTAGCAGAAAAAAGGAGGTGATAATGCCTCTGTATAAGTCTTTGGTGCGACCTCATTTGGAGTATGGTGTGCAATTCTGGAGACCGCACCTTCAAAAGGATGTGAACAGGATGGAGTCGGTGCAGAGGGTTGCTACCAAAATGATTAATGGGCTTCATTATAAAGCATATGAGGACAGACTTAAGTATCTTAATATGTACACCTTAGAGGAAAGGCGGGATAGAGGTGATATGATTGAGATGTTTAAATACCTCCGTGGCATAAATGTTCAGGGAGAGAGCCTCTTTCAATTGAAAGCAAGTTCTGCTACGAGGGGACATGGGATGAGGGTGAAGGGAGATAGATTCAGGAGTGATATGCGGAAATATTTCTTTACGGAAAGAGTAGTAGTGGATCCGTGGAATAGTCTCCCAGTGGAGGTGGTAGAAATGAGGACAGTAACTGAATTCAAGAAAGCATGGGACCAACACAGAGGATCTCTAAAGGCAAAAAGTGGACTGTTGTAGTTGTTATGGAAGGACAGACTAGATAGGCCATGTGGTCTTTTTCTGTCGTTATGTTTCTATGTTTCTATGTTTCTACTTGCATAAGCTTTCAGTTGTATTGTTATTTTGAATATAAATCCTGAAGAAGACATCCTAAGGTGTTACCAAGTGAATCTGTGTGCATTTTGATTTACCTCATAAATAAATTCTGTCATTGCCTTAACACTCGAGCCTACTACCATAGTCTTCATTTACCTCAAAGGCAAACACCGCCTGACTGGACTGCCATTACCATAATCCTTTGCAAGATAGCCAGTCTGGAACATTGCCCAAGTGGTGAATTCTATATAACAAACACGCCCCTCCATACATATGTAAGGGGCTATGGGCGTGACATGTTTCATCTAAAGCAGTGGTTCTCAACCTTTTTTGTACCGTGACCCCTTTTACCATTGGTCAACTTGTGGTGACCCCCAATGATAAAATCAAATGTGTCTCTCTTCCTTTACCGTTAACGCATTGTCACGGTAATCATTTGTTGAATTAATTATAGGCCTTTGCAATATGTTTTTATTTATAAAATTTACTTATTTAAACCACAATAATTAATCACAATAACAAGTAACAATATTTGATTTTGATATTATTAAGATTTTATAGTCAACAGTTTTAGTATGCTTTATTCGAAAAGACTGACAAAGGGCAAAAATGTTAGCATTGTCAAACCTAAAAAGTAGGCCTATGCTATCAGTGCGAAGGTTGTGCTTGCTTCCTTCTTGCCAGATGTGAAATTCTCGGCTCAGTCTTTGCGAGAGCACAACGAAGATCATCTTCTGCAGCAAGTCTATTTCGGTATTTACTCTTGATAAGCAACAAGCTTGAGAAGCCGGTTTCACACAGATATGTTGTTGGAAACGGAAGAAGTAGACGCAACACAATCTCAGACAGTCCAGGATACAATTGAAAATACTTGATCCAGAATTTAATTACTGACATTGAAGAAAAATTATTTTTTGCTGCATTACTGGTAATGAGTTCAATGAACTCTTCTTGTGCAATCTCAGGAACATCCTCAACTTTAACTGTAAATGGACTTCTGGCACGTGCAAATGGTGTGCCAGGTAAATTTGGAAAATACCCTGAAACTTCTTCTTCCAGCATTTCTAAGTGCTGTTTGACAGAAATTATAATTCCATTTCTTGTGTCAAGCTCAATCTCGTTTTCTTCAAAGAAAGTAGATAAGTTGAGCAACATGTACATTCTATTTTTAGCTAACTTTTTTTCTGCCAAAGCCGAAGATTCATTTGAAACGCTTGGATCTTTTCGGACAAATCTAGGCACGTTGTGTTTGGTCCTTGCAGTGATAAATTTAATTCGTTCAATATTGCAAATATGTCAACCAAGTAAGCAATTTTCAGCAGCTTCTTTTTGTCACTGAAAAGTGCTTCAAATTGTGGTTTTGCTTTTTGCTTAAAAAACGTTTTAAGTTCATCGTGAAGATCAAAGATGTGCTTTAAAACCTTTCCTTTTGATAACCATCTCACCTCAGTGTGTAGTAAAAGAACATTATTGGATGCATCCAAATCACAAAGTTTTGTAAACAGTTGACTGTTTACTTAAAGCACTTGCTTTTACGAAATTAACAGCGCTTACTACATTTATCATAACTTCTTGCAGCTCTTGTGGCAGAGTCTTCATTGCTAAAACTTGTCTATGAATCATACAATGAGTTCCGATGGCTTTCAACGACTCATTGATCACCAAATGTTGAAATCCCGACCAACATCCTAGCATAGCTGGAGCTCTGTCTGTGCAAACACCACAAACCTTGTCAATGGGGATATCGTGTTTTTGCAGGAATGAACACAATATTTCAAACGTTCCATCATTAATATATCTCACATAAACCAGTAACTGAGAATAGTTTGAAACATCTGTGGATTCATCAAACTGGATACTAAATAGTCCAAGTGGAGCAGATTTCATTTCCTGGATTACTTGGTCAAGGATATCAGCAGACATATCTTCTATTCGTCTACCGACGGTGTCGTTAGACAAGGAAATTGGACTCAATTTCGGTACAAATTCATCTCCAAGCATGACTCGAACAATATCTTTTGTTGCTGTAACAGCAATTCCTCGACAATGGTGTGAGCTTTCTTGGCTTTGGCGATTCTGAGAGCCAACATATATGAAGCTTCAACAGCGGCTATGTTTTGCTGGTGGAACTTTCCGCCAATATCAAGTCTGCTTTTCTTGATTCCATCAGCTTTGTTCTTAAAATACCAAATATCCTTGCCTACAAAGGTGGGATGCTTACTGTCAAAATGCTGTTTCAGTTTGTTTGGCTTCATGGATTCCACTAATAGAACTTCATTACAAATAACGCATTGTGGTTTCTCAATCCCTGCTGAAAATATGGAGGTGAACCATACCTTAAAAAGTCCTCGCAATATTTTCTTTTCTTGGTATTCTTCTCTCTGTCATTCAATTTCAATGGAGTCGCTGGTGTTATAATATTACACACAAGGCGAAGGCAGATGAGGTCACAGGTGCTAACTTTTATTTAAGAAAATCCCTTACACGCATTCTGGCTGAAAGCCTTCATCGGGGGGTACAATCTGTTAATAACATAAATTGTATATGGAACAAATAAATACATAGGAGATTCAAAATTCATTATTTTGCATGCGATTAGCATACCCACTGTACTGTGCTTTAGCAGAGTAGTTTTGCACACCATTTTCCTGTGCTACCTTTCTACATCAGAAAGCAAGACTAGTTTGAGAAAATCTCTAACAAAATGCATAGTGCAATTTGCTGCTTCAAACCCAGAGTCATATTAACTCTGTGTTAATGTTACCAGAGATGAATGCAATGTTAACCCTGCATTAGAACAGGCCTGGATTTTGAAGATGACATGTAGACACATGCATCGGGCACCAAAGTTTCACAGGTGCCTGGGTGCCACCACCATCCGAGATGGTTCAGTGGCACTATAAATTCAGTCTCAGATGGTGGTAGCACCCACGTGTCACACTGGGTCAGATCAAAGGCTCATTAAGCCCAGCAGCATGTTTGACAGTGGACAATCCTAGTCACAGGTACCCAGCAGGATCCCAAAGAGTAGATCATGCAGGTCTTGACAAATTCTTGGAATTTAGGAACCATCCTAAACAAAATGAAGCAGACTACCGAGACCTATGTCTCAGTGCGCCCCCTCCCCCCAACCATGAGAATAGATAGCGCAAGATCGGGCCAAACGTCCTCCACCATGTGGCTGAACCAGGCAGAGAGCTGATTGAAAGGGGGGGGGGGGGATTCAAATGCCACATTTTTGAAATAGGGTAAAACCAGACTGGCTCAAACTTAAACTAGCTGATAACAGCTGATAACTTGTAATAGCATAGGAGTGGTGCGGAAGCGACTCTCTTTTGTTTTCAGGAAGAGCTGAGAGCAACACTCACCTTCAGATAATCCTCGGTGCAGAACACGTCCTTACGCCTCTCAGGGGCAAAGAAATAAAGACCTCGGAAAGCGTCTGCTCCCACGTGTAATCCTCGATGCAGTGCAGAACACATCCTTATGCTTCTCGGGCACAGAAATAAAGACCTCGGAAGGCGTCTGCTCCCAGTGTAATCCTTCACCAAGCGGAACATGCCGGCACCGACGCTGTGTCACTGTTGCCAGGGGAAAAGCAACGAGTTCCGGTCTCCTCCTCACAAAAGCTTCTGGGGCGCCTGGGACACGAGCGAAGACCTTCTCACTAGCAGCCCGCGCGCTCTAAGGCAGGTCTGGCGTAACTGGAGTTCATGGCACAGATACTAGTGAGGCGTGACCCCTGGGAAATCCTAAGGCGACCCCCATGGGGGTCGCGACCCACAGGTTGAGAACCGCTGCTTTAGTCCCTCCAGTCCAGTCCATTCCAGCGCCCACCCAGTCGTTCTGGTTTCTGGTGGTGAGCATGTCATCTTCGTTGCTGTCGTTTGGCAGGGTTTGCAAGCTTCTGCTTCCGCCTTGGCATTTCCGTGGGGTTGTTTCTGTGCTTGAGGGTGATCTTGTGGTATTCATGTGGTGCGGGTCCACCCTGCAGACTGGTTGAATGGTGTAGATAGTTGTAGATAGTTGTATTTGGATTACTGCTCTGTGCATCTGCTTTGTCATTAGTATACTGGCTTGGTGAGGGGAGTTCGTCCTCCTATATCAGATGACATCATCAAAAGCCTGGATTACTCTGTCTCCATCTGCTGGAATGGGGTGAAGACAGTAGACTGGACTGGAGGGACTAAGGAAAGCAAATTAGTAGGTAAGGCCTAATTTCATGTTATAGAGAAATTTTCTATGGGATTTCTACAGGCACATGGAGCTTTCAACTGACAGGCAGGATGTATCAGTCACACAAGTAGATGATGCCATCTCACAGCACTTACATAAAAAGCTCTAGAGCTCAGAAGAAAAACCTATCAAAGGTTTTTCTGAGTATGTGTGGGACTTCCCATACAGTCACTACTTCATGAATCTCCTTAGTCTGATTTTATCCAGTATATTATCTGGATGCATTTTTTGACTCTCAGCATATTTTTCTTCCTTGCCAATAAAAAGTATTCCCCATCTTCTTTCTTCTTCTCCGAATCCCTTCAAAAGTGCCCATCTCTCCCTAAAAAAATCTACATTTCCTAATCGTCCCTCCAGGCCAGTCCAGTTACACTTGGTAGTCGCCGTCCACCAGCAGCTGAGAACTGAGCATGTCAAGATTCTAAAATCCCAGTAGAAGAGCTCCCCCTTGAGCCTCAGCCTCCAGTCTCTCAGTTCTCAGCAGCTGAGTGAAGAGCTCTCCCAGTGAGCTCCCTGAAGGAACATTTAGCCTCTCTAATTTTATGTAAAAAAAAAAAAAAAAAGGAAAGAAAGCAAAGTGGAATAATGGAGAGTGAAAATTCTGCAGGGCTTGCTGAGGTGCTCCCTACTTCTGGGGTAGGTGATTTGGGCAGAAAGCGTGGCAGGGTCTGCCTCTCTTCCTGGGGTTCAGGAGCTGCCCGGGGTTAAACTACTTCAGAAACCCAGGTCCCTTTCCCTCCTCAGCTGGGTATCCCAGAGTCTGTTGGCTACAGGTTGCTGGATTCCCTGACAGTTGGCTGGTGCTGTGCTTCCCTTACATGGTGGAACAAGACTGGGATGAGAAAGCTTCCATGGCAGGCATCTCTGTGTCGGGCGGTCATATTAATGGTGTAGAGTTCCGGGGGGAGGCCAGTCAGTGCAGTGCGATTTCCCTGTCCTCAGGCCGGTGATAATCTTCTTCTGCAGCGCGTCCAAGTTCATGGGGAGGTACATGCAGTTGTGTCCGCCTGCCTGTGTTCTCTATACAGACAGTCGTGGTTTGTCTTTGTCGAGTTTCTTTTGGCTTTGTTTTCGGCGGAGCAGAGTGTTTCACTTCTCCTTGGAGTCCGCAAGCATGTAATCGGAGGGGGCTTGCTAATACCAGCATGCACTCATGGTGGAGGCTCCCGAGCATTTGGCGGGATCCACGGCCATTTCCTCTCAGGCTGCCATTTCCTCAGAGACTAAAGTGAAGTGCGGGAAAAAGAAATGTAAAGGGCAAAGCCCGACAATTGCAGGTTCAGCACCGCTGACAGCAGCAGGTGTTTTTTCTGAGTACCCCAAACTTGAGAGGCGGCCGGATGATGGGGCAGTTGTACCCTATTCCGCAGAAGGAACGGGACCTCTTGCAGATGCCTAAGGTAGATAGATGCCTTGGTCTCAGTAGTGACTAAAAATACCACCATCCCCGTGGAAGGCGGGGTGGCACTCTAGGACCTTCAGGGCCGATGATTGGAGTCGCTGCACAAGCAGGCGTATGACTCGAGTGCCTTGGCGCTGCAGGTCTCCATTTTCGAGGGCTGTGTCTCCAGGGCCTCCAGTGGATCCAGGGGCTAGCGCCTACGGACCTAGAAAGCTTGGTAGCAACGGAAAGCAGCAGACTGGAGTTTTCTGCGGCTTACATGGCAGACGCATTCTAAGACCTCGTGTGAGTGGCCTTCAAGACTATGGCCTTGGTCATTGTGGCCCGGCAGTTCCTCTGGTTCCGTAACTAGTCGGCAGATGCCTCCTTCAAGTCTAGGCTCAGTAAGCTCTCCTATAAGGGTAAGCCATTCTTTTTGGGGAGGCACTAGAGAAGATTGTGAAGGATTCCAGGGTAAGCTGCTTACTGGAGGATAAACTCAAAAGGCTGAAGCTGGGGGCTCCCGAGCAGGGACAGGCCAGTGGTTTTCCTAGGTTCTGAGGGTCACATTTCGCTCCCTATCATTTTGGTCGCTATGGGGTGCGAGGACAGCCCTTTTGGAGATCGGGGGGGGGGGGGGGGTATTACTCCGCCTCTCCGGGACAAGATAAAAACCCCAATGAAGCCAGGGAGGCCCAGGTGGAGTTAACAGTTGTGGGCAAGGACAATATCCTGGGAAGGGACCATGATTAGTGGAAAAAGGAATGCAGTCAGTATTCCATCAAGACAAAATGCCCCACTTCAAATCTGTACAGAAGCCAGAAGATGAAGGCTCTTTAGCTCTCCACTCAAGGGAGAGAAAAAGCAGTTCATTCACTTAACAGGCCTGTGCATCTCTAGTGGAAAGAGATAGGAAATTCCACTCAGCTTTAGGAAGTGGTTCATCCTCCAAAGACACCTAGAAAAATATGTGACATCCTTCAGTGAATGAATATTCTTCAGTAAAGTGGAAGCTACAAACAGAAATGTTGCCCATCTGAGCGCAGGGATCATCAGTGCAAAAGACAGCTATCAGTGAAGAGGACTGAGCTACTTGTGACACAAAAGAAGTCAGTACCAAAAGATTGCACAGAAATTGAGCACAGTGTACCAGGGACAATAGGCACAGACGTACTCTGTGTAGAAACTGCACACAGAGCATAAATGAAAATCTGTGCAGGTATGGTTAAAGTGAGAAATAGGACTTTCTCAGCATGCGCACCACTGTGCTGGAACCAATTAGCAGAGAAAACACATAACTCTGAACTGCATGTAGTCTGTACAGAGTTAGTGAAGATCCAGTTATTTTCACACGCCTACGAAGATGTATGTTGATTAAAGGAATATAGCAGTGATATACGGTTATCTCCAGGAACAAGCAGGAATGAGTCTTCACATATGGGTATCGTCGGTACCGACGGAGCCCGCGCGGGAACGCTCCCCAGCGTCCAATAGGAACACTTTTGGGAGCGTACATGCGCGCTGCCTTCCCGCCCATCTACTTCCCTTTCTTCAGTTCTTCGTTTTCTGCGGAGCCGACAGGACGTGAACCCTGTCACCGCAGAAAATTCTACTTTTATTTCTTATTTTTTGTGGTCGCGCCTGCCTTAGTTCAATGCCCACCGGTACCACCGGTGTTTTTTTCCTTCTTTCTTTCTTAAAAAACAACAAAACACATAGAACTTGTGTTTTCAGTCAGGGGTTTTCCCCTGCTTGGTGCTTGGCGCCATTTTGGCCACTAGGCCTCTTTACTTTAACATGGAGAAACCAGCTACTGGTTTCAAGAAATGTTCAAAGTGTGGCAGCACAATTTCTGTCACAGACACCCACGACTGGTGTCTTAAATGTTTAGGTCCTGACCATTGCCCAGCAGAGTGTCTCTCCTGCAGGAAGCTGACTAAAAGGAGCCTTCAGAATCGAGCAAATCAACGCGGTGCCCTCTTTGCATCGGACACGATGTTGGTAGCATCAGTGTCCTCCAGGGCTTCTACTTCTTCCCAGGGATCTCAGGTAACTAAACATAAACCTAAGTCTAGCAGGTCCTCGAGAGGTAGATCTCCCTCTAAGTATCGAGATGCCTCTGGCGTTGCCCTAGAGGAACCTGCACTGGCAAAACAGCCCCGGTGGGCGTCTTCGGGCTCCAAAGCATTATCGGGGCTCCAGGATGTTCTTGAGGCTTTGACCTCGATAGACATTCCTGTTCCATGCTCGGGGGTTGTGGCCGCTTCGATCGGTACCGACACCCCAGCATTGGAAATGGTGATGGACAAAAGAATCCTTGCCATTGAACGCAGTCTAGCGAATCTTTTGGCTACTTCGGTACCTCTAAAGTCGCTTCAGACTGTTCCACAGGCACCGGTATTGCTATCGGTACCGGTGCCAGTACCCTCGGTACCTGCTTCGGCAGGTTTACTTCCCCCGATGCCGAGTTTAGAATCACTCTCAAGCATGGGGGATCAGGTACTGACTCGCTTCGGTACCGACCTCGAGCGGTACCGAAGACATCTTTTGAAGGAGAATCCGGTGCTTCATCCCTTTGAGACTTCCGATTCTGACGACTCAGATGACTCCACTGGTACCAGAGCTTAACTTTTACAAGATTCAACTCCTTCTCCTCAATGCAGAATGTCCCCTCCTGAGGACATGTCTTTTCACGATTTTGTGCGTGATATGGCAAGGGCTCTTGCCATTACAGTGGTTCCTGAAAAGGAGCCTAGGGCAGAAGAATTAAGAATTCTGCAATACCCCTTGGCTCCAAAGGAAGCAGCTATGCTCCCTATACATCAGATCTTACATGATCTAATGTTAAGGATGTGGGAAACTCCTTTAACAGTATCCCCACATTCTAGAAGCCTTGACAATATGTATAGAGTGCCACCTTGTCCAGGTTTTCAGAAGACTCAGCTACCACACCATTCTATGGTGGTGGAGTCTGCCATGAGACGGATTAAGAGTACAAAGAGACACTCTTTTAATCCACCAGCTTGTGAATCTAGAACCCTGGATGCTTTTGGGCGTAGATGTTTTCAGGCCTCCATGCTTTCAGCAAGGATTAGTTCCTATATTTAATACATGGGAATGTTTCTTGAGGAGGTTACAAAAATCTTAGAGCTTTTGAACCCTTTCCTTCAAGAGGATAAAAGAGCAGACTATTCATCACTAGTCAAACATGCTCAGAATGTCTCTAAGTTCATGAATCGTGCTACCTTTGACTGTTTTGAATGTATTAGCAGAACTTCTGCTATAGCTATTGGAGCACGACGTATTGCCTGGCTCCAAGCTTCAGACTTGGAAGAATGGGTGCAAGAAAAGCTGGGAAATATTCCTTGCACTGGAGGAAATCTTTTTGGCAAGGATTGGCAATCTAAAGCTAATCAGCTTGACACTGATAATGCTACCTTAAATAGACTGTCAAAAATTTCTGCTAACCCAGTGTCACAGGGTAGACTTAAGGCAACCCGAGAAAGGGCAGATCAGTGTGAATGATCACAATAAAAGTGACAAGGTAAACAGAGGAATGTTTGGTGGTTGCCAGGGACAACCTAGGCACACGTGCACAGAGCCCAGAAAGACACACCCAGAGAGCAAAGCAAGGGAATTTGTTTTGCCCAATAGAGTGCAGCTGAGTGAAGGTGGAGTTAGGAGACACGCAGATAAAATAGACTCCCAAACAATTAGAGAGAGGGAATCCTTGAGAGAGAGGGAATCCTTGAGAGAGGAGTTGAAGCAACAGAGGTCACAAGCTGAAAGGCAACAGCAGATACGGTTGAAGCCATGGAAAGCCTGGAGCTGGTGTGACAGAGATGAAGACAGTGAGAGTGAGTCAGTGAGGCAACAAGGGAGCCGGTGTGAAAGTTGGAAAGAATCCAGAGACCTGTGTGGCTCGGTGAGAAAGCAACACCCTGACAGCGTGTTTGTGCTTGGAGGACGAGAGAAATATAAGAAGACTGCAACAGCAGATACAGGGGCAAGGAGTGAATACAAGGGCTATTTGCTATCTGAGAGGGAGGAGCCCTGGAAGCATAGAAATAGCCACATAAAGCCCAGATATTTAGAGGCTGACAATAGCTTTTATCCTGGTTATAAAAATACTAAGAGAAGAGGGTTTCACTCACCCAGAAAAGTTGAAGATTTCCCTTATCACTGTGAGCTCCCAGCTTCTGAATCTAGGGAAACGCCGTTACAAGCTTTCCAATCTAGCCCAGCTGAGTCTAGGAAGCCAGTGCAGACCCGGCAAGGAGCCTGCCGTAATTACCCAGCTAGCAGGTCAAACAAGGACCTGAGCTATCTATTAAGACACCAGCGGGGGCAGAGCTCTGGAAGGCACAGCTCAGGGTTATACGATACTTCCCAGAGAGGCAGTGCTTCAGAAGGGAAAAGAAACTTCCTAGGGGACGAGGCAAACCTGCCATACTTTTACCCCACGTCTGAAGCTGATAATGGAGAAGTTAATGAACAGGAATTAATGGAATATGAAAACTCAGAAGTATTAGAAAATCCAGAATTGATGGAGTGTTCTCTCACTGTAACAGAGCCAGAATTCTCACTGAGGTAAACGTGATTGTGTGACCTTAACTCCAGTGTATGAGTTGCAAGGCTGCAGCTTACTCTCTCTCTCCAGCCAAGCAGACAGTTAGGCTGTTTGTTATTTTTGTTTTGTTCAAAGTTATAAGCTGAAGGAAGCTGTTTTTGTTGTTCATTTATCTTTTGTTATAAGCCAAAATGGGCTGTTAATTTCTGTTATCTTTGGAAGAAGAAACCTCAAGGGACGGGGAATAAAACCCTAAAAAGAAAAGAAGTTTTCTGTGTGATCTATATAAGTAAGGCACAACTACCACTCTCAGAAAGCCCAACAATACCAGTCTTCACCGCTGGGGCTGATGAGGGATGACACCAGCTAAGAAAAAGTCCTTTAAGAAACCCTTTTTCTCTAAGAAGAAAACGTTCTATCCATTTTCCACCCAACAGGCATATGTTCCCCAGAAGGGGCAACAACAGACGAGACAAAGAAAACCCAAACCTCAGCAGGCTCAACAGACTCAGCCTCCTCAGGGTTTTTGACTTTTGTCTAGAGAACTTAACCCTTTCCAGGCCGAGCCCAAAACTCTTGGGATCCAAAATTCTGACTAAATATTCCTATCAAATGGTATATAATACTTGACCATAACAGAAGGAAAATCTGAAATGTAGAACATATTGAATAAGACGGGTGCAATTTTCCTGAAATATGCAAAAATTAACCCGGCTGCAGAGTGTTGATTAAAAATTTAAAGTAGGCCTTGAAAGGGTTAATCATTCTTCCTGTGTTAGGCCCAGAACCTATAAATATTCCAGGCCGTATCTGCCATTTTGTCAAAAGATGGCAACAAATCACATCAGAAGCCGGGACTTTGTCCATAGTGAGTCTGGGGTACAAGCTTCGTTTCCTCAGCTTGCCATCACCCACACTAGTAAAACAATTCAACTCTCAACCTCTAGGCATAGACCTCTTGCTACAAGAGGTCTCTACTCTTCTAGCTCAAGGAGCAATAGAAGAGGTTCCTCTATGCTCCTCTGTGCCAACAAGGTACAGGGTTTTACTCCCCCTATTTTCTCATTCCAAAAAAGACAGGGGGTTTAAGGCCAATCCTAGATCTCAGAGAGCTGAACAAATATCTAGTCCGAGAGAAGTTCAAAATGCTTTCCCTCGGCTCTCTTCTGCCATACCTTCACAGGCAAGATTGGCTATGTTCTCTAGATTTAAAAGACGCCTACATGCATATCCTTATTCATGTAGATCACAGGAAATTCCTTTGGTTCCTAGTCCAGGGAAGACATTTCCAATACAGAGTCCTTCCCTTTGGGCTGGCCTCTGCTCCAAGGGTCTTCACAAAATGCATGGCAGTAGTAGCAGCATTCATAAGGACCCTGGGGATTTTTGTCTTCCCTTACTTGGACGATTGGCTCATCCGGGCGCAGTCAGCTCAAGAAGCTCATCAGGCCCTATTGCGAGCAAAACAAATACTCCAGTATTTGGGATGGGTCATAAATCTTCCAAAGTCCCAGCTCACCCCATCTCAATTCCTCCAGTTTATAGGGGCTCGCCAGGACACACAGCTTGCAAGGGCTTTCCTGCCCCAACCATGCTGTCTGCGAATCATCGAGCTAGCATCTCAAGCAGCACTGCAGACCTTCCTTACTGCTCGACAGATGCTTCACTTACTAGGTTACATGGTATCTACGGTCCATGTAATACCTTACGCTCGTCTTCACATGAGAGCGGCCCAGTGGACCTTAGCTTCCCAATGGTCCCAGGCCTCAGGAAGCCTGTCAGACAAGATCAGAGTTACCACACGCCTGATTCTGTCTCTCCGTTGGTGGCAATCTCTGGAAAATCTTTTAATAGGCTCTCCTTTCCAGCAACCACCACCTCAGGCTATCCTAACAACAGATGCCTCCAAGATGGGTTGGGGAGCCCACTTGGGCAATCTATCAATGCAGGGCCTTTGGTCCTCGCAGGAGGCTCTTCTTCATATAAACCTACTAGAACTCAGAGCCATCTCCAATGCTATTCAAGTCTTTTGCACCCAGCTCATAAACAAAACAGTTCTGGTGCAAACTGACAATCAAGTAGCCATGTTTTACCTCAACAAACAGGGCGGAACAGGATCTCTGCAACTATGCAACGAAGCTCTGCGACTATGGGCCTTTGCCAGAGAGCATCAGATTCATCTGCTGGCAGTCTATCTTCCAGGCGTTCAAAACGTTTGGGCAGACAGACTAAGTCGAGTACTCCTGCCACACGAGTGGTCACTCCACTCCTACCACCATCTTGCTCGGGTTTTACATGCCTGGGGAACACCAGACATAGACCTCTTTTCAAGTCCACAGAATGCCAAACTTCTCCGGTTTTGTTCCAGACTTCCAGCACAGAACTGTCAAACCAGGGATGCATTCCTGCTCCATTGGGGTCAGGATTACCTATATGCATTTCCACCAATCCCTCTAATCCCCAAAACCTTATTCAAGCTCCAGAGGGACAAAGGACGCATGATCCGCATAGCGCCTTCCTGGCCAAGACACACATGGTATCCTCTTCTCTTGCGTCTCTCTCAAGCCACCCCTCTGGAGTTAGGGAGTGCTCCAGATCTTCTGTCCCAAGACAACGGATCTCTACTGCACCCCAGTCCCCAGTCCCTACATCTCAAGGCCTGGTTACTCCAGGCCTAGACTTTCAAGATCTAGACCTGTCTCAACAAGTGAAGGACATTCTTCTGGCCTCCAGGAAGCCTTCCACAAGGCTTTTAAGTGGAAAAGGCTCTTACGCTTTTAAGTGGAAAAGATTCTCTTCCTGGTGTTATCAGAGAGGTCTTACTCCCTCTTTAGTACCAGTAGACTCTCTTCTAGAGTATCTCCTTCATTTGTCGGCTTCTGGTCTTCAGACCAATTCCGTTAGAGTCCATCTTAGTGCTATTGCTGCATCTCATAAGCTCTTAGATGGACAACCAAGTTCCTCTCATCCTCTTATTTCCAGATTTATGAGAGGACTTCTTCTAACGAAACCTCCCATTAAACCACCTCCAGTGGCATGGGATCTTAACCTTGTTCTAGGTGTACTCATGGAGCCACCTTTTGAGCCTTTGGCTACTTCGGATCTAAAGTTTCTTTCATGGAAAGTTCTTTTCCTAATTGCCATCACTTCTGCTAGACGCATTAATGAACTTCAGGCTTTAATGGCTGATCCGCCTTATACAAGGTTTCATCATGATAAGGTGGTTCTTAGGACCCATCCTCATTTTCTTCCAAAGGTGGTTTCACCTTTTCATCTAAACCAGTCAGTTTATCTTCCCGTTTTCTTTCCCAGGCCTCATTCTTCCTCTGCAGAAAGGAAACTTCATACTTTGGACTGTAAAAGAGCTCTCGCTTTTTATCTCCAAAGGACCCAGCCTCACAGAAAGTCTTCTCAGCTTTTTGTGGCTTTTGACTCTAGCCATTTAGGACTTCCTGTCACTAAAAGAGCCCTCTCTAAGTGGATTGCAGATTGTATTTCCTATACATACCAAAGTAAAGGAATACCTCTTGAAGGCCATGTCACAGCTCATAGTGTCAGAGCCATGGCAGCCTCAACAGCTAACCTTCGTTCAGTGGCTATTGATGAAATCTTAAAAGCAGCAACTTGGGCCTCAGTACATACTTTCACTGCTCATTATTGTCTGGACAAGGACTCCCACCGGGATGCCTTGTTTGGTCAAGCTGTTCTGCAGCACCTTTTCCACTCAGTTCAACTCCTACCCTCCATCCACTTGGATGCCTGAGGTCCCTGGGAGAAGCATGGCCCATCTTCATGGATTTGCTACATGCTGGGTCTTCCCTAGGCATCTTTCAGCTGGGGAGTCCCCATATGTGAAGACTCATTCCTGCTTGTTCCTGGAGATAGCGTAGTTACTCACCTGTAACAGGTGATCTCCGGGAACAGCAGGAATAAGTCTTCACAACCCACCCGCCTCCCCTAGGAGTTGTCTTTCTCTCTCTCTTTCTCTATTTTTATCTACTTCTCTCCTTCGGTCTCAGCTTTAAACTCAACTGAAGAGAGGGAGGTAGATGGGCGAGAAGGCAGCGCCCATGCGTGGATGCATGCTCCCAAAAGCGTTCCTATTGGACGCTGGGGAGCGTTCCCGCACGGGCTCCGTCGGTACCGACGATACCCATATGTGAAGACTTATTCCTGCCTTTCCCGGAGATCACCTGTTACAGGTGAGTAACTACGCTTTCAGAGCTAGAAATCTGGGTATGGTAGGTGAGTTTGGGAGGTGGTATAAATGATGATACTGGATGTTTCACAGAGGATGATTTACAGAGGGTGGTTTAAATGGCTGGATTGGGAAGGGTAGAGTGGATTATTGAGATGTTAGAGGTGGGTGAAAGACTTAGAATATCAGGAAGTTAAATTATTGTATGTTAGATTTGCATTGGTTTAAAATAAGGATGGAAAAGATGAGATTAGTTAGACATATATAATATATTTTTACACATAACCATATGTTAATTGCTTCAGGATAGAGGTAAATAAATCTAAATAAATAAATAAGCAAGCCTTTGGCAGAGAGGCTTAAGCAGCATATCTGCACAGACCCAAAGAGGTTTGTGTCACAGTACTTCGCAGAACAGTAGGCTGTTTATGTTCAGAAGATGCATTCAACCAGTGCAGGAGCTAGCTGTTCCAATGCCTGGGACACTACCACAACAAACACAATGGTGCAGAGGCCTTCCCTTTTCCTTCTCGCAGAGCATGTCAGAAATATCCAGAAAAATAGGATACACAGGACAACTCCAGAATTGCAGAGGCTGGTTACAGAGAGCCCCGAAGCACACATTTCTTGTTTAAAGACCATATGAAAGAATGCTTTGAGTAGTCTGTCAGAACATTTTTTGTAGATGTACCAAAGCCTTTACCTATTTAGAAACTGGTTGACCAGTGCTGAAGGTTTTAGAGGGCCTCATGGAAATGCTGCTTGCACAGATGGTTTTCTATTTTCACTCCTACATTGGCCAGGGAGCAGATACTATCCTCACTGTTAGACTGACCAAGAGTTTCTCCTTCTCCCTATGGTGAACATCTGGAGACCATAGATCTGACTAGATCAGTCCAAGATGAGGAGATTCCTGACATAGTAGACATACTAAGGGCTTATTCCATCAGTATGAATTGAGACCAATTTTTTGTTTTGGGTTTTCAGTTTGAGTCAAATTGGTCAGACTGTGAAAAGACTACCAAGCTCACCTTGATCCTTCACTTCAGCTCCCCAGAAATACTTCACTGCTGGAATGTTTTTGCATAAAGACAGTAGTTTTATAAGGTGCACCTAGATTTAGTCAATAGTCGTATCTACTTAGTCACTATTTTATAAAGAAAAGCAGGTACCTACTTTTCTTTATAAAGTACTAGCATAAGTTGCAAAAAATGCACCTTGAATGTAGCCATGTTCACTTACATTTATGTTTATGTTTATTACATTTGATATACCGCTCAGGCCAAGAAGCATCAGAGCGGTTTACAATCCTACATTTATGTTATGGAAAATAAGAAAAGAACGCCATTAATAAGATAGGACAGGGTAGGAGAAACAGATAGACAAAGTGATAGCACAGATAGGAGAAAACAGAACAGCAGACTACCTTCACAAACTACAGGCATGACAAATAGACTCACAATTTCTGTATGATTTTAATCATTCGCCACGGACCCCGCCTAAGGGCCACACCAAAGGGCCCTCTGGCGCGGGCCCGCCTCCGGAGCGGCGGTTTAAATGCCGGTGAGCAGGGCAGTTCTAGGCAGTCTGTGAGGTGAGGAGAGGTTCCCGCCCACACACCAAGATGAAATCAGCTGCATTGCCTGATCTTAAATGAGCCTCCGGAGCGGCGGTTTAAATGCCGGTGAGCAGGGCAGTTGCTAGGCAGTCTGTGAGGTGAGGAGAGGTTCCGCCCACACACCAAGATGAAATCAGCTGCATTCCCTGATCTTAAATGAGCCTCCGGAGCGGCGGTTTAAATGCCGGTGAGCAGGGCAGTTGCTAGGCAGTCTGTGAGGTGAGGAGAGGTTCCGCCCACACACCAAGATGAAATCAGCTGCATTCCCTGATGTTAAATGAGCCTCCGGAGCGGCGGTTTAAATGCCGGTGAGCAGGGCAGTTGCTAGGCAGTCTGTGAGGTGAGGAGAGGTTCCGCCCACACACCAAGATGAAATCAGCTGCATTCCCTGATCTTAAATGAGCCTCCAGAGCGGCGGTTTAAATGCCGGTGAGCAGGGCAGTTGCTAGGCAGTCTGTGAGGTGAGGAGAGGTTCCCGCCCACACACCAAGATGAAATCAGCTGCATTCCCTGATCTTAAATGAGCCTCCGGAGTGGCGGTTTAAATGCCGGTGAGTAGGGCAGTTGCTAGGCAGTCTGTGAGGTGTAATTTGCTCGTGAGGTGTAATTTATAAACTATGTGCATACTTGTGTGCTCTGTCCATGCGCCACCCATGTGCATGCCCACAATGAAAGCATGTGCCATTAAATCAATGCCCATATCTTTACACTGGGCACTATTTTATGAGCCCATTTATGTGCACATGTGGCCCCATACATGCGTAAATGACTAAAATAGCCTCTTTTAAATGTCTACACTCACAGTTAAAGTAGGTGACTACTTATAAAATTACCTTTAAAATGACTAAGCGGTTCCCTTTAGATGAAAAACGTAAGGTAGATATCTCTGCTACAGTATATCAGTGTGGTGAAAGACACGATGGCAGTACCTGTTCACAATCTACTCCAGAAACTGTAATGTAATTGGATTGTATACCCAACAGCTCAGTGTAAATAGTTTTATACAATGGAATCAAGTATTTGTTCGTACGTTTATTGTAAACCCAACAGTTTAAATAGTTCCAACTGTTATAATGTAAGTGAATCGAGTACCTGTTGTACAATTCATATCATTGTTCCATGGAAACGGTGTTTGAAACTTGGGAAAACATGGTATATAAATGTATATTAAATAAAAATAAAACTGCAAACAACAATGTAACAGAACCCAATTTCTTGTGGCAAGAAAATTAGACCATACAGTAAGTACAGACAAGCCCAGATTTGATGTTATGCAGCTCCATATCACACCCTGATTGTGGAATCCATCTTGAAGAGAGCAGAGTGTTTCAACGAGCACTTCAAAACTCCACTGGGAAAAGATCTGAAAACTCTGTTCAAGTGTAATACTGATTTCCAGAATTGCAACTCACCAAATGTATATGTTGCGGTATATGCATGAATGCCTTCAGAAGCTCAAGCCTTTATCAGAATGCCTCTCTCAAGTGAAAAAGAGAAATTTGTGGATCATCTGAAGAGTGCTGAAGAGAACAGAAAGTCTATAAGATCTTATATGAAGTTTTTGACACCTGTGTGCACATCATTGGCCACTGTGCAAAAGCTAAATCAAAATCAAAAAGTCCCAATGGTAGTGATCACAATTAAACTCATAAGACAAAAATCACTAATCCCCATCATGAATCTTTTTCAAAAAAACTTTTTTTGTTTGTCGGACATCTCCGGAAAGGGGCAGACAATGTAAACCATACCCTTGGTTACGGCAAGTTAAGATGGTGGCACTTGAGACAGGGTACAACCCGAAACGTGCACGTCGTGCCGGATATGAGAGGAGTCTACACAATTCTTTCTAAAGTTAAGTGTGTTTCACATTGTTATTTGAAGTTTTATTAAAAAGGACTGAACCGTGTGGAGGGCATGGTTTACTGTGCAAAAGCTGGCATTGCTTAGGGTGCCTGGTGTACATGGGGAGTCCATGCTAGATTAGCAGATGTAACTATGCAGGGAATAATTTGTTCGGGAACAAAGTCAAAGAAAAAGTTGACTTAATTAAAGATCATTTTCCACCCTCCAAACCCTATTGTCAGCCACTGGGGAATCAGCCACTTCATTAAGAAAGCAGCTCTTCTCATATAGGACATTATCAGAGAAGGAGCTATTGCCAGTATTTCAGGTGCTGGCATCAGCATCAACAGTAGCAATGGCAAACTTTTAGGCCTTAGTAGGGAAACATTAGACAGCGCAAGGCTCACATGTCGTCTAAGTCGTCTTTATCTTTTTGAGATCATTCAACATAACTAGTCTCTCCAAGGACATTCTGCCATCCCTTCCCAGTGGGAGAAAGGCTAAGGATTTTCAGCATGTGCTGGCCACTGATGACAAAAAGCCAGTTGGAACTATTACTTACATTATTCTCAGGTCCCATTAGATCAGCCCACTCATATACTTCCTTGCTCAGCAGGAGATGGAATCTCTCCTGTGAGAGAGAGAGCAGTGAAGAAAGTTCCAAAGCCAGACGCCAGCAAAGACTTCTACTCCAGATATTTCTTAATTCCAACAGTCCAGTACTGGATATGAGAGATCTCAACAAGTTTCTTTTTTGTGAGAAGTTTGAAATGATTCTTTTTTAGAAACCATCATTTCCATCCTAGACAGGAACACTGGGTATGGTCCATAGATCTTAAGCTTATATACTCTCACATATTGATTCACCATCTGCACAGAAAGATTTTCCACTTAATATAATGTAAGGAGCTGACTGACAATACTGAGTCATTCTTTTCAGATTCTCAACAGCCCCAAGAATTTTCACAAAATGCTTATTGGTAATAGTCGTTCACCTTCATCGAGATGACTGTCCGTCAAGGATTTGTTTTCCCTGAAGTCTGCATTCTCTTTAAATGATAGTTCAACTGCTAAACATATTGGACTGCATGGTTTTTTTCTAGAATGAAAGATACTGGTACTTACATGTAGGATTAATGTTAGGGGGTAGGTGACTGCTCATGGCTCTGCCCCCACAGTAGCCATGCCCACTGCAACTAGCTGCAGGACATATGGAAAGGAAAAATAGGCCAGAGAAGCATCTGGTTTGCCATGCCACCAACTCCACACTCATGTCAGCTTGTACCTGATGGTAGAGCGTGAGTAGGGAACTAGAGAGGTAGGAGAGAACAGGTAGACATGTATCTATGAGCAGTGGGCAGAGGCATTAATAGGTACTTAAAAGAATTATAGCCTAAGCTCATAGAGGCCCTGCCCAGGATTTGATTATTAAAGCAATAATCATGGCCTCTCATCCCAATCAAAAATTATACCATAAAAACACATAATTGGATATCAAATGCTTAAAATATTAATTTAAAGTTTAATTTTAAATTTTGATGTCATGTCATCTCAGTAACAGCTGCCAATTGCAAGGTGCCCTATGAAATGATAGAAAACCCTGCAAAGAGCATATCCAGAGCCTGCCATATCAAAGCACTGCTAGGACAACACCAGCTCTACCTATGAAGAGGAACCAGTGCAAATATTACATCAGGATCTAAAATACTGATACACCTCCTACTGGGAAAACAGAACAAGCAGAACTGTTACAGATTCCTATACAAAAGATACACGCTAGCAGAATCACTCACCTTGGTCACACACGCAAAACACAGACACACCCCTACCAAATGCACAACAAGGGACCATAAATTAGAAGTAGAAATGATAACTAAACTGAAAACCTCAATATGCCTGCCTGTGTATGCAGTGCCACACTAAAGAAATAGAAATACATTGCCTTTGATAATGAGCAAAATACAGCAACAACATTTCTCAAAGCCGACAAATTAAAAATTTAAATATAATGTATTTTCTACTCTTGACTGGGCATTTTTTTTTCAGTTGGTCCCAGTCTCTCTTTTCTGCTTTCTTCTATCTCTTTTTTTCCTAACTCGCTTTTAGGGTCTGCTGTCCAATTGCCATTTCTCCTCTCTCCTGTTGCATTCTTCAGTACCTCCCCTACATCTGTCACTGACATTGTTCTTGCCTGTTAGCTCTTCCCTCCATTTTTTTCTTTTCTACTTTGCTATCCATTCATATGTCACCCCTTCTTTTCACTCTCCATTGTTCAGTCTCCCATTTTTTACTTTTCACCTAGACCTACCTATTAGCTTTCCATCTACTTATGCTGCCTCCTTCCTGGCCCATCTCCCCGCTTTTACCCTCTCTCTAATCCTACTATCTCTCATCTCTTACTCCTTCCATGACCTTTTATTTCCTTCTGCCTTTCACTGACTCACCATTTCTACCCTCTGTACTCATTCCCTCTCTGGCCCTCATCTGCTTTCCTCTGCCTCTCACCAGCTCTGGCTCCTTTTATGTTGGTCATTTCCTCCCTACTTTCAGTCCCTTTCTTCTTTCTTTATTCCCATTCAGTCTCTGTTTTAACTTTCAGCACCTTCCTACCTCTACATACGTCGTCTCACTATTTTGCTTTCCAACTCTCCCCCCTTTGGCCTCTCCCCATGTTCCAGCATGCCCAGCATCTCCCCTTTCTCTATCCTCCTCCTCCACTACCTTCTACCATCACCCTTTTCTCTTTCTTAGTTCCCCCTGCATTTATTTATTTATTTATTTACATTCCTTTTCGTCTCTCTGGGCCAGTCCAGGAACAGTAGGGTTGTCAATCTCCTTCAGCAACTGAGGACTGAAACTCCAAAGCTTTGCTGACAGCCTCCTAGCCCCCCCTGGTGTCAGAGAGCCAGTCTTTTCAGTCCTCAGCAGCTGAAGGAGGTGTTCTGACAGGCTCCGAGAGACGAACACTGTTTGTTGTTTTTATCCGGTTCTCCTGCCTGGCCCTAGCTGGGTTGGTGTTAGGAGGGCTAGGAGTGCATAGTTTGTGCGTTTAGATTAAAAAAAAAAAATTTTTAAGATCACATTTCCTTAGCTCATGCAGCCGCAGTACTATTACCCTCATTGGGTTCTGCTGAGCAGCCGGCGGTTCACTGCCTGTTAGAGCAGTAGAGGCAGAGCCTGCCTCGACGACCTGAGCCGTGCTTGAGAGAAGAGCAGGATCCTGGGAGCCCCAGAATCAAGTCTCTACGTCCACCTCTCCCCTTCTCTGCCGCGAGCAGCGGCGCTTGAAGGCTCACTGTGTGATCAGGTGCATTTCTAGCAGGGTTCCTCCTCTTCCTACGGGCCGCGATCGCTAAGCGCCGGGGGAGCAGCGGCGCTGTCGGTAAGTCCGGTCGGCGGTTTTTCGGACGGATCGGGTTCCTCGGTGGGCGTCGGGGTTAGGCCTCGGAGAATCCCGGTTCTCAATTTTCGGCTCATGGAGGAGCCTGCGGGGGTGCAGAATGTGGCGGGAAAGCTTCCCGCCGCCAGTGACAAGGCGGGAGGGGCGGCCATTTTGAAGGCTGCTGCAGTGTCTCCTGCGCTGCCTCAAACCTCGGGAAAAAGAAAATCGAAGTCTAAACGCTCAGTTCCCGAGTTGGGAGTGGACCCTGCACCTGTTGCTCAGGTGCCTGAGGGGTTTTCTTCAATTTTTTCTCCCGACTTTATTTTATCGCTCCACAAGGCTTACTGCCTCAGATTGGAGCGGGGTCCTGAGGCAGCAGCTGCGCCCAGCCCTCCTGCCTTACCCACGGTTCAGGGCATGGCAGTGGACCCTGGAGAGGGGCCTTCTCATGCAGGCTTGTCCGTTGGGGTGGCTCCGGGGGATTTGGACCAACAGGCTATGGGATTCTCAGGTCCAGAGGAAGGGGAGCTTCCTTCAGAGGCTTGCCTGGATTTATGGCCGGAGGATCTCGAAGACGGCGAGATTGCCCCTGGAGATGATCCTAATCTCTTTCGGGTGTTTCGGAAGGAGGAGCTAGGGGCTCTTATTTCCCATTCTCTGGCGGCTTTGAATATTGCCTTGCCGGCAGCCACGGCTGAGCCCTTGGAGGATCCCTTGTTGCAGGGATTTAAGGCAGAACAAAAGTGCTTTCCGGTCCATAGAGTGATTAAGCAGATGGTTGAGTCCGAGTGGGAGTATCCTGAAGCCACCTTAAGAGAGGCACGGACCTTGGGCCGATTGTATCCGGTTCCTCAGGATGAGAGAGAATTGTTACGCATGCCGAAGGTTGACGCGTTAGTTTCCGCGGTGACTAAAAAGACTACTATTCCGGTGGAAGGCGCAGCGGCTCTTAAGGATCTGCAGGATAGGAAGCTGGAGGCCCTGCTTAAACAGGCTTTTAACACCAGTGCCCTGGCTTTGCAGGCTTCCATCTGTGGGGCTTATGTGTCCAGAGCTTCGATTAGGTGGCTTCAGGCTGAGGCTCCGCCGGTTTTGGACGGCTCGTCGGTGCCCGAGGGCGCGAAGTTGGAATCAGCCGCGGCGTATCTCTCTGACGCCTTCTATGATCTCGTTCGCATGTCCGCCAAGTCCATGGCTTCTATCATTGCCGCTCGCAGGTTCCTCTGGCTGAGGAATTGGGCGGCAGACGCTTCTTCGAAAGCTCGTCTTAGTAAGTTGCCTTATAAGGGCAAGCTGCTCTTTGGGGAGGCACTGGAAAAGATTGTCAAGGATCTGGGGGACTCCAAAGGCGGACAGTTGCCGGAGGAAAGGCCGAAGGGGCCCAGGCAGGTCTTGGCGCAGAGAGGGCCGCTTAGAGAGTTTCGCAAATTCCGAGGATCTCGGTTTACCCCTTATCAGAGGGGGCGGTTTGTCCCCAGGGGTCAGTCCTTTCGTGGGGCTCGGGGATTTGGATGAGGGTTTGGCGGTTCCCAGTCCAATGCCCCGAAGAAGCTGCAATGAAGTGAGGCAGGTCCAGGGGGAGAGTCACATTGGCGGCCGTTTGCAGCGCTTCCTTTCCGCCTGGACCGCCATCACTACGGACCGCTGGGTCTTGGAGATCATTCGGGACGGTTATTCGCTGGAATTCAAGCAGTCGCTCCCGGAGGGGTTTGTGCAGTCGCCATGCGGGTCTCCTGCGAAAACATTGGCGGTGCAGCAGACCCTGCAGCGGTTGCTGCAGATCCAGGCGGTGGTCCCGGTGCCTCCAGACCAGTGCGGCTTCGGTCGATACTCCATTTATTTTGTGGTGCCCAAAAAGGAGGGTTCCTTTCGGCCCATTCTGGATCTAAAGCATGTGAACCGCTGTTTAAGGGTGCCGCATTTTCGCATGGAAACGCTGCAGTCCGTAATCAGGTCCGTGAGGCCGGGCGAGGTGCTGTCCTCCATAGATCTTACGGAGGCGTACTTGCACATTCCCATTCATCCCCAGCACCAACGGTTTCTGTGCTTTGCAGTTCCCATGGGACATTTTCAATTCCGAGCGCTGCCGTTTGGGCTGGCCACGGCTCCTCGCACTTTCACGAAGGTCATGGTAGTAGTGGCAGCGGCGTTGTGCCAAGAGGGTATTCTCGTGCATCCCTATCTGGACGATTGGCTCATCCGGGCTCGCTCGGTTCCAGAATCGGCAGAAGCCACCTCCAGGGTGGTATCCTTTCCAGAAAGCTTAGGATGGGTGGTCAATCTGGCCAAGAGTCAGTTGACGCCCGTGCAATCCCTGGTGTATTTGGGGGTAGTGTTCGATACGAAGCGGGGAGCGGTGTTTCTGCTGGAAAGCAGAATTCAAAAGATTTTGCGGCAGGTGGCCGCCTTTTTGCGCCTCAAGGCTCCCACGGCGTGGCGCTACTTGCAGCTTCTCGGTTCCATGGCAGCTACCCTGGACGTAGTGCCGTGGGCCAGGGCGCATATGCGTCCACTCCAGCACTCCTTGCTGTCTCGGTGGTCGCCACAACGGCATCCTCTCAGTCAGCGGTTGAGTTGTCCTGGTCCGGTTCCGGTTCTGGAGAGTCTCCGGTGGTGGAGCGATCCTGCGCATCTTTGGGCCGGACTGCCGCTGGACCCCCCGGAATGGGTGTTAGTCACCACGGATGCCAGCCTCTCCGGTTGGGGGGCTCATTGTCTGTCTCACGTAGCTCAAGGGATTTGGACGGAGGAGATGGCCTCCTGGTCCATCAATCAACTGGAAATGCGAGCGGTGTCGTTGGCGTTGCAGGAGTTCGTTCCCCTGGTCAGCGGCAGAGCTGTGAGGGTGTTCTCGGACAATGCGGTCACCGTGGCTTATATAAATCGGCAGGGGGGCACGGGCAGTGCGAGCCTGTTGCAAGAGAGTCAGGTGCTGCTAGGTTGGGTGGAGGATCATCTCTTGGCCCTGTCGGCGGCGCATGTGGCAGGAAAGGACAATGTGCAAGCCGATTTTCTCAGTCGAAATGTCCTGGACCCCGGAGAGTGGTGCCTGAACGATGCTGTCTTTCACGACCTTACGTTGTGCCAGCCGGTGATGGATCTGATGGCAACCTACGCCAATGGTTTTTCAGCCGGCGCAGGGAACCCATGGCCGAGGGCCTCGATGGCCTAGTTCAACCCTGGCCAGTGGGGGAGCTTCTGTATGTCTTCCCTCCGTGGCCGATGATCGGACGAGTCATTCGCAGAGTCGCCCGGCACCAGGGGCGCGTGATTCTCATTGCGCCGGATTGGCCCCGACGGGCGTGGTATGCGGATCTCATACGTCTGTTGGCCGACCGTCCGTGGAGGTTGCCCTGTCGGATGAACTTGTTGTTCCAAGGGCCTATTCTCATGCCACAGGTGGATCGCTTCTTGCTTACGGCTTGGCTCTTGAAAGGCAGCAGTTGAAGCGGAGGGGCTATTCCGCGGCGGTGGTGGACACCATGTTGCAGGCGAGGAGAACGTCGTCGACGTTGGCTTATATCCGCATTTGGAAGATTTTTGAAGGATGGTGCACTAGGCGCGGGGTGCTTCTGCATTCCTGTGGGGTGTCGGAGGTCCTGTCGTTCCTCCAGGACGGATTGGACAAAGGTTTGGCGTTCAGTACTCTAAGGGTTCACCTGGCGGCTCTGGCTTGCTATCGTGGCAAGGTGCAGGGTCGGCGCTTGTCGGTTCATCCGGATGTGCGTCGGTTCCTCCGGGCGGTTAGGAACGTTCGTCCACCTCGGAGAGCGGTTGTTCCGCCCTGGGACTTCAATTTGGTTCTTCGGGCCTTGATGCGCGCTCCGTTTGAGCCGGGTAAGAGGATAGCTCTAAGGGAGCTTACTTTGAAGACTGCCTTTTTGGTCGCCTTGTGTTCGGCTAGACGTATTTCGGATTTACAGGCTCTTTCTTGCAGGGAGCCCTTCCTGCAGTTTTCAGCGGAAAAGGTGGTTTTACGACCGGTGCCCTCCTTTCTCCCGAAGGTGGTGTCCGCTTTTCACATGAATCAGTCCATTTCGCTGCCTACCTTTCGGTCGACACCGGCGGTTGCGGGGGACTGTTCGCTTCATCGCTTGGATCTGGGTAAGGTGTTGCATCGGTATCTCCGACGTACTCAGTCTTTTCGGAAGTCTGATAGATTGTTTGTTTTGTTTGGCGGAGCCCGCAAGGGAGCCGCGGCTTCCAAGGCCTCCATTTCTCGCTGGATCAAGCAGGCGATTACGACAGCGTATCACGCGAGCGGGAAAGTTCCGCCGGAGGGTTTGCGGGCTCATTCGACGAGGGGGCAAGCGGCCTCTTGGGCCAAGAGTACTCTGGTTCCTCCGGTCGACATTTGTAGGGCGGCGACCTGGTCATCCTTGCATACTTTTGCGAAGCACTATCGTTTGGATGTACAAGCGGCTTCGGACGCTAGTGTCGGGGCGTCTGTGGTTTTGAGGGGCTTAGTGGGACCCTCCCGAGAGTAGGTACTGCTTTGGTACTGCCCTACTGTTCCTGGACTGGCCCGGAGAGACGAAAAGGAAGAATAAATTAGACTTACCTGCTAATTGTCTTTCCTTGAGTATTCTCCGGGCCAGTCCAGGGCCCTCCCAGGGTATGTTAGCGCTCCCAGGTGCGGGAGTGGACCGCGCAGCAACGTTTGCCCGCCGTATTCTTTCAGTTATGGCGGAGGGGTTCCCCCCTTCGTTGGGGAGTCTCTTGTGGACGTGCAGGTTTGATTAGGGGGCTCCCTTTCGGGTCCTTGTTCGACATTAGGGAGGTTTTAGCTGCGGGCTATTGCAAATTTGGGAGTTTCTTGGCGGTTAGTTTGCTGTTTCTTGTTTTTTGATATACTGCTTGGACATTCGTAGACTGGCTCTCTGACACCAGGGGGGGCTAGGAGGCTGTCAGCAAAGCTTTGAAGTTTCAGTCCTCAGTTGCTGAAGGAGATTGACAACCCTACTGTTCCTGGACTGGCCCGGAGAATACTCAAGGAAAGACAATTAGCAGGTAAGTCTAATTTATTATTCTCTTATATACCGCGCTATTCTGCATCAGTGCGGTTTACATTGAACAAACTGAAATTACATTGAACAGGGCATTATAACTTGGAGATAACTATTTTACAGGGAACATGGGCTATGGAGGGTTAAGTGGCTTGCCCAAGACCACAAGGAGCACCTGTGGGGACAAGAAACCCCAGTCCTTCCGGCCCAAGGTTGCTGTCCTCTAGTGGGATTTGAACCCCTGACCTTCTGGCTTGAAGTACCTTGCCCCAACCACTAGGCCACTCCTCCACTCCAGCATCCATTTCACATCCACTCCACTCCATTTCAGCGTCTCCCCTTCCCTATCCTCCACCAGATGTTCGAACACCCTCTCTAGATGTGTAGCACCTCCCTGTACCTATCCCCCAGGTGTGAAGTGTCTCCCCCTTCTCCATGTGTCTTGCATGTTCTTATTTCTCCCCCTCCCCTTTACATAGTCCAACATCTCCTATCTCCCTCCCTTCATCCACATGGTCCAACATCTCTTTTTCCCCCCAGTATCTCCCCCTCTCTATCCCTTGTTCCCTCCACCAACAATCAGTGAAGGTACCACATTCTCAACTGTACTATAAAGTGTTTGGGGAGTCCAGCGGGGAACTTACTCAAATTGCAGGCTTCCAACTTCAGGTGATGATCTGACCATCCGCTTTTGTCCTTGCTTACAAGTTGCGTTTTGCTTATTTCTTTAGTCACCCATTGTTGGATGTGATATTTCAATAAAAATAAAATTAAAAAACCCACAATTCTACACACGGTATTTAAAAATTCTGAAAAATTCTGCATGCTGTACTTGTCAAAATAATACGATATAACCACAGTTTCTGAGTAGTAATTTAAACTTCTAAACAGAAAAGGTCTTACTCAAAGATAAAAATGTTTAAGGGTTTTGGTGCCAGTTTTTCCCAGGAGTACATTAATAAGGCACCATACCCAAATGGACCCCTCCCCCTCTTCTTTGCCTATAAAAGCAGTCTCTGGTGGCCCAAGTGGCTCTCAGACCCTTTCTCCCTGATATTCCCCCATGCACCTCCAAAAGATGGGGGGCAGGAATGATGCCACTTCCTCCTGCTTCTGGTGCTGCCATCTTTCCAAATGATGGTGCTTGACCCCCTAGTAGTGCATCAGGAAAGCATTTCCTTCTTTGGTAGACTGACCCCTAGCAGTACATCTTGTCACACTGCTAGGGGTCAAGCAGCGCCATTTGGCAAAATGGCGGCACTGGAGGCGGGAGCAAGCGGCCATCACTTTAGCCTTCGAGTCTTGAAGGCGCTTGAGGAGAGGTCAGGGGCTCTGGACCACACTTCTGGCTTACTGGTCAAGGACCTCTGTGACCAGAGTGCTTGAGTCATAGGTGTCCAGGACCAAGTTGCAGGCTAAGAGTGCCCTCGTCTAGATAGCCCTGGGGGTAGGGGGGGAGGTTGGGTGGGGAGAATCTTGGAATTATGGGTGATCAGAAATATAGGGCTGATCAGGAGGTCCAGAACTCACTGACCACTTGAAGTACTAATCATGGGAGGAGTCCTGGAGGTAAAGCCTGTTTTTGTTTTTTATATATCCCTTCCTGTGAGTCTATGATCCAGTCCCTCGCTCATGTACTGACAAAAAGGGAGACACTGGCTTTCGATGCATCAAATGGTTACATATTACCACAACAATGTTTGCTGTTTTTTTTTGACCGCACACTTTTTAATGCAGCAGTAATTTGCATGCCATTAGTTTACTACATTGGGAGTTAAAACATTTTTTAGTGCATACGTTAGAATGCTGTATGCTGAAGCTTAGCTCGGGGCCCAATTCTGTAATGCAGGGCCCAATTCTGTAATACAAATAGCGGGGCTGTAGGTCCTGGTGGGACGTGCAGCCCCGCTATCCGCTGGCATTGTATTCTGCCTCATGTCCTCCCTGCACACACAGAGCGGCTGTGCATGCTGTGTTGCATAGAAGCAGAGAGTGGGCGGAATGGGGGCGAAACAGGCACCTGGACGTCCAGGCCGATTCAGGTCACAGCCCTCTATGTCCGGCAGTCACCAGGAGGACACCCAGCTTATTCCACCTCAGAGGTGGGCGCCATGCAAGCAGCCCCGGCAGCCACCCGACGAACATGGAGCCATGCGAAGTGAGGCCCCGATGCCCGATCCTGACCCTGGCAGACCCCGCCGAGGGTTGAGCAGTGGGGAAATGAGGTCTGGGTGCAGGTAGGGCCTTCTGCTGGGCATCCTGGTGCCATGGCAACGGGACACCACAGCACCAGCACACCAGCAGGAGCATTGGGCGGTCTGGCTATTCTGCAGGGTGGACATCTGCACGGATACAGGAGCATGCTGGGCTGTCGCAGTGCCCGATCCTGTAATCGCAGGAACTTCTAGGTCCCACAGTGCAGAATCAGATATGATCTGGGCCTTCCTGTTCTCGGAAGTCCGGTCGGCCTGGACGTGCCCCTTACTGAATTGGGCTCTCAGTGTTCTAACACAGTTCTTACTGCATGAAGACCGTAGATTGTAAGCCCTCCTGGGACAGAAAAATTCCTGAATGCTTATTACCTTGAGCTACTGCTTGAAAAGGCATGAGGTAAATCCAAATCCAAAAATGTATATTTTCCATTTTTGTGCACAAACATTCTCCTTTTTCCCCTCTCAAGGCGACACAAAAATCCAAATCGGGGCAATCTGATCCCCTTCCACCTATTCCACCTCTTCCTTTTCCCAGTCCTTCCCCTTCCCCTAACCCGGGCCTCCTAGTGCATTCCACACAAAGTCCCATTGTCAGGGCAAAATACCATAGTGTTTCAATGTAAGCCTCCCACACCATCAGAAATTCTCTTTTTGTATTGTTCTCCAATCCAGTCCAGACGCGTGGGTTATCTCCCCCAACCAGCAGCTACAGACTTAGTATGTCAGGTTTTGCTGATGTCAAGGGCTCTGTGCACAGCCTGCAAGACCAGTATTCTGAGTCTCCAGCAGCTGGTGAGGAGCTTTTGTGCAGTCTGGACTCCACTGAAAGGACAAACATAACCCCCTCCCCCCTTAAACCAGCTAGCTTCTTTTGGCTTACAGCAGCTTTAAAACGAGCTATTGGCATTGTAGAGAACACTCCAAATACTAAGTCAATTTACAGAGGGTTAATCTATGTACCATAAAGAGTATTCCTCCCTCCAGTTATTTCTAGGCTATGATTCTTTTTCTGTTGTACCTCATAATATTTAAAAATCATCAAACAAGATATATCTATTCATAGACATGAAAAGAACATTGAGGTCTCAGACTCCTGGTGGCACGATTCTCCAATGTCCTGATATTGTGCCAATTTCGCATCAACGACCTCTGTTCATTCAAAGTCTTCTTTTTCCATAATTAATATTAACCAAACTATTTTACATCACTTCAAAATGGTTGTGCTTATCTTAGTTGTTCCCCTACATCACTTCAAAATAGTTGTGCTTATCTTAGTTGTTCCCCTTTTTTTTTTTTAAAAGAACATTGAGGTCTCAGACTCCTAGTGGCACTATCATTGTGCCAATTAAGCATAAACGACCTCTGTTCATTCAAAGTCTTCTTTTTCCATGATTAATATTAACCAAACTATTTTACATCACTTCAAAATGGTTGTGCTTATCTTAGTTGTTCCCTGACACCACCATCCGGCTCCGTGTCGCGTTTGACATATAAACGGGTTTCTTCAGGGGGTTAAGAATAAAGCACCTTATCGTTTGCCGCACCAATGTTATCCTGTGCTGCTGTGCATATGTTTTTCCAATAGTAAAGCACTGCCAAAAAGAATGGTTACAATAAACCGAATTCTCATGCCTTGCCCTATGACATTTCATTTAAAGGATATCAACATTCGCTGTTAATGCAAAACGAACTTCACATACCGTTATATTAAATCGTGCTGGTATAATTCTCCGCTGCTTGGCGTAGTGCTTAGAGCCTACCGGCTTCAAAAAAACGCCGTGCATGCGGGTTGATACAACTGTCGGCTTTTAACTGTTTCACCACTCTTCACCTCCGTATCATCACGTGATACTTAATTCATTATCCTTGTCCTTGCTTGTTATATGCTCACTTTATCCGTCCTGATTTCTTTTCCAAAACGGTTTAAGTTTAACATTACTTGACAAATGACACTACCTCTTTTCCTTAGTGTTGAATATTGAGGTATACATACATTCCCCCATCAGACTATAATCTAATTCATGTATCGGATTTAAATACACGCTGCCCAGTCAATGGTGTTATTCAAGCCTTGCGGTCTAACAGATTGTAATTTATAAATCCATCACTTTTCACAAATTAACAGTGTTTGTTCTTGCGATTTATCCTCCCGACCTGAATTTACCATGTCGATGCAAAAACACCGTAGTTCTTCAAATTTATGATTTTTCAGTAAACAGTGTGCCACTATGGGAGCTTCTGTGACTTTACATTTAAGTCTACTGCGATGTTCATTTATCCTAATCTTAAAGGATCTTATAGTTTTCCCGATATATATTAGACCACAAGGACACCTAATGCAATACACCACATACCGAGAGTTGCAGGAAGTCACGTGTTTCAATTTGTATGTTACTCCACAATGTTGGAATTCCACAATATCCTCAGATACTGTGCATATGTTACATTCACCACATTTTCTGTGTCCCTTCAACTCAGCCTTTAATGGATCAGGTGTTGATCGTAATACCGCTGGGCTAAGTCTTTCTTTTAGATTTTTATGCCGTGTCCAGAGACATCTGATGTTCTGAGTTAAGCCCGGAAGAGTACTTAAGACATTCATATGCCTCTTTATATTGCGTTTGATTTGCCCGCTATATGGAGAAAATTTTGTAACCAAATTTATAGTATTGTCATCTATTGCTTTATCTCCATGGGTCCATAGGAGTAACCCTCGATTATTATATAACGCCCTTTTATAAGCCATTTTTATAATGTGCTCTGGATATCCCCTCCGTCTGAAATCCTTCATCAAGCCTTTAGATTGTGTCTTAAAATCTTTTTGATCCGAACAATTCCTACGGTATCTTATAAGTTGTGATAAGGGTAAACTGTCTCTCAACTGTTTCGGATGACCACTAGTGTAATGGAGGAGTGTATTCCTATCTGTTTGTTTTTTAAAAATTGATGTAACCCACCCTTTAGTGCTCTAACTATAACATCTAGAAAAACAATGCTCTCCTTATGATAAGTATGAGTAAACTGTAAATTTGGATCTAAAGTGTTCAACCATCCGAAAACTTTTTCCAATACATTGATAGGACCCTTCCATAGCATAAATATGTCGTCTATGTATCTTCGCCATAGAATTACATATTTAATGTAGGGAGATGTTTCTAGCCATTTACTTTCATATGTTTTCATAAATAAATTTGCCACGGAAGGGGCACAGGTTGCCCCCATGGCAACCCCCGAAATTTGCTGAAAGATTTTATGTTCAAACTCGAAATAGTTTTGAAAAATAGTTATTTTAGCCAACTGTGCTATGAACGCTATATGTGCTGTTGTCAAATCTCCCCTACAATGCAAAGATGTCAAAATTATGTCATAAGCTGCTGTTTGTGGGATACTTGTGTATAGTGCTGAAACATCCAATGTGGCTAAAATTTCCGCATTGGATGCCCACTCTGAATGTTCCATTAATATTTGCAAAAAATGTGATGTGTCCCTAATATCTTGTTTGATGAATTTTAAATATTGTAGAGAACAGGCAGCTGGGATTTCTCTGTCTGGACTGGGGTCATTGAGTCAGCCAGATTCCTGGTAAGGGGTGCAGTACTTGGTGGTCCAGATCCCTCCTCCCCCCCTCGGCGGAGCAACAGACTTAGCAAGGTACTTGAATTTGCTCAGAGCCACATTTAAGGTGTCTTGGGGGCAGGAGCGGCTGTGTCTTTAAAAGAAAAAAAAAAAGAGAATGGGATTTCCCAAGCAGTTACTTCAGGCGCAAAAGGTCCCTGCTGCCTGCGATTTCAACAGGTTGGCTTTGTTCGGCCAGCTGCAGTGAGTCACTTTTGTTTTTGTTACTATTTTCATTTTTCTTCAGTACCATCGGAGATGTTTTCTTTCACCCGCGTGTTTTTGTTACGCTGGCTGAGAAGTCTTGCTGTGCCATGTGTGGGAGCTGCCAAGGGTCCATGTCTGCAGCTGGTTTTTGCCGCACGTGTGAAAAAGAGGGTCGGGCAGCAGAGGCAGTTATTCCAGGGGCCTTATCAGCAACAGGGGAGATGCCCTGGAACACAGCTGCCATTGGAACAGACTTATTCTCAGCAATAGGTTCCTGTGGTTTTGGTGCGAATCACAGCCATTTTGGCTCCATTCACCATTTTACAGTCGGATGGAGGGAAAGCAGGTTTTGGTTTCTGCACCCCCCCAGCACCCCAACTGTTCCAGATTTTACCCCTTCAAGTTCCCCATTGATTCCCTTTATGGCAGATTTTGTCCTCTTGCTCCACCAGGCTTACTGTCTGAAGCAGTGCCTAGGGACAGTTCTAGCCAGAAAGGAGGTACAAGAAGGACAGGGGATGCTTTATCTGGTTCTTAGCAAGGTAGTAGACTAGAGCTGGGGGAACCTACGCCTAAACAACAAAGGCTAAAGGTAGGGTCCTGGGACAAGCAAGTGTCCATGCAGTCAGGGATTTCCAAAGACCCACTGGAGGGCCCCTCCCACACCATCAGAAATTCTCTTTTTTTTTTCTTTCCCAAGGGATGAATGCCATGACTAGCTTAAACTACAAAGTATATTTCTCTTTTTCCAATATAATGGGATGTTCAAACTCTTCCATTCCATAAGAATCCCTTTTCTCCACTGGAGACACCTTCCCAACAAATAATCTCTCCACTTATCCTCTCACCAGCAAAGAAGTGGACATATCAAATGAAACAAGCTCCACCATACTTTTAATGGTGTATCCCTACACATACCCTACAGACTGTCCAATTTTATGCATGCAAATTTTAAAAAGTTACTTGTATAAAATAGCATATGTAAATGTGGGTAATTTTACTCTGGTAGTTTTCAAAATGAACTTGTGTGCAAGCTTGTTTTGAAAATTGGTATAATTTAGTGCATAACAGCCTGAAAATTTAACATGAACTGTTATAAAATTATCCCCTTAATACGAGGTGTGATCAAAAAGTATCGAGACTTGTACAATAACACAAGAAGCATAACACTTACAGTCTCCTTCAAAGTAGTCCCGATAAAACACATTTCCTCCAGCGTTCCTGCCACTGCTGGAAGGAATTTTGAAATGCCTCTTTCATTATGCTGTGAAGCTGCTGTGTTGAATTTTACTTAACCCATTGATGCATGAATTCTACATTTTTTCCTAATAAAATATTGTGTGATTGAATTGTTTTATGCGTGGTTTCATATGACCTGAGGCATAAAATTTGAGCGTCCCCCTTTTGGGGACACTATGCATAAACGGTCTCTAAGTGATCAAATCTCCTTCCTTTCAGTGGTAATTTCAGTTTTGGAAACAAGAAAAAGTCACTGAGTGCGAGGTCAGGTGATTACAGAGGCTGATAGACTTGCTCGATTTGGTGTTTGGCCAAGAACTGCTGGACAAGATGTGATGCATGAGCTGGGGCGTTATCGTGATGAAGCAAACATTCACCATTCCTATGCAACTCTGGCCTCTTACAACGAACTGCATCTCTCAAACATGTCAGAACTTGGACCATATTTTGGTAATCAAAGAAAACTATGAGCATAACCTTGACATTGCTCCTCTCCTGACAGGCTTTCTTGGGTCTGGGAGAGTCTGCAGTCTTCCAGTGTGAGGATTGAGCCTTAGTTTCCAGGTCATAATCATAAACCCATGATTCATCATTAGTAATAATATTTTTGATGAAAATTTGAATCATTCTGAACGCATTCCAACAACTCCTTGGCTGCAGACAGTCTATCTCCTTTTTGGTCAGGAGACAGGAGTTTTGGCACAAAGTTTGCAGACACACGTCTCATCCACAAATCGACAGTAAGAATGGACTGTACTGACCCAAAACTGATGTCCAAGTCCTCAGCAAGCTCCCTGATAGTCAATCGATGATTTGAACGTATTGTGGCACTCACTGCTTCAACTTTATCTTCATTCCTGCTCGTGGATGACATTCCAAAATGTTCATCACTGTCCACACTTTGGTGTCACTCTTGGAAACGTTTGTACCAGTCATAAACTCGAGCACGACTCATGCATTCATCGCCATACACTTGCTGTAACTTGTCATAAGTCTCTTTGCACAAATCTCCAACATTTTGGCAGAATTTAATGCAAATTCGTTGTTCAATTTATTTATTTATTTTATTTATTTCTTTAGAAACTTTTATATACCGCCCCTTGCAAAGATCAGGGGCGGTTTACATAAAACAAAGGAACCATACATTGAACATTTTTGATACATAACTACAGTACGTACAATAAAACGGTTGAACAAAGTAACTATTTACAACTCGAATCATAGCCTTATGGCTCAAGGATGTACAGAGATACAGTCAAACCTCGGTTTTCATGATTAATCCGTTCCAAAAAGTCTGACTAAAACCGAAACGGACTAAAACCGAAGCAAGATTTCCCATAGGAAATAATGTAAATTCAATTAATCCGTTCCAGACACCCAAAAATATTGACAAAAAGTACATTTTATAGAGAATAACTATATTTTTACATACAGAAAACAATGAGAAATACATATAAATGACTAATGAAATGGATAAATGAACATTTAACATCACATTTAACTTTATTGAAGACTCTTGTTGAGGGGAGAGGGAGGAGGAGAGGTTATTGTTTGGAAGGGGAGCCATGTGGCAATTGCTGCAGCAGCACGAGCTCCCGAAGTCTCAGCCAGCACTTCTCTCAGCTGCCCGATCGTCCACAGCACAGCAAACACAACGAGACTTTAGGACACCAATCTGATCGCTGACTCCGTCTCAACCCCGCAAGAGAAAGAACTGCCTGCCACATTCATTCAACATCTCCTGCTTACCCTGCTACCTCCGAGCCTGAGGGGGCGCTCCAGAGAACAGGCAGGCGGTGGAGAGATCGGGGCCTTCCTCTCTGCAATCCTTGCATGTCTGGCTCGAGGATGTTGCTCACCTGCCTTTCAGATCTCAACACGCGATCGGTGAGTCCGGGGGGGGGGGGGTAGTGCTGCCGGGACTGGGCAGGCAGTGTAGTGTATGCAGACCAGCGCGAAGGTGACAGTATTGCAGGCACACGCGATCGGTGAGTCCGGGGGGGGGGGGGTGCTGCCGGGACTGGGCAGGCAGTGTACTGTCTGCAGACCAGGGTGTACGAAAACCGAGGCATCGACGAAAACCGAGACAAGATCTCAGTCGGGAAAAGACGTCGAAAACCGAAACCGACGAAAACCGGGGCAACCGAAAACCGAGGTTTGACTGTATAAACATTTGTATAAGGTGAAAATCATAATTGTCTGCGATTAAGGGGGTTAAGACTGGGATTCTGTAAGCAGAATATTAGGTAGCATGGTCAGTTTGTGCTCGAGTGGCTTGATCAGAGGAATAGTCTAAGTTATAATAATGCTGAGTGAATAAGTACGTTTTAGTTCCTTTCGGAATGTCTGAAGGTCTTTAATTTCCCTTAACTGAACTGGAAGATTATTCCATTGAACAGGTGCAACATAGCAAAAGGCACTGTTGCTTGTTATCTGCTTTGTTTTTCTTATTGAGTCCGGTACCAAAATGGAATTGAGGTTCCTCCTTCTCATTCTGTTTCGTTGTGGGGGGGGGGCTTTGAATCAATGTAGAGACATGAGATGGTGCAATATTGTTAATTAACTTGAAGGTAGTCACTATGGATTTATATTGGATTCCACTAACAACAGGGAACCAATGGAGGGTGTATAGAATGGGAGAAATGTGGTCAGAATAGCCTGGCTTTAGAAATTATTCGGGCAGTAACATTCTGAGCCATTTGGAGTATGTTTACGTTTTTCTTGGTTATGCCTTGGAGTATCCCGTTGCAATAGTCTAGGTGAGGTGTTATAAGAGCTTTGGCAATGGTTCTGAAGTCGTCCCTGTCTATAAGTGGTCTTAGCTGTTGAATGGTCCTAAGTTTGAAGAAGATTGTTCTGGCTGTTTGCTTTATGTGGGAAGTTAAGCTAAGAGTCCTGTCAAGGGTGACTCCTAAGTATTTTATCTCCTGCTTCACTGGGAGGGTGAAGTTCTGAAGCTTGATAATTGATGGGGGGGGGGGGGTGAATTTAGGGTTTCTTGTAGTGAATAGTACTTCAGACCTTTTGAAGTTGATGTACATATTTTTTGAGCGAAGCCATAGTTACGCTTCAGAGAGGCAGTCTGCTAGGTTGTCATAATTGGGGTCATATATAATAAATGGAGAGAACAACATGATGTCCGCATAAATGTGGTAGTTTATATTGTGTCTTTTGAATATGGAGCATATCGGTTGGAGGTATAGGTTAAAAAGGAGAGCAGAAAGTGCGGAGCCTTGCGGGATTCCCTGTTCCTGTGGGAAAGGTGATGAAGCAATTTGATTGATTTGTACAAACTGGGCGCGGTCAGATATATATGATTTAAACCAATCAAATGCTACTTCCTTAATACCTATTTAACTGAGTCTAGAAATGCGAATACTATGATTTACACTGTCAAAAGCAGAGGAGATGTCAAGAAATACCAAAATAAAGGCTTGCTTGATGTTGTCCATGCCCCTAATGAGGGAGTCGAAAAGAGCAAGGAGGAGAGTTTCAACACCATGGAAAGATGCTCATCAAGGGGAGCAGTTGTGTCTATAAAGTCCTGAAGCTGGAGTTGGACAACCTTTTCAATGATTTTAGCCAGGAAGGGAATGCTGGCGATAGGTCGATAAGAAGATGGGTCATTGTTGTTTAGTGATTTGTTTTTAAGCAACCGGCGAATTGCTGAGAGTTTGAGTTCATTTGGTAAGAAGCCTTGGTGTAGGGATTGGTTCACTATGTTCAAGATGTAAGGGGTGAGTTGTAATTTTGTTGTCTTGATCCAGGCTACCAGGCACGGATCCAAGCAAGATGTGGTTGTATTAAGCTTTGTAATTATCTCGAGCAGCTGTTTTCTGTTGATGAGATGAAAAGATTTCCATTCATTGGGGTTATTCATTATTGGGGATAGAGGGTCAAGTGCAGAAGGGATGCTTTGTTTTAGCTTGCCAGCAAAATGGTTAGCTAGGGTTTGGGAATTAATAGGAGTCTTGTAGATGTTCGCAGTGGGAGCTTTAGATAAGGATTTAACAATCTTGAATAGCTCCCTTGGATGGTTGATGGCTTTAGATAGGATTCTTGTATGGTGTTGTTTCTTAGGATTATTTATAGCTTCCTTGTAGGAGTTAAGAGTTGCAAAGTATAGGTCTCTAAATTCGGGGTTTTCTTTTGTTCTCCATCTGTATTCTAACTTTCTGAGTTCCTTTTTTAAGGTAGTTAGTTCAGCAGTATACCATTTTTCAGATATTTCTTTTTGATGGGGTCTGTTAGTTTTAGGAGTTGGTTTGGAGGCTATCTTTATAGCAGTGTTCCAATTTGATTCGGCTTTGTCAAGGTTGCTTGGGTCTTCATCTAGCTGTGGTAAGATTGTTTCAAGGAACTTTTCCATAGCAAAGGGTCGGAATCTCGGTCCTTGGTGTGTGGTAGTGTGTTGCAGGGTGGAGGTGTGAGGGATGTGAAGAGAGAAGTGTATCATAAAATGGTCTGACCAGGGGACCTGGGTTATGGTAGGAGGAGTGTATTGGGGTAGTTCCTTATCATCACTCCAGTCCAGTCCCGGAATCTTTGGGGCAATATACGCCCTCCAGCAGCTTGGAGACTGAACAATGACACTCTTCTGATGTCACTGTATAAGTACCTGAGGGACCGCCTCCTTACTCCAGTTAATTCATTCTCCAAGCAGCTGGAGGTTGTGTGAGCCCAAAGGTTCTGGGCTCACTAGAGGAACAATTAAGCAGTTAGAATTATTTTGAAATTAATTAACTTAAGTTTTTAGTCTAAAAGGGTTAAATTTAATCTATTTATTCTATTAATTGTTTTGGCTTTTAGGTCCTATGGTGTGCCCCCCCTCTTTTATTTACCTTTGACGTTTCTTTTATTCTTTATAGTAGAGACGCTTCTTGTTGGATGTGCTCTCGCTGGGCTCCCGCTCCCGATCTCACTAAATTTGGGTGAGGAGCCGGGCTTTAAAGCAATTGAGGTTGCTGACATGGTGGAGAAGTGCTCTGCTCCCGTTCCCGCTCCCGATCCCGATCCCACTATTTTTGGGTGAGGAGCCGGGTTTTAAAGCAGTTGCAGGTGCTGACACGGCTGAGATGTGCACTGCTGTCTGAGGGGTCGGGTCGCTGAATCGCTGAAGCCGCGTTCATGGCTGTGCATAGGAAGAGAACGGCAGACTGATGTAAAATTTATTTTCGGCGGTAAAGCATCCGAATGGGTTAAGAGAAATTTATCGTTGACAGGAATTGTTGGCAGTTTATTTTGCGGCCTAGTTTTTAAATGGCGGTTTGGCGGTGAGCCGCGCTGCGTTGGGCACGCGCGTGGGAGAGCTTCAATTGAATCGTTCCTTCCATGTGTATCAGTTTTTAAAAGGGGGAGAAACTCGTTTTGGTACTTTTTTCAATTTTGGTGTTGTTTGAGGGAAAAGGAGCTTCAATTTTTGTTTAAAAAAAAAAAGGCATGCCTTTCAGTTTCAGTGGATAGATAGGTGGTTGTAGTAGTGCATCTTTTCTGTCTAAGCTTTTAAAGAATCTCTTCATTTTTAAATAATTTTAAATAATTTTTTTAGTGAAGTAATGCCTTCTAGGCCACATTGCTTAGTTTGTGGTACTAAAAGAGGTGTTGTATCAGACACGGGAGTCAGTAGAGGTTGTGTCCGGGAGGCAGCAGCCATGGAACAGACTTTGGATATCAATGTTGATGGGGTTAAAGGATCAGGTTTGTCTTTACCAGAAACTGAGTTACCTCTGGTTTCTCCAGAACCTTTGCAAGATCCGATAGCGGGTCCTTCCACCACTCCGGATTTGTCTCAGTCAACATCTGCTTTGCCTGGTGGTTTGGCTGCATTATTTTCAACAGTGTTCGTTGCATTTCTTCAGCAGACCTTTGCTAATTCTCAAAAAGGTCTTCAGTCCTCTTATGTTGGTGGGGAACTCGGAGGTAAGCGTCTGGGTATTCCCCTGGAGGCTACTGAGGGCTCTGTTCCCTCAAAAAGGTCGAAGGCTGGGAGAGACCGTCAGGAGTATTCGTTATCCTTGGAGGAGGTCAATTTGGAAGATTTAGACCCAGAATTGGAGAGTGAACTGGAAGAAGGAGAACTCACTGAACAAGAGGACCAGGTTTTCCGTAGAGATGAGTTACCTGCGCTCATTGTGGAAACACTGAAAGCTCTTAATATGCCTACCTCAGGACCTGCAGAGGATGTTACTTTAGAAGATCCTTTGTTGCAGGCATTTCAGAACACTCAAAGGGCTTTTCCGGTGCACAGAGTAATGCGTGACATGATTCAACAAGAATGGGACATGCCTGAGGCAGGTCTTAAGGGATCCAGGGTTATGGCTCGCCTTTATCCTCTGGTGGACCAAGATCGGGACTTATTTAAGTCTCCCAAAGTGGATGCTGCGATTTCAGCAGTCACCAAAAAGACGACTATTCTAGTGGAAGGTAGTTCTGCTCTTAAAGATGTTCAAGATAGAAAACTAGATACTTTGTTGAAGCAGGTATTTGATATTAATGTGTTATCTATTCAAGCTTCGATTTGTGGTGCTTGGGTAGCCAGAGCCTGTCTTCGTTGGTCGCAGCGAATTCAGGGAGAGCACATGGGTGATTCTGCAGCGGAGGCTTCTCGGCTAGAGACCGGAGCGGCTTATTTAGTGGATGTTCATTATGACCTTATCAGAGCGCTGTCTACGAGTATGGCTTCTGTTATTGCTGCTAGAAGATATCTTTGGCTACACAATTGGGCTGCCGATGGGTCTTCTAAAGCAAGACTCAGTAAGCTTCCTTTTAGAGGTAAGCTTCTGTTTGGTGAGGATTTGGACAAGCTGGTAAAGGATTTAGGTGATTCTAAAGGTGGTAGGTTGCCAGAAGACAGGCAGAAGCTTGGTCGTTCAGTTTCAGTGACCAGGGGCCAACAATTTTCGTCATTTTCGTTCCCCTCGGTTCGGACAATTTCAAAGAGGTCGTCCCTTTTACAGGAGTTAGATTTTTCGAGGATTTAGGGGAGCAAGCAGGGGTTTTGCATCCTCCTCTTCCTCGAATCTTAGAAAGTCACAATGAAGCCATGGGGACCCAGGCAGGTTTAGTGCCGGTAGGAGGTCGCTTACGGGATTTTTATCCGGCCTGGGTCCAAATTACATCAGATCGCTGGGTGTTGGAGATCATTCGAGAGGGTTATGCTTTGGAGTTTCAGCGTCCAGTAGTAGATTCTTTCATTCAATCTCCTTGCAAGGGACGCCTCAAATACAAGGCTGTGCAAGAGACCTTGCAAAGACTTCTGGACTTGAGAGCGGTTGTTCCGGTTCCTCCGGACCAGTGCGGATACGGTCGATACTCCATCTATTTTGTGATTCCAAAAAAGGAAGGAACTTTTCGACCAATTTTGGATCTACAAAAGGTAAATCGTTGTCTTCGAGTGACTCATTTTCGTATGGAGACGCTGAAGTCAGTCATAATGGCAGTACGAAAGGGAGAGTTTCTTACTTCCCTGGATTTATCGGAGGCGTATCTTCATATTCCGATTCGTTTGGAGCATCAGAAGTTTCTAAGGTTTGCAATGCCCATGGGGCATTTCCAGTTTCGGGCCTTGCCATTCGGTTTAGCGACAGCTCCACGAACATTCACCAAAGTTATGGTGGTGGTTGCAGCGCTATTGCGAAAGCAGGGAGTGTTAGTTCACCCATACCTGGACGATTGGTTAATTCGAGCAAAGTCCAAAACAGAAAGCGAGTTGGCAACTTCCAGAGTGGTACATTTGTTACAACATCTAGGTTGGGTAGTCAATGTGAAGAAAAGCAAATTGACACCATCGCAAACTTTAGAACACCTAGGAGCTCTTTTTGATACAAAGAGAGGAAGGGTGTTTCTTACTGTGATGAGGTAACTAGTACAGAGCCTAGGTTATATGATGAAATGACTAGCGCAGAGCCTATGTTAATAGGAAAAGAGGAAGAGCTTACCTCACAAACACATAAGCAGCAAACATATCCAGCTTACAAAGAGCCCAAGTATAGTAGAGAAAACTTTCCATTCACCAAGAGTGACGCAGCAGAAAGCCAGAAGGCTAATCAACCTCACCTGAGCAGAAGGGCACGTATTACGTGCAGAAAACAGGAGTATAAAAACTACAGGGAAAGCTCAGTAGGGGGAAGTCTTGGAAGGGAGGAGAAGCCAAAGGGTGGAGCAGGCTGTAGCTGCGAGGGAGTCTCCCAAGCCAGAGGGGGCCTCGGTCGCTGGAGAGTGAGTAACCGAGAGGAAGGAAGTCCTCTCAACCAGCAGACCTTGCTAGAACCAGGAAGTGAAGGACGTGTCCCGGTAGCAAGAGGCAGCAGACACAGAGTTTCCTCAGAAAGTGATTACAGCTTAGACCAGACTACAGAAACCTGGAAGTCTTGGAAAGGAGCCTGTCACAGCCCGGAGCGAGAAGCTTATCATCCAGGGACTAAAGCTAAGTACCCTGTTGTATCCAGAGGGAAAGAGCCAGGCATTGCCAGCAGAGTAAAACCCAATAGTTGGGAGGAGAATCCCTATTGGAGAAGGAACCCGAGAGATACAGTTCCTAGCACAGGTCTCTTGAACCCTGTTGATATAGAGCACTTACCACATAGAATAACCAGTGCCACTCAAGGGAAGAGCCGTGAGGATTTCAATTGTAAAGTTTGTTATGTGCCTACGAATACAGACTGTGAGCAGATGCAATGGGAAAACCAGGAGTGTGATGTAGAACCAGATTTCATGTATTGCACGCTTTGTCTGTCAGATGAAATTATATCCCTATGTTAGCCAAGCAAGCAAAAGCATTGTGCTGGTGAAGAGTTTTATTTTCTTTACTGTGAAGAAACAGTTTTTCTTTTGTGTTCCATTTTGTGCTGTATATAAAGAATCCTATGAGGGACGGGGAATAAAACCCAAACTGTTATTTTTGCCTTAATTACATGGCTACTGACTATTTCTTTGATAAGGCAACACACACCTCGCGGCCCAAGGCGAGCGCCTAATAGGGCCAGAAAAGGGGTGCTGGTGACATTACTCAATGGCGGACTCTGGAATTGAGAAGATTGGTTCTCAGTTTTCTAGAGAGAAGGTATCCCACAGCTTGGCATTATCTCCAGTTGTTAGGTACCATGGCGGCAACACTGGAGCTAGTTCCTTGGGCAAGAGCCCATATGCGTCCTTTACAAAGGACACTGCTGAGGAGATGGTCTCACCAAAAGGATCCTCTCTCCCAGAAATTACCCTGCCCGCAAAAGACGCGTCAGGCTCTTCAGTGGTGGTTACAACCAGGAGTTTTGGAAAGGGGAATGCAATTAGAAACTCCAGCCTGGATTCCTCTTACGACAGATGCCAGTCTCATGGGTTGGGGAGCTCACTTCGAAGGACAGTTTGTGCAAGGTCAATGGACCGAACAGGAGAGGGTTTGGTCAATCAACAGATTGGAATTGAGAGCAGTAACTTTAGTGCTCAAAATGTTTCAGCCTTACCTTCAGGGAAAAGCCATTCGGGTACTTCCTGACAATGCAACTGCAGTAGCTTATATCAATCGCCAAGGGGGTACAAGCAGTGTTTCTCTGGAGGCCGAAGCTGAACAGCTGTTCATTTGGGCCGAAATAAATTTACATGCACTGTCGGCATCCCATGTAGCAGGGGTGGACAATGTAGAGGCTGATTTTCTGAGCCTGGTAAAGGTGGATCCCGGGGAGTGGGTTTTACATCCACAGATATTCAACATGATAGTGCTTCGTTGGGGAATGCCAATAATGGATCTTATGGTGACTTTCAGATCGGCAAAGGTCAACTGATTTTTCAGTCGTCGGAAAGAAAGGATGTCGGAAGGCCTAGACGCTCTCACGCAAAGTTGGCCAGAGGATCAACTTCTGTACGTCTTTCCCCCTTGGGTATTGATTTCTCGTGTTCTGCAAAGAGTAGAACTACACAAGAGGTATGTGATTATGATAGCTCCGAATTGGCCAAGGCGACCGTGGTATGCAGATCTAATAAGGTTACTAGTAGACTGACCGTGGCTGCTACCAATTCAAGAGAACCTGTTACTACAGGGTCCGTTGCACATGCCACAGGTGGATCGATTCTCTCTTGAAAGGGTGAGGCTGACAGCCAGGGGTTATTCCTCTGTGGTAATTTCCACATTGTTGAAGGCAAGAAGGAAATCTACCACTTTATCATATATTAGAATTTGGAGAGTTTTTGAAGCATGGTGTGACGAGAAATGTCTTAATCCATTAAAGACCTCTATTTCTCAAATTTTGTCATTTTTACAAGTTGGCTTTGAAAAAGGATTAGCCGCATCGTCTTTGAGAGTTCAGTTGGCTGGACTCTCTTGTTATAGGGGCAAAGTAAATGGAAATGTGCTAGGGGCGCATCCCAATATTAAACGTTTTTTGAGAGCAGTGTCACTGTTGAGGCCACCAAGTAGACCGGCAGTGCCAGCTTGGGATCTGCATTTGGTTTTACAGGCGTTGGTACGGGAGCCCTTCGAACCTTTGTCATGAGCATCTTTAAAAGATCTTACTCTTAAAGTGGTTTTTCTGGTGGACATTTCGTCGGCACGCAGAATTTCGGAGTTACAGGCCTTATCTTGTAAGGAACCATTTCTTTCCTTTTAAGGAAGCTCTCTTTGTTCCGGACCCCTGCACAATCATCGGGACTCCCGCGGCAGATCAGCATCTCTCCGACTGCCCTACGTGCAGCCAATCGGGACCCAGCTCCCCGACTTTAAAAAGAGCACGCTACAGGCGTGACCGCGCCAGGCGGGCCCGCGCCTGAGGGCCTAGCCAGAGGGCCCTTTGGCGTGGCCCTTAGGCGAGGACCGAAAAGAAAAGCATCAAGGCGGACACGGTAAACTTTACAAAAAAGGAAGAACACAGACGTCAATATCATAGTGCTGCTGAGCTCCTCCAGGGTTGAACCCACGTGGAACCACCGCCATCACACACCAACAAGTCACTGCAAGTATACCCAACCAAAATTGCCTCTCTCTCTCTTCAGCGGCACAGCTCTCCCAGGAGGGATTGAGCTGCAGCGGTCTTGTGCTTCACCTCCAGTCACCTCACCAGCCCAATCGGGGCAGACCAGATCGACCTGCTACCGGACCATACACAGCAAGTATACCACGACTCGCGCTTGACCTCTACATTCTGTGGATAAATATTAGTATACTACCAATTATACCTCATGGACTAATACCTACACTTGTATATGCTTTTGCCAGTATACACTGTTACCACCTTTTATATATATTGTTCTTACATTTACTGTCGTCAGTAACCTGTATTATCTCCACTCAACACTCATCTACTATCACTAGTAGCCATATAGTATACTGTTATATAGTAGCCATATAATATACTGTTGCCAGTATCAAGCATCAAGCATTCATACTGTTGACAGTAGATGAATATACTGTTGACAGTAGATGAATATACTGCTGAAAATAACTAACTGTACTGTTGTCAGTAGATGAACATACTATTGAAAGTAACAAAATTCACTGTTGCCAATAGGTAAATATACTGTTGAAAGTGACTAATTTTACTGTTGCCAATAGTACTATAATATTGACAGTAACAAATTATACTGTGGTCAGTACATGAATACACTGTTGATAGTAACTAATTTTACTGCTGCCAAAATTATATATACTGTTGCCTGTAGACACATACACTATCACCAGAGGCCTCTAATCCCTGCAGAACTCCCTCTCACACAACCCCCTACACACAATGTATCCCACTAAATCTACAAACATCCCTCTCACTCTCCTGCTGATAACTCTCCTAACCCAACACATATATACATACAATACCAACCAAAGCCCTTACAAAAACATCCCCATCATCCACAATCACTACCGGAATCCTTACAATAACATCCCAACCACCCATAACCAGTATCAAAACCCAACACACAGCAATACATACTCAAACCCCCACTATCATCATTCGCGCAACGACTCAGACAAACCCCTTCACAGACGCATACAAATAAAACCCCAACCCTATAGTACAATAAACGAACGAGCTAATAACACAAACTCTAACCTACAAATCATCTTAATAAACATCCGTTCTATACGAAATAAAATACCAATAATCAATGACATAATAAAGGACACAACCCCAGATATTATCTGCATCACTGAAACATGGCTCTCACCCACAGACACCATACTACTAAACCAGTTAGCCACACATCAATATGACATATTCAACTGTCATCGGAATATAAAAAGAGGAGGAGGCGCTTTAATACTCACCAAAAAAGACCTAAAATTCACCCTAACAAACTTAGACAATATAGACGGAATAGACATTGTCAATATAGAAAATAGAACCCTTGCCCTCGCCCTCATCTACCGACCCCCATCATCTGATCAAAATAACCTCACCCCTATCCTAGAACTTGCTTGCACAGCATCTCAAAGCAAACCACTCATACTCCTTGGTGACCTGAACCTTCCATCACTGACCAACTCACAATCGAATAACTTCATAGAAGCTATGACACAAATGGGATATACACAGATAATACAAGCCCCCACACACAATAAAGGTAACATACTTGACCTAATCTTCCTTCCCTCTATGCTCTACAGTCACCAGCCACACACCACTCCAACCATAACCGAAGTACCATGGTCCGACCACCACCTTATTACAACTTACCTACCAATACAAGCTCCAAAAAACACCACAAGCACACCTCCACATACATCACGATTCGCACACTTTAACAAGAATACATTCCTCAACGAAGTATTACCCAAACTCAACACAAACTCATCAGACATCAATTCAACCATAACACATTGGAATTCAACCATTCAAAATGCAGCTGTCCCCACACAAGTCTTACATAGACAAACAAAAAAGACCGAAAAGTGGTTCACGAAAGAGCTAGCAAAACTAAAAAAGCAACTAAGGAAACAAGAAAAGAGATGGAGGAAAACAAAATCGGATGAAAACAAATCCCAATACATGTTAATACTTACTGGATACAAAAATGCAATCAACAAATCAAAAAGAGACTACCACTCTAAAGTACTAAACTCAGCCATCAACCGCCCGAGAGAACTATTTGCGATAGTAAAAACACTAACTAAAACTAATAACACCGAGCCTAAACAACCAGCAATAAATGTACAAACATTAGCAACACACTTTGCAGCGAAATTAAAAAACAAAACCACTACTCTGACACCAATATTTACAAGCACTAAACTCATAAACGAATGGACAAACTTCCACATAATAGACCGAAAACAACTCCTTAAAATCGTAACAATGATCAACACAACAACCTCCCCACTAGACCCATGCCCTGTATCATGGATTAAATGTGCAAAGGAGGAACTGGCGGAAAATCTACAACATATAGTGAACCAATCCCTCTCACAAGGCATAATGCCTGATGCCTTAAAACTCACAACACTTAGACCAATAATAAAGAACAACAAGCTTGACCCAAAAGACCCGAACTCATACAGACCCATAGCCAGCATCCCATTTATAGCTAAAATAATAGAAAAAACAATTCAAATACAGTTACAAGAACACATTGATGAACATAAACCACTTGACTCACACCAATTTGGGTTCCGCCCATTCCATGGAGTAGAAACTCTATTAATCACCCTAATGGATTTCCTCATCAGAGGTACAGATGACAACAACCAAGGCTTCCTACTTCTATTCATAGATATTTCTGCCGCCTTTGACAACATTAACCACTCCACACTGATCAACAGACTACAAAGCTTAGGAATAGGCGGGACTGTCCTTGATTGGTTCAAGTCCTACATATCAAACAGACTAATACGCGTACAAATTGACCAAGAAGCATCAGAACCATTCCCCCAAGGCCAAGGAATACCCCAAGGATCAGCCCTCTCCGCCCTCCTATTTAACCTGTATCTACAACCAATAACAAACATATTTAAAAAACACAGGATTAACCACTTTATATACGCCGACGACATCATGCTCGCTATCCCTATAACCGCTAAAAACCCCTCATATGACACACTATCAGAATGTATGACTGAGACCTCCTCCTGGTTAGAATCTAGCTACCTCAGCATCAACCTCAAAAAAACGGAAGCAATGTTCGTAACAAGGTCATCAACCACAGAGAACACCTTCCCAGAAACAATCACAATTAACAGAACATCCATACCTGTTAGAAAAGAAGTAAAATATTTAGGTGTGATAATAGATCACACACTCACCATGCTACCACACATAAAACAAACCGTAAAAACCATCTACTACAAACTAAAAACTATTCAGCACCTAAGGCCACTCCTAGAAACTCAAGATTTTAGATCTGTAGTAAATACACTAATCACCCCCCACTTTGACTACTGCAACAGTCTATTAATAGGCCTCCCTCAAAAAAGCACATACCTTCTTCAAAGAGCTCAGAACATCTGTGCAAAAGTAATAGCTAAAGCACGTCTAACAGACCACGTAACCCCAATACTGCTAGAACTACACTGGCTCCCAATCAATAGCCGAATCAGATACAAAACTATCCTAACAACCTTTAAACTCATAAAAGACATAGCCCCCTCACACCTATCCACACTACTGCAATCACCAAACAAAACTAGATCACACAGACAAAACGAAGCCCACTCCCTTATCACACCAAAAGCCTTCAGGAAGACAAAGAAAACCACTAGCTCCAGAGCATTCACATTCACTGCCCCTACACTCTGGAATGACCTCCCAATAGACCTTCGCGTCATAAATGACCTCTATCAGTTCAGGAAAGAGCTAAAAACTTACCTCTTTACTGAACACTTTGAAATCCCATATACCCCCAAAACACCTCCATAACCATGGTATTACACACACAAACCCCCTTGCTCAAAACTAAACAACTCACCCCCCCCCCGTCTGAAACCCCATACACACCCCGATTTACGTCATAAAAGGAAATAAATTCCAAAATATACACAAAACACAACCACTGTAAATATCCAATGTAAATAATTTAATGGTTGTTTGTATTACTAATACATCTTGAAGTTGAAGTTTTGTTCAATGTAAATAGTTAAACTTAACCGTTCATTGTAAATAGTTGAATCTGATTGTTCAATGTAAATGTATACATCGGTGTACAATTGTTAAAATGTTCCTTGTAAACCGCCCTTGATCGCTGGAAGGGGCGGTATAGAAAAAATATAGATAAATAAAATAAATAAATAAAATGATAACAAGATAGTATTAAGAACGGTACCATCCTTTTTGCCTAAGGTGGTTTCAGCATTTCATATGAATCAGGTAGTTTCTTTACCAGTATTTGAGAATAAGGACAGGGAGGAACATTTTAATAAATTACATCTTTTGGATGTATGTAGAGCATTAAAGAAGTATTTACAAAGAACACAAGATTTTCGTAAGTCTGAAAGGCTGTTTATTCTTTTTGGAGGAGTAAGAAAAGGACAAGCAGCTTCCAAAGCTTCTATTGCCAGATGGATAAAAGAGGCTATAGCGTCAGCGTATTTGTTAAAAGGCAAAACAATTCCGGTTGGTCTTAAAGCGCATTCAACAAGGGCGCAATCGACGTCCTGGGCTGAGTGTAGGTTGGTACCGGCGGTTGATATATGTAAGGCTGCTACATGGTCTTCCTTAAATTCATTTATTAAACATTATCGTCTGGGTGTACAGGTGGAAAGGGATACCTGTTTTGGTTCAGCGGTTCTTCAGGCTGGTCTAGCAGGCCCCTCCCATTGAAGATGTTTTAGTACTGCTCTGTTACATCCCCAAAGATTCCGGGACTGGACTGATGATAAGGAAGATGAAATTAGACTTACCTGCTAATTGTTGTTCCTTTAAGAACTCCAGTCCAGTCCCGCACCCCTCCCTTGTTCAATGCAGCCTGAATCTAACAGGTATATTATTTCACTCGGTAAGTTAAGGAGTTAATTAATTATATATTATATGAATTATATTTCGTAAAGGAAAGATAGGTTAAGGGAATTTTTTATTTTCATCATATTTTTCTTAAAGACGGAGGGCAGTCCATCTCAGGACAGCTCTAATTATTTATTAAGAGCACATTACTTGGCTCATTTTATAATTCTTATTGTTTAGCATGATTTGCTACTTAATTGTTGCTCTGGTGAGTCTGCTTTGTCAATAGGTTACTGGAGCAAGGAGGCGGTCCCTCAGATACTTATACGGTGACATCAAAAGAGTGTCATTGTTCAGTCTCCAAGCTGCTGGAGGGCGTATATTGCCCCAAAGATTCCGGGACTGGACTGGAGTTCTTAAAGGAACAACAATTAGCAGGTAAGTCTAATTTCATCTTCAGTTAAATGTTCTGGTATGAATACCAGATCAAGGGTGTTACCTTTTATGTGCGTAGGGTCATTGATTGTCTGCCTAAAACCCATTTCTTCCATTGAGTCCAGGAAGGTTGTCGATTGGTTGCTGGAGAGTGTGGCTAGATTAAATTCCCCAAGAATAATATGGGGATTTCTTATTGGGGTATTACAGGCAGATTCAAGGATAGTAGTTATATTCTGAGCATCTGATGTGGGGGGTCTGTAAAGAAGGCAAATAGCTATGTTTTTATTTTCTATTTTTAGGATATCCATGCCATCTTGGTTATCACATATGGTGGGGGAGCAGTTAAGGTCAGTTTTTGCTATTGTGAGTACTCCTCCTCCTCTTTTGCGATCTCGGATGCAATTGAAACTAGTATATCCATCCACCTTTAGTAGATTTAGGAGAACTGAGTCAGATTCAGTTATCGTAAATCTGCCAAACTATTTTTACACGATACCAAACATCATGTGATTAAAAAAAAGTACAGGTGTGCTGCAGCCATATTACACTCTGCACATGCAGAACACATAACTAGTTTACTGCATGCTTAATAGAACCATGGTGCGATGTATTGGTATAGCTACACAAGTCTCGTTACTTTTTGATCACACCTCATACAGTGATTCTCAACCAAGTCCTCTGGACACACCTAGCCAGTCAGGTTTTCAGGATAACCACAATGAATATGCATGACAGAGATCTGCATACAATGGAGTGAGTGCATGCAAATCTCTCTCATGCATATTCATTGTGGTTATCCTGAAAATCTGACTTGCTAGGTGTGTCCCGTGGACTAGGTTGAGAACCCCTGGGTTAGCAGCAATATTCAGCTGCTAATCGGATAACAAGATCTGCATAAAGTTAGGACAGCCATTTATCTTTTTTAACTTTATGTTTTTGCCAATCTAGTTAGTGGTTGAATATTGCTGCTAATCGATTAGACAACAGGAACCCCCAATCTCCACCCACAGATCCGGCAGTAACTAGACAGTGCCGTGGAAAGTCAGAGGGGATATTCAGCAGCACTGTCTGGTTAGTGCCGCTGAATATCCCTCTCAGTGAGGTTTATCCAGTCAGCAAGTCCTTTGAATATCGACCAGTATAATTTTAAATGGAAAAATTCTGACTGACTTTGTTCCATATATGAAAGAAGATTTGTAATGTATTAATCTGGCTAAAGGGTGCCAAGTTCTGCTTGCTTTAATTCCCACAGTGTATTAGGCCCAAAAAGTTAATATGACACAGATTTTATGAATGAATATATAACAGAGTACAATTTATATAGCATGTTTTACATTTGGAAAATAGTTCTTACAAAATCATTTAGCTGAATACACATACAAGTACATACACTGACAGGCTTATACGTACTTATATACACAGTGCACATAGGCATTATTGGGGGCATAGTTCCCCATGGAACAGGGGTGGAATTGCAGTGTACAGACGCTTTTATAAAATACACATGCACATCCATAGAGTACACTCACATATTACACCTTCAGAACAGGTCTAAATTTGTTCAAGAGAATTTGTGTGCTAATGGGATAGTTCTAAGAACCTATTTTATAAAGATGCATTAAGTGCATACAGTATGTTGCCTTTATAAAATATAGACATCACCAACTCAAACTCCAAAGCTTGATGTGTATATAATAATCAACTACTAAAACCACACCAATCATACAGTTCCCCATTTCCTAAATTCATACTAAAGCAAGGAAAACATTTTTTGTAAAAGAGGCCTCAGTATGAGGCACCCCAAATGTTCAGACATGACATCATAACATGCTCCTGTGAAATATCTTTCATCCAGCCCTTTTATTTTTAACTTTTTGCTTGAAGATGTCTCATTGTGTGTAATGCCTGAACATTTGGGGTGCAATGTACTGAGGCCTCTCTTACAAAAACTATTTTCCTTGCTTTATTTGAATTTAGGCGTTGGGGGACTGTATGATTGGTGTGGTTTTAGTAGTTGGCCTTTATAAAATAGGTAGATCATATGTGCATTTTTGGACATTTCACAGTGGCCTCATGTTATGACATTGTCTCTCAGATACATAAGATCTTCTGTACGCTAAGAACATAAGAAATGCCATACTGGGTCAGGCCATAGGTCCATCAAGCCCAGCATCCTGTTTTCGACAGTAGCCAATCCAGGTCACAAGTACCTGGTTAGATTCTATACTACTTACCCTCAGGAATAAGCAGTGGCTTTCCCCATGTCTCCCTAAATACCAATCTGTTGATTAATGTTTATATCCTGTTCCTTCAGGGTTTGCTTTCTGGATGCCAGCTCTTTTGATTTAGTCTGGATTAATTTCACAGTAATTCTTACAACTTTAGTGTAGCATAAGTTTAAAACAGCATAACTGTTTCCCCCTTATGCTGTATTGGAAATTTCATATTTTTCAATATGTTAAAAAATGGATAACCATGACATACAGTAACATGACCTAAGCTAAACAATCAGCAAAGAGTGGTTGGCAAATGGTAATCCTGCCAAAAAGCAGTTTCATCTACAGAATACTTAACTTCCTGAAATTTTATCAGCGTCACTCCTGCTTTCCGAGGATCAAATTTTTTTTTTCGCTTCTGACAGTTCTCAATACTAACGTTATTGTATGAAAACTAGATTTCAAAGCATATTTTTGCAAAGTGCAGAAGTGAAGGGCCAGAAAGTTCTACATGTGTTTAGATTTTATGAATCTTTTGATCTTTTGTTTGCGGTAGTGTTGTGTCTACAACAGTTTTAAACTTTTTCATGTTTTATTTGCACCGCGTGTATTCACCGCTTAAAATAATAAAACCACGTTCCACTTTGAAACTGGAAATGCCTCTTTTTCCAATATTTGTGAAAAGGCCCAGACTTAAGTTTTGTCTTTAAAGCACTAATTCATTTCCCTACATTTAAACCTAAAACATTTTAGGCAGTATAAATCCTCTAACAAATGTCCTTGGAGCAGACATCTAGTTTGTGCCAAGAAAAGAAAAGGGCACTGCAGTTTCATCTTTTGTATTCAGAATGTGTAAGGCCTGAACAATAGTTAAACATTTTTCAGGAGCGGAGTCCGAGTATTAAGCAAGGTTTGAAGTTGAAAAATCTGTTCACTGTTTGTCTTAACTACTGTATCCCTGTTTCTTAAGGGTCCACCAGGTCCTCCAGGTTTACCAGGTCCCTCGGGGAAAAGAGGTCCAAGGGTAAGTAGAAAAGTCATACTTTTTCAGCATTTGCATAAAGTTCAGGTTTTTCCTCACTACAAATAACAAATGCTGTTTAAAAAGTAAACCTCAATGACAGCCTTTGATGTTTAGGAAAAATTGCTATACCCTTAATAAGAAAACAATGTCCTTTGAGAAATCAGTTTAGAAATGTGTTGGGCATTGATGTTCCTGCTAAGCTGCGTGGGAGTCCTTTGGCTGTGCTGCTGCTAGTAGGCAGAGGTGATGCAATATCATACAACTAGAATTGTGATATTGCTGCACCTCCTCCTACTGGCAGCAGCCCGCTGGAGGACTCCCACACAGCTTGGAGGGAACATTGTTGGGCATTAAAGATGTGCATGGTAACAAAAAAAAATTAGTTTGTGCTCATTTAAAATGAATTTTTCCCAACTTTTCAGGCATTTCTTTGTATTTGTTTCAATATATTCGTTCTTTAGGCATACATTTTTTGCAGGCTAGCACTTTTTAAATATGCAAATCAACTGTACACATGTTAATTCACAGGTGTACAGTTGTGGTCAACATTATTGGCACCCTTGCAGTTTAGGTATGTTGTGTACAATATCTTGAGAAATAATTGGAGATATTCCAACTGTATGTCATTATAATAGTATGTTCAAAGATATACAACAAAAAAAGATGTCTGTGCAATTCAGATGTAGTAATTTCTGAGAAAAAAACAAAATATGACCTGGACATGATTAAAGGCACCCTTCTCTAATATTTGGTTGCACAACCCTTGGCAGTGATGACAGCCTTCATACGTTTCTTGTAGCCATCTATAAGTTTCATACATCTGTCTGCTGGTAGTTTCTCCTACTCTTCAACTGCGATTTCCTTCTCGTTTCTCCAGGCCAGTCCAAGGAACGTTTCGTTAGGGTTATCAATCTCCTTCAGCAGCTGAGGACTGAAAACTGAAAGTTTTGCGGACAGCCTATGCCACTCCCCCTGGTGTCAGTGCTTCAGTTTCCTATTGTCAAAGCAGCTTAACTCTAACACTAACTTAGGAACAGAATAACAAAACAAGAAACCTCAGCCCTTACACTATGTGAACTTCCGATACCCTTGCCTACCTTTCGCATCACCTCCTTCTCTCCACCGCACTGATAGCTACGCATACCTCCCCTGCAAATGTCTTCACATGCATTAACAAATGTCCTTTGTACTTTTCCTTCTCTTTTTTTTTTTTTACAGAGCCCCCCTGTTATCCCTGAGGAAGCCCCAAAATCCACGCCAACCAGAAAAACCCCTTTGTAACCGCTCTTGCACTAAGGTAACTCCTCTGAGAACACTTTCCGACAAAACTGGGTGGGCCCTGGACTGGCCCGGAGAGAACTCAAAGAAAGACAATTAGCAGGTAAGGCCTAATTTCTCCTTCCTTCTCGTTTCTCCGGGCCAGTCCAAGGAACGTTAGGGCAGTACCAAAGCAGTACCTAAACTCGGGAGGGACCTGCAAGCCCCACCACAATGGCAGAGGCCCACACTTTCGCATCTTCACTGGCGTGAACATCCAACCTATAGTGTCTCATGAAAATATGCAGTGACGACCATGTTGCCGCTCTACAGATGTCCACCGGAGGAACCAAAGCATACTCCGCCCAAGACGCTGCTTGACCCCGCGTAGAATGAGCCTTGAGTCCATCAGGCGGTGACCTTCCCCCGGCTTCATACACCGCCACTATCGCATGTTTCACCCACCGGGTAATCGACGCCTTAGTAGCTGCCTTTCCCTTACGTGGACCCCCGAAAAGCACGAACAACCTATCTGACCTTCGAAAGGCCTTTGTGGCTTTGAGGTACCTCTTCCAACACTCGCCCCAGGTCCAATTTCCGTAGCGACCGATCTATCTAGGACCCTTTTAGAACCGAAAAAATTGGTAACGCCACCGACTGATTCACTTGAAACGATGACACCACTTTAGGTAGAAACGAGGGCACCGGCTGCAACACCACTTTCTCTGCCAAAAATTGAAGGTACGGCTCTCTACAAGAAACCACTTGCAGATCTGAAATCCTTCGCGACGAACACAATGCCACTAGGAACGCAATCTTCCACGATAGTTCTTCCAAACTCTCCGACGATGCCGACTCAAAAGGTGGCTGCGTTAAGGCTTCCAGCACCACGTTCAAATCCCATGCTGGCACTACTTGTCTTATCGGCGGCCTGATAATCTTGGCCGCCCGAAGAAAACGCTGCACATCTACATGCGCTGTCAATCTCCGGCTCTGCACTGTTCCTCCATAGCAAGCCAAGGCCGCCAGATGAACCTTGAGAGTGCTGAGCGCTAACCCCTTCTCCAGTCCTTCCTGAAAAAATGACAAAATCTCTGGTAACGCCGCTGAAAAAGGCCTAATGCTACGCTTCACACACCAAGCCTCAAAAACACGCCATACGCGAACATACGCTAAAGAAGTCAATCTTCTCCTGGACTGCAACATCGTAGCCACCACTGACGCAGAATAACCTCTGCGTCTCAACCGTTCCCTTTCAAGAGCCAAGCTGTAAGCAAGAAGCGATCCACCTGCGGCATTAGAATGGGTCCTTGACTCAATAGATTGAACCGGTCCAGCAGCCTCCAAGGGGAATCCACTAAAAGACGCATCAGATCTGCATACCAAGGCCTTCTGGGCCAATCCGGAGCAATGAGAATCACCTTCCCCTTGTGCCCTGCTATGCACTGAATGACCCAGCCGATCATAGGCCAAGGAGTAAACATGTACAGAAACTTGCCCAACGGCCAGGGTTGCACCAGCCCATCCAGCCCTTCTGACATGTGTTCCCTGTGTCTGCTGTAAAAACGAAATGCTTTGGCATTGTTGCGAGTAGCCATCAGATCCATCACCGGCTGCCCCCAGCGCCTTGTAATGTCGTGAAAGTCCGCCGCGTTCAGCTCCCACTCTCCAGGATCGAGAATGTTCTGACTGAGAAAGTCAGCCTGCACATTGTCCTTTCCTGCTACATGTGCTGCCGACAAAGACACGAGATGAACCTCTGCCCAGAGCATCAACTCCTGGCTCTCCTCCAGCAAGGGCACACTGCCTGTACCCCCCTGCTGATTGATATATGATACCATCACCACATTGTCTGAGAAGACTCATACCGCTCTCCCTTCGAACAGACTTCCGAATTGCTGAAGCGCGAGGCGCACCACTCTGAGCTCTAACCAATTGATCGACCAAGTGCTCTCCGCCGTGGACCAGACCCACTGAGTCACGCGAGTCTGACAATGAGCCCCCAGCCCGATAAGCTGGCGTCCGTGGTAACCAACACCCAATCTGGGTGTTCCAAGGGGACTCCTGCCCGAAGATGACTTGTGTCCAACCACCAAAGCAGACTGTTGAGCACTATCTCCGGACAGACCAACTTTTGCGAGAGCGGATGATGCTGTGGAGGCCACCTGGATAGCAACGCCCGTTGCAGAGGACGCATATGCATCCTGGCCCACGGAACCAGATCCAAGGCTGCCGCCATGGATCCCAAGAGCTGCAAGTATCTCCACTCCGATGGAGCCTGCAGCCGCAAGAATGCTTGCACCTGATCCAAGATCTTTATCACTCTGTTTTTGGGCAGGAATACCGATCCCACTTCCGTGTCGAACAAGGCCCCAAGGTAAGTAAGCCACCTCACCAGTTGCAATTGACTCTTTGCTCGGTTGATGACCCAACCGAGCTGTTCCAGGACTTGTACCACTCGAGAGGTTGCTGCGACCGAGTCCCTGATCAACCAATCGTCCAGATAAGGATGCACCCGAACTCCTTCCTTCCGCAACGCTGCTGCAACCACCACCATTACCTTTGTGAAAGTCCGATGAGCTGTCGCCAGGCCGAACGGCAACGCCCGAAACTGAAAATGTCCCATGGGAACGGCGAACCTCAAAAACCGTTCATGATCTGCCCTGATCGGAATGTGCAGATAAACCTCCGTGAGATGTATGGACGAGAGAAGTTCTCCCGGTCTCATAGCGTCTCCATCCGAAAATGCGGTACCCTCAACAACCGATTCACGTGCTTGAGATCCAGATTCGGCCGAAAAGACCCTTCTTTTTTGGGAACCACAAAATAAATCTAGTATCGACCTAATCCGCACTGGTCTTGGGGTACAGGTACAGGCCTGCAGCCGCAACAAACGCTGAAGCATGTCGTCTATCGCTTGTCTCTTTGTTCCCAGACTACATGGAGACACCACGAAGGCTTCCACCAACGGGTGAGCGAACTCTAGCGCATACCCGTCTCAGATGATTTCCAGCACCCATCTGTCCGTAGTTATCGCGGTCCAGGCAGAGAGAAACCCCTGTAAGCGGCCTCCTATAGGAATCTCCGCCTGGACCAGCTGACCTTCATTGGAAACACCCCCACAACATTATGAAACCTCCATCATATTTAACTTTAGGAAGGGTGTATTTTTCTTTATAAGCTTCATTTCTTTGCCTGTAAATGCATCGCTGGTCTACATTGCCAAACAGCTCAAGTTTTTGGTTTCATCTGTCTACAGAACATTTTACCAGAAGTATTGTGGTTTCTCAAGGTGGGTTTGGGCAAAGATCAAGCGTGCCTTTTTATGTCTGTCTTTGAGCAGTGGAGTCCTCTTTGGCCTTTGCCCATGAAGTCCTTCTTTGTTTAGTGCACAGCGTATGGTGTGGGTTGAAACCACCACTCCAGATTGCTCCAGGTCAGCCTTAATCTCTTTGGATGTTGTACATGGTGTTTTTCCAAAAGTTTGCACTAACCTTCAAAGACTTCTTGGATTAATTTTCCTCTTCCCACTACGTCCTGTGAGGTTTTTGACAGTTCCATGAGAAGAAAACTTCTTAATAACATTGTGAATTGTAGACAGAGGAATCCCAAGGTCTTTGGAGATGGCTTTGTACCCCTTTGAAGTTTGGTATTTGGTGATAATGGCTTTTTTGACTGTCTCAGGCAGCTTTCTTGTCTTCATCATTGTGAAAATGGAACAGGGAATGAATGTGGCCATTTTAAACATTAGAGCCATCATTCATTTGTTGATTCAAGTCATGTAAGTATTGACAATCGATTACAGATGCGTCTAATTTTACTACAATGGGAATGTAGTTCTTCTGTTCAAACTGATTTGAATTGTTTATAAGGGTGCCAATAATCATGTCCTATCTCTACCTAAGAGATGAACTGTCAGCCCAACTATATTAAATATACCCACTTTTTGTCGGATCCCTCTCTCGTAGCAAACCCTCCTTTTAATCGTTTTAAAAAAGAGTGAACTCACCCATTAATCACTGAGGTAAAATTATAGAAATAATCCTCAGTATTTCGAGAAACTGTGGTAGAGCAGACTGCGATTAAAACGATTAAAAGGAGGGTTTGCTATGAGAGAGGGATGGTTCCCTCTCAGGGCAAACGATCCGATAAAAAGTTGGGTATATTTAATATAGTTGGGCTGACAGTTAGTTCATCTCTTAGGTAGAGATAGGTATTGTATGGGATGACTCACGGTTAGATTAAGTTTTAATAATCATGTCCTAGCAATGTCCCAATTTTTATACTATTTCCTTTTTTAATTGGTCTTGTTTTATTTGATTGTTATGTTTTAAATATGTGTGCATATATAGTCCAAAGTCATTTCACTGGCCACTTTAATTTAGGAGATATTGGACATTAAGAGTTACATTCAGACATGCGTCTCCAAGCTGTCCGGATGTCCAGGCAGCCCAGGGATGCACCCAATTCTGCTCCCGCAGGAGCTAGATGTTCCCGCAGGAGCAGAATCACAGCACAGTGGCTGGACAGCCGGGGGTGCCCCAATTCAGGCACCCCAGACGTCCAGCCACTTCCCCGGCTAACTCAGCTATGCTTCTCCATGGAGCATCAGTGGCATGGCGTCCTGTTGCCCATGAAGGAGCCGCGATCACTGGCCACCCCCAAAACATTCTTTCCCCACAGCCCAGCCTCTTATCAGGCCTCCCATGACCGGGTTCGGGCTAAGGGGAACCTCTTGCACCCCCTCACCTCTTCAGTCCGGCCCAGCTCCACCATTCTCTGATGTCCAGGGGGACTTATTCCACCTCCCGTCTCCTGTCTAACCTGCTGACCCTGGACGTATAGGGCCGACCTCAGAATCAGCCCTGTATGTCCGGCGTCGCTTCCCCTCACACCCTCTCTCCTCCAGCCCATGAACAGAGCTCCCCGTACAAGCCGGCTGTATTTGCGGGGAGCTCTGTGGCCACCAGTGCGATCTGGACATTTAGCGAGGATCGTAATCTACCCTAAGGGATTAAACTGCAAATAATGTTGGTCACAGCTGTACATCTGAAGAAGCAATTTGCGCGAACGTTAAAATTTTTAGGCACCCAAATGAACTAAATGTGTACGCATGAATACAATCCCAGTGTACAACACAGTGTGAACACCTGGTGAAGAAAGATAGTAGAGAATGTGAGAACAAGTTCTACAAACTTTAACAATGCTTTTTGTAGCAGTGATTCTGCTGCTGCTAACATTAGTCTTCTGTGTTCCAATGATCTCATCCTAGTAGTCAGAGGTCAAGTTCATTTTCTTTTCAGAATGAAAGGGGGTGGATGGCAGGAAAAGCTTTATGCATAATGACAAGCTGTTATTCTAGAAAACATTCTAAATAGAAGACACGTTTTGGGTAAGAAAATCACATGAATAGAATACTATATCATTCAGGTTACCTGTACACAAATATGCATTCCTTTGCTTGTTTATCCAGCTTTTAAATTCCTGGTTTACACAAGACTAGCACCTGCTCTGTCTTAAGTTTTGAAATACTTTTCACGCATTTATTTAGGGGCTTGTTTATCCCCAGAGGCAACGTTTTTGTTGTTTTCAAATACTGTGACGATGTGGAGGAGTGGGAGCATGAGGAGCTTGTTGAAGGGTTCATTGAAACATTAAGTTCATATTGATTTGATGTTGATTTGATTCATTAACTTGATAAACTGCTTACTGCAAACATTAGAGCACTTTACAGAATAAAAGAAGCAATACAATTATACATGAAAACTAAATAATATATTAAGTAAAAATACAAAATAGAAAGTATATTAAACAACAATACTCCAAACAGACAAGCTAATCAATACATAAGAGACATGATGGCAGATAAAGACCATATGGTCTATCCAGTCTGCCCTTCCATACCAACTACTAAGCTTTACAGACCTTTTTTTCCTTTTAGAGATCTTCTGTGTTTGTCCCATTCTTTCTTGAATTCAAATACAGTCCTTATCTCTATTATCTCCACTGGGAGATTATTCCATGCATCTACCACTCTTTTAGTAAAGAAATATTTCCGCAAATTACTCCTGAATCTACCCCCTTTCAGTTTCATCCTATGCCCCCTTGTTGCAGAGCTTTCATTTGAAAGAGGCTCTCTTGTGCATGTATGCCACAGAGGTATTATAATGTCTCTGTCATATATCCCCTCTCTTGCCTTTCTTCTAAACTATACATATTGAAATCTTTAAGTCTTTCCTATACGCCTTATGACGAAGCCCACTGAACATTTTAGTAGCCACCCTCTGCAAACTTTACCCAATAGCCCTTCCTCAATATCACTTACAAAAATGTTAAAAAGAATAGGACCAAGAACAGATCCCTATGGCACACTACTGATAACATCTTTCTCCTCAGAGTGAACTCCATTTACCTGTACCCCTTATTGCCTCCTACTCAACCAAACTCTAACCCAGGCAGTTACTTTAGGGTCCAACCCTAGGGCACTCAATTTTTCTATAAGTTGCCTATGTGGAACAGTGTCAAAAGCTTTGCTGGAATCTAAGTACACCACATCAAGGGTTCTCCTTCAGTCCAGTTCTCTGGTTATCCAGTCAAAGAAATTAATGAGATTTATCTGACAATACCTGCCTCTAGTAGAACCATGCTACCTTCGATCCTGTAATCCATTGGATTCCAGAAACTTCATTATCCTCTGTTTTAGCAGTGTTTCCATTAGTTTACTCACCACAGAGGTCAGACTAACAGGCCTGTACTGTAGTTCCCAATCTCATCCTTACTGCTGCTTTTGTGTAAAGGGGCCACATGCACCCTTTTCCAGTCCTCTGGAACCACGCCCGTCTCTACAGAAGCATTGAAAAGATCAGACAGTGGAACTGCTAGAACTTCCCTAAATTGCTTCAGTACTCTTGAATGTATCCCATCTGGCCCCATTGCTTTGTCTACTTTTAGTTTAGCTAGCTCCTTTTCTTCACCTTTTCAGCTACTTCTTTTGAAAACCATAGTCAACTCCCTTTCCTTTTGATTTATTTACTTTCCTAACAAAAAAGGTTGTTGCTCTTAAAATATCCCCTTTCAGTTTCGCCCACTGCTTTTCTGCATCCCCTATTTGTTTCTTTCCCGCTAACGGCTCCTTGAGGTAGTATCTCATCTTGGCAAAGTTAGTTTTCCAAAAGTCTAGGACCCTCACTTTTGTATGTTTTATATCAGCCTTTGTCCTAATACTGAACAACACCATTTGATGATCACTGGATGTGAGATGATCACCTACTATAACATCAGACATGCTCTACTTATTCATAAGCATCAGGTCTAGTATGGCCCCCTTACATGTGGGTTATATTACCAGTTGCTGGAATACTTCTCCCTGTAGAGAATCCAGGATCTCCTTATTCTAGACGATTCTGCAGCAGGGATTTCCAAATCAATCAATCTGGTATATTGAAATCACCCATCAGCAACACTTCTCCTTTCATAGCAATACTGCAAATGTTTTTAATTAAATCTCTGTCCACTTCTGCCTGTGAAACATTTCTGTATATCACACCAGTGCAAATAGATGCTCCATTCCATCTTTCCAGTTTAACTCACAGTGTCTCCTTCTTCCCTTGCAACTCTGCAGTTTTGTAGCTTTAATATTTTTTTTTACATAAAGTGCCACTCCTCCTCCTTTTCTGCCTACTCTGTCCTTCCTGAATAAATTATGGCTCAATATAGTTTCATCCAAGTCATGGTGTTCCATGAACCATGTCTCCATAACCATCACTAAATACAAATCAGCCTCTTCCATTAAAGCCTCAACATCTGCAATCTTATTTCCCATACTAGGGAGGGCATTAATACATACAGCTTTCCAGATGTTGGCCCTTTTACCCATTTCTACAGAAGTATTTAATGCAATGGAAGTTTTGAACCTGTGCAGGAGATGTCAAGATCCGGAGGATAAACAAGTTGGGGGGAGTTATGTTCAAGATGAGGGAAGGGGGGGGGGGAAGAAAAATTTGAGAATTGGCTAGTATATTCTTGATATTCACTTCTTGTGAGTGGTTCCATATGTTGGGACTATCTTTCGTACTGTTTATTTGTATTCCTGTTTGTCGTACTCTAGCCATTGTACTGGGCAGGCTAGATAGACCATATTGGTCTTTATCTGCCTTCATATACAATGTTAGTTACCTGATGACTTTTACTTACCTGGGGGCTTTCTTCATCCAACCCCCAACAAATCTCATTTAAAGCTCTCTTCAGTAGGTTAGCCATTTCTGCTCAGCAGCTCTTGGAAAATCATCCCAAGGTCCAGAAAACCAAAATGCTCTTGATGACACCATCCATTCATCTCTAACAGGGAGGATTGAGGAGCACATCATCCGCGCACCTGTTTGCTTCGCCTTCTCTCCCAGAGCCATGAAGTCACTCTTGATATGCTTAGAGGGATACCTAGTAGTATCATTTATGCCAACATAGATGAGCAACATCGGATAATAGTCAGTGGGCTTCATAAGTCTTGAAAAACTTTCTGTAACATCTCAGATTTTGACACCTTTCACACAGCACACCTCCCAGGACATCAAGTCTGGTCAGTAGGTGGATGGCTCAGTACCACCCAGAAGAGAGTCACCACCCATCACTACTCTTTGTTTCCTTGTGGTCATTGATCCTGCATCTGTGGGTTGTTTGAGCTCTGGTTCTTTCTGTTCCTGGAATGTTTTCACCTCCTCCACTTCCAGAGCTGCATACCAGTTCTTCAGTTCAAGGGATGGTAGAGTTGGAGTTGGAGTGTCAATTCTGTAGGTTCTGGTGACCTGTGTCCAGCTCTCTTCTTTCTGTAACATACCATCTTCATCTTTGTTGGAGAGCTTGGATGTCTTAAGAAGCATCTCATCAATGTACTTGCTGTCACGGATGCTTCTCAGCCTCATCATCCCTTCTCTCAGTTCCTCTACTAGTTTCAATCATTTTTATTCAGCATGTAAGAACCAATTACAAACTAGATGGAGCATATAGGGTTTCTTATATAATCTCCGTCCATCTTTTAAGTAATTTTAACAATGCAATAGTTCCCGCCCCTCCCCTCCCTTCCCCACCCCAATATAGAAACAATCAGCAATTACAGACTGCTACAGCATCCCCAGACAAATGGTACAATATAAGTGAAATCACATCACCTGAGTAGACCACCCCCTCGGGCCCCTTCCACAGTACTACATCCAAGCCAGGGTCCCAAACCTCACCTTTCTGGAAGGACCAACTTTTCTGTCTCACACACACTCATCAGCTTATTCCCCCCCCCCCCCCCCATCTATGGAACCAAATAGTCTGCAGATTTCACATCATACATTCTGAAGCACACTTCTGGAAGAAGGTAAAAGGCTAAAGATAAAGGGCAACCAGATAGAAAACGTTCAGGGGCCAACTTCCCCTTTTCTTTAGCTGTCATCCTTTCCATCTCCAGTAAATCATGCATTATCTGAAACCATTGTGCAAATGGTGGTGCTTTCCCATCAACCTAATTAAGCAAAATAACTTTTTTTTTTTTAAATTTTTTATTTATGCAATTTTACAATAACTCGCAAGATACATCCTTGTTACAGAAAAGAATATTCAATGAAAAAACTTCTATCATTACAGCATAAGGAAAAACCTTAGCCTGAAAAGATTAATAAAGTAACAATTCACTAGCCCACAAACAATTGAGGGGAACAAGACACAAATCGAAGGAAAAAGTTTAGGAAATATGACACGTGAAGGTGCTGTATTTAATAACTCCCGAGTTATGCTAAGACAGGAGAGCACTCCGACCAACTATGAAATGCCTTGCTTGGAGACAGCAAAATAAGTCTTTCCTTTCTAGAGCAACTTTGCTGCTGACGGTTGCTTTTGATTCAGACCGTGATTTTCTTTTGAAATTATATTTTAAAGTTAGGAATGAGCCATTTATGGGGGGTGTAGTTAGGATGTTTCCTGACGTCTCAAAAGCCACTCAGAAACGTCGACAGCAGTTTTTGTTGCTTCGACCCCAGGTTTTACAGCTGGGTGGCCTTTTCTTTCTTAGATATCCTTGTCGATGTTTAGTTAAATATCAGGGTGTTAGTTATACTTTTTTTGAGCCTTCCCATCTAACCCGCAAAATAACTTTTTTAACCATTAGGAATCCTTTATCACATAAAGTTTGTTGATCCCCTTAAAACACCACTCAATAAGAAATTTGCCAAAGAGACACTTTTCCTTGGTGATCCTCATTAGAAGCCGCAAGCCCTCTTCCAAAGTCTCTGTATCCCTTCACAGAACCAGAACCAATGTGTTAAAGTACCTTGCTCTTTAGCACATACATTACAAGTGTCAGATCCCATCCCTGTGTGCCCAGATGACATGCACATGCGCTCTCCACACAAACTTACAGTGGAGTTCCTGTAGTATTACACATTCAGAGAGAGGGGTACACTTCTTAAAGGAGTACTGTAAAAGAGGGGGAGTAGCACAATTGATCTTGTCTCCATTCCAGTGGGCGGAGAGTATCTCGTAGGGGCATGTTTACTAAACTGCGGTAACGTAGCAGCGGCTACGTTAAGGCGCGTTATGTAATGTAACGTTAACGTGCCTTAATGTTACATAACGCACCTTAACGTTCCCAGTTGCGGTAAGTCCCGCAGAGGGTGGAGAGAGGGCGGAGAGAAGAGGTCAGTGGGCGGGGAGTGGGCGGGGAGAGAGCCCCTTCCACACATTTGCAAGAGAGAGAAACCATTTCAGTGTCAGCAATGTACAGCATAGGCAGGGAGCCCAAGAAAGGTAATAGTAGTGCTCCATTTGCTGCAACAGCATAGTGCCCTGGTATGAAAGGCCACTATGTTGATGGCGCAAATGGGGCATGGGGGCTACTGGGGCACAGGGTGGACTAGGTGGATGCCGAGGTGGCACATAGGAACGCAGAAAATGGAAACCAGCAAGACAGCAACTGACCAGGGTCAGACATGCCCATGAGTCTGTGGCCCACAGTGTCGCATCCAGGAGACATTACCCAGCAGGCACACCAAGGGGTGCATAACATTGACAGGCGGTGCCTGGAGAAGTGTGAACATCTATGTAGGCACCCCTACCCCAGAACCCACACCTTAGGCAGCCGCCTACCTGCCCCCTGGATGGCCTGGGATGGCGCACCACCGGCACCGACAGCATATGGTCATGGCGGCATGGCAGAGGGGGTGGGTGATTGTGCTGGAGGGAGCAGTGGCACCCGCCTGCAGTAGACCTAGGCCATGCCCTGTACCAGTACGTAGTGTGCAGTGCAACAGAAGAGGTCTGGCCGAGAAACGTAAGGGTAGCCCCAGGGACCACTATGCTGCTGTGGCAACAGTGTGGTGCAGTACACTCAGCCAGCAGGTCCAAGAGCAGAGGGTCAGAGGTTCAGGTCCCATCTGTGGATCCTGCAGAGCATCTCCTCATAGTTTTAGCCCACAGTGCAGCCACAACAACAACATGTGCAAACCCCAACGCAGTGGTGCACAGGGGTACAGACACCCACTCACTAGGGCTCCACTATCCACAGCTTCATGGAGTGTCAAGCTGTTGGCCCCAGCACAGAGCTGCAGTTATCACCAGAGCACTACTACTACCCCCTTCACAGATTAGCAATGTCAGCACTGTGAACAGGACCAGTGCAGCAGGTAGGGTTGTCAACCACCTCCATCTCTGCATAATGCTTAGATAGGTGTGGGAGTGTGCGTATGTCTCTCCATTGTTTTGTGTCTGCCAACACCTCACTGAACCCACATTGCTCACACTGCTTCCAGCGTTAGCCTGCAAATGTGCATAATGAGGAGCAAGATATTGTGGGTATGGCCCAGACAGGGTGGATTGGCCAGGATGCATCTGCACAGGGTGGAGGGCAATGGCTGGAACACTGTAGTGCTCAACCACCACCTGCATGGACAGGGTGGCCACAGCATGTCATGCTGGGGGGGTCACTCTCACTCTGACCGAGCAGTGACCATGGCATGTCTATGTTCCCACATAGTGCCACACATTATTTGTTTCCAGTGATGCCTGTGTGTTCCCGGTTTTGGGTCCCAATCACGGCAATACCTGCTTGGTGTCTGTGCTGTGCATCCCACCTCTGGCTGCACAGGGTTCCCCTGTGAACATGCACTATGGACTGATTAGTGGGCTGTCTGCAGTTTGCCTGTGCATGGTGGTAACACCTTGTAGGGTGCTGCAGGTGCTGTCTGTTGATAAATGGCAGACCGTGGCGTGGGGCAGTTGAGTCTTCCCCTGCCTACCCCAAGCATCACTGCTGGTCTGCAATGGTCACAGGTATGGCACTGGCCCAGCAGCCCTGGAGGGCTGTCATCCGCCAGCAGGACTGTGGTTGCTGGTACTGCAGCCATTCTGCAGGGTGCAGGGACCACACCCCCTTCTACAAAAGGGGTGATCGAGGCCCCCTTTGGGTATATAGACCCATAGTGGCATAGACCCATAGTGGCAGTGCTACATAGCCCTCATGCGAGTCTAGACACCCCACTGCCCTGATAACAGGTACCCATGACAGCCAGACCTTAACACTGGGTACACACTAATCTAGGTGTGTCCGGTCCCACAGGGCCACATGTGACTGCAGAACACAGCTGAAACAGATGTACCTTGGTTGTACTGCTGGGAACACCTGTCACACATTGGCAGTGCTGGGGATGTGCAGCAGGACCTATCTCTAGCACCACATCTACTATGGACCTAGTGCTGGACGCCCATCTTATCCCTCAGGGTGAACACAGAACCTGCACAATGGCATGGTCTGTAGCTACTCTGTGCCAGTATCACGCACTGTCAGTCCATCTTACCATGCTGCAGTGCCGGAGAGGTGCAGACCCCATTTGGTGGTCAGCTGTAGGCCGCTGTTCTGCATGTGCAATGCATCATGGGTGCTGGTGGGGTTACCCTATCCTGGCACACAGAGCAGACGGTTTATGCAGTGACCTGCAGTCCTTCTGTACCCAGCCATTGCTGTGTAACAGGCCATAGAGGTATAGCCTACTAGTTAGTACACTGACGTTCTAGGTGGAGGTCATGGGTTCGATTCCTCGTTGTTCCTTCCTGTCCAAGGAAGATATTTTGCTTGCTGGTGACAGTCATATCTTTGCAGATCCGTGCTGCCAGCCCATAGTACCCTCACCACAGTTGCCAGCAATCCTTATAAGGTGTTATAAGGCTCCTAATTAGACACGTTACAAGGCACCTCATTAGGCACAGTACAAGGCACGTTACAAGGCACCTTATTAGGCACAGTACAAGGCACGTTATAAGGCACCTTATTAGGCACAGTACAAGGCACGTGCCTTGTACTGTGCCTACTAAGGTGCCTTATAACGTGCCTTATAACACGCTTTACCTGACATGGCTTGCCATAACGATGCCTCACCCATGCCTTTGTATGGGCATCTGTACCTTTACCGTGGAACCTAACGCGAATGACATTACCGCAGTTTAGTAAACGGGCCCCTAAGTTACTGTGATCCAGAACAGGCTGGAAGGCCCTATTAGTAACTGCAGTGGAGATGCTCAAATCCTGAAGCAAAGTGAAAAAGTGCACTAGCCTTCTGAATGTAATGCCTTGCTTGGAGACAGCAAAATAAGTCTTTCCTTTCTAGAGCAAACCGCTTTTGCAGATTTAAATATGAATCCAGTTCCTCCCTGTCTTCCATCTTCAGGGCCCACAATCGCTCTATCCTCTTAGAGGCCTATTGACCTAGAACACTAGAATCTAACCCCAGAAGGAAATCCAGATTGCCCACCAATAGTACCAACCAGATGGCTCGCCATGAAATCCCTCACCGTGCACAGAGCCCCTTCCAAGCCCCTTGCAGGACCTCTAGATAGATACTTTTTCTCAAACCCTCAGAGAGACAATTGGCTTCTGCATGTAATACATAGATCCTGTGTAGAGGGACTACCAACCATTCAAGAAGCACATTAGGGATACAATTACTAGTACGTGTAACAATATCATTTAAATGTCTCATTATACAAGCTAAATTATAGACAGGGGCGGCTCAAGGCAATCTGCTGCCTGAGGCGAGGGATAAAATGCACCCCCATCCCCCCCCCCCCCGGAACAGGGTGGGTATCTTTCTCAAAACTCCAGTCAGGAACTGAACCAAACCAAAAAAGCCGATACATAATGTGGAGGAAGTGTAAGATGTTCGCACACCAAGGAACTAAAAGAGAGCGCGAGAACTACAGCATGGTTTATAACACTAAATTATAATTCATTTTTAATTTGTTATAAACTGCATTATAGTGCTTGCTTTTTCTTTTTGAATATATTTTGCATTCACAGAACCCCCTTCTCAACAGTGGGTGCAGAGCAGTTCAATATTTTTTAAAAAATTGAAAAAAGTGATTTGGATCATCTCACTAACAACAACTACAACAACAAACATTCACCAGTACCAGGCATATTGTAAACTAATACAAAACCCTACAACAAAGTCACTGAGGATCTGTAGTGCAAACCTACCATACCATACCAGCACAACTTTCAAAACTCACATAAGAAACTTACCCAAAAAAGTATCACTGTAAATATTGCAAGTGGGCCTAGAACATCCAACACTTATTTGAAAAGATGAACAATTCAGATTACCACAGTATAAATCCTTAAGTACAAACTCCATGTTAACAGAACCCCTGGTCTTGTTCACACATTCAGACCCTCACCAAGTACAGAATAAGTTACCATAACCTAAAAATAAACATGTAGATAAAAATTAAACTGCAACCCCAAGAAGCCAGATTCTGCATATAATGCAATATCAGAGAAATAGAAAGAGAAGCATTTCCATGTACTCTATAAAATATAAAGATAACACCAAGTCTGATCATGAAATTGAAAATAAACTTATCTTCTACCTTTGCTGTCTGACCATTTTATCTCTTTATTATGCTGGTCCCAATCTAAGGTTTCTGATTTCCTCCACCTCCCATTGCCCTCCCCACCCCCACCCCCATGGCTGGAATGAGGGTGATACAGGGCCATGTGCAGGGATTCATTGCAGCATCATTTACATTTTAAAATAAAGTATATTAAATTTATGCATATGCCACATCTAAAATCCCAGATAACTTCCAAACATACAGATGCAATTTAGTAAAACAGATTGCACAATAAAACAAACATAATAATAATCATTAAATCTGATTAATGAAAAGCCACTTACACAGCCCCCCCCCCATTAAACTATTATAAGTATTTGCATATCAGTTTTATTTTGCTATGACCAGATTATTGATGAAGAGGGAAGATATAAAATAAGAAAAACTAATCCTGGTAGCCATGAATTCAAAGGCTGGATTGGATTGTGCTAGAGTTGGAAAAGTCCGGAACTCAGCAGCGGTGAAGCTATCAGGCTACTAAACAAAATTAAACTGATACGTTCCCTTAAAATTTGAAATTTCCTTGAATCGGAACTGAAAAATTATTTTAAATTTCAGTCTGGCAGCAAAAAGAACGCATTCATATTCCTATTCAAAAAATTGAATAAGTCTGATTACAACAGATCCCTACATAGAAAATCCATGCTAACAGAACATGTAGCCTCAGTCACATATGCAGAACAGAGATAGATCTTCACCAGGTAGGGATTAAATTAATATAAACTAAAAACAGATATATGTAGACAAAAATGCTTTTACCCATTACTCTTAGGTTTACAGGATTTCTTTCCCAAATGTTTTACTCCAGAGTGAGGTGAGAAAAAGAACTCTCACATGCAGACATCTGCATTGTCAGCAGAAGCTAACATGAGGTCTCAGTGCAAGTAGCATGAGTGCAACTAAGGCCACCTCAGTGGGTGGCCTTAGTTGCACCAACTGCTGTTTTGCCACATTGAAATGTGGTAACTGCAGGGGGATGTAACTGCCTCCCTGCATTTAGCCTACAACCCCACATAATCAAACTCTGGAATTAGTTACCAGAGGATGTAGTAAAGGCTGATAGTGTAACTGGGTTTGAAAAACATTTGGACATGTTCCTGGAGGAAAGGTCCATAAACATTATTAAAGAGGATCTGGGAAATCCACTGCTTGCCCCAGGACAAGCATTGTGGAACCTATGTGCCTTTTTGGGAACTTGCCAGGTACTTGTGACCTGGATTGGCCACTACTGGAAACAGGATACTGGACTTGATGGACCTTGGTCTGACCCAGTATGGCGTTTTTATGTTACCAGCACAGAACCTAGGAAACATGCTGCTAAATATGCCAAACAAAAGGGGCTCAACAGAACTCATGCAATACCTCCCAATTGCACAAAAACAAGAGCCCCAGCACAGCACTTCCCACCCTCTGAAAAACAAGAGGGACTTTGTGACCCCAACATAAACACCAAGAAGGGCTTGGCAACCCCAACATAACTCCTGAAACTGCCCACTGGAACAGCATGATGTAAATGTAAATATATATTCCGCAAAAAAACAAAGGAAATGCAAGATGCTAGCGCACCAAGGAACTGAAAGAAAAAGTGAGAACCATAGCACAATTTATAATACCAAATTATAAAATTATAACTCATTTTATTTCGTGTTAAACTGCATTATGGTTCTCGCTTTTTCTTTTTGAATATATATTCTGCATCCACAGAAACCTCTTCCTATTCATCTCTCCGGGCCAGTCCAGAACAGATGGGTAGTCAAATCTCCCTCCTCTAGCAGCTGAGGACAGAATTCCAATTCTTTTGTTGCTAGGTTACACATCGCTCCCTTGGTAACAGCAGCCAGTCTTTTTTGTCCTCAGCAGCTGAGATGGATGTGTGAAGATTTCTCTCCCCACCTGTTCTCTGTTATTATTCTTTATTTTTCTTATTTTATGGAAGAGTTCTCATTGAAGAGGTAGTGCTGTGCCCTAGCAGGGTGTTTAAGCACTTGGCTCTGATTTATGTTGTTTTTTATACTGTGACATCAGTACTAGTAGCTGGTTAAACGATTCAGAGTATGGGACAGAGCCTGTCTCCTCTACTCTGCTAAAGGAAATTGGTAAGAACAGATCTGGGGGCCCCAGCTACTGTTTTCTTACCTGGTAGGCTCTTCATTTACAGGATCGCTGGCAGCGGTTTCTAAGGAGCTAGAGAGCCTGTCTGTCTACCGGCGTTAGTATCAGTTATTTTTTATTTAGAGCTGTGCCGCGGATGTTTGCTCACCTCTCTCTGTCACTCGGTTTCTCCGGTACGGTTTTTTGAAGTTTTCCTGTGCCTTTCGGTTTTACAAAGTGCCTTCGGTGCCTGTACACTTGCTCTGCGTTATGCAGGACAATAAAGGAGATTCGCAGCACCATTCTTCTTCGCTGCAGCCGTTGGCTGAGAACACGGGAGCGGCGGCCATCTTTGCAGCGTCTTCCGTTCCTTCTGCTCCACTGCCCAAAGCAAGTAAAAGGAAAGCAAAATCTCGTCATGTGACAGAAGCTCCTGCTCAGCCTGTGTTGCCTGTGATTTCAGAGGCGCAGGATCCTTTGCTTTCAGCTGATTTCATCCTCGCATTTCATAGAGCTTATTTGTTAAAAAAATCTCAGGCTTCTCTTCCGGTTTTATTGGACCCTCCACAATTGGCACAGATGGGGGTTTCTAATCAATCTGCACAGATGGGGGTTTCTAATCAATCTGCATCTTGTGAAGAAGTTCCTTTATCAGATGTAAAGGAGTCTAAATTGGATTCAGTTTCTTTAGAGGCTGAGACTTTAGAGCCTGAACAAGGGGAACTTATGTCTGAGCAGGGTTTGGATTTTTGGCCCGCGGACTTAGAGGAAGGAGAGTTGGGTCCGGGTGAGGATCCAAATATCTTTAGGGTGTTTAGAAAAGAGGAGTTACCAGCTTTGATTGCACAGTCCCTTACAGCGCTTAGTATCATTCCGCAGGTGGTTCAACAAGAACCTTTGGAAGACCCCTTGCTGCAGGGTTTCAAAACGGAGCAAAGATGTTTTCCTCTGCATCGGGTAATCAAACAGATGATAGAGTCTGAGTGGGAATGCCCTGAGGCTTCATTAAGAGGAGCTAGAGCTTTGACTCGGTTGTATCCTATGCCTCAAGAGGAAAAGGAGCTTCTACGTATGCCAAAGGTGGATGCACTGGTGTCTGCTGTCACCAAAAAAACTACCATACCTGTAGAGGGGGCCGCGGCTCTTAAAGACATGCAGGATCGTAGATTAGAGGGTCTGTTGAAACAGGCTTTTGATGCCAGTGCTCTGGCGCTTCAAGCGTCTGTCTGTGGAGCATACGTGTCCAGAGCTGCGATTAGGTGGGGCCAGCAGACCTCTGCTCCGACTGATGCAGTGATTCCTTCTAGTGAGGGGGCGAAATTGGAGTCGGCAGCGGCATATTTAGCAGATGCCTTTTACGATTTGATTCGCATTTCTGCGAAGTCTATGGCTTCCATGGTTGCTGCTCGTCGTTTTCTTTGGTTACGGAATTGGGCAGCAGATGCCTCCTCCAAGGCACGTCTCAGTAAACTCCCTTATAAAGGAAAGCTTCTTTTTGGAGAAGCGTTAGAGAAAATTGTTAAAGATTTAGGAGACTCCAAGGGAGGGCGTTTGCCCGAGGACAGTCCTAAATCAGCTAAGCAGGGCTCCTTTACTAGGGGTCAAGGGCGTGAATTTCGCCATTTTAGGGGAGCTCGCTTTACTCCATATCAGCGAGGTCGATTTCCTTTCCGGGGGCAGTCCTTTCGAGGCGCTAGAGGTTCCGGTAGAGGCTACTTTGGAGCTCCTTCCGCTACCATTAAAAAACCGCAATGAAGCGAGGCCGGCCCAAGCGGAGTTTCCGGTGAGCGGTCGGTTACAGGAGTTTCTCTCTGCTTGGGTCGCCATTACTTCCGACAAGTGGGTACTGCAGATTATTCGCGAGGGCTATGCTCTCGAGCGTGCGGGTCGGACACCAAAAGGAGAGCAGTCCACGACACGTTGCAGCGGTTGTTGCAGCTCCGGGCAGTGGTTCCAGTTCCATTAGACCAGTACGGCTTCGGTCGATACTCGATTTATTTTGTGGTTCCAAAAAAGGAGGGCTCTTTTCGTCCCGTGTTGGATTTAAAGCACGTGAACCGTTGCTTGCGAGTCTCTCATTTTCGAATGGAGACATTAAGGTCTGTAATCCGCTCGGTAAGGCCGAGGGAGTTCCTCTCTTCCATAGATTTGACGGAAGCTTATCTGCATATTCCTATCAAGCCAGATCATCAGCGCTTTCTTCGGTTTGCAGTACCCATGGGTCATTTTCAGTTTCGGGCCTTACCGTTCGGCCTAGCGACGGCGCCGCGCACTTTCACCAAGGTACTGGTGGTGGTGGCGGCGGCGCTACGCAGGGATGGCATTCAGGTTCATCCTTATCTGGACGACTGGTTGATTGGAGCGTCGTCGCGAGAGGAGTCGCTAAAGGCGACAGCGCGAGTAGTGTCCTGTTTGGAGAATCTAGGTTGGGTTGTGAATCAGGCCAAAAGACGGCTGGAGCCGGTGCAGCAGCTGACTTATCTCGGAGCATTCTTCGACACGGGCCGAGGTATGGTTCTGTTGCCTCCAGAACGAATTCGAAAGCTTCTCGCTCATGTGTCGGGGTTTTTGCTCGCAAGAGCGCTGACAGCTTGGAAGTACTTACAGTTGCTGGGGCTAATGGCAGCGGCCTTGGATTTGGTTCCATGGGCCAGGGCACACATGCGACCGCTCCAGCAAGCTCTTCTTTCGCGTTGGTCTCCACAACGGCATCCCCTTTCTCGTCGCTTAAGCTGTCCCGATCATGTCAGGGTCAGTCTTCAGTGGTGGTTGATTCCAGACCATCTTCAGGCGGGAGTTCCCTTAGCGCTGCCGGAATGGATTTTGGTGACTACCGATGCCAGTCTGTCCGGTTGGGGAGCACACTGTTTGAATCACATAGCGCAAGGCTCTTGGACGGCGGAAGAGAGCCTGTGGTCCATCAATTGCCTGGAGCTGAGAACGGTGCGTCTAGCGCTGTTAGCGTTCGCAAGTCTTCTGGAGGGGAAGTCGGTGCGCATCTTCTCCGACAATTTAGTGGCGGTCTCATACATAAATCGCCAAGGCGGGACAGGAAGTCTTCTTCTTCTGGAGGAGAGTCAACGCTTGTTTCACTGGGCGGAGTTTCACCTTTCGGCGCTCTCGGCAGCTCATGTGGCAGGAAAGGACAATGTGCAAGCGGACTATCTCAGCCGACATGTGCTAGATCCAGGAGAGTGGCAACTCAATGCCGAAGTTTTTCACGAGCTCACAGTACGTTGGGGTCAACCGGTAATGGATCTGATGGCAACTTTGGACAATGCAAAGGCGACTCGCTTTTTCAGCAGACGCAGGGAACATATGTCGGAAGGTCTCGACGGTCTGGTACAGCCCTGGCCGTTGGGGCAACTTCTGTATGTGTTTCCTCCATGGCCGTTGGTGGGTCTCGTTGTGCAGCGAGCTGTCATGCACCAGGGTCTGTTGATTCTTGTTGCTCCAGATTGGCCTCGACGGCCTTGGTATGCCGATCTAATGCGTCTTCTAGCGGCTCCACCGTGGAGGTTGCCCGCTCGGGCAGATTTGCTGCATCAATGGCCCGTTTGGATGCCTCAGGCGGATCGATTCTTGCTTATGGCATGGCTCTTGAAAGGTGGCGCTTGCGCCGAAAAGGTTATTCAGTTTCGGTAATCAACACCTTGTTGCAGTCTCGTAGAAAGTCCACATCATTGGCATACATTCGGGTGTGGCGAGTTTTTGAAGCTTGGTGTTCTGATCGCCGTTTGAAAGCTTGTCTATCTTCCATTCCGGATGTTCTGGATTTTCTTCAATGCGGTCTTGAGAAAGGTCTTGCTCTGAGTACCTTAAAGGTGCAGTTAGCGGCCCTGGCAGTTTTTCGTGGGCCGGTTCGCAGACTACGTCTTTCCTTTCATCCCGATGTTCTCCGTTTTCTTAGAGCGGCTAAGCAAATTCGTCCTCCGTTTCGTCAAATTGTTCCTCCTTGGGATTTGAACTTAGTATTAGAGGCTTTAACACAGTCTCCTTTTGAGCCTCATTCTTCACGTTCGCTAAGGGAATTGTCCTGGAAGACAGCTTTTTTAGTGGCATTGTGTTCAGCTAGACGCATTTCGGATCTGCAGGCTCTTTCATGCCGCCCGCCTTTTCTTCAGTTTTCTGAGGAAAAAGTGGTCTTGCGTCCGGTACCGTCCTTTCTCCCGAAAGTACTCTCTGCTTTTCATGTGAATCAGTCGGTTTCGCTTCCCACTTTCGATAGCTCGGGAGAAGATTCTGTTGATCGAGCTCTGCGGAAATTGGATATGGGTCGTGTACTTCGTAGATATCTACGGGAGACCGAGTCTTTTCGTAAGACTGATCGGTTATTTGTGTTGTTTGCAGGGCCATCTAAGGGTCAACCTGCATCCAAGGCTACCATTGCACGATGGGTAAAGCATGCAATTCGGGTTGCGTATGAAGCCAGAGGTAAACCGGTTCCGGTAGGTCTTCGGGCTCATTCTACCAGGGGTCAAGCTACTTCGTGGGCAGAATCGGCCTTGGTTCCACCGGTGGATATTTGTCGTGCGGCGTCATGGTCTTCTCTTCATGCCTTTTCACATCATTATAGGTTGGATGTTCTCGCTAGGCAAGATGCGTCGGTGGGGGCTTCAGCCGTGATAGCGGGGCTCTCGGGTCCCTCCCAGGGTTAGGTACTGCTTTGGTACTACCCATCTGTTCTGGACTGGCCCGGAGAGACGAATAGGAAGGAGAAATTAGACCTTACCTGCTAATTGTCTTTCCTTGAGTTCTCTCCGGGCCAGTCCAGAACCCTCCCTATAATTTTCATTCTTTATTATTAGTATTTTCTTGCGTTTCATTTATGTCGGGGGTTTTTTCGGTGTTACATGAATGGAAACTTGTTTTTTGTGGTTATTGTTCATTTAAAAAAAAATATATATATTTATAGCCATTACTTTGGCTATTTTCCCTCTCAAGTGCTTTCGTGGTCAAGCATGAGACACAGAGCAAATTTATATACCTTCAATGGGACTCTTCCGCTGTTTTCTTCTTATTGATTTGTTATTGGCTGCTTGCTACGTAAAGACTGGCTGCTGTTACCAAGGGAGCGATGTGTAACCTAGCAACAAAAGAATTGGAATTCTGTCCTCAGCTGCTAGAGGAGGGAGATTTGACTACCCATCTGTTCTGGACTGGCCCGGAGAGAACTCAAGGAAAGACAATTAGCAGGTAAGGTCTAATTTCTCCTTCCTCAACAATGGGTACAGAGCAGTGGACATTCACCCACAGAACTCAATATTTTTTTTTAAAAATCTGATTCTGGTCATCTCACCAATAACAAACATTCTCCAGTACCAGGCATATTGGGAACTAATATAAAACTCTACATAAGTCACTGAAGATCTCTAAGGCCAAATCTACCATGCTATACTAGCATAAACTTCCAAAATTTATATAACAAGGGGTCTACCCAGAAAAAGCAGCACAATAAATACTGTAGCGGGCCCTTGAATATCCATACATCTATTTGAAAAGCTGCACAAGTCAAACTATTACAGTATAGATCCGTATGTACAAATTAACAGAACGCTTGGCCTTAGTCATGCACTTAGAACACAGACCCTCACCAAGTACAGAATATGTGACCACAACTTAAAGGAAAAATAAAAAATAGGTAGACAAAAATTAAACTAAAACCCCAAGGTGTTGCATTGTTATATGGCCTGTTACAGGATATTAGATTAATGATTCTGTTCAGTTAGCATCACTATTCTAATATGAGATATATATAATTATGTATATTCATATTTTTCTACATTTATATGCTTTGCTGTAATCTGCTTTGGGCTACTATGGAAAGCTGCAATATAAATGCAAAAATAAATTTTAAAAATACCTTTATCATACTTGCTATATTATTATAATAGGTATTTATTACAATGATTCATAGAAACAGTAAGGGGTATGTTTACTAAACCATCTTAATGTGCGCTCTGACACGTTATCGCGTGATAAGGTACCTTATCACGCAATAATGGCGCTTTATTGGGCGCAGAGATACCTTAGCGCGCGATAACGTGCGCAGTGGCGTAAACGAGCACTGAAGGCGGGGAAAGGCTCCCCAGGGGCGGAGAGAGAGGGTCAATGGGCGGAGAGTGGGAGGGGAGAGGCTCCCTGCACACTAACGCTGTGAAATTAGAGGCTGAAAACTAATGCCAGTGAAACCCTGGCGTTAGAGCTGATTTAAAGGGAAAAGAAACCATTTCTGTCAGCAATGTACAGCAGAACCAGGGAAACCTACAAAAAGTGATAAGTGTGATACATTTGCACGGAACAAAAGGGCAAATAAACAGTGAAAATGACCTGAACAAAATTGAAAAAAACCATAACCAAGCTGGGCAATAGTGATATTAATGGGAAACATCAACCCCCCCCCCCCCCGAGAAAGCTCCAAAAAAAAATATGAATTTTGGAAGGGTCTATGCTCCGTCCCCATACAAGGTGAATGAGCCCACAGTGAAACTGCGCTGAGCAGGGTTTTCCCTCTCCATTGGGCAGGTTTCCTATGGCGTGCACATGTTCCACAACAGCAGGGCGGGCATGTCGGAACGGGCAATTGGACAGATGCTTGAAAAGGGGACACAGAGGGCTGCAGGCGGCACATGCTGTGGTGCAGTTGGGCCACAGTGCGGACTAGGGTGATGCCTAGGTGGCCCATAGGAATGCTGAAACAGTAGTGCAGCCAGACAGCAACTGATGAGGGCCCAACATGGGCATGAGTGTGCTTCCCACAGTGTCACAGGGGATAGTACCCAGCAGGTACCCCCAAGGGCACAGAACATTGGCAGGCGGTGCTGGGGAGAAGCGTGGACAGCTATGCAGGCACCCCTACCCCAGAACCCGCACCATAGGCAGCCGCCTACCCACACACTGGATGGCCTGAGACTGCGCTCCACCAGTACCACCAGCAGAAGGGCATGTCAGCAGGGTGGCAGAGGGGTACTGGTAGGGGAGGGGGCAGTGGCAGCTGCCCAGAGCAGACCAGGGCCTAGCCCTTTGTAGGTGGGTGCCATGCAATGCAACGCAACAGACAGGCCCTGGAATGCACCATCTCTGTGGCAACAAGGTGGTGCAGTACACACAGCCAGTGTGCTCAGAAGCAGACGGTCACAGGTTCAAGTCCCAGCTGTGGTTCCTGCCAACCCAGTCCCCATATTTTACCCACTACTGAAACATGCTAATACAGACAGAACCTTTATTTCAGATGACGTAAACATGCCCAAAACACATACATTTTACCCTACAGAGCACAGACACCATAAACATGCACATTACCTAGAGCAGAGTCTCCCAAATGCAGTCCTGGAGGGCCAAACACCATTCAGGTTCCATGCTGCCTCCAATAAATATGGCTGTGCTGCATTTCTATGCACCACCCCCATGGTATGCAGATGTATCTCATGCACATTCATTAGGGACAGCATGAAAACCCGAACAGTGTGTGGCCCTCCAGGACTGGAATTAGGAACCTCTGCCCTAGAGCAGCGGCCAACAGGGGCAGACACACCCTCACCCACAGGCTCCATTATCCAAAGCCTCCTGGAGAGGCAGGATGTTGGGCCCTGCGTGCATCTCCCCATACTAGCACTTGCATACCTTAGCAATGCCACCCTAAACCTGGGAATACGGTACACAGCTATCAAAAGGTTGCTATGATAACTGGCAGTTAGCAACTCCTACGTTAAGCACAATTGGCTGATTGAGCTGCATCATAGCAACCTTTCTGATGTCTGTGGAGTGTGCCTCAGGTCTGGTGTCTGACAGAGTGACCCCAACAGTATTGCGTACCATAGCCATGCCTGCACTGTGCCCAGGACTGGTGTGGTGGCCAGGGCTGCCAAACACCTCTATAGTTGCACAATGCTGGCATAGGTGTGGGGAGTGTGTGTCTGTCTATCCAGTGTGTGGTGGCTGCTAACACCTTCCTCAGCCCACACTGCTAGCACTGTTGCCAGTATTGGCCTGCCAATGTGCATAATGAGGAGCAAGGTACTGTGGGAATAGCCTGGATAGGGTGGCCTGGCCTGGAGTCATCTGCACAGGGCATAGGGCAATGGCTCGGACATTGTAGTGCCCGGCCACCACCAGCACGGACAGGGTGGCCACAGCATGTCCTGCTGGGAGGTCACTCTCACCCTGACTGAGCAGTGACCACGGCATGGCTAAGTTCCCCCATAGTGCTATATAGTATTTCTCTCATGTGATATTTATGGGTTCTCTTTTGGGGCCCAATCACTGACTTATCTGCTTGGTGTGTATGCTGACATCCCCATTCTGGGTACACGCATCTCCTCCAGGACCATGCACTATGGACTAGCTAGCAGACTGTCTGCAGCTAGTATATGTCTTGCTGGAACACCTTGCATGGTGCAGCGGCTGGAGGCTTGCTGCTGGAGAATGTCAGATAGTGGTGGGGGGCAGCTGAGCATTTCCAGGCCTACTGTCTGTCTGCTATTGCTTTATGGATGTGTACAGCTCTGCATTGCTTGTCCTGTAGGGTTTCTGTTCCCCTGAAGGACCGGGGTTGATCGTCCCCTCTACTGCTACCATTGCAGGGAGGTAGAATGTGGATCTATTGGTGGGCGACCCTGTTTCCCACCCTGAGCCCCAAAGGGTGGGTTGTGTGGTGGTACATCATCTGCCTATGGGTCCAAACACCCCCCCCCCCCTTCACCTACATCATGTAACCATGGCACCAACACAGGATATGCACTATTCTGGGTGCATCATAGCCCATAAGGGCTAGACATGACTGAGAAATACAGAAGGACACAGATGTAACCTAGGTGTGTCAGCAGGAACTACCTATCACACACAGTAGCACTGATGGGGACTTGCAGCATGGCGTATTTCAGCCATGAAAGGTGCTGTGGACCTGGTGCTGGGCGCCCCACCTCACCCTCAGGGTGGCACAGTACCCGCACAATGAGACGGTCTGTGGCTACTCTGTGCCAGTACCACACACGGTCAGTTCCCCCTACCAGGCCGAGGTGCTGTGGGGGTGCATACCCCATCTTGTGCCCATCTGTCGACTGCTGATTTGCATGTGCAGTGCATCATGGGTACGGGTGGGTTAACCCTATCCTGGTAACCACAGCAGACAGTTTGTGTGGTGACGTGCAGTCCTTCTGCAGCCAGCCAGGGGTTTCTTAGCAGCTATAGAGCTGTAGCCCACTGGTTACTTCACTGCCTGTGAAGCCAGAGGTCATGGGTTCAAACACATGGGGGGGTTATTTGATAGGGCTGTCTGAGGCATTGTCTATTTTTAATCTACATTAGTGCTGCCAGCAAAAACACCCTTAGAGTACTGTAACCTTGAGGTGCCTCATAAGGCGCCCCGTAAGGCACCTTATAGGGTGCCGTATAAGGCACCCTATCAAGCACCTTATAAGGTGTCCTGTAGGGGACATTATAGGGTGCCTTGGCGGACAGTGCACTTTATAATGTGACCTATGGAGTGCGTTATGGGGTGCCTTATGTGGCACCTTAGGTTACGCCACCGTGAGGGTGTGTTTGCTGGCAGCACTAATTAAAATAAAAGTAAAATGCGTCAAAAAGCACTACTTAAATGTACAGGGTGATGCCTCAACCAGCCTTATGCATTAGGCACACTGGGGGATCAAACTCATGACCCCTGTACCATCAGTCAGTGTATTAACCATTGTGCTACACCTCTGCTTCTATGTTTGCATGTCTGCGCGCTTACTTAAGATTATCGCGCGTTAACGTGCTTAGCGGCGTTTCACCCGATAATGTGCGCAGCGCGCATTATCGTGCGATAATCCCGTTTTGCTACATTAAGACCAAAATGCCCACTCCTTTTATGGCATCCTGCACACTCGCCGGGCGTACGTTAAGACGGTTTAGTAAACATACCCCTAAGTCTGTGAGGCAGCAGCTTGTGTTTATTTTGATAGCTATGAAAGGAAGCATAAAATATTCTTCTATTAAAAAATTAAATATGACATGTAAGACCTTGAGATATATTTCCTAATTCTAAGCTACTATATGTAAATATATAATAAGCCAACAAAATGAAAACAAGGTGCTGCCTCCAAATATCGCTATTACCTTTGTTAAAACCAAGACCAAGAGAGAAGGATTGATAGAAGGTACATAGGGGGTCATTTACTAACAGTTAAAATACTTTTTTTTAACCAAAGGTGCATTGCGAAATATGGGTCGTGTGGCAAACATGCATTAATACCAGAATGCAAAAAAAATTAATAACGTTAGTGCACACTATTAGTAAAAGACCCCCTGTAGGAAAGAAGCCAAAATGAGGCACAGAGCACACAGAGTTTGAGGGCTGCTGATTGTTTCCACCTTCATTGTACATATAATTAAAGACTAATGCCACACACCCACACCTTCTTATCTCCCCAAAATTGTGGTATAACTTACCACATTCTTTTTCATCACTGTTAGCATTGCAGTCATCTAGCCGATTGTAGATTTTAGCAGCTTCAAAGTGCTGGGGTGCACAAGTTGCTTCGGGAGACTGTGTTTATTTCTGCTTATGACAGATGCAAGGGGTTCATATTAGTGCTTCTCACCAGGGAAGATCTAGCTTAACATTTTGGCTCCATTCAAAGTAGAACCTGCAAGTAAAATGCTCTCTCAAAAGAGCACCTAAGCACAGGCAAGCAGGGAAATCAGGGCCTGCACACAAAAAAAAGTTCCAATTATGTAAAACAAATGTGTGGATAGCTCTACCTAACACCTTAGAATGACTTGCACAGCTTTCTTTTTGCAAAAATTCCATCCAAGTTTTAAATCCATACTGATACAGCAATTATTTCCTAGTATGAACATTCTATCAAACTGAGCCTTCAAGAGAATCTCCAGCTTACCATGCTTTTATTTCTGATTTTGCCGCCTCTAGCCTGAGACTTCCTTCTTGCCGCTTGTTTTCTTGTTTGGATGAGGCTGAGTGGGAAAAAAAGTGGCGAGAAGACAGTGGCAGGCCAGAGGCAGCAAAATCACAGTCACAATTGGTTCCTCCAGGTGGCAGTTTCAAGGGGGCGGCACTCCGGTAGCCGCGGCTGTATTTATTTCTGATTTTGCCGCCTCTGGCTCTTGCTGCCTTTTTTCCCCACTCAAGCTTGTCCAAACGAGAAAGCAAGTGGCAAGAAGGCAGTGTCAGGCCAGAGGCGGCAAAATCAGAAATAAATACAGCCACAGCTGCCAGAGTGCCGTCCCCTTGAAACTGCCACCTGAGTTGACCGCCTCAGATGGCCTAATGATAGAGCCACCCCTGATTATAGGCCCGCAGGTTTGGAAGACCAAGGTCCCCCTCCTCCCTTTGCTTTAAATCTTTAAGGGTATATGGGGTTTCTTCCCCATCTAAAGAAATTTTAACAATAGATGTTAGTCCCCACGTCGGACCTACAGCAGCAACTGTTATAAAACATACAGCCAGCGAGGCAATCCATAGTTTTAAATAAGGTGAATCTCCCTCCCCAGTTTCAAAGATGTTCAGCTGTGTGCACTAATAAAGGTTTAATATTACATTCATAAATTTTATGAGGATCCCTATGTAACTGAATCCCCAAATAATGAAGCTGATCAACTGTCCACGTCAAAGAGAATTCTCCCTGCCAATTCACCTTCACTTTCCCACCCACATCCAATGCCAAGGACTTACTCCTGTTAAGCTTTAATCCTGAGAATCGATAAATCTCTCAGTAAGGGTGAATGTGGATAGCAGCAAAACATCTGAATCTCACAAAAAAAAAAAACAAATTGTCCGCAAACGCACTCAATTTAACTTCCTTTTTCGCCATCTCAGGGTTTACCCCCATAGATACCTCCCACAGAGCCTGCAGCAGAGGCTGTAGTGTTGTAGCAAACTGCAGTCAATGAATAAATCCAGGAGTCAGTTTACAGGGTCCAAGCCAGTTTAATGTGCACATGGCTCAGTCAGTCAAAGCTGTAAAAGTAACTGAGCGAAAGCTTATACAGAGACATAACCATTTATACCTCTTTTCCAGTTTGATACATGAAAGCTTTCTATTGGTTCTAACTTGATATTTATTTATTTATTTAGCTGTATTTATATACAACTTTTCACCGGGTCTCATCCTCTCATAGCAAGATTTATGAGAGGCCTTCTTTTAACTAAGCCTCCCATTAAGCCACCACCGGTGGCATGGGACTTAAATTTGGTTCTTGGCCAGCTTATGAAACCGCCTTTTGAACCATTAGCCACTACCTCCTTGTAATCACTTTCCTGGAAGGTCATCTTTCTTATTGCAATCACATCAGTACGTCGCATCAGTGAATTGCAAGCATTGGTGGCTGATCCTCCTTATACAAGGTTCCATCATGATTAGGTAGTCCTTAGCACTCATCCACATTTTATGCCAAAGGTGGTGTCACCTTTTCATTTAAACCAAGCGGTTTACCTTCCTGTATTCTTCCCAAGGCCTCATACCTCAAATGCAGAAAGGAATCTTCATACTTTGGATTGTAAAAGGGCTCTGGCCTTTTACTTACAAAGGACACAGCAACATAGGAAGTCCTCTGAACTTTTTGTTGCTTTTGATCCTAGTCATTTGGGACTTCCAGTCTCCAAAAGAACACTGTCCAACTGGATTGCACAGTGTATATCTTTTGCCTATGAGAGTAAAAACCTTCCTCTGGAAGGCCATGTCACAGCTCACAGTGTGAGAGCCATGGCAGCCTCTATGGCTCATCTTCACTCTGTGTCTATCGACGACATCTGCCGAGCAGCTACATGGGCTTCGGTTCATACCTTCACAGCCCATTACTGCTTAGACAAGGACTCCCGCCAGGATGCCTTGTTTGGTCAGGCTGTTCTTCAACACTTGTTCCACACTTAATCAACTCCTACCCACCATCCCTGGTAGGATGCCAGAGATCCATGGGGGGAAGTGGAGCCCTTTCACCAGGGCACACAACTTCTGGGGTCTTCTCCCTGGCATCTGCAGCTAGGGAGTCCCCCATATGTGAAGACTACATTCCTGCTTGTTCCTGGAGATAGCATAGTTGCTCACCTGTAACAGGTAATCTCCGTGAACAGCAGGAATTTAGTCTTCACAACCCACCCACCTCCCCTAGGAGTTGTATCTATCTCTCTCTTTCCCTCTCTCTTTTGTCTCAGCTTTAAACTCAACTGGAGAGGGACAGTTTGGAAAGGCGGGAAGGCAGCACGCAGGCGCTGTGGGATGCTCCCAAAGGCTTTCCTATTGGACGCTGGGGAGCGTTCCCACGCAGGCTCCGTCGGTACCGACGATACCCATATGTGAAGACTAAATTCCTGCTGTTCCCGGAGATCACCTGTTACAGGTGAGTAACTATGCTTTCTCTTATTAGTCAAACGGGTTACACTGTAGCTTCATTGCATGTCGCCTAGCCTTTCTACTTTTTGATGGCGTAAACAGTTGATCTATGTTTACCCGTTCCACTCCATTCATTAATTTATAGACCTCTATCATATCTCCCCTCAGCTGTCTTTTTTCCAGGTTGAAGAGCCTTAACCTTTTAAGCCTCTCCTCATAGTAGTATCCTTACCCATCCCCTTTACGATTTTGGTGCTTCTTCTCTGTACCTTTTCTAATTACGCTATATCCTTTTTAAGACATGGCAACCAGAATTGCATACAATATTCAAGGTGTGGTTGCACCATGGAACGATACAGAAGCATTATGTATTCCTTTGTTTTATTCTCCATTCCTTTCCTTATGATTCCTATCATTCTATTTGCCTTCTTGGTTGCACCTTTGGTGGAGGGCTTCAATGTGTTATTCTTCCTCTTGTCTTATCCATTAAACAATCCAGATAACACAACCTACCCACAGACCTTCCAAACATACAAATTCAATACAGACACCCCACAGACCTCCCATACACAATACTGAAGCCAGGATGAGATCATGTCTGTTATATTAATTAATTACCCTGTTATCCGAGTTGTATTTCCTGTTTTTTCTGTAAACACAAAGTACCGTTGAATTGTGTAACTCCTTGTTTATTGTAAACCGCGCTGATGCTGAATAGTGCGGTATATAAGAGACTATAAATAAATAAATAAAATAAATAAATGATGACGCCTAAATCTTTTTCATGAATGGTGGTTCCTAAAGTGGAACCTTGCATTGTGTAACCATAGTTTGAGTTGTTCTTTCCTAGGTGCATAACTTTGCACTAGTCCACATTAAATTTCATCTGCCATTTGAACATCCAATCTTCCAATTTATCAAGGTCCTCTTGTAATTTTTGACAATCCTCTTGGATTTTAACAACTTTGAATAATTTTGTGTCATCTGCAAATTTGTTCCCATTTCCAGGTCATTTATGAATTTGTTAAAAAGCAGCGGATGCAGCACAGATCCCTGGGGTACTCTACTATTCACCTTTCTCCATTGGGAAAATTGGACATTTAGCCTTATCTTTTAACCAGTTCCTTATCCACTAGAGTATATTGCCTTCTATCCCATGATTTTTAATCGTGCCAAGAGTTTCTCATAAGGGACCATGTCGAAGGCTTTCTGAAATCCAGATACACTTTTGTCTACCTATTTATTTACACCTTCAAAAAAATATAACGGATTAGTAAGACAAGACCTTCCTTGGCTAAAGCCATGTTGGCTTTCTCCCATTAAACCGTGACTATCTATATGTTTTGTAATTTTGTTCTTTGTAATGGTTTCTACTCTTTTGCCTGATGCGGACATCAGGCTCATCGGTCTGTAGTTTCCCAGATCATCCCTGGAACCCTTTTAAAAAATTGGCGTTAGATTGGCCATTCGCCAGTCTTCAGGTATTACAGATGATTTTAATGATAGTTCGCAGATTACTGATAGTTGGTCTGTCATCTCATATTTCAGTTCTTTCAACACCCTCGGATGTATACCATCCGGCCCAGGTGATTTGCTACTCTTCAGTTTATCAAATAGTGGTCGTCGTATCAATTCTGGTCGGCGTATCTTAAAAAGGATATAGAGGAATTAGAAATGTTACAGAGAAGAGCCACCAAAATGGTAAAGGGGATGGAAGGATGGAAGGATACCCCTGTGAGGAGAGGCTAGGGCTCTTCAACCTGGAAAAGAGATGGCTGAGGGGAGATATCATACAGGTCTATAAATTAATGAATGAAGTGGAATGGTGAAATGTAGATAGATTGTTCACTTCATCAAATAGAGAGAGACTACAGGACATGGAATGAAACCATACTGTAATAAGAGAAAATATTTTTTCATTCAACGCATAATCAAACTCTGGAATTCGTTAATGGAGGATGTAGTAAAAGCTGTTAATATAGCTGGGTTTTAAGAAAGGTTTGGACAAGTTCCTGGAGGAAAGGTCCATAAACCATTATTAAAGGGGACCCAGGAAATCCATTGCTTGCCCCAATACAAGCATTGTGGAACTGTGTATCGTTTGGGGAAACTGCTAGGTACTTGTGACCTGGATTGGAAACAGGATACTGGGCTTGATGAATCTTGGTCTGACGCAGTATGGCATGTCTTATGTTCTTATATCTTCCTGGTTTATTGATATTTCTTTCAATTCTTCCGATGTATCACCATTAAATATCATTTCAGTCATGGGTAATTTCCCTACAACTTCTTAAGAAAAGACCAAAACAAAGAATTCATTCGGTCTCTCCGCTATGGTCTTGTCCCCTCTTAGTGCCCCTTTTACCCCTCTTTCATCTAATGGTCCAGCTGACTCTCTCACAGGTTTTTTGCTACGAATGTACTTGAAAAAGTTTTTGCATCAGAGGAAGTGATGTCACCCGGCAGGTGGTGGCTTAATTTTAGAGCACCCGTCGGGACGCGGTAAAAAGCGGTGAAAAAAGTGCATTTACCTCCTTAAAAGTGGATGATTCCGAACCCATCGGTTCCCCCAACCAAGTGCCATGTCTGTTTGTCAGAAACTGGTAAAATTATTCAAGTCCTCCTATGTGCACACTGACCCACATAAGATGTGAGATCTGGCGGACCGCATGGCCTCAGAAGATGACTCCGAGGAAGATTTGGAATGTGCGAATGAAAGTTGCACACGAGGTGACTTCTGGGACTGGATGCGCACATTTAAAAAAGAAATTGTGGGATTTGGTGTGGCTGTGTTGGAGGTATTGGGGGTCTGCTGCTAAGGCCCGGAGACTGCTGCCACTGTGAACCTGCTGCTGGAAACTGCTTCCTTCCCTCTACCATCGGGCAGACAGCGGTGGGACATCCTGCTTTCCTGCGAGAACCCTGCTGGCTATAATTGTGAGCTCCACAGCTGCTTCTGCGGATTTGGTGTGGCTGTGTTGGAGGTATTGGGGTTCTGCTGCTAATTTATTTTTATTTATTTATTTTATTTAGCTGCATTTATATCCCGCTTTTCACTGGGTCAAAGCGGTTGGGGGATACATTTAACACGAGGGGATATGAGACACATACACTAATACTTACAGGGAACATGGACAATGGAGGGTTAAGTGGCTTGCCCAAGACCACAAGGAGCACCTGTGGGACTAGAAACCCCAGTCCTTCCGGCCCAAGGTTGCTGTCCTCTAGTGGGATTTGAACCACCGACCTTTCCAGCCTGTGGTACCTTGCCCCAACCACTAGGCCACTCCTCCCTTGCTAAGGCTCGGAGACTGCTGCCACTGTGAACCTGCTGCTGGAAACCGCTTCCTTCCCTCTACCATTGGGTAGGCAGCAGTGGGACATCCTGCTTTCCTGCGAGGACCCTGCTGGCTATAATTGTGAGCTCCACAGCTGCTTCTGCGGATTTGGTGTGGCTGTGTTGGAGGTATTGGGGGTCTGCTGCTAAGGCCCGGAGACTGCTGCCACTGTGAACCTGCTGCTGGAAACGGCTTCCTTCCCTCTACCATCGGGCAGGCAGCGGTGGGACATCCTGCTTTCCTGCGAGGACCCTGCTGGCTATAATTGTGAGCTCCACAGCTGCTTCTGCGGATTTGGTGTGGCTATGTTGGAGGTATTGGGGTTCTGCTGCTAAGGCCTGGAGACTGCTGCCACTGTGAACCTGCTGCTGGAAACCGCTTCCTTCCCTCTAACATCGGGCAGGCAGCGGTTGGGACATCTTCCGCATAGTCCTTCTGCTTCCCCTATATATTGTATCCGATTGCGTGACTGCGGAGCGTGTCCGCGGGGCGTGTTCCGAAGGGGCGTGGCCAAAGGGGCACGACACGCCCCTTTGGCGCCCCTTCAGCGACTTTTCGGCGATTGAGGTTTAATGATTAGCTTTTGGTTTTTCTGTTCCATATGATGGGGAAATGCAAGGCAAAGGCTGGGGGTAAAACATCGGATGTGGCGGCGGATAAGTCATCTGTTGGTCCTATGGATAAACATCTAGTGCCATTGCCGGTTGCACAGTCGTCCCCTGATGGGGCCTCCCTCAGTTCTGGAGGGAGGTCCCCTCCTCCTCCTCCTCCTTCTGTTGGGTTGCCTCTCTCTCCAGTGGAGTCCTCTGATAAGGTGAGTCATAATACCGTAGAGATTTTGTTTCCTAAACCTGTGCATTTAATTGGGGCCGGAGGTTCTTCGGGACTTCCTACCCTTTCCCCTGACTCTGAGGTAACCTTAAAAGATCTCTGGAGAGCTCTTAAATCTATTGATGACAAAATGATTTCCACTTTAAGTTCCCTATGTGTTTTTTCGAATGAAACTGCTGCTTCTTTGAAGCAGCTTGACGATAAAATTTCTTATGTTGACGTAGCACGTGTTAAACTTGAATCCCAGGTCATCCCGTTGCATTCTGCGAACGTGGCTGGTATCAAGGATTCTTTGATCTTACATAGTAAAGTGGAAGCTTTAGAAAATTATTTTCGTCTTTATAATTTGCGTTTTTAAAATTTTCCGCAAACTTCTCTTTTAGCTCCCAGAATTTTTTTTTTTATAAGTATATGAGAGAACTTTTGTTTTTGAGTGACTCTGTTGAGTTGTCTCAATTGTATTTTATTTCCTCTGCGGTGAAAAAGGTGTCCCCTGATGAAGGTGGTTTGGATGTGATTGAACCTTCGATTTCTAATCTGACGGCCTTTTTGGAGGACTCCACAGATGTGATAAATACTCGGGCTACTTTGTTGGTGACTTTGAAATCTTTAGATGTTAAGCAACGAATACTTAAAGCTTTTTTTAAATATAAAACATCTAAATTTTGTGGTCACATTATAAATATTTTCCCGGATGTTGCACGTAGCACCCAGCTTAGGCGGAGGCTTTTTTTAGCTCTTAAGCCTCAGGTCCTAGAGCTGGGTGCTACTTTCTTTCTTAGAATTCCCTGTAAATGTGTTGTAAATTATGATGGTGCCTCTTATATTTTTACTGATGTATCGCATCTGGAAAAATGTATTGCAGACAGAAGGTCTGGTTGAGTTGTTCAGGGATGTTCAGTTATTGATTAGCCTCCTATTAGGTGGGCATTTCTGCCTTATTTTCCTTTAATTTTTACTATTCATTTTGTGAAATTCCACTACCGAATCCCAGTAATGTGGGCTATATCAGATTTTGTTTTCCTATGATTGATGATTTTGTATAATTGTACATTTTCCTTTCTGATTGTCTTGTATTTCTAGTTGGTGTATAACTGATTGAAACTTAATAAAAAAAAATACATTGTTTCCACTTGGGGGGATATCAGAGAGGTTTTGGCAGAAATTAAGAGTGATATATGTGAATTGGGGAACCACATGGACAGTTTAGAAGAACAGGCTGAGCAACAGGCAGAGAAGAAGAATGCAGCCACAGCCCAAATTCAGCAGCTTTGAGCAGAGCAGGAGCTACTTAAAGATAAGATAGAAGATCTGGAGAACCACACTCGACGGAGTAACACTCGAATCTGGGGGGTCCCGGAAACAGATCGCTACATGGATGCCTCAGCGGTGTTTCAAAAGCTATGTCTGTGGATCCTGCAGGATGCTGGTGGTGAGGCTGAGTCTGAATGCATTGGAGTGGACAGGGCCCACAGAACACTGTGGCCACCCGAGGGACATCGTGACCTGCTTGACTTCATATGTACAAAAAGAGAGGGTGATGCGAGTGGCTGCCCGGAAGGGGCGATTCACCTGGAATGGTATAGTTATAGAAATGTTCCACAACCTGTCGTCAGGCACATTGCAGCGCCAGTGAGCTAGATGCCAGTGGTGCAGTACTTAAGAGCGGAGAAAGCAAAATACCGATGGCTTTATTCCTTTGCCCTCTTGCTGCACATTAATGGAAGGAGTTTCCGGGTGTGCACAGTGAAAGAGGCCTGGTTCGCATTGCGGCGGGAGGGAGCATCAAACCTACTAAAATATCCCTAGTGCTCAGGCGAGCCTGCCCAGCCATGCTCATTTTCTAGGTGGGAATGGACTCCCGCTAAAAGACAGCAACTGAGGAGTAAGTGGGGGGCCCAAAGAAAAGTGTAGGCTCCTATATAGTGGAATACCCCCCAGACACATGAACTCTCTTAAGCCGGATGAAGGACTTATAGGAGGACCGGTTTTTAAGGGGAGCTTAGCGGGGGGGCCTGTTATGACATTTGTGTGGTAGTTATGGTTTGTATTAGAGTAATAATTGTTATTGTATTGTGTTCACACAAGACAGGGTGAGTGATGGGAGGGAAAGAAGGGGAAGATGCGTGAGTGAAAGGATGATTTGCGGGATATGGGTGGAGAGAAAGAAGTATGAGGGGGAATGGAGGACAAATGCTGGTTCATGGTGTAAGGAGGGGACGGCTATGCTTCCATGGGGAGTCTCTTCCTCAAACTATGGAACGGAGGGGAGTTCCGTGTACTAGGGGAGGGGGAAGGTATCTACAGTATCACAATGGGATCAGAGGGAAAGGAGCTGGGTGAAGGCTTGTAGGTTAAAAGTAGAGACCTTTAATGTGCAGGGCCTTAACTCTCCTCAGAAAAAGATGTTGCTGCGGGAACTTAGGGAACAGCAGTGGCTGGTGGTGTTCGTCCAGGAGACACACTTGCGGAAGCGAGATGAATGGGTACTTAACCCCCAGACCTTTCAAACCTTATTTGCAGCAAAGAGGGAGACCACCAACGAGCGGAAGTGGCGATTTTGATTAGAGGAGATGTCCCCTTTATTTTAGGTGGGACATACCGGAAACCAGATGGACATGCTACAACGGTCTGGGGGGAACTATATGGGGAGACCACTGTTCCCTCTAAGCTGTGCCGTGTGCGCGCGCACACACCTCGCCGAGTGAGCACACATACTTTACAACAGAGCGCACAAAAATTACGGCTCTGATTCTGATAGAAAACAACACAGACGTCTTAAAATGTAAAAGTTATGATTGCAATTACTAGGAATTTCCCGCTTCCTTTAGTAATCGTCTATTTTCATTTAATTTGATTAAAATCAATGTGGTGTACATACTGTATTCTGATGTGTAGTCAATTTTAAAGTATATAACTCCGAGTGTCGTTATGTGGCGCACAAAAATTTAACCTTCCTTCAAAAGCTGCACACAGCTGATATTTTATGCGCACACAACCTACAGAAAATTAGAGGGAACATTGGGGGAGACCATTACATTGGTCTCGCTGTATGGCCCCAATACAGAGCAAAAGAATTTTTGGCAAGACGTGTCGGTGGCTGGGGGGTGGATTCATGGGAGACTCTTAGTGGGGTGTGATTGTAGCATTTCACTGGTTGGACATTCCAGGGGGAGTGAGGGGAGAGAACCGGTTTTACTAGCTATGCAAGAGTGGCTGCAGGAGTTCAGGTTGATGGATCTTTGGAGATGGTCAACCCTTCTATGCAGGATTACACTTTCTATTCGATGGTGCATGCATTTTATAGTCAGATTGACTATGTATTTGGGGACCCCTACTGGAGGGATTTATTTATTTATTTATATTCTCTTATATACCGCACTATTCAGCATCAGTGCGGTTCACATAGAACAAAAATCTCAGTACAGTCAACATGCATGAGTTTACAGATAACAAGGGAAGGAACTTGGATAACAAGGGTAATTATTTACAATCTATTTACAAGGATAACACTACTGCATAGGTACCTGTTACTAGGAGCGGTTACTAAGGATATACTCTTTACTTATAGAGAATCAGCCTTGGCGTGTTATTGAGACACCAAGGAATTGTAATACTGGGTGGAATCACTGAGGTATATGGGTGTCGTTGGCTCTATAAGGTACTTGTTGAAGAGATGGAATTTGAGGGCTTTCCTAAATTGTGTTAAGCTGTTGACAGCCCGGATGCCAGGGGGTAGTGCATTCCAGCACCTTGGGACACAGAAGATAAAGCTCTGTTGGCTGTAGACGAAGAGCAGCTTGTTAGGGCCTTTGGGAGCTTTAGGGAGTTGATGATCGTGGATCTTCTTGCTCTGTTTGGTGTAGTAGTGTGAATAAGGGCAGATAAGGATGCGGCGGAGAGCATGAACGTGAGAAGTAGAGTTTTGAAGATAATTCTGGCCTGGATGGGTAGCCAATGTAATTGAATCAGCAGAGGTGTAACGTGGTCAGTCCTGGCGGCTCCATGAAGGACCCTTGCTGCGGCATTCATTGCCAGCTGTAACGGGTTCAAGGTGGATTGAGGCAGACCTTGAAGAATGACATTGGCATAATCGAAGTGGGGTATGATCAGTGCTTGGTAGATTGTCCTGAAATCTTTTGGCTCCAACAAGGAGCGTAGGTGTCTCAGTGAACGGATCTTATAGTATATTGTTCTGACTTTGTTTCCTATGTGGGACTTCATATCCAGGCGTTGATCCAGAGTGACTCCCAGGTAACGTATTGAGGGTTTGGATTGCAATTCAGCTTCCTTTGTTTTGAGATATTGTGGTGGGATGAAGTTGGGGTTCCTCGTGATGAAGAGGACTTCCGTTTTCTTATGTTGTATACGGAGGTTTTGGGAGAGAAGCCAGTCAGATACTGCATTGAAACAGTTTATTAGAGGGGAGAGATCTAAATGGTCAGTGGAGAAGGGGGTGCAAAGTAGAACATCATTGGCATAAAGCATGCAGTCGACATTAAATGACCGGATGATCTTACAGATTGGTTGCATGTAGATGTTAAACAGAAGGGCAGAAAGTGAGGAACCTTGTGGGACTCCCTGATCTAGGTGGAAGGGTTCTGAAGTTCTGCCTCCTGAGTGGACATGCTGCCATCTTCCGGATAGGTAGGACCTGCACCATTCAAGCGCTGTTCCACTGATGCCCTTCTCAATTAGTCTCGCTAAAAGGAGTTCGTGATTCACTGAATCAAACGCTGCGGCGATATCCAGAAAGATGAGGGCAAATCCTTGGCGGATGTTATCTATGCCAGTGATTATCTTGCTGAAGAGTGTGGTGAGGAGAGTTTCGACTCCATGGTATTCCCTGAAGCCGTGTTGGCAGGGGTCTAGCGGTGCAGCGGTGTCAATATGGTCCTGTAACTGTCGTTGGACCTCCTTTTCGATGATCTTAGCGAGTAGAGTTATGCTAGAAATGGGTCTGTAGGAATCTACCCTTAGGGGGTCGAGCTTGCAGTTTTTCAACAGGGGTCTAATTGAAGTATGCTTAAGGGCTGAAGGGAATGATCCTGTTGAAAAGGAGAGGTTCATTATGTTGGCAATTACTGGGCTGAAGTGACTGCGGAGCTCCTTGATCCAGAAGGCAGGGCATGGATCGGACTGGGATGTAGTGATGTTGAGGGCTGTAATGGTGTCTTCAATTCCTGTAACACTGCATTAAAAACATGCAGCAATATACCTTAGACAGAGCTAAAATTGGTCCAGTCACATGGCCAAACCATGCCCTTCTGGAAGTGTGGTTTGCGACCCCGTTGGAGCCGAGTCGGCGGACTTTTTGGAAGCTTAATGAGTACCTAATGGGGTTTCTAGTCTCACAGGTGCTCCTTGTGGTCTTGGGCAAGCCACTTAACCCTCCATAGCCCATGTTCCCTGTAAAATAGTTCTCTGTGTGCTGTGCTTTCCTGTCTAATCAATGTGTTTATACCTAAAAAAAAAAAATTCCTGTCATGATTTGACAATTTCCAATCTGTAATCAAACCGCTGCTGATCGCTGGAAGTAGCGGTATACAAATGTATACTAAATAAATAAATAAAAAAAAACTACCTCTTACAGGTTGAGTAGGTGATTCAGGAGCTGGAGGAAGTGATAGCGGATTACATGGCTGTCAGTGATACGGGGGAAATAACGACAGGGATCCTATGAGATGGAGTGAAGGCAGTGCTCCAGGGTCACCTTCAGTTGGGGACCCGGAGGAAATGACAGCTCAAGGAGCAGACTAGGCAGTTTACCTCTAGGCTGGAGGTCCTTGAGAGGGCCCATAAACAAAGGGGGGACCCGAAAGTGCAGGCACAGTTGGAGGAGATTAGGAGGCAGTTAAACACACTCCAGCTAGAAAGAATATCAACTCAGTTACAACGGGTCCATCAGATCTACTATGAGTTTGATAACAAGTCAGGTACCATCTTGGCTAGCAAGTTGCTGGCCCGAGCATGGCACCAGAAATTGCAAAATTAAAGGGGCCCCAGGATAAATTATTGCTTAAGGGGAAAGATATCAGGGACCAATTTCTGAGATACTATAAAACCCTGTATGCAGCAGAACCCTTGGCAAGTGTTACTGGTATTGTAGAATAGCTGCATAATGGGAGGGGAAGGATGTGGCCACTTAAAACTTCAACGGGTGAGTTGTTGGAACAGGCTATAACGCTGGACGAAGTCCAATTGGTTATCAAGGGGCTGGCGCCCCATAAAGTTCCGGGAGTTGACAGCTTCACAGGATTGTTGTATAAAAAACTTGTGAGGGTTGTGGGACCTATATTGCTGCATGTTTTTAATGCAGTGTTACAGGGGGAGGGTCTTCTGCCATCTATGCGCCAAGCGGCTATCACTGTGATTCCTAAGCCAGGCAGAGACCCGGAGTTATGTGGTTCTTATCATCTGATCTCATTGTTCAATACAGATGTGAAAATACTGATAACTAGACAGGGTTTATACAGGGATGATAGGTAGCGGATGGGGTGCGGAGAATACTCCAGTTATCATGGCTGGCAAGTAGAGAACGTCAGGAAGCGATGCTTTTATCAATCGATGCAGAGAAAGCCTTTGATAGGTTACGGTGGGACTTTCTCTTTGCAGTACTTGAGCATCTGGGTATGGGCCCAAATTTTCTATCTTGGATCCGAGCACTCTATGCAGCCCTGGAAGCTGAGGTCTATTTCAATGGGAGCTACTCTGAGTTTTTCCCTTTGGGGTGTGGGATCTGGCAGGGGTGCCCGTTGTCCCCCCTACTTTTTGCATTAGTTATGGAACCTTTGGCTGCTAGGGTAAGGGCCCTAGGGGACATTCAGGGCATTGCGGTAGGGTCTTCTCAGCATAAGATAGCCCTATTTGCTGATGGCCTCCTCTTTACACTATCGGCACAGGTCACCTCCCTCCCAGTGCTTTTTCGTATGGAGGACTGTCTGGGTTTAAAGTTAACATTGATAAGATAGAGGCCTTAGCTCTTACTCTTCAGCCCCAGGTGGTGCAGTGCTTGAAGGCCTCATTCTCCTTTCGTTGGCTGACTCGGTCCATTAAATACTTAGGATTCCAGGTGACTCCTACCCCTGCCGACTTGTATGCGGCCAACTACCCCCATTATTTCATCAGATACGTGGGGATCTGCTTCGGTGGCGGGAAGGCAGCTCTAAAAATGAATGTTCTCCCCCAACTATTGTATTTGTTTCAGACTCTGCCTGTATGGGTGGTGGCAACAGATCTTCGCTGCCTGCAGAGATAGGCATTTGAGTTTGTTTGGGGGGCTAGTCGGCCTCGAGTGAGCCGACGGGTTAGGTATGCCGTTTGTAGGAGGGGGGGTTTAGGGGTACCTGACATGCGGCCTCTCAGGTGCGCCAAGATTTTGAATGGAGGGCGAATGACCAAAACCCTAAACGTTTTTAAGAGATAGAACAGTACTGGTCGGGTGAGTTAGGGTTACAGTACTTACCATGGTTGCTGTCTCTTCCCCCCCCCCCCTAGGGGGACAGTGGCAAGAGAATCCGTGTTTGTGGCATCTGTATTCTCAATGGAATTTGCGCTGATGACAGATAGTGCCGGGTGCTGGTTTTTCTGTTTTGGCCCTGGTTGGGGCAACGCCGGGGTTTCTTCTGGGAAGAGAGGGGGTGTTCCGACATTGGAAGAAAGTGGGTCTAGATACCTTTGCTAAATTTATTGAAGAAGGTTGAGCTGCTCTCCTTCCCTGCACTCCGGGTAAGATACCACCTGCCTTGTGGGGGATTTTTTGCCCATCTTCAAATCACCCACTATCTGCAGCAGAGAGTTATTCGAGGGGCACATGAGGAGGGGCATGATGCCTTGGAATTGCTGTGGATGAATTATTGGAGCAGTAGGGGGCTTATTTGAACCAGAGTTCTGTGCTTCTCAGTCTTGAAGGACTACAAAAGGGGACTGCTACTTCTGGAGAGAGATCTGCAATTGTGAGTATTTACTTCTGGGGTTTTTTCTAAATCTTGGGGAAAAATGAATTCTTTGGATTAAAGCTGATTAATCTGTAAACCCAGTGTATCTGTTAAATCAGTCAGGGCCTAGTAGCAGCAAAGAGCTTTCAGTTTAAATTTAAAATACAGAAGAGAGCTTTCTGGTTAGATTTAGAACCCAAGATTTCCTCTATCCAAGCAAGGGCTGTAGGACTCCCCTGGAAATTGGTCACAGATTATCTTAGAAGCCCAGCACAGAGTACTGTGTAGCAGCCAGCTTTTAATAAGTCTTCTTTCCCTCCCTCCCTCCCTGACACCCACCCACCCACCCCTGGGATAATTGTAGCTTTATAGGTGCTTAAACCTCTTAAAGGAAAGGAGGTGCCATATTCACTCTCAGATGCAGCTGTTTATTCTCGTCAGCATACATTAAGAACCTGAGATTAATTAAACTTTAGGTGAACAAAGTACATTAAACATATTAGGTATAGTTTTATTAGTATAAGTATCCCCAGCAACCCTTAGTAAGTAAAGAACTTAAATATCTAAACACAACCTTAAAACTAAAATGCAGATAGCAGCAAGATGGGGGCTTTCCAGTCTTTTGCATTGAGCGTCACATGTATGATTTTCTCCCAGTTGGTGAGGGGTCTTACGTGTGCACAAGGTGCAAGGAGCTCTTTGCTCTCAGGGAATGAGTCCGATCTCTGGAGGCAAGAGTAGCAGACTTGGAAGACGTAAGGAGGACAGAGAAGTACATAGATGAGACCTACAGGGATATAGTCCTGAAGTCCCACCTCCAGTCTGGTAGCATCCCTGTTGCCATGGAGGAGAGAGGTCACATGACAGGAGAGCATCACCCTAGTGTGGCAGGAAGTGATCCTATAGCTAGGACCTGTCCTGCAGGTGATGTAAAACCCTCTCGCACCGAGGACGTTTCTCCAGGGCCATGTGCCCATGAGGGAAGGGTTAGGACAGCCGTTATAGTTGATGATTCGATCATTAGCCATGTAGATAGCTGGGTGGATGGTAGATGTGAGGATCGCCTGGTAACATGCCTGCCTGGTGCGAAGGTAGCGGACCTCACGTGCCACCTAGTCAAGGTCTTAGATAGTGCTGGGAAGGAGTCTGCTGTCTTGGTACATGTCGGTACCAATGACATAGGAAAATGTGGTAGGGAGGTTCTGGAGGCTAAATTTAGGCTTTTAGGTAGGAAGTTGAAATCTAGAACTTCCAGGGTAGCATTCTCTACTGGTTCTCGGCTGGTCTCTTGGAGGAACCCCTCCAGCGGTTCTGGACCCTGGCGTTGGTGGAGCACTCCCTGACTGTGACCCATCTCATGTTTTGCTTGCAGGGGCATATAGAATCCACGGTGTGTGTCACTCCAGACGCTCGCCTGTGGAAGCAGACAGGCCAGTGGGCCCTCCGCTAGCAATGGTCTCAGGCCACGGGACCCTTGCCAGGATAGGGTGCTCATCACCCGCCCCCTGGTGCTCTCTCTTGACTGGTGGTAAAACCTCCAGTGTCTACTGGCCGATCCTCACTGCGGAGCCTCTAAGCTGAGGTGGGGAGCACATTGCGACGACCTCTGCACTGAGGGCAGCTGGTCATCGACAGAGCCTCTCCAGCAAATCAACCTGCTGGATCTCTGAGCCATATCCTTAGCCCTCCGGGCCTTTCATCACCACTTACAGCACAAGGTGGTGCTGGTTCAGACCGATAACCAGGTGGCAATGTTCTACATAAACAAGCAGGGGGGCACAGGTTCGGCCCTCCTCTGCCAGGAAATGGTGAGTCTCTGCTCATATGCCAGCAGCAATGGTATTCTCCTGCGGGCAGTCTACCTCCCAGGTCAGGACAACACCCTGGCAGACCAGCTCAGCCAGTTTCTCCAGCTGTACTAGTAGAGGCTGGACCCCAGGGTGACCGACCAGCTGTTCCAGCACTGGGGCCTCCCGAGGATGTACCTCTTTTCCAGTCCAGCCAATGCACAACTGCACCACTTCTGTTCCTGGCAGCCGCACCCCTTCCATGTAGCAGCGTATGCATTTCTGATCTCATGGGTGGAGAGCCTCCTTTATGCCTTCTCGCTCACATCATTTATCGCCAAGACCATTTTCAAGGTCCAGTACAATAGGGCCACAGTGATTCTGGTGGCCACATGTTGGGTCAGGCAGCCATGATTTTACCTGCTCCTCCGCCTGGACACATCACCCCCGGTTCCCCTTGGGTGCAACCCCGGCCTACAGATGCAGGAGGAGGGCTGTCTCCTACCCCCCAATCTGGCGTCTCTGACACTTATGGCCTACCTGCTAAAAGGGTAACCCTGGCCTCTTTCAATCTCTGTTGAAGTGGAGGAGGTCCTCTTCGCTTTCTTCAAAACCTCCACTCGTCGGGCGTATGTCTTCAAGTGGCAGAGGTTCTCGATCTGGTGCATGGACCGTTGGGTCAATCCTTTCTCCTGCTCCGTCCAGCTAGTGCTGCAGTACCTACTTTACCTGTCTAGGACAGGGATGAAGTCTAATTCAGTAAGAGTGCACCTGAATGCTCACGCGGTACAGCACCATATCATTGAGGGCAAACCCCTCTCTGCTCAACCCCTCGTGTCTCACTTCCTGAGAGGGCTGCTCCTGTTGAAGCTGCCTGTCGGTGCCGGAGTGGGACTTTAACGTCGTGCTCTCCTAGCTCACTGCGCCACCTTTTAAGCCTCTCGGCACCTCAAATATCTCTTCTGGAAGGTGCTCACCTTTGCCCACAGAGTCAGTGAGCTTCAGGCGTTGGTGGCAGAACCACCATATACAGTAGGTTCTACAAGAACAGGGTCATAATCCTCACATACCCCAAGTTTCTACCCAAGGTGGTATCTCCATTCCACCTCAACCAGCAGCTGGTACTCCCCACCTTCTTTCCACGGCCTCACGCCAGCAGGGCGGAGGCAGTTCTCCACACACTGGACTGTAAGCAGGTGCTTGCCTTTTATCTCAGGCGAACCTAGGAGCACTGTCGAGCTTCTCAGCTCTTTGTTTCCTACAACCCAAATTGGTTTGGAACTGCGGTCTCTAAGCGGACCCTATCCAACTGGGTCGCTGATAGCATCGCCTTCGCGTATGAGCAGGCTGGTCTCTCATTGGAGTGCCGTGTCACGGCATATAACATCCGGACCATGGCGACCTCGGTAGCGAAGTTGCGCTCTGTTCCCCTGTTGGAAATCTGCGGAGCCACCGCCTGGTCCTCAGTCCACACTTTTGCAGCTCACTACTGCTTGGAGAGATAGTCCTGCTGGACAGCGCCTTTGGCCAGGCAGTACTCAGTCATTTGTTAGGGTTATAGGCAACTCCTGCCCTCCTGCCCTTTTGGTGTGTTCAGGTTACCAGAGCATTGGCTCCTCGCTGGGCACTTGGGCCACTTGGGAGTCTGTTATCTCTCGACTCATTGCTGTTGCTCACGGTCCCCATTTTTCTTGTCTCCCGTGAGCTTTTTACAGGTTTTCGGTAGTCTGTAGCTAGGGAGTCCCATATGTGAGGACTAACTTCCTGCTTGTTCCCGGAGAAAACGTAGTTACTCACCTGTAACAGGTGTTGTCCAGGGACAGCATCAGCCATCACACCCCTCCCTTCTCCCCATGGAGTTGCTTTTTCTTTTTGCTGTCTTCTGCTATGATATCATATTGAGGCAAGATGACACCCTTGAGCAGGAAGGGGACCACACATGCGTAGTACATCTCCAAAAGGTTTTCTTTGAAAGCTGGAGAGAGGTTACTGCACGGGCTCCATCAGCGCTGACATCACCCATATGTGAGGACTGATTCCTGCTGTCCCCAGAGAACACCGGTTACAGGTGAGTAACTACACTGCTTCTATTCTCCATATTTTCGCATTCCAAAGAAAACAGGAGGCTTCAGACCCATCTTGGATCTCAGAGACTAAACATACATAGTATATGATGACAGATAAAGACCAGCATGGTCCATCTAGTCTGCTCAGCAAGGTAGCACGAGTAGGTGTACCTGCCGCTCCGTGTAGGTCACTCCTATTTGTTGAGATATAAGAGATAGGTATGTTTATTTTGATTTTATCCTGTTGCTATAAAGGGATCCACTGTGTCTGTCCCATGCCATTTTGAGTTCTGTCACTATTTGCTCCCACCACTTCCATTGGTAGGGCATTCCAAGCATCCACCACCCTTTCAGTGAAAAAGTATTTCCTGACATTGCCATTCGGTTTACCTCCTTGCAGCTTCATGTTATGTCCTCTAGTTTTACAGCTTCTCCGTCTTTGGAAGAGGTTTGTTTGTTCATTAATATTCTTTAAGTATTTGAAGATCTGAATCATATCTCCCCTGTCCCTCCTCTCCTCCTGAGTGTACATATTTAGGTCTTCAAATCTCTTCTCATAAGTCTTTTGATGCAGGTTCCAAATCATTTTGGTTGCCTTCCTCTGAACCATTTCCAGCCTTTTTATATCCTTTGCAAGATACGGTCTCCAGAACGGAACACAATATTCCAGGTGAGGCCTCACCAGTGACTTGTACAGTGGCATTAGTACCTCTTCCTTTCTGCTTGTAATTCCTCTTTGTATGCAACTTAGCATCCTTCTGGCTTTTGCCACCGCCTTGTCACACTCTTTCGCCAACTTGAGATCCTCAGAAACAGTCACTCCAAGGCCCTTCTCCTGGTCCGTACAAACCAATTTCTCGCCCCCTATTGCATACAGTTCCCTTGGATTTCTGCTTCCCAAGTGCATGACACTGCACTTCTTCACATTAAGTCTTAACTGCCAAGCATTAGACCATTCTTCTAGCTTTTGTAAATCTTTCCTCATATTATCCACTCCTTCAAGGGAGTCTATTCTGTTACAAATTTTTGTTTCATCTGCAAAAAGACAGACGTTTCCATTCATTGTTTTAGTACTATCACTCACAAATACATTGAACAGTACCAGTCCCAGGAACGAACCCTGGAGAAGACACCTCTAATCACGTTCCTTTCATCCGAGTGAGTTCCGTTTACCGTCACTTTCTGTTGTTTGTCAGTCAACCAATTTCTGATCCATTTCACCACCTTGGGACCCATCCCCAAGCTGTTGAGTTTATTGATAAGCTTCCAATGAGGAGCAGTATCAAAGGCTTTGCTGAAATCTAGGTAGATCACATCCATCGCATGCCCTTGATCTAGTTCTCTGGTCACCCAGTTAGAGAACTCATTCAGATTTGTTTGGCAAGATCGTCCTTTGGTAAACTGTGCCTCGGATCATGTAACCTGTTGGTTTCAAGAAAGTCCACTATTCGCCCTTTCAGGAGTGCCTCCATTACTTTTCCTGCAATCGAGGTAAGGCTTATTGGCCTGTAGTTTGTCATTTCTCCCCTACTACCACTTTTGTGAAGAGGTACCACATCAGCCCTTCTCCAGTCCTGTGGAACTTCTCCTGTCTCCAAGGATCTATTAAAAACATCCTTTAATGGCCCTGCAAGAACCTCTCTGAAGTCTTTCAATATCCTGAGATGTATCCCCATCCAGTCCCATGGCCTTGTCCACTTTCAGTTTTGCAAGCTGTTCTAACACATCATCTTCTGTGAATGGTGTGGGATCTACTCCATTCGCATTTGTATATTTGTCAATCACAGGTGGGCTTCTCTAGGATTTTCTTTAGTAAAATCAGAGCAGAAGTATTTGTTTATCATTTTCGCTTTTTCAATGTCACTTATCAGTTCCCAGCACTTTTGAGTCCTGCAATTCCACCTCTGATTTTCCTCCTCTCCTGAATATAGCTGAAAAATGTTTTGTCGCCACACTTCACATGTTTAGCCATCTTTTCTTTTGCCTTTGATTTTGCTATCCTTATTTCTCCTTTTGTCTCGCTTAGTTTGATCCTGTATTCTTTTCTGTGTTCCTCTGTTTGTGAACTTCTGAATTTCGTGAAAGCTGGGTTTTTTGCCTTTGTGCAACCACTTCTTTGGAGAACCAAATAGGTTTCTTTTTCCTCTTGTTTTTATTTACTTTCCTTACATATGTATCTGTTGCCCCTCTTATTGCCTCCTTTAGTTTAGCCCATTGCAATTCCACTTCCCTTATCGCCTTCCACTTTGCCAACTCCTCCTTCGGGTATTTGGCCATTTTACTGAAGTCAGTGATTTTGAAGTCTAGGACTTTGAGCTTGCTGTGATTGGATTCTACCTTGGCTTTTATCTCAGACCACACTGTGTGATGATCGCTGCTGCTCACATGGGCACCCACCCAGATATTTGACACGCTGTCTCCATTGGTGAGCACTAAATCCAGCACCGAGCTCTCTCTGGTTGGTTCCATCACCATTTGTCTAAGTAATGCATCTTGGAAGGCATCCACAATTTTTTTTTACTTCTTTCCAGATTTGCAGAAGGAATACTCCAATCCACATAGGGTAGATTAAAGTCACCCAATATGATCACTTCCCCCTTCATGGCTATCTTTGCAATATCAATAATCAATACGCTATCCATTTCTTCGGTTTGAGTTGGAGGCCTGTAGACTACACCAGTATGGATGATGGTGCCATCTCCTCTTTCCAACACAATCCACAACGCTTCTTCTTTTCCCCATGTTCCCTGCATTTCAGCAGCCTTAATATTGCTTTTGACATATAGGGCTATTTACTCCTCCTTTCTACCCTCTCTATTTCTTCTAAAGATAAGGTTTGCCTCTTCTAAAGGTAAGGTTCTAAAGGTAAGGTTTGCCTCTTTGCAGATGATACCAAAATCTGCAATAGAGTAGACACCCAGGAAGGTGTAGATAACATGAGGAGGGATCTAGCTAAGCTTGAAGAATGGTCTAGAATTTGGCAGCTGGGATTTAATGTTAAAAAATGTAAGGTCATGCATTTGGGCTGCAGCAATCCAAGGGAGCAATACAGTATAGGAGGTGAAATACTTTTGTCCACTAAAGAAGAGCGGGACCTAGGCGTGGTTGTGTCTGATGATCTTAAAGTAGCTAAACAGGTAGAAAAGGCGACGGCAAAAGCTAGAAGGATGCTTGGGTGCATACGGAGAGGAATGGCTAGCAGAAAAAAGGAGGTGATAATGCCTCTGTATAAGTCTTTGGTGCGACCTCATTTGGAGTATAGTGTGCAATTCTGGAGACCGCACCTTCAAAAGGATGTGAACAGGATGGAGTCGGTGCAGAGGGTGGCTACTAAAATGATTAGTGGGCTTCATTATAAAGCATATGAGGACAGACTGAAGGATCTTAATATGTACACCTTAGAGGAAAGGCGGGATAGAGGTGATATGATTGAGATGTGTAAATATCTCCGTGGCATAAATGTTCAGGGAGAGAGCCTCTTTCAATTGAAAGCAAGTTCTGCTACGAGGGGACATGGGATGAGGGTGAAGGGAGATAGATTCAGGAGTGATATACGGAAATATTTCTTTACGGAAAGAGTAGTGGATCCGTGGAATAGTCTCCCAGTGGAGGTGGTAGAGATGAGGACAGTAACTGAATTCAAAAAAGCATGGGACCAACACAGAGGATCTCTAAAGGTAAAAAGTGGACTGCTGTAGTTGTTGATATGGAAGGACAGACTAGATAGGCCATGTGGTCTTTTTCTGTCATCATGTTTCTATGTAAATAGATTATAGCCAGCTAAGGCTATATACCATTCATGTGACTTGTTAAACCATGTTTCTGTAATGGCCGAAATGTCCAAGTCTATTTCCATCATTAGGGCTTCCAGATCAGGAACTTTGTTGGCTAGGCTTTGAGCATTTGTGCTCATTGCTTTCCAGCATTTGTTGACTGGCTTGCCTGTGTTTTGCATGGATTTTGTTCTACAGGCCTCTTCCCACTTGCCATTGATGTGTGGTTTAAAAGTGTGGCTGTTTCCAATGTTGTTTTGCTTTTGCTGGGAGTGATATCCTGAACTTATCCTTCTCCATCCGTCACACCCTTTCCTTAGTTTAAATGCCTGTCTACATACTGGCTGAATTTTTACTTAGGTTCCTTTTCCCTGTGACAGAGAGATGTAGTCCATCAGCACAATATAGTCTCTTGTTTATGGTCCGAGGAAAAATTCAAAATGATTTCTCAAGGAGACATGATTGGCTATGTTCTCTAGATCTAAAAGAGGCGTACACTCATTTACTGATCCATCCCTTGCACAGACAGTATCTGCACTTCATGTTTCAAGGAAACCATTATCAATACCGGGTTCCCCCCTTCGGTCTAGCCTCTGCCCCAAGGGTCTTTACAAAATGCATGGCAGTAGTTGCTGCCTACCTATGCATCTTGGGAGTTTTCATCTTCCCTTACTTAGATGATTAGCTGATCAGGGGAGACTGCCCTCAGTTGGTAAGACTCTCCCTTCATCGCACCATCACAGTCTTCCAACACCTAGGACTTGTAATAAACTTCCCAAAGTCTCACCTCTCTCCAACCCAAGATTAGAATTCATCAGAGCGCTCTTAGACACTTAATAGGCCCGAGCTTTCTTCCCACGGGATTGCTGTGCTCGCCTCATCCAGCTGTCAAAAGGGGTACAACAGCAAAGCTGAGTAACAGCTCAAGAGATGCTCAACTATCAGGATACATGGCCTCCATGGTCCATGTTGTTCCCTATGCGCGATTACACATGCAACAAGCGCAGTGGACTGTGTCTTCCGAATGGACGCAAGTGAAAGGTCAACTTAGAGATCCACATTACCCCTCAACTGATCAAATTCCTTCAGTGGTGGTGTCTCCAACAGAAGTTACTCATCAGGTCACCTTTTCAGCTGCCTCCACCTCGATGCACGCTGGTAATAGATGCTTCCAGGCTGGGTTGGGGGGCACATCTGAATGACCTGATCATACAGGGACTGTAGACACAATAGGAATCTGCCCTGCAGATCAACCTGCTAGAACTATGGGCACTGACAAATGCTTTTTGGATCTTTCAACCCCAACGTTCAGGGCAGCCTGTTCTAGTCAGGATGGACAACCAAGTTGCCATGTTCTGCGGGAATAAACCGGGGGAACGGTGTCCCGTCCCCTCTTCGAGGAAGCAATTTGCCTGTGGTCCTTTGCCATCTCACACAGCATTCACGTCTGAGCAGTATACCTCACGGGCAAACTCAATGATCTCGTGGACAAGCTAAGCCATATCCTTCATCCACACAAATGGACCTTGCATTGAGAGATGGCTGCTCATATCTTCCAAACATAGGGAATACCACTCATAGATCTTTTTGCCACTCTGCAAAGCATACAGCTCCCATGCTTCTGCTCCCGGAATCCATCACTGCACCAAAAGGCTTTGGATGCCTTTCTTCTCTATTGGGGACAGGGACTGCTCTGTGCATTCCCTTCCATCCCCTTGATACCCAAGACACTGCTCAAACTACAAGCCGAGAAGGGCTTGATGGTTCTTATAGCATTTTCTTCAGGAACAAGCAGGAAGTCAGTCCTCACTTATGAGTGATGTCAACACTGACGGAGCCCGCACGGAGCAATTCCCCAGCTTTCAAAGAAAGCCTTTGGGATTGCTGCCACACATGTGTGTTCTTCTTCCCGTCCAAGGGTGCCATCTTGCTCAGTCAGGTCCCTTAGCTCGAGCCCTACCAAGCAGATGGCAAGGGAAGGACAAAAATACAGCAACTCAACAGGGGAGGCGGAAGGGTAGTGAGGATTGATTTCTGCTGTCCCTGGAGAACACCAGTTACAGGTGAGTAATGTCATGAGGTGGACAGCACAGAGTCTAAAACTTTAAAAGGGAAAACAAAGGAAGGGCTTACTTGTCATGAGATAGACAGTACACAGCCTGAAATAACCAGAGAAGCTCTAGAAGGAGAGCTTATTTCTTATGAGGCAGACAGCATAGAACCTGAAGTATTAAAAGGGTTTAGAAATGAAGAGCTTACCTCACAGTCACAGGGTCAGTGGAGACATTCACAGTGCGAGGGGGCAGGGAGTGAAGAAACAAACATTCCTCAGGGCTGCAGTGACGCAGAGAGAATTCAGAGCTCTAATCAGGCTCACCTGTGGGAACAGTCACGTTCCACGTCCAATAGGCAGCCCAATAAAACCAGGGGAAAATCAAGTGAAGAGGAGGGTGAACTCCCAGGCAGAGTCAGACTGAGACCCAGATGCAGTTTCGGATTCAGAGACGGAACAAGCCTTCCCCAAGCAAGGAAAACAAGCCTAGAGCGCAGCCAGAGTGTGGAGGAGAGTCTGGAACCTAGCCTGGAGAAACAGACAAGGAGCAGAGAGATCCTCAGAGAGGCTGAGTTGGGAACTCCAGACCAAACAGTAAGAGACCCGCTGTCTTGGAGATCCAGGTTTGAGCAGAAGCAGTCTGACGAACCCGAGTGGATCAGGAGAGATAGAGCTAAGGTCTTCCCAACCAGAGGGGTCCTCGCACCCAGGCAAGCAGTCAGATCACCAGAGAGCAAAGGTCACACTCTGAGAGTCTCACAGGAAGCAGGAAGTAAGTGCTACCCTGCTAGACCCAGCAACAGATACTGCCGGGGCAAAACAGTCTGCAGCTCTGATAGAAAACCCTGGCTAGAGGAAGAAGGACTAGAAGCCATATTCTCTCGTGGGAAAGATAAGTACCCTCTGTATTATAAAGGGAGTGGAGTAGATTCAGGGAGGAGAAGCAAAGCATATAGGAAGCAAGAGTTCCCTCAATGGCTTAGGGACTGGGAAGAATTCCCCAGCCCAGCTCCTGTTGCCTCTGACCCCCAGCAGCAGCACTTGTATCTCCCAAGAACAGAGTTTACCCCAGAGCAGAGGTCTGAGTACAAGTTTGCAAAAACTCAGAGATCCTACGCAGGTCAAGCCCAAGAGGGGATGCAGTGGGAAAGCACTATCCCAGAGAATATTCAGGAGCCAATGGATTGCAGTTTGGGAGTAACAGATGATTTAGAATCTCTGCGTTAAAGAGAAGAAAAGGAAGTGTGTTTTTGATTTCTTTGGAGGAAGATAATACTTTTATGTTTTGGGGAAAACAAAGAAGAAGCTTGGTTTTGTTAAAGTGTTCTTTTGCCTGTGATGTAACAGCTTAATTTGTGTTATCCTTATCTGAAAGCCATCCGCATGGGACAGGGAATAAATCCCATCCTTAATTCCACTTTGGACACGACTCTTGAGTCATTATTCTTCCACAACTAAAACTGGGTCTCCATCTAGGCAGCTGCCTAGGGTGACACAGTCAGCCAACAGGCTTACAGTAACTACGCTTTCTCCAGGAATAAGCAGGAAATCAGTCCTCACTTATGGGACTCCCCAGCTACAGGCTACCGAAGCTGTAATCAAAACATGCCTCCGCGAGGTCATGAGCAGAAGCTGATGCCCGAAGGAGCCCGAGTCCTTGGGTCCTCAGGGCGAAGCCCTCAGTAGCTGTGAAGAAGGGTCAGAGGGCAGGAGTTACTTATACCTCGAACAGGTTACCGAGTACAGCCTTGCCGAAGGCGCTGTCCCGGCAGGACCTTCTCCAGGCAGTAGTGGGCAGCGAAGGTATTCGTGGAAGACCAGGTTGCCACCCGGCAGATGTCCATCAGGGGCACGGAGTATAGCAAAGCCACTGAGGCCGCCTTGGCCTGAACCCCATGTGCGGTGATTCAACGATCTAGCGGGGCACCCGCCTTCGTATGAGCGAGAGCAATGCAGTCCGCCACCCAAACCGAGAGAATGCGTTTGGTAACTGCCCATCCCGGTCTGTTGGGATCGTAGGTTATGAAGAGTGGACCAGACTTGCGATGAGCCTGGGTGCGCTGCAAGTAGAAGGCGAGAGCCCTTCTGAAGTTGAGGGTGTGGAGAGCTGCCGATGCCTGGTCGGCGTGGGGCCTCTGGAAGAAAGTCGGCAGGACTATCTCAGCAAGAGAAGAATACAATCAGAAGCATGGTACAATCAAGAAATCGGAAGTTTAAAACAAAAATTAAGAAAACAGGAATATATATGGACACTGACTTAAGTTGGCAGTAGGACAAAGTTGCATACTTGAGTATGTTGGAGATATAGCGTGATCGTATCAACTTAAAGGGACTGCCACACAAAACTTCTATTGAAATCCTTAATTCGACCAGGGGAACTGTTTGAGATCGTGAAAAGTCTTACCAAACCACCAAGAGCAGAATATAGCAAATACACTCATTAATCCACAAACACTTGCCAACCACTACAACAGCAATCTCCAAATGCAAATCAACATGTGCACTTGATGACCACAGACTGTATCCCTACAGCGACAATATGGAAAAAATTCTCCATGATCTCTAAGGATCAGCTCGAACATACAATTACCGTAATCAATACCAGCACATCTCCATTAGATCCATGTCCAGTGAGCTGGATAAAGATCACTCGTTAAGAAACACTACCCACAATACTCAAAATGGTCAGTCTATCACTAACATAGGGATACATGCCCAAATTATTAAAAAAGATGGCTATCAGGCCATTATTAAAAAAACAACTCTGTAGATAAAGACAACCCAGAATCATATGGGCCAATATCTAGCCTCCCATTTATAGGAAAAATAATTGAGAAGATAGTTCACAGGCAACTACGAGATCACATAGAACAACATGCCTCATTGGATGACCACTAACATGGCTTTCGGTCTTTCCATGGAGCAGAGACTCTTTATATCTCATTACTCGATACACTAATAAGGAATTACAAAACAGAGTCAAGCATTTATTGTAATATTTCTAGATATAGTATCCACATTTGATTCTCTCTCCCATTCCATTCTATTGAACAGACTCCAAACTATTGGAATAGGAGGATCCGTCCTTCTCTGGTTCAAGTCTTATCTAATGGATAGGTCACAGGAAGTCAGAATGGGCACAAAAGCATCCGAATCATGCAGCCAAACTCAAGGAATTCCCAAAGGCTCAGCTCTCTCAGTGTTACTATTTTATATCTATCTCCAACTGATATGTAAAGTATTCCAGAAGCACAGGGTGAAGTGCAATATTTATGCAGACGATATCATGTTTTACCTCCCTTACACTCCATCTGATCCTCATATCCAACAATTATAGTCATGCTTTGAAGACATATCCAAATGGCTAACAATGCATAGCCTGAGGATAAATTACAGAAAGACTGAAGCAATATTTGTAACAAAAGATAAGAGCTTTAATCCACCAACAGAGATGAGGAAGCATTGAAAAGGGGAAGTTCGCTATCTTTTCGTAATATTTGATCAAAACCTAACATTTACAACACATATCGGCAAGACAGTTTTCACCATCTACAGCAAACTGAGAATATTACAGCATCTAAGATCTTATGTGACTTAGTAGAGGCAACCAGTGGAGTTTCTTGAGTATGGGTATGATGTGGTTTTGTCTTGTATTTTCTAGGATGCGTGCTGTTGTGTGGAAAGCAGTCTGTAGATGAAGTGTGGTTTGTGGGAGGCCCTGCAGTTGCAGTAGTTGAGGTGTGGTAGGACTGTGGCTTGAAGAGAAGAATGGAAATCTGTCTGTTCTAGGAGCGGTCGGAGGTGCTGTATGGACTTTGCTTTAAAGTATATTGTTTTGGTGATTTTGCTTATGTGGGCTTTGAAGGTGAGGCATTAATCAAGGGTAAATCCAAGGTATTTCACTTCCGTCTGGGTCTTGATTGATGTGTTGTTAAGGGTTATGGTAGTAGGGGGGGTGAGGGTGCTGTCCCTTAACATAAAGAGGGCTTCCGTTTTTTTATAGTTGATTTCAAGGTTATTGTTCTTTAGCCAGTTGGAGACATCTGAAAAGCATTTTTGAAGGACAGAGGAGGGTTGGTTTGTGTTAAATGTGCCATATATCATGATGTCATAAGTGTAGATGTGGTAGTTGAGGTTGTGGGTTCTGATGAGGGTACAGACGGGTCGAAGGTAAATGTTGAATAGGAGTGTGGAGAGTGTGGATCCTAGAGGGACTCCTTGTGTCTGTATGGGATGGAGGTGTTCAGGCAGATCTTTATTTGTTAATGTCTGTCTGTCAGTCAGGTAGGATCTGAACCATTGGAGAACCATGCCTTGGATTTCAGTGGGGCGAGTTGTATGAGGATATGGTGGTTCACAGTATCGAAGGCTGAGGAGTGTCACCGCCTCCCTTGCCCAGGCGGTTGCCTAAGGCTTGGGAACGGGCAGTCAATATATTTATTTGTTTTAAGTGCCTATTTCTTGTAGTTGTGTAATAATCCAGCCGAGATGGTAATTATAGGCACACAGGATTTTTATTATTTTCAGCCAAAAGGAACTTTAAAGATTCCAATTATCAGGATAAGGTAAGGATATTTTCCAACAGCATCAAACAAAGGCAAACTCCCTTCTCTTCAGCTTTGGCACTTAAATGAAAACACAGTATTTCCTCATACTATAACCAAACACAGCACTGAAACTCCGGTGCAAAAAGAATTAGAAAAAAACCCCATCTTCTTTCATAGCTTTAAAACGAACAGAAGTTGTTACATTTCCAAGCAGGCAAACTTCTGTTACACATTGGTTTTTCTTTCCTTTCACCAAGTAATTCCTTCAGCTTGTTGTATCTCAGGCTTTTCACTTTCTAGCATACAAATGCTCACACACTCAGCTACGGCTTAAAACTTCAGGAACCTTATTTGCATATTTCCCAGCCTTGCTCTCTTGAAGGAGCAGCTGCCAGGTTTAAAGCTTCTGCAAATGTTCTAGCCTTTCTCAATGCCTAGAGGCTACCGAACATTCCATTTCCTCATCAGAATTCTCCTTTATTAAACCAGGCATCTCTATTTCCATACTCTCGAGGTTAGAGTTTGCTTGAGAGGTACAGGATTCAGACTCAAAACTATCTGGCTTTAATCCCTTCAGGATTTCTAAGACTTTAGTCAAGGCAGTGTCCTTCCTTCTCTGAGGAATAGTATAGCAGTTGGAAAGTCTCTTAGCTTTTAAGGAGTTAATAGAAGGCTTTAGGCTGCTCCACTTATCTTTTGGAATTGAGCACTTAACAGGCTTTACTGCTGAAGGCTCATGCTCCATGCATACTTCGGGGGAAGGGCTTCTGCTGCCAACATGGCTGACCAACTCCCCTGGGTAAGCTTTCCTTCTAGAAGTATATCTCCTGTCTCCCTTACCGGGCCCTGGGTTAGCTCCAAATCCTCTGGCTGGCTCTGCCCTTCTCCCAGAGGTTTCCAATGAAGCTCCCTTGACTCCCCGGGTACCTTCTTTGCGTGGTTCTCCAGAGCTTCTAGGACCTCCTCCCCTCCTGGGACGTTCTGACCTGTTCCAAGCTGCACTGGAACCAGAACTAGGAATCATCGTCAAGGGTTTCCCTTCACGGTTCTCAGACCTCTCTCTGAGTTCAGGCTTCCCTCTGAGTTCAGACTCCTTTCTGTCCTCCTCTGCTGCTTCCTCTCTCCTGAGTTCACTCTCTGGCAGTTTATATGAGTGCTTTTCCCTTGGCTTCCTGGCCCCACCCCCAGCTGTCCCTCGTGAGCAGGGTTGGTAACCATGGAGCTGGGGTGTGTCTCCTTGCTACCTGCTTTCAGTGGAGAGTTTTTTCTAGTTCAGAAGTTTTAACCCTTAAACTTCTGGTTCTTTCCCTGCTATCTGGGGAAAATACCTGTTTTTTCCCTCTTTCTCTATTCTCTCTGCTTTCTGCGCCATCACAGGAGATATCTAGAAAGATCTGTAAGAATCTTTGGTTGGCGTTTTGTATTTCTTGTATTAGGGTGTTGACTAGAGTGGTTAGTAGCATTTCTACTCCATGATGAGGACGGAATCCATGATGTTGTGGGTCAAGTAGGTTGTTCCTGTCAATATGGTCTTGTAGCTGGTGCTGGACTGTTTTTTTTTCAATAATCTTGACTGTAAAAGGTAGGTTGGCGTTGGTTCTGTAGGATGTTGGGTCAGCAGGATCTATCCCCGATTTCTTCAGGGTTGGACATATGGAGGAGATTTTTAGGCATAGGGTAATGTCACCTTGTTGAAATACTGATTGTGTGATTTTGGTGAGTGTGTTGCTTCTTGGCTGCCTTGATCCATGTAACCAGGCATGGGTCCAGGGGTGAGGTTGTAGTGTTTAGAGATGAGATAATGTTTTTGATTTGTTCCTTGCTAACGTTGCCAAAGGAGAACCAGGAGTGGGGGTGGTTTGTCTCGTCGGGGGAGGGGGGGGAAGAGAGGGGTGGAATCTGGTTGTGGGGTGTAGCTGTTTGTAGTGGATTGCCAGCTGTTGGGGTGTGATTGTGATATCCAGGTTGTCTGTGGAGGGTGTCCTTGGTCATTTTATGATGTTGAAGAGCGCTCTCGGGCAGTTGATTGATGAGTTGAGAATTTTTGTGTGGTAATCATGCTTTGCCTTGTCTGTTGCAGTACAGTATTCGTTTAGGAGGCGTAGATAGTTGTGTTGGTCTTCATTATCTCTTTTTTTTTTCCATTTCCGTTTGTGTTTTCGTAGTTGCCTTTTGATGGTGCATAGGGCTGGGGTGTACCAGGCAGTTTGGCATTGTTCCATGTGTGTGCACAGATGGAGGTTGTACGATTTGTGCAGTCTGGACTGGAATGGAATGGAGGATATGGGTTTGGGGGCACTAGTTAGTTTGACCAGTATCATGCTCCAGGGTGTAAACCTGGTGGTGCCAGGTCCCTCCCCTCCCCACTCCGTTAGCATCTATTCCCCCTCCGTGGGCTTCTGGTTCCCAAGCTAGTTCTGTAACCATTAGGCTTCTCCTGCATTCCAATAAACCTTATGCATATTGGACCCCATTCTGATCAGGGCCCATACAGAAGTACGAAATCTGGACGTGCTGGACTTGCATCTGAATGTGCACCCGCGGGAACTAGATATTCCTGCAGGAGCAGAATCCGGGCAAAGGGCCTGGATGGGCCAGACATGCCCCGATTCCATCCCAATGCACATATGATTCCCACCCCATCCAACCCTCCCAATGCTCCTGCATGGAGCCTCAGTGCCTTGGCTTCGCATTGCCATGGTACTGGGACACCATACAGGAGCCCCAAATCTCCAGGAACAAGCAGGAATGCTGTCTTCACATATGGGTGACATCGGCATCGATGGAGCCCAGCACGGGAACACTCCCCGGCATCCTGCTTGTTCCTGGAGTTAACGTGGTTTCTCACTTGTTACAGGTGATCTCTGGGAACAGCAGGAATCAGTCTTCACAAACCATCCATCTCCCCTCAGAGTTGTTTTTCCACACATACTTCTTTTTTTTTTCAATTTTTTACTCCATGCTATACCTGACTGCGGTAACTAATTGGGAAGGCAGACACACATGCATGGAGCAACGCTCCCAAAAGCATTCCTATTGGATGCTGGGGCGTCTTCTCGTGCTGAGCTCAATCGATACCAACATCACCCGTATGTGAAGACTGATTTTTGCTGTTCCTGGAGATCACCTGTTACAGCTGAGTAACTACGCTTTCCCTGCACCAGATTAAAGGTCCTGCTGCCCGATCCCTGATAGGGCCTGCAAAGGCCAGGGACGGGCTGCGGGGAACCTCCCACTGCTGCTCACCTGGGTAGGAGGTCCTCTGCTGCCGATCACCTCCCTCGGGGTGACTTATTCCACCTCCGAGGTGGAATAAATTACCCGGCCATCTTTGCCTCCCCAGATGTACAGGGCCGTGAACATAATCGGCCCTGTACGTCCGGGGTCATGGTCCTGCCTCTGCACCGCCCACACTCCACCTCTGGCCCTCTCCCTCCCTCTCCCATCCAGAGCTCCCTGCACATCTCCTCTGTACATGTGGGGAGCTTTGGAAATGGAATCGGCCCCCAGCGAATAATGGGGGATGTACGTCCGAACCGGACGTACATCCCCACTATTCACACATCGGAATGACCCCCATACTGTACATGGTTATGCTGAGTGTCAGCTAAATAGGAGATATTCCCAAGAGGATAGAGAGCAAAAGAGGAAGGCAAGGGTGATTTCATGGTGGAGCAGAAGGGAATTTGTGGCAGATGTGTTGGTTCAACTCCACTGACTCCCTATTGAGCAGCGGAGTATATTTAAGCTTTTATTGGTGACCTTTAAAATGTTGTGAAATCAAGGACTGGGATAGCTGCGGAACTTGTTAGTGTGGTATCCATCCAGGAAGGAAATTGCACTCAAGTCAAGGTCTACAGTTGGTGGTCCCAGGCCCTAAGCGAGCGCGGTGGAAGAAGTGGAGAGAGAAGTGCTTTACCAAAGCTGTTTCTACGTGGTAGAATAAGCTCCCATTCAGTTTGAGGGAGGAACAAAATCTTAGTATTTAGGAAAGCTTTGAAAACCTTTTTGTTGACTAAATTGGGCGTGGGAGGAGCAGCATGGGTAATGCCAATTTCTGCTGGACAGTGATGGGGGGTGGGGGGAGGTGGTGCAGTGTTCCCATTGTTGTTATATTGTTACTTTTTATTGTTTTTATGTTTAGTGCACCACCTTGAATGCATCTAAGCATATGGCAGTATAGAAATGTTTCAAAATTAATAAATGTAAACTACCCTGAATAAGAATTGATAATCCCACAAGTGGTCTCACTATACGATTGGCTGCTGAGGTATATCCTTTACAGTGTGGATGAGAATAACTGAGTAGACTGAATAGGCCAGTTGCCTTTTTTCTGTTGCCCTCTACTATTTTACTAAGCTACCTCATCTTTTTTGAAGCTTTCACTCTGTCCAGCTGCTAGAAATGTGCAGCCACACAATCTGCCCTTGGGTGGTTATAAGGCATGGTTCCAGAAACATTAAACTGTAAAATATGATGTGATCCTGGTGCATAAAAAGGGCTGCATAAATCCAACATGTTGTTATTATCCACTTAATTTGACTGTAATTGTCACTTTTTCAATTTTCTAGGGTATACCAGGACCACATGGGAATCCAGGCTTACCAGGGCTGCCCGGTCCTAAGGTAGGTCAATGCCTTCAATCTCTGGCTTTTCCAATATAGTAATATTTTACTGCAATATTAGGTCATGTAGACGGTGCCAGGAGTAACTGAAACCACACTTAGCTTCTACATTTCGAATCATACAGAAACATGATAAAAGCTTTCCCAGAAAAGAGCTTACGTGGATAATATAGCCAGTGCAGCCTTCTGCCTTTTTGTCATCCTGAGCAACTCTCACTAAATACATGTTTCCTCTTGAGCAGCACATAATTTGCTATGCTGAGATATAATATATATTTATTCAAAGATTCATAAACTTTACTGGTTTTCCTTATCTGTGTTGCAAGAGCATAAATGATAGGAGGAGGGGAGGTCCATGCAGAACCCAAAACCTTTCAAACATGTATTAGGTATTTGGTTGAAATAGATTTTGATGAAATTCTGCTGTTGCAAATAAACTAAATCACAGCTGAAGATATTACCATTTTGATAGATGCACTAAGAAAAAAACAGTACTAGGAATCTGACCTGTGTTGACAGGTGTTAAAACCTGCCTTGGGCATGGAATACATCAAATGAACTTCATGTTGATGCAATAAATGAAGCTGAATTGTGTGTGCATGTATACATTCATAGATGTATGGAGAGTTGTCACAAGAGGAAGGTAAGGAGGGTGACTACCCTGGGTGTTCAATCAAAGTCACCACACTACCCTTTTGAGTCAAACTATGAGTCTGTGAGCATATGGGCCTGAAAGGAAGAAGAGGCAAGCAGTCCTTGTTTGAGGTATCCTGTTGCCCAGATACTACTAGAGTGACACATTCATAGTACCCCAAAAGTACATGCACCTCCAAAAGGGAGGTTGAAAATTTGCATTGAAGTTGCTTATATAATTTGTATATAAATATATATTTGCAAAGATGCAACATTACAAATTGTCACTACTATGGGCCACATGAGGCTGCAACTCACATCTTGTTCCTTATTCTTACTTGGACTCTCTCCTATTTCGTGTCTGTTGTATTATCAGAGCCACAGTTATTCTTGGAGCACAGTTCAAATGTTAGTGCCAATGATATAAACTCTGAGAAGAGAGCATGGCAGGACCTTTGGCATTCCTACCTGAGCATGCATTTTTGATGTTTGCTAGTGAATTTTCCTACATAGAAGAGCCCTCTGGCTTGATTTTAGGTTTGATTTTCATTTGTAATGCATGCTTATTAACGGGTCAAAGATTAATCACTTAGTAGGGCCACTGTATGTCTGAAGCGAGTACTGATCTAGTGGATCTTATAGCAGATGCGCTGCAGACACGACCACCATCCACTTCGCATCCCTCTTTTCTTTGTACCTGCAAGTACAGCTGCTATGAAGTCTATGCACAAACCTTTAACTGCTGAGTGGAGGGCAATTTTCAGCTTAGAGAATGTACACAGGTTACTGTTTAGTTTATCTGGGCAAATTCCTTTGAAAACTGTCTCATATTGCCTCTACTTGTCTATCCTCTTTCAAGTGGTACCAAAGAAAAGCAAATATTTTATGTTGCTTTTTTCATTTGCATAGCAATATGACACATTTTTTTAAAATTCTACCCTGCACACATCATCTGAAAAATTTCCCTCTTTGGAGTGGTAAATATCACTTCGGCAAGATCCACTCTTGGCATCTCTGCTCTGGGGTGGGAAGAGGGTTGGAGTGGAAAGTAGGACTGCTTTAAATACAGAAATCTGGCTATCCAGTATAAAGCAAAAATAAAGTTTGAAATATTGTGACCTATAATTGTTTTCTCAAGGAGCTTTCAGTGCTGGAGTTTTTTATTATAATATTCCAAAGAAATGATTTTTGAAATACCCATCTGTATGTTTCTGAGGCTTTCTTATTGGTTTGTTAAGAGATGCAGCAAATGCTTCTACATAATTCAGAACTCCTTTCCCCAATACACGTACACTTCAGAACAGGATCTGTGAGCCATAAACAGTGATTTAGTAGGAATTCTAGAAACCAAAATGCATCATAGGTCACTGGTTAGAAGAGTTGGTGGGCTGAATACCACTGGTTTCAGGGTTCAGCTCCCATTTACTTGAATTGCCGAAATATCAAACATCAGAAGGAGCAGTGTTTCAACCTGCTTCTTCATATCTACTCTAGAATACAAGGGCCCACAGCCTGGGAAATTACTCACACAAACCCTGCTCCTCACCCCCAGGAATAATTCATGAATCACAAAATGCTGCTTGGAAAACACAGGTTAGGACTGGAAAAACCCAAATAAATCACCTGTCAAGTTGTTCACAATTCAAAATCCACACAGCACAGATTTTGGAATGACCTGTCTACTAAGCACAGAAGGAATTTGTGAATGAGGAGTTATTTGCCTTTGTATTTTGTGAGGCTGAACATATCTAACAATGGAGTTCATTGTAGCCAGCTCTTTTATAATCATCAGAAACATAAAGTTAATTTGTGCCCATTTTTGTTCTGTTTTTGAGTGGCAGGATTATAGGGAATATGGTCCTGATGTTAACAGTGAGTTACACATTTGCTGGCAGGTGGCAAATGAATAACTTGCTTAGGCATCCATTTTTAGCACTTCCTTGGAAAAATGGAGAAATTGTCCATACTTCCTAATTTCCTTTCTTTGAATCCTGCTAAATTAGGCCATATGAGTGGGTTATGCTCCCCAGCCACAGGTGGATACTGACCAGAGCAACTTTCAGCGATGTCATCGCTTGTATATACTCTGGTGCAGCACTGAGAGAAGGCAGTATGATACTTCCCAAACAGAAAGCAAGACTGAAAAACTCCAAAACAAAAATAAGAAAAAGTATTTATTAACAACAATAGCTTTGTACAGACTTTGGCTGCCTTACCATACTTGACTCTGCATCAGGCACTGATATTGAAAATGTGTTAAAAAGTAGCAGGACTCCCAAATCTATAGTAGTTGTTTTCCAGGGCAGGTCCAGGGCTGTTCTAGCAGGATTCAAGAAAAGGGAATTATCAGGTATGGAAAATTCCTCCTTTTTTATTGTCCTGCTAGATTAATCAAGACGAATGAGAGGTACTCAGTCAGGACCCAATGTGGAAGAAAGATGACGCTCTGGTCAGAACTGCTGTGCCAAAGGCACCACCTGTACCAGCTCCCACAATCCACCTATAGTGCTTCATAGAGGTGTACATAGATGACCAGATAGCCACCTTATAGTTGTCCTTTGGAGACACCAAGGTAGACGTCGCCCAGTAGGAGGCTTGTGCCCTAGTGGAGTGAGTTTGACTTCCTTCAGTATGCGTTTCCCACACAGAAGATAGCTCAAACTAATAGTCTGCTTAATCCGGCAGCCAATCAAGAACTTGATTGCCGCCTGCCCTTTTCCCAGACCACAGAATGGGACAAAGATAGTCCAAGTGATGGAAGAAATTAGTAAGCTCCAGATACTTCACAAATGCCCTCCTCACATCCAGCAGATGCAGCAAGGGATCTATCTAAAGGTTCTCTGAAAAGGAGTGTGGGATCACAGTCTGATTAAGATGACTGGAAGACAGCACCTTCGGGAGAAAGGATGGTATTGTCCTCAGAAAAGCAGACACTGTCGATGATCAGAAAAAGATCCCTGCAGGACAAGGCCTGTAGCTCGGACATCCACCTGGCAGGTGCAACAGCCATTGGGAATATCAACTTCAGGGTCAAATCCTTGAGAGAAGCCATCTGAAGGAGCACAAAAGGGCATCTTTCAGCACCTTCAACACCAGAAAGACACTCTTATGTAGTATATTTGGATGCACGGTCTTCACCCTCCTTGAAGAAGCGGGGTACATCATGGTGTGCAGCTAGGGACGCTCCCTGAATATTGTAATGGTGAAAGTCCCCAGGAGGAGATGGAGGTGGAGGAAAATCCTGTTGAAATAAATGATACTGCACTTGTGCACAGGATTTCCAAGCCAGATAAGAAAAAAACACAGCTTTCTGCTGCGCTCAGGCCACACCCCAGCTCAGAGGGAGAGACAGGCTTCCTCACTGATTGGTCACACCTGGGGGAAGGACAGGGAGTGCCAGGAAGCAAATGCTTTTTAAATCCACAAACAGAGCAGAGAGTTAGCACGGGAAGGAGCATGAGAAGTGGCAAGGAAACAGGCAAGGGAAGGAGCCAAGGAAGTGGAGAGGAAGGAAAAGAGCAAGCAAGAAAGGAACCTTATGAAGAAGGTGAAGGAGAGAGCCTTGGAGAGGATGTTACAGCAGGGCAGAACCTTGGAGCAAGAGAGCTAACAAGGGAAGCAATTGGAGAGACGGCAATTGGACATACAGCAACAAGGGCTATAGCAGCTGTAGAGGAAAGAAGGAAGAAAAGCCTCTTCAGAGCAGGTACCTAACTGGCACTGGAAATAGACATAAGGAAGCTGAATTCCTGGACCTGGAGGATAGCAGGAGAAAAGGGTTCAGCAGTTGTCTAAGAAACCCTGCCAAAGGTAAAGCTAGCATTTTTAATGCTGAATCATTGTTAGAAAAGCCATTTGCCTTTGCTATTGTCCAGAAGGCAGACCCAACACCTTTAACTGATAATAGGTGGGGGGAGAGTCTTACATACGGGGAAAACTATAACACTGACAAAAGCAAGACAGCCGAGCCTTCAGAGTTAGAAACTATAAGCAAGCTGTTGTCAGAAGGAAAAGTTTTCTCTCCTAATGCTAATGTGCCTGTACACGCTGAATTGCTCCTGAACCAGTTCAAGGAATTTCTGGAGGAAAGAAAGTCAGGGAGAACTGTTAAACCTGATAGAGACGCCAGTAATTCTAATACTTTTGAAAGAATGCAAATAGACTCTTGTTTGCCAGCTTTAGAAAGTGAATCTTCTCCCATGGATTGCTCTTTATGTTTAAAGGAAGAAGGCATTGTTGAACAGCACTGAAACTGTATGAAATAATATAGAAAGTACTTGCCATACCTGCTGAAGAATTGGAAAGGTTTGTTTTATGTTTAATAAGCTTAATTGTCTTCTGAGGATAAGAAGCCGTGCTGTGAGAAAGAAAATCAGCTGTTGCAGTTTAATTGTTTTCCGTTGAATAACCACACGGGGCAGTGTCCTGTGGAAAGTTTATGGGACTGAGAAACAGCTGAGCAGTGCTGAGATATTTCTGTTATCTTCTGTTCCTGAAATACCTATATGTTGGAGATGCATCCTTTATGCTTGTTTGTGTTTGAGCTTTGATGCGCTGGAAATTCCCCACAATAAATATTCTTGCAGCCTTGAAACACTCGTGTCATAACTACAATTTTTTCCTTAAGGAAACAAGCAAAACTACAAGTCCCAGAATCCCTGGCGACAATAGAAATAGCTTTATTCAAAAGAGGACACTCAAAGGCCACTTCCAGCTGGTAAGCTCTCGGGCCCCAGCGGAAGCGTCGCAATATGCCTCCAATAACACGCAAGGACTGCCACCCAAATCTTGAGAGAAATCAAAGTTAAACCTCTCAAGGGCCAGGCCATAAGCAAGGACAGAATGGGATCCTCCACGACCAGTGGACTCTGCCACAGAAGTCCCCCCTCCTGAGGTAACAGTAGAGGTGATCCTACCAACAAGTTCAAGAGATCCATGTACCATGGCCTTCGTATCCAGTCTGGCGCTACTGGAATAACAAAGCTCAGATGAGAACGAATACTGTGCAGAAGTCGGCTCACCAAAGGTCACGGAGGAAAGACATAAAGGAACCCCTTCTGAGGCCACTCCTGAAGAAGGGTATCCAAGCCCCACTACCCATGGACCCATGGCTGAAAATGTTTTTCAATTTGGCATTCCCCTGGGTGGCCATCAGATGGAGCACTGGCAGGCCCCATCTCCACAGAATGACATAAAACATATGAGGGCTTAGCTCCCACTCACCGAGATCCATGAAGTTCTGATTCAAGAAGTCAGCCTGCATTGATGTCCACTTTGTGACAGAGCCACCAGATGAGCCTCTGCCCAATAAAAGAACAACACCTCTGTGGTCACCGTGGCGTTGTGAGTGCCGCCTTGCTTGTTGACGTATGCCTCTAACCATTTTTCCCTCCAGAAGGGACCAAAACATCACCAGAGCCCTGGCCTCTAGTCTGTTGATTCATCAGACGGTTTCCTGAGAGAACCAGTGCCCCTGCATAAACTGACTCAGGCAATGCATATCCAACTCAGCAGATAGTCTCCACAGATGCCAATCACCCAAATTCACCGCCTCCAGAGGCATCCCATCCCTCAGAGAGTAGGTTTGTAGCCACCATGCCAATTACTCCTTGATCTTCTGAAAAAGAGATAGGTGCCATTTAAACAACTGGGAGCAGAGAGACCACTGAGTTAGAAGGTATCCCTGAAGTGAGTGCATGTGTGCCCTGGTCCAAGTTCCAGGGTTAATGCCATTGACCCCAGGAGCTGCAGGTAGTCCCAAGCCCTGGAGCTGCCTAAAATCAAAAACCCCAGAGCTGCAGCTGTGGCTTGTCCAACCTTTCCAGGGTGAGAAATACCCTTTCCCAAGCAAGTATTGAGTGAGCACTCGTATATTTAAATCCTGGAGGGAACCAGGCTGCTCTTGGAGTAGTTGATCACCCATTTTAGATTCTCCAACCAATGGATTGCTTGGGTTGTGTCTTCCATTGACTTCTCCATGGAGTCTGAATGAATCAGCTGGTTGTTCAGGTATGAGTGAACCTGGATCCCATGCTTGTACAAAGAAGGCTGTCACCACCATCATGACCTTCAAGAAGGTGGAGGCACCATGGCCAGGCCAAAAGGCAGGGCACAAAACTGAAAATGGGAGCCCAGGTTGCAGAAATAGGAGTATTCTTTCCTTTCCTGGCCTCTGTTAAGAGTTCAAGTCCCATCACCCCATCCAAATATTCCATGATATTGTCGTCCCCCCCCCCCCCCGTCTTTCCCTCACATATAGCTATTTATAAAATTTAACAAATTGGTCCCAAATGTCCCCATCAAGTTATCTTGTGACATCTCCCAGGCACCTTAATATTATACACATTTGTGGTCTATACCTTCCCTTTCAGTTTCCTAGCCAACAGCTTACTTGACTTGTTGCCAAATTGATAATACCTCTGTCACAATCTTACTAATTGAAATTCTATTACTTCTAATTGACACTCCTTTATTTGCATTTTCTTGTGCTCCAACTCCTCCAGTTTTGCCTTCAAGGGTGATATTTGGAGCATCCCTGGCATTTCCCCTGAGGGCTATACCTCCCCCCCCCCAACTTTATAAACCCCTTCCATCTGAAACTTAAAATCCATTCCTTATCAGCATAGCTACTCCCGCCATGTTAGACCTTTTCCCAGTGGCATTGTAATAAATTTGGCTATAATTCTTACTCTTCAACAATCTCTAATTCTTCTGTAAATGTGATTCCTGTAGCATTGCCACCACCTAACCCAGAGCTACTCAATTCCAGTCCTGGTGGCCCGCAACCCTGCAGGTTTTTGGGATATCCCTAATGATATGCATGAGATATATATGCATTAGAGATAGCCTGCCAACCTGACTGGTGTTTGGCCCTCCAGGGCTGGATTTGGAGACCCCTGCCTTACACCTCTGTCATTTAAGATTGTAAGTGGGCAAGGTGCAGATGTCCAAGACATCAAAAAGGTTAGAATTTGTCACATTCCTCCTTGCTTCTCACCACCACCAAAATATTGTCTATTAGACAACTTTTTGGTGGTGTTGAGAATCTAGGAGGAATGTGACACATTCTATCTACCCTTTTGATGTCTAGAACATCTGTACCTTGCCCACTCACAATCTTAAATGACAAAGGTGTAAGGCAGGAGTCTCCAAATCCAGCCCTGGAGGGCCACAAACCAGTCAGGTTGGCAGGCTATCTCTAATGCATATATATCTCATGCATATCATTAGGGATATCCCAAAAACCTGCAGGGTTGCGGGCCACCAGGACTGGAATTGAGTAGCTCTGACCTAACCAATCCTGTTCAGTTCCTTCAGCACTATCTGCCTCTCCCCAGGAATATTCAAGCCATTTATATTTCACGACCCCACCAGGTTGCTGCCCCTCTTTGTGTCACCTCCTCTGCCCCTTCACCCCTCCCCGTCTCCCCCCTGCTAGGCATATACAAAGCCTTCTCACATATGCTCTTCTTCCACCATGAGAAAGTCACTCACTCTCAGAACTCAGCCCCTCAGTCTCACCCCTCATTCCAGTTCTCTCATTCTTTTTGATTCAGTTTGACCATTTGATTCAGTTTGACCAGAATTTCACCTCCCTTGGGAGATCAAGGAGCAGTTAGTGTGGTGATTGCAGTATTGCCACCTGTTGGTTGGGTTGCCTCTGGAAGCTCCGGATTAGGTGATAGTCACCACAGATGCCAGTCTGAAAAGCTGGGGAGCCCACTTTCTAGTCAGCTTGTTCAAAGGCTCTGGCCCTCTTAGCAGGCCTCCTGGTCAATCTGACAGATGGAGGGCCTGCCTCTGAAGAGGTTCCATGTTCTCAGGCAATGCTATGGCTGTGGCATATGTCAACAAGGAGGGTGGAACTCGCAGTGCCGGGGTGACTCTCAAGGTAGTAGAGATGTGCCATAGAGCAAAGGAGCAGACCACATAGCAGACGTTGATAATGTACAGGCTGACTTTTTGAGTCAGAACACTGGATACTGGTGAGTGGAAGTTACTGGAAGGATCCACAGGCAGCAGGCTTGGATGCCATTTTCAAGAGTAGCCCCAGGAGGGACTTTGGTATGTCTTTCCCCCATGGTCCTTGGTAAGCTATATTCTGTTCAAGATTTAGTCTCATCAGGGCTTGGTGATTCTAATAGCACCAGACTGGCTGTGCACATTTTTGACCCTGTTGACAGGTTCCCCCCTCTTATTGCTTCAAGGAGAGGGGCCTCCTGAGGCAAGGGTCCATAGTGATAGAGGATCCCATTCCCTTCTCGCTTATGGCCTGGTCCTTGAGAGGCATAGGCTGCCTAAAAAAGGCTACTCTGTAGCAATAGTGGACATCTTTCCCGAGGCCCAGTGGGCCTGTATCCTTGATTTATGTGAGAGTCTGGGAGGTTTTTAAGAGATGGTGTCCGTCTTGAACCCTGGAGGCCAATAAGGCAAGATATATAGTAGTAATTTTGTTGTTCTTGCAGTTTGGTCTTGACCAGGGGTAGGCCCTGAACTCTCTCAAGGTTCAGGCAGTGGCACAGCATGCTGCCGTGGGTGCATTCAAGGGTTGTCCTTGGCAGCACATCCTAACATCTCTTGTTTCCTCAGGGGAGTGAAACAGATCCATCTGCCAGTGTGTCCTGTGGTTCCTTAGTGGAGTCTGTCTCTGGAATTTAAAGCACTGAAAGGGCCTCTTTCTAAGCGCATTTGTAGGGGGGGGCCTCTCTTAAGAATTTGACTTTAATATTTCCTGAGTGTGACAAGTATAGCCCAGGGGAATCACTTTTTTTGCAGTGGTGTTCCTAGCCTTTAAAATATATGCTTCTGGTAGATCCAAAAAGTCAGATTTTATTCTGAGAGAGAATTTCCTCCATGTCCCTGTTTTCCAGTAAATAAAGTTGATAATTGATAGATCCAGTAGAGAGGGTTTTTTCACCTTCTCATGGCTTCTTCACTTTGGCAAAAGTTAGTTTGTTCATATTCTGGCAAAAAAAGTCTAATTTTACCCTAGACAGCAGTACCAAGGCCAGGGCTGCATTTTAACTTCGACATGCAGTTTGTGATTTCATTTCTTCCCCAGGGGTACAAACATGCACCTGGTGTCTGTCTGTCTTGTTACTTTAACCAGACTTTTGTTTGGAGGGTTGGTTGGTATGGAATATTACATGATTCACTATATGACTAAACTAGCTAGAGCAACTCTTCTTAGTTCTGCAGCACCTTGCCCTAGGCTGTGTCAGAGAAGAAAGGAATAGGAACCAGAGAGTACAGAGACAAGCAATAATCAACAAATAGAATAATAGATGTTTATTTTTTGATAGTTTATGGCACACATTTTAGATTTATTATGTTGCAGCTTTTGGATATTTAAATAGTACACTAGTGACATTTATCTTTAATTAGAGAAAAATAATCAGAATTTAATTGGCAAGCAACCTTCTGTATACTAAAAGGCCAATTCCCATCGGGGCACTTCGGCATCCAAAATCTGGATAGGCCAGTACTGTCCTGTCCCTGATCCTGATCCTGCAGGGGCTAGACGTCCCCGTGGAATCAGAATCAGGTGCAGCGGGCCTGGATGGGCAGGCCATGCCCCGATTCTGAGGGCCTAGATGTCCAGCAGTCTACCTGCCTAGCATGGAGCTGCAGTGCTGTGGTATACTGTTGCCATAGCAATGGAGCACTATGCAGGAGCACCGATCGCCCCCACATCTTGAAAGTGTTTGTTCCCTGCTGCCCGACTCCTGATTGGGCCTACCAAAGTTGGGATCGGGCTGCAGGTAACCTCTGCCATGCTCTCCTCATCAGGGAGAGGGTCTGGATCCACTGCCTTTCGCCGCTGAGGGGGATGTATTCCACCTCTGTGGGGGAATAAGTCCCCCGTCTAAATCCCCGTGCCCAGACCTACAGGGCAGTCATAGGAATAGACGCTGTACGTCCTGGATAGGGGTCAAGTCTCTGGCCCGCCCTCACACCTCTGCCGGCCTGCCTCCTCCTGCCCCCATACAGAGCTCCCCACACATCTCCTCTGTACGTGTGGGGAGCTCTGTGTTGGGCATCGGCCTCCTGGGTTTTAGCAGGGATGGATGTCCAAACTGGATGTCCATCCCTGCTAAACGCCACTCAGAATGACCCCCCTAACTGTATAATAGAAGTTTCTATGGTATTTATAAAATAATACTTTTAAGGGAGCCAGGTGGAGGCAAGGGGCTTATATTTGCCCTTTCATACCTAAAAGGTTGAGTTGGTGCAAGTTTAAACTTTTGAGCAGTGATACCAACATCAACACTTGTCACACCCCCAGGGGCCCTATCGGTGGGGTCAGGTATTGCCTGATGATTCCTCCTCTTGGCTCTGTCAGTACTGCAGGCAGCCTCGCCTGGCCCTCTGAGAGTGGTAGTTGTACCTTCTATTATATGAACCACATAACACACTTCAATTCCAAATCAGGGCTTTATTCCCCGTCCACGAGGTTTTTTTCTCTTTCTTGGCAAAACAAATAACAGACCACTTTGGACATATAACATAAATTAAATGTGTAACAAAAATAGCTTACTTCAGCTTTTAAATACAAACAAAAGAAAAGAATTAAACAGCCTCACTGTTCCTAATACAGCCTTTTCTTTTGTTGCTACAGCACAGCTCACTTTTACTGCTGTAAACTCTGGTTATCTTCAACCATTTACCTTAGAGAGAACTCTGGGTCAATCACAGATAATGAACAGTCCATTGGTTCAGGAACAACTGGTATATCTGAATTCTCACATTCCATTAATTCATATTCATCTGAACCCTTAATTCTAGGATCAGCTGTTTCACAGGGATAAGGCTGGTTTGCTCCGTCAAACAGGAAGTTGCTCTGTCCCTCTGCACAAATGCCTTGCTGGGAAATACCATAAGGTTTTGAATGGGGCTCATAGGAGCTCTGCCCCTGTTGGTAACCAAAAGGATATTTCAAACCTTCACTGGCTCTGCTACTAGAGCATTTGTGGTATGCTCTGAGCTTGCTCGGGTCTAGCCCTTGCAACACAGCTGCCCTGGATTGCACTGCTCGAGACGGAACCTTATCACAGGTTGGGAGTTTAAACTTGCTAGCAAAATCACAAGCTTCTTCAGGTAAGAAAACTTCTCTTCTTTTAAAGCTTCTGGCACAAGGGAAGAAGTTATTCTCTGTTTCTCTTAAGCTTGTTTTATGTTGGCTTTTCCTGTTACTTCGGGATTTTACCCACTCAGGTAGGAAACAGCCTCTATTAGGATTTCCTGCTTTGTTACCTTCTATGGAAGATCTCCTACATCTCTCGTGCCCTCCACGCATACACACAGTATCTGACTGCTGATTTCCACACTTCTCCCACAGGTCTAGGGACTCACTCAGACCTTCGTGTTGGTTCTTCTGCTGATCCAATAGTTCATTCTCTCTTTCTCTCTCTCTTTCATTCCAGTTCCATTCTTTCCACAGCTTCAGCTGCCCTTGCTGCTGTCTCTCTTACTGTGACCCTCGTTGGCTCACCTCCTCTTCTTCTCTAACTGTTTGTGAGCGTGTTTTATGTCTGTGTCTTTGGGCTCCACCTCCACCCAGCTGATCCCTATCAGGCAATGCAAACTCCCTTTGCTTGCTATCTGGGTGTGTCTTCCCAGCCCTTATCCACGTGTGCCCTGGTTGTCTATAGCAACCATCTGACAGTTTTCTGTTTACGCTGTCATCTCTTCCCTGATCATCCCTGCTGATCTTCATTTTCTCAGGTTCCGTTAGGTCCACCTTGTGACACACTTCAATTGTTTCTGTCCATTCACTTCACTTTCACAAGCCCAGCTCAGGAGTCAAGTCAGAAAAGGAAAGAGAGAGCTACTAAGTCAACTGGGGACTGTCTTTAATGGTGAATCACTTTATTCCAAAGTGGAGAATGAGTGCAGGTGCTTCTGGGTGAGAGAAGAGGAAAGCTGAAAGAGGAAAAGGGCTGTTTAAGAAGCAAAACCTAACATGTGTTAAGTGCAAAAGCCGGTCTGTCACTTACAGTTACCACACTAAAAAGTCCCTTACTGCACATTAGGTTCATTCTCAATTAGCACTGCATTAAGTTCATGCGCGCTACCTACAAAAGTGAAAATACATACTAATTCCTGTGTGCTAACTGCATTATAGAGTCCATGCCCATTCTCTACCCATAACCTGTCCAGTCACTGCCTCATCGTATGATGAGGAGTTACTGCAGGGATTAGCGTATGTACATTGAATTCCAACAGTTGTGGTGGACCGGCACTAACCTTAGCATGTGCTAATTTGTGCCTTAACTGCTTATCTCACTTTAGTAAAAGGGCCACTAAGTTTGTAAAAGTGGTATTTAATGCTGCAGTTACTTGTGTTAGGCCCTCTGCTAATGTTACAGTACTGTTTTCTGTTATAAGGATGTAAATCTTAATTTGAGCTAATGGAAAGCACAACTAGCCTTATAGTAATCCTTTGAAGATAAGTGCTTAGCATATGTGTTGTCTTGGGATTTTAAGGTTTACCATGTGCTTACAGTCACAATCAAAGCAATATATTAAACAGTCATAACAAAACCTTTTAGATTTCTGCTTTAAGAGAAGAGGCGTCTTAATGCACATCTTAGAACGAAATAGAAAATTCCTTTTAGTCTGCTCAGTTTAATTGCTCAGTGTCTATAATGGAGATATATTTTGGAAAACTTTTTTTAGTAAATGCAGTGCTCGTGGAAGGTGCTAGAGCCACAGCACAGGAAACGGAAATCTTCTGATTATCTATCAAAGCATAGTAACAGGTGCAGATTGTGATAAAGAATCATACTGGGGGAGGTGAGGCTTCTCTCCCTCTCACTCCCCAGTCTCTCTACCTTTTCTTCCTACCTACAGTATCTATTTTTTTTTCTCTCTCTCATTCCTTCACATTTTCATTTTATTGGCCACTGCAATTCCAATCCCCTGCCAAAGGAGTACAGGAGTAGCCGAATGGTTAGAGCACTGGCCTGGGACCCAAGAGAACATAAGAAAAGCCATACTGGATCAGACCAAGGTCCATCAAGCCCAGTATCCTGTTTCCAACAGTGGCCAATCCAGGTCACAAGTACCTGGCAGGTACCCAAAGTCCACAGCTTCCACAATGCTCATCCTGGGGTAAGCAATCGATTTCCTGGGTCCTCTTTAATAAGGTTTATGGTTTCCTCCAAGAACTTGTCCAAACCTTTTTTTAAACCCAGCTACACTAACAGCTTTTACTATCCTCTGGTAACAAATTCCAGGGTTAATTTCCCACTAGCACTCCTTGTGGCCTTGGGCAAGTCACTTAACCCTCCATTGCCTCAGAAGAATTCAAGTTAATATCCCTGCTTAATGTACATGACCAAGTTTAAGTTACAATGCAAACAGCTTTGACTAAATGATAAGCAGTATAAAAAACCTGTTAAGTAAATAAATAAATGTGTCTCCTGCTGTGGTTGCTGGAGCTCCAGGTCATGCATAGTCTACACCAGCCACTGACGTTGTTAAGCTGTACTGGCAGCATGCCCTCTTCAAGCTGTCCTCTTTCTGAGGAGAGCTCATGAGCCAATAGCAGTTCCAGTCCTGCAGGCTTGTAGACCTCTGTGCCTTTAATGGGAGAGAGGGAAGAATATACCGTAAAGGCCAACATTACCACCTCCCAGATGACAGCAATCTGCTGTCCCACCAAGGGATGCTCAATATTTTGATATACACCTCAATAATAAGTCGTTCAATATTAACTCTATAAAAAATGAAGTAGATCCAAAATCCTTCCTTTAATTAAATCAGAAGCACTTGTGACATTTACGAAGGTCTCAGACTTATATCGGCACTACCTTTCAGACTGTCGTCTTAAATTAGTACTGTGCCTTATTACATCAATGACCTTCGATCTATTTCCACCAGTGGAGCTAATTTATGGAGAGCTGGTGTACAAACTGGCATTAAAGCATAAACGGCCTTAATGAAAACAATTTGTAAACTGTACACTTAGCTTTCAAATTTCAACTGCTGTTCTCTTAGCTCCTCTGTTATATAAATATTACGTTGATTCCGACGCCTGCCCCAGGTACCATTCATGCGTTTCACGATATCAGTTTCATCAGGGGATCTGCATTTTCTTTTTTTATTGTGCTTCGATACAGCCCGCGTTCGATACTTGCAAAACCCCAAACAGACTACATCTCTGTAGCCAATCTCTCTCTTCGTTAGGGTAACAAACGCCCTAACGAAGAGAGATATTGGCTACGGAGATGTAGTCTGTTTGGGGTTTTGCAAGTATCGAACGCGGGACGCATCGAAGCACAATAAAAAAAGAAAATGCAGAGGGAGGAAATGACGTCACCGGAGCCGATGGCGGCTTGAGAGAGCTGCTCCGGCACTGACCCAGCCATTGGGAGGACAGCGCAGCCCCCCGGAGGTGGAAAACGGACACCCCGGGTGTAGGAAGCTGTCGGGAGGCGGAAGAGGCCGGCGGAAAGCCAGCAGCAGCAAAATACAGCGGCGGTGAGCAGCAATTGCGGGAGTGGAGGGCAGCCGCGTGTAGAAGGAAAATGGCGCTCGGAGTGACGGCGGGGTCTGCATGAGAGGCAGGAAGTGTGCAGCGAGGAGCTGGAGCCCCGCGCCCTCAACAATCTGGAGCACACCAGGCCGTAAAGTAGCAGAGGAACTGTGGTGCTGGAGGTGAGAAGGGGCTGAGGAGTGTGGCCCACAGGCATTGTGCTGGCAATTGGAGCTGGGTGTCTGCAGAGCAGTGACCAGAGGGGAGTGCTGTGAGGCCGGAGAGACTCTTGGAGGGGCAGTGAGAAGACCTGGTGCCATCCAAATGAAGGCAGGGGGAGAGTGTGCTCTAGTGGAGTGAGAAAGGACAATAAAAGTTCGAGCACCATGCTTGTGAGCCTGTGAATAGGGAGACCAGTTCAATACCTGGTGGCAAAATCCGGTTCAGTGATGACTACCAGAAGAAAAGCAGCAGACCTCAGAGAATATGTGTACTCGGGGTCGCAAGGAGGGAAGAGCGACTCAGGGCAGATGGAGAACAAAAAGCTCCAGGATGGGCCCGGCGAGCAGGGAGAAGAAGTGGAGATGGAGAATGTAAAAGCCCCTGGAATGGATTATGCGCAAAATGTCACAAGAGCGGAGCTCAGGGACTGGTTTCTTGAAATCAAAAATGAAGTGCAGTCTGTGAAAAGTGAGCTGAATGAGCTGCTGGGGCCTCTGAAGGAAGAAATTGGAGAGCTGGTGTGTAGAATGGGAGATCACGAGAGTAGGTTGCAAGAGATTGAACAGCAGCAGGCAGGAGAGGCACAGAGGGGTGCAAAGTTGGGATCACAATACGAGGCCCTGCTGTACAAGCTGGAGGATTTGGAAAACCGATCTTGTCGCAATAATTTGAGAAGCCACGGAATTCCAGAAGAGAAAGAATTTCAAGATAATGAAAAAGTGGCAAGGTCTGTATGTCTCGAGGTACTACAGAAAGGTGGTGAGGAGGTGGCAGCTGTGGACATACAACTTGAAAGAGCGCACAGAGCACTGGGGCCACCATTTGGAAACAGGCCTAGGGATATTATAATTTGCCTGGCACGTTATAAAATCAAGGAGAAAATTGTCAACAAAATGAGGAGGGGTGGAGCCCTAATATGGCAGGGTTACCCAGTGAATATATATGAGGACCTCTCTGCAGGCACGTTGCAGAGGAGGAGGGCAATGCAACCCGTTACACAATTATTGCGGAGAGCGGAAATTAAGTACCGGTGGCTGCACCCTTTTGGATTATCGTTTACCCTTAAAGGGCGGACATGGCGGACACAGACACCAGAGGAGGCGATGAAGGCCCTACGGGAAGCGGGCCTACGACCCCAGGAGACATCCCTGGGGACAGGTCCATCAACAGGAAGGTGGCAGGAGCAGCGTGGAGATAGTCAAGAGAGAAGGAACAAGCGGGCGGCAGGACAAGGGCAAGAGCTGTAAGAAGATCGGCCGGTGGAAGAAACCTGAAGAAACCTGAGGACTGCGAATATGCTGGTTAAACACTGAGGGGTGGCGGTGGAGTGTTTTGTTTAAGAATGTTTGTTTAAGAGTTATATATGTAATATGCAAGGTAGTGTTGGGGGAGGAGGGTGGGGTGGTAGGGAGAGTGTGGGGTGGGGATAGGGTGTTGGAGGGCGTAGAGAAAGGAAAATGGTAGATGATGGGAAAGGGCAGAGGGTGGGAAGCTCAACGTGGTGTGGATGGGGGAGGGGTGGTAAATAGGCGGTGGGGGTAGGAGTGAAGAGGAGGGGGAGGCGGGGAATGGAGGGGGTGTTAGAGTACGGGCTGGTGGAAGAGGGTGGGGGGAGAGAAGAACGGAGTGAGGGGAAGGGGGGAATGGGTTTGTGAAAGTACAATGGCTGGGGAAGGTAGAGGGCGCACTACTCCTGAGTTATCCTCTGGAAGTGAAGGAGGATGAGGGGGGATGGGGTGGGAGGGGAGGACAGGTGAGGGGGCAGCAGGAATTGGGGAGGAAAGCCGGAATATGTAGTAAGGGGAGGGGAAGGGGGGAGGGGGGTGGGGGAAGGAGGGGGGGTGGAAGGGAGGGGGGAGAAACCGGGGAAGGGGTGTGGGCAGAGGAGAAGGTTAACGGTTGCGACATTGAATATAAAAGGGTTAAGTACGAGACAGAAAAGAAGTTTGGTGGAGGTGGAAGATAGAAGAATGGGTGCGGATATTATGTGCATACAAGAAACACACTTGCGGGTAGGGCAGGAGTATTTGTTGGAGTCTAGACAATACCCCAAGGTGGTTTTGGCGGGTCAGAGAATAAATCCTAAGAAAGGGGGGGTCGGAATCTTGGTGGGGGGGGGGAATACCATAATATGGTGAAGGGTATTAGGCGGGGGAAAGGAGGTAGATGGGTGGGGGTGCTATTGCAAATTGAGCGGGAAGAGATGTGGGTGATAAGTCTGTATGGCCCAAATGAGAAGCAGGGGGAGGCGTATGAGCAAATTTTGAAGGAGTTGGAGGGATTTGGGAATACCCCAATAATATTGGGGGGGGGGGGATTTTAATTTGACGTGTAATCCCCAAATCGATACTAGTGGGGGGCAGGGGAGGAGGAGGCCGAGGGGATAGGCGAAGCTTGCATAAACTGCGGGAGAGATTGGGTTTAGTAGATGTCTGGAGAAGCAGGCATCCGGGAGAACGGAAGTACACATTCTACTCCCCAGTACATGGCTCATATAGCAGGTTGGACATGATTTGGGGGGGCGGTACTTGGTTGGAGAGAATACAGGAAGTGGAACATGGCTCAATTACCTGGTCAGACCATGCTCCAGTGAGCGTACAATTTGATATGGGTAGAATGGATGAAAGTCTAAAATTCTGGAAACTCAATGATTCCCTGCTGGAGGAGGAGCAGCACATGGGGAAGATTAAGGATAGTATAAAGGAATACCTCCGGTTAAATGATATGGGGGAGGTGCCCATGGGGGTGGTGTGGGATGGCTTAAAGGCGGTAATTCGGGGACAGCTGGTTAGTTTGGGGGCACGAGTAAAGAGGGAAAAAGGGGCAGTGGAAACTGACTTATTGCGACAGTTGAGATGTTTGGAGGGTGTGCATCAGAGAGTGTCGGATTCGCATACTATTGCGGAACTCAGTAAGGTAAGAGCGGAGCTGAGCAAACTGCGGGCCCAAGAGATAGCGTACCAGCTAGCGGTACTGAAGCAGGCCCATTTTGAAGGGGGAAATCGGGCGGGAAGGTTGCTGGCAAGCCGTCTTAAGGGGAGGAGGCAGGCAGCGCATGTAGAGGGCATTCATAATACTAAAGGGGAATTGGTACATCAATCTAAGGGAATCAGGGGGGTATTTAGGGAGTTTTATAAGAAACTGTATGAAAGTGAACTGAGGGCGGGAGGGAAGGAGATCGAAGAGTTTTTGGAGGAATGTGGCTTACCGCAGGTGACTGGGGAGGAAAGGGAGCGTTTAGGGCGGGAGATACAGGAGGAGGAGGTAAGGAGGGCTATAGCTACTTTGAAACTTGGAAAGGCACCGGGATTGGATGGGTACACTGCAAAGTTTTATAAGGTAATGTCGGAACATATCACGCCCATCTTTACCAGGGTAGTGAATAGGGTTCTTCAAGGGGAGGGACTTCCGCAGACAATGGCGGAGGCTGGTATAACGGTTCTACCGAAACCGGGTAAAGATAAGGGGGTATGCGGATCTTATAGGCCCATATCCTTAATAAACTTAGATGCAAACATTTTGGCAAAGGTACTGGCAAATAGGATTCAGGATGTAGTGCCGCAACTGATACACCCTGATCAGACGGGTTTTGTAAAGGGGCGACAAGGTAGTGACAATGTGCGAAAGATCTTGAATGTTATGTGGCAACTTCAGAGGACTAAAGAATCAGCAGTGATGGTTACTGTGGACGCGGAAAAAGCTTTTGATCGTGTGGAGTGGCCTTTTATGTTTCAGGTTTTGGAGAAAATGGGGTTCGGAGGGCAGTACATTAGATGGATAAGAGCTCTATATCAGGGGCCACGGGCTAGAGTTCGAGTAAATGGTGGGTATTCAGAGAGTTTTGAGCTCCATAGGGGTACCAGACAGGGATGCCCATTATCGCCTCTATTGTTTGCACTGGCTATTGAGCCGCTGGCAGCATACATGAGACGTGCGGTGGATATCAAGGGAGTAAGGATACGAGGGAGGGAGGAAAAGATAGGTCTCTTTGCGGATGACGTTATATTTACCTTGACACAGCCGCTTACAACACTACCAGTGTTGATGGCTATTCAAAGGTACAGCCGGTTAGCGGGATATAGAATGAATCAGGGTAAAACTGAACTGCTGGGATTTAACTTAGCGCCTAAGGTGGAAGAGAGCCTGCGACACCATTTTAAGTTTCGGTGGGTGGCAGGGAATTTCCGATATTTGGGGATCCAGTTGGGGACCCCTTTATTCAAGATTAAGCACTGGAATTATCAGGGATTGGTGGAGAGTATCAGGCAGGATTTATCTCGCTGGAGGGGGTTGTATCTGTCCTGGATGGGCCGTATCGCAGTGGTGAAAATGAATGTTCTCCCAAGGTTGTTGTTTGTATATATGTCGCTGCCATGTCGGTTGGTAAGAAAGGAAATAGATAAGATGCAAAACCTGCTCTTGCAGTTTATTTGGGATGGAAAGCGTCCGAAAGTAGCTAGGGCTACCATGTATAAGACGAAGGAGGAGGGGGGGCTGGGGGTCCCATCATTGCTCCGTTACTATGAAGCGGTGCAACTTCGGGCATTGTTTGCGTGGAAGGAGGGGGTGGAGCGCCCAGGGTGGGTGGGCATGGAGGGGGAGGAGGGGGTAGGGGCAGGTGCTTGGATCTGGGATCCCGGGGTGGGAAGGCGGGGGAAGGTGGAGGAGAATCCGTATAGAGAACTTACGAGACAGGTTTGGGTGAAATGGAGTGGGTATCTATTAGGGGGGAAGCAGTACTCTAGGGAAACTCACATTCAGACGGTAATGGAGGGTAAGATGGGAGAGGCGGCAGGGGTTTTTAGGAGGTGGGGGGAGAAAGGGTTGTGGAAACTTGGTCAACTGGTGGGGGATGGGAGGAGGGTCCGGGGATTTGAGGAGCTTCAACAGCAATATCACTTGGAGGAGCGGGATAGATATGCGTATGTTAGTCTGTGGTATTGGCTTCAATGGAGGGAGGTGAAACAAGACTGGTTGGCGAAAACTACACCATTTGAGGAGATGATGGGGAATAAAGGATTGCCTAATCGGATAATATCAAAGATATATAAACTCTTGGGGGAATTTAAGCAGAGGGCCATACGTGGCCAGCTGCAGTGGGAGGAGGAGTTGGGAGGGCAGTGGGACTCCGAGAGGTGGGATAGTATTTATATTCGGACTCATAAATTAGCCCCGGGGACAGCAATGCTGGAAAATAGCTATGTTAAGGTTGAGAATGTATTGGACCCCGGTGTGGCTTCATGCTTTGTACCCAGACAGCCCGGACCATTGCTGGAAGGGGTGTGGGGCCAGAGGGGATTTGTTGCATATGGTCTGGAGTTGCCCTATTGTACGGGAATATTGGATAGGAGTGGAAAGGCTTACGGTGGATATTACAAGGGTGAAGGAGCATTTCACTCTCAGTATGGTAATATTAAATAAGGGGGCGGAGGGGGGGAAGGGGGAGAATTAGGAAGGCTACAGGGGTATTGCGTAATCGCGGGCCGGATGAGCCTTCTCCGTTGGTGGAAGAAAACGGGTGTCCCCCCATTAGTGGAGGTGGTGGGGAGAATGGAGCAGCTTTGGAGCTTCTGCGCAATAGAAGCACATCAAAAACATAATATTAAAAGGTATAACGGTGTGGGAGCAGTATGAGCAGTGGAGGGTAGGGGGTGGAACAGTGGTATGAGCATGTGGAGGGGGAGGGGTCAGTACGACGGTAAGGGTTTGGATTAAACTTCTACCCATTTAACTCAATTGTTTAAGTATTGAGATGGGTGTTAATGTCTGCATCTGTTATTTCTGGTGAGTCCCTTTTGGGATCGAAATGTATGTATGATTTACCATGATTCCGGTGTAGAGTTAAGGATTTATGTCTTAAGGATTTATGTTTTATGATGTAGAGTGTTATTGCTGGGAGGGTGGTAATGTGGGAGTTTCTACAGGGACGGCGGGGGAGGGGGAGGGAAGGGGGGAACGCATCGTTCTTGTATGCATGTGTTTATAACTCAGAAGATTATCAGTTAGGTCGGCAGATGCTAATCTGTTAATGTATGGGGGAAGATCTCAGAGGATGGTGGGGGTCTTCTGATGTGCAAATGTATGTTGGTGTGGAAATTGCATAAAGTATAAATGGTAGAAAATAGGGTACACACCGAGAGAGGGGATCTCTCAAATCTGTAGATGAAGTATGGAATGTATAATTGTTTATACCGGGGGGGGGGGGGGGGTTGTGGTTATATGTTATGTGTTGTGTACTTTGATGTGTGCTAATAAAACTTTAAATTACAAAAAAAAGAAAAGAAAATGCAGATCCCCTGAGGAAATTGATATCGTGAAACGCATGAATGGTACCTGGGGCAGGCGTCGGGATCAACGTAGTATTTATATAACAGAGGAGCTAAGAGAACAGCAGTTGAAATTTGAAAGCTAAGTGTACAGTTTACAATTTGTTTTCATTAAGGCCGTTAATGCTTTAATGCCAGTTTGTACACCAGCTCTCCATAAATTAGCTCCACTGGTGGAAATAGATCGAAGGTCGTTGATGTAATAAGGCACAGTACTGATTTAAGACGACAGTCTGAAAGGTAGTGCCGATATAAGTCTGAGACCTTCGTAAATGTCACAAGTGCTTCTGATTTAATTAAAAGGAAGGATTTTGGATCTACTTCATTTTTTATAGAGTTAATATTGAACGACTTATTATTGAGGTGTACATCGGTGATTGTTCAGAACAAGACCAAGACGCAGTGTGGTTACACAATATTTTGATATTGCATTGCACCCTTGTACAATGAGGGCAGCAAGGGCAGTGGCAGTGTTACTGCCCTTTCTCTGGGAACAAGCAGGAGTCAGTCCTCACATATGGGTGACGTTGACTCCTGCGCAGAAGCTTCTCCCCAGCTTTCAAAGGAAGCCTTTAGAAGATGCACCATGTATGTGTGGTCCCCTTCCCGCACAAGTGTGCCATCTTGCCTCAGTCTCCTTTTTTCTGTGGAGCCCACCGGATGTGTGTCTGATTCCTCTGGAAAAAGAGTCAGTTCCTTATCTTCCCTCCAGTTCAGTCTCTCACCTCTGGGTAATGCACTTCCTCCTGCAGCATGGAGACTGGGCAAGTCAAACTTGTGACATCACTGTACATATCCTGCTGGCACCCACATCAGCTTCCAGTGTGCTCAGTCTCCATGCAGCAGGAGGTAGTGAGCCTAGGTGCTGGGCTAACTAGAGGAGCAGATAAGGAGCTTTAGACAGGTTGGATAGGGCATTTAGATTTTCTTTTCCCCTATAATGTTTTTTCCTTTCCTTTGATTGTAGATTAATGAATAAATTAGACCTTACCTGCTAATTGTCTTTCCTTGAGTACTCTCCAGGCCAGTCCAGGAACAGTAGGGTAATCAACCTCCTTCAGCAGCTGAGGACTGAAATCTTCAAAGACTTGCTGACAGCCTACCTAGCTCCCCCTGGTGTCAGAGAGCCAGTCTACCAATGTCCAAGCAGCATCTCAAACACTACACTCTTTGTCTATAAACCTCAAACTAACCAACTGTCAGTAACCCTTAACTAACCAACAACTAGCAACTCCACTGCTATACCCTGTTAGGAATCTTTTTTTTTAACCCCGAATCGGAGTTACTGTGCCTTCCGTGGATCCCCTTACGGGAGCCCCTTAGCCAGTTCCCCCCCCCCCCCCCCGCCCCAGAAGAACCCAAGCCCACACAAGGCCAAAAATTTCTTACTGCTACCACAAACAGCATCTCTTACGGGTCTCCCCTGACGCACCCTTTGTGCATTAAAATAGCGAAATTACTGCATCCTCTCTGCAGCCTGTCATGCCCCTGGGTGGGTCCTGGATTGGCCCGGAGAGTACTCAAAGAAAGGTAATTAGCAGGTAAGCTCTAATTTATTCTTCCTTTTCGTCTCTCCAGGCCAGTCCAGAAACAGTAGGGTAGTACCAAAGCAGTACCTACTCATGGGAGGGTCCTATTAGCCCCACCATAATGGCCGAAGCTCCAACTTTTGCATTTCCCGCTGCCTGAACATCCAAACGATAAGTGGAGTGGAGGAGTGGCCTAGTGGTTGGGGCAAGGTACTTCAGGCCGGAAGGTCGGGAGTTCAAACCCCACTAGAGGACAGCAACCTTGGGCCGGAAGGACTGGGGTTTCTAGTCCCACAGCTGCTCCTTGTGGTCTTGGGCAAGCCACTTAACCCTCCATAGCCCATGTTCCCTGTAAAATAGTTATCTCCAAGTTATAATGCCCTGTTCAATGTAATTTCAGTTTGTTCAATGTAAACCGCACTGATGCAGAATAGCGCGGTATATAAGAGAATGTAAATAAATAAATAAATAATGCTTCGCAAACGTATGCAAAGACGACCAGGTCGCCGCCCGACAAATATCCACCAGCGGAATCAAAGCCTTCTCGGGACGTCGCCTGTCCCCGAGTGGAATGAGCCCGCAGCCCCACCGGTGGCACCTTCCCGCTCGCATGATACGCAGCCGCTATCGCCTGCCTGCTTCACCCAGCGCGTAATGGAGGCCTTGGAAGCAGCTTCACCTTTATGCGCTCCTCCAAATAGCACAAACAACCTATCGGACTTCCTAAAGGACTTTGTCCTCCGGAGGTATCTGTGACGTATTCTATCTAGATCCAATCTGTGAAGCGACTTATCACTATGTTCTGCTTCCCCGGATCGAAAGGTAGGCAGGGAAATTGGCTGATTTACATGAAACACCGACACCACCTTCGGTAAAAACGAGGGAACGGGTCGCAACACCACTTTCTCTTCTGAAAACTGAATATACGGTTCCCTACAGGAAAGCGCTTATAGATCGGAAATTCTTCTAGCTGAGCACAGTGCTACTAAAAAGGCGGTCTTCCAAGAGAGCTCCCTCAGTGCCACCGTTTTCCCGGGCTCAAATGGAGCCCACATCAATGCCCGCAGGACCAAATTCAAATCCCAAGGTGGCACGATGGACCGCACTGGCGGCCTCATGTTCTTGACGGCTCGGAGAAACCTGAGAACATCCGGATGTAGCGACAAACTACTGCCCTGTACCTTGCCCCGATAACAAGAGAGAGCAGCCAAGTGTACTTTTAGCGTACTGAACGCTAGGCCTTTATCCAGCCCGCCTTGAAGAAACGTCAAGATGTTGGACACTGCCGCCGTCCTCGGTTGTACCCTGCACCTCTCACACCAACCTTCAAAAATGCGCCAAATATGTATATAAGCCAGCGACATTGACCTTCTTTTCGCCTGCAACATGGTAGTCACCATCGCCACAGAATATCCTCTACGCCTTAAGCGCTACCTTTCAAGAGCCAAGCCGTAAGCGAGAAGCGCTCCACCTGCGGAATGAGAATAGGCCACTGGTACAACAGATTTACCCGAGTCGGTAGTCTCCAAGGACAGTCAACCATCAACCGCACGAGATCCGCATACCACACTCTTCTCGGCCAGTCCAGTGCAATGAGAATCAACTTCCCCTGGTGACGTGATATTCTGCGAATGACTCGACTGATCATCGGCCACGGAGGAAACACATAAAGCAGCTCTACCGCCGGCCAAGGCTGGACCAAACCATTGAGGCCCTCCGACCTGCGTTCCCTGCACCTGCTGAAAAAGCGCGATGTCTTGGTATTGCCGAATGTGGCCATCAGATCCATAACTGGCTGACCCCATCGCCTCCTAATGTCATGAAAGACTGCGTCGTTCAGCTCCCATTCGCCCGGATCCAATACATGATGGCTGAGAAAATCGGCCTGCACGTTGTCCTTCCCTGCTACATGAGCCGCTGATAGGGCTAACAGGTGTCCCTCTGCCCACCGCAGCAGTTCCTGACTCTCCTCTAACAAGACCGCACTGCCCGTGCCCCCTTGCCGATTGATATAGGACACCGTTACCGCGTTGTCCGAGAACACCCGCACCGCTCTTCTGTGCAGAAGAGACGTGAACTCCTGGAATGCCAGTCGAACTGCTCTCATTTCCAGCTGATTTATGGAGCAGCTGCCCACATCTCCTGATCATCGGCCCTGAGCTACTTGGGCTGGACAATGTGCTCCCCAACCGGAGAGACTGGCATCCGTGGTGACCAACACCCAATCTGGTGTCTCCAGCGGAACTCCTGCCCGAAGATGTGTGGGACTTAGCCACCACCGTAGACTTTCGGTGACCTCTGAGGGACACAACAACTTTTGACTCAGAGGATGCTTCTGCGGAGACCAACGAGACAGCAACGATCACTGGAGAGGTCGCATATGCGCCCTGGCCCACGACACCAAGTCCAAGGCTGCCGCCATGGAGCCTAGGAGCTGCAAATATCACCATGCCATCGGAGCTTTGATACGCATAAAGGCTGACACCTGATGTAATATCTTCTGAACCCTGTCTTCTGGGAGAAAGACCGCTCCTACTCCTGTGTCGAACAAAGCCCCTAAATACACCAGGCGCTGTACTGGCGTCAACTGACTCTTGGTTCGATTGACCACCCAACCTAGACTCTCCAGAAATTCCACCACCCTCGTGGTGGGGGCCACCGACTCCGGCACCGACCGAGCTCGCATCATCCAATCGTCCAGATAGGGATGTACTAGAATTCCCTCCTTTCTCAGCGCCGCCGCCACCACTACCATCACCTTTGTGAACATACGTGGCACCGTAGCAAGTCCGAATGGCAACGCCCAGAACTGGAAATGCCCCATGGGCACTTCAAAACGCAAGAACGTTTGATGCTCTGGTCGGATGGGTATGTGTAAATACGCTTCTGTTAGATCTATGGACGACAGAACCTCGCCCGGCCGTACAGAGCGGATCACCGACTGCAGAGTCTCCATCCGAAAATGCGGCACCCGTAAACAGCGGTTCACATGCTTGAGATTGAGGATTGGCCGAAAAGATCCTTCTTTCTTGGGAACCACAAAATAAATTGAGTATCGACCTAAGCTGTACTGGTCTGGAGGGACCGGAACGACTGCTCGAAGCTGCAGCAACCGATGCAGTGTGTCATCCACCGCCTTTGCTTTTGCTGGGGATCCGCATGGAGACACCACAAACGCTCCGGATAGGGGTTGCTCGAATTCCAAAGCATAACCTTTGTGAATGATCTCTAATGCCCAGCGATCGGTAGTTATCGTGGTCCAGACGGAGTGGAAAAGCTGCAGCCGTCCCCCTATTGTTTTTTTTTCAATAACCTTAATTCAATTTAACGCAGTTCTCCTAAGACTAACCCTGCTAGGACCAGTTAGTGGAACCACCTGCTCTTAAAATTGCTTTTCACTGTCTCGGAGCCTGTCAGCAACACATCCTTCCAGCTGCTGAGGACTGAAAAGACTGGCTCTCTGACACCAGGGGGAGCTAGGTAGGCTGTCATCAAGTCTTTGAAGATTTCAGTCCTCAGCTGCTGAAGGAGGTTGACTACCCTACTGTTTCTGGACTGGCCTGGAGAGTACTCAAGGAAAGACAATTAGCAGGTAAGGTCTAATTTATTCATTAATCTACAATCAAAGGAAAGGAAAAAATATTATAGGGGAAAAGAAAATCTAAATGCCCTATCCAACCTGTCTAAAGCTCCTTATCTGCTCCTCTAGTTAGCCCAGCACCTAGGCTCACTACCTCCTGCTGCATGGAGACTGAGCACACTGGAAGCTGATGTGGGTGCCAGCAGGATATGTACAGTGATGTCACAAGTTTGACTTGCCAAGTCTCCATGCTGCAGGAGGAAGTGCATTACCCAGAGGTGAGAGACTGAACTGGAGGGAAGATAAGGAACTGACTCTTTTTCCAGAGGAATCAGACACACATCCGGTGGGCTCCACAGAAAAAAGGAGACTGAGGCAAGATGGCACACTTGTGCGGGAAGGGGACCACACATGCATGGTGCATCTTCTAAAGGCTTCCTTTGAAAGCTGGGGAGAAGCTTCTGCACAGGAGTCGCCGTCACCCATATGTGAGGACTGACTCCTGCTTGTTCCCAGAGAAAGGGCAGTTACACTGCCACTGCCCTTGCTGCCCTCATTGTACAAGGGTGCAATGCAATATCAAAATATTGTGTAACCACACTGCATCTTGGTCTTGTTCTGAACAATCACCGATGTACACCTCAATAATAAGTCGTTCAATATTAACTCTATAAAAAATGAAGTAGATCCAAAATCCTTCCTTTTAATTAAATCAGAAGCACTTGTGACATTTACGAAGGTCTCAGACTTATATCGGCACTACCTTTCAGACTGTCGTCTTAAATCAGTACTGTGCCTTATTACATCAACGACCTTCGATCTATTTCCACCAGTGGAGCTAATTTATGGAGAGCTGGTGTACAAACTGGCATTAAAGCATTAACGGCCTTAATGAAAACAAATTGTAAACTGTACACTTAGCTTTCAAATTTCAACTGCTGTTCTCTTAGCTCCTCTGTTATATAAATACTACGTAGATTTCAGTCCTCAGCTGCTGAAGGAGGTTGACTACCCTACTGTTCCTGGACTGGCCCGGAGAGACAAAAAGGAAAGTTCTTTAAAAAAAAAAAGACAAGGGGTCTGTGAGGGGATGGTGGGTAATCAGGAAGCTGCTTTCTCCCTCCCGTTTGCTTCTGTTTACCTTTAGCCTCCCTTTCCCTCCTTGTTTGCACGGAGGGGAGTTGTTCAGCAGGTTCTTATTTTCTGACTGGATCAGTTTTTCTGCTCAGCTGATTCCTGTCAGAAGCTTGTATCGGGGTTTCTCTCTGCTACTGCAGCCAGCTGACAGGATTTCTCAGCAGTGCTGTTTTTAGTTTGTTTCTGGTGATTTTCAAGCTACAGAGAGGATCTGGAGGGCTCCGATGTTAAGGTGAGTGCTCCGATCATTTTTATTGCTGTCAGGAGAGTGTTTGGAACCTGTTACAGCATGAGACATACTTTTTGATGGTTTGCAATACTGCGGGCCGTTTTTCAAAAGGTTTTTTTCACGGAGCTGTTTTTTCCTTCCAAACTGCTGTAATTGCTTAAATGATTTAGTCTTTGGTTAAATTTAAATTAATTTTGATTGAATTTGATGGTTTTGTTTGCTTTAGATGGTTTTGAAGAGATTCCTTAATTTTTTTCTCTCAGTGCTTTGAGCTCTTAAAGGGCCAGTACATTAAAAAAAAAAAAAAGGTAAAAGATCAGTTACAGTACTTTGGTGCCTTTTTAGGACTCTACGAGTTGTTATTAATTTTACTTCCCAGTCTCTGGATTCTTGTAGTGCTGATGCCTTCGCGTCTGCAGTGTCTTGTTTGTGGCGCTCGTAAAAGCTCGGACTCGGACACGGGGGTGTGCTGTGGCTGCGCGTCTGAAGCACTAACTATGGACCAAGAAACGCAGGATTCGTCTAGGGAGGGGTCTCCTTTGGTGGCTCAGGGTACTGGTGCCTCAGTGGAAGGTGAGGCTTTGCTACAGGGCTCTTCTGCTTCTCTTTCTACAAGCTTGGCTTTGCCCGGTAGTTCATCCATCCCAATGGTGGCTGGGACAGCGCTTGGAGGTTTCTTCCCAGATTTTGTGCTGCTGATGCATCAGGCCTTCTGTTTACAGCAACAGGGGGCGGTGGTGGATGCCTCACTTCTTGGGGCCGCAGGGGGCCAAGCAACTATAGAAAGGTTGGGAATTAGTGACGGTAGACTGGTTAAGAGGGCTCGGTTGGTGGAAGATCAGCCTCCTGGTTTCAACTGGCCGGAAGGTGAAGACATTGAGATGGATCCAGAAGCCGGGATAGAGGAGCTAGAGGAAGGTGAGATTCAGGAACCTGAGGATCAGGCAAGGATTATCAGGGTGTTTCGGAGAGAGGAGCTGACAGCGCTCATTACGGAGGTCCTTCAGACTCTCAACCTTTCGTCGGTGGTACTGGCAGAGGATGAGGGTTTAGAGGATCCTCTCATTCAGGCGATGTGGAAATCTCAGGCTGCTTTTCCAGTATACCATATGGTTAAGCAGATGATTCAGGATGAATGGGATGGCGCCGGAGGCAGGATTGCATGGTGTCAGGTCCATGAATCAGCTCTATCCCTTGGCGGATCAAGAACGAGAAGTGTTTTGTTCTCCACGTATAGATGCAGCTGTGTCGGCGGTCACAAAGAAAACTACCATTCCAGTTGAAGGCAGTGCGGCTTTGAAGAACACACAGGATCGGAAGGTGGACGCATTGTTGAAGCAAGCTTTCGAGGTTAATGCTCTGTCTCTTAAGTCGTCTATTTGTGGAGCTTGGGTGGCGAGAGCATGCCTTCGTTGGTTGCAGCGTTTGCAGCAGTCAGCGCAGCAAATGTAGGAGCAGTCAGTGGATATATCAAGGCTCAAGTCAGGTTCAGCTTATTTAGCCAATGTCCACTATGATCTTATTAGAGCTCTAGCAAACAGCATGGCTTCCTTGGTAGCCGCCCGCCACTATCTTTGGCTGAGGAATTGGGCAGCTAACAGTTCCTCCAAGTCACGCCTTAGCAAACTTCCTTTTAAGGGGAAGCTGTTGTTTGGAGAGGATCTTGAAAAGCTGGTCAAAGATCTGGGGGAATCTAAAGGAGGTCGCTTGCCGGAGGATAAGCCGAAGCAAGGTCGGCCTCAGATACCAAAGAGGGGTCAACCTCGAGATTTCAGGCGTATTCGTACCTCCCGATTGAGAGGCTTTCAGAGAGGAAGATTTTCCTCTCATGCGCAAAGCATTCGGGTAGCGGGCAGAAGTTTTGCTAGTTCCGCTTCCTCGGGATTTAGGAAAGCACAATGAAGCGAGGGGGACCCAGGCAGGAATTCCAGCGATAAGGGGTTGTCTTCAGAAGTTTTTTCCTGCCTGGGTCCAGATAACATCCAAAGGGTTATTTTCTCGAATTTTCCTGTCCGGTACTCGACTCATTTGTCATGTCGCCTTCCAGGGATCCAGAAAAGACAACAGCGGTACGGCAGACCCTGTCTCGTCTGTTACAACTGGGAGCAGTGGTTCCAGTGCCGCAAGAGCATTACGGGATTGGTTGATACTCCATTTATTTCGTGGTGCCAAAGAAGGACGGAGCCTTCCGACCAATTCTGTATCTCAAGGGGGTAAATCGCTGTCTGCGGGTTCCTCATTTCAGAATGGAACCTTTATGTTCCGTTATTGTAGCGGTTCGGCAAGGGGAGTTCCTCACATCTCTCGATCTCACCAAGGCATATCTTCACAATCCAGTCAGGCCCGATCATCAAAGGTTTCTAAGATTTGCACTACTGTGGGGGTATTTCCAGTTTCAGGTGTTGCCCTTCGGTCTAGCTACAGCTCCGCGTACCTTCACCAAGGTTATGGTGGTGGTGGCAGTGGCCCTTCGAAAGGAGGGAATATTGGTTCATCCCTATCTCGATGACTAGTTAATTCGAGCAAAGTCCAGGATTGAGAGTGTGCAGGTGACGGGCAGAGTGGTGGAGCTCCTACAGAGTCTCGGTTGGGTAGTCAATGCTGCCAAGAGCAGTTTGGTTCCTTCGCAAGTTCTGGAATATTTGGGAGTTTGCTTCAACACTCGAGTGGGAGCAGTGTTTCTGCCAGATTCCTGAGCCCAGGGGCTTCGGCTATTGATTCGCGTTTTTTTGAGCAGTCCTGCACTTTTGGCCTGGCACTATCTACGCGTTTTAGGAACGATGGTGGCGACTCTGGAAGTGGTGCTGTGGGTCAGAGCTCACATGCGCCCCTTACAGAGGTCGCTACTCCGTCACTGGTCCAACCAGAGCGATTCTCTGTCCAAGCACCTTCCTTGTTCAGGGCGAGTCAGGACGTCCCTGCGGTGGTGGCCTCTTCCACAGAATCTTGCAGTGGGCATGCCTCTCGAACAGCCGCAGTGGATCCCAGTCCTAACGGATGCCAGTCTAGCCGGGTGGTGGGCTCATTGCGAAGAGCTCTTCGCGCAGGGCTGTTGGACCGAGCAAGAAATCAATTGGTCAATCAATCGACTGGAGTTGCGAGCTGTAGCTCTAGCACTTCGGGCCTTCGAGTCCACCTTACGAGGTCGAGCAGTTTGGGTGCTTTAGGACAATGCCGCAACAGTGACATACCTCATTCGTCAAGGGGGCACGAGATGCGCGGCTCTGGAGCTAGAGGCAGAAATCCTGTTCAATTGGGTAGAGTCTCTGCTTCAGGCTTTGTTAGCGGCATACATTGCAGGAAAGGACATTGTGATGGCGGACTTTCTCAGCCGGGTTCACATGGATCTGGGGGAATGGGAGCTTCATCCAGATGTGTTTGCGCAGATAGTTCACAAATGGGAAGCTCCTGTGATGGATCTCATGGCGACCTTTCTGTCGGCAAAGGTGAGTCGGTTTTACAGCAGAAGACGAGAAAGAATGTCAGAAGGACTAGATGCCTTGATACAACAATGGCCCACGCACGGTCTCCTCTACGTATTCCTTTCTTGGGCACTCATAGGTCAAGTGGCTCAGCGCATCAAAGCCCATCGGGAAGAGTAATTCTAGTGGCTCCAGATTGGCCACGTCGACTGTGGTATGCCGATGCGTCTTCTCGACGGGAAACCATGGTGGTTGCCAACAAGGGAGGATCTTCTGCTTCAAGGTCTTCTGCAAATGCCTCAGGTGGATCGGCTCTTGCTTACGGCTTGGACCTTGAAAGGGCTAGGTTAAAAAAGAAAGGTTATTCTAGTGCGGTGATTGCTACCTTACTTTTGGCGAGAAAAAGATTGACATCCTTAGCTTATGTGCGGGTTTGGCGTATTTTTGAGGGTTGGTGTGAACAACGGCAGGTCCGTCCTGCCGCAGTTTCAGTTCCGATAGTGTTGAGCTTCTTGCAGGATGGTTTCGATAAGGGGTTGGCGGCCAGTTCATTGAGGGTTCAGCTGGCAGCTATTTCTTGTTATCGAGGAAAGGTTCAAGGGGGTCACCTTGGGTGCTCATGCCGATGTGGTTCATTTCTTGAGAGCGGTGTCCCGTCTACGTCCTTCACGCAGGTTGGTTTCTCCTTGGGATCTCAACCTCGTCTTAGAAGCCTTGTCTAGGGAGCCTTTTGAGCCTTTGCATTAGGCTTCATTGAAAGATTTGACCTTAAAGACAGTGTTTTTGGTAGCCATTTGCTCTGCACGGCGGATCTCGGAGTTGCAGGTGTTGTTTTGTCGAGAACCATTTCTGGTTTTCTCAAGGGAAAATGTTGTTTTGCGTCCTGTTCATCTTTCCTGTCAAAGGTAGTTTTGCCGCTTCATGTCAATCAGTCTGTCTCCTTGCCAGTGTTGGGCATTTCGGAGGAGAATGAGTCAGATCGTCGTTTGCATCGGTTAGATATAAAGAGGTCTCTTCGTCGATACGTGAAGATTTCAAGGTCTTTCCGCAAGTCAGAGCGTTTGTTCATTCTCTTTGGAGGTCCTCATAAGGGTGAAGCGGCATCCAAAGCTTCGATTTCCAGATGGGTCTGTGAGGCAATAGCATTGGCTTATATTTTGCAAGACCATCAGGTGCCTGTAGGGCTGCGGGCTCATTCTACTAGAGCACAGGCTACTTCCTGGACTGAACATAACTTAGTTCCTCCAGTTGAGATTTGCAAAGCAGCCACCTGGTCTTCTTTGCATACTTTCAGTAAACATTAACATCTAGGGGCTTGTTTACAAAGCCGCGGTAGTGGTTCGCGATCGCGATCGCAGCCGCGGCCCCATTGAAATCAATGGGGCCGCGGCTCCGATTACGATCGCAAACCGCTACCGCGGCTTTGTAAACAAGCCCCCTAGATGTTCAAGCGTCGGGAGATGCCTGCTTCGGGTCTGCGGTGTTGAGGTCCGGGTGGACAGGTACCTCCCAGTAATTTACTGCTCTTTTACATCCTAGAGGTGAGGGACTGAACTGGAGGGACAATAAGGAAAGAGAAATTAGACTTACCTGCTAATTGTTGTTCCTTGAGGAACTCCAGTTCAGTCCCGATTCCCGCCCTGGGAGCTGGTTGTCACTTTTAGCACAGTCATTTTTAGGGTCTGCTGAATTGGCAGCCGGGCAGTAGATTTTCAGTAAATTTCTTTCTGTACTCGAGTACTGTATGTTCTATATTCTTTCTCTCCTTCTCTTTTCTATTCTTTTCTTTCAAGTGGGAGAGGGACAGTTGCCCTTTTATTTAATGGGGAGTTAGCTCAGTTCAACAGTTCAACAGGTAAGTTTTAATGATTAATACTATAGCTACTTATTTGTTGCTCCTTTGAGTCTGCTTTGTCATTAGGTTACTGGACGCTGGTGGGGGTGCCAGCAAGATATGTACGGTGATGTCACAAGTTTGACTTGCCCAGTCTCCATGCTGCAGGAGGAAGTGCATTACCCAGAGGTGAGGGACTGAACTGGAGTTCCTCAAGGAACAACAATTAGCAGGTAAGTCTAATTTCTCTTTTTTTCTTGGAAGTTTTTCTTGCCTGGTTGCACCAGTTCCCTTTCCCACCCCTGAGCTCTCTTGCCCTGGCATTGCGTTTTGGGTTTGTTTTTTTCCTTAACTTTTGTACCGGCGCGGCTTGCGCCCTTTTTCACTGGCAGAGCCCTGGGTCTTCGACCTCACTGGGGCCCTTTTTCCCCCCATGGCCTCCGCCAATGGTTTCAAAAAGTGTGATCAGTGTTCCCAGACCATGTCCCTCACTGACACACATGACTCCTGTCTCCGCTACCTTGGGGCAACCATGACCCCTTGGATTGTGGACTCTATAAAAAGATGCTCTCCAAGGCTATCAAGAGCCGTCAGCAGCAGCACTACAAGATCTTTCAAAGGTCAGATTCTGCCATGGAGTTTCCAGCGACACCATGCTCCAAGCCCTCTTCTGGGACCCCGGAGCCCTGAAGTGACCCCACTGTTTCTGACTGAGGCCGTGCGTCCTCCGAGTGGACATTGATCTTGATCCTGGTCCTGATTCTCGGGACTGGATCTTCCCTAATGAGTGGCCGCGGCTCCACCCACAGACCCTCCGAGGGACATGGATGGTCAGGCTTGGTGCCCAATCTCGCACCCCAGCCCGGTCTCGACTCCTCCACAGATGATAAGTTGGACTGGGAGTCCGAGGACGAGGAATTGCCGGACACCCGTCTCCACCATGACATGCCTTCTGACCCATCTCTCTCCGAGACTCTGTGCCAGTCCCTGCCTGAGTATATGGCCTTCCTTGACTTCGTATGGGACATATGAAAGGCGCTATCATTCGACAGTGAGTCGGAAGAGGACCCTCGCACAAAGGATATCGAGATTCTCCAGTATTAGGTCCCTCTGAAGGAGGCACATAGTGCTCGTCCCCCTGATCCTGGAACAGCTGCTCCTTCATATGTGGAAAACACCTTCCACCACCGAGCTCCTTGATCACGGCGTGAGCAGGGGAGCAGGATAGAAGACTCCTCCCCCACTCCAGAGCTCAGGCCCAATCGGAGGCCCAGGATCGTTTTTAAAAACTGTGCTCCACTGGCGAAAAGCCGCTCCTTCCACCACCGAGCTCCCCGATTGCGGCGTGAGCAGGGGAGCGGGAGAAGACTCCTCCCCGCTTCAGAGCTCAGGCCCAATCAGAGGCTCAGGATTGCCTTTAAAAACTGTGCTCCACCGGGGGCGCCCACGCCTGGCGGGCCCACGCCTGAGGGGCTCGCCAGAGGGCCCTTTGGCATGGCCCTTAGGGGGGGTACCGAGGTGGGGATAACTACCAAACCCGAAATTGAAGACCCAGCCATACAAACCCCACTCTACAACATGGCGACGCCTGCAAACAGCTCACTACCAGGAAGAAAAGGATTCTCCACCACCCGGAGACATGATAACCATCTCTGTCCCAGTATCCCTCCCCCCCCCCCCCCCAGTCCAGCTTCTTAACTAGACCGGGCCTACCTATTCAGCTGACACACCACTCACCAAGAGACCACTCAGTAAAACCCGCACAACATGACAGCTCCAAACCATCTTCTTGCTGCAATCATTCTCACAAATCTTCTCCTTTGCCGCACAGAATTCCTACCCATATCCCCATACTCAATCCTAACACCACCTCCCTACCAATCCATCTTTACCACTAATTTCCCATACTGGCAATCTGCACAAAAACGATCCAGCAAAAGAAACCTCACAGTCATTTGTCCCAGTACATCACCACTTCCACTCACGCATCACAATCACTCCCCCACATCAAGCTCATCAATGCAAGATCTCTAAGAAACAAAATTCACACCCTCTCAGACCACCTAAAGTCACACCCAAACCGATATTTTATGCATAACCGAAACTTGGCTCTCCTCCACAGATCAGGTCATCTTGAATCAGCTTACTCTACCCACACATACAGCATTCAACTGCCCATGCACAAACAAACGGGGAGGAGGTGTTCTTATCCTTGCACGAAGTAACCTCAGATTTAAACTCTTGCAAACTTCAACCACAACACACACCGACACTACTATCATAGAAAATAAGCATAATGCCATATGCCTCACATACAGAGCTCCAAAAGCTACCTCCAATGAACTCTCAGCAACCCTTGAATCAGTTTGTGCAACCAACACCCCCCACAAACCGCTGGTGGTCCTTGGTGATTTTAATCTCAAGTCAACAACAATCAAAGAGGCAGAATCCTTTCTTGATGCCATGGACTCACTAAAATACACCCAACTTATTACCGCACCCACGCACCTTCTTGGCTCCTCTCCAGACCTCATCTTCGTACCTAATAGACTCCTCGACTGCAGCAGTGTATCAACCCCAATAATAACCCCAGTGCCTTGGTCTGATCACTACATGATACTGCTGTATATACAGATCCCAAACACAAACCAACAGGCGGAACAGCCCAACCTGGGTAGACGATTCAAGAGATAAAATAAGGACCACTTCCTCCATGACGTCTTCCCAAACTTGAACCAAAACATCAGTGACCTGGATAAACTAATCGACAACTGGAACACAACCATCTCTGCAGCAACAAAAGCACCAGACGCTCTGTACTCCAAGCCTGTAAGAAAAAAGCCCAGATCGGCCCCATAGTATACAAATGAAATAAGAAATGCAAAGAGAGCCCTACGAAAAATTGAAAGACAATGGAGAAAAAGCAAAACCAAGTGTACCCTGCAGCTCTATCACACGAAACAACAAGAATACAACAACCTCATCTATCAACACAAAAAGGAATACAGTACCAACCTTATACTCAAATCTGCCAACAAACTCAGAGAATTATTTGAAATTGTTAGAACTCTCACTAAAGAACCCACCCACAAAAATGAAAAAATCATATACCCACAAACTATCGCCGACTTCCTCCAGTCCAAATACACCTCTTCCCATTATGGTACTGCCAACACCACTACCAGCTCAACACAAATCAAGCAGATCTGAGCGGAGTTCAGCATCCCATCTACTGATCTGATAACACAAATCATCTCAGAGCTTAACACCAGCACCACACCATCAGATCCATGCCTGGTAACTTGGATTAAATCAGCCAAAGGAGAACTAAGCCAACTCATCCACAACATTGTACATCAGTCCTTATCCCAAGGTTACATGTCATGTGCCCTCAAGCTTGCTACAGTCCGACCAATACCCAAAAACTCAGCCTTAAGGAAAAGTGACCCTGCAGCACACTGCCCCATCTCTAGCCTCCCCTTCCTCACAAAGGTCATAGAGAAAATTGTCCAACGTCAGCTACAGGACCACATTGACTCACACGTGCCACTGTACCCCCATCAACACAGCTTTTGACCTTACCATAGTGTCAAAGCTCTACTCATATACCTGTTTGACAACTTGATCAGAGGAATGGACAATATCAAGACGGGCTTCCTCCTAATATTCATCGACATCTCTTCAGCTTTTGACACGGTCTCCCACTTCATCCTACTAGACAGACTAAAAGCCATTGGTGTATACAACACCACTATCAACTGGTTCTCTTCCTACCTCAACAACCGACAAATACAAGTGAAATGTGGAACAAGCACCTCTACCCCATTCCGGTCAATACAGCGCGTACCACAAGGATCCTCCCTGTCTGCACTTTTATTTAACCTATACATTCAGCTCATCTGAACAATCATTAAAAGGCACAAGGTCCACTATACCCTATATGCAGATGACATAATGATCTACTCTCCAATCAACCTTGACAACCCAGACTACTCGAAATTGACAGATTGTTTAGAAGAAATGATGTTGGCTAACCCAAAACAACCTAAACATCAACTATACCAAGACTGAAGCCCTCCTGGTCACACGAAACCCAGGATTCACTCCACCATACTCAATCCAGCTCAAAAACCACATCATACTCATCAAAACAGAACTGAAGTACCTTGGAGTCACCCTGGACCGTGAATTAAACCTATAATCCCACATAAACAAGACAACCACAAACCTCCCTCCTCCCTGTGGAGTTGCTTTCTTATCATTTTTGCTGTCTTGGGCAAGAAGGGGACCACACATGCATGGTGCATCTCCAAAAGGCTTTCTTTGAAAGCTGGGGAGAAGCTTCTGCACAGGGCTCCGTCGGCGTCGATATCGATGTCATTCATATGTGAGGACTGATTCCTGCTGTCCCCGAAGAACACCTGTTACAGGTGAGTAACTACGTTACTTATACTACTCTTTCATTTTTTTATTTAACACTATTTTTCCTTACTGTCTCTTCAATCCAGTCCCGTTACCTGAGGGTTGTCACGCCTTACTAGCAGCTTGGAGACTAAGCTTGTCACAAGCCTGTGACATCAGCATACAAGGGCAGCTGGTAGCACCTCCCAGCCCCCAGTATTTCAGTCTACAAGCAGCTGGAGAGACGTGACTCCTTAGTGGGCTCACTGAAGGGACAGTTAGGAGGATAGCTTGGACAGAACCACAGACTGGACAATGCCTGCTAGACCCACATGCATGGCATGTGGTTCCGGAGGGGGAAGGTATCTGAGGAGGGCTTCCACTGTGTATGCAAGGCAGAAGCGTGCTTCATGGAGGATGGTCTGCAGGACAAGGTACCAGATAGACAGATGCAGGAGGTAGCCTCAGATAGGGAGGAGAGGTCCCTCCTAGGTCAGGAAAGGTGTTCGGCTGCAGGAACAGGGTCCCGAGCCGAAAGAGGGGACAAAATGTTGCATTTTCTGTCTGCAGGGGCAGAAAAGGAACCCAGGGCTCCTCGTCCCTCTACTTCACAGCAGCGGGAGTTGGCTCACAAGGTATAGGGATTTTCTCCCCAGAGTTCATCCTGTTCATGCATTAGGCCTTCTGTATGCGGATGATGGCTGCTGAGAACTCGTCAGGGGCCAAGAAGGTCTTGTCAGAGGCCGCTGGATCGGAGTGCGAACCTTCTGTTAGTCATAGGTGGGGAGAGGAGGACCCATAGGACAAAGCAGAGTCAACACAGTCCAAAGAGGCGGAGGACCCTGGAGCTGGAGCGGGAGCTTCAGACCTAAAAGAAGGCAAACTTCCACAGGAGCCATGGATTTTGAGGGGTTTTAGGTGAGAAGAGCTTACCTTATTTATTACACATTCATTGAGAACCCTGAACATGGGACAGGGACCCCAGAAGAGGAGAAACTGCTGGAGGATCCTCTGTTCCAGGCGGTTAGTTAACAGCAGATGGTATTTCCACTCTACTGGCTGATCAAGAAGATGATACAAGATGAGTGGGACGTACCCGAAGTGGACCTCCGAGGGATGAGAACTATGGTGTGTCTCTACCCACTTCTGGAGTGAGAGCTGGAACTGTATAGCTCGCCTAAGATGGACGCGGCAGTCTCAGCAGTAACCAAGAAAACCACGATTCTGGTAGAGAGCAGTATGGCCCTCAAGGATGTTCAAAATCATAAGCTAGAAACCTTGCTGAAGCAGGCCTTTGATATTAATGTCATCTCATTGCAAGCCTCTGTGTGTGGCGCCTTTGTGGCAAAGGCATGCTTGCACTGGGCCCAGGGGCTTCAGATGTAGTCAGGGGAATCCAACTCACTATAGGAGGCCGCAAAGTTGGAAACAGGTGCAGCTTACATGGCAGGTGCCTTTTATGATCTGATTAGATGTCTGTCTAAGAGTATGGCAGTGGTGGTGGCCTCATGTCAATACTTGTGACTCTGCAATTGGTTGGAAGACGCCTCCTCCATATCCCATCAGAGCAGACTTTCCTTCAAGGGAAAGCTCTTATTTGGAAAAGCGCTGGAGAAATTGGTGAAGGATTTGGGGCAATCTAAGGGAGGTAGGCTCCCTGAGGATAGGCAGAAGATGGGGCATGCGGTGACTCCAAGTCGGGGCCAGCTGCTGGACTAATGCTGCTTCCAGGCGGTGTGTTTCGCACCCTACCAGAGAGGCCGTTTCCCTTTGAGGGGGCAGTCATTTCGAGGATTCCATGGGGAAGAAAGGTTTTATTCTTCCTCCCCCTCAGTAAACAAGAAGCCGGAATGAAGGGAAGGGGACCCAGGTGGTGGTGGTTCCGGTGGGAGGATGGCTGCAATGCTTTTATCCCGCCTGGATCCAAGTCACCTCTGATCAGTGGGTGCTGCAGATTCAGAGAAGGCTATTCACTTGAATTCCAGCATCCGCTAAGGGAGGCCTTTCTACAGTTGCCCTGCAGGGCTTTTGCAAGGTCAGAGCGGTGCGGGACAACCTGGAGAGGCTACAAGAGCTAGGAGTGGTCATGAGGGTGCAGCAAAACCAATGCGGCTCCGGACAATACTCCATCTATTTTGTGGTGCCCAAAAAAAAGGGGGCCTTTTGACCCATCTTGGATCTCGAACATGTGAATTGCTGTCTCAAGAGTTCCACGTTTCCAAATAGAGACACTACGGTGGGTGATTGTGGCTGTTAGGGAGGGAGAGTTCCTCAACCCCCTAGATCTCATGGAAACCTACCTGCATGTGCTCATTCGGCCAGAACACCAGTGCTTCCTAAGATTTATGGTTCCCATGGGACATTTTCAATTCACCACGTTACCTTTTGGTCTGGCGACCGTTCCCTGCACCTTCACCAAGATCGTGGTGGTCACAGCTGCTCTGTGGAAAGAGGGCATTCCTATCTCGATGACTGGTTAGTTTGGGCGAAGTCCAGGGAAGAGAGCCAAAGAACCACCATTCAGATGGTTGAATTTCTTCAGAGTTTAGGCTGGGTAATCAATATGTCTAAGAGCATCCTACTTCCGAGGCAGGAGCTGGTCTACCTGGGAGCACAGCTCCGGACATGAGAGGGCAAAGTTTCATTTCCCGTGGAACAGGAGCTTAAGCTACAGCTACAGATCAGACTGTTCCTCAGGACAAAGTATCTGACAGCCTGGCATTACCTTCAGCTCTTAGGAATGATAGTGGCGACCATCGAATTGGTTCCCTGGGCCCGGGCTTATATGAGACCTCTGCAGAGGGCATTATTGCAAAGGTGGTCAGCACAACGTCATCCGTTGCAGCAGTGGCTGCCTTGTCCGGTGGCGGTCAAGGAGATATTTTGATGGTGGCTACAGCTGAAGAAGTTGTTAGCTGGGATGCCTTTGGAGACACCCGACTGGTTTCCCCTGACAGTGGATGCCATCTTGTCTGGATGGGGAGCGCACTGCCGGTCTCAGATGATATAAGGCATCTGGTCAGTGGCGTAGGCTTCGTGGACCATCGACTGTATGGAGATACGGCGGTATACTTGGCTCTCCAACATTTCCGCTGCCTTCTGCAGGGGTCAGCGGTTAGGGTATTCTCAGACAATGTGACAACCGTGGCCTACATCAATCGATAAGGGGGCACGGAAAGCGCGCAGTTAGAAAATGAGTTAGCTCCATTGCTGGCATGAGCGGAGGACAGTCTGCAGGTATTGTCTGCAACTCACATGGCTGGCAGAGAGAAAGTGATGGCCGACTATCTCAGACGAGTGTGAGTGGATCCCGGTGAGTGGATGCTCAACGAGGAAGTGTTTGCTCAGGTAGTGTACCGCTGGGGCCCGCTGATCATGGATCTGATGGCCACCTTCCAGTCGGCAAAGGCAAGTCATTTCTACAGCAGGCCCAAGGAGCAAATGTCCAAGGGCCTCGACGTGCACAGCATTAGCCCACGAATGGCCTCTTCTATGTGTTCCCTCCGTGGGCCTTGATAGGATGGATGGTGCAGAGGATCGAGGCTCGCAATGGTCTCGTCATCCTGATTGCACCAGATTGGCTGCACAGACCGTGGTATGCCAACCTGATGCGGCTAACAGCAAAGTGGCCATGGTGTCTTCCGCGAAGGGATAGCTTGCTGTTGCAGGCTTCTCTGCCATAGGTAGATTCTCGCTTATGGCATGGCTCTTGAGAGGGCTAGGCTGAGAAAGCGCAGCTACTCGAACTCACTAATAGCAACGCTATTGAAGGCACGCAGGCACTCCAGAATGCTGTCCTATACTAGAGTCTGGTGGCTCTTCGAGGACTGATGTTCAGCGTAGAGTATTGGGGCACTAGCGCCCTCCATTCCTCAGATTCTAGCCTTTCTGCATGCAGGGCTGGAGAAGGAGCTAGCGTGTAATTCCCTATGGATACAGGTGGCAACACTGATGTGTTACTGGGGGGAAGGTATGAGGGGAATGACTGGCAGTGCATTCAGATGTAGTGCACTTCTTGCTGGCCATAAAGCAGGTGCAGCCTCCAGTTCGGTCTATAGTGCTGCCCTGGGATCTTAAACTAGTATTATCTGCTCTGACAGAGAAGCCCTTCAAGCCACTGTCAGCATCTACACTGAAATACTTGACATTGAAGACAGTCTTTTTAGTGGCTATCTGCTCAGCCAGGAGGATTTCGGAGCTGCAAGTCTGGTCCTGTTGGGAACCGTTCCTTTCCATGTCAAAGGAGAAGGTGGTGTTATGACAGGTGCGGTCATTCTTGTCAAAGGTGTTTATTGGCCTGCCACTTGAACCAGCCGGTCACTCTTCCAGTGTTTTTAGGCGCGGGGAGCACACTCTCAGACCCTCTCCTGCGACTCCTTGACTTTCGCCAGGCTTTCTGTCGCTATTTGAAGGTTACCAGTTATTTCCGGAGTACAGAAGGCTGTTTGTTTTGTTTGGAGGGCTGCGTAAGGGGGAGGCGGCATCCAAAGCTTTTATCTCCAGGTGAGTTTGGGAAGAGATTTCCACGGCCTACCTGCTGAAATGAAGGACGATGCCGTTAGGCCTGATTCCTCCAGCAGACATCTGCAGGGTGTCTTTGCATACCTTTGTAAAGCATTATCGGTTGGATGTGCAAGCAGTGAGGAATGCGAGTTTTGGGTCAGCAGTGATCCAGGTTGGGCTTGCGGATCCCTCGCAGAGTTAGTACTGCTATGAAACATCCCTCAGGTAATGGGACTGGATTGGAGAGATAAGAAAGGTGAAATTAGACCTTACCTGCTAATTGTCTTTCTTTGAGTATCTCCAGTTCAGTCCCAGACCCTCACGAATTTCTCTATATTTTTTCGGGCATCAGGATTAGCGATCCCAGATCTATAAGAAGAACATCACAAGCAGTCTGGGAGATAGCGGTGGCCTTGAGGTGACCACTGGCTTAGAGTGAAGATGTAGAAACATAAGTGGCAGCGATGGAGGGGAGCTGTTCTGCAGAAGATGGGGGCTGGCTCCGGAGGTTGCAGGACTCTGCTGTGAAAAGTTGCTGTGGGGTCTGGCGAGAGGTAAGATATTTTCCTCCATAATTTGGGGATATTACCATCTGATGTGGGGAGATATTAGGTAGAGGCTTTCCCTGTCAGACACTATTCTTACTTGTTTCTCCCGTGAGTCTGCTTTGTCAATAGGTTACTAGGGGCTGGGAGGTGCTACCGGCTGCCCTTGTATGCTGATCACAGGTTTGTGACATGCTCAGTCTCCGAGCTGCTGGTGAAGTAATGGGACTGGACTGGAGATACTCAAGGAAAGATAATGAGCAGGTAAGGTCTAATTTCACTTTTTATACAGCCTTTCTGAGAGTCAAGGCGGTTTATAATAAGCTCTTCACAATTAAACAAATCTTTCTTTGGGTACATGGAAGGTATTACATAAAACTCATGAGGAACTAGACAAATACATTTAAAGGCACAGAACTGAAACAGCTCATTGTGCCTCAACTTTGCACTCGAGAATGCACCTTTAAGTGAGAGAGGATGAATCATATACCAGGTCTGTGCAATAATTGGTCTCTCTGCTAGGGCTGTTGCTAGCACTGGTGCTAGTTCTCTGAATTTTAGACAACAGTGCTGTTCTGCCTGTGCATACAAACCTCCCCTCCCCCTCCCAAGGCTGTCAGCAGGGGAAGTATATATTTGCAGGTTATTTCCTGCTGTTTCAGGGGCAATCTCAAAATAAGAGCTGCAAGATCTGGGGTCTCTTATCACAACTGACTCTGTAGCAGCAGAAGAAAATGAGCTATTACACACTTCTGCTGCAGGGTCCAAAGGTGAGGAGGAGGAGGAGGAATGGAAGGGTAGGCAACCATTGGGGGGGGAGGGGAGGGGGAGAGCCAAGGGAAGGAAAGTATTAAAAGGAGAAACAGCCTGGCAGGGGCAGATTGAGAAGGAGGAAACAGCATCAGGCGGTGGGGAGGCAAGGAAGGAGGTGAGAAGGGAAAAGTGCCTGGCAGGACAAGGTGAGAAAGGGGAAGAATATCATTTGGAGGGGATGTATTAGAGGGAGGGAGGAAGGAGGTGATAAGGGGCAGTATGTCTGAAGGAGGGGGGAAGGAAGGTGGAAGAGTGTTGAAGAGTGTTTGAAGGGGAGGAGGTGAAAAATGGGTAAGAGTATATATATAAATGGAAAAGCAGAGAAGGGAGAAAAGGAAATCCTGGAAAAAGCTCAGAGAAGACAGACACAAGAAAAGTGAAAGAGAGAGAGACTGGGACCAAGCCATTTAGAGAAATAAAATGCCCAGACAACAAAGATAGAACAAAAACAATTTTATTTTCTATTGGAACATGTGCATTTCTTCTTATTTTATATTTTGCAAACCACAAGGAGAAAGATATTTGTTTCTCTTTTTCCAGTATTGCACTGATCATAGAATTTGGCTTCTTGGGGTTTCTATTTCAGATTCAGTCTGCATGGTTCTGTTTCTAATTTGTTATGCCTTTTTTTTAATTAGATGAAGGTCTGTCCATGTTTTACCTGTGTAATAAAATGAATTCTCCTTGGACAAGCAGGATTCGTCAGCCACACCAGGTGACGTCCCCCAACGGCGCCGTATGCAGAAGTGCTCTCTAGAGCTCAGAACCTTTCTGAGCATGAGCCAGAGCCCCCACCCACTAGCCCGCCCCTAGCCATCCAGTCTTTTTTCTTCCGCTGTGCCATACACACGCGGATTCCTGCTCTCCTAACCAGCCAGAGAAGAAAGAAGATAAGAAATCAACTCACAGTAAGACCATGCCTTCCAAACCGGGATTTAAGAAATGCTGCCTCTGCTCCCAGAAGATGAGCAGCTCCGATGGCCACGACCGGTGTGTTAGATGCCTAGGGACTAATCACCAGGTCTCCGACTGCCAGCACTGCTCACAGATGTCTCCCTGAGCCATAAAATCTAGAGGCCACGCTCTTCAGGATTTTCTCTTATCTCTGTCGCCTCCGGAGTCCTCTACTATGGCTCGCAGCTCTTCGCGGACCCAGGATGGGCCCCGAGAGGCCTTCATGCCCAGCCACTACAGTCCTGACTTCCCAGCTCCAGAAAAAACACCCGCGGCGCAAAAACACGCCTCCAATGGAGACTTCATCGCAACCACAGCAGAGGCTCCGGCACAGAAGGCGCACCCTTCTACAAGCTCCTCCGGTGCCCCCCGCTGTGATCAGTCACGCCATGCTTCCCATGCTGATCCTGGGGGCCACCATCTTGATCGCATCATCGCCGGAAGCTCCGCCCACTTGCCAGCCATTGGACATCGTCACAGGCACTGTAGCTCCACCTCCAAGCACGATTGGGCAACCGCATGGACACACACCGCCTTTCACTGGCACCGACTCCAGAGCCTCTCACAGTGTCGGCACCAATCCCCCACCGGCACAGACAGTCAGAAAGAAGCGTCGGGGCAAGGACAAGAGCAGCGATCGGCACAGAGGCAGCAAGAGTGATCGGGGCAGAGACACTGATCGGTACAGAGAGGAACGAGCCAGTGATCAGAGTCAGGAGCACGGCCAGCACAGTGGCCTGGATCCACAGCCACGGGGCAAGAATCGGGATCGCTGCAGTGAACGGAGCTGTGATCACAACGGTGATCACATGCCCTGGAGTGCACACAGCGGGGACCGGAGCAGCCATCACCATGGGGGCAGACATCAGAGCTGGGAGTACAGCAAGCGCAAAAGACATCAACGCTCCTGTAGCCCCTGCACCACCAGAAAGGACAAGGACCGTGGGTCCAAGCGAAAACAACTCACATCCAGCCCCAGCCATGGATCCAGGCCACATAAAAGGGCCTCATCCTCTGCAAGGATTCTCAAGGCAGCACAACAACCAGAGACATCTAACACACCTGCGAGAGGGCTCCCTAACCAAGGAGCCATTCTGCAGCTGCTTTCCAGCCTCACAGATCTTCTACATGACGGCTGCACGGATGCCCCAACCCCGGATGCGAATCCAGGGGGCCACGGGACTCCACTCTTCCCATCCCAATCGAACACACTGAGAATCCTCCAGACTCCAACCACAGCTATACGAGCAATGCCTCAGAAAATTTTGAGTCTCCATCCTTCCTCAGTATAGGTGAGGAGGAGGAGGATACTCCCCCACTTGGGCCGACTCCCCTACTAAGGCCAAAGCGGCCTCGTTACCGAGTTCAGTGGGTGGATCCACCGAGCCATCTGCAGATACGGACCCAGGCCCATCAGCTACACCGCCTGAGGACCTCACATACCCCAATTTCCTGCACAAAGTGGCTTCCACCTTAAACCTTGTACCCTTGGAGACTGATCAAGCCGGACCAGAGGTTCTCATGTATCTCAACGCTCCGAAGATGCCTATCACCTTACCAGTCCATCAGTGCCTCCTGGATACACACGTCAAGGTCTGGCAGAGCCCGGCCTCATCTCCGGCGTGCCCCAGAAAGCTTGACACAAAATACCAGGTTCAACAAACGCCTGGATTCAGCAAGAGTCAGCTACCGCATCACTCCATTGTTGTGTCCTCCGCCCTAAAACGGATCAAATCGTCACGCAACCATGCCAACTCCCCCCCCCCAGGGAAAGATCCTAAACTTCTTGACGTTGTTGGGAAAAAGGTCTTTCAAGGAGCCATGCTTAATGCTAGAATATGCACACATCAGTTCCAACATATACTCTTTCAGGACTCCCTGCTGGCGACTCTGAAGGACACCTTGATAGCCCTTCCACCAGAGGAGAAAGCAAAAGCAATATCCACAATTGGGGACCTCAAAGAATGTGGAAAACACCTCATCAGCACCATACATGACGCCTTTGAGGTTGCTACATGCACAGCCGGCACCGCCATCTCCACCAGGTGGTTAGCATGGCTGCGTGCCTCGGATCTGCGCGAAGACACACACGAGCGCATCGCGGATGCACCCTGCAATGGTGAGTTGCTCTTTGGAGAGAAAGTCGCTGACACCGTCAACAACATGAAAGAGCACTGCACCACCTTACAGACACTTGCTGAGGAGGGATTTGAGCGCAGCTCCCATACCAAAGGAAACTACAGCCGTAAATCCCACCCCACTCACAAAGGATATAATGCTTACCACAAATGGCAGCAACCTCGCTATAAGCAGGCAGCATACCGACCCTCTTATGGAGCTCCACACCAGCAGAAACACCAAAGGGACAGAAAGAAAAAGAAACAACCGTCCCAGCCAGGGAAAGGCACCCTGTCCTTTTGACAATCAACCCGCCGAAGAACGGGCAATCATTTCGGTGGGAGGACAATTGACTGCCTTCTGGGGTGCCTGGCGTCTTATTTCTACAGACACATGAGTCCTGCGGATCATTCGGGAAGGCTACCACCTGCGTTTCCTGTCCTACCCTTGCCAGCGTGCTGCCCAAGCATCCAGTGACATCGAAGCACCTCCGCTAATGCGCCTGCTACACCTCCTGGCATCCCAAGCCATTGAACCGGTACCCCACAATCAGATCAATCTGGGATTCTATTCCAGATTTTTCCTGGTACCCAAAAAATCGGAAGGGGTGCGCCCCATCCTCGACCTTCGAAACTTAAACAAGCTTATCTTCAAGGAGAAGTTCCGTATGTATTCTCTAGGGTCGATCCTCCCCCTTCTCCAACCCGGGGACTGGATCGCGTCCCTGGACCTGCAAGACACCTACACGCATGTCCCAATACATCCACAGGACAGACAGTACCTGCGTTTCCAAGCCCTGGGGGGCCATTATCAATACAAGGCCCTTCCATTTGGTCTCTCCCCGGCACCACGGGTATTTACAAAGTGCGTGGCCATCGCAGCGGCACACCTGTGCAAACAGGGCATCCACGTCTTCCCGTACCTGGACGATTGGCTCCTATCATCACCATCACCGCGGGAAACTGTATGGGCAATCAGACGGACTATCCGCCTCCTCACCTCCCTTGGATTCCTGGTGAACCATCAGAAATCACATCTAGTCCCCACGCAACGTCTGGAGTTCATCGGGGCCGTCATAGACACCGGCGAGAGCCTTTCTCCCAGCACAGGGGGTGGAGAAGTTGGCCACTTTAGCTATGACAGCCTCCCTTCAGCCAGTCTTCACGGCCCGGACCCTCCTTCGCCTTCTGGGACACATGACCGCCTCCCCGCATGTGTTACCCCTAGCACGACTACACATGCGCACCCTACAATGGCGCCTATGCTCATGCTGGAACCAGCGCACCCAACCTCTCTCCACCAACATTGCCCTCGACGCTCACACCAGGAGGAGCCTCCGGTGGTGGACAGTCAAGCAAAACCTCACGGTGGGAAAGCAACTCCAACAACCCAGTCATCAGATCACCATCACTACTGATGTGTTCCGGACGGGCTGGGGAGCCCACATGGGTCAGCTAGGCACGTAAGGGGCCTGGACATCAATCTTCTGGAACTCAGAGCCATAAAGTATGCACTGCAGGCGTTCCAACCACACATCAGGAACAAGTCCATCCTCGTACAGACAGACAACCAAGTGGCCTTGTTCTATATCAACAAGCAAGGAGGAACAGGCTTACGACCCCTATGCAAGGAGGCGCTCACCATCTGGGCACTAACCCTAGCGAGTCACTGCTGGATAAAAGCATCCTACCTCCCGGGCGAACAGAACTCCCTGGCGGACAGATTGAGCTGACTACTGAGCCCGCACGAGTGAACCCTGTGTCACCAGGCCACTGCAGACATCTTCCGCCGCTGGAGCCAACTGGAGATCGACCTCTTTGCGACAGACCAGAACAAGAAGTGTCACCTGTTCTGCTCCAAATGCCCGTCAATGCACAGAGTGGCTTCGGATGCCTTCAACTTGTGCTGGGGGGAGTGGTCTCTTGTGTATGCCTTCCCACCCACCTCCCTGATCTCCACAACGCTGCAGAAGATGGTCCAGGACAAGGCCCAGATCATCCTCGTTGCCCCATACTGGCCCTGACAGATGTGGTTCCCAACTCTGCTACGCCTCGCGCAGGAGCAGCCCGTTCACCTCCCGCTCCAGCCGACGCTGCTCACCCAGGACGGCAGCCTCATCCTGCACCCCAACTTGAAGGCCCTGGCGCTAGGGGCATGGAGATTGAACGGCTGACCCTCGCATCACTTAGCATCTTGGAGGAGGTGCAACACATCATCCTGTCAGCCAGACGACCATCCACCAGAAAATCATATGGACTCAAGTGGAAGCGGTTCAGTGTATGGTGTGCAGCCAAAGGGCTAAGACCCTCTAACTGCCCAATTCCGTCTGTCTTAGAGTACCTTGTCTCGCTCTCTGAACAGGGACTCAAAACCAACTCTGTCAGGGTGCACCTATCCGCCATTGCGGCCTTCCACGATCGCGAGGGCAACGGAACCATCGCTTCCGTACCCCTGGTGGTGAGCTTTATGAAAGGTCTAAATAACCTATGACCTCCAATACGTGCCATGGCACAGGCGTGGGATCTGAACATTGTTCTGCAGCAGCTGTCTCAGGCCCCCTTCGAGCCTATACTTGCAACTTCAATGAAGCATCTAACATGGAAAACTCTGTTCCTGCTGGCCGTCACCTCCGCACGAAGAATCAGCGAGCTTCAGGCGCTGGTGGCACACCCACCGTACACCCAGCTCCTCCAGGACAGAGCCGTCTTTCGCACTCACCCCAGGTTCATCCCAAAGGTGACCTCGGAGTTTCACATCAATCAAACTATCGAGCTGCCCACATTGTCCCCTGAGCCACACTCCTCCCCCGAGGAGGAGAGGCTACACACCCTCGACTGCACCAGAGCCCTCCGAGCCTATATCCTCAGGACAGGTCCTCTCTGGAAGGGCTCTCAGCTATTCGTATCCTATGATCCCAACAGACCAGGGCGCCCGGTCACGAAACGCACCATGGCCCAATGGATCTCGGACTGTATCTGCCTCTGCTACGAACAGGCGGGCGCACAGGCGGCACCGAACGTGGGACCACACCAGCTCAGGGCGCTGGCAACCATTATTGCGAACCTGCGCTCCATTCCTCTGACCGACATCTGCAGAGCCGCCACTTGGTCCTCTGCCCAAACCTTCCAAAGACACTATTGCTTGGACGTGGACACTCAGGCTTGCTGCGCCTTCGGCCAGGCAGTCCTTTCCACCGCCAACAACAACAGTGACGAGACTCCGGCCATGTCGGCCATTATCACTGAGACTTAGCCTCTGGCCACGTTGGCCTTGCTTTGGGCCATGTTGGCCATTTACTTTCCGTATGGCCATGTCGGCCAGTTACTACTTACAGTTACCTTGTTGCAGTCGCCATTTGCAAACCTGTCAAGTGTAAAGGTTTATGTGTGCAAATAAACACTAATTGCCTTCACCTGGTCTCGGCCTCCCTCTCCACTGCTGCCCCGTGCTATCGCGCAGCTAGAGAGGCACCAGGTGTGGCTGACGAATCCTGCTTGTCCAAGGAGAAAACTGGGTTACTTACCTGTAACGGGAGATCTCCGTGGACAACAGGATAAGTCAGCCACACATTCCCACCCACCTCCCCGGGCCGAGGTTGGCCTCCTCGCAGCCCTAGCCATGGACACGTCGGGCACAGCTTGTGACTCACTGGATGGCTAGGGGCAGTCTAGTGGGTTGGGCCTCTGGCTCATGCTCAGAAAGGTTCTAAGCTCTAGAAAGCACTTCCGCATATGGCGCCGTTGGGGGACGTCACCTGGTGTGGCTGACTTATCCTGCTGTCCACGGAGAACTCCCGTTACAGGTAAGTAACCCAGTTGTATTTGCTAGGAGGAGCAATGGAATGCCTATTTGTTTGAGGGGGCCCTACTTCACCATGACTCTGCCCCTAGCCCCACCCTAACTCTGCCTCTAGCCCCTCCCATGAGCTTCCCCTCCTGTTCTGCCCGTGGGGATCCGATCTTCCGTGGGCAGACAGAAGGAGTCTTTGCCGTGATTGAAGCAGCACTCTTCTCTTCTGCCCACAGGAGATAAGATTCCCCTGGCAGAACAGGAGGGAAAGGCCGCGATTGCGGCCTTGATGCAGCTTGTCTGCCCACGGGGATCCCATCTCCTGGCCAGCAGGCAAAACTTTGGTGGGGCCAGGACTCATGTGGCCCACACCATTCTGACACTTATGTTTGCTAGTATGTAATTCCCATGTAGTTAAGTTTGTCGTTTTTCCAATTGTGTGCTAAGATTAGTTGAATATATTTACAGTTCTGCCTTTTCAAAGGTAGGATTACATAAGAACATAAGATATGCCATACTGGGTCAGACCAAGGTCCATCAAGCCCAGTATCCTGTTTCCAACAGTGGCCAATCTAGTTCATACGTACCTAGCAGTTTCCCCAAAAGACACAGGTTCCACAATGCTTGTATTGGGTCAAGCATTGATATCCTGGGTTCCTTCTTAATAATGGTTTATGAATCTTTCCTCCAGGAACTTGTCCAAACCTTTTTTAAACCAAGCTACATTAACATACCTTTACTACATCCTCTGGTAACAAATTCCAGAGTTTGATTACACTTTGAGTGAAAAAATATTTTCTTTTATTAGTCTTAAATAGTTTACCCTGTAGCTTCATTGCATGTCCCCTAGTCTTTCTATATTCTGATAATGTAAACAATAGATCTACGTTTACCCATTCCACTCCGTTCATTAATTTATAGACTTCTATCATATCTCCCCTCAGCCGTCTTTTTTCCAGGTTGAAGAGCCCTAACCTTTTTAGCCTTTCTTCATAGGGGTATCCTTCCATCCCCTTTACCATTTTGGTGGCTCTTCTCTGAACCTTTTCTAATAACGCTATATCCTTTTTAAGATACGGCAACCAGAATTTATTCAAGGTGCAGTCTCACCATGGAACGATATAGAGGCATTATAATATCCTTTGTTTTATTTTCCATTCCTTTCCTTATGATACCTAGCATTCTGTTTGCTCTCTTGGCCACCGCTGCACACTGGGCCAAGGGTTTTAACATGTTATCCACAATGACGCCTAAATCTTTTTCCTGGGTGGTGGTTCCTAATGTGGAACCTTGCATCGTGTAACCATAGTTTGGGTTGTTCTTCCCTAGGAGCATAACTTTGCACTTGTCCACATTAAATTTCATCTGCCATTTTAATGCCCAGTGTTCCAATTTATCAAGATCCTCTTGCAATTTTCCACAATCCTCTTGCGTTTTAACAACTTTAAATAGTTTTGAGTCATCTGCAAATTTGATAACCTCACTTGTTACTCCTTTTTCCAGGTCATTTATGAATATGTCAAAAAGCAGCGGACCCAGCACAGATCCCTGGGGTACACCACTATTCACCTTTCTCCATTGGGAAAATTGGCCATTTAGCCCTACCCTCTCTGCTTTCTATCTTTTAACCAGTTCCTGATCCACAATAGTACACTGCCTCCTATCCCATGACTCTTTAGTTTTGCCAAAAGTCTCTGATGAGGGACCTTGTCAAAGGCTTTCTGAAAGTCCAAATACACAATATCAACCAACTCATCTTTGTCTACCTGTTTATTCACACCTTAAAAAAAACAACAGATTAGTAAGACAAGATCTTCCTTGTCTAAAGCCATGTTGGCTGTCTCCCATTAAGCCATGACTATCTACATGTTCAGCAATTTTGTTCTTTATGATGGTTTCTACCATTTTTCCCAGTACTGACGTCAGGCTCACTGGTCTGTAGTTTCCCGGATCACCCCTGGAACCCTTTTTAAAAATTGGCATTACATTCGCCATCCTCCAATCTTCAGGTATTACAGATGATTTTAATGATAGTTCACAGATTACTAATAGCAGGTCTGCAATCTCATATTTCAGTTCTTTCAACACCCTTGGCTGTATATCATCTGGCCCAGGTGATTTGCTACTCTTCAGTTTATCTAATAGTTATAATACATCTTCCCGATGTATCGATATTTCCTTCAATTCTTCCGTACCTTTAAATACCACTTCAGTCATGGTTAACATCCCTACATCTTCCTCAGTAAAGACCAAAGCAAAAAATTCATTCAGTCTCTTCACTATCGTCTTGTCGCCTCTTATTGCCTCTTTAACCCCTCTATCATCTAATGGACCAACTGACTCTCTCACAGGTTTATTGCTACAAATGTACTTGAAAAAGTCTTTATTACGTGTTTTTGCTTCCGCAGCAAGCTTCTTCTCAAATTCTCCCTTTGCCTGCCTTATCAATGCCTTGCGTTTAACTTGCCAGTGCTTGTGCTGTTTCCAGGTTTCGTCATTTTGCTCTTTTTTCCATTTCCTGAAAGATGCTTTTTTGGCAACAACAGCCTCTCTGACCTCACCTTTAAACCATGCTGGCAGTTTTTTGGACTTCATTTCACTTTTCTTAAAGCGAGGAATATAGCTGGTCTGTGCTTCCAAGATAGTATTTTTCAACAACACCCAAGCTTGATGTAAGTCTTTAACCTTTGCAACTGCTCCTTTTAGTTTTTTCTTAACTATTTTCCTCATTTTATCATAGTCTCCCTTTCAAAAGTTAAAAGGTAGTACTGTGGATTTCCTTACTATCCCTCCTCCACTAATTAAATCAAACGCTATCATGCTATGATCACTATTGCCAAGTGGCCCCAACACCCTTATCTCTTACACTAGATCTGGTGTTCCACTAAGGACTAGGTCCAATATGTCTTCCCCTCTAGTCGGTTCATGAACCAGCTGCTCCAAGAAGCAGTCATTTATTTCATCTAGGAACTTTATCTCCCTAGCATGTCCTGCTGTGACATTGACCCAGTCGATACTGGGGTAATTGACATCACCCATTATTATTACTGCATTTTGAATCCTGGCAGTTAGTGCTGTTATGTTAAATTTGCTGTATAGGTTGTAAATATTTTTTGTAGGGTTCTCTGTTACTTCACAACATTTCTGGCATCAGCAGGAGTGTGTGTTGCTGTTCCTGAGGCGACATTACAGTTTTAATATATTTTTTGTATGATGAGAGGAAAATATAAGGGAAATATAATAATGTGAGTGTGGACTGAATTCTGGACCTGCGATGAAGCCTTAAGATACATGGCTGAGCCCACGTTCAGAGCACAAAAGTATTCCAAAATTAGGAAACCACAAGCTTACCTTTTCAAGCTTCAAACAGCATAACATCAAGTAAAAACATAAAAAGCCTATTCTGGAGACCTTTCTCCTCATAGTCTGGATTTCCCCTCTTTTCTCTGGGCATGGGGTTTTTAACTTCTTACCCTGGGCCCCACCCACAGTTCTAGATTATTCAGCTGAGTTCCTGGTTAAGGTGGGCTGGAGTTATTGTACTCTTAAGGTGGACTGGTGATCTCTCCTGTATACTCCATGTATGGTCACTCAGCAAAGTCTAATGCTTAAAAACCATAGTGGCATGAGAGTATCAGGCTTTTTGAGCATATAACCGTTTTAAGGCACTGTGCTGAAGATTCTGCTCTTGGAGATTATAAATGAATTCTCCATGAAGAATATTTTTGATGTTCGTTTCGGTATACGGAGACTTTACTGAGTGACCATACAAGATATGTACGGTATTTATTAGGTGCTTTTCAATGACGTAAGGTGTGTTTTATCTGCTGCTCTAAGAGAGGAAGTGTTATAACAAGTTGGAACCATATTTTGAGGTTTTGATTGAGAATTGATGTTAAATAAGGACGATTACAAAGTTTGATTTCACAAGTCTCTCACAAAGGTGTTGCCAGAATTATGGAGGGGTAAATGATAAAGCAGACACAAAAGGCATGTCTAGACATTAGATAATGTCATACATTTAGTAAATAACTTATAACTGTTGCTTGCCTTTAAGATTTTGATAACCCTTTTATATTAAAAAAATGGTTTCTAACTTTTGAAGAGAGGTATGTTAAATTAAGTGATCCTCGGATAAATGTTAAGGGGTAATAATTTTTGTTGAAAGTGACCAGGTTTTATTGTCCTTGAGGTTATACTTTATTGTAGAACTATTATGTCATGCCTAATATTCTTCATCCGTCTTTTGCCCCAGGACTCCTCCAAAGCCCTACTTCTACAATATCCATCTGCACTGTGAAGGGGCAGTTGAAGTCAGATCATCAGTACTGGCTCTGAGCATAGGGCCTTCTCCAACACCTGGAAGGGTTCTGCTTCTTGAGACCACAAAACCATTTTTGGGCCACCTTCTACAGAAGATGGGTTAATGTTTCAGTCTTCTTTGTAAATTTGTGATGACTGTTAGTAATAGTTGACAAGCCCTAGAAAGGTTGTTATCAATTTCTTTGAAGCATGCCTACTTGGATGATGGCTTCTGCTTTCCACTCTTGTGGTGGCACTTGCCCCTCATTACTAGGAACATCCTAGGTAACTGCCCCACCTGTTCTCCCGCATGCCCCTTCCTTAGTTTTAGGCCCTCAGATTAGAGAAAGGGTGGCCATGTCTCCTCTGTACTCATTCATGGATGAAGTTACATGATGTGTCCTTACTCTGGGTTCCCTTAAATTCTCTTGGGCTAGTGTCTCTTTTCCATTTAATGGGGGCTAGTTAAGGCTCCCTGTGGTTCTTGCAGCATGTCTTTTCTTGCAGAGTCTTTACCTACTGTAGCCCCTAATATTCTAAGAAATCAGGCTTTCTTCTGGTGATGTTGCTGCTGAGACTTAGGTATGTTAAGTTCCGTGACATTATAAGTCAGGACCCTCCACAGGACAAAACTCTGAGAAAACCCCTCCTGAACTCCTGTATTCATTGAGCCAACATTAAGTTGAGTTCAAAGAGTTTCAAAGCCCAGGAGTCAATCCCAGGATGACCACATATGGGAGGTTGGGAGTACTCCTACTTCAAGGTTGATTTCTCTGGGTACTCTCTTCAACCCCACCTGGACAGTAGGATAGTGTCATTGGTCCCCATGGGCAGAAATGAGTCACCAACTGTTCATAATCAGTCTAAGTCCTTTAAAATAACTTTCTCTGAACAAGAGTCTTGACATTCCTCAAATCTGTAAGAGCTTGGGCAAGAGACCAGTTTAATTTAGCAGGAATCACCAAATTGCAGTCTTCTGAGCAGGAAGCACCAAAAAATTTATAAGCATGGAATGTGTCACCCAGTTGACTACCATAATATCTTTTTCTATTTCTGGGCCCTCCCTGACAAAATGGCTTTCTTCTGCATAGTTGAAGCATACTAAGACTTCCAAAGTTTGAGGCCTATGTAGGGGTGTAAGCTATCCCCTCTTCAAGGTCTATGGAGGGCATTTGGATTTATCTGGGTCCCGACCCTCTTGTGAGTTGGGATTCCCTACTACTCATTGGGCAGTTGGGGTATTCCCTTGCATGCCCCCTTATTGTCCCCCCAAAACTTGGAGTACTGCCACCACACCTGTCAGTCTGCTCCAGGATGGGGAGGGAATCCTTCTTTCTAGCAGACTATGTACATAATGGAGGCAATCCCATTAAGAGGGCACTCAAAGGTACACGCTATCTGCATGTGCAAGTCACAGTATTTTAGTCATAGTATGCTAGTGAGTTACATGCATACTTGTACACATTGGCTGATCACTGTTCTATAAGTATGCACATGTTTATGGGATGGGCTGTACAGTGGTGGAACTGGGGCGTAGAACAGGCATACGCACGTAGGTTATAGAATTCTATAACCTACATGCAGGGTCGGATTTACCTTGAGTGAGGCCCTATGCCAACAAAAATTGTGGGCCCCCAGAAAAGATAAAAACGAGCACGCCGGATCAGCTGTGCGCTGTTGGCCCTGACGTCATAATTAAACTGGGAATCCCAAAAGCCAAACTTGGAATATACAACACTGTAGAAATAAAACTATACATTAATTTGCTCTTGTACTAAACAAAGTGCAGACGTTAATGATGCACATTTACCAGAGCTGACATATTCCAATTAATAAATTCAAAATAAAAAGATATTTTTCTACCTTTTGTGCATTTTTTTTCAGCTGCAATTGCTCCAGCCACTTTCTTCTGGTTTCTTCGTGTCAGCCCAACTCCAGTCTTAACCCCCCCAGCCCATTTCCAGTCCCAGCCCCCCACATCGGCTCAAGTAAACTTTAATAAAAAAAAATAAAAAGCTGGCCGCTGCCGCCGCGGCAGCATGGACTGTCCCGCGGGGCCCCCTCTGCCCGGCTGAGCCCCTCCATGCCGGCTTTGAGAGGCGTGAAGGGAGAGTGTCTCCCGTGGGGCCCCCTCTGCCCGGCTGCCAGCGGTTTTTTTTACAATTTGTTCAATTTTTGTGGGCCCTTGCCAGCTGTGGGCCCTACGCCACGGCGTAGTTGGCGTATAGGTAAATCCGGCCCTGCCTACATGTGTACCTTCCATACTCTTAAGCGCAGGTAATTTATACCTGCCATGGGGCAGGAATAAGTGCTCACACCTAGTGTGCACATATTGGGGGCCACCTATGACCTGTTCTATAAAGTAAAACACGCACATGCTTCAGGCATACCATTATAGAATTACCCTCAATGTGTGGCTTCTCTGTCCCTTTTTTCTTCAGTGTCTTGGTTCTGTGCAAGTCAGGGCTTCCTTGACTGTGGGCCAGTGCAGGAATCACAAGAAAAGTGAGACATGATACCACCACCACTCCTCCTCTCCATCAGTGATTTTTTATTTTAATTATCAAAATTTGAAGGGGGGAATGGGGGTGAGAAAGCAGGTATAGAGAATCTATGGGCCCATGCCTGAAAGCATTTAAATAATTTAAGAGCAAACTGTGATGTTGCTTTGTTAGTGATCTGGATGGACACTTGGTTAGTAGGAATTAGACTTAGGGACCTGTCTACTAAGCATTTTGCCCATAGACACAAAATGGGAAAACAACCTTTAGTATATAGGCCCATGATTACTAATTTACATCACATGAACCATCCAAAAACTTTCAAATGGTAATGACTTGAAATCACTATTGACCTGAGCTGAGTTCGACCTGGTGATCTAGTAAACCTGTATCAATCCACTGAGCTATCTAGTCCCTTTAACGTAAATGTATTAATAAATATTTTAATCAGCGTGACTGAAATATGCATAGAAGTCCAAGAAGTCTATATTAATGGAAGAAACTGTAACTTCCCAAGATTGTCTTACAGTTATAAATTGCCTAGCACTCATTCCACAGTAGATGAGGATATCGAGCTAACATCACATGGACAAAGAACATCAATTTCTACATTTTAGCAGTCATGCAGGCATACAAAATGTGCATGTCTTGTACAGTTGTATAGTTCGAAGGAAAGAAGACATTCCTTCATTTAGGAAATTAGGCCATATTTAATTTGCCTTTGTCCTTGTGGGGCAGTTTCTCCAAATGAGTTAGTTTTATGAATATACTTACTTCCAACAATACTGCATTAAGAGCTGTCAAATATACACCCCAAATTTTTTTTAAATTCTTGAATTAAACAAGTACTTTTTAATAAATGGTAATATAAATTAATAAAGATTATATATAGAGGAATTTTTCAGGCAGGTTATGTGGTATCAGGCCCTTATGGCAGTTTACTAATGTATAGAGGGATATTTTCTTAGAGGTCTTTTCTCCTCTTATTTACAATTTTTTCAATTATATTAATTTGATTTTGGCCTGCCAGCTTTTCCTGTAGTAGCTTTGAAGGTTTTAGTCAGTAAAGCAGCGGTGACGCTATTGGAGTAGTTAATATGGTTAGCTTTAAGATGACTTTTTTGGGAGCTTTAATAAGCTAGTTTGTTGAGAGCTTTTTTGGGGTGTTAGTTTTATGCATGCCATTGTAGCAGCTGATAAGCATGCAATAAATAAAACCAGGAGTCTGTTCAAAGATCCAAGCCAGTTTATTGTGCACATGGCTCAGTCAGTCATAGCTTCAAAAGGAACTGAGCGAACGTTTGTACAGAGACTTAACCATTTATACCTCTTTTTCAGTTTGATACATGAAAGCTTTTTATTGGTTCTAACTTGATACATGCAAACTTCTCATTGGTCTTACATTCCCTGCACCTGTCCAATTAGAAATCCCTCCGGAGCCTAGCAACTGGCCCCCTCCCTTAGGATTGCTCTAACAATGGTGCAGTTCTTGATTTCGTTACTTCTCTACTGCAAGGTTAACCTTGGCTTCAGGAATGTATATTTCTGTTCTTTTTCACACAAGAGAATAATAGAAGACTTATGAATTCATAAAAACTTCTTATTAAGCATTTTAAAACAGTTTTCTCATTTTTCACAGATTTTTGGTTCTTTTTCTAGCTATAATGGGAGTTAGAATCCAGGCCTAACTTACAGGCCTTTCATAGTAGCAGGCCATGCTAGGCCATAGCCTACCACACCATGAGTGAGGTTCATGACTGTCATGATATGTGCAAACCTATTTGGAGAAATTGCCCACCAGGACAAAGGCAAGCTAAATATAGCCTATTTTCCTAAATGAAGGAATGACTTCTTTCCTTCAAACTATACAACAGTACAAGACAAGCAATTTTTTTTATGCCTGCATTACTGCTGAAATGTATTTCCTGATAGGATTCTTATGACTGCAACCTATACAGCTGATCTATTTCTCCCTCTCTGTGTGGCTGGCACTGACAGACCAATAAATCTATTTTTGCTTTTATCTTGTTGGCCTGTATATGACCCAAGCAGATGTCTTTCAAAGGATCAAGATCATGGGAAAAGCATCTGATTTTAGTATGCTGCACATGGCTTGGGTTCATGATCCTGCTTGTTAGTCAGTCAAGATAATGTCAGTCCAACTGTTTGCAATATTTCTTTGGGATAAAATTGTTCAGAACTTATGTCTTAAAGGAGAACTATTTTCAAGTCAGACTGTAAGCATGTATCTTAGCAACAGACCTATAGTGTCAATTGTTTTCCGTTTTCAAGATTTTATTTATTTATTTAATCTTTTTTTCTACACCGCTTTATCCTACGGTTAAAGCTGTTTATGTTGTAACAGAACATTATACATTAAAGAGGTAAATTAACTTGGAATTAACAGTTAAAATACTACTTAGGGTATCATGTAAGATGGATGGTGGACAGGGGTGGGGGGAGGGAAGGGGGAACGTAAGGGCAAAGGATAGGGAGGGACTAAGAAGATGGGCAGTGGAGGGTTAGGTTATGCTTTCCGGATTGTAGCAGCAAAGCGCAGACAAACCAATGATACCAGGAGTCTGTTCAGAAGGTCCAAATCATTTATTTGTGCACAAGTCTCGAACCAATCAATTTCAAAATGGCTGAGCAAAGTTTTCAAGCATTACAACAACTTTTATAGACTTCTGTTCCATTCTAGGTATAGAAAAACATTTCATTGGTCCCGGTAACCTCCCGTACCTCTTCTATTGGTCCCGGTACTGATAAGTTTATCCAGTTATATCCCTCCAGTGGGCATGACACCTGCATACCCCCCTTCTAGTCCCAATTACAATGGTCAGTTCATCAACTTGTTACTTTCACACTTTCAAGGTTATAGAACCAATTTGTACGTGCAGAGGAGCTGGGCTCTGCAACTCATCTGTCAGCACTCCCAATTATTTCTTTGCAGATGTACTTTTTCTTATCAGTAACTTTTAAACATGTTTTTCTGCATTTTTCCATCTTTCAATACTGCAGTTCTGCTTACCTAAGCTAATTCAATACTTCTACTGAGTTCTATCTTACAATAGCAGCATATTGGGGGATGTGCAATCCTATATGCCTCTCCACAGGCCTCATTTACAGGTCAAGCTAGCCATGCTGGCCTGCTTATGTTCGGACACTGTGGGTCACAGGCCTGCACCTGCCACATTCCCCCCTTTGATTAATCTCACCCTATTACTTAATAAGGTGTGAGAATTAAATCACTTTCTGAAGAATCACATCCTGGCTAAAGGATTTCTACCAGGACTGGCTGTATATAAAGCCATGATTTTTGTTGCGGTCTTCCGCTCTACTGTACTATCAATAGTGTTATGAATGGAACGCATACAACATGGGATTAAACATGGTAATAAGAAGATAACAGCAACAAGGATTAGTACCAATACGATGAAAGTCTTAAATCCTCCCACCCATGAAAAGAGGTTAGCAAACCAATTAGGAAATTTCAATGAGTGCCACGTCTGTACTGGCACATAAGCATGTCTTTGCATATCTTTAGCAATTTCTTCAACTACTTGACCTTTATCATCTATCTTCAAACAGCAATTGGTTAAGTTCAGCTTACCACATACCCCTCCTTCAGCTGCTAACAAATAATCAAGTGCTAAGCGGTTCTGATATATCGCAGTGCGCATCTGAGTACTTTGTCTAGCTAAGAGCGTAAGAGCATGACTAGTTTCATTGGTTATTATTTCAACTACTGCTTGTAAGCGAATAATACGATTAATCATATAAATTGGGGTACGATAACCATACATACCATCATCATTCCAAGTGGCGGGTCCATAATACTCAATAATTCTTTCTGGTGGCCAATCATCACCTTGCCATTTCTCCCACTTGCCTATCTGTAAGGCCTCTCTCTTTTGTCTTAGTGCTCTTTTGTGTCGGTGGGTAGTGTATACTGGGTATCCTAATTGTTCTCCATGTTCAGTGTTTAAAAGAAAGAAAGAAGGTCTGATGGTTCCTAAGACACATGCTCCTCCCCAGTGTGGTGGGAGTTGTGCATATGCTCGGTTTCCACAGATCCAATATAGGCCAGGTGGGGCCTGCCAGGCTTGGACTTTAGCAAGGTTAATCCATAGACCTGCCAGTTCAGGAAATCTGGCTAATGGGTTAGGAGGTTCAGGATGTCCAATTCCTGACCACCATGCTGTCTTTTTGGTCGTGGCATTATAGTATTTCTGGCTAAGACAGACCAGCTGTCCTACCTTTTGGGTGAACTGGGGTCCAGTTCTGGCATAGCAAAGACGTCCAACGATTGAGTGCGCTAACACCCATTCACTGGTAGTCTTGTGTAATTCAGTCTGATTATAAATCATGGAATAATTCAATTCTTGGGCTTCCCATGGCCACTGATCTCCCATTTGGGTTCCGCCACAGAAATAACAATCTGTGATCTTAAGACTAGATACTACTGCTCCGGCTAATTCTAGAAATAAATTCTGTGAGGGGTGAGGGATCTCAAACTTATTTACATGCATGGCTTCATAGAAAGTATTATGAAGATGATATTTAGATGATTTGTGGGCTTGGGTATTCAATCTGATATACACAATGGTCCCTGGATCTATTGCTCCTCCAGCAATACGTAAACCAAACTTATATCCTTGTTTCCATGCATGGGGATTGTGTATACGTAAGTGTAAGGGGTTACAAGCATCTTTCTGACATTTATCATTTGTGGTTGGCTTGGTTAAAGTAGCCATTCGTTTATCTATTTTCTCATCAGTTATACCAGTGTTCCAGGTAGCATAAAAAACACATCCCCAATACGGGCAATAGTAGTCTGCTGCTGGGGCAGTACTATAGCCTTGTTCCTTTTTACCGGTACACTTTCTCCATCCCGTGGCACCTTCTGGACACATATACTTATGGTCATTTCGATACGCTTTCTCCCATGTACCACAGGTGGAATAACTATCTCTATTAATAGCATTGCATGCATCAAAATTCAAAACAGCAGGTTTAGTAATGTCCTTAAGTGGTGGCGTTGCAGCTAATATAGGTCCATCTGCATCCTTCCATCTTATTTCCATCGTGTAATAGGATGGATTCTGATGCGGATTATAACATGTCTTAATTTTCCCATGAGTGCAAACATTTAGTTCAGTAGTGTTATAGATACACCGAGTTACTGTTCCCTCGCAGGTATAGTAAGAATGATAAAGCAAAGTCTGAGTTACTTTCAGTCCAATTCTAGTAGAAGTAATGCAGGCAGTGCATGGAGGTAAAGCATAAGTCTGTTCAAAACCTCCAAAGAAGGCAACCAAAGTAAAGCAAAAGTAAAGATGCATGTCGATGTTGATTGGAGTTCTTCTGAATCCTCAGCTTGCTGATCTTGATCACGACGATCTATTATTCTTCGTCCCGTTTGCTAATGAAGCAATTTAACGGGTGCTGAGTGTTGATTGAAGATCCTCAAGTTGTCCAGTACACATTGACCAACTTAGCAATTCAGTTGGCTTGTGGAGTCTGGCTTAGTCAGTGTAGTCTCAAAGTAGTGTGTCAAATCACACACAAATTGGGTTCGTTGAAACAAAACTGTTGCTGCATGGAAAACAGCAATCCTCTTCGAAAGACTTGGCTACTGCAAAGCACTTGTGCTGAAGTGTCTATGCTGCTGGTTGCCGTCTCAGAGTAACTCGCAAGGGTACATCAGGGTGCTGTTCTGCTGTCCACTGCTCTGGTTCAGGATCGGCGGCGGGCTTGACTCTGCTGTGGTGGATCCAGGCGTCGATCTCGGCTACCTTTACTGCAGTTGGGGTAGACAGGATGACGGTGTACGGTCCCTTCCAATGGGGTTCCAACGGTGTCTTCTTCCAATCTTTGATCCACACCGAAGTACCAGGCTGGTAGGGATGCAAGGGTTCCGTCAAGTTGATAGGCAACTGGTCTTGGATCCACGTATGGAGAGTCTGCAGAACAAAACTAAGAGCTAGAAGTTCTTGTCTGGTTATTTCCGAACCAATTTGGGCTAGACTTCCTTTGATTCCCTGCACTATTGGTGGGGGTTTACCATACAAAACTTCAAAAGGGGAAAATCCTGTTGACTTTACAGGAGCTGAGCGTATTCTGAATAAAGCTATGGGGAGCACTTGGGGCCACTTCAATTGTGTCTCCTGACAAAGCTTAGACATTTGGGCTTTCAAGGTACGATTCATGCGCTCAACTTTCCCTGAACTCTGGGGTCTGTATGCAGTGTGGAGTTTCCATTGTATCCGCAAAGCTTTTGCTAACTGCTGAGTAACTTGGGAGACAAATGAGGGTCCATTATCTGACCCTATTACTGCTGGAATTCCGAATCTGGGGACAATCTCTCTCATTAAGACTTTAGTAACTTCTCGGGCTTTCTCAGTTCTGGTTGGGAAGGCTTCTACCCACCCAGAGAAAGTACAAACTAATACTAATAGGTAATGGTACCCATTGGCTTTTGGCATTTCGGTGAAATCAACTTGGAGGTTGTGCATGGGGGTCACACCTCTTGACTGAACTCGGGGTGCTGTAATAAGGCCTTGCTTGGCATTATTCTTGGCACAAGTTTGACATTGTCGTGCTACTGAAGCTGATATGGTTGTCATCAGAGGGATGTAGAAATGTGGTCTGAGTGCTTTTTCCATAGCACTCTTCCCATAGTGGGTGGCTTCGTGGAAAGCTTTGACAAAGGATGGTCCTAACAGTTCAGGAATTACTATTCGTCCTGGAGGTTGACTGCCCTCTTCTGGTGGCAGCTCAATCCATCCGTCTTTCAATACTCCATTTTCTTTGTCACAATAGTAGTCCAATTCTTTGGTGGTATATCGTGGGGTCCATAGATTCAAAGGTACTGGAAACAATGCTGCTTGCATTGGCATAGCTTGTGGGGCAATTTGTCCTGTCATAGCTGCTTGTCGTGCTGAGGCATCTGCAAATCTATTTCCTCGGGCAACTTCTCCTTTTCCTGCTTGATGTCCTCTGCAATGCATGACAGCTACACGTGTTGGGGCCCAAACGGCATCAAGTAACATCAATATTTCGGGACCATATTTGACTGATTTTCCTCCGGATGTGATGAGTCCTCTTTCTTTATAGAGAGCTCCATGGGCATGCAGGGTAGTGAAGGCATATTTGGAATCTGTATATACATTCAGTATAAGTTTTTCTCCTAACAACAATGCTCTGGTGAGTGCTATCAATTCGGCTTTCTGGGCTGATGTGCCTGAGGCTAGGGCTGATGATTCAACTACTTCGTGTTGAGTGACGACCGCATATCCGGCACAGCGTCGTCCATCAAGGATGAGACTGCTCCCATCAACATAATAGGTTTGGTCAGGATTGTCTATGGGCACATCTGTCAAGTCGGGTTGGCTGGAGAACACAGTCTCCATGACTTCGATACAGTCATGTTCTTGGAGTTCTTCACTGATAGGTATCAAAGTGGCTGGATTCAGGGCATGGCTCACTTCAAGTTGTATCTGTGGGTTTTCACATAACATGCTCTGGTACTTCAACATTCGGGAATTGGTGAGCCAATAATTTGCTTTTTGTTCCATAAGGGCAAGGACTGCATGTGGCACAGTGACTCGTATGTTCTGTCCTAGTGTGAGTTTGTCTGCTTCACTCACTAGTAGTGCTGTAGCTGCAACTGCTCTCAAGCAAGGTGGCCATCCTTTGGCCACAGGGTCCAATTGTTTCGATAGGTAGGCTACAGGTCGCTCCCAATTTCCTAATTTCTGAGTCAACATGCCTAGGGCATTTCCCTGTGCTTCATGTACAAACAAGTGAAAAGGTTTGTGGACATCTGGTAGTCCAAGTGCTGGTGATGACATCAATTCTTCTTTTAACTTCTGGAAGGCTGTGTCCTGCTCAAGTCCCCACTCCAGTGGTGACTTCTCTTCTCCTTTTGTGGCTTCATACAGTGGTTTGGCAATTTGGGCAAAGTTGGGTATCCAGATTCGGCAATATCCTGCCGCTCCCAGAAAGGCTCTGACTTGCTTTCTGGTTGTTGGAGTTGGAATTCTGCATACTGCTTCTTTTCTTTCTCTGCCTAATCTCCTGCTTCCTTGGGTGATACGAAAACCCAGGTATTTCACTTCTTTTTGGCATAGCTGTGCTTTGGCTCTGGAAACTTTGTATCCAGCTTCCTCTAGTAACTGCAAGAGATCTTTGGTGGCTAGTATACATTCACTTTCTGATACGGCAGCTATCAACAGATCATCCACGTATTGGAGAAGCACTCTCTTCCCCGGGGCTACTGGATAGCTTGAAAGGTCTTGATTCAGTGCGGCACTAAAGATGGTAGGCGAATTCTTGAATCCTTGGGGTAATCTTGTCCAGGTAAGTTGGCCCCCTCTTCCAGAGATGGGGTCCTGCCATTCGAATGCAAACAATATTTGGCTTACAGGGGCTAATCTTATGCAAAAGAATGCATCTTTCAAATCCAGTACAGTGAAATGGGTAGCTTCAGCGGGTATCAGTCCTAGGAGGGTGTAAGGATTGGGTACGACTGGATGTATGGTCTCAGCTGCATAATTTACTCTTCTCAAATCTTGCACTGGGCGATAATCATCTGTCCCAGGCTTCTTTACTGGCAAAAGTGGAGTGTTCCATGGGGATTGGCATACTTTTAGTAGGCCATACTCAAGCAATCTTTGTAGGTGGCGATGGATGCCTTCAATTGCGGCTCTTGGGAGAGGGTACTGTTTGACGTGCACTGGTGTAGCACTAGGCTTGAGGGTTACAATTACTGGAGCTATATGCTTGGCTAGGCCTGGGGGACTGCCTTCTGCCCATACTCCAGGTGGTGCGTCAATACTTTTCAAAGTTTGTTCAAAATAGGTGTCTTGGACAGAATCATCAATGTAATACCTCCATTCTTCTTCTCGGGGAACTGTCAGCAGCATTACTCCTGCTGGCTTGGCTTGGGAATTTACTGTCATTTGCATTTCTCCTTGCTCAGAGAAAGATATCTGTGCTTGAAGCTTGGCTAGCATATCTCGTCCCAGTAGTGGCACTGGACATTCGGGCATGTAAAGGAATTGATGAGTTACTTGCTGTCCTCCCAGACTGCATATTCGGTTTTGAAGAAAAGACTTTGTGGCTTTGGCACCAGTTGCTCCTATGATAGTGACTGCTTTTGTAGTGAATGGGGCTATCTTTTTGTCTATTACTGAATGTTGTGCTCCAGTATCAACCATAAAGTCCATAATTTGGTCTCCTATTTGTATTCCGACCATAGGCTCCTGGAGACCTAAAGCAAACTTGGAGCCCGGTCTGTCCTAATCCACGTCATTCTCATCATGGGCTGGTGTGGCCAATGCTTGAATGGTTCCTCCTCTCTCTCGCTGGAATTGTTCTCGATTGGCTCCTCCTCGGCTTCGGGGATAGCTTCGTCTTTCTTCTCGCCACTGATGGCTGCTGTCGTCATCATGCTGGGCGTCTTCGAGTTGCGGGCACATATCTCTCCAATGTCCTTCCTCTCTGCAATAGGCGCATTGGTTCACGCCTAGTCTCTGGGTCCGGCCTCCGCTTTGACCCCGCCCTCTTCCTCTGCTCCTTCGACTAGGGACACCTCCCCTTTTCTGTTCCACTATGGCCGCAGCCAAAAAATCAGCTTTCTTCTTCATCTTTCTATCACATTCTCTCTGTCTTTCAGTATCACGATTCACATACACTTTATGAGCGACTTCCAATAACTGTGTTGCATTCATGCCCGCAAACCCTTCTAACTTCTGTAATTTGCGTCTAATGTCTGGTTGAGACTGGTTTACAAAAGCAGAATTCACCATACATAAACTTCCTGGTGCCTCGGGATCATAGGGAGTATACATTCTGTAGGCTTCAGTTAATCTTTCATAAAAATCTGCTGGGCTCTCATCTATCCCTTGAATAACTCCTGTAACTTTGGAAAGGTTCATAGCTTTCTGGCCCCCCCTTCTCAGGCCTTGTAAAAAGCCTTGGTGAAAACGGGCTAGGGCTGTGGATCCTTCCTCTGTATTTGGATCCCATTGGGGGTCTTCATTCGGGAATTCTCTCTGAGCTGCTTCCCTACGGTCTATTATATTCTGCCCCTGTGCCGGAGCTGCAGGGTTTTCTGCCATCCATTCAATAGCTGCTTTTCTAATTCTTGCTCGTTCTTCTGTAGTGAATAGGGTGGTCAGGAGCTGACGGCAATCTGGCCAAGTGGGCTGGTGAGTTTCCATAATACTAGTTACTAATTCTGTCAGCTCCTGGGGCTTACTAGTATAGGAGGCATAATGCGACCTCCAATTTAATAAATCAGTTGTATAGAAAGGGATATACACATAAGTTAGGGGTCCCGCTACCACTTCATCATTATCATTCTTTACGGGCACTCCCGGGACTTGCCGTAAGGGAAACAGTTTAGCTGCCATGGGTGTCTTTTGGGATCTAAGGGTTATTGTCGTTGCCTTTGCAGGAGTCACTTTCTTTTTCTCAACAGGTTTTGCTTTGGGTTTCTCTGTCACTGGCGTGCTAGTGCTAGTGCTGGCTTTCTCAATTATTTGTACACTTTCCTCATCTGGGGGATTCTCTCTTTCTCCTTCTTCAGTCTCCACTTCTGACTCGCTTCTTAGGTCCTCCTCTTCTTTTCCCGCTAATTCTTCCTCTTTCTCTTCTCCAGGAGGAGGGGGGTCAGGGGTTGGGTCCCGCCTCGGCTCTGGCCGTCTCTGGGGTTCTGGGGCAGGACGCCGGGCTACTCTTACTGGACCTGGGGTTCGGGGCTGCCTGAGAATTATTTCTGGGGAATCAGGATCTGCCAGGATGGGCTTCTTGCTGGCTTTCTTATCCTGCTCTTTCATTCTAGGCTGTTCCGTTTTCTGTCTAGAATCTGCTTTAGCTAACATTATTCTGCACTGTTCCTCATAACAGCGCTGCGCCCAGGGGGGCGGATCTTCACAAATACTTAACCAGGAATCTATATAGGGGTACTGGTCGGGGTGCGCTATCCGCACTCTACGGTGTATTGACTGAATAATCTCTACTTTGAACGTTCCCTCTCGGGGCCAGATGGGGTCTAGATCGGGCCACTCCCTAGTACACAAAATCTGCAAACGGGCTGCTGTCATTTTAATACCATAATCTCCTGAATATCCCTCTTTAAAATGTGCGATCATACATTCTAATGGAGTGTTTCTAGTAGACCCCGCCCCTCCCATTTCGATGTGTGCGCGCAACAACAGACAGAAGGGAAAAGGAGGGCAGACCGTGGGTAAGGGGTCCTCACGGCCCTGGAAACGTATAGGAAATACAAATAACAAGACAAGACGACAATCGCTTCCCCCTTTTCGCGACCTGAACGCGGTCGCCCGGTCAGGAAATGCGCTACTCAGGGGTCCGCCTTCACTTGGTCCGTGCTGCCAGACCTCTCATTCACACTTCGTTCACACAATCATGCTAGCAACGTATCCCAGAATGCATTCGTTTCTACCTATTCTGACTAGTCTTTTCCAATTTCCCAATTACAAAAAGGATGGGGGTTTCACCCAGCGAATTCCCATGCCAGGCTACTCGGCCCTTCCTTGAGAGGTGATCATGCTCTCTTACCAATTCCCAATATCTCGAGATTACAAATTCCAAAGTTCCAAGTTCCAATGGCAGTACTGCGCTTTCTATTTCTGTCTAGACCCAAAATCAAAACTATACTCACCGGATCCGGTCCTCAAACTTCCCAAGCAGGCGCATGAGTTGGACCTCGGACTCCCCTCACTCGGATTCGAGGCGTTGACTCCAGCCGGGCTCATCACCCGCCGAGGTCCGACCAGCTCCCTCCGATACAAGGGACCGGTGGCGCCAGGGAGCAGCCCTCGTCGGAAGGGCGCGATCCCGGCAGGACCAAGCCTATAGAGGCGGAAAGTCGTGGTATATTGCCCTATATACACTTTGATTCCACAACTTCCCGGCCAATGCACCAAGGAATATGTAGCAGCAAAGCGCAGACAAACCAATGATACCAGGAGTCTGTTCAGAAGGTCCAAATCATTTATTTGTGCACAAGTCTCGAACCAATCAATTTCAAAATGGCTGAGCAAAGTTTTCAAGCATTACAACAACTTTTATAGACTTCTGTTCCATTCTAGGTATAGAAAAACATTTCATTGGTCCCGGTAACCTCCCGTACCTCCCGTACCTCTTCTATTGGTCCCGGTACTGATAAGTTTATCCAGTTATATCCCTCCAGTGGGCATGACACCTGCATACCCCCCTTCTAGTCCCAATTACAATGGTCAGTTCATCAACTTGTTACTTTCACACTTTCAAGGTTATAGAACCAATTTGTACGTGCAGAGGAGCTGGGCTCTGCAACTCATCTGTCAGCACTCCCAATTATTTCTTTGCAGATGTACTTTTTCTTATCAGTAACTTTTAAACATGTTTTTCTGCATTTTTCCATCTTTCAATACTGCAGTTCTGCTTACCTAAGCTAATTCAATACTTCTACTGAGTTCTATCTTACAATAGCAGCATATTGGGGGATGTGCAATCCTATATGCCTCTCCACAGGCCTCATTTACAGGTCAAGCTAGCCATGCTGGCCTGCTTATGTTCGGACACTGTGGGTCACAGGCCTGCACCTGCCACAGGATAACAGTCTTTGAAGATGTGAGTCTTAAAGGCTTTCTTGAAGGATATTATGTCTGCAGTGGTCCTTAGTTTGTCAGGAATAGAATTCCACAGGTATGGAGCATAGAGAGAGAAGGCTCTCTTGGATGTTGTAGAGCTGGTTTTTGTAAACATCTTTGGTATGTGTAGCATGTTCCTTGTTCTAGTTCGTTGTTTTCTGTTGTTAGACATGATCTGGAGCAGGGTTTGGTGGTGAGGTAATGAAAAGTTGTTGAGGACCTTGAAGGCTGTAAGGATGGATTTGAATTTTGCGTGTTCAATTATTGGGAGCCAATGCAATTGTTTGAGAAGGTATAATGTATTCTGCTTTTCCTTATCGTCCCTCCAGTCTAGTCTCGCACCTCTGGGTAGTGCACCTCCTCCGGCAACTTGGAGACTGAGCATGTCATCTTTTTGATGATACTAGTGTACATATGCAGCTGGCACCGCCCACCAGCCCCAGTAAGCTCAGTCTCCAAGCAGCTGGAGGAGGTTGTGAGCCAGGTTGCTGGACTCACTGAAGAGACAACTAAGGAAATAGGTTTAGTTAAAGTTTGCTTTTATTTCCCCTGTTAAGGTTCAGGTTTCTTTGTTTTTAAAGGCAGGAGTGTAAAAAAATAAAAAAAAATCAGAAGGAACAGAGAGAACCCGGGGGACAACCAGGCTGAAGGGAGGATATTCCTTCTTCCCCCTCTCCCCCCAGGAGTTTTGGGGGGGGGGAGTTCCTGGGGGGCCTTCCTCAGTCCGAGAATTCTGGCTGCTTCCGAACCCGTTATTGGGTGAGGAGCCGCTGCAGGGGCTGCAGTTGCTTGACAGGAGTGGAAGCTGGCAGCCTTGAGTCACCCCCCTCAGCGCCGAAGCCGGGAAGAAAGGCTGAGCGCGAGGGGTAGAAAAGCCATGCGGCAAAGAGGCTCCAAGGTAAGAGTGGCGGGGGGGGGGGGGGGAGGACAGCAGGAACCCCTAGCAACCGCCAGAACACGAGGAGACAGCGGCCTGCAGCCGCATGTTTGGGAACGTGCAGCAGTGTGGGAAACTCCCTCTGCTGCATTTAGGCGCGATTTCTTCTTATTCAGGCCTGCATGTGTTTAACCCCCTGCTGTGTTTTGAGTGCCTGGGAGAGGGAGCCACTGGAGAATAAAGCAGGACAGAGCAGCCTCTTCCTAGGGGGCCATTTGCAGTTTCTTTTTAATTTCAGTTTCAGTTAATTATTTTTTGTTTTGGTTTTATTTTATTTTAATTCAAGTACTCTAGTGCTCTGTGCCTGAGCCTGTGGATGTGCACTGTGCTGGGGATCCTTTTACCTACTCGGGTACAGATTGAGGGCGTTCCTGGGGCATGACCCCAGCCCTTCCCACCATGCCGGCGAGACCGCAGTGCCTGGTATAGGATGGTATCAAGGGGTGTAAACCCCACTTAATCCTTAAGCATTCCTTGTGTTATACAGCTCAAAACTGATTTAGTGCACAATGACTTGATGCAGACATGTGGGAAAGGTCTAATCAGATAGGCCATTGTTTGTTGGTGGGTGGATTTTCAGAGGGCTGTTGTGCTAGGTCAGGTGATGTAACTGGCACTTGGTTGAGACATTGTTGCTTTTTCCTGAGAAGGGTCAGATAAAAAGTCAGAGACAGAAATAAAGATAAGTGTAAAATATAAAAAAAAAGGTGCTGCATATAGGTTTGTAGCAGCTACAGCTCTGGGGAAAACAGGAAGTACCTGCATAAAAGAAATGTATGTAATTTGAAAGATAGTCAGTCAGTGGATTGGACGCAAATGAAATCCTTCCATCTGTCTATGGTCATTGAGTAACCTGACATGATCATCTCTTGTCGCTTAGCCCAGATTATGTACCTATTAAATCAGTAATATTGCTTGTAAGGGAAGCTGTACTCCCTTATAGCCATTTGTAGTATTAGAAGAAAAATGTAAACTTTACTCGGAGAAAGTGTCAGTTTGATTGGATCAGGGCAAGGTCCATTTCATATCTTTAAGATACAACACTGCAGCGCAATCTAAAAATCCTCAAGATATGCAGTCCCTGATGTGGTGTGGTCTCGGAGGCAGGCGTCTGCCTAAACTGCACACAAGAGGCTATCATAGGAGTAGGACCTGCAGGATGAGATGAGGCAGGAGAGTCCCTCCCAGTTGCAAGAGACCCTGGGGGTGGGGGGGCACCATGTTACCTTCAATGGATCTGGCCCCCGGTCCCTGCACGATGCTTGGACCATCCACCCCTTGAGCCCAGGGAGCAGTAGGGTTCCTGGGGGGGGGGGGTTCTTATTGGGTTTTTTTTTACTTTTGCGGAAGGCATTTTGCCTACCTACCAAGTGGCTCCTCATCCCCAGAACACAGGGCTAAGAGGATGTCAGATGCAAAAAAGCATGAGTCATGAGCAGTGGCGTCTAAGCAGGCTAGAGGCTTAGAGGAGTGGCAGCATTCACCATTGTCGGAGGGGCTGGACGGGGAAGACCTTGACACGGAGCTAGATCTGCAGGATGAGTTGGAAGAAGGAGAGAGCCTAGAACAAGAGGATCAGGCCTGGATTGTTCGGATTTTCCGCTGGGAGGAGCTACCAGTGCTCATCTTTATGCTTATGTTTATGCAATTTCTTGATATACTGCCCAGGCCAAAGGCCATTATTAGGGCGGTTTACAGTCACTACAAGCGGGTACTGATACAGTTCCTTGTCCCCAAAAGGCTCACATTCTATGTGTTCCTTGGAGACCCTCAAGGCCCTGAATATGTCTGCTAACCTTCCGGCAGAGGAAGAGGCACTGTAGGATCTGCTGTTCCAGGCGGTACGGAAATCGCAGAAAGTCTTACATGGAGTAGTAGGACAGATGATCCAGGATGAGTGGGATCTGCCGAAGGTTGGCCTTAAAGGGGTGCAATCCATGACGCGCCTATACCCACTGCCGGAGCAAGAACGAGCTCCTTTGATCACCCAAAGTGGGTGCAGCGGTGTTGGCAGCAGTCGAAGAGACCTTGACTTGTCTCCTGCAGCTGAGAGCCGTGGAACTGGTTCCGCGAGACCAGTACGTCTGCGGTTGATGCTTCATGTATTTTGTGGTGCCCAAATGGAAGGTTCCTTTTGCCCACTTCTCGACTTCGAGGGCATGAACTACAGTCTCCGGGTACCGCATTTTCACATTATTAATGGGGCGGTAGGAAGCGGAGATTTTGAGTGACTTGCGATCTCGCAGAGGCATATCTGCACGTTCCCATCCATCCAGAGCATCAGCAGTTTCTCCGCTTTGCGGTGCCAAGGGACCATTTCAAGTTTTGAGCGTTGCCCTTTGGTCTGGCAATCACCCCCCATACCTTCACCAAGGTCATGGTGGTGGTGGTGGCAGCTCTCCACGAGGAAGGGGTTCTCGTCTACCCGTACCTAGATGATTGGCTGGTCCAGGCGAAGTCCAGGGACGATAGCGAAAAGAGCAACAGCGCGGGTGGGAGAGTTCCTTCAAATTCTCAGTTGGGGTCAACCTGGCCAAGAGTCAGTTACGGCCGGCCCAGGAGCTAGAGTATTTGAGAGCGTGCTTTGATACCTGTGTGGGCAGGACTTTCCTGCCGGTTCGCCGGGCACAGGACCTACGACAGTGGATACGGCAGGTCCTGAAGATGGCAAGACCATCAGAGTGGTGGCATCTGCAGGTTCTGGGGACCATGGCAGCCACTCTCGAGCTAGTCCCATGGGCAAGGGCACACATGCAACCTCTACAGAGGGCTCTGCTCAGTCGATGGTACCATCAGAGTCAATCCCTGTCCCAAGTACTCCCCTGCCCATGGAGCGTCAGGAGAGCCCTCAGTTGATGACTGCATGTGGAAAGCCTGGAAGGAGTCCCTGGTTTGGGTTCCTCTGATGACTGATGCCAGCCTGTCAGGTTGGAGAGCCCATTGCGAAGGACGCTTTGTTCAGGGACAAGAGTCTGCAGGAGGCCCTGTTGTCAATTAACAGGCTCTAAATTTGAGCGGTGACGTTGGTGCTAGAAAGTTTCAAGCCATTGTTGCAGGGGAAGGTTGTCCAAGTCCTCTCGGACATTGTGACCAAGGTGGCTTACATCAGCCGGCAAGGAGGCACAGACAGTGCAGCCCTGGAGGAGGAGGCCGAAAAGCTGTTCGGATGGGCAGCGATTCATCTCCAGGCGTTATCGGCGGCGCACGTAGCAGGAGTTAACAGTGTGACAACAGCCTACCTCAGCCAAGTGTGCATGGACCCCAGAGAGTGGCAGCTCAATCAGGAGGTGTTTGAGCAGGTGGTCCGCCGATGCGGCACACCGGTCATGGACCTAATTGCAATGTTCGAGTCGGCCAAGGCCTGCTGGTTTTTCAGCAGAAGAAGAGAGGAAGTCCAAGGGCCTGGATGCTCTAATTCAGCAGTGTCTCGAAGAGGGTCTTCTCTGTTTTTCCCCTTGGGTGCTCATAGGCCGGTTAGTGCAATGGCTAGAGGTGCACCAGGGATTTGTAATTCTGGTGGCACCAGACTGGCCGAGGTGCCAGTGGTACACTAACCTGTTTCGGATACTGGCGGATTGACTGTGGTGGCTTCCGGTTGGAAGAACCTTTTGACACAGGAGCCGCTTCATATGCCCCAGGTGGATCAATTATCGCTTATGGTATGGCTCTTGAAAAGGCGAAGTTGAAGAAGAAAGGATAATCAGGCTCGGGGATAGCTACCTTGCTACAGGCCCAGAGGTGGTCTACGAACCTAGCGTGCATCTGCGTAGGGCGCATCTTTGAATCATGGTGCGGAGAGAGGCAGGCGCGCCCTTCCACTGCCTCCGTTCCGAACATCTTGGTGTTCTTGCAGTCCGGTTTTGATAAGGGTATAGTTGCCAGCTTCTTGAGGGTGCAACTGGCGGCGATTTCCAGTTATCGCGGGAAAGTCCACAGGATGCCGTTGGGTACACACCCAGACGGGCTGAGCTTTCTAGGGGCGGTGACCCACCTCTGTCTGCCAAAGAAGGCAGTGGTACCGCTTTAGAATCTCAATCTGGTGCTGATGGTGCTGTCTGGGGAACCCTTTGAGCCATTGAATCAAGCTTTCCTGAAGGATTTGACTCTGAAAATGGTATTCCTTGTGGTGATTTGCTCGACACGCAGGATTTCAGAGCTGCGGACCCTGTCATGCCAGGAGCCATTCCTTTCCTTCTCCAAGGAGAAAGTGGTCCTGCGCCAGGCACCTTCATTTTTGCCCAAGGTGGTGTGAGCATTTCATGTAAATCAAGCCGTTTTCTTACCGGCTCTGGCGAGCTCGGATGTGGGCGAGAGCGGATATCGGCTCTGCCACTCCACAGCTGTGCCACTTGGATGCAAAGGTATGTGAAAAGGGCTTCATCCTTTTGGAGATCGGACCATCTCTTGGTTCTGTTTGTTGGGTCACACAAAAGTGAGGTGGCAGCTAAGCCTCCATTTCCAGATAGATCAGTGAGGCAATCATGCCTGCATACATCTTGAAGGGTAGAGCAGTGCCGGCGGGGTTGCAGACGCATTCCACGAGGGCTCAGGCAGCCTCGTGAGCAGAATATAGTTTAGTTCCGCCGGTGGAGATCTGTAGGGTAGCATACTTTATCTGAACATTTTTGCCTGGATGTCCAGGTGGCGGAGGACGCTCGTTTCGGATTGGCAGTGCTTCAGGCTGGTTGTGCAGGTCCCTCCTATTAGTTTAACTTCTCTGATACATCCCAGAGGTGCGGGACTGGACTGGAGTGACGATAAGGAAAGAGAAATTAGACTTGCCTGCTAATTGTTGTTCCTTGAGGAACTCCAGTCCAGTCCCGGAACCCTCCCTGAGTGCTTTCTGTGATAATGTATGCACACCCTTGTCCTGAAGCTGGTTCCCTTGGTGGAGGAAATGGCAGGGGGAGCCGGGGAGGGGTGTGTAATCAGTGTTTGGGGGAGGGGCGGACCAGAAGAGCTGTCGGTTGCTCGCTTCCCGCTGGTTGAAGTTGCTCAAGCGCTCAACAGGTAGGCCTCCCCATCCTGGAGAGGGGGACGGGGTATCTTTCCAGGGGATGGAGGGGGTTCTAGTTTATTTAGATGTAGAAATGTTTCTTGCATGTTTAACTACTTATTTGTTGCTCATCTGAGTCTGCTTTGTCAATAGGTACTGGGGCTGGTGGGCGGTGCCAGCTGCATATGTACACTAGTGTCATCAAAAAGATGACATGCTCAGTCTCCAAGTTGCTGGAGGAGGTGCACTACCCAGAAGTACAGGACTGGACTGGAGTTCCTCAAGGAACAACAGTAAGTCTAATTTCTCTTTTTTGCGTTGAAAAAGATGCGTGCAGCTGTGTTGAGTGCAAGTTGGAGAGGGTGGATGGTTGAGTTTGGTAAGCCTTGAAAGATGATATTATAGTAGTCAAAGGGGGAAAGATGGTTGCCTGGAGGACTAAGCGAAAGTCATGGTCAATAGCAAAGGTTTTGAGCTTGAAATAATTGCTCCGAGTGATATTCCGTATGTGTGTTGTAAAGGTGAAGTTTTGATCCAGCATAACTCCAAGGTATCTTAAGTCTTATTTCACTTGGATTTGGGTCCCATCAATAGCTATGAAAGTCGGTGATGTGAAAGCAGTGTCTCTGGTGATGAATATGGCCTCTGTCTTCTTGAAGTTTATGCTCGTTATGTCTTTTGAGTCAATTGCAGACTTTAGAGAAGCAGTTTGAGATAGGTATCGATACATTGGGAAGATATATTACAACTATTAGATAAACTGAAGAGTAGCAAATCACCTGGGCTGGATGGTATACATCCAAGGGTGTTAAAAGAACTGAAATATGAGATTGTAGACCTGCTTTTAGTAATCTGTGAATTTTCATTAAAATCATTTGTAATACCTGAAGATTAGAGGATCGCCAATGTAACGCCAATTTTTAAAAAGGGTTCCAGGGGTGATCCGGGAAACTACAGACCGGTGAGCCTGACGTCAGTACCAGGAAAAATGGTAGAAACCATCATGAAGAACAATATTACTCAGCATGTAGATAGTCATGGCCTAATGGGAGACAGCCAACATGGCTTTAGACAAGGAAGATCTTGTCTTACTAATCTGTTATGTTTTTTTGAAGGTGTGAATAAACAGGTGGACAAAGGTGAGTCAGTTGATATAGTGTATCTGGACTTTCAGAAAGCCTTTGACAAAGTCCCTCATCAGAGACTTTTGGCAAAACTAAAGAGGCATGGGATAGGAGGCAGTGTACTATTGTGGATCAGGAACTGGTTAAAAATTAGAAAGCAGAGGGTAGGGCTAAATGGCCAACTTTCCCAATGGAGAAAGGTGAATAGTGGTGTACCCCAGGGATCTGTGCTGGGTCCGCTGTTTTTTGACATATTCATAAATGACCTGGAAAAGGGAATAACGAGTGAGGTTATCAAATTTGCAGTTGACTCAAAACTATTTAAAGTTGTTAAAACCCAAGAGGATTGTGGAAACTTGCAAGAGGATCTTGATATATTGGAAGACTGGGCATCAAAATAGCAGATGAAATTTAATGTGGACAAGTGCAAAGTTATGCAACTAGGGAAGAACCACCCAAACTATGGTTACACGATGCAAGGTTCCACATTAGGAACCACCACCCAGGAAAAAGATTTAGGCGTCATTGTGGATAACATGTTAAAACCTTCAGCCCAGTGTGCAGTGGCGGCCAAGAGAGCAAATAGAATGCTAGGTATCATAAGGAAAGGAATGGAAAATAAAACAAAAGATATTATACTGCCTCTATATCGTTCCATGGTGAGACCGCACCTTGAATATTGTGTGCAGTTCTGGTCGCCGTATCTTAAAAAGGATATAGCGTTATTAGAAAAGGTTCAGAGAAGAACCACCAAAATGGTAAAGGGGATGGAAGGATACTCCTATGAAGAAAGGCTAAAAAGGTTAGGGCTCTTTAACCTGGAAAAGAGACGGCTGAGGGGAGATATGATAGAAGTCTATAAATTAATGAACGGAGTGGAGCGGGTAAACGTAGATCGATTGTTTACATTATCAGAATATAGAAAGACTAGGGGACATGCAATGAAGCTACAGGGTAAACTATTTAAGACTAATAAAAGAAAATATTTTTTCACTCAACGTGTAATCAAACTCTGGAATTTGTTACTGGAGGATGTAATAAAGGCTGTTAGTTTAGCTGGGTTTAAAAAAGGTTTGAACAAGTTCCTGGAGGAAAGGTCCATAAACCATTATTAAGAAGGGACCCAGGATATCAATGCTTGACCCAGTACAAGCATTGTGGAACCTGTGTCTTTTGGGGAAACTGCTAGGTACGTACGACCTAGATTGGCCACTGCTGGAAACAGGATACTGGGCTTGTTGGACCTTGATCTGACCCAGTATGGCATATCTTATGTTCTTATAGGTATGGAATCTGGATTTGGTGTGTTGATAGGTCCGTAAATCATTACACCATCTGCATATATATAGTACAGGATGTTGCAAGTCTTTATCGAGCATAATGGTTGATTTTAGAAACAGAAACATAGAAAAATGACGACAGAAAAAGACCACATGGCCTATCTAGTCTGTCCTTTCATATCAACAACTACAATAATCCCCTTTTTTCCTTTAGAGATCCTCTGTGTTTGTCCCATGCTTTTTTGAATTCAGATACCGTCCTCATCTCTACCACCTCCACTGGGAGACTATTCCACAGATCCACCACTCTTTCTGTAAAGAAATATTTCTGCAAATCACTCCTGAATCCATCCCCTTTCACCCTCATCCCATGTCTCCTCATAGCAGAGCTTGCTTTCAATTGAAAGATGCTCTCCCCCTGTGCATTTATGCCATGGAGGAATTCAATCATTTCACCTCTATTCCGCCTTTCCTCTAAGGCAGGGGTGGGCAATTCCGGTCCTGGAGGGCCGCAGACCAGTCAGGTTTTCATGATGTCCCTATTGAATATTCATGAGATCTATTTGCATCCACTGCCTTCCATTGTATGGAAATAGGGCCATGAATATTCTTTAGGGACATCATGAAAACCTGACTGGTCTGCAGCCCTCCAGGACCGGAATTGCCCACCTCTGCTCTAAGGTGTACATATTAAGATCCTTAAGTCTGTTCTCATATGCTTTATAACAAAGACCACTAACCATTTTAGTAGCCTCCCTCTGTACCGACTCTAATCTGTTTATATCCTTTTGAAGGCGTGGTCTCCAGAACTGCACACAATACACCAAATGAGTTCATACCGAAGACCTATATAAAGGCACGATCACCTCCTTTTTTCTGCTGGCCATTCCTCTCCCTATGCACCCAAGCATCCTTCTAGCTTTTGCTGTCGCCTTTTCTACCTGTATGGGGAAGATTTTGTATGCACAGTGTCTTGTATTTTACCGTTTTGATTGAAGGAAAAGGCGGAATACAAAACTTGTCAAATAAATAAATAAATAATGTGCTAAAATTATTTTCCAGTTATGTGTGTGAAGAAAATACATTTATTTATTCATGTAATGTATTATCTCCAGGAACAAGCAGGAATCAGTCCTCACATATGGGTGACATCGGCGCCAACAGAGCCCGCGCGGAGCATTTCCCCAGCTTTCATAGAAAGCCTCTGGGAATGCTACCATGTATACATGTCCTCTTCCCGCCCAAGGGTGCCATCTTGCTCAGTCTTCTTTTTTTCCGTGGAACCCAATGGACGTATGTCCTCTTTCCACAGAAAAATCCTTTAAAAATTATCATGAAAAGTTGTTTTCTCCCGGTTTGCGTACCTCTTCCTGCCTCTAGCTGGTGCCGTACCCGACGCTGTCCTCTGCTCTTCCCTTCTTTTTTGATGAGGTTTGCCTCAACCGGCGTTCGTGCCCTTTTTTGCCCGGGGGTCGTCAACCCAAACCGGATGTCTCCCACCATATCCCCCAGTGGATTTAAGAAGTACAACTGCTGTGGTTAGACCATGTCTGTCACAGACACCCATGACTGCTGCTTGCATTGTCTCAGCTTGGACCACGACAGTACACCTGCGACCTGTGCCAGGCCATGACTCCGAGAACCAACAGGAAATGATCGGAGTTGCAGAAGAAGCTGTTCCCACGGTCCAACTCAGCGCCGGCTTCCACGACATTGAGCCCCAAACTGAACACATCCTGTGAGGCCCGGGCATCTTCGGAGACCCGCGGAGGCAGCTCCTCCATAAAGATGCCGGACCCTTCAAAGAAAAAGAAAAAAATCCTCGAAGCCAGTTGAGGTTCCACCGGTGATACCCGGTAAGGTCCCACGGAGGGATTAGGGCAACTCCAAGCAGCGCCCCCTTAAGGTTTCTCAGAGGGAGTCCTCAGCCGGCAGCGACCATGCGAGGCTCCCTGAGGCCGTGGAGGGGATGCCATTCCAGGCACCAACACCGCAGATGGTCTTAACCATGGACACCTCCCTCCTGGGTTGGGGAGCACATTGCAGAAACCCCTGCACTCAAGGCAGCTGTTCGCAAGAGGAGTCGCTTCTGCAGATCAGCCTCCTGGAACTCAGAGCCATTTTCCTAGCCCTGCGAGTGTTCCGTCACGTCCTGGGCTGATTCAGATGGACAACCAGGTCACCTTGTTCTATGTGAACAAGCAAGGGGGCACGGTTTCATACTCCTTCTGCCAGGAAGTGGTGGCTCTCCTCTCCTTTGCGCCATGCCATGGAATGCTCCTGCGAGCAGTATACCTTCCAGGCCAGAACAATTACTTGGCGGACAAGCTCAGCAGAGTCCTCTGTCCACACGAATTGTGTCTGCACCCCAACATGGCGCAGCAACTCTTCCACCTCTTAGGCAGGCCTGAGATGGACCTGTTTGCCTCCCCAGATAACATGCAGCTGTCCCACTTCTGCTCACACCAGCCGCACCCGGAGAGAGTAGCAGCGAACGCCTTCCTGATACCGTGGTCTGAGGGCCTCCTCTGTGCCTTCCCACCAACCTCACTGGTGGCCAAGACCCTCTTCAAAATCCAGAGTGAGCGGGCATCAGTGATTCTGATCACTCCCAGATGGGCCCGGCAATCATGGTTCTCTCTGCTGCTCTCCCTGTTGGCGGCACTCCTGGTTCCTTTGGGTTGGGATCCGGACCTCCTGTCCCAGGAGGAGAGCTCCCTCCTGCATCCCAACCTGGGGTCGCTAGCATTGACGGCATGGCTGCTGAAAGGGTAGCGTTGGTCCCCTTCAATCTCCCAGAAGAAGTCGAGGAGATCCTGTTGGCCTCCCAAAAACCCTCCACCAGACGGGTGTATGCATTCAAATGGAGGAGATTCTCCATCTGGTGAGCAGAGAGAAGGAAGAACCCTTTCTCCTGCCGCATGACGGACTAAAGTCTTACTCGGTGAGGGTACACCTGAGCGCCATAGCTGCTCATCATCACCCTGTAGAAGGAAAATCCCTCTCAAACTAGCCCCTGGTCTCCAGGTTCCTCCAGAGCCTCCTGCTGTCGAAGCCTCCTCTCCGCTCTCCGCCGGCAGAACGGGATCTTAATGTGGTGCTCTCCTAACTCACCAAGCTGCCATTCGAGCCCCTGGCCACCTGCCACCTGAAATACCTCTCCTGGAAAGTGATTTTTCTGGTGGCCAACACTTCTGCTTGGAGAGAGGGTGAACTCCAGGCCTTGGTGGCAGATCCGCCAGACACAAGATTCTATAAGAACAGAGTGGTGCTCCGCACACATCCCAAATTCCTCCCAAAGCGGTATCCCCCTTCCACCTCAACCAGGAGGCGGTCCTTCCCACCTTTTTCCCACAGCCTGATGCTGGAAGGGAAGAACTCAGCTTGCACACCCTAGACTGCAAGCAGACCATGTCCTTCTACCTGCAGAGGACCCAAGCCCAACGCAAAGCCCCTCAGTTCTTTGTAACATATGACACCAGTAGACTGGGGCTTCCGGTAATGAAGCGGACTCTGTCCATGTGGGTGGCAGACTCGCCTATGAGCGCGCGGGCCTCTCCCTTGAGCACTGCATCACTGCACATCGTTTGCGGGCCATGGCTGCATCGGTCACCAGCCTTTGCTCAGTGCCATGCTGGAAATCTGCAGAGTCGCCACATGAGCTTCAAGTCACACGTTTGTAACTCATTACTGCCTGGAGAGTGAGTCCCGCAGGGACAGTGCCTTTGGACAGGCAGTACTCTGTATTATTTTCAGTGTGTAGGCAACTCCTGCTCTCCGACCCTTTTGTGTTCAGGCTACTGGAGTAATAGTGTCACTGAATGCTAGGGTCCTGCAGAGTCCTTCAGTTGGGACTCATCTGCAACTCTGTGAAAACTGGGGAAATGCTCTGCTTGGGCTCTGTTGGCGCCAACGTCACCCATATGTGAGGACTGATTCCTGCTGTCCCTGGAGAACACCTGTTACAGGTGAGTAACTACGCTATATCTGCATATCAATACATTTCTAAGCAGTTACATATTACACAGGTCCTTATGGGCCTGTGCAATAAATTTTAATTTGCACGTTAAGGACTTTTTGTGCATGCAAAAAAATAGTGTGCTATGCAGTATGACAGCATGCATATTAGAGTAGTCTGGAAAGTCATTAATGTGAGCATACTAAAATTAGCATGCCTATTCATGTAAATGAAGGAATGTCCTATGCAAATGATGTTTTAGGTAAACAACATGGTATGTGTGCCCACTATCCTATTTACTGAGTGCTCACTATGACACATTGCTTAATACCTGCCTCTTCCCAACTAAAAAAATATTCCTGTTCATTCTATTGCAAGAGCTCAGGTGGCTGCAAACAGAAGCCTAAAAAATGAAGGCTATGCATAGGAAGCACAACTATAAAACTGTACCCATGGGCCCTTGAGAATGAAAGCATTTAACCAAACCAACACACACTTTTTTCAGAACTTCACGTATTCCTACTAAAAATGTCTTTTGAAAGAGAACATTTACACATCATAGAGGCTCTTCTAGCATTGTTCCACACCTCACAATTTACAAGATACAGAGGTTTCATGCTGATGTGTAAATGGACAATCTCCAGGGTATCAGCCTGATTATCAGTATCATTACTGTCCTTCCTGTGGTTAATCTAGCCCTTGAGTACTGCAGGTGTTCTGAAACTTGAGCATGAACAGCAACTTTTCTGGAGAGCCCAGCCCTACTCTGTCTAGTCACAAAAGCAGGGGGTCGGAGATATGTGGTGGTTATAAATATTTGGAATAACTGAAAAGGATATTTGGGAAACACAGGAGAAAGATACAACATTAACACCCTTTGCTCTATCCACTGACTGGCCCAGAAGGGTTTATTCTCCCAGACACTTGGAGCCCTTTGACCTGAACTTATTGGGCAGAGTATCTCTGTAAAGTCCCTTGCTATAGCTGTGCAATTCCAGTTTTAGTCTGTGGGTGGGATTTTTTCACATTCTTAGCACAAAACCTTTTTTTTAAAGAGACAATCCTGCTTTTTTCAAAGCGGATTACGTCACTTGTCTTTCTAAGTACTTCTCTGGACTCTTACATCAGACAGAAGTGGCCTAGCACTCTCACCACACATAGAGTACCTCTCCAATACATTCTTGCCTCATATTCACATTCTTGGTCTTCTGCAGATACTAGCAGTACACATTTTGCACATGTGTACATACTCTTCATAACTGCTGTTCATGCTCTAAGCTATATGTACAAAAATAATACTATATAATATATAAAAATCTTTACCGCAAATATTTTTTAAAGAAACTTAGTTTATGATCTCAATATTCAGAAGGGTTTATCCAGTTATCACAACCTGCTAACCCAGGGGTGGCCAACTCCAGCCCTGGTGCACCACGATCCAGCCTGGTTTTCAGGATGTCCCTAATGAATATTCATGAGGTATATTTGCATCCACTGCCTCCTATTGTATGCAAATATATCTCATGGATATTCATTTGGGACATCCTGAAAACCAAGCTGGATCATGGTGCACCAGGGCTGGAGCTGGCCACCCCTGTGCTAATCAAATAACCTACACTGAGCATAATATTTAATGGCACTATCTTGATAGTGCAGCTGAATATTCCCTATAACAGTTGTGGCACTATCCGTATAGTGCTGGGGTGGCCCATGGATGGGGCAAGGGCAGTGCAAGCACTAATCTGTTAAGTTGCCATTTTCAGTCTGCTAACCGGTTAACTGACCGCATAAAGATAGGCCTGCATTTTTTGGCCTAACCTTATGTGGTCTGGCTATCTGAATAGCGGCTGAATACTGCAGCTATACAGATAGCTTGCGGCACTCAGCACTAAAACAAGATATTCCGCAGAAGCCGCTACATGGGCATTTCTGCTGAATATCGAGTTTGTGTTGCTTGCGGTGGCCAGCATTTTAAAAAAAATCGACTGCTGTGGGCTGAATATCAGCCCATATATCTCTCCCATCTTGGAATGTTGTTCTCAGGTGGGAGCTGCTGGGTCACTCCATCCACTCCTCTCTAGCTCTAGACGCTCCTCTCTCTGATCGTCTTGCTACTGCTACAGGACTAGCATGTCATGATACAGCTGAAAGAATTAAAACCAGCATTCTCAAGAAAATCACAGAACATAAACTTTTACTGAAACTGGAAAGCAATATTGTAGGCAGTGCCTGCAACTCCCCATCTTAAAGGGCCATCACTTTTGCGCCAGGTTGTACTTTCTCTATTAGGCCTATGCAGTGCCAAAGAAAAGTTTATTTAAAACGAAAACAAACTGATTTTTTTTTAATATTCATCGTAATTGCATGCCCTCTATGTGCATAAGTTTTTTTGCATGCACAAATCGATTGTGTGTGTGTTAATGCACACATATGCAATTTTAACCCTTTATTAATTTTTAGGTGCCCTAATGATCCTGAAATGCACATGCCTAGTGTATATATAATACATACATCCACCGGATTATACTGTGAGAATGATTGCATGCATGCATCCAGTGGTAGTAAATTGGGACTGCAGGAATTAGGTCTTTCAAAGCTTGAGATGAATAGCGTGCCTGCACTAAACAAAAGTCATTACAGAACAAGGGAAAAAAGTGCTGGATACAAAAACTATTTACTGTTTCAGATGTGTGGTACCTCTTGAAAGCTTTTTACAAACACTGAATAGGATTAAATTAGTTCTTCCAAGCTGGCAAATATGTGCTGGAAGGTTTTTGGGTTTTTTTTTTTTTTTTTACAGTCTGAAGCTAGAGCAAGTGGCGCCCATAGTAATAGAAACAGAAACATGATGGCAGTAAAAGATGACAAAAGATCACATGGCTTATCTAGTCTGCGCTTCCATATGAACTACAATAGTCCCCTTTATACCTTTAGAGATCCTCTGTGTTTGTCCCATGCTTTTTTGAAATTACAGTACTTATATTATAATGAACATATACTGAGGCGAAACATAATATATTGTAATTAATAATTCAATAATTATTACAGACCCCCCTCCAGTACAGGTTTCTCAAGCAGACCCTGTCCTAGAGAGGTGACGTCATCCCTTTGAACTTTTTACTCGTTCCTGAGTGTATTACTATAACAAATCACTCTGAGTCCTCACTGACATCCAAACCAGGCACAATTTAGATAGTAATACTAAGCTACTGTTTATTGCATAGTAAATAAAAGATTATAAGTCATACAATGCATATAAGTAAGTTCTAATAAGTTCTAACATAATAAGTTCTAGCATAAAATGACTAATAAGTTCTAGCATGAAATGAAATGCATCAATATATACCGGATATTGTGGTGTCACTTCAGCGATCGGAGGAACTTTCCACGATGAAGGAATCCGGGAAAGCTGCCAAAACAGAATTGCTTTGTCTCTGGTGCAGTACGGTTCCCCTCTCCTTGGAAAGTTCCACATTTGATATACAAGTTTCAGTAATTGTTTTCTATCAGAGATGTGTTTTCATTGGATACTACAGCGTGAGCTTCATGTGAAAGCAAAATTCTCATGATTATGATTGGATATAGATTTCATACACAATTTATGTACAGAGAAGTGCTTCTGACTCACTATACTAGTTCAGACCACTTCAAGCAAGCTGTTTATGCCCTATAATAACCTTATAGTCTCCATAGTGCAAGCTGCTATGCCTGATAATAACCCCAATAGCTACATGTCTGCTGTATCCATTCCATTCACAGCAAAGCATGTCACACTCGTATCACATTCGGTCCTAATGGATTCAGTAGTACATGTAGGATGCCGACCAAATTGACGGCCAATTAATTTGTGACATATACAGCAGTTGCAGATGGAGAGGATAAAAACAACTATCACCAGTAACAAAGCTGGATGGACCAACATATTTAAAACACTAGTAGCCGAGGGGGACCCATAAAAAGGTCATACCAATGATGGGAGGTAGCCTTGGCAATACTGGATCCTAGGTATGCCAAGTTATCTGCCATCAGCACGGTATGCACTTGGTGCATTGCAATAGTCTTGTTTAATCATAATAAATGATCATGCAGCAACGCAGAATCATTTAACAGCTTATGTAATCTTGTCAAATTTAGATCCCAATTCGGGACATCAATTGGTATGGGCGTCCAATAATGATGTACAGCTTTATGAGTAACAGCATAAAGTAAATAGGTTTCAATATGCCACCGTAGTGTCGTTACATTCTTCAAACAACCCACAAAGGGAAGAATCATCTTAGGTATAACTTCAGTATTGACTACCATGCATACTTCTTGTGGAGCTATTTCAATCAAGTATTCATACATTGGTGGCATAATAATGAATTTGCACATGTTAACACTATTCTGCAATAAGCAAGGTTCATATACATTAGATTGGATGCGACAGATTGTTCCTCCTATCACCTCAGTACAAGTGGATACTATGAATTTACACATTTGCATCTTAGTTACATTATATATGGTAGCTTGTCCGGTGCAACAAGTCTCATTGCACTGCATTTTAGAAGCACTATACATCAACCATTCATTAGTGACATTCAATATTTGTTTCCAAATTTGTTCATTTCCGGATAGAAGTCCGGCTTGAAATCGATCACGTTGTGCAATAATTATCATAGCTTGCAAAGTACATACTATCCAAATAGCAAAGTAGGTTATGTTTTCTGACATATTCAACGTATATTGAGTAGCATTTGTAAATAAGTTCAAAAGTCCAGAAGAAATAGCTGCATGCTCTTGGACTGGGTGCCAAATGGTGGGAGCCCATCGAATCTGTAAAGTCAATGCATCATTAATGCCAGCTCCGGCATTATGCTAAAGTTTAATCGTCCCATTTTCTTGGTGTAATGCATATGCCGTCTGATAACCCCCCGCCTGAGGGGCACCTGCCCACAATTGTTCGGAAGTAGTGAGATTCAGGATCTTACATCGTTGCTTGGCAGGGCAGGTGAAATTATCTTGTTGTCGCTCTGTGGTGGCATTCTTCCAGCTCCAGTACATTTTGATTCGAGGTTTGGTTGATTAACAGCTCTCCAGGGGTCCATGTTTCACTTAGGGATACCCACCAACATAATGAAAGGATGCCAAGGAACAGGGTCTGAAATATAAGAGATATACCTTATTCTCTTAAATAACACTTGTCTTCGGGGATATATTCCCATTGCTCCTTTCCAGGTCGCATTACCAGCAACACCTTATCCTTACCTACAGCAATAACCTCCCCAGGTGATGGCGGTCCTTGAGTTTCATGAATCCATATTTTGGCCCCCACTTTGACTTTGTTAGTGGACCCAAAACCTTTTTCATTTGCCAGATCTGCCCTGGCAGTAGTCCACGTCCAATATGCCCCATCCCTGTGTGAGGCACCGCCCGTTGCTGGGAATGCTGGCAAACAGGGCGGTGACTGATCACTTCCTTGATGATATCAAGGGTTAATGGGATTCCCCTACTTTGAGCCCACCTGAAGGTGGCTTTTTCTCCAAAGTGACCACTTTTTCGGTGTGCCCAAAGGGCTGTACCCTGAAGCCATACCGCTTTTTCAGAAGGATACGGCTCAATCGGCTGCGTAGTTTCCGCCACTGATATCGAAGCTGCTTCATCTGCTTGGGAATTAAACAAACAATCAAGTGAGTCAAGGGGCATATGTGCATCCTGCAATGTAAACCATGGTTTCTCCGAAATTGGCATATCTGTCTCATTGGGGTATTTGTCCAAATACCCAGCTACCAGAATTTGGGACAAATTCTGAGTCCCCACCCCCACATGATCCTGAAAATACTGTCGAATTGCCCTCTGTATCACAGACTCACGGCTCAGTGTAATAAGCCGTAAAACATTTTGAGCATCTAAACTCACTCCTCTCCCTCCAGTATCATAGACCCTAACCAGCCTTTGCAAATCCCCTTCTCCTGGCTGCTGGCGGAACCGGGTCAGTATATCATCTACTTTTGCCTGTGTAAAATCCTCCACAGTGGTCCTCATTCGTGTGTGAGGGACCAACTCAGTAAGATATTGGGGCTGCCCATCATAACCATGTATAGGGCGTCTTCCAGGCCCCAATACAGTTTTTTCCTGTCTCCTACTAATGAGCTGAGCTTGTCTAGATAGTAATTCTTCTTTCACTTCTTCCCCCAAGCACCCATCCGGGTCTGAGGAATTCCAAATATCTCCATCCCACCTATCTGGGTCCCATTCTGCGGTGGCAGTAGCCACTGCTTTATATACTTTCTGCTTATTGACCTTACCTTTCCTCTTTCTATATTTATTTTGTGCTATTTTTACTGTGGCTTTTTCTGCTATCCCCTGATAATGATCCAGCTTATCCTGCAATAGCTTCTGATGGCATTCCAAAACTATTACTTTCCCTTCTGCTTCTAGCAGTTTGTGCTCAACGTGGCTCAATTCCAGCTGCCTGTTCTGCAGCTGGGAGTGAACCTTTTGATAGGCTGATAACAACACCCAGGTCTGTCTTCCTGGGGTAACTACATCACCCGGTTTCCCGGGGGGCCCCTTGAGTACTTTTTCCACATCAAGGGACATTGCTAACAACACCCAGGTCTGTCTTCCTAGGGTAACTACATCACCCGGTTTCCCAGGGAGCCCCTTGAGTACTCTCTCCACATCAAGGGGCATTGCTAACCTTAAAAAAAAATAATGCATTCCATGATTCTACAAACCCATTATCCCCTAATTGCAAAGCTAAAGTCTATAAGTAAGTATCCGTTCATCCTGGGATGGGTTGGCTAGCACTAAAGTTTTTATTCTTGCTTTTAAACATGTCTGGGCACTCTGCCAAAACAGCGATTTTCTTGGCACTCTGCCAAATGGGATTCAATCGACACAGAGCTCCGCCGTGCACTGCGTGCCTCTCTATCGATTAAATCACCCGGCTGCAACATCAATTAAGTCACCTAACATCCCACTCTCGTCGCCATTATGTATTACTATAACAAATCACTCTGAGTCCTCACTGACATCCAAACCAGGCACAATTTAGATAGTAATACTAAGCTACTGTTTATTGCATAGTAAATAAAAGATTATAAGTCATACAATGCATATAAGTAAGTTCTAATAAGTTCTAACATAATAAGTTCTAGCATAAAATGACTAATAAGTTCTAGCATGAAATGAAATGCATCAATATATATACCGGATATTGTAGTGTCACTTCAGCGATCGGAGGAACTTTCCACGATGAAGGAATCCGGGAAAGCTGCCAAAACAGAATTGCTTTGTCTCTGGTGCAGTACGGTTCCCCTCTCCTTGGAAAGTTCCACATTTGATATACAAGTCTCAGTAATTGTTTTCTATCAGAGATGTGTTTTCATTGGATACTACAGCGTGAGCTTCATGTGAAAGCAAAATTCTCATGATTATGATTGGATATAGATTTCATACACAATTTATGTACAGAGAAGTGCTTCTGACTCACTATACTAGTTCAGACCACTTCAAGCAAGCTGTTTATGCCCTATAATAACCTTATAGTCTCCATAGTGCAAGCTGCTATGCCTGATAATAACCCCAATAGCTACATGTCTGCTGTATCCATTCCATTCATGGCAAAGCATGTCACATTCGTATCACACTGAGTCCATTTGAAAGCTGGTGTCCTCTCAGTGGGAGGCACCAGAGCAAGGGCTGAGAAGCACTAAGGTCCTGGTTTGGCTGGAAGGAAAGATGGAACAACTTTTCAGGTCCTGAAGGAGGATGCCCTAGTCATGATGGTGACGAGATGCATGACCATTTCATTACAAAATGGTGCTATGCCAAAAGAGACTCGTGATAAGAGAGTGGAAACCCTCATCAAGAATGCCTTTATGGCTTCAGCCTTGGGCACCCAGGTGGCACTTTGTGCGGTCATGGTGGCTCAAGTGCTCTTGTGCTGGATCGAGCAATTGCCCGACAGCACAGATGTCACAAGATTGGCATCTGGAGTGTCATTTGTGGCAGATGCTCTGTGTGACTTGATTAGGATCTCCTCCAAGGCCATGGCGGTAGCTATGGTAGCCTGGGGTTGGCTTCAGCTCCAGAATTGGTCTGCTGATGCCATGTGCAAACTGGCTTTGAAAGCTTCCCTTTAAGGGAAAGCTGCTCTTTGGGGAAGACCTAGAAAGCTGGCAGAGGATCTGGGAGAAGCTTGCCCACAAGTTCCCAGAAGATAGGCCCAGAGATTCCTCTCACAGGGTACAGGGGGATTGTGGATGTGTTTCAGTGCTGGACAGAATTCTCACATGGCCTGTTCCTCCTATGGATTTAAACCCAAGAAGGATCAGAATTTTCATGGATCCAAGCACTCATGGGACTCAGCAGGAACCTCCTCAGAAGCCAGTAAGTCCTTTTATTGAGATCCGGTGAGTCCCAAGGAAAAGGCTATTGGGAGACAGCTTTATCTTTATCGCAGGATTTGATTAATCACCCTTCACATACATCAGAGCGGTGTACAAAGTACACTGTTTTGCTTGGAATGAACCCACATTGCATCAGTCCAGTGGGTACTCAAGGATCTCAAAAAGGGGTAGGCACTGGAGTTTGTAGATCATCTTCGGGAGACCTTTATGGATCTTTGCGGCTCCCTGACTAAGTGGCATTGAGGAAATTTTAGTGTTTCCTGCAGTTGCAAACAATCATGCCTGTGCTTTCCCTAGTGCAAAGTCATGGGTGGTATTCCATTTACTTTATGGTACTGAGGGTCCTTTGGTCTCTTTCTGGATTTGAAAGCAGTCAGTGCCAAGTTCAGGGTGCCCCATTTACTCATGGAGACCCTTAAGTTCGTCATTGTGTCAGCAAGGTGAGATTCTCTAACCTCTTTGGACATTTCCAAGGTGTACTTACATATTCCTGTCTGGGATCAACATTAGCGGTTTCTCTGCTTCTGCATCCCGGGCTAGCATTTCCAGTTCTGGGCACTGCCCTTTGCCCTTGCCATGACCCCTTTTACCTTCTTACATATCATGATGGTTGTGGCAGCCTTCCTGCACAAGCAGCAGATACAGTTTACCCTTACCTAGATGAATGATTGGTTCGGTACCCCCCCTAGGAGAAGTCCATGGTGGACATGCCCCAAGTGATTCAGTAACTGGAAAAGCTGAGTTGGGTGATTAACTCCCCCAATTGCAGGTTAATTCCCTCTCAGGATTTGAATTATCTGACTGTCTGCTTTGACACTCATGTGGGCAGTGTTTCTCACCCTGGGGAGATTTGGTAAAGCTGCTGATCTCAGGGTTTTTAGCTGTTAGGCAGCTCCCAGGTCATGGTACTACTTGCAACTCTTGGTTCGATTGCTGTGATTCTGGAACTGGTGCCTTGGGCCAGATTGCATATGTGCCCCTTGCAGAAGTTCCTTCTGACTCACTGATCTCCTTACTCCTCATTGTTTGATCAGCATTTCCGTTTTCCCCGGAAGATCAAGGAAAAGGTGGCAGAGTGGCTGCAGACTCACTCTGATGAACAAAATGCATTTGGAGGCACTGGATTGGTTGATAGCCACCATGGATGCCAGTCTTTTGGACTGGGGAGCTCATTATCTGGGTTAGTTTGCACAAGGGGGCTGGTTCCCACTGGAAGCCTCCTGGTTTTTCAGCAGACTAGGGGCAAGGGTGGTTTGCCTAGCTCTGGAGAGGTTCCAGACCTTCTCGAGAGCAGGGCAGTCAGAATGTTCTCTGACAATTCCATGGGAGTGGGATATGTGGAATATACAATTCTGGTTGCCATACCTTAAAAAGGACATAGCGGAATTGGAAAAGGTACAGAGAAGAACCACCAAAATGGTAAAGGGGATGGAAGAATACCCTATGAGGAGAGGCTTAAAAGGTTAGGGCTCTTCACCCTAGAAAAGAGATGACTGAGGGGAGATATGATAGAGGTCTATAAATGAATGAATGGAGTGGAACAGCTAAACATTTATTTATTTATTTATTAAAACAGCCTTTCTATACCACCCATTCCAATGATCAGGGGTGGTTTACATCAGACACAAACTAAGTTACAGAGAACATATTGAACTATAGTACAGGAACTATTTATATGCCAGTTATTCACATATACAATGGTATAGTGGTAGCTGGGACTCGTAACTATTTACAAGACTGTGAAACTGTAAGTAAGGCTACATTAGAATATACTTGTCAGGGGGCGATAGGTAGGGGGGAATTTAGACTAGTTGGGGGAAGAGGGGTGGGAAGTGGGGTGATTGAATTGGTGGTAATGGAATTGTTGTAATATTCGGATAAAAGTGAGTTTTTAATTCCTTGCGGAATGTCTGGAGATCTTTGATTGATCTGATTGAATCGGGGAGAGAGTTCCAAAGGGTGGGCGTTGTGTACCTGAAGGCCCTATTACTGGTAGCTTGTTTTGTTTTTAGTTATTGAGGGGGGTATAGATAGGAGGTTCTGGGTACTTTTTCTCCTGCTTCTGACGTTGGGTTGTGCATGTATCATTGTAGAGAGGTAGGAGGGAGAGATATCGTTACGTAGTTTGAAAGTGGTAACTATCATCTTGTATCTTATTCTGGTTGCTAAGGGGGTGAGCCAATGGAGGTTATAGAGTATTGGGGTGATGTGGTCGGTTAGGCTTGACTTGGAGATAATCCTGGTGGTTACCTTATGGGCGAGTTGAAGTGTATGAAGAGTCTTTTTAGGGAGACCTTGTAATAGACTGTTACAGTAGTCCAAGTGAGGGGTTATTAAGGCTTGGACTACTGTTCTGAAGTCATGGATTTCAAGGATGTTGATGGTTTTCAGTTTATAGACTATCATTCTAGCAGTTTGTTTAATTTGCAAAGACATGTTGAGGGCACTGTCAATTATGACGCCTAGGTATTTTACCTCCTGTTTAACTGGCAAATATAAATCAATTGTTTACACAATCAAAAAGTAGAAAGACTAGGGGACATACAATGAAGTCACAGTGTAACCCGTTTAAAACTAACAAGAGAAAATATTTTTTCACTCAACGCATAATCAAACTCTGGAATTCATTACAGGAGGATGTAGTAATATTTGTTAGTGTAGCTGGGATTAAAAAAAGTTTGGACAAGTTCCTGGAGGAAAGGTCCATAAACCATTATTAAAGTGGACTCGGGAAATCCACTGCTTGCCCCAATATAAGCATTGTGGAACCTGTGTTTCTTTTTGGGAAACTGCTAGGTACTTGTGACCTGGATTGGCCACTGTTGGAAACAGGATACTGGGCTTGATGGACCTTGGTCTGACCCAGTATGGCAAATCTTTTCTTATGGAATACCACTGCAAAACTTCTCTTTATGGTAAGGAAGCCTTACCCCATTACTGATTTCCGTCCAATGGCTCCCAATCATCTACCTCAGAGGTTCCCAACTCCAGTCCTAGAGGGCCAAACACCATTCAGATTTTCAGGCTGTCCCTAATGAATATGCATGAGATACATTTGAATACAATGGGGCAGTGCATGCAAATGCATCTCATGCATATTTATTAGGGACAGCCTGAAAACCTGAATGGCGTTTGGCCCTCCAGGACTGGAGTTGGGAACCTCTGAATCTGCTGGTCCACTGGTAATCTGTGAATCCAAGTACATAGTTCCACATTGCTATTTTTCTTCTGTGATTTCCTCTGCTTTCCAACCTTTTTTATGTTAATTTATAAATCACTTTTCTGTCCTTTTGGATGAAAAGCAGTATACACTATCAAGAATATGAATAAGCTAAACTAGGGAAGTGCGAAGAGAAGGTAGGAGTGAGGGAGAGGACAGAGCTAGGTAGCAGAGAGAAAGTTGGGGACTGAACTTGCTGGGAGGGAAGGAGGGGGATTAAATCTAGGGAGATGTTCAAGCTGTTTTAGGGAAGGGAGAGAGTTGGGAAGGGTGGAAGCTGGAGAGCAAAATAGCTGGGAAGAATGGAGCTTGAGGAGGAAAAAAAAAAGCTATGGAGGTATGAGGCCTGGGGCAAAGAGGAGCTAGGCTTTGTGGGGGAATTCTGCACCAAAAAAACAATAGTATGTGGAGGTGCGGCCTGCTGGTGTTTGATCTAATGGCAACACAAGAGAATTCCAAAGGGATGAGATTTTACCGCCACAGGAAAGATCTGTGGGCAGCAGACTTGGATGCTTTCTGCAAGTGTGGCCCCTGGAGGGGCTCCTATACATCTTTCCCCCGTGGTTCTTGATGAGCAGGCTTCTGCGCAGGATTCGGTCTCAACCAGGCTTGATTGTTCTGGTGGCGTCTGACTGGCCACACAGGCCATGATACATGGATCTCCTCTATTGCTGCATCAGGCAAGGGGACTTCTGCAGCAAGTTCCCCTGGTCATGGAGGATGCTATGTCCTTCTTGCTTACAGCCTGACCCTTTGAATGGCGCAAGCTGTCTAGAAAAGGATACTCTGGAGCAGTAGTTGACGTGCCTATTAAGTCCCAGCGGCCTCTACATCCTTGACCTATCTGTGCATGCAATATGGTTTTCTAATTTTCTTCTATTTACTTTTTAGCCCATTAAATAACAATGGGCAATATTTGGCTCTCTTGTCTTCATTGTAAAGCAGATTTCAAAAAAACAAAAAGAGAAAAATCACAGGCATTTTTTCAGCAGAGGGGCTTCCTGACTTCTGTGGGCATTTGAGGAAGCTCAGATCAGCCTTCTCTGATCGGCCTTTTAGGTGCTGAGATTCGCAGTTGGAACTCCTTTTTTGATGTGGTGATGACTTTTTTTTTCTGGCAGTGTTTTTTTCACCATCTGCACTATTTCCTTTGATGGTCTTTTATTTTGTGTCTTTTTTTTTTCTCTTGCAGCCGTGTGGAGCCTGACAAGCATGCCACATGCCTGCTGCTGTACGTCTTGTGGCACGCACAGGGTAAGCTCCACAGTGGGCTCCTTTTGCCCACTCTGTGATTTCGATGTAAGGAACCCACATTTTTTGGCATCATCCTGACCCCCCCATGGGGAGTTTGGGGCTCAGTGCCAATTCTGCAGTTTTGCCTATGGCTTCCACGCCTGCTTCATCTGCAGGGCAGGTAGCCCTCATGAAGGACAGGATAGGTGCTTTGAAGAGGGCCCTCAGGCTTAAGCCAGCAGGCTCCCGTGGACCCCTCAGGATCACAGAGAACCTTATCTGGTGGCTTTGAGCAGTAGCTGTTGAAACAGCTTTTGGGCAACCCCCTTTGAAGGGGCCCGGGACCCTGACCTTCCCTATGGGAGACTCTAGGTCCTTGGGTGGCACAGCTACGGGCACTCAGGGAGCTAAGTGCCCCCTTCTCTCCCATTTCAACCCCAGCTTTTTCTTCACTACTTAGCTCCCTCACCCTTACCCTTTCTCTGCACTTCTCTAGTTTAGCTTATTCATATTCTTGATATACTGCTTTTCATCCAAAAAGACATAAAAGTGATTTATAAATTAACATAAAGAAAGGATGGAGAGTAGGGGAGCCCTATTCTGGAGGGCGAGCAGCTCCTGGTCTCTCAGTGGGAGAATTTGAAGTTGGGCCTCAAGAAACCAAAGGTTCTGGCTCAGTTATAGCCCCTGCCTCAAGTCAAGCTGGATCAACTCTTTGGGCGCTCTCAGGTGGATGCCCTTGCCATGACTGTGATTAAGCACACAGCTATTCCTGTGGAAGGGGGTGCTGTGCTTAAAGAGGCTTATGACAGGAAGGTAGAAACATGCCAGAAGAATGCCTTCACAGCCTCGGAATTGAGTTTTCAAGCAGGCCTTTGTGTAGGTCTAGTAGCTATAGCGATCATTATTTATTATTATTAGTAGTAGTAATAGTATTTAGCTCACGCTTTTTCCAGGGGAAGCTCAAGGTGAGATATATTCAGGTACAGTATGCTCATCGATTGGGTTCAATAGCTGTTGGACAGTTGAAGGCTGACAAATTGGAGTTGGGAGCCATGTTTATGGCTAACACTATATATGACCTGATCAGAATTTCCTCTAAGTCCATGGCAGCAGTGATTATAACTAGATGGTGGTGGGTCAGCCAATCTGGTCTACAAGTTGTGACTATGCAAGCTTCCTTTCAGGGGCAAGTTGTTCTTCTGAAAGGATCTTGAAAAGGTGAAGGACTTGAGAGAGTCCCATCTTCCAAAGGCTTCTGGAAGACAAGCCCAAGAGTGCTTGTTCTGCATCTCAGAGGGCCTCATAAGAAGCATGGAGGTGCCCACAGGAAGCCAGACACTCTGGTACAGCCTATTCCTCCTATGAATCTAGGTCCAAGAAGGGACAGCCCTTTTGGTGCTGTCAGTGGTCTCAAGATCCCTCAATGGCCATCATCTGAGCCGGGAAGCCCCTTCAGTGAGATCCAGCAGGTTTCTTCCACAATACAATCATTTTCTCTTGGAATGGACCCATATCACATCGGACCAGTGGGTTCTGGAGGTTTTAGGACAGGGGTACTCAAAGTGCCAGGGTGGCATGCGAGATGGTTTCCCTGTGCATTTGGACGGAGGAGCACATAGTATTTCTGTCAGCAGCCTGCATGGTGGGAGTCGACAACATTCAGGCTGACTTTCTGAGTCGAAACATAGTCAATGGAAGTGCCAAGGTGAGCAACTTATTCAGCCACTGGAGGTATCTGCATTATTTATTTATTTATTATTTATTAGCAAGGCTTGATATACTGCCCATACCGAAGTGTCAGGGCTGTGTACAAAATTAAACATAGTGGCTACTAGAAAATCAAAGGAGGAAAGGAATGCCATCGGGTTGCTAGGAAAGCAGCAGTGACAGGCTTGCATGTGACAGGCTTGGATGCCCTACTCCTTGTGTTTCCAGATGGGGCTTTTTTATGTCTTCCCTCCATGGTCTTGGTGAGCCACCTCCTACGCAGGATTTGGACTTATACAGACTTGTTTCTAGTAGCCGCAGACTAGCCATACAGACCATGGAATGCAGATCTAATGAGGTGGTTGGTGGGATCCCCACTCCTGCTTCCACATGAGTATGGCTTTCTTCATCAAGGGCCCCTGATGATGAAGGATCCTGCTCTCTTCTCTCTTATGGCCTCACCCTTGAAAGGTGTAAGCTATCAAAGAGAAGCTACCCTGGAACGATAGTAAATATCATACTCAAGGTTCATAGGACCTTGACCTCTTTTGCTGATGTGAGAGTTTGGAAGAGTTTTGAGAAGTGGTGTGCTCTCAGGCCCTGATGTCTAGGAAAGCAAATTATAGGTGGTGTTTTGTTCTTGCAGACGGGTTTGGAAAAGGAGTTGACCCCAGACTCTTGTAAGGTTCAGGTAGCAGCCCCAGCATGCTTTGGTGAGAACTCTGTGTCTGCTCAACATGAGGAGGGTGTTGCTCAGATACCTAGAACATAAGAACATAAGATATGCCATACTGCGTCAGACCAAGGTCCATCAAGCCCAGTATCCTGTTTCCAACAGTGACCAATCTAGGTCATAAGTACCTAGCAGTTCCCCAAAAACCACAGGTTCCACAATGCTTGTACTGGGTCAAGCAGTGATATCCTGGGTCCCTTTTAATAATGGTTTATGGATCTTTCCTCCAGGAACTTGTCCAAACCTTTTTTAAACCCAGCTACACTAACAGCTCTTACTACATCCTCCGGTAACAAATTCCAGAGTTTGATTACACGTTGAGTGAAAAAATATTTTCTCTTATTAGTCTTAAATAGTTTACCCTGTAGCTTCGTTGCATGTCCCCTGGTCTTTCTATATTCTGATGACGTAAAGAATCGATCTACATTTACCCGTTTCACTCCATTCATTAATTTATAAAACTCTATCATATCTCCCCTCAACCGTCTCTTTTCCAGGTTGAAGAGCCCTAACCGTTTCAGCCTCTCTTCATAGGGGTATCCTTCCATCCCCTTTACCATTTTGGTGGCTCTTCTCTCTACCTTTTCTAATAACGCTATATCTTTTTTAAGATATGGAAACCAGAATTGCACACAATATTCAAGGTGCGGTTGCACCATGGAACAATACAGAGGCATTATAATATCCATTGTTTTATTTTCCATTCCTTTCCTTATGATACCTAGCATTCTATTTGCTCTCTTGGCCGCCACTGCACACTGGGCGGAGGGTTTTAACATGATCTCCAGGAACAAGCAGGAATGTAGTCTTCACAAATGGGTATCGTCGGTACCGACGGAGCCTGCGTGGGAACGCTCCCCAGCGTCCAATAGGAACACTTTTGGGAGCATCCCTCAGCACATGCGCGCTGCCTTTCCAACTGTCCCTCTTCAGTTCTTCGTTTTCCACGGAGCCGACAGGATCTAATCCCTGTCACCGCAGAAAATTCCATCTTTAAAATTGTTTTCTTGTAGTCGCGTTTGCCTGCCGAACGATGCTTACCGGTACCGCCTGTTCTTTTCTTTTCCTTTTCTAAAAAAAACCCCACAACTTAGGCTTGGACTGTTTCTTTTCAGAAGGTGCTAGATGCCATTTTGGGCATTAGGCCCCATTTTTCCTAAATCATGGAAAAGCCAACTAGTGGTTTTAAAGAATGTACTAAGTGTGGCGGTACCATTTCCGTCACCGACACCCATGATTGGTGTCTAAAATGTTTAGGACCTGATCATTCTCCAACTGAATGTCTCTCCTGCATGGGGATGACCAAAAGAGGAAGACAGAACCGAGCCGCAAAGTTCGGTACCCTCTTTTCTTCAGATGCCAGATCCACTGCATCGACATCGTCAAGGGCCTCTTCTTCCTCCCATGGATCTCAGGTAACTAAACACAAAAGCCGGTCCTCAAAGGGTAGCTCTCATACTAAGCATCGAGAGGCCATTGGCATTGCCCTTGAGGGAACCACACCGGTAAAACTGCCCAGGCGGGAGGCTTCGGCTTCCAAAGCATCGATGGGGCTTCAGGATGTTCTCGAGGCCTCAACCTCACAAGAACTACCTGTGCCATGCTCAGGGGCTCCAGCCGTTCTTACCGGTACCGACACCCAGGCATCGGCAGCGTCGATAGCAAGAAACCTCTGGTCTATCGAATGCAGTATCGCAGCTCTTCTTTCAGCTGCGGTACCGGTGGTCCAACGGGCACTGGTACTGACATCGACATCAATGCCGGTACCGACACCGGTACCGACACCACCGGCCCTGATGGGACCCCTTCCCATGCCATCTCTGTCTGGAATCGACAGCGGTATTGGGTCAGCTCGGTACCGACTTCGATCGGTACCGGGACCATGCTTTGCAGGAGCATCGGGGTCAGGAATAGTTTGATTCCTCCGATTCCGAAGACTCTGACAATTCTGCTGGTACTAGAGGTTTTCTCCCAGAAGATCCCTCTTCGCCCCAATGCAGAATGTCACCTCCAGAGGACATGTCTTTTCAGGATTTCATCCATGATATGGCCAAAGGTCTTTCAATCACAGTAGCTCCTGAAGAGGAACCCAGAGCAAAGGAATTGGAGATTCTCCAATATCCTAAAGCTCCTATGGAGGCAGCCAGTCTCCCTATCCATGAGATTCTGTATAACTTGATGCTCAGAATGTGGGAAACACCTCTGACTACTTCTCCTCATTCCAGGAGACTTGATACTATGTATCGAGTTCCACCATGTCCTGGTTTTCAGAAAACTCAGCTGCCACACCATTCAATGGTAGTGGAATCAGCCATGCGTAGGATGAAAAGTGCAAAGAGGCATGCATCCAATCCTCCAGGTCGTGAATGCAGGACTCTGGATGCTTTTGGGCGCAGAACCTTTCAAGCTTCCATGCTTTCAGCTAGGATCAGTTCATATATCCTATATATAGGAATGTGCCTCAAGGAAGTCACAGGAGACTTGGAACTTATGAACCCATTTCTCCCAGATGACAAGAGACAAGATTTTCTTGCCCTAGTTAAGCATGCTCAAGATGTCTCCAAGTTTGTTAATCGTGCAGCCTTTGACTGCTTCGAATGCATCATGTGATGATGCAGAGGGCTTAAACACCAGAAATAGGGGTTTAAAACAGCTTCTTTCCCCAAAAGCAGACAGCAATAAAGGCAGGGAAAGGGTTAAAGCTTCAGCCCAGAGAAACTCTCTGCACGGAAAGTCAGTGAGAGAGCCACACCCCAGCTCCTTGACAACCCCGGGAGCTGACGTAAGAGGCAAGGGGGCGGAGTCAAAGCTGATAGGGCATCCCCATGCTCTTAACCAGGAAGGAGAAGGAGAAGAGAAAGGAACGAGGAAAGAAGTGGACAGAGTGTTGGACTCTGGCTCAGGTTCTGGTTCGGATTCAGATCCAGAGGGGGAGACCTGAGGAACCGAGGAAGCAAAGGAAGGAGCAACCATTACCAAGGTAGCACACGGTGCTTGGGGAGTTGCCAGCAAGACTGCTTAGAGAAAGAAAGGTCTCTGGAAAAGCGTCTGAGAAAGCTTCCTGTAAAGGAGAGGAATTACCACGGGCCAAGCAGCCGAGAGAAGCAGGTCAGAAGTAACTTTAAACCTCGAGGGGAGAGGCTGGAAACCTTACCCAGGAGAGACAGGAGTTCTTCCCCGGAGTCTTCTCTGGAAGCTGTGGTTACAGGTGGGAGATTAGGCTGGAATAAAGTTCCAGGTAAAAAGCTGCAGAAACGTTCTCAGGGCAGGCAGCGTGTCTCTAGCTCAAGCTCTGAGAATAGCCCAGCTGCTCATAAGCAAACAGCTGATTGTGTGCTACGGAGACGGAGGTTAGAGCCAGACCCTGCTGAGCAGTTTGCCACATGGGAGATAGTGAAGCAGTATCAGGACACATACTTGCCTTTTAACCAAACTGGGAAAGCCAGATATACCAGAAGAAAGGTGAGCCCTTTTTTCATTGATTCAGTTTTAAAGGAAGCTGGTAATTTTAATTCCTCACATATACCAAGAAGTAAAAAGGATTCTAAGTGGAAACAGCTTAAAAGCTTACTAGAGCAGTGGAAGCCAGTTGCTCTGCAGAACCCTGACTATAACCAGGACCTATCAGACTCAGAAGTAGAACCAATGCAGACTGAGTCAGCTGTAATAGATAGCAGTTATTCTGATATGGAGACAGAGTGTGCTTACTGTCATAAGGAGTGAAAGCTGTATAACTTTGTGCAAGTGATAAGTGCTGGAGAAGTCCAACTTCATGCAATTGAGCTTTTACACGGGGAGAGGCAGCGTACTGCCTAAGTGTAAAACTCAACCTCATTAAGCAACTGTGGAAAGCAAATGCAATGCTATTGAGTTATCTGCAAAGTAAAGTTGTTACATGAAAGTAAAGCTTCTTGTGTGAAGAACAGACCTTGTTCAGAGCTGGAGAGAAGTTTGGATAACTTGTTGGAACTGACAACCCTGAGAAGTATCAGGTGGACTTTGTTACATCTTTGACTTTATTTGGTTGGAAAAAGTATCCACATTTTGTTTCTGTTATTAGGGGTAGTAGATACAAAATTCCTGTGCTAACAATAAAGTTATTGTTACCCCAATTAACCTTGGCTGTTCGTGTCTTGGCCCACAAGTACACGGAACCCGGACATCAGCACTTACAAGAATCTATAAATTTGTGGTCACGTCCCCCCTCTTCCAGGCAACCGCCTATACGGGGAGGAGGGCGTGACAATCAGCAGAACCTCTGCTATTGCCATTGGTGCACGACGGATTGCCTGGCTACAGGCATTAGACTTGGAGACTTGGGTACAGGACAACTTAGGCAACATTCCTTGCACGGGAGAGAATCTCTTCGGCAAGAACTGGCAAGAGAAGGCTAACGAGTTAGAGGCTGACAATTCTACTCTAGATATATTGTCAAAGTCTACAGGCACTCCAGCCAAGAAGAAGCCTTATAAAAAACCCTTTTTCCACAAAAAGAGGAAGTTCTATCCTTTCTATACCCAGCAAGGTCAATCTCAGGGTCAGGTTGCCCAAAAGGGACAAACTAGACAGCAAAAGAAGCCAAAAGGCCCGAGAGCTCAACCAGCTCTGCAGGTTCAGCCCCCTCAAGGGCTTTGACTCCTTCCTAGAGAGCTTAGCCTTCCTGCCTCTGAGGGGTCCCCAACCCCCCAATATCCCGGGCAGGTTATGCCACTTTGCCAACAGATGGAATCAGATAACAGCAGAAGATTGGACCTTGTCCATTGTAGGAGAAGGGTACAAGCTTCATTTTCACAGCATGCCCCCTCCTACAATTCTAAAACAATTCAATTCTCAAACCTCTGCAGACAATCTGCTAAATTACGAGGTCTCAACACTTCTTACCCAAGGGGCAATAGAGGAGGTACCCATTCTTTAACGGGGTACAGGGTTCTACTCCCCCTATTTTCTTATTCCAAAGAAAACAGGAGGACACAGACCCATTTTAGACCTCAGAGAATTGAACAAATACCTGTTTCGAGAGAAGTTCAAAATGATTTCTCTAGGAACTCTTCTGCCAAACCTTCAAAGCCAGGATTGGCTTTGCTCTCTAGACTTAAAGGATGCATACACTCACATTCTGATCCATCCAGATCACAGGAAATTCTTGCGATTCCTTTTCAGAGGAAGACATTTCCAGTACAGGGTTCTTCCCTTTGGTCTGGCTTCAGCACCAAGGGTATTGTGATGGCGCTGAAAGCAGAGAGAATAGAGAAAGAGGGAAAAAACAGGCATTTTCCCCAGATAGTAGGGAAAGAACCAGAAGTTTAAGGGTTAAAACTTCTGAACTAGAAAAAAACTCTCCACAGAAAGCAGGTAGCAAGGAGACACACCCCAGCTCCATGGTTACCAACCCTGCTCACGAGGGACAGCTGGGGGTGGGGCCAGGAAGCCGAAGGGGAAAGCACTCATATAAACTGCCAGAGAGTGAACTCAGGGGAGAGGAAGCAGCAGAGGAGGACAGAAAGGAGTCTGAACTCAGAGGGAAGCCTGAACTCAAAGAGAGGTCTGAGAACCGTGAAGGGAAACTCTTGATGAGGATTCCTAGTTCTGGTTCCAGTGCAGCTTGGAACAGGTCAGAACGTCCCAGGAGGGGAGGAGGTCCTAGAAGCTCTGGAGAACCACGCAAAGAAGGTACCCGGGGAGTCAAGGGAGCTTCATTGGAAACCTCTGGGAGAAGGGCAGAGCCAGCCAGAGGATTTGGAGCTAACCCAGGGCCCTGTAAGGGAGACAGGAGATATACTTCTAGAAGGAAAGCTTACCCAGGGGAGTTGGTCAGCCATGTTGGCAGCAGAAGCCCTTCCCCCGAAGTATGCATGGAGCATGAGCCTTCAGCAGTAAAGCCTGTTAAGTGCTCAATTCCAAAAGATAAGGGGAGCAGCCTAAAGCCTTCTATTAACTCCTTAAAAGCTAAGAGACTTTCCAACTGCTATACTATTCCTCAGAGAAGGAAGGACACTGCCTTGACTAAAGTCTTAGAAATCCTGAAGGGATTAAAGCCAGATAGTTTTGAGTCTGAATCCTGTACCTCTCAAGCAGACTCTGACCTCGAGAGTATGGAAATAGAGATGCCTGGTTTAATAGAGGAGAATTCTGATGAGGAAATGGAATGTTTGGTAGCCTCTAGGCATTGAGAAAGGCTAGAACATTTGCAGAAGCTTTAAACCTGGCAGCTGCTCCTTCAAGAAAGCACGGCTGGGAAATATGCAAATAAGGTTCCTGAAGTTTTAAGCCGTAGCTGAGTGTGTGAGCATTTGTATGCTAGAAAGTGGAAAGCCTGAGATACAACAAGCTGAAGGAATTACTTGGTGAAAAGAAAGAAAAACCAATGTGTAACAGAAGTTTGCCTGCTCGGAAATGTAACAACTTCTGTTTGTTTTAAAGCTATGAAGGAAGATGGGTTTTTTTCTAATCCTTTTTGCACCGGAGTTTCAGTGCTGTGTTTGGTTATAGTATGAGGAAATACTGTGTTTTCATTTAAGTGCCAAAGCTGAAGAGAAGCGAGTTTGCCTTTGTTTGATGCTGTTGGAAAATATCCTTACCTTATCCTGATAATTGGAATCTTTAAAGTTCCTTTTGGCTGAAAATAATAAAAATCCTGTGTGCCTATAATTACCATCTCGGCTGGATTATTACACAACTACAAGAAATAGGCACTTAAAACAAATAAATATATTGACTGCCCGTTCCCAGGCCTTAGGCAACCGCCTGGGCAAGTTAGGCGGTGACAGTATTCACGAAATGCATGGCAGTAGTAGCTGCATTTCTACGAACCCTGGGGATATTCGTCTTCCCTTACTTAGACGACTGGCTCATTCGAGCCCCTACAGTTGCAGAGGCCAGCACTGCACTGTCTCGCACAATGCAAATCCTCCAATACTTGGGGTTGGTAATAAACTTCCCAAAGTCTCAACTAGTTCCTACCCAATGCCTGGAATTCATAGGAGCCTATCTAGATACCAGACAGGCAAGAGCTTTCCTTCCACAGGCCCGATGTCTTCGCATAATGCAACTGGCTTCTCAAGCAGCAGGCAAATCCTCCCTCACTGCTCGAGAGCTACTACAGTTACTGGGACATATGGCATCCACAGTTCATGTAGTCCCATATGCTCGCCTCCACATGCGAGCAGCTCAGTGGACCCTTTCCACACAGTGGACACAGGCCACAGGTCATTTGTCAGACAAAATAATAAACTCTCAATGTCTAATTTCGTCCCTCCAATGGTGGCAATCACTGGAAAACCTGACAGTGGGGTTTCCCTTTCATCAACCCCTTTTTCAGGCCACCCTCACGATGGATGCATCACAGGTGGGTTGGGGAGCACACCTGAATCATCTCTCTACCCAGAGAACCTGGACTCCACAGGAGGCTGGTTTACACATAAACCTCCTGGAATTAAGAGCAATCTATTTAGCTCTTCAAGTATTCCACGCCCAGCTCAGCTACAAGACAGTCCTAGTCCAGACGGACAATCAAGTAGCCATGTTCTATGTGAACAAGCAGGGCAGAACAGGCTCTCTGTCATTATTCAACGAAGCTTTACGACTCTGGGCCCTCGCCAGAGAGCATCAAATCCACCTTCTACTGGTATATCTTCCAGGCATTCAAAACCTTTGGGCGGACAGACTCTGTCGAGTACTGCTGCCTCACGAGTGGTCCCTCCACCTATACCAGGTGGCAAAGATATTTCAACTCTGGGGCACTCCAAACATAGATCTCTTTGCAAGTCCACTGAATGCCACACTTCCCCGGTTCTGTTCCAGGATTCCGGCTCACAATTGTCAGGCAAGGGATGCCTTCCTCCTTCACTGGGGCCAGGACTTCCTTTATGCCTTCCCACCCATTCCCCTCATCCCCAAAACACTCTTCAAACTTCAGAGAGACAGGGGTCGCATGATTCATATAGCGCCACGATGGCCACGATAAACGTGGTATCCCCTGCTTCTACATCTCTCGCAAACAGCACCTCTGGAGTTAGGGCATTCTCCAGATCTCCTTTCTCAAGAGAACGGGACGCTATGGCACCCCAATCCCCAGTCCCTGCACCTCACGGCCTGGTTGCTGAAGGCTTAGACCTCCAGGATCTCAACCTGTCCCAACAGGTAAAGGATATCCTTCAGGCTTCTAGGAAACTTTCCACAAGAAGGTCTTATGCCTTCAAGTGGAAACGTTTTACTATATGGTGCTCCAAGAAGGGATTAAACCCCCTTGGCATACCCTTGGAATTGATACTAGAGTATCTTCTTCACTTATCAAATTCTGGTCTAAAGACCAATTCAGTAAGAGTCCATCTTAGTGCAATTGTGGCTTCTTATAAGGCTCTCAATGGACAACCTATTTCCTCTCATCCAATCATTTCAAGATGTATGAGAGGCCTTCTTTTAACCAATCCTCCCATGAAGCCACCACCGGTGGCATGGGATCTAAACCTAGTTCTCGGGCAACTTATGAAGCCGCCTTTTGAGCCTTTAGCCACTACAGCCCTTAGTTTTTGTCTGGGAACATCGTCTTCCTAATTGCAATCATCTCTGCATGTCGCATTAGTGAATTGCAGGCTTTAGTGGCTGATCCTCCTTATACTAGGTTTCATCATGATAAGGTTGTTCTTAGAACTCATCCACACTTTATGCCAAAGGTGGTTTTGCCTTTTCATCTGAGGGAGGAGTGGCTCAGTGGTTGGGACAGGTTACCTCAGGCCAGAAGGCCAGGGGTTCAATTCCCGCATGGGGACAAGCAACTTTAGGCTGGAGGGACTGGGGTCTCTAGTCCCATGGCCACTCCTTGTGGCCTTGGGCAAGCCACTTAACCCTCCATTGCCTCAGGTACACTTAGATTGTGAGCCCTTCAGGGACAAGGGAATAAAAAGTACCTGTTAGTATACATGTAAAACGCACTGATTCTAAAGAGCGCAGTATAAAAAAAAAAAAAGAAAGAAAGAAAAATCAATCAATTTATCTTCCTGTATTTTTTCCGAGGCCTCATGCCTCTAATGCAGAAAGAAACCTTCATATTTTGGATTGTAAAAGAGTCTTAGCCTTTAACATACAAAGAACACAGCAACATGGAACGTCCTTGCAACTTTTTATAGCGTTTGATCCTAGTCATTTGGGACTTCCAGTCTCCAAGAGAACTTTATCTAAATGGATTGCCCAATGCATATCCTTTGCTTATGAGAGTAAGGGTCTTCCTCTTCAGGACCATGTCACAGCTCATAATGTGAGAGCCATGGCCACTTCAAAGGCTAATCTCCTCTCTTTGTCTATCAATGACATTTGACGAGCAGCCACCTGGGCTTCGGTACACACCTTCACAGCCCACTACTGCCTGGATGAAGCCTCCCGTCAGGATGCCTTCTTTGGCCAAGCTGTTCTTCGAAATCCCTTTCAGACCTAACTCAACTCCTACCCACCAACCCTGATGGAATGCCAGAGATCCATGGGAGGAAGGATTCCCACCTTTCTAGGGTGGCACCTTCCTGGGGCTATCTCCCTGGCATCTTCAGCTAGGGAGTCCCCATATGTGAAGACTACATTCCTGCTTGTTCCTGGAGATAGCGTAGTTACTCACCTGTAACAGGTGATCTCCGGGAACAGCAGGAATTTAGTCTTCACAACCCTCCCTCCTCCCCTAGGAGTTGTCTCTCTATCTCTTTGTCTCTTTCCTCTCTTTCCTCTCTCCCTCTATCCTTTCACTCAGCTACAAACTTAACTGAAGAGGGACAGTTGGAAAGGTGGGAAGGCAGCACGCATGTGCTGAGGGATGCTCCCAATAGCGTTCCTATTGGACGCTGGGGAGTGTTCCCGCGCAGGCTCCATCGGTACCAACGATACCCATATGTGAAGACTAAATTCCTGTTGTTCCCGGAAATCACCTGTCACAGGTGAGTAACTACGCTTTATCCACGATGACACCTACATTTTTTTCCTGGGTGGTGCTTCCTAATGTCAAACCTTGCATCGTGTAACCATAGTTTGGGTTGTTCTTTCCTAGGTGCATAACTTTGCATTTGTCCACATTAAATTTAATCTGCCATTTGGATGCCCAGTCTTCCAATTTATCAAGATCCTCTTGCAATTTTCCACAATTCTCATGGGTTTTTACAACTTTAAATAGTTTTGTGTCATCTGCAAATTTGATAACCTCACTCGTTATGCCCTTTTCCAGGTCATTTATGAATATGTCAAAAAGCAGCAGATCCAGCACAGATCCCTGGGGTACTCTACTGTTCATCTTTCTCCATTGGAAAAATTGGCCATTTAGCCCTACCCTCTGCGTTCTATCTTTTAAACAGTTCCTGATCCATAATAGTACATTGCCTCCTATCCTATGACTTTTTAGTTTTGCCAAAAGTCTCTGATGAGGGACTTTCTCAAAGGCTTTCTGAAAGTCCAGATATACTATATCAACTGACTTGCCTTTGCCTACCTGTTTATTCAAACCTTTAAAAAATATAACAGATTAGTAAGACAAGATCTTCCTTGTCTAAAGCCATGTTGGCTGTCTCCCATTAAGCCGTGACTACATGTTCAGCATTTTTGTTCTTTATGATGGTTTCTACCATTTTTCCCAGTATTGATGTCAGGCTCACCGGTCTGTAGTTTCCTGGATCACCCCTGGAACCCTTTTTAAAAATTGGTGTTATATTGGCCATCCTCCAATCTTCAGGTATTACAGATGATTTTAATGATAGTTCACAGATTACTAATATCAGGACTACAAGCTCATATTTTTGATTTCCAGGAACAAGCAGGAATGAGTCTTTACACGTGGGAGACGTCTCCGACGGAGCCCGCACGGGAATGCTCCCCAGCATCCAATCAGAAAGCCTTTGGGAGCATCCCCCGCGCCTGCGTGGTGGGTTCCCGCCCTTCCTACTGCCTCTCCCCAGTTTTTCGTTTTCCGCGGAGCAGGCAGGACGTCCCTCCTGCCACCGCAGAAATTTTTTTCCTCTATTCTTGTTTCTGTAGTCGCAGCTTTTTCCCGCCGACGGTGGCACCTCCGTGCCCCTTTCTTTCTTTCTTTTCAATTAATTTTCATTTAAATTTCATTTATTTCTGGTCGCCCGGAGGGACCCTCCCCTCTGGGCGCCGAGGCCTACCGGGCTTACAGCATGGAGCCTTCTTCTCCCCAGCAGTGCCCTCACTGCGGGGGCCTAAGTTTCCAATTGGACTCCAATGCCTGGTGCCTCTCCTGTTTTGGGCCTGACCCTTCTTTCCCGGATCCCCCGGGCTACAGTGTCGGGAGAAGACCCTCCCTTTTTCGGATATCCCTCGACGACGTCTTCGCGCCCAACGCGCGTTCGTCGGGTTCTGCTTCTCTCCAGGATCAGGTATCCACACAACAGTTTGTTAAGACTAGCTGAGCCTTGAGGGGCGAGTCTCATGCGCGGCATGGCGACAGCTCCAGCTGGCCCCTCAAGTCCACCTTGGCTAATATACCCCGGCGGGAGTCCTCGGGCTCCAAAGCATTTACGGGGTTTCGGGATGTTCCTGAGGTTCGCTCCTCACAGAACATTCCCGAGCCATGCCCGAGGGAGGTACCCGCTTCGAGCGGTGCCGATTCCCCGGCATCGGCGTCGAGTATTCCACTCTTCGCCAGGGATCGTCAGCTGGTGTCATTGGCGCCTCCGGGGCCGATCGACTCGACCGGGTCTGACCTCCCTACATCCCAGCCATGCTCGGGTGTAGTACCCGCTCCGGGCGGTACTGAGACCCCGGCATCGGCGTCGGTGTCGAGCGTTCCGCTCCTCACCGAGGATCATCGGCTGCTGTCCTCGGCGCCTCCGGGGCCGATCGACTCGGTCCAGCCGGGCGTTCCTCCATCACTGCCATGCGCTGGGGTGGTACCCGCTATGAGTGGTGCCGACCCCTCGACGTCGGCGCCGGTGTCGAGCGTCCCACTCCTCACCGGGGATTGGCGGCTGCGGTCCTCGGCGTCTCCGGGGCCGACCGACTCGCGCCGGTGTGGCGTCCCTACGGGGGTAGTACCCGCTTCGGGCGGTGCCGTCCCGTGGGCGTCGAGTGGCCCGCCCCCCACCGGGGATCGCCAGCCGCTGCCCTCGGCACCTCTGGGGCCGATCAGCTCGACACAGCCTGGCCCTGCGTTCCGGCCATGCGCAGAGGCGGTACCCGCTTCGAGCGTGCCGGCGTCGATGGTTCCACCCCTCGCCGGGGATGATCTCCTGGCCTCGCTCCCCTCGGAGCTGCTCGTTTCGACCCGAGCTGGGTCGCCAGTACCCCAGCCCTGCGCAAGGGTGGTACCGGTTTTGAGCGGCGCCACTCCGCCGGCGACGGCAGGGGCGTTGAGCTCAAGGAACCACCATCAACCTTCCCCGGGGACCTCGGGGTGTGTCGACCAGCACACGGGTGACCCCCCGGCATCGATGCGGCCGTCGAGGTCCCCACCCTTTCCTAGAAAAGGGGCCTCGGGGTCTTCGATCGCCTCGATCCCACCGCAGGCTTCCCCCCCCAGGGGACTCGTCGGGTGACCTGGCTCCCCTTGGGGACGGGCCGTATGCCCCGGCAGTTTTTCCCTCCGGGTAGGAAGGGTTCGAGAGGGGGCCCGGCATCGGGCAGCGCCCGCCGATCAACATCGGCGCCGGCGTCAGTTGACCCCCTCTCCTCCGAGCACCGTCCTCGGGGGCCCTTGATGCTCGCGGCACCGGTCGGAGCGGTTCCGATCCGCACTCCGGGATCTCCACCACCGGCGCGGTCACTCCCGCCGGGGGCCTCGAGGAAGAAGTCGATCTCCTCGCTCGGTTCGATGCCCAGCCTGGAGTCATTGTCCAGCCTTGAAAGTCTGGCCACGGCACGTCTCGGGATCAGCCCCTGTCCTCTCCCGCAGCACAGAGCAGAGGCGGCTGGCCCCTGCCCTTCGGCGGCCACGGATTCGCTCCAGTCATGGGGGGAAGCGCCGCCCCCGGGTTCGGGGCCGAGGCCAGTTCCTGCGGCGCCGTCGGTGCCATCGACCTCTTCGATGCCTAGCTTGGAATCAATTCCAGGAGCCGACGACGCCATGTTGACTGCCCCGATCCGGGTCGGTTGGTCCCCGCCTCTGCCCAGCGGGCGTCGGCCCGAGCGGCCTCTTAGTGCCCTGGCGGCCTCTCCCGCCATAACTGCTCCGGCAGAGCCGCCTTTTCAGGATTTCCTCCTTGACATGGCGGACTTGCTGGCCATCCCTATCCCGGACCCGAGCCCAGGCCCTGCGGAACAGGCAGCCGCGCTGCTTCCTCTGCATCCCGCCCTGCAGGATCTCCTGCTTGGGGCTTGGCGGTCGCCTTTGAGGGTTCCGGCGCCGCCGACTGCGATGCAGGCTCTGTACCGGGTGCCTCCGTCCCCGGGGTTTCGGCAGCACCAGCTTCCACATCGGTCCATTGTGGTGGAATCGGCGCTGAGGAAGGCCAGAAGCAAGGAGAAGCATGCTTCTCGCCCTCCAGGCTGCGCCTCGAAGACGCTAGATACTCTAGGACGTCAAGCCTTCCAAACGTCTATGCTGGCGGCCAGAATTATTTCATATATATTTTATATGAGTCTGTCGCTTCGGGAGGTCACCGAGAGGTTATCTCGGTTATCCACCTTTGTATCTGCAACCAAGGCCTTTGAATATTCCCTGCTTCTTTATCACTGCAGGAATATCTCCAGGTTCCTTTCTCGTGCTTCGCTGGACTCCTTCCGGTCGGTCAGCAGAGCCTCTGCTGTTGCCATTAGAGCACGCCGTACGGCATGGTTGCAGGCGTCCGAGTTGTGTAGACGGGCACAGCACATCCTGGGTAATTCTCCCTGCGACGGAGATCACCTCTTCAATAGCGAAGCCTTACGTCAGGTCGCACAGTGCTTCGCTAACCTTCCCAGAGTTAGCAGCCAGCCTAGGGCCCGGCTTCCCCCCAGCGGTGGTAAACGCCCCTCCAGACCCCCCTTCCCTAGGAAGAGGAAATGTCAGCCCTCCGCCCACCCTCCAGGCGCGCCCAAGCAAGGGATCTCTCACCCCGGGTTGATGTCCCCGGGCCCGCGCCAGGACTCTCATACTAAGCATTTTTAGGCTCAGGTGGGCGGCTGCCTGCACTTACCCTCCTTACCAGAAGTTTAGACTAGAGCTCTACTCTGGGGCTCGTCCAGTTGGAAAATGGTTCGGGGACTTATCTAGGGGTTCAGGTCTTCTCCTCCGTGGGAAAGGGAGACCACCTTATGCCGTGATAGCTATGGCCCACGGTCACCCTACTTACTCTTCGGTACGTCCCCGAACCCCTCTCAGCCAGTATCCTCTTGCTGATTGCTTCCATACCAGAATTCCCCTCCAGGGACTATACCCTCATGTCCCCCGATTGTGCGGGGGACAAGTTCTACGTGCAGGTCCTGGGGACACATTATGGCCTCCAACCCCTGCGGTGTTCTACCGGACTGATGCTATCCTCCGTCCCCCACGCTACCGCGCTCTTAGCTCGCTGATCTGCCCTTGCCCTCCGGGAAAGATCCCTCCCCTGACAGATCTTGCGGCCACCTCCACAGGTGGACGTTCTGGGGATCGATGGCAGATCCGCCTTACCTGAGTGTGGCTCATGGAGGCAGGCCCCCCGGCGTGCCTGCGTTAGTACCGGAGGGGGCGTCCCCATGTCCACCGGCTTAGATATACTAGATATCACCTGCTTGGCAGGCGCCTTCGAGGGATCCCCACAGTACCTGTGTTTACCGCCTTTATTCCCCCTATGGCCGGTACTCACCCCCCCCCCGGGGGTCCGGCCAGTCCGCCTGCCTATTCCCCGATCGGCCCGCAGACTGGTGGTACCCTACTGCTGTGAAGTCAACAGCTCCCTTTTTCAGTTAGGTCTTCCTCCCGGAGGTCCGGACCCTTGTCTCCCTATCTCTCGCTAGGGCAGACTGCGTACCCCTTCTGCTCCGGGGTACACCTCTACTCTTCTCCAGGATAGGCTCTCTAGTTCGGCCTGTCTTCCACTGTTGGTCCTCTGAGTTATGGACTCTACTCCCAAGGGAGTGCTCAGCTTGCCGTGAGCCCCTTGGAAGACCTGCCGTCCTTCTCCTGACCCAGCTGACGCCTGGATCCCATGGCCTTCTGGATTTGGAACTTCCTCCTCGCTGCGGTGAAGTTTCCTTGATGACCTCGCTACTGCGTCTACAGTGCCTTCATCACAGGACTACTTCCGACAACCCGGTGGGTAAGCAGTACAGGGTTCTAAACCATTAATTCATTAAATCTTAATGGCCGGTAAGCTCTGTATGGTACTAGGTCATTTACTCATTACACGCTTAATGATTCTCTTCATGCACCCCTCTGACTACTCCCGTAGCCTGGGTTTTTTTTTGCTGTATCCTAATGGTACCTGTTCTGCACTCTAAAGACTTGCCTCCGTAGTCTTTGGATTCGCTGTTCTTCTATTCAACTCCTGCCCTCCATCCCTCAGGGGATGCCGGAGATTCAGGCTGGGCAAATGCCATCCCGTCCCGGGCTGCGCTTATGGGATCTCCCCGGGCATCCTAAGCTAGGGAGTCCCCACGTGTGAAGACTCATTCCTGCTTGTTCCTGGAGATAGCACAGTTACTTACCTGTAACGGATGATCTCCGGAACAGCAGGAATTAGTCTTCACAACCCGCCCACCTCCCCTAGGAGTTGTATCTCTCTTTTTCTCTATTCCTTCCTCTCCTCTCCTTCCGGCTTAGCTATGAAACTCAACTGGGGAGAGGCAGTAGGAAGGGCGGGAACCCACCGCGCAGGCACGGGGGATGCTCCCAAAGGCTTTCTGATTGGATGCTGGGGAGCATTCCCGTGCGGGCTCCGTCGGAGATGTCTCCCACGTGTGAAGACTAATTCCTGCTGTTCCGGAGATCACCTATTACAGGTAAGTAACTGTGCTTTCTCCTCAGTGGTCTGAGGAAAGGACAGGCAGCAGCCAAGCCTTTCCTGCTGGATCAAGGTGGGCATTTGTTCAGTGAGCCTTTTGGCTGGGAACTGGATACCAGAGAGAGTCAGGGCTCACTCCACTAGCACAGACCTCCACCCTGGCTGAGTCTTTCTTTATGTCTCCGAAAGACATCTGTAAAGTAGCTACCTGGTCCTCTCTGAGTACCTTTGTGAAGTACTACAGGTTATATGTGGGAGTAAGTGCTGATGGAGCCTTTGGTAAGGCTGTTCTGGCCAGAACTTCATCTTCTTCCCACCCTGGGTCCTAATTACTTGGGTATGTCCCACTTGTTTAGACTGATCTAGAAAGATGATATGGAGGGAGAAATTGTAATCATACCTGATACTTTCCTTTCCTTGAATCCTGCTAGACCATTCTAAGGCCCAGTCTAGAAGACCTTGTTACAGGTTGGGAAGCACTGCTGTTTTTATATTGCATTGTTGGTTTAGTATCTGATCAAGATTCAGTTGTTGTTGTTGTTAAGTGCCATCGAATCGGTGTCGACTCATGGCGACCCTCTGGATAGTTGTTCTAAATTGTGTTCGGTCTTCAGTCAGGCAGCTCATTGTTGACAGACTGGTACCCGAAGCTGCTGCTGTTGTATTGATCCATCTCATTGCTGACCTTCCTCTTTTGCATTGACCTCCTATCTTGCCAAGCATGATGTCTTTCTCTAATGATCTCTCTCTTCGCATGATGTGTCCAAAGTATGAAAGTCAAAGTCTTGTCATCTGAGCTGCTAAAGAAAGCTTAGGTTTGATCTCCTCTAGTACTGACTGGTTTGTTCTTCGGCCAATCCATGGTATACATAGTATTTGCCGCCAGCACCATAATTAAATGGTATACATTTTCTTCCTGTCTATCTTTTTCACTGTCCAGCTTTCACATCCATATGATGTTATTGAAAATACCATGGCTTGAACAAGTCAAATCTTTGTATGGAGAGAGACATCTCTGCTCTTGAGAATCTTGTCTAGGTCTTTCATAGCCATTCTGCCAAGAGCAATGCATCGTCAGATTTCTTGACTGCTTGTTGCTTCGTTATTGATTGTTGATTCAAGTAGGTTAAAGTTGTTCACAATTTCAATTTCTTCTCCTTCAACGATGACTCTGTTGATTTTGCCAGTTGTCATGATCTTTGTCTTCTTTACATTAAGGTGCAGGCCCATTTTGAGACTTTGTTCTTTGATCGTGAGAAGCAAATGTTTCAGATCATCTTCACTTTCAGTAAGTAATGTGGTATCATCAGCATAGCGAAGGTTGTTGATGAGTCTTCCACCAGTCTTCACACCTCTGTTGTCATCATACAATCTTGCTTCTCTGATGATTTGTTCTGCATTTAAATTAAACAGGTAGGGGGAAAATATTCAACCTTGTCTTATACCTTTGCTTATTTTAAACCATTCTGTATTTGTCAGGACAGAGGATGGTGCTTTTGGGCATGTGTTTCTTATGGTTGCACTGTTGTATGTTAGCATTCTGATGGTTTCCTATGATTGCCAGGGATATGTTTTGCCATATAGCTGTTCAGACCGGTTTCAGTTTTCTCTGGCCCATTCCTCACATTGCACATACCGTTTTCAGTGATGGCCACTGAACGAATGACTACACTGTTCATCATATGTTATGTCTGTTTTGCTGCAGGGTCTGTCAGGACAACCATCTCCCTTTCCACGTGCCTCTTCAATAGATCTGGTACACGTAGATGATCGTGTAGTGTTGTGGATATGGAACAGACCTGTATATATCGCCTGGGTTGCATGACCTAATTTGCTTCTTCAGTATTACTGTTTTGTTTGCATGAATACTACACTGTCAGTGTGAGCATCAGCTTCGGAGATATTCGTTTTGCCTGCAGAGGTATGGCTGCACAGAGGCGGGCAGCATCGCACACATTTATCTTTTTGGAATACTGTGAGCATTGGGACATGCATGCCATTTGCTGCCTTTACCCATGTCCTAGTATAGCAGCAAGGGCCCATGTTACCCCTGACGTGTTGTTCGTGCCATGCTGGGAACGTATATCTCACTGATTCCAGAATCGCAGGCGCATCTGTCTCATGGTTTTGGAATCAGGTATATTATGTGCACATTTTCACTTGAGATATTTCTGCTGGCCGGATGTGCATGTTATAGAATCGGCCTCATAGTCCACTGGATGTTTAGGTAACAGCCTCATTAATTTCAGACAAAAGCTCCATTTAGCATTAACAGCTTATTTAGATTATTATAAAACTTGCTTTCTTAGGCGTCCCTACTTGCACTTTTCCTGCCTTTTCTCCAACAAACCTTCCCACCAAAATTCAAATTTCAAAACTCCTGCCTTTTTCCAAGAAACTTTCCTTCTGAAATCAAATTCAGATTTCCCACCTTTTCTTTAATTTCTTTAGACAGTTTTGTATACCACCTTATCCTTCAGTCAAAGTGGTCACAACACAATTGGGGGATACATTTAACACGAGGGGATATGAGACACATACACTAATACTTACAGGGAACATGGGCAATGGAGGGTTAAGTGGCTTGCCCAAGACCAAAAGGAGCACCTGTGGGACTAGAAACCCCAGTCCTTCTGGCCCAAGGTTGCTGTCCTCTAGTGAGATTTGAACCACTGACCTTCTGGCCTGTGGTACCTTGCCCCAAGCACTAGGCCACTCTTCCCCTAGTCCTAGCCTGTAGCCCTGACTGATGGCATCTAGGACCTAGCGATCCAATGCTATTCAGGCCGATCTGCAGACAAACAGACGAAGACAACCTCCCACCTGCGACACATTGGAATGGGCTCCCCGACCATTAGTGGGAGGCTCAAGAGAGAGAGTTGGATTTCCTGGCGGGACCGGAGGAACCCTGGGAATGGCAGGCCCCTTGAAAGGACTGATTCTTAGCACCAGAACTCTAATAAGACGTGGACTGCTTCCTTAGTCAGCAGTGCAGAGGCTCACAGAAACCAGAGCAAGAGGAACTGGCACCCAAAGATGAAGATCGCTTGGAGGAAACCTGGCGTTTATCCTCTGGTAAATATTGTGGCTTGACCTCACCAAGGTCCTTCACGAGCTTTTCCAGATCGTCCCCACAAAGCACCCCATCCTTAAAGGGAAGGCTGGGCAAGCATGCCTCAGAAGCTGCATCAGTTTAATGAACTTTCCTGCCAAAATTTCAAATTTCCTGCTTCAAACCCACCAATCCAGTTTGAGAACTACTGTATATAAGAACAGACATTAACTGCATAGCCACTTCACCCTGAAGAAAGCCACAGAATGATGACTGAAACGTCTGTTCCACTTACCAAGACACAACGTGACCTGGAAAACGGCAAAGATTATTATAAAGCTTACTGGTAAGACATGGGAATGGTAGGGCTTGAGTATTAGATTAAAAATGAGAGCTTGTATGTTCATCTATTCAGGATAAGAAGACAATAAAAACTGACTTGGATAAGGAGTGATGTCCTGCAAGTACTCAAACTTCTATGACTGACAGCTGGGATATGCATTTAGTAGCACTTACCAAACTAACTGACCTGACGTTTCTTACTGGGTGGGTAGGCCACTTGGTCTTTATCTGGCGTCATCTGCTATGTTACTGTTGCTACAGACTGGTCCCTCTAGCAGAGTCCTCTGGGTCAGTAACTCAGCAATAACTTCCCTTGTCCATAGAGGAGGCAAGACAGGGATGTACTATTTACATGATTTATTTACAGCTTTTATGTGGATGATTCACCATGGGCTTTTAATTAGCAACTGGCCCAATTAATATGTAGCCCTCTTGCAAAACTTAATTCAAAGTATGATTACAAATAAGCAATAAAGGAGGGGATAGTCAGCGGCGGTGGCTAGCCATTATAAAGAAGCTTACTTTTGTCACTGAACTTAAAACCCGAGTCTGCTAAATAGCAGCAGATATTTAGCTGCTGCCCTGTTAGCTTCTGCTGCGAAAGTTAGATCAGTCTTTAAGGTGCCGAACGTTTGACACTTAGGGATAACTAGGCAGTGACTGAATATCACTGTTGCCTGGTTATCCCTGGCTAGCATTGGGGCATTCAGTGGCAGCACCTGAGGATATTCAGCAGCTGAATATCCTGGTTGCCACGATTAATGCTATTAGCAGGTCTGCTAATCACATTAATTGCTCTGAATATTGGCCCCAACGTTTTTTTTCTTCTGTTCTTCTTGTCTGATATTCCATTGTACAAACTTAAAGAGGTAATAAAGTTCTCTAAACACAGCTGTTATGCCTCTTCATGATGCAAACTATAGCCTGTGGGTGGCTACTAAAATGGTTAGTGGTCTTCATTATAAAGCATTTGAGGACAGACTTAAGGATCTTGATATGTACACTTTAGAGGAAAGGCGGGATAGAGGTGATATGATTGAGATGTTTAAATACCTCTGTGGCATAAATGCACAGGAGGAGAGCATGTTTTGATTGAAAGCAAGCTCTGCTACGAGGGGACATGGGATGAGGGTGAAAGGGGATAGATTCAGCAGTGATATGCGGAAATATTTCTTGACGGAAAGAGTTGTGGATCCGTGGAATAGTCTCCCAGTGGAAGTGGTAGAGATGAGGACAATCTGAATTCAAAGAAACATGGGACAAACACAGAGGATCTCTAAAGGAAAAAAGGGGACTGTTGTAGTGGTTGATATGGAAGTGTGGTGGTGAAGCTAGCCCAGTGCCTATGGAACTAGGGAAAACACTTGCAGTCTCCTCCAGTCAGAAGGAAAGTGCAGGAAATTGCCACTTTAAAAGTGCAGCTAAGAATGAAAAAAGCCTGTCTAAAGCTGCTGTCCTAAGGCCACGCCCCAGCTCCATGGTAACTGAGGGTGGCAATCTAAGACAGCTGGGGGCGGGGTGGAAAGATACAGGCCAGACTCACTCATATAAGCCCCAGAGAACAGGGAGGAAGAGAGCTGAGGGAATAGCTGAATCGAGAGTTGAGTCTGATTCAGAGGCGGAGTCTGGGAAGGAACCTGAATCTGAGCATGAGCATCAGCATTACACGAGGAAGAGAGACGGAAGGGCTAATCTATGCAGGAACCAGCATGGCCAAGGAAGTGGCAGTGAAACAGTGCTGAGGAGAATCCTAAAAGGAACTGCAAGTAAAGATTTTAGCCAGGAGTCTAGAGAAAGGTTCTCAGACACCAGTTTGAGGGAAGAGTATCCCCAAAGCCAGCTCCAGAGTTTGGACCGGTACCAGGGCTGTAGGAAGCCTGCAGTAGGTTCAAAAACCCGGAGGTTTAAGCCAGGAGAGATTGCTGGGAGTGACTCAATCATAAAGGCTTACCAGGAGACGCTGAGTCCAAGAATCTCACCTCAAGGAGGGCTGGTAAGAAAACCTCTTAACAGAGAAACCTTGAATGCTTTAAAACTGTTGAAACGTTTGGTAAAAGATCAGGAATTACCTTGCTTTGATAGCCACTGAGTCCCGAGAGAGGTCTCGAGGGGAACAGCTGATTAGGTTGTTCAACGAAGCTGCAGAACCTGATTGCTCTGAATGTGAGTCAATAGAAGTTGGAGAAGGTGATAGTGAATTAAGTCAACCTGATCAAAAAATGGAATGTGATTTATCCATAAGGGTAAAATGAGAATCTTCTGAGTTATAAGGTTGAAGAGAGTCCAGTTTGTTTTATGTGCATGTATGTTCTGAAAGGGAAAGAAAGTTTTAATTAGTGTGGCTGCTGTTTTAAAAGCAGGAGACTTGTTAAGGAGGAATGCCTAAGGTCTCTAGAGCAACTAATTAAAACCCTGATTGAGTTGAAGCAAAGAAGAAAAGTTTATTACAGGAGTATTGCTGTCTGAAAGTCTTCAATGGACAATTAATTGCAAAAAGCATTGTGAACTGAAACCTTTATTTGGAAGAAAGCAATCATTACCTTGTTGAAGCAAGTAAGGGCAATTGATATCTGTGGAAAGTTTACCAACCTTTTATTTCTTGTGGAAAAAGTCTTTACATGTGTTATGCCAAGCTTCCTTAGAAGTTCCTGTTAAACAAGGGAGGCGAATAAAATTTCCTGTGTTGCTTTCAAACCTTGGCTAAAGCTCTTTATTACAACTACAATCAAATGCTCAAGGAACTACAACTCCCAGAGGCCTTTGCCCTAGGAGTACATATTAAATAAAATATTGAAAGTACAGCCCCCTTTCCTCGTCAGGCAACCGCCTAAGCGGGGGTAGGCAGCGACAGGAAGGATAGACTAGATAGGCCATGTGCTCTTTTTTTGTCTTGATATTTCTGTTTCTAATGTCATTTAACTGACTTCCTATCTCAGTTCCTTAACTGCATCTCTTGGTCTGCCTTTGCCTGTAACAGACCTTAGTCTTAGTGTTAATCTAATCTGGAAGTTATTTTACCCAGGCCTCTGGTCAGTAACATCCCCAGCCCACATACATCCCTCTGCCTCAGCCTTAAAGCAGGGTGTATTTCTATTGGCTCTGCAGCAAACTTTTCCCAGCCTGGCTGTTTGCATTTCCACCACAGACTATCTGCCCAGATATTTCAAAGTACCAAGTGAATGCACCCCTATGGATTCTAATCGGGACCCTTCAGACAGCAAACATATTGCTTTTGTGAGCTTCTCAAAGTCCTGACAGTCTGTTGATTCCTTAATACAAATCTGTAAAAGCATTCTAGTTCCTTCCTCATTCCAGAGTCTGACAGCAGATTCAAACAATCCCACCTCTGAAACCATCCCCTTTGAAACCATCCTGTAGCTCTGCTGCTCTTTCTTTCTGTCTTTTCTCTGGCTGCTCTGCAAGCAACCTGGTTTTCTCCGAGAACAAGCAGGAAGTCTGTCCTCACATATGGGCATCGACGGAGCGCTCATGGAAGCATCCCCCCAGCCAGGGGCGGCTCTATAATGAGGCCGAGTGAGGCGGTGGCCTCAGGCGGCAGCTTTGAGGTTGGCAAAAATTGCCCCAAAAAGACTGCTTCACTCGGCCTTCAACCCCCCCCCATCAGAAGAGCCAATGCCACCGGAGCAGCAGCAGAATGAAGCGCGGGGCCCCCCCCCCCACCTCTCCGGCAGAGTCCTCCTTGTATTTTCTTCAGCGCTGGCTGCTTTTTAGAGACGTGAAGGTAGAGTTTCCCTTTCCCGCGGCTCTGTTAGTTGAGCCCGCTGGTGCTGATGGGGAACAGGAAATGCCTGTTTCCAATCAGCGCCGGTGGGCTCAGCTTTAACAGAGTCACGAGAAAGGGAAACTCTACCTTCGTGGCTCTGAAAATACAAGGAGGGCTCTGCTGGAGAGGCGGGGGGCCGCGGGGTACTTCATTCTGCTACGACGGCAGCGGCTCCTCTGTTTTTTTTTTTTTCAGTTTCCCTTGGCTGTGGGGGGTGGTAGCATAAGAAATATTAATGAGCTGATGGGGGAGGGCTAGGACTGGAAATGGGCTATGGGGGGGATTAGAACTGGAAATGGGCTGATCGGGAGAGGGAGCTAGGACTGGAAATGGGCTGATGGGGGGGGGTCTAGGACTGGTAATGGGCTGATTGGTAGGATTAGGCCTAGAAATGGGCTGATTAGGGGGGCTAGGACTGGAAATGGACTTATTTGGGGGAGGTTAGGACTGGTAATGGGCAGATGGGAGGTTAGCACTGGAAATGAGCTAGGACTGGTAATGGGCTGATTGGGGGGCTAGGACTGGAGTGGGCTGATTTATTTATTTATTTATTTATTTAGCTGTATTTATATCCCACTTTTCCCCGGGTCAAAGCGGTCAATTGGGAGATACATTTAACACGAGGGGATATGACACACATACGCTAATACTTACAGGGAACATGGGCAATGGAGGGTTAAGTGGCTTGCCCAAGACCACAAGGAGTACCTATAGGACTAGAAATCCCAGTCCCTCCGGCCTGAAATTGCTGTCCCCAGGTGGGACTTGAATCCCTGGCCCTCCGGCCTGAAGTACCTTGTCCTAACCACTAGGCCACTCCTCCCTCCTGATAAGGGGGATAGGACTGGAAATGGGCTGGGACTGGAAATAGGCTAATGGGGGAGGGGGAGAGTGCTGCTGGCCCTGGAAGAAAACTAGGGGCTAGGGCTACAAATGGGCTGATGCAGGGGGATGGTAGAATAGGACTGGAAGGGAGCGGATACTGAGAGGGTCTGCCAGGGGAAGGAGGAGGCAGGAAGGGAGCTGACACGGGGAAAGGAGGGGGCTGGAAATGAGCTGACACCTGAGGTGTACTGAAGGGGACTGGAAGGGAGCTGACACTTGGGGATGGGAGTGGTAGGTGGTTGGGTAATGGGGAGGAGGCTGGAAGGGAGCTGACATGCGAATGGCACTGGAAGGGAGCTGACTGGAGGGGTGGCACTGAGAGTGGACGTGAGCTGATATCTAGGATGGTATTTGGACTAGAAGGGGCTGGACAGTGGGGAAGGAGGGGGACTGGAAGGGAATGAACAACAGTGGCCGTCATGGGAATGCAAGGTGGTTGACATTGGAAAGTACTGGGAAGGGAGGACTGGAAAGGGGGCTGATACTGGGGAGGGTTACTGGAACTGGAAATGGGTTGATGGAAGGAACTGAAGAAAACAAAAGAAGAGATAAGAAATGGCAGATGGACCATAGACCACAGAAAGAGAACTAAGAGAAGACAGGAAAGCAGAAGCCTCAGATCGGGACCAGCATGATCAGAGAATAAAATGGCTAGACGACAAAGATAGAATTTTTTTAAATTTAATTTTAGTGATTGGACTTTGTGCTATTTTTATATTTTACACAGTATTGGGGAACTGCATCTCATATTTATCTGATGTTGCACTGCATGTGGACTCTGGCTTCTTGGGGTTTCAGTTTAAATTTTGTCTACATATTTTTATTTTTATTTTTGATTGTGGTTACTTCTTCTGTACTTGGTGAGGGTCGATGTTGTGAGTGTGTGACTGAGGTCAGGTGTTCTGTTAACATGGAGTTTGTACATAAAGATCTATACTGTACTGTAGTAATTTGACTTGTTCAGCTTTTCAAATAGGTATATGGATGTTCCAGGGCCCACTGTAGCATTTACAGTGACGCTTTTTTTGAATGGGCTCCTTATGTGAGTTTTGGAAGTTTGTGCTGATATGGTGTGGTATGGTAGGTTTGCTCTTTGTTGTGGGGTTTTGTATTAGTTCACAATATGCATGGTACTGGAGAATAGTGGTAGTTGTTGTTGTTAGTGAGATGATCAGAATCAGATTTTTTTTTGTTTTAAATATTGAGTTCTGTGGGTGAATGTCCTGGTTCTGCTCTGCACCTACTGTGGATGCAAAATATATATTGAAAAAGAAAAAGCAAGAACCATAACGCAGTTTATAACAATAACAACATAAAAATTAGTTATAATTTAGTTTTATAAACTGTGTTTGGTTCTTGCTATCTTTTAGTTCCTTGGTGTGCAAACAGGACCGTACCTAGACCTTTGCAAGCGATGCAGCCGCACAGGGCGCAAAGGCTTGGGGGGCACATTTCGGCTGTCTTCTGTTGCCCTGCTGCCGCTGACAGGCCGCTGACAGGACAATAGTAGGCAGCTGAAATGCGCTACCCAAGCCTTTTCGCAGCACTTTAAGCAGGTCTGGTCCCTTCCTCCTCTGTTGCGATGTCAGAAGCGATGCGATGCATGCGCCCAATCTGAAAGGCGCCGGCACTTTAAGCAGAGGGACAGATCTGCTTAAAGTGCCGGCGCCTTTCAAATCGGGCACATGCCCCCCTCCTCCTCCCCCCCCCCCCCCCTACCTCCATCCAGCACTCCCTGCTTTTTCCCTGCTGCTGGTGTTGCCGTGAAAAAACAGAGTGCAGCAGGAAAAGAGCAGGCAGTGCTGGACGGAGGTATGGGGGAGAGGGGGGCCATGCGCCCGAGCTGCAAGTCGCACAGGGTGCGATTGCAGCTCGATACGGCCCTGTGTGCAAACATCTTGGATTTCCTCCATATAATCTAATCGACTTTTTGGTTTGGTTCAGTCTGATTGGATTTCTGAAAAAGCCCCGCCTCCTCTAAGGTGGGGGGGGGCACAATTTCATTCTTCGCCTCAGGCAGCAGATTGCCTTGAGCTGCCCCTGCCCCCAGCTTTCAAAGAAAGCCTTTGAGAGATGCTACCACGCATGCGTGGTCCCCTTCCCGCCTAAGGGTGCCATCTTGCTCGGTCTCCTTTTTTCCATGGAGCCCTTCAGACATCTGTCTGGCTTGTCGCTGGAAAAAGTTGATTTTTCAGCCTGAGTTTCATTCTCACACTGGTACTCTTCCCGCCACCCGACCTCGCTGTCTTGACATTGAGTTCGTATCCTTTTTGTAGTTTTTCCTCCTTGGCATTTTTGCACCTTGTTTTCCAAATGGCAGCTTGGCGGGTCTTTGACCTCGCTGGGGTACTTTTTTCCCCCATGGCTACCAGTGGTTTCAAAAAGTGTGGTCGGTGTGCCAAGATCATATCTTTGACCGATACACATGACTGCTGCCTTCACTGTCTTGGGCTGGACCACGACTCTGCAGCATGCGGTCTCTGCAAAAAGATATCCAACCAAGGCCCTCAAGAGCCGCCAACAGCAGCATGATAAGGTTTTCCCCCAGTACCTCCGAAGGCCAGGGTCTCATCTGAAGCCATGGCATCTCGGGGAGGCTCCACAGAACCCGAGCGGTGCTATGATTCTTCAAAGAGGGATCAGACAGGCCGTGTGCATCCTGAGCCAGGTCCCACAGTCCACTTGTCCAAGGGATCGGAGAGGGAGCGGCCTGCAAAGGTCCCCTGAAAGGACTCGACCGTGGACCGGCCTTGGTTGCCAGATACCATCCTCGTCGAGGATTCCTTTTGAGGGAACTGGTGTCAGGCCCGATTCCTTCGGTGCCCACGCCGATTGCTGCGGAGCCTTCTGGCCTGGAGTCCAGAATGGTGGCCCTGGAACGCAGTTTGTCTGCCTTCATGGACCAGCAGTGGGCACTGTTGTCCGGCAGGACCAGTTCCTCCACCCTGTCACCGGGCCCTCGACGTTGAAGACGTCCCTGGAGGCCGAGCTAATCCTCGAGATCCTTCAGTCTTGAGTCAATCCTCAGCCGAGGTCTCAAGCTGGTCCCTGCTCAATAGGGTTATGATTGTCCCCAGCCAGTGTGCTTGGTGCCAGCCGCAAGGCCTCGGAGGGCCAGCGGCCCAGGGTCCACCCCGGAGCCTGCAGACCAGACCCATCGATTCCTTGATGGACTACTATGAGTGGGAGACGGAGGATGAGGAGTCGCCCGACACCCATCACCATCGCTACATCCCCTTGGACTCTTCCCTCTTCAGAGTCCCAGCAGCTGTCTCCGCTGGAGGACATGGTATTCCTTGACTTCAACAGGGAGATGTCTAAAGCTCTAGCATTCCTGACGGAATTGGAGGAGGAGCTGGAAATCCTGCAGTATGAGGCTCCTCCGAGGGAATTGCTTATGGTGCCCATCTCTCCCATCCTGTAACGGCTAATGCTCCGTATGTGGGAGACACCAGCATCGGTACCAGTGTTGAGCAAGCGACTCGACTCGATGTATCGAGTCCACCGGAGCCCGGGCTTCCATAAGAAACAGCTTTCGCATAACTCTATGATGGTAGAGTCAGCCATGTGTTGACTGAAGAGTCAGAAGACGCACTCCTCGGTGCCTCGCAGCAGGGAAGCATGTACCTTGGACGACCTCAGCAGAAAGTGTTACCAGGGCTTGATGCTCATTGGCCGCATCCAGGCCTACCAGCTGTACATGGGCATGTACCTGAGATACCTGGCGAAGGAAATTGCTGGGATTTTGGCTGATCTGTCTGAGGAACCCCTGCAGCGGTTCAAGAACCTGGGCAAGGCTGTCCGTGAGTGCTCCAAGTTTTTCTCTCGGGCAGCTCATGATGGCTTCGAGTCGACGGCTCGAGCAGTGCTGGCGGGCATCGGGGCACGATGACAGACTTGGCTACAGTTGTCCGATCTTGAGCAATGGGTTCAGGATAAATTGGTCGATGTCCCATGCCAAGGAGAGAACCTCTTTGGCAAACCCATAACCGACAAGGCTGACGAGCTGGAGACAGCTCATGACAAGGACCATTCTCTCTTTAAAAAAAAAAAAAAAAAAGACTGCTGCCCTTCCCCGACGGAAGAGCTTGGGTAAAAAGCTCTTCTACCCAAGCAAAGGGCTGCTAACAGAATTACTCACCTTTCCAGGCCTCCTCAGCTCCCCAGCAGGGTCAGCAGTCCAAGGGACATGGGCATGGCCCTCATAAGTAGAAGGCTCCCAAGCCGCAGGCTTTGGCCCCGGCCCAGCCAGGGGGGAGTTTTTGACTTCTGGGGCATAGCCTCTCCACCCCAAGGAGGTCAGCAGCCCACAGGGAGACGTCTGATCCACTGTGCCCAAAGATGGCTAACTGTTGCCACCGATTCCTGGACACTTCGGGTGGTCAGGGAGGGCTACCTCCTCCATCTGAATCAGACACCTCCCCCTCCCTCAGGTCTCCCCTTTACCGGGACCCTCTACTGAAGGAGCTCACAAGTCTTCTCAAGGACAGGGTGGTGGAACCAGTGCCCTACCATATTAAGGACAAGGGGTTCTACTCCAGGTATGTCCTCAAGCCAAAAAGGATCGTAGGCCTAAGGCCCATCCTCAACCTGCGCAACCTGAAGAAGTTCCTAGTGAGGGAGAAGTTCAAGATTGTCTCCCTTGGAACATTGCTGCCTTACCTCTAGCAGGGAGATTGGCTATGCTTCTTGGATCTGAAGGATGCATACACCCACATCCTCATTCACCCCAACCACAGGCAGTACCTGCGGTTCGTGGTGGGGGGGTGGGGGCCCACTACCAATACAGGGTATTGCCTTTTGACTTGGCCTCCGCCCCAAGGGTCTTCACAAAATGCCTCGCAGTCGTAGCCGCCTTCCTTTGCCTCCAGGGGGTCTTTGTCTTCCGTTATCTGGACAGCTGGCTCATAAAGGAAGGCATGACTTCAGCGGTGCAGCAGGTAACTGCATGAAACTATCTAGGACCTGCAACACTTGGAATTTGTGATAAACAACCCCAAGTCCCACCTCCTCCTGACGCAGTGTCTGGTGTTCATATAGGCAAGACTGCACATCCTCCAGGCAAAGGCCTTTCTACCCAGAGACCAAGCTGACCGTCTCAGGGCCCTGACCCTGGACGTACAGCACCACTCTTCTGTATCCGCCTGGCTTCTCCTGCGCCTACTCGGGCATATGGCCTCCACGGTCCATGTCATCCCAGACGCCCGCCTCCACATGAGTGCCGCGCAATTGTGCCTTCGGGACCAGTGGACACAGGCCAGTGGATGCCTCTGGGAAAGGGTATCAGTGACCTGCCACTTGGTGGACTTCCTAACCTGGTGGCAGACTCCCTAAAACCTTGAGGTGGGGATGCCCTTCCGAGCCCCTTAAGGGTCCTCACCACGGACAGCTCCTTGCTCGCTTGGGGAGCCCACTGCGAGGAATTCCGCACCAAAGGCAGCTGGTTGCTGGATGAGAGCAACCAGCAGATCAATCTTCTGGAGCTGTGGGCCATATATTTAGCCCTCTGAGATTTTTATCACCGCCTACAGCACCAGCTGGTGTTGGTCCAAACGGTCAACCAGGTGGCAATGTTCTATGTGAACAAACAGGGGGGCACAGGGTTTCATGCCCTCTGCCGAGAGGCAGTGGTCTTCTGCTCCTACGCACTCTGGCTGGGTATACTTATGTGGGCAGTGTATCTGTCAGGCCAGAACAACTCGCTGGCCAACAGACTGAGCAGGGTCCTCCAGCCGCACGAGTGGCAGCTGGATCCCAGTGTGGCCTACCGGCTTTTTCAGCTCTGGGGGGAACCCGAGATAGACCTGTTCGCCAGTCCGGACAACTACCAGTTGCCCCGCTTCTGCTCCCAGCAGGCCCACCCCTCCAGAGTGGCGGCAGATGCATTCCTCATCTCATGGTCGAGAGGCCTCATGTACACCTTCCCACCTACTCTACTAATTGTCAGGACATTGTTCAGGACCCTCCGCGACAAAGCCTCGCTCATCCTGATAGCCCCTTGATGGCCCAGGCAACCGTAGTTCTCACTACTCCTCTGGTTGTCATTGGAGACTCACATTCTGTTGGGGAGCTCTCCAGTGCTCCTCTCCCTAGCCCCTTTCAACCTCTCGAATGAGGTAGAGGAGATCCTGCTGGTCTCTCGTAAAGTTTCCACCAGGAAAGCATACGTTCTCAAATGGCGTAGGTTTTCAATTTGGTGTACAGAGCATGGGGCTGACCCGTTCTGCCCGGTGGGACTGATGCTACAGTACCTTCTCCACCTCTCGCAATCCGGGCTTAAATCGAACTCTGTCAAGGTGCACCTTAGTGCCCAGGCGGCGCATCACCACCTTGTGGATAGCAAACCCCTCTCGGTCCAGCCTCTGGTGAGCCGTTTTCTACGGGGTCTGCTCTTATCGAAGCCCCCGGTTTTCCCTATTGCGTCTGAGTGGGACCTCAGTGTGGTATTGGGGCAGATCACTCGTCCGCTCTTTGAGCCTCTGGCTACCTGCCACCTACGATACTTCTCGTGGAAGGTGGCATTTCTGGTTGCACTCACCTCCGCTCTCAGGGTTAGCGAGCTTCAGGCCTTAGTGACGGAGGTGCCATATATCAGGTTCTACAAGAACAGAGTGGTGCTCCACACACACCCTAAATTCTTTCTGAAGTTATCGTCCTTCCACCTCAATCAGGAAGTGGTGCTTCCCACTTTCTTCCCGAGACCTCACTCCAGTAGGGGGGAGACAGTCCTCTACATCCTGGACTGTAAGAGGGCCTTGTCTTTCTACATCCAGCATTCTCAGGGCCACCACAAAGCTGCTCAGCTTTTCTTTTTGTACGATCCCAGTAGACTACACTATCTACCTGGGTGACGGACTGTATCGCCCTCGCATATGAGCAGGTGGCAGGTGCTACTCCACATGTGGGAGGCTCCTGCCTTGGTTCCCATCGTGAGTAAGTGCCTCAACGCCATGTACAAGGTCCAGCACGGCTCCAGGTTTAGAAAAACCCAGCTTCCTCACACATCCATGGTGGTGGAATCAGCCATGAGGAAACAAAAGAGCCTGAAGTCACATTCTTCGGTTCCTCTGGGCAAGGAGTCGAGAGCCCTTGATGCCCTAGACCGCAAAGACTACCAGGGGTCCATGCTTTCCTGCCATATTCAGGCATACCAGCTATATACGGGCATGTTATTGTGCAACCTGGCCAAGAAACTCGGGAGTTTCTCCGCAGGCCTCGAGGGCGAACCCCTCAATAGGTTCCAGACCCTGTTAAAGTCCATTGCAGAGTGCTCAAAGTACATCTCCCATGCCGTCTACGATGGCTTTGAGTCCTCATAAGAACATAAGAACATAAGATATGCCATACTGGGTCAGACCAAGGTCCATCAAGCCCAGTATTCTGTTTCCAACAGTGGCCAATCTAGGTCATATGTACCTAGCAGTTTCCCCAAGAGACACAAGTTTCACAATGCTTGTACTGGGTCAAGCATTGATATCTTCGGTCACTTCTTAATAATGGTTTATGGACCTTTCCTCCAGGAACTTGTCCAAACCTTTTTTAAACCCAGCTACACTAACAGCCTTTACTACATCCTCCAGTAACAAATTCCAGAGTTTGATTACACGTTGAGTGAAAAAATATTTTCTTTTATTAGTCTTAAATAGTTTACCCTGTAGCTTCATTGCATGTCCCCTAGTCTTTCTATATTCTGATAAGGTAAACAATCGATCTACGTTTACCCGTTCCACTCCGTTCATTAATTTATAGACTTCTATCATATCTCCCCTCAGCCGTCTCTTTTCCAGGTTAAAGAGCCCTAACCTTTTTAGCCTTTCTTCATAGGAGTATCCTTCCATCCCCTTTACCATTTTGGTGGCTCTTCTCTGTACCTTTTCTAAAATCCGCTATATCCTTTTTAAGATACGGCGACCAGAATTGCACACAATATTCAAGGTGCGGTCTCACCATGGAACGATATAGAGGCATTATAATATCTTTTGTTTTATTTTCCATTCCTTTCCTTATCATACCTAGCATTCTATTTGCTCTCTTGGCCGCCGCTGCACACTGGGCCGAGGGTTTTAACATGGTATCCACAATGACGCCTAAATCTTTTTCCTGGGTGGTGGTTCCTAATGTGGAACCTTGCATCGTGTAACCATAGTTTGGGTTGTTCTTCCCTGGGTGCATAACCTTGCACTTGTCCACATTAAATTTCATCTGCCATTTTGATGCCCAGTCTTCCAATTTATCAAGATCCTCTTGCAATTTTTCACAATCCTCTTGGGTTTTAACAACTTTAAATAGCTTTGTGTCATCTGCAAATTTGATAACCTCACTCGTTATTCCACTTTCCAGGTCATTTATGAATATGTCAAAAAGCAGCGGACCCAGCACAGATCCCTGGGGTACACCACTATTCACCTTTCTCCATTGGGAAAATTGGCCATTTAGCCCTACCCTCTGCTTTCTATCTTTTAACCAGTTCCTGATCCACAATAGTACACTGCCTCCTATCCCATGACTCTTTAGTTTTGCCAAGTGTCTCTCATAAGGGACCTTGTCAAAGGCTTTCTGAAAGTCCAGGTACACAATATCAACCGACTCACCTTTGTCCACCTGTTTATTCACTCCTTCAAAAAAACATAACAGATTAGTAAGACAAGATCTTCCTTGTCTAAAGCCATGTTGGCTGTCTCCCATTAGGTCGTGACTATCTACATGCTGAGTAATTTTATTCTTTATGATGGTTTCTACCATTTTTCCCGGTACTGACGTCAGGCTCACCGGTCTGTAGTTTCCCGAATCACCCCTGGAACCCTTTTTAAAAATTGGTGTTACATTGGCGATCTTCCAATCTTCAGGTATTAGAGATAATTTTAATGATAGTTCACATATTACTGATAGCAGTTCTGCAATCTCATATTTCAGTTCTTTCAACACTCTTGGATGTATACCATCCGGCCCAGGTGATTTGCTACTCTTCAGTTTATCTAATAGTTGTAAGACATCTTCCCGATGTATCGATATTTCCTTCAATTCTTCCGCACCTTTAAATACCACTTCAGTCATCGGTAACATCCCTACATCTTCCTCAGTAAAGACTGAAGCAAAGAATTCATTCAGTCTCTCCGCTATCGCCTTGTCGCCTCTTAGTGCTCCTTTAACCCCTTTATCATCTAATGGACCAACTGACTTTCTCACAGTTTTTTTGCTACGAATGTACTTGAAAAGGTCTTTATTTCGCGTTTTTGCTTCCACAGCAAGCTTCTTCTCAAATTCTCTCTTTGCCTGCCTTATCAATGCCTTGCATTTGACTTGCCAGTGCTTGTGCTGTTTCCTGACCACTGGCATCGGGGCCTATCGCCAGGCATGGCTCCAATCTTCGGATTTGGAGCAGTGGGTAAAGGAGAAGCTCCTGAATGTACCCTGCCTCGATGAGCAGCTCTTTGGCAAACCGATGGAGGACAAAGCCGCTGAGATAGAAATGGAGTTCATCACTTGAACCCATCTCTCACGCAAGACCTCCACCCTCCCTCGAAAGAAACAGCAAACTAAAAAGCCTTTCTTTCCAAGGAAGGGCCTGCCCTACTGGGGTTACCCACCGTACCCGCCCACTCCCACGCCGACAACTGCGGCACAAGGGAAGCCTGGGCCCCAGGGTCAACGCAAGCCGAAAGGGCCTAAGGCCCAAACCCCGGCACTGCCTCAACCCTCACAGGGGTTTTGACGCCACCCACATAGCCTTTCACCTCACGGCAACACAGCAGCCGGTGGGGGGACGGCTGTCCTCCTTTGCCCTTTAGAGGGTTTCCATCACCTCAGATTCCTGGGTCCTCCGGGTAATCCGAGACGGCTATTGCCTCCGATTGGACAGGCTTCCCCCTCCCTTCTCCCTGGCGGAGCCTCCTTGACTCCCCGTGCATCAGGTCTTCCTGCAGCGGGAACTAGTCAACCTCCTTGCCCAACGGGCGGTCAAGAGGATGCCCGTGCACCTCCGAGGTCGGGGCTTTTACTCCCGGTACTTCCTCATCCCGAAAAAGACGTGGGGTCTGCGGCCCATCCTCGACCTCTGAAAACTAACAAGTTCTTGGTGCGGGAAAAGTTCAAGATGTTAGCCCTTGGCATTCTGCTGCTCTTCCTCTGGCAGGGCGACTGGCTATGCTCCTCTTCGGCCTCGCATCTGTCGTGCGGGTCTTCACGAAGTGCCTGTCCATGGTCGCTGCCTCCCTCAGGCAACAGGGCGTACCAGTCTTCCCTTATCTCAACAGCTGGCTCGTCACGTGACCCTCAGTCGAGAAAACCCGCCTGGCAGCCTTGCACATGATCCTCCTGCTCGAGCATCTGGGCTTCTTGGTTAACTATCTCAAGTCCCACCTTGAACCACTGCAGGCCTTAGAATTCATCGGCACATGTCTTGACACTCGGCAGGTGACCGCTTTTCTGCCAGCAGATCGCACCAATCGCCTCCAAGCCCTGACAGCCCAGGTCCAAAGAACCCCATCGGGTGACGGCCCGGACTGTGCTGCGCCTCTTGGGGCACATGGCCTCCACCATCCATGTGATTCCCCACTCCCTCCTGCAAATGCGGATGGCCCAGTGGAGCCCATCCATCGGCCATCTCAGGGAACCCTTCCGGTTCTCTCACAGTCTTTGCCTGTCCCTGGACTTGTGGCAGGAACCCCACAACCTTCTCCAGAGGTTGCCCTTCCAGGCACCGCAGCACAAGCTAGTGCTGACAACGGATGCCTCCCTGCCAGGGTGGGGATCTCTCTGTGGTGCATTGTGCATGCAGGAATAATGGTCACCTGAGGAGTCTCAATAGGAAATAAGTTTCCTCGAGCTCCGGGTGGTTCGGTGGGCCCTGAGGGCCTTCAAGGATTACCTCAGGTGGAAGTTGGTGCTTGTGCAGATCGACAACCGAGTGGCAATGTTGTATATCAACAATGAAGGGGGCACAGGATAACGCCCCCTCTGCCGGGAAGCGGTCCTCCTCTGTTCCTTCGCCTTCAAGTGGGGGATGACCCTCAGAGTGGTCTACTTCCCAGGCCAGGGGAATGTCCTCGCGGACAAACTCAGGAGGATCCTCTGCCCTCACGAATGGCGGCTGGATCCGGGGGAGGTCAGCTGGCAGTTCCATCGGTGGGGAACTCTGACCATGAATCTATTTGCCAGCCCATCAAACACACAGGTTCCCCGCTTCTGCGGCCCAGTACCGCACCCGAGCAGGGAAGGCCCGGATGCGTTCCTTCTGAGCTGGTTTTCTGGCCTGCTCTATGCATTCCCTCCCACTCCTCTCATCGCGAGGACCCTCCACAAAGCTCAGCAGGAACAGGTGTCGATGATCCTCGTAGCCCCCTCGTGGCCTCGACAGCCATGGTTCCCGCTCCTGCTCCGACTGTCGAGCTCCCAGTTCCCCTGGGCTGTGCCCTAGGCCTGCTAACGCAGTGGGTGGGGTGGGTACTACACCCGGACCTGGCCTTGTTATCCCTCACAGTCTGCTGGATGAATGGGTCTCCCTAGCCCCACTGGACCTCCCGGAAGAGGTTGAGGAGGTCCTCCTTGCATCAAGGAAGGACTCGACTAGGCGAGCTTACGCCTTCAAGTGGCGACACTTCTCGGTCTGGTGCTCCGAACTCCAAATCGACCCATTCTCCTGCTCCACTCTGTGGGTCCTTCAGTACCTCCTCCATCTCTCGAAGGAAGGCCTGAAGTCGAACTCTGTCAGGGTGCACCTGAGCACCATTTCAGTGAATCGCCTCCCTGTTGAGGAAAAACCCCTCTCGGGGCAGCCCTTGGTCTCCCGCTTTATACAGGGTCTCTTGCTTTCCAAGCCTCCCATCTGCTCTCCCCCGGCGGAATGGGATCTGAACATAATGCTCATGCAGCTTATGCATTCACCCTTCGAGCTGATGGCGACGTGCTCGCTTCGGCACCTATCCTGGAAGGTGGTCTTCCTGATGGCTTTGATCTCGGCCCGCCGAGGCACAGTGAGCTCCAGGCTCTCATGGCTGAAGCCCCTTATGCTAGATTCTATAGGACTAGGGTGGTCCTCCGCACTCGCCCCAAGTTCCTGCCGAAAGTTGTCTCAGATTTCCGTCTCAATCAGGAGATAGTCTTGCCAACCTTCTTCCTGAGACCTCATGCCGACCAGGTGTTGGCGCCTTTGCATACACTCGACTGCAAGAGGGCTCTTGCCTTCTATCTGCAGCGCACCCAGGCTCATCGCAGATCTTGCCAACTCTTTGTAAATTCGATCCCAATCGACTGGGGCAGGCAGTCACTAAACGCACCATCTCCATTTGGGTGGCGGACTGCATCGCCTTCGCCCATGCAAAGGCGGGTGCCCCATTAGGTCAACGAGTGACCGCACTTGGTGTCCAAGCCAAGGAGGCTTCGGTGGCCTCGCTGCGTTCAGTGCCCCTGTGGGACATCTGCCGGGCGGCGACCTGGTCGTCAGCGAAAACCTTCGCTGCACACTACTGTCTGAAGAGGGAGTCCTCTCGGGACAGCACCTTCGACCAGGCTGTACTCCGTAATCTGTTTGGGGTATAAGCAACTCCTGCCCTCTGACCCTTCTTCACGGCTACCGAGGGCTTCGTCCGGAGGGCCCGAGGAATCAGGCTCCTTCAGGCATCGGCTTCTGCTCACGACCTCGCGGAGGCATTTTTTGGTTGCTGGTTTGGTAGCCTGTAGCTGGGGAGTCCCATAAGTGAGGACTGACTTCCTGCTTGTTCCTGGAGAAAGCGTAGTTACTCACCTGTAACAGGTGATCTCCAGGAACAAGCAGGAATGAGTCTTCACATATGGGTATCGTCGGTACCGACGGAGCCTGCGCGGGAACGCTCCCCAGCGTCCTTAAAGAAAGCTTTTGGGAGCATCTCACAGCGCCTGCGTGCTGCCTTTCCGCCTTTCCCAACTGCCTCTCTCCAGTTCTTCTTTTCCGCGGAGCCAGCAGGTCGTGTTTCCTGTCACCGCTGAAGAATTTCTTCTTTTCTTTTCTTTTTCTTTAGTCGCGTGTCTGCCTTCTCGATTCCACACCGGTACTACCGGTTCCTTTTCTTTCTTTTAAAAAAAAAAAAAAAACTTCTACTTTTTCAGTGCATTTTTCTTCTGGGGCCTTAGGCCTACAGAGATATTTTTCCCTCATGGAAAAACCCGCCTCCGGGTTTAAAAAAGGCACAAAGTGCAGTAGCACTATTTCTGTCACCGACACCCATGACTGGTGTCTAAAATGTTTAGGTCCTGACCACTCCATTGCGGATTGTGAGTACTGTTCTATGATGTCCAAAAGAGGGTTACAGAATCGGGCAGCTAAGCTCAGTACCCTGTTTCCCTCCGATGCAGCTTCCGTGGCATCGACGTCTTCCAGGGCTTCTTCTTCATCCCATGGATCTCAGGTAACCAAACTGCAATCTGGCCGGTCCTCAAAGAGTTCATCTCCCTCTAAGTATCGAGATGCCCCCGGGCTTACTCTTGAGGATACCACACCGGCAAAGTTACCCCGGCGGGAGGCTCTGGCTTCCAAAGCACTACCTATGGGGTCACAGGTTGACATCGATGGCTCGGCCTCGACCGATCACCTGTTACAATGTTCTGGGGTACCGGCAGTTTCTACTGGTACCGATATCCAGACATTGGTGGCGTCGATGGATCAGAATATTCTGACCATGCAGCGTGCCATCACGGCATTCATTCAAGCTGCAACGCCTACGGTACCGCAACAAACCCCGTTGTCGGTACCCATACCGATTCCGGTACAGGATCCGATTCCGGTTCCGATACCAGTACCGCTTGCATCGACATCAGCATCGACGGCAGCGGTACGCTATCCAGTGATGCCTATCAGTACCGGCCCGGTACCGATTACTCCCGATGTCGATACCTCCCGGTACGCGTATCGGGCTCTACGAGAGCATCCAGACAGTCGATACTTCGATTCTTCTGAAGACTCTGACTCTTTAGAGGCCTCAATTGAAGCATCGGTGATCCTTCCTCAGGAACCCTCTTCTCCAAAAAGGAGAATGTCTCCTCCTGAAGACTTGTCTTTTCAGGACTTTATTAGGGAGGTGGCCAAAGGCCTGTCCATCTCAGTGACCTCTGAGACTGAACCTAGAGCCAAAAAATTAGATATCCTACAATATCCTAAGGCTCCTAAAGAGGCAGTCACCTTACCAATACATGAGATTCTTTATGAACACATGTTGGGTATATGGGAGACTCCTCTTTCCAGCTCCCCTCATTCCAGAAGGTTGGACACCATGTATTGTGTTCCTCCTTGTCCTGGGTTTCATAAGACTCAGCTTCCTCACCACTCCATTGTGGTAGAGTCTGCCATGAAAAAGATCAAGAGTACAAAAAGGCACTCCTCTGCTCCTCCAGGAAGAGAATGCAGAACCCTAGATGCCTTTGGCAGGAAAATCTTCCAGGCCAGTATGCTTGTAGCCAGAATCAACTCCTATAGTCTCTATATGGGGATGTTTCTAAAAGAAGTTACAGATCATCTGCAAACCTTATCTCCTTTTATATCAGAAGATAAGAGAGAAGAATATATCACCTGGCTTAAACATGCACAGGATGTATCCAAGTTTTCCAACCATGCAGCCTTTGACTCTTTTGAGGGGGTCAGTAGAGCCTCGGCTATTGCCATAGGTGCATGCAGAGTTGCTTGGTTGCAAGCCTCTGATTTGGAATCCTGGGTACAGGATGGTCTAGGTAACCTTCCCTGTACAGGCGAAAACCTGTTTGGCAAAGATTGGCAAGCAAAGGCCAACCAGATGGATACTGAAAATTCTGCTTTAGCTAGACTTTCAAAGTCTACTACTGCTCCTTTCAAAAAAAGGTTGTTCAAAAAGGGATCTTTTCCAAAGAAAGTGAAATTTTCTTCTTATGGTCAGGCCTCTTCTCAAGGTCGTTTTGCTACAAAGAGGCAGCAACAACCAAAACAGGCCAAAACCCAGGCTGCGAGGACTGCTACAGCCCAACAGCCTCAGCCTCCTCAGGGCCTTTGACTTTCCACTAGAGAACTTAGCCTTTCTGGCTCTAGAACATCCAGAGCTCCTCACCATCCCAGGAAGGTTAGCTCACTTTGCTCCCAGATGGGAACAAATCACAGCAGAGCAGTGGACCCTCTCCATCATAAGGGAAGGGTACAAACTTCATTTCTTAAACCTTCCTCCTCACACCATGGTGAAACAGTTCAATTCTCCAACATCTCTCCTCAACCTTCTAGGTCAGGAGATTGCTACCCTTCTTGCTCAAGGGGCAATAGAAGAAGTACCCCTTCTTCCACAGGGTTCAGGGTTCTACTCCCCCTATTTTCTCATCCCAAAGAAAACAGGGGGCTACAGACCCATATTAGATCTCAGAGAATTGAACAAGTTTCTATGCAAGGAGAAATTCAAGATGACTTCTCTCGGAACTCTCCTTCCATACCTCCAGAGTCAGGACTGGCTTTGTTCTCTAGATCTCAAGGATGCGTACACCCATGTTCTCATCCATCCAACACACAGAAGATTCCTTCGCTTCCTGTACCAAGGAAAGCACTACCAATACAAAGTGCTTCCTTTTGGTCTGGCCTCTGCTCCAAGAGTGTTCACAAAATGCATGGCAGTAGTATCTGCATTCCTACGCACTCTAGGAATATTCGTATTCCCATATCTGGACGACTGGCTCATCCGAGCTCCATCCCAGTCAGAGGCCCAGACTTCTCTAGCCTGCACAATGCGTGTTCTTCAGTATCTGGGACTGGTAATCAGCATTCCAAAATCCCATCTTACCCCTACTCAGTCTCTAGAGTTCATAGGGGCCTTACTGGATACCACAACTGCAAGGGCCTATCTTCCCCAGGCCCGTTGCCTACGCTTGGTGTAGTTAGCCTCCCAGATTCAGTTAAAATCCCATTTAACTGCTCGAGAGATGTTGCAACTTTTAGGCCACATGGCATCCACGGTGCATGTGGTTCCCTATGCTCGCCTTCACATGAGAGCAGCTTAGTGGACCCTATCCACCCAAGGGACCCAGGCATCAGGTTGCCTGTCAGACAAAATAGCAACCTCCAGTCGCCTATTTTCGTCCCTCCACTGGTGGAAGTCCACTCAGAATCTGTTGCTGGGGTCCCCCTTTCAACAGGTGTTACCCCAAGCAACCCTTACAACAGATGCCTCTCCAAAGGGTTGGGGGGCTCATCTATAAGATCTCTCGACCCAAGGCATCTGGTCTCCACAGGAGACATATCTTCATATCAACCTCTTAGAGCTCAGAGCAATCTTTCTGGCTCTCAGAGTCTTCCACACCCTGCTCAGCTACAAGGCAGTCCTCATGCACACGGACAACCAGGTAGCTATGTTCTACGTGAACAAGCAGGGGGGAACTGGCTCTCTGTCTCTTTGCAACGAAGCTCTGAGATTCTGGCGAAGGCCCACAGAGCATCAAATCCATCTCATGGCAGTATAGCTTCCAGGAGTTCAAAACTCTTGGGCAGACAGACTCAGTCAAGTTCTGCTTCCGCACGAATGGTCCCTCCATGGGGACCAGATAGCCAGAATTTTTCGGATTTGGGGTACCCCAGACATAGACCTGTTTGCAAGTCCGTGGAATGCCAAACTTCCCAGGTTCTGTTCCAGGATTCCATGTCAGGGAGTTCAGGCCAGGGATGCCTTCCTCCTTCATTGGGGGCAAGACTTCCTTTATGCCTTTCCACCTATTCCCCTAATCCCCAAGACTCTGTTCAAGCTTCAGAGAGACAAAGAGACTATGATCCTCATAGCACCACTTTGGCCACGCCAAGTGTGGTACCCTCTACTTCTGCATCTCTCTCAAGCTCCCTCCCTAGACCTGGGGTCTGCTCCAGATCTCCTCTCGCAGGAGGAGGGAACTTTGTGGCACCCAAATCCTCAGTCTCTTCATCTCAGGGCCTGGTTGCTGAAGGCCTAGACCTTCAAGATTTACAACTTTCTCAGCAAATGAAGGATATCCTTCATGCTTCCAGAAAGCCTTCCACCAGACGTTCATATGCTTTTAAATGGAAAAGGTTTTCCATTTGGTGTGCAGAGAAGGGTCTCAACCCTCTTGCAATACCTTTGCATTCTTTACTAGACTATTTGCTGCATTTATCCCATGCAGGCCGTAAAACAAATTCAGTCAGAGTCCATTTGAATGCTATTTCAGCATCCCTTAAGCCTCTCAATGGACAACCTATTTCCTCTCATCCTCTTATAGCAAGATTCATGAGAGGCCTTCTTTTGACTAAACCTCCCATTAGACCACCTCCAGTGGCCTGGGACTTGAATCTGGTTCTTGGCCAGCTTATGAAGCCACCCTTTGAACCCTTAGCCACTACCTCCTTAAAATTCCTTTCTTGGAAGGTAATTTTTCTCATTGCAGTCACCTCAGCTCGCCTTATCAGTGAGCTGCAAGCTTTAGTGGCTAATCCTCCTTATACAAGGTTCCATCATGACAAGGTAGTCCTCAGAACTAATCCACACTTTATGCCTAAAGTGGTCTCACCTTTTCATCTGAACCAGGAGGTCTTTTTTCCAGGACCTCATGCATCAAGTGCAGAGAGGAATCTTCATACCCTGGATTGTAAAAGAGCACTTGCTTTCTACTTACACAGGACACAGCAACATAGAAAGTCCTCTCAACTTTTTGTTGCTTTTGATCCTTCTCATTTAGGACTTCCAGTCTCTAAGAGAACTCTGTCCAATTGGATTTCTCAGTGTATTTCCTTCGCCTACCAAAGTAAGAACATTTCTCTGGAGGGCCATGTCACAGCTCACAATGTGAGGGCCATGGCCACCTCTATGGCTCATCTAAACTCTGTGTCCATCGACCAAATCTGTCGAGCGGCCACTTGGGCATCGGTTCATACCTTCACAGCCCATTACTGCTTGGACAAGGACTCCCGCCGGAATGCCTTGTTTGGTCAGGCTGTTCTCAAACACCTGTCCCATACCTAATCAACTCCTACCCTCCATCCCTGAACTGGATGCCTGAGATTCATGGGTAGAGGTAGAGCCCTTCCCAGGGACTCACAATCTGGGTGATATCCCAGGCATCTGTAGCTGGGGAGTCCCCATATGTGAAGACTCATTCCTGCTTGTTCCTGGAGATAGCACAGTTACTTACCTGTAACAGGTGATCTCTGGGAACAGCAGGAATACGTCTTCACAACCCACCCACCTCCCCTAGGAGTTGTATCTCTCTATCTATCTTTCCTTTCCTCTCTCTCTCTCTTTCTCTCAGCTTTAAAACTTGAACTGGAGAGAGGCAGTTGGGAAAGGCGGGAAGGCAGCGCGCAGGCGCTGTGGGATGCTCCCAAAAGCTTTCTTTAAGGACGCTGGGGAGCGTTCCCACGCAGGCTCTGTCGGTACCGACGATACCCATATGTGAAGACTTATTCCTGCTGTTCCCAGAGATCACCTGTTACAGGTAAGTAACTGTGCTTTCTCCAGGGACAGCATGAATGAATCCTCACTACCCTCCCTCCTCCCCTTGGAGTTGCTTCTTTACCATCTTTTATTTTTGCCGTCTTTTAGCTATGCCATCTGACTGAGCAAGATGGCACCCTTGGATGGTAAGGGGATTACGCATGTGTGTTGGCATCTCCCAAAGACTTTCTTTGAAAGCTGGGGAGATGCTTATGTGAGGGCTCCATCGGTGCTTATGTCACCCATATGCGAGGACTGATTCCTGCTGTCCCCGGAGAACACCTGTTACAGGTGAGTAACTACGTTTTTTGATGATCTTAAAGTGGCTAAACAAGTAGAAAAGGTGATGGCGAAAGCCAGAAGGGTGTTTGGGTGCACAGGGAGAAGAATGGCCGGCAGTAAAAATGATGTGATAGTGCCTCTGTATATGTCTCTGGTGCGACCTCTTTTGGATATTGTGTGCAGTTCTGGACACCACACTTTCCAGGGGATATAAACAGGATGGAGTTAGTACAGAGGGTAGCTACCAAAATGGTCTTCATTAAAAAGCATATGGGAAAAGACTTAAAGATCTTTATATATATATGTTAGAGGAAAGGCAGTATAGATGAGATATGATAGAGACTTTTAAATACCTCTGAAGCATACTGTAAATACACAAGAGGAGATCCTCTTTTAATTGAAAGTAAGCTCTGCAATGAGGGGGCATATGATAAGGGTAAAACGGGATAGACTCAGGAGTAATATGCGTAAGTATTTCTCCGGGAACAAGCAGGAAGTCGGTCCTCATATACGGGGTGATGTCGGCACCAACAGAGCCCTCGCGGAAGCATCCCTCCAGATTTCAAAGAAAGCCTTTGGGAGATGCCACCACGCATGCGTGGTCCCCTTCCCGCCCAAGGGTGTCATCTTACTCAGTCTCCTTTTTTCGCGGAGCCCTTCAGATGTTGTCTGGCTTGTTCCCGGAAAAAATTGATTTTTTTTTTCCTCAAGTTTCCAACTCATCTCCGATATTGCACTGGTCCTCTTCCCGCTACCGACCTTGGTGCCTCGGCTTCGGGTTTGGTTTTCACATTTTTGTAGTTTCCGTTCTTTTTCTTTTCCGGCACCTTCGCGCCTTTTTTCTTCCTCTGGCAGCCCGGAGGCTCTTTGACTTTGCAGGGGTACTTTTTTCCCCCATGGCTACCAGTGGCTTAAGAAGTGTGATCGGTGCTATAAAATTATGTCCTTGACCAACACATATGACTGCTGCCTTCGTTGCCTTGGGCCAGACCATGACCCAGCGGCCTGCGGCCTCAGCAAGTGGATGTCCAGCAAGGCCCTCAAGAGCCGCGAGCAGCAGCATGACAAGTTCTTCCTTGAGTCCCCGGAACCTCCTAAAGCCAGGGCCTTCGAGCCTCATCATGGGTCCTCAGAAAGGGGGTCTCGCTTGAGGGAATACAGAAAGAAGAAGAAACCCTCGAAGGCGGCATCCTTGGATGGTTCCTACCAGCCCCAAGCTCGGTCTCGTAGTCTGAGGCCTCGGAGAAACCTGCAAAGGTTTCCCGGAAGGATCTGGCCACGGACCATCCTCTTTGAGTATTCCCCTTTGGGAGAGCCAGTGTCGGGGCTGAGTTCCTCGGTACCCATACTGAAGGCTGCGGAGCCTTCAGGGCTGGAGCCAGAATGGCAGCCCTGGAGTGCAGTTTGTCTGCTTTCATGGACCAGCAGCGGGCGCTGTTGTCCGGTTCCACCGGTTCATCTGCTCCGACCACTGGGCTGTCGACTTCCAAGATGTCCCTGTAGGCCGAACCAATCCTTGTGGTCCTTCAGCCTTGAGTCGATCCTCCGCCGAAGTCACACTCCGAGTCCCGCTCGTCGGGACTGCGGTCATCCCCGGTAAGTTTACCGGATGTGGGCCGCGGAACACCAGGGCCCTCGAGGCCTGCAGAGCAGCCCTCGTGCGAGTCCTCCATGGACTACTTCGAATGGGAGACGGAGGACGAGGAATCCCCCGTTATCTGTCACCACCACGGCATCTCTTCAGATTCCCCAGTGTTGGAACCTTGACAGTGGTCTCCCGACCGAGGTGGAGGAACATCCTCGGGCAGTTGAGTTAGAGATCCTCCAGTACGAGGCACCACTGTGTGAATCGCTAACGGTACCCATTCCTTCCATCCTGGAATGACTTATGCTGCGCATGTGGAAGTCGCGGGCCTCAGTGCTGGTGGTGAGCAGATGGCTTTACTCAATGTATCGGGTCCAACGGAGCCTGGGCTTCCAGAAGTCACAACTGCCACATAATTCCATGGTGGCGGAGTCGGCCATGCATCGGCTGAAAAGCCAGAAGACGCACTCCTTGGTGCCCCCCGGAAGGGAAGCCCGCACCTTGGATGCCCTCGGCAGAAAGTGCTACCAGGGCTCGATGCTCCTCTGCCATATCCAGGCCTACCATCTGTACATTACCTGAGAGACCTGGCGAAGGAACTTGCCAGGTTCTCGGCTGGCCTTTCCAAGGAACTCTTGCAGTGCTTGAAGAGCATGGCCAAGGCCGTCCTTGAGTGCTCCAAGTTTGTCTCGAGCGTCCTATGACAGCTTCAAATCGGCATCTCGAGTAGCCGCAGCAGGAATCGGTGCACGCCGCCAAGCTTGACTTCATTCGTCCGATCTTGAGCAGTGGGTTCATGACAAACTGGTCAATATCCCATGCCAAGGGGAGAAACTCTTTGGCAAACCCATGACCGACAAGGCTGCCGAGCTGGAAACTGAGTTCATGACGAGTACCAGGCTCGCCAAGAAGACTACTGCTCCTCCCTGATGGAAGGGCTCGGGTAAAAAGCACATTTACCTGAGGAAAGGAGCGGCTTACCAAAACTACCCACCCTATCAGGCCTCCCTGGCTCCCCAACAGGGTCAGCAGGCCAAGGGACATGGGCATGGGCCATGTAAGCAGAAAGCTCCAAAACTCCAGGCACTGGCCCTGGCCCAGCCAGGGGGGAACCTTTGACTCCTTGAGCATAGCCTTTCTACCCCAAGGAGATCAGCAGCCCACACTGGGATGTCTGGCCCTTATGCCCAGAGGTGGGTGACCATCACCACTGATTCCTGAGCATTGAGAGTAGCGAGGAAGGGTTACCTCCTCCACCTGACTCAGACACTTCCCAGTTACTTCCCAGGAGAACCTTTCTGGTCTCCCCTCCACCGGGACCTTTTTCTGAAGGTCTTCTCGAGGACAAAGTGGTGGAACCGGTGTCCCACCACCTCAAGGGCAAGTGGTTCTACTCCAGATACTTCCTCATGCCAAGTAGGACTGGGGTCTATGGCCCTTCTTCTACCTGCGCAACCTCAACAAATTCCTGGTGAGGGAAAAATTCAAGATGCTCTCCCTTGGAACATTGCTGCCATACCTCCACCAGGGAGACTGGCTATGCTCCTTAGACCTCAAGGATGCTTATACCCACATCCTTATCCACCCCAACCACAGGCAATACCTGCGGTGCGTAGTGGGTGGCAGGCACTTTCAATACAGGGTGCTCCCCTTTGGCCTAGCCTCTGCTCCAAGAGTCTTCACAAAATGCCTAGCATTCGTGGCCGCCTTCCTCCGGCTTCAGGGGATCTTCATCTTTCCCTACCTGGACGACTGGCTCATAAGGGGAGGCACAGCCTCGGAGGTGCAGCAGGCCACCGCTTGCACCATCCAGGTTCTGCAACACTTGGGTTTTTTCATAAACTACCCCAAGTCTCACTTCCTCCCCACACAGTGCCTGGAGTTCATTGGAGCAAAGCTCGACACCCTCCAGTCGCGGGCTTTCCTGCCCAGGGACCGAGCAGATCGGCTCCGGTTCCGTGCTCAGAACATACAGCATTGTCCCTCAGTGCTCGCCTGACTTCTTCTGCATCTCCTCGGGCACATGGCCTCAACAGCCCACGTCACTCCAGATGCTCGCCTCCACATGAGGATGGCACAGTGGTGTCTCCTGGACCAGTTTTCTCAGGCCACCGGTCATCTATGTGACTGAGTCTCGGTGACCCGCCAACCTGCAGAATCCCTGGGCTGATGGCAATCGCCCCGTTATCTCAAAGCAGGCATGCCTTTTCAGGCCCCAAGTCACTTGAGGGTCCTCACCACGGATGCCTCCCTGTTCGGCTGGGGAGCTCACTGCGGAGATCTCCGCACTCAGGGCAACTGGTCACCAGACGAGAGCACCCAGCAGATCAATCTACCGGAGCTCTGGGCGATACACCTTGCCCTAAGGGTCTTCTGTCATCACCTATGTCACCAGCTGGTGCTGGTACAGACGGACAACCAGATGGCGATGTTCTACGTGAACAAACAGGGGCATGGGGTCTCGTACCCTTTGTCAGGAGGCACTGGTCCTCTGCTCATACGCAGTCCATCAGGGAATCCTCCTGCGGGCAGTGTACCTGCCAGGCCAGGACAACCTGCTGGCTGACAGGCTCAACAGGGTTTTCCAGCCTGAGTGGCGGCTGGACCCCAGGGTAGCTAGTCGGCTTTTCCATCTCTGGGGGGAACCCGTAATGGACCTGTTTGCCATTCCAGACAACTTTCAGTTGTCCCACTTTTGCTTCCGGCAGGCCCACCCCTCCAGGGTGGCAGCGGATGAGTTCCTGATCTCATGGTCGGAGGCCCTCATGTACGCTTTCACTCCGATGCTGCTGATCGCCAAGACCCTGTTCAGTGTGCTCCATGACAGGGTCTTGCTTATTCTGATAGCTCCTCAGTGGCCCAGGTAACTGTTATTTCCGCTGCTTCTGAGGCTGGCGACGGAGGTCCACATCCCCCTGGGAGCCCACCTGGCTCCTCTATCCCAGGAGAGGGCTCTTTCCTGCACGCCAACCTCAGATCCCTCTCACTGACAGCATGGCTGATGAGAGGGTAGCTCTGGTGCCTTTCAACCTCCCGGTGGATGTGGAGAACATTCTGCTGGTCTCTTGCAAGGCCAACACTAGGAAGACTTATGCCCTCAAGTGGCGCAGGTTCTCTGCTTTGGGCATCCAGCAGTGGGCTTACCCTTTCTTTTGCCCGGTGCCTCTGGTATTACAGTACCTTTTCCAGCTGTCTCAGTCCAGACACCTTAGTGCCCTGGCAGCGCACCACCATCCAGTGGATTTATTTATTTATTTAACAATTTTTATATACCGTCTTTCTACAAGTCAAGTCGGTTTACATAGAACAGTTTATAGCAGTGTGTTTCAACTGTTTACATGGAACATAACATTGGATACATATAGTAACAAGAATAACTATATACATGGAACATAGCATTGGATACATATAGCCCCTCTCGGCCCAACCGCTGGTGACCCATTTTCTTAGGGGCCTTCTCCTATCAAAGCCCCCGGTTCACCCTACTGCAACCGAATAGCACCTCAACATGGTGTTGGGGCAGCTCACTCGACCACCCTTTAAGCCTTTGGCTACCCTGCCACCTTTGCTACCTCTCGTGGAAGGTGGTTTTCCTGGTTGCACTCATTTCTGCTCGCAGAGTCAGCGAGCTCCAAGCCCTGGTGCCGAAGGTAGTGTCACCCTTCCATCTCAACCAGGAAGTGCTGCTGCCTACCTTCTTTCCAAGATCTCATTCCAGTCGGGCGGAGATGATCCTCCACACCTTAGACTGCAAGAGGGCCTTGTCCAATCACTCAGAGCTACCGCAAGGCTTCATAGCTATTTATCTCCTACGACCCCAATAGGCTGGGGGAAGCGGTGAATAAGCATACGCTGTCCACCTGGGTGGCGGACTGTATCATCCTTGCTTATCAGCAGGCGGTGCTCCCGCTGGAGGTTTGCGTCACAGCACACTGTTTCAGGGTCGTGGTGGCTTCGGTGGCAGACTTGTGCTCTGTCCTGATTGTGGACATCTGCCGGGCTGCTACCTGGTCTTCAGAACATACCTTCGCAGCCCATTACTGCCTGGAAAGAGAGTCCCGGCAGACAGTGCCTTTGGCCAGACTCTGCTCTGTAACCTTTTCGGGGTCTAGGCAACTCCGACCCTTCAGTGTTCAAGCTTCTGGAGTGCTGGTGCATCGGACACAAGGGTACTACTGTGGTCTGTAGAAATGGACCAAATTGCTGCTGCTTGCGGCTCCCCTCAGGGGAGTCCTGTTTTTTTGTTATGGGTTTTCGGTAGCCTGTAGCTGGGTAGTACCATATGTGAAGACTGACTTCCTGCTTGTTCCCGGAGAAAGCGTAGTTACTCACCTGTAACAGGTGTTCTCCGGGGACAGCAGGAATCAGTCCTCACAACCCTCCCTCCTCCCCTTGGAGTTGCTTCTTTATCATCCTCTGGTTTTTTGCTGTCATCTGACTGAGCAAGATGGCACCCCTGGGCAGGAAGGGGACCACCCATGCATGATGGCATCTCTCAAAGGCTTTCTCTGAAAGCTGGGGGGATGCTTCCGTGAAGGCTCCGTCAATGCCCGTCACCCCATATGTAAGAACTGATTCCTGCTGTCCCCGGAGAACACCTGTTACAGGTGAGTAACTACGCTTTCTTTACAAAAAGAGTGATAAATGTGTGGAATAATGTTCCAGAGGAGGTAGTAGAGACGAGGACAGTATCTGAATTGAAGAAAGCATGGGACGAACACAGAAGATCTCTAAAGGAAAAAAAGAAAGGACAGGCTAGATAGGCCATATGGTCTTTTTTTGCTGACATGGTTCTATGTTGCTACTTGTATTCTGAGCAGGGTCGGCCCAATGGTGGTGCTGTGCCATGTGCAGAGGCTCATTATGGGACCTCATTTGCATAGCCACTGGACCTCATTTGCATAAATGTAATACTTTTTATTTTAAAATGTATATGTTGCAAACTAAAATTTTAGGCAGCTTTCAAAAGACTTTCACAAGCCTCTCTTTTGTCCTAGCAATGACTTCGGGGATTGTTTACTAAATGTTAATGTGTATTAAGTGCCATAGTGCCAATAGAAATAAATGGGTGTTCCTACATTTAGCGCACATTAATATTTGTGAATGCGCATTAATTTCTTAACATGCCTCTTAAATGAGTGTCTGAATACCATTTGTATTGGCAGTGAAGATAAAGAAAGATTACCAGATTTCTTCATTCCCATACTGCAGTGCCAACTGCCAGGAAGTACTATAAACCCTGCTCATTTAGAACCCATAGCAAACCCGCCGTATCATAATAGCACTACCAGGACTCAAAAAGCACCAAACCCTACCTATCAAAAGACAACACAGCAAATATTAAACCAGTACATCTCAGAGAATACCAATACATCTACTGGGGAAAGAGAACAAGTGGGACTGCCACCTAGAAACTACATGAACAGAATACTGCAGTTTGGTTACACATGCAAAACATAGTCCGTCACCAAACATAGAACAGGGGATCACAATTTAGAAATATGAAGACAATAATTAAACTGGGAATCCCAAAAGGCAAACTTGGAATATACATTAGCATTGAAGAAATTATTTATTTATTTATTAGATTCTTCTATACCGCCCCTTCCAAAGATCAGGAGCAGTTTACAATCAACAACATTTTACATAAAACAGTGGTATAACTTTTTACATAATAAACTTTGTAATTACAGATAACATAACAATTTACAAATTACATTTTGCTTAAAAGAAGTAGCTAATAAACTATGTACATAATCTCTGATTATGATGATTTTCTTTGAGTTTGAGGGTGCGGAATGTGCGTGTCTCTCAGGGAGTGTGTTGTGATGTTGCTTGTGAGGAGAGGTCTATGTTTGTGTTTCCATAGTGCGCAAGGAAGAGGTAAGTTTTGAGTTCTTTCCTAAATGTTTGGAGGTCTTTGATCGATCGTAGCGGTAGTGGGAGGGAGTTCCAGAGACTGGGGGTGAGATGTGTGAAGGCTCTGGAGCTCGTGGTCTGTTTTGTCTTGCGGATAGAGTGGGGGGTTACAAGCGAGTGGCTAGCATTTTGCCTGCGAGATCTGGTATCTGGTTGAGTATGAAGGAGAGTTGATAAGAAGGACAGGGAGATGTCATTGGTAAGTTTGAAAGTTACTATTAGTAACTTATATTTTATTCGGCTTAGAACTGGGAGCCAGTGGAGCTCATATAGGATGGGGGTTATATGATCAGTTAGGCGGGCCTTACAGACAGTTCTAACAGTGATATTTTGTGCTCTTTGTAATAAGTTTGTTTTTGATTTTTTAGGCCCTGTAACAGACTATTACAATAGTCAAAATGTGCGGTGATAAGGGCCTGGACTACTTGATGTTTAGCAGGGGTCTAAGATGCTGAACAGTTTTCAGTTTGAAGAAGATAGTCCTTACTGTTTGTTTTATATGAGGGAGCATGCTGAGGGATTGATCTAGTATTATGCCAAGGTATTTCACCTCTTGCTTAACAGAGAGTACAATATTATCAGTCTTGATGGTTTGAAAGGGGATAGGGTTTTGATTTCTTGATATGTATAGGACTTATGTTTTCTTGTAGTTAATATTAACGTTGTTAGACTTTAACCATGATTCCGTTTCAATAATGCAGTCTGATATATTGTGATCGGTAGGGTTGTTTATGTCTATGGGCAGAGATAACATAATGTCATCAGCATTAGATTTCCTACCCAATGTTGAATTTTCTGAAGATGTTGGTAATTGGTTGCAGGCAAAGGTTGAAAAGGAGGGCTGAGAGGGCGGAACCTTGGGGTATTCCGTATGACCTAGATTGGCCACTGTTGGAAACAGGATACTGGGCTTGACGGACCTTGGTCTGACCCATTATGGCATATCTTATGTTCTTATCAGTTCATATAGTCTATATATGGGAATGTTCCTCAAGGAAATCACAGGAGACTTGGAACTTATGAGCCCATTTCTCACAGATGAGAAGAGACAAGATTTTCTTGCTCTAGTTAAGCATGCTCAAGATGTCTCCAAGTTTGTAAATCGTGCAGCCTTTGATTGCTTCAAATGCATCAGCAGAACCTCTGCTATTGCCATTGGTGCACGACGGATTGCCTGGCTGCAGGCATCAGACTTGGAGACTTGGGTACAGGACAAATTAGGCAACATTCCTTGCACGGAGGAGAATCTCTTCAGCAAGAACTGGCAGGAAAAGGCTAATGAGTTACATGCTGACAATACTACTCTAGATAGATTGTCAAAATGTACAGCCACTCCTGCCAAAAAGAAGCCTTATAAAAAGCTCTCAGCAAAAAGAGGAAATTTTATCCTTCCTATACCCAGCAGAGTCAGACTCAGGGTCACGTTGCCCAAAAGGGGCAAACTAGACAGCAAAAGAAGCCAAAAGGCCAGAGAGCCCAACCAGCTCTCCAGGTTCAGCCCCCTCAAGGGCTTTGACTCCTTCCTAGAGAGCTTTGCCTTCCTGCCTCAGAGGGGTCCCCAACCCCCCAATATCCCGGGCAGGTTATGCCACTTTGCCAACAGATGGCATCAGATAACAGCAGAAGATTGGACTTTGTCCATTGTAGGAGAAGGGTACAAGCTTCATTTTCACAGCATGCCCCCTCCTACAATTCTAAAGCAACTCAATTCTCAAACCTCCGCAGACAATCTGTTAGATTACGAGGTCTCAACACTTCTTGCCCAAGGGGCAATAGAGGAAGTGGCCATTCTTCAACGGGGTGCAGGGTTCTACTGCCCCTATTTTCTTATTCCAAAGAAAACAGGGGGACACAGACCCATTTTAGACCTCAGAGAATTGAACAAATACCTGTTTCGAGAGAAGTTCAAAATGATTTCTCTAGGAACTCTTCTGCCATACCTTCAAAGCCAGGATTGGCTTTGCTCTCTAGACTTAAAGGATGCATACACTCACATTCTCATTTATCCAGATCACAGGAAATTCTTACGATTCCTTTTCAGGGGCAGACATTTTCAGTACAGGGTTCTCTTCCCTTTGGTCTGGCTTCAGCACCAAGGGTATTCACGAAATGCATGGCAGCAGTAGCCGCATTTCTACGAACCCTGGGGATATTTGTCTTCCCTTACTTAGACGACTGGCTCATTCGAGCCCCTACAGTTGCAGAGGCCAGCACTGCACTGTCCCGTACAATGCAAATTCTTCAATACTTGGGATTGGTAATAAACTTCCCAAAATCCCAACTTGTTCCTTCCCAATGCCTGGAATTCATAGGAGCCTATCTAGATACCAGACAGGCAAAGGCTTTCCTTCCACAGGCTCGGTGTCTTCACACAGTTCAACTAGCTTCTCAAGCAGCAAACAAATCCTCCCTCACTGCTCGAGAGCTACTGCAGTTACTGGGACATATGGCATCCACAGTTCATGTAGTCCCATATGCTCGCCTCCACATGCGAGCAGCTCAGTGGACCCTTTCCACACAGTGGACACAGGCCACAGGTCATTTGTCGGACAAAATAATAAACTCTCAATGTCTAATTTTGTCCCTCCAATGGTGGCAGTCACTAGAAAACCTGACAGTGGGGTCTCCTTTTCATCAACCCTCTTTTCAGGCCACCCTAACAGATGCATCACAGGTGGGTTGGGGAGCACACCTGAATCATCTCTCTACCCAGGGAACCTATACTCCACAGGGGGCCGGTTTACACATAAACCTCTTGGAATTAAGAGCAATCTATTTAGCTCTTCGAGTATTCCACGCCCAGCTCAGCTACAAGACAGTCCTAGTCCAGATGGACAATCAAGTAGCCATGTTCTATGTGAACAAGCAGGGCGGAACAGGCTCTCTGTCGTTATGCAACAAAGCTTTGCGACTGTGGGCCCTCGCCAGAGAGTACCAAATTCACCTTCTACTGGTATATCTTCCAGGCATTCAAAACCTTTGGGCAGACAAACTCAGTCGAGTGCTGCTGCCTCACGAGTGGTCCCTCCAACTAGATCAGGTGGCAAAGATATTTCATCTCTGGGGCACTCCAGACATAGACCTCTTTGCAAGTCCATTGAATGCCAAACTTCCCCGGTTCTGTTCCAGGATTCCGGCTCACAATTGTCAGGCAAGGGATGCCTTGCTCCTTCACTGGGGTCAGGACTTCCTTTATGCCTTCCCACCCATTCCCCTCATCCCCAAAATACTCTTCAAGCTTCAGAGAGACAGGGGTCGCATGATCCTCATAACACCACGATGGCCATGCCAAATGTGGTATCCCCTGCTTCTACATCTCTCTCAAGCAGCACCTCGGGAGTTAGGGCATGCTCCAGATCTCCTTTCCCAGGAGAACGGGACGCTACGGCACCTGAATCCCCAGTCCCTGCACCTCGGAGGAATCAGCTTGGGAGACTGAGGAAGAGGAGTCCCCGGACAGCTTCCGGACTCGGTGCGTCCCTTCGGACTCACTGGGATCTGAGCCTCGGACCAGGTCCCCCCCAGAGGATACCCGGTTCTCGGATTTCATACGGGACATGGCCAAAGCCTTGGTCTTCCCGGCGGAGGCCTTTACTGTACCGGTTCCTACGATGCTGGAGCGGTTGCTCTTCCGCATGTGGGAGGCGCCGGCCTCGATGCCGGTTCTAAGCAAGCGGGTCGATTTCATCTATCGAATCTGCAAGAGCCCCGGGTTCCAAAAGGCACAGCTACCGCACCACTCCATGGTTGTGGAATCGGCCATGCATCGCCTGAAGAGTCAGAAGATGCACTCCTCGGTGCCTCCCGGCAGGGAAGCCCGGAACCTGCATGCCCTCGGTAGAAAGTGCTTCCAGGGCTCTATGCTTGCTTGCCGTGTCCAGACCTACCAGCTGTACATGGGCATGTACCTTCGAGACCTGGCAAAGGAGATTGCCGGGTTCTCTGCTGGTCTGTCCGAGGAATCCTTGCAGAGGTTCAAGGCCTTGTCTTCTGGTATTCGAGAGTGCTCGGTTTATCTCTCGAGCAGCCTATGATGGATTTGAGGCTTCGGCCCGAGTAGCAGGGGCCGGCATCGGTGCACGCCGCCAGGCCTGGCTACAATCCTCGGACCTCGAGCCATGGGTATAGGACAAGTTGGTCGATGTCCCCTGTCGAGGTGAAAACCTCTTTGGCAAGCCCATGGCTGAAAAGGCTGCAGAACCCGAGACCGAGACTCTTACCCGGACAAGGCTGTCCAGGAAAACCTCTGCCCCTTCTCAGAAGAAGAAGGGCTCTGGGAAAAAGGCCTTTTACCCGAGGAGGACCACTGCCTACAAAAACTACCCTCACTACCAGGCCTCTGGAGCTCCTCAACAGGGCCAGCAGGCCAAGGGGCAGGGTCATGGGCACCGTAGGCAGAAGGCTCCCAAGCCTCCTACTCCGGCTCCTGCTCAGCAGGGAGGGGTTTTTTGACTATGCCAGCATAGCTCTCCTCCTCTCCAGGGCACAGGAGGTCGGCTGACCCTATACGCAGACAGGTGGCCAGCCATCACAGGGGATACTTGGGTGTTAAGCATCATCGAAAAGGACTATCTGCTCCACTTCACCCAGATACCCCCTCCTACTTTCCAGGGGAGCCTCCAAGACCCCCTCTACACAGAAACATACTCCTTCAGGAGTTGGAAGGTCTGCTACAGGAACAGGCAGTGGAACCGGTGCCTCACCACCTGCAAGGGCAAGGCTTCTACTCGAGGTACTTCCTGGTACCCAAAAGAACAGGAGGCCTCAGACCCATCCTAGACCTGAGAAATCTGAACAAGTTTCTGGAGAGGGAAAAGTTCAAGATGCTTACCCTTGGAATCTTACTGCCCTACCTCCAGCAGGGAGATTGGCTATGCTCCTTAGACCTGAAGGATGCTTATACACACATCCTCATCCATCCAAGTCACAGGCAATACCTCAGATTTGTGGTGAGAGGAACCACTTCCAGTACAGAGTGCTTCCCTTTGGCCTCACCTCCGCCCCCAGGGTTTTTACAAAGTGCCTGGTGGTGGTTGTGGCCTATCTCAGGAACCAGGGGATCTTTGTGTTCCTTTATTTGGACGACTGGCTTATCAGGGGCCAGTCTCCACAAGAGGCCAGGCAGGCCACCTTCAGAACCATATCCCTGCTTCAGCACCTGGGGTTCGTTATAAAATTCCCAAAGTCCACTTTAGTCCCCTCACAGGACGTGGAGTTCATAGGGGCAAGGTTGGATACTATCCATGCCAAGGCCTATTTGCCTGTGGACAGAGCTCACTGGCTGATGAAGTTGGCTGGCCAGTTTCAGGCGAACTCTCTGGTTTCCGCCAGACACTTCCTCCGGCTCTTAGGCCACATGGCTTCCACAGTGCATGTCACCCCAAATGCCCGTCTGCACATGAGGCCGGCTCAGTGGTGCCTCAGGGCACAGTGGGTACAGTCCACAGGGAAGTTGTCAGACAGGATAAAGGCGTCCAAACCCTTGGTGGAGTCCCTGCACTGGTGGAGGCATCTCCCAAACCTGGTCGGGGGAGTTCCTTTTTGAGCCTCCCCACACATTCAGGTACTGACAACTGATGCTTCCCTGCAAGGCTGGGGGGGGGGCGCATTGCCAGGGGACCTGCACACAAGGCCTGTGGTCTCAGTGGGAGGCCGCCCAGCAGATCAACCTGTTGGAATTGAGAGCCATTCGACTAGCCTTACGGACTTTCTCTCAGGTCCTCTCTCACCAGTCTGTCCTAGTTCAGACAGACAACCAGGTGGCTATGTTCTACATGAACAAGCAGGGAGGCACAGGATCCCGACTCCTGTGCCTGGAAGCACAAGCTCTCTGCTCCTTGGCGATCAATCAGAGCATGACCCTCAGGGCGGTCTACCTCCCAGGCCAGGAAAACTACCTGGCGGACAGGCTAAGCAGACTCCTGCAGCCTCACGAGTGGCAGTTGGATCCTCGGGTAGTCCAACAGATCTTTCTGAAGTGGGGACTTCCAACCATGGATCTTTTTGCCAGTCCACTGAACAGGCAACTATCCAAGTTCTGTTCCAGACAACCGCATCCTCTGAGGGCAGCGGCAGATGCATTCCTGATCCCCTGGTCAGAGGGCCTGCTGTATGCGTTTCCTCCCACACCTCTGGTGGCCCGGACTCTATTCAAAACCCAGCAGGACTGAGCCACGGTGATCCTGATAGCCCCCAGGTGGCCCAGGCAGCCGTGGTTCCCTCTTCTTCTGCAGTTGGCGGTGGATGCTCCACTTCCTCTGGGGCTGCAACCCAACCTTCTGACTCAGGATCAGGGGTCCCTCTTGCATCCCAACTTCAAATCCCTCAATTTGATGGCCTGGCTGCTGAAAGGCTAGTCCTTGCTCCCTTTCACCTACCAAAGGAGGTAGAGGAGGTGGTGTTGGCCTCCAGGAAGCATTCCACTCGGAAGGCCTATGCTCTGAAGTAGCGTATGTTTTCCACTTGGTGTTCTCAACAGCAGGAGGATCCCTTCTCCTGCTCGGTCCCGGTGGTACTGCAATACCTGCTCCACCTCTCCAACCTGGGACTTCAGTCCAACTCTGTCCGGGTCCACCTCAGTGCCCTCTCAGCTCACCATTCGCCAGTGGATGGACAAATCCTCTCGGGCCATCCTCTGGTGTCTCGCTTCCTCAGAGGCCTGCTTTTGCTCAAGCTTCCTATACGTTCACCGGCCACTGAGTGGGATCTCGATGTGGTTTTGCAGCAACTGACTTGCCCACCTTTTCAGCCGATGGCTACCTGCCACTTACGTTTCCTATCCTGGAAGGTGTTGTTTCTTGTGGCACTCACCTCGGCTAGGAGTGTGAGTGAGCTTCAGGCCCTGGTCTCGGATAGGCTGTATACCAGGTTCTATAAGAACAGAGTAGTCTTGAGGACTCATCCTAAGTTCCTTCCCAAGGTAGTGTCCTCCTTCCACCTCAACCAGGAGGTGGTACTTCCGACGCTCTTGTCCAGGCCGCACGCCAGTAGGGCCGAAACTGTCCTGCATACCCTGGATTGTAGAAGGGCTCTGTCCTTTTACCTGGAACGTACGCAGGGGCATAGAAAGGCTTCTCAGCTCTTCATTTCCTTTGACCCTAATAAATTGGGGTTGCCTGTCACTCAGCGTACATTGTCCATCTGGGTGGCAGACTGCATCGCTTGGGCATACAGGGCAGCCGGCCTCTCCCTGGAGGGTCGAGTCACGGCCCACCGGGTTAGGGCGAAGGCCGCATCAGTAGCTCACTTCCGTTCTGTTCCGTTGGCAGACATCTGCTGGGCCGCTACTTGGTCTTCAAGCCAGACGTTTGCGGACCACTACTGCCTCGAGAGGGAGTCCCTTAGGGACAGTGCTTTCGGGCAGGCGGTACTCCGTAATCTCTTTGAGGTTTAGGCAACTCCTACCCTCTGGCCCAGGTGTTGGGCTACCGTTCAGGTGTGGTCTCTGAGAAGATTCTCTCACAGTTGCTGAGGCTCTAGAGGGAGCTCTATTTTTCAGCCTGGGTTCCTGGTAGCCCAGAGCTAGGGAGTCACCCATATGTGAGGACTGACTTCCTGTTTGGTCCTGGAGAAAGAGTAGTTACTCACCTGTAACAGGTGTTCTCCAGGAGCAGCAGGAATCAATCCTCACGACCCTCCTTCCTCCCCTTGGAGTTGCAGTAGTATATAGTTCATTTTCTTTTTCGTGCTGTCTTTTAGCTATGTCACTAGACTGAGCAAGATGGCACCTTTGGGCGGGAAGGGGACCGCGCATGCGTGCCTGCATTCCCAAAGGCTTTCTTTGAAAGCTGGGGAAATGCTCCGCCTGGGGGCTCCGTCGGCGCCGACATCACCCAATGTGAGGACTGATTCCTGCTGCTCCTGGAGAATACCTGTTACAGGTGAGTAACTACTCTTACTAGGTTTCATCATGATAAGGTTGTTCTTAGAACTCATCCACACTTTATGCCAAAAGTGGTTTCGCCTTTTCATTTAAATCAATCAATTTATCTTCCTGTATTTTTTCCGAGGCCTCACGCCTCTAATGCAGAAAGAAACCTTCATACTTTGGATTGTAAAAGGGCCTTAGCCTTTTACATACAAAGAACACAGCAATATAGAAAGTCCTCGCAACTTTTTATAGCTTTTGACCCTAGTCATTTGGGACTTCCAGTCTCCAAAATAACTTTATCTAAATGGATTGCCCAATGCATATCCTTTGCTTATGAGAGTATGGGTCTTCCTCTTCAGGACCATGTCACAGCTCATAATGTGAGAGCCATGGCAGCTTCTATGGCTAATCTCCACTCTGTGTCTATCGATGACATTTGTCGAGCAGCCACCTGGGCTTCGGTACATACCTTCACAGCCCACTACTGCCTGGATAAAGCCTCCCGTCGGGATGCCTTCTTTGGCCAAGCTGTTCTTCAAAATCTCTTTCAGACCTAAATCAACTCCTACCCACCAACCCTGGTGGAATGCCAGAGATCCATGGGAGGAAGGATTCCCACCTTCTAGGGTAGCACCTTCCTGGGGCTATCTCCCTGGCATCTTCAGCTAGGGAGTCCCCATATGTGAAGACTGCATTCCTGCTTGTTCCTGGGGATAGCGTAGTTACTCACCTGTAACAGGTGATCTCCGGGAACAGCAGGAATTTAGTCTTCACAACCCACCCACCTCCCCTAGGAGTTGTCTCTCTATCTCTTTTTCTCTTTCCTCTCTCCCTCTATCCTTTCACTCAGCTACAAACTTAACTGAAGACGGACAGTTGGAAAGGCGGGAAGGCAGCACGCACGTGCTGAGGGATGCTCCCAAAAGCGTTCCTATTGGACACTGGTGAGCGTTTCCGCGCAGGCTCCGTCGGTACCAACGATACCCATATGTGAAGACTAAATTCCTGCTGTTCCCGGAGATCACCTGTTACAGGTGAGTAACTACGCTTTCTTAACACTTCACTTCTCAGTGAATCATTTCACCGCCAGCTTGCCACCATTGCTTCATTCAATCCCTTTAGAACATTTTGTGTCACTAAAGGTCTCAGACTTGTTCGGCACTCTGTTATATACTTGTAACATGTCAAACTGATGTGCCTAATAGCATCAAAGACCTTCAGTGTAAATTACCCAGTAATAATGAAGTAAAGAGGTGCCAGCCCCAAAAGTCACTAAGGAAACTTCTAAAGCCACCACGAAAAGCTTCACTTTTATCAGAGCATTTTCACCACATTGAGCTCAACACTTAGCTTCTTAGTGGATTTCTTAACACTTCGCTTCTCAGTGAATCATTTCACTGCCAGCTATAGATAAACAGATAAAAGATAAACAGAAGCAGGGGCGTCCGGTGCCGCCTTCCAGGAGTCAGCAGCGAGAGTTTCGGCGTTTTAGACAGTCACGATTTGGTCAGTTTCAGAGAGAGCGTTTTCAGTACAGAGCCTCGGGGTTTCGGGGTTTTATAGGAGCAGGCAGAGGGTTTGGGGCCTCTTCCTCCCCAAACATTAAGAAACCGCAATGATGCGAGGGGGGTCCAAGCTGGAATAGTTCCCATGGGAGGTCATTTAAGGGAGTTTTTTTCCAGCGTGGGCCCAAATTACTTCAAATCAGTGGGTGTTGGAAATCGTGCAAAGAGGTTATGCACTCGAATTTCAACGGCCAGTGAGAGATGCTTTTGTGCAATCGCCCTGCAGGGCGTGAGCAAAACTGGTAGAGGTGCGGGAAACCTTGGAAAGGTTGCTAGCGCTAAGGGCGGTGGTGCCTGTACCGGAGCAGCAATACGGCTGCGGTCGGTACTCCATATATTTCATGGTTCCAAAAAAGGAGGACACCTTGAGGCCTATTCTGGACCTCAAAAGAGTAAACAGATGTCTGAAGGTATCACATTTTTGCATGGAAACACTGCGATCAGTAATAATGGCGGTTCGGCAGGGAGAGTATCTCACGGCTCTAGATCTTTCGGAGGCGTATCTCCACATACCGATCAGAGCGGAACATCAAAGGTATCTTCGGTTTGTGGTGCCCATGGGCCATTTTCAGTTCCAGGCAATGCCATTTGGATTAGCGACCGCACCAAGGACATTCACCAAGGTCATGGTAGTGGTGGCGACAGCGTTGCGAAAGGGGGGTGTGCTGGTTCACTCTTATCTGGATGACTGGCTAATCCGAGCGAAGTCAGAGGAAGAGAGTGTGGTGGCGACTAGGCGAGTGGTGCAATTTCTGCAGTCGCTGTGATGGGTGGGAACCTAGTGAAGAGCAAGTTGCAGTCGACGCAGGGGTTGGAAATACTGGTCAACAAATTTTTACAAAAGTCATGTTACTGAAATAAAAATAGCCATTTCTTGTCAATTTTTATATGCTGAACACAAATATGACAGTGAAATTGCAAAGTTGGCTCTAGTTTTTTTGTAATCTACAAGAATTAATGTTTATATCAAGAAATGCATGTCAATAGTAAATATATTAGGCCTTTGTTTAATACCTGTAAAAAAACAAGTCATAGACTACTTCTTAGATTTTTTTTGCCTGTCTCTTGTACAGCTGTTCGGGAGCTTCTCTGGGGAGTGTCCAGCAGTAGTCAGCCAGCATTGTAGTGGACCATTTTCCTTGGTATCTTTGCTCCATCGTTGCGATATCCTGGTGAAAACGGTCACCCTGTTCATCACTAACCATACCACAGTTGTCAGGAAAGAAATCGAGATGGGAATCAAGGAAATGGATCTTTAGAGACATATTGCAGCCAGGTTTCTGATACTGCATTAGCATGTCTTCTACTAGTTCCTTGTAGTTTTCTGCCCTAACATTCCTGAGAAAGTTTGTTGACACTAGGCGAAAAGCATTCCATGCTTGTTTCGCATCAACCTGCAGCAAGTTGTTGAACCGGGCATCTTTGCAGAGCTGTTGAATCTGAGGACCCACAAAAACTCCCTCTTTAATCTTTGCTTCATTGAGTCGAGGGAACTTTTCATGCAGGTATCGGAAAGCTGGCGAAGTGCGGTCCATGGCTTTCACAAAGTTTTTCATCAAACCTAGTTTGATGTGAAGGGGTGGTAACAGGATTTTGTGAACCTCAACCAGAGTTGGGAACTGTTACATTTTGTCTGCGATTCCATTCCTTCCGCAAGTAGTGCCAATCCATTGCTCGGCTATCCCACTCACATAAGAAACACATGTTTTATTTATTTTATTTATTTAGCAAGCATTTGTAGCCCGCTCCTTCCAGCGATCAGAAGCGGGTAGGATTACTATTGTGAAACTGCCGAATCAAGGCAGGTACAAATTTTGTTTACATACAGATTGTCAGAAAAGCACATCATACAGAGTTAACACTTCTTAGCTATGGGGGAGTTCATTTACATATATACATAAATACATATATACAGGATAATCTTCTTGGACTGTCGAATCAAGGCAGGTACAAATTTTGCTTACATACAGATTGTCAGAAAAGCACATCATACAGAGTTAACACTTCTTAGCTATGGGGGAGTTCATTTACAGATATACATAAATACATATATACAGGATAATCTTCTTGGACACAGTGGTCAGGGGCTGCTCCATCTGTGGGTTTAGTTCAGGTTGAAATGTGATTGGAAAATGTGCGTTTTGAGTTTCTTTCTGAAGTCTAGAAGGTCATTGCTAGCTCGTAGTTCTGGTGGGAGTTGGTTCCACAGTGTTGGCGCCACATATGAGAAAGCCCTGTGGCTGGTGTTAGTTTTGGCAGATCTTATATCTGTTGGAGTGTGAAGGATGTTGGAATTGTGGGTTCTTCTGTTTCGGGTAGGAGGTTGCAATCTTACTAGGTTGTTGAGGAAGGAAGGTGCTAAGTTGTGGATGAGTTTGAAGGTGGTTGTTAGTATTTTGTATTTTGTGCGAGCTGTTATGGGTAGCCAGTGTAATTGAATTAGCACTGGTGTGATGTGGTCACTTAGATTTTTCTTCATTATGACCCTGGCAGCTACATTTTGTGCCATTTGTAATATGTTTAGGGTTTTTTTTAGGTAAACCTTGTAGGATGGCGTTGCAGTAGTCAAAATGTGGCATGATGAGTGCTTGGGCCACTGTTCTGAAGTCTTGGGGATCAATAATATTCCGAATGGGTTGGAGCACTCTAAGCTTGTGGAAAACTGCTCTGTTGGTCTTTCGGAGGTGTTTTTCCATCTTTAGGTCACAGTCAAATGTGACTCCTAGATACTTTATTTCTTTTTTGTTTGGTAAGTGTTGTTACATAGTGTTATTGATGTGGGAGGGTCAAAATTCGGTTCTTTGGAGATATACATTACTTCGGTTTTTTTGTGATTAATTGACATGCTACTTTGTTGTAACCAGTCTTGCATCTCTCCGATACATGTCTCCAGTGGGTTGTAGTCTGGGTTTTTAGTGTCTAGTTGTGTGTATAGCATGATATCATCGGCATAGATGTGGTAATTAATTTCGTGCCGTGAGAAAATTTTGCATAGTGGCTGCATATATATGTTAAACAGAAGTGCTGAGAGAGCAGAGCCTTGGGGGATTCCCTGTGTTTGTGAGAAAGATTCTGCTTTTTCTCCGTTGAATTGAACCTGTTGTGTTCGATTTGAGATGTAGGATGAGAACCATTTTAGTGGGGTTCCTGTTATTCCTATTGATTTTATCCTATTTATGAGGGTCCCATGATTAACTGTATCAAAGGCAGCTGAGATGTCAATGAATACAAGAATGTACATTTTCTTTTTGTTTTCAAGGCCCTTTAGGAGGTTGTTAAGTAGAACTAGTAACAGGGTTTCAACTCCATGATGTTGCCTGAAGCCATATTGCTGGTCATCAAGAGGAGCACTGTCAGTCAGATGGTCTTGGAGTTGTAGAAGGACCGTTTTTTCTATGATCTTTGCCAGGAATGAGATACTTGATATGGGACGGTAGGAGGCTGGGTCTTCTCCATTGAGTGTAGTGTATTTTATATATGTGTAGTGTAGTGTAGTGTATTTTATATATCCCTGCTGCAGTCCCATTAAAAGGGCAACTACCTTCAAGTCACCACAGAGGTGCCAGCTGTACTTGTTATAGTTAATGGAAGTCAGTAGGTGCTTTAAGTTATCGTATGTCTCTTTCACGTGGACGGCATGCACTACTGGAATAGATGGAAGATGGTTTCCATTGTTCAAAAGCACAGCCTTCAGACTCAGTTTCAAAGAGTCTATAAATAGTCTCCAGTCTTGTGGGTCATGAGTGATTTTTAAGGCATTCATGAGGCTTTCAATATCGTAACAGAATACCAGATTACTTTCCTTTCCGACTGTGTATAGTACACTGCTGACGTCAGATGGCTTCAGCAGCCGTCTGGCAGTAGTATTGCATTGCATCAGAAAATGATACAATCAACTCTGGATGATGTGTGCATGCTGGTATTATGCAATGTGATGCAATATTACATCATTCAAGGCTTATTTGGGATGTTGTTGATGTCCTACTGGATAAATTTACACAGTGAAACGTCAAAAATGAACTACATGCAATATCTTCAAAACGAGAGCCAATGTTATATTCATGTTCAGCTTACCAAGATACTACAGATTAGGGCCTTTTAAAGTCAGTAAGGATTTCAATGTTGACTAGTGATATCTGGGGGCTCGGTGCGACACGAACAAGGGCAGGGTGTTCCTGCCGCAAGTCAGAATCAACAAATTAAGGAGCTTAGTGCGCACCTTCCTGGACAGATGGGCTCCCTCAGCATGGCAGTACTTATAAAATATTGGGGACTATGGCGGCTACGTTAGAGGTGGTGCTGTGGGCCAGAGCGCACATGAGGCCGCTGCAGAGGTCTCTGCTCAGGAGATGGTCGCATCAATCCGATCAGTTGTCCAAAAGGATGGTCTTTCCTCCGGAGGCGAGGCAGTCTCTGCAGTGGTGGCTGATTCCAGGGTGTCTGGAAAAGGGGATGCCTCTGGAGTTACCAGTCTGGAGGGCATTGACGACTGATGCAAGCATATTCGGCTGGGGAGTGCACTTCGAAGGGCTGTATGCGCAGGGCCAGTGGACAGAACAGGAGAGGACTTGGACAATCAACAGGTTAGAATTGAGAGCGGTCACTCTAGCTCTGAGGGCCCTTCAGCGGTGGCTGGGGGGTGAGTGCAATACGAGTATTTTCGGACAACGCCATAGCGGTGGCTTACATCAATCGCTAGGGCGGCACAGGCAGTGTGGCTCTCGAGGAAGAAGCGGACAAGTTACTCCGTTGGGCCATGTCGCATCTGGAAGCATGTAGCAGGAGTGGACAATGTGACAGCCGATTTTTTGAATCGAGTCAAGGTAGACCCAGCAGAGTGGGTACTCAATCAGGAGGTGTTCGACTTACTGGTGCAACGCTGGGGGGCCCCGGTGGATGGATCTCATGGCAACGTGCGCATCAGCAAAGGTGGAAAGATTTTTCAGCAGAAGACGAGAAAGGATGTCAGAAGGGCTGGATGCCCTGATACAACAATGGCCGGAGGAGCATCTTCTGTACATATTCCCACCTTGGGTACTGATAGGGCGGGTCCTACAGTGGATAGAGCAACACAAAGGGCACATAATTCTGGTGGCAGCAGATTGGCCAAGGAGGCCTTGGTATGCCGACTTGATGCAGCTTCTAGTGGAGTCTCCATGGAAACTACCAGTCAGAAGGGACCTGCTTTCGCAGGGGCCGTTGACAATGCCGTAGGTGGATCGATTCTCGCTTACGGCTTGGTTCTTGAAAGGGCAAGGTTAAGAGCCAAGGGGGTACTCGACGGCGGTGATTGCGACATTGTTAAGATCTATGCGGAGATCCACTTCGCTGGTGTACATCCGGGTCTGGTGGTTATTTGAATCATGGTGCGGAGACAGGTGGATTAAAGCGTTAGGAGCTTCAGTACCGCAAGTGTTGTCGTTTTTGCAGGATGGATTTGATAAAGGACTAGCGGCAGCCTCTCTTAAAGTACAGTTGGCAGCGCTCTCTTGTTTTTGAGGAAAGGTACAAGGGAGGTCTCTGGGCACGCATCCAGAGGTAAAAAGATTTTTGAGGTCGGCTTCTCTTTTGAGGTCTCCACACAGAGTGTTGGTTCCGGTCTGGGATCTGAATGTAGTACTGGAGGCGCTGGTACGGGCACCGTTTGAGCCCTTAGCTAAGGCGACATTGAAGGTCCTTACCCTTAAGGTGGTGTTTTTAGTAGCTATCTCTTCAGCTACGAGGATTTCAGAGTTGCAAGCATTGTCGTGTAGAGAACTTTTTTTGGTCTTTGATGTCAACAAAGTGGTGTTGAGGACAGTTCCCTCTTTTTTACCGAAGGTAGTGTCGGCCTTTCACGTGAATCAGGTAGTGTTGTTGCCTGTGCTTGCGAAGGCATGGAAGAACAAGGATGGAGGCCGACTACATAGGTTAGATGTTAGCAGAGCCTTGAGAAAGTATTTGCAGAGAACTGCTTTGTTCCGTAGGACGGACATTTTGTTCGTGTTGTTTGGGGGTTCGAAGCGAGGTGAGCAGGCGTCTAAGTCGTCTATTGCTAGGTGAATTAAGGAAACTATAGCTTCAGCCTATCTGTTGAAGGGAAGAGTGGTCCCAAAGGGCTTGAAAGCGCATTCGACGAGGGCACAGGTGGCTTCTTGGGCGGAGTTTAGTTTGGTGCCGGCGGTGGAAATCTGTAAGGCGGCGACTTGGTCGTCGTTACATGTGTTTGTGAAGCACTACAGGATTGACGTTCAAGCAGAAGGGGACGCTAGGTTTGGAGCAGCGGTGCTTCAGGCTGGTCTAGCAGGGCCCTCCCGTTAAGGTATTTACTGCTCTGTTACATCTTCTAAGGTTCGTGACTAGACTGGAGGGACGCTAAGGAAGGTGAAATTAGACATACCTGGTAATTGTTGTTCCTTAAGGAACCCCAGTCTAGTCCTGCATCCCTCCCTGATCTTGTCTGCTGACGACACCCTGAAGCAAAGGAACTAGTATTGACGGTCCGCGGCTGCGCTTCGTGGGTCGGTGTTTCAGGTAGGGAATGGGGAACGGGGGAGGCAGTTTCCTCTGTTTTAAGGTAAGGGCACATAATAAAAAAAAAGAAAAGGGGGTTTATCTCCTTTAGTTTATTCCTTGGTTTGACACTTATTTACAGGTAAATGGTTTATGTAGTTAGTTGGAAAAAGGTTGAATGTTTATAGTTACTTAATTATTGCTCTGGTGAGTCTGCTTTGTCAATAGGGTACTGGAGCAAGGAGGCGGTCCCTGGATTACTTATACGGGTGTCATCAAAAGTGTGACATGCTCAGTCTCCAAGCTGCTGGAGGACGTACACAACTTCTAAGGTTTGGGACTAGACTGGAGTTCCTTAAGGAACAACAATTAGCAGGTAAGTCTAATTTCACCTAGGAGTACTAGTGCTAGGATTCATTCTTCCACCTCCCCCTTCCTCCCTTCTCTATTTCTGTGGTTAACACGTGTAACACGCTAGAACCCCACAGCCTGGGCATGCAGAGTTAAGCGGCCTGATATCCTTTCTTCAGATAGTATAGCAGAGTTTGAGGAGGCAATGCCTCATGGGAGTTGTAGTACTTTTACTATCCAAATAAAGAGTAGTTGAGCACGAATGGTTTCAGGCAAAAATAACAGGATTTTTAATTCCCCTCCGGGTAGATTCAAACAAAGAAAACAAAAGACATTTTGCCATACATCTCTGGCAGGAAAACACCATAAGAACTCAACAAAAATAGCTTCTTATATCAGCATGAACATTTGCTTCACAGCAATCAAACTTTAAACAAACACTTCTCAGCTTGAACGTTTGTGCTTTCTTCCTGCTGATTCATGCAGCTCTCTGCACAGCCTGACATTAGCACAAAGATATTATATTATCTGAAATAGACAATGTACAGTCCATTTGTTCTTCTGGCATATACTCTACAACCGGTTCTGTCTTTATTGCTTCATAATGGCTATCAGCTGGGAATGTTTGAAACTGGCTACACGGCGTTTCTAGAGCCACACCCAGTTTCTCTGCTCGAGGCTTCTCTTTGCAGCACTCTATCATACACGGTTGAGAATTACCATATATATTGTATTTACTATGAGGAGAGTCCCACCTTTCTGGGTCAGCACAAGACCAATTCTTAAAAACAGTTTTGTCTTTGAGCCAATCACTCAGCCTACCTTTTGGCTTTCTTACAGGAGGATTCCTTTGTGCTTCAGGGTCAGCTAAAGATCCAAACCTTGGAGTTTGTGAGTGCTCCCAAGTTAGCCTTCCTGGTATTCTTTCCCTTTTGCTGCCTTTCAGACACGGCACCAAACCTAGGCTGTTTCTACCTGGCTTCTTGGCACTGGTTCTCCAATTGTTTCTCTTGCTGGTTTCCCTCTCAGAATTAAACCTCAGAGAATCCTCTCTCAACGTCAGTTCCTCTGAGTTCTTACTCCAAAGCAGTTCTTCCTCTGCTTCTGAACTTGACTCCTGTTCTCCTCCTTCTCCTTCCTCCTCTCCTTCTTCCTCTCCTTCTAACTTTCTCTCTAATGAGCATTTTTTATACCCCTGCCTTCTAGAGTTTAACTTAACCCCTCCTCCCAGCAGGTGTTCTGCCTCAACTCCTGACTGTGGAGATAAACTGCAGCAGGGGCCTGTTTTCCTCTCTGGTGACTCATTCTGCTTGTGGTTTCCCTGGAAACCATGAGCCATGTGCTTTTGTTGTCTGTTAGTTACTGAAGCCAACTCTTCCGTTTCAGCTATCTCTAAGGGATCAGAGGGACTTTCTACACCACACACTACACGCCTCCTGTTTCCTCAGCTCACAACCTTGGGGTCATCAGACTCTACTCTCTTTCTCTGCACACGTCCAACAGATAGCTAAAACCTGTCACTTCTTTCTCTATAACATTGGCAAAATTCATCCCTTTTCTACACACATTACTAAGACACTTATCAACTCTTTAGTCACCTCCCGTCTAGACTATTGCAACCTCCTCCTTTCTGGTCTCCCTCTGAGTCATCTCTCTCCTCTTCAATCCATTCAAAACTCTGCTGCACTGCTAATCTTCCGCCAACTTCGATACACTCATATAACCCCTCTTCTCAAGTCACTTCACTGGCTCCCTGTTCATTTCCATATCCAGTTCAGACCTCCTACTGACCTATAAGTGCACTCATTCTGCTGCTCCTCACTACATTTCCTCTCTTATCTCTTCCTACACCCCTCCTCTGGAACTCTGCTCTTCTGGTAAATCCCTTCTATCTGTGTCCTTCTGCTGCCATTTCCAGACTTTGATCCTTCCACCTTGCTGCTCCTTGTGCCTGGAAACAACTACCTTAGTCTGTGCATCAGGCTTCATCTCTGGCTCTTTACTAATCCTGGCTGAAAACTCACCTCTTGGAGGCCACCTTTGGATCCTGATCCACTTAGTCTCCTATGCGTTTCCTTACCATTTCCCTAGATATATCCTTGTCTTCGGCTGTAATGCGCTGTAGTGACTAGATTGTAAGCTCTGATGAGCAGGGACAGTCTTTTATATGTGACTGTATAGTGCTGCATACGCCTTTACAAATAAGTACTAATTTGGAAGACTGACCCATAACAGTAGTACCATAAGACCACTACTAGAGTTAAACTCACCATTTTGGAACCTGACTCCTCCAGAGCAGGAGCAGAGGCGGACTACTCCTGTCCCGGGGTAAGTCCTGAAGGTGAGTTGGGATTCTTGGGGGATTAGCCAAAGGGGGGAATTGTCTTTTGAGGACGCATCTATTGGGGAGAGGGGTGTCTGGATCTGCTAGTGGTTCTCTGTTGGGGGGTTTAGGAAGGAAGGGTATGTATTTTCTTGCAGTGCTGTTCATGGGACAGGGGTGCTGATGTGTGAAGGGGTCTGTAATCAGGTTAGAAGGTGCTGCACCAATGGCTGTATGTTGGGGGGTTGCACTCTAGCCTTCAGAGATTGGACGTTCTCTGAGAGCCATGAGCTGTTCATATAGAGTCTTTTGCATTCAGTGCCACCGGTATGATTATCTCCCAGTTCGTGAGAGGTTTTATGTGTGCACTTAGTGCAAAGAGCTCATGGTTCACAAAGAATGAGTCCAATCGATGGAGGCTAGAGCAGCAGACCTGAAAGAGCTGAGGCAGAGATATATAAAGAAGCCCTACAGGGACATAGTAGAATAGTCCCATCTTCAGTGTGGCAGCCTCTGTCCTGCCTTGGAGGAGAGATGTTACCTGGAAAGAGAGCATCACCTTGGTGTGGTAGGAAATGATGCTGCAGCCAGGACCTGTCCTCTAGAGGATGCAATATTCTCTTGCACTAAGTTTGTGCCTCTAGGGGCTTCTGCCCAGGAGGGAAGAGAGAGGATAGCCATTTTAGTTGGTGATTTGATTATTAGGCATGTAGATAGCTGGGTAGTTGGTGGGCATGGCAGCTCTTATGTGGAGTAGTCTAATGGTTAGAGCATTGGCTTGGGAACCAAGAGACTAGGATTCAGTTCCCACTGGTACTTCTTGTGGCCTTGGGTTACGCTTTGGAGTTTGTGTAAGCTTCTGTAGGAGGACGCCTTTGTGGCATCTACTTGTGGATGCTTGCTCAAGCAAGTGGTGAAAAGGAAACTCTTCAGTGCCTCCTGCAGTTGCAGGTATTCTACCTGTGCCCTAAGCATAGAAGGTCCAAGGGTGTTATTCCTTCATGGCATCCAAAAAGGGAGGTTCCTTTTAGCCTATTCTGGACCTAAAGGTGGTCACTGCTAGTTCCTCATTTTTGTTTGGGGACTCAATTTGCAAACCGGTCCATTTACTCTTTTATTAAACAAACATGTAACTTCAATAAATAGCACTGTAACCATTTAAATAGTTCACTTATCTGAAAAGGCAGTCGCCATGGCGGCCCTAGGGATCTCTCGGCTGAGTTGAGTATCTCGGCGGGAGGCTCCGGGCCTGATATCTCTTCGCTGGAGCAGTGGCGGCCCCCAAAAAACCTTTGCTGGCGAGGAGCTCGATACTGACGGTGGCCCCCCCCCCAGTGACAAGAGGGGGAGCGGGGAGCGGAGGGACGTTACCATCGAGAAGCGGTGGAGTTGCTGCTTTGCCCTTTGCCAGCACTATAGAGGTTTCTCTATTGGCGTCGGGGTCTCCCGGTAGGATGTCTGCTATCTCTCCTACTTCTGCTGCCTTGGAGGTGGAATCGCGGCTTGAGGAGCCTGGAACTGTTGGTGCGTTTTCTTCTTCGATACTTTTTTCCTTTGAGCAGCCTTCGGAGTTTACGCTGGAGACTATCTGGTCAGCAATAGTGAAACTAGGAGAACTTTTGGTGCCACAGGTTTCATCTTCGATATCTCAGTTGCAGTCTCATACTGCTCTTCTCCAACAACATACTTTAGAGATCTCTGCGGTTCAGAATTCAGTTTCTGAACTTCAACAGAAAGTGTCTCAGACTGAGAATTTAAGTTCTGTATATTAGAAAAATGTCATGGCATTGCAAACAAGAATTGAAATGCTTGAAAATTTGTCCAGATATTCTAATCTTCGATTTGTTAATTTTCCTAGGGCTCAGTCCGTGGGCTCGAAGGAGATGTTAAAAAAGTATATGATTGAAATTCTTGGGGTCCCAATTGAATCTCACCCCCCTTTAGTTAGGGCGTATATTTGCCTGCAAGGAAAAAAGTGGAGGGTGGTGGGGCCATTCCCGGAGTTGATATGGCTGACTCTTTGGATGTTACTACCATGTTAGAAGCTTCTTTGACCGAAACAGTTACTCCTGCTACATTAATTGTTACTTTTGCATTGAACTCAGATAGGGACTGGTTTCTTAAAATGTATTTCCGTAAACGGGATATTCCTTTTCTTGGTTTAATGGTTTGGGTTTTTCCTGATTTTTCAAGGGAAACCCAGAAATGTAGGAAGGAGTTTTTACTTCTGCGCCCAGCTATTTCACTGTTGGGGGGGTCAGTTTTTTCTGAAGTTTCCTTCTAAATGTTTGGTTAAATTGAATTCAGTATCTTATGTTTTCTTTGAGCCTTCACAGTTGCTTGTCTTCATAAATGCCCACCGCCCCTCTGAGGGAGTGTAGGAAACACTGCATAGATTTGTATGCCTGACTGTCTCCCTTTAACTATTTTCTTCAAATTTAGTTATATTATATATTTACTTGGAAGTCCTTCCTTTCGTGGGCTGTAGAAGGAGCAGATAATGTTTTTCTTTATTACTTCATTTGTTTTCCTAATTATGGTTGCTGTAAACACTCCAACTTGTTTTCATTCTGTCTCTTTATTTCCATTCAAGTTATTGTTGCTTGAATTTGTTTGTAAAATCTATAAATAAATAATTTTTAAAAAAAAGGCAATCGCCAGGAAAGATCCACATGAGAAATGGACCGTGATTCGGCAAAACTGCCACCATCCAAAACTGTTGTTATCGATGCAGCACCGTGTCTCAAACTCTGAATTTTAGAAAAGGTTCTGCATCAGAATGCATATAATAAAAGTCCCACGCATGAGCTCACTCCCTCCAAGCACCCAAAAATTCCAAAACCTTTTAGTGATACGGCGCCAAGCAGTTGCAAAAAGCTTTCAATGCTGCAAACTTGCTATTATAGGCAACATGGTGCTCTTCACTCATGCCGGCGTCTTACATCACAAAACTTTAAACTGATGTCCTTCCAACTTCCTGGTTACCATTGGCCAATCAACAACCAACATGTAGCAGCCATAGTGACCAGCCCTTCAGTAATCAAAAAAGAGGACACTTCAGTTTCAGTAATGAATGCCATTCAATTTCCAGGTTCAAACCACCAGGACTAACTGTACCCAAATTTAAAAATTCATCTTTGTTCAAAAATTTGAAGATGAGCCAACCAGTTACCACCTCGCCAATCAAGCCACACCTGTTCAATAAACTGCCATTGGAACTGAGAAGAAGAGTGGCCATGTTCCATACAATGGGACACCAAAGGAACTGTGAGAGTTCGAGTCTTAATCAGAGATTTGTATTTTGCTAAAAGTGCCTTTACCAAGCAGGTCATACGTCCCACATACTTGAGATTGCATGGGCAAATCAATAGATACACCACAAAATCAGAAACACGGGTTGCGTATGTTTGAGCCCATGGCTGTCTCAGCCTTGTACATCAGCATTGATCAAGATAAGGCACTCCACATCATTTCACAACTCTCTCTTGAATCACAACAGTGATTACCCAATATTTTGTATTACAATTATTGATATTGGTATTAAAGAAAAATTATTTTTGATTTGATGGTACCGTTTTCTTGAAAATCTTTGGGATCACTGTGGCGGCATCAGTGGCCCCATCTGTGGCCACTTTGTATATGGCATGGTATGAGGAGACTTACATTTACCATTCACAATGGTTTAAGCACATACTGATAAGGAAGCATTTTCTAGAGGATGTTTTTTTTATCTGGCTCAGCCAGAGGACCCTTTTCGGTGACTTTCTTGGCTGGTTAAATACATGTAAGAACAATACTTTTACAGTCAAACCTCGGTTTTCGTATGCATAGTTTTCGTACGATTCGGTTTTCGTTGACTTTTTTCGTCTAGAATTTGTCCCAGTTTTTGTACATTGTCTCGGTTTTCGTACAGTTGAAAATGGAGTACCATCTTGTGGCCAGAAGTGGGATTTTCTTTATTTTGATTCTCTTGCTGATTGACTGTCTTCCATATGCCAACAAGAGTCTTCAATAAAGGTAAAAGTGATGTTAAATGTTCATTTATCCTTTTCATTAGTCATTTATATTTATTTCTCATTGTTTTCTGTATGTAAAAATATAGTTATTCTCTCTAAAATGTATTTTTTGTTAATATTTTTGGGTGTCTGGAACAGATTAATTGGATTTACATTATTTCTTATGGGAAATATTGCTGCAGTTTTCATACATTCGGTTTTAGTCAGACTTTTTCGAACGGATTAATCACGAAAACTGAGGTTCCACTGTACTTCTAGAGTTGAAATATTCTGCTATTGAATTTTTGGACATTACTATCACTAAGAAGAATACTGGTGTAGAGGAACAATTTATTAAGATTTCACAGTCACCACCCTCTACTTTAAGGAGGGGTTTGCCATTTGGCCAGTTTTTTCTGCTACAGAGAATGTGTTCTTTGGACTCTGAATTCAATAGGCATGCAATGGATTTAAAGACTTGTTTGAGAAACCAGAGTTATCCACAGGATATGATTTCTAAAGCTTACAAGCTAATCATTCTGGAGTTCACCTCAGTTTTGCTCACTGCTTGGGAAGACTTACTGGCTTCTCTCAGTGCTGCACTAGTGGTTTTACCTCCTGATGACATCATTGAAAGATACTCTTCTCCGTGACATCACCCATACGTGAGGACTTATTCCTGCTGTCCACTGAGAACACCTGCTACAAGTGAGTAACTACGCTAAATCTGCATCCACCCGCTGGCAAGAGAGCATATCCCATTCGTCTGGACAAGTCTGTCAGGATTCAAAGAAAGGAAATTATCAGGTATGATTAAAATTTCTCCTTTCTGTGCATAAAAAACATTTCATATGCAGAAAACTCTTTATAAAATGATCTTCTGAAAAGATAGGGATATTTTTTATGAGACAAAACCATCTGCAGTCCAAAGGCTTAATTCATGGGCATGTTTACCAAAGTGTACTAATGTTTAGCATGGAGTTTACCACATGCGAATTGCTCTGCACTGACTGTTAGTATGGGGCAGCATGATACAAAACCCATGCTAACCTTTAGCATGTTAAGGGATGGTGGCTGGGTGGTTTGGGGGAAGAGTGTGGATGGTAATGACACACAGGTTAGCTTATCAATGGCACGCACTAATTGAAAATGTTGCTAGTAGTGTGGGTGCACTTATTGCCTCTTGAATGGATGGCATAAGTGAACCGCATTAAGCGTGCTTGCCCGTTATCATGTTTCAGTGTGTCTCCCTGCCTAGACTCGCCTCCCATATTTAATGCTTGCATCCTAACATGCACAAACACAGTGCATTTTGATAAACATGACCCTCAGTGGTATGCAGGACAACACTATTGAAATTGAAAACTATTGAAAACTCAGATGTGCTCTCATAAACGCTAGATCTGCACGCAAGAAATGGCCAGCCATCTCGGACTTAATAATCAAACGAAATCTAGACATTTTAATGATCACAGAAACATGGTTCTCAGAATCCGACTCAGTCATAATAAACCAGCTCACACCACCTAATTATTCCACCTACACATGTAACAGAACAAATAAAAGAGGAGGAGGTGTCGCCATTATAGCAAAGACTGACCTCCAATATCGTACAATCACAACCAAGAGCACAAAACAATTAGACACTATCTCAATATACAACAACTACAATACCATCAACCTTATATATATGACACCGAACTCGACATCTGAAGAATTATCCAGCGTAATTGACTTAGCCTGCAACCCAGTACACCCAGAGAAACCTAACTGGCTAATGGGCGACTTCAATCTCCCTTCCATACAAACTGCCCTTTCTAACTCATTCTTAGACGCAATGTCAAACCTCAACTACAGCCAACTCATAAACCAACCCACTCATCAACATGGCAATGTGCTCGACCTCGTCTTCGCTCCGCCCTCCTACACGTCCACGAATGATGATTTCGACCTATCCATCACTCCGGTCCCATGGTCAGACCATAACCTGATAGTACTCACAATACCAGCACATCAAGATCCATCCACCGATACAACAAAACGATCATCAACAAACACCACTTTCTTCAGACCTCTCAACGAAGAAGAAATCAAGAAAAACATACTTCCAATACTCAAACAACCGTCCTCCGACATCAACGACATGGTCACCACATGGAATGAAACCATCAACCAATACGCCATACTACCGCCAGCCAGCAAAAACCCAACAACGAAGAATAATGTAGTGAAAAGACCATCTGCACCATGGTTCTCTCAAGAACTAAGGAAGTCTCTTACTCTATTGAGGAAGCTCGAAAGAAAATGGCGTAAATCTCATAACCCAGCAGATCAACAAACATACTTAACCCACCTTCAATCCTATCGTGAAACAATATGGGACACAAGAAAAACCTACCACTCCAAACTCCTCAACCGCTCCCTAAACAAACCTCGGGAGCTCTTCAATCTAGTAAAGTCATTAACCACAGAACCTTCTCCACCTCAACAAGAACCCATACACCCTCAGAAGTATGCCAATTTTATACAATCTAAAGCTATCAGAACAACAACTTCTTTATCCCAAAGTCCCCTCCAGCAACAAGCACAAAATTTCCCACTCCTTCAGCTCTCATCTCCCTCAGCAAAATGCGTTGAAGACAACATCGTCAAAATGAATACTACCACAGCACCTAACGACCCCTGCCCAGCACACTGGATAAGAGCTATGCGATCTGACTTTAGCCCTGTCATAGCAGAAATAATAAAGATGTCCTTCTCAACAGGCACCTTCCCATCGGCACTAAGGCAGACCTCCATAAGACCGCTGCTAAAGAACAATCAACTAGACCCAACAAAAGAAGAATCATACCGCCCGATAGCTAGTATACCGCTGCTATCCAAAATAATTGAGAAAGTAACCAACAATCAGATACAACAACACATAGACACCTCCTCCCCCCTTGACCCCAGTCAGCACGGATTCAGGGAAGCCCATGGAGTAGAGACACTGTTGACCACATTAACCAACACACTCATCAGTGGACTGGACGACATCAAAAAGGGCTTTGCACTAATATTCCTCGACATATCTGCAGCATTTGACTCTGTGGACCATGAAATACTACTAACCCGTCTATATGACAAGGGAATCCACGGGCTGGCATGGGAATGGTGCAAATCATACCTGGAAGATCGCTTGCAACACGTCAGGACTGTTACAGGTACCTCAGAACCTTTCCAGTTAAAACAAGGAGTACCACAGGGCTCATCCCTATCTGCGCTACTATTTAACATTTACATGCAGCCTCTATGCGATATCACTCGCTCCTTTGGCATATCCTCGCTGATCTATGCAGACGATGTGCTAATATTCACACCATTCAATGTCAAGCTCCCAGATTACACAACATTAGTAGATTGCTTTAACGCAATAATAGACTGGCTCCTCACGCAGAATATGCGAATAAACTACAAAAAAACTGAGGTACTGATCGTCACGAAAAACAGAGAATTCTCACCCCCGGAGACCCTAAGAGTACGAGACACAGACCTCCCAATCAAGCCCTCCATAAGATACCTTGGAGTAATACTGGACCATCGACTAGACTTTAAAGAACATATCAACCGCACCGTGAAAACCATTTATTTCAAGATAGGAACCCTACGCCATCTGAAAAATATGCTTGACCCAGACAGCTTCAGAACTATATTCCAAGCCATAGTCACACCCCACTTCGACTATGCGAATATAATACTCCATGGTCTCCCAAAAAACACCCTAAATACATTGCAGTCTAGCCATGAATGCCGCAGCCCGGGTACTATACGGTGCTTCAAAGAACGAACATATAACACCCATCCTAATGGAGCTTCACTGGCTCCCTATATACTGCAGAACAGCATATAAAGCCCTTCTCTTGACCTTTAAAGCGATAAATACTATAGCTCCTTCATCAATTTCAAAACTCCTCCATCACACTCCCAACATCAGATCTAGGAGGTCAGCAGCGGCAAATACCCTAGTTACACCACCTGAGGCCACAAAATACAAACGTTCAACAACAGACAGGGCTTTCGCGTACTACGCACCCAGATGTTGGAACAACCTACCTCCCAACATTAGAGCGATTACTGACCTCAAACAATTCAGAAAAGCCATAAAGCACCACCTCTTCATTCTACATTTCCAAAGCACATCATCAACCCTCTAGCACTTACAATAAAAGTGTAAATGCCTTATTTACTCAAGTTGATAATAAGAAATTCTATCCTGTGTATATAGGTTCTTTACATGTTACAAATATGTACAAAGTTTCCCTAAGTTAAAATCCCAGTTGTATTCTCCTGTTATATGTAAACTCACCACAGTCTGATTGCAATGAGTATTCCTGTTTAATGTAAACCGCGCTGATGAAAAAGAGTGCGGTATAAAAGAACTATAAATAAAATAAATAAATAAAATGTGGCAGAGGAAAGGAAGGCCTACTGGAGCATCAAATTTATTTATTTTAAATTAATTTCCCTTTTCTGAAACATTTTTCCAAACATTCAGCCATTTACATGACTCAGGGATTTTGCAGAATTGAGGCCAGAGGGAGCAGATATATATTAAAGTTTTGCTCCATTGCAAAAATTGCTCATTTGTATGCTAGCACTTCCTCCATTAAAAATGTGGGGTAGATTTTTTTTTTTTTTAATGAAATTTTACAATAATGAAACAAGAAAGCCAACAACAGCATTTCTTGAGGAAAAAGGAAGATATAGCAGTAATTAAACATGATTCATACATAACAAAAAGGAAATCTCTCAACAAGAGAGAATAGGAAATATCTTCCACACTAGCCCACAATAGAGAGGGGAGTGAAATCAAAATCAAATATTATACAAATGACAATATAGGTAAATTAAGTGCAAGCCGTCCAACCGTGACAGTAATATTATGTGAGATCAAGTGAGGGAATAACAGAGGACTCTAACCGCTTAGCATTAATGAAAGCTGTAAGTTGGGATGGGTCATAAAAAATATAGGAAACAGTTTTATATTTTACCAAACACTTACAAGGATATTTGAGAAAACAGACCCCACCCAGCTGAAGGATACCAGGGCGTAACAAGAGAAAATCTCTCCGACGCCGTTGTGTATCCCTAGCCAGATCCGGATAAATTCTTACCGCTAACCCTTTAAAAGGCAATTTTCTTTTCCTGAAAAAAAGCCTTAGCACCCACTCTCTGTCAGATAACAAGGCAAAGGTAACCAACAATGTAGAGGGAACAGGAGTCTCCTCCACAGATTTTTCCAGTAGGTCAGTTACATTCAGTATATTACATTGTACCAAATCAACCCCCTTCTGACCCACATCAGTGGACAATTTAGCTTTAGGTAAATAATAAGCCCTCACCAGTGGCGGGATTAATTCGGAAGAAACCCCCAACACCTCATTTAAATATCGTTTAAACATATCACTAGGAGATACAGAAGAAATTCTAGGAAAATTAATGAAACGCAAATTATTCATTCTAGCAAGGTTATCCAAATGTTCCAACTTAGCTTGAATGGAGGAAATGTTTTTCCGAAAAGCATCCGACTGTTCTTCCAAACCTGCCAACTTCCGTTGCATTTCTGCCATCTCAGGTTGCAAAACTGAAACTTTCTGCTCCAAACTCTCCGTAGCCAAACAGGTAGTATTCACTTTCTGCTCCAAAGAGGTTACCCGTGGCACCAAGGCCTCCCCAAGAGAAAGAATCGCCTGCCAGATCGATTCAAGGGTAAAACTTTCCGGCCTCCGAAGAGAAAACGGTAAACCCGAATCAGTTCTCTTTACACCAGCTGCCATATCTGCCATAGGCACCTGCCCTCGATCCACCACAGGTAACTTCTGACCTGTGGAATCCCCTTCACTCGGCACCGATGGAAAAACAGGTATAGTCGCCACAGGAATTCCAATCCTGCAAGGCAGCTGCGCCTCTATTCCTGGTCCAATCGAGCCATCATCTTCCGCCAACTTTGGGTGTGAGCCGAGCTCCAGGAATCCTTCCGGAAGGGACAGGGCGCGAGAAACCTTAGGTGCTGGACTCACAGGGGAGAGAGATAGACCCGAAGCAAAAGCCGAGCCTCCAGACTCTGGCGATATCGCAGCTCGGGATTCCTCCCCTAAATCAGTCACAGTCCGGTTTGAGCGCTGAACAAAGGTATCAATCGGACCTGAGGTAATCGGCGTAGAGGTAGGTGGAGATTGAGAGGACAAAGTCCCCCCTTGCCTTTACGCTTCCGTCCCATTCGGGTAACAAGAAAAAAAAACGCTCTCACTCGGAAACGGCAGTTGCCACCATCTTAGCTAAGAGACTCCTCCCCCAAAATCAAAATGTGGGGTAGTTTTATCAGGTAATCTGACTCAGTTTTTGTGCTGGTAATAAAATTGGAGTGAAGTTTTAATATATCATCTATAGCAAGTTGTATTTTGGTAGTAATGAACTGCTGTCTTCATTAGCAATACATTTCAGCCATTTGCATCTGCTGTGTTGTGGGCTTGCTTTGTGGATAGTGCTCCACACAGAATGGAGGAGTAGGCTAGTGGTTAGACCATTGGGCTTGAACCTGCAAAGCCAGGGTTCAAATCCCAAGGAGCAGCAATGGGATATTGGACAAGCCATTTAACCCTCCACTGCCTTAGATACAAACTTAGGGGTCATTTTACTAAAGTGGACTAAGCCATTAATGTGCTCTAAATGTATGCAAGGGCCCATAGTTACCACCTGCCAACAGTGGTGAATGGGCATACTAGAGGCAGAAAGTGGGCATGGTGAGAACATGGCAGTTAGCGTGGGAGGACAGTGCATGCTGTCAATATTGCATTTAATGCAGTTGCACATAACATCTCCGCAATAAATAGAGTTAAGTGCATCTGTGGTAATTCACAAGGGACTGAACGCATGTTAAGGGGCCAGCTTGCGCAGAAACTGTTAGGCACATGCTGGCCACTCCTGACACTTAGGGCCCTATTTACTAAGCATTTTTTCCATAGACACAAAATGGGGAAATCCTTTAGTAAACAGGCCCTGACTGTGGAGCAGTTGCACTTAATGCTTGGGTATGAAGAGGCTGACCATGAATTTTTACTTTTTAACACCATTAAATAGGCAGAAGACAAAAGACATCTGTTTCTGGTCATTTAATTACATTTTTGATGTTTTTAGACTCTGATGTATGTGACCTTGGCTTGTCTGTGCTTTGTATGTTGACCAGTTGGATTTGTGGAGAGGTTCCTCTTCTGTTTTGTCGCATATATGTATATTCCCATTGGGAAATGGGAAAAACATGTATACTTTTTGACCCGCTCTAACCATTCCTATTTCACACGTCCTTGGAATCTGTGTGTTCTGTGCTTCTGTACATGTGTAACTAGCAGCATTCTGAAATCACTATTTATTTATTTATTTAACAGGTTTTATATACCACCTTCTCCTATCAAAGTGATTCACATAACAAATGAGAAAAAAGGGAGGAAGCAATTTGTACATTTAAATATTGCTAGATACACATGTAGAAGACGTATAAGGCTTCTAAAATGACCTCCTATGTATTGTATAATACATATTGTACAAAACCAAGAAACACAAAGACTGAATTGTTGATTACGTTTTTGAGTGTATTATGTGCCCTCCATTGACTAATTGATTCCTGTCTAATAGGGTCCTAAAGGAGATCCAGGATCATCCCCTGGGCAGGCATCATCTGGAGGAAAGGTAAGGCTCTCATGGAGTGCAGGACAGTGACTGTCTTATCCTCATGCTTTCTCTTAAGCTGGTGTTTCTAGGTTTTGACCTGTCTCCTGACCCAGTCAGTGTGTGTCCTTTCTGCATTGCACTATGCATCCAAATTATTTCAGGACTACCTCTGGGTAAAACATTGCTTTATACTGTACATCATCTGGTGAAGAGGAGTAGTCTAATGGTTATAGCAATGGGCTGAGAACCAGGGAAGCTAGTATTCAAATCCTACTGCCACTCTTTGTGATTTTAGGAAAATCACTTAGTCCTCCATTGACTCAGGTGCAAATTTAAATAATAAGCCCTCTGGGGACAAGAAAATGCCAACATTTCTTGAATGCTAATTCGCTTTGAGCTGCTACTGAAAAAGGCACAGGGCTAAACCACTCTCTTGATACTGGTATCCTTTTTTTATTTAACCTCTTTTGAGTCTCTCTGAAATTGTTGTTATAAGAAAGCTGGGTCTTATTTTAAATTTTGCATTTGTAGTTTAAACATAATCAGACCTGGGCATTAAATACCAGTTGTCAATGATGATGTAGCCAGAGTATGAGAGTTCATAGTTAATATAACATTTTGCATTTGATCTCTGGATTGGGTTCATCAGTGCAGTTACTCCTTGAACATCTAGATAGTGTTTATTGATGGTTGGAATCTTATAATAAGGTAGAGAGTTTTATCCCGCAGAAGAATAATCAAGTACTCAGAAACTTGATAAAATTATTTCTCTGGGAAAAAGCAGGAAGTCAGTCCTCACATATGGGCGACGCCAAAGGAGCCCGCGCAGAGCAAATCCCCAGCTTTCAAAGGAAGCCTTTGGGAATTGCTACCACGCTTGCGTGGTCCCCTTCCCGCCCAAGGGTGCCATCTTGCTCAGTCTTCTTTTTTCCGCGGAGCCCATCAGACTTAGTCTGTCCCTGTCTCGGAAAAAGTTGATTTCTTTTGTGCCTTTTTGGCTGTATCCGGTCTCGCACCGATTCCCTTTCCCGCCCCAGCCTCGGTATTGGGTCAGTTCCTCTTTTTCTACTTAAAGTTTTATTTTTTATTTCCTCTTGGGCGTCTTCGCGCCCTTTTTTCCTCACTAACAGCCGAAGGGTCTTTGACATTGCTGGAGTTCTTTTTCTGCCATGGCTAACAGCGGGTTTAAAAAGTGCGATCGGTGCGGGAAGATCATGTCCCTCACCGATACGCATGACTGCTGCCTCGACTCGGCAGTTTGTGGCCTGTGCAAAAAGATATCCCCGAAGGCCTTGAGGAGCCGCCAGCAGCAGCATGATAGTTTTTCTGATTCCCCTATGCCTCCGAGAGCCAGGACCTCGTCTGAGGCCTCCATGCCTCAGGAGGAACACTCCGAACCCGAACGTCATCGGGGGTCCTCGGAGAGGGGGTCTCCCTCGAGGGAACTGAAAAGAAGGAAGAAACCCTCTAAGGCGGCATCTCTGGACAGCTCCGATCGGCTGGGATCCTCTCGGGGCTGGTTGCGGAGCCCCGAGCGCCTGCCTGAGGCGTCAGAGAAGGAGCGTCCAGCCAAGGTCCCTCGAAAGGACCCGGTCGCGGATCGACCTAGGCAAGTATACACTGTCCTAGTCGAGGACTCCCCTCTTGGGGAACTGACTTTGGGCCTGAGTGCATCGGTACCCAAGCTGCAGGCTGCGGAGCCTCCGGGACTGGCGTCCAGGATGGCAGCCTTGGAGCGCAGTGTCACTGCCTTCTTGGAGCAGCAGTGGGCGCTGATGTCTGGCACTTCCGGTTCCTCTGTCACGACCACCGGGCGTTCGATGTTGAAGACGTCCCCAGAGGCTGAGCCGATCCTCGAGGCCATGCGGGCCCAAGTCGAACCTTGGCTGAGGTTGCGCTCGGCCTCCCACTCATCGGGACCGAGGTCATCATCGGCGAGTCTGCCAGCATCGTAGCGGATGGCGCTGGGGCCCTCAAGGCCCGAAGAGCTCCACGAGTCTTCCTTGGAGGCCTCTTCCTGGGAGACAGAGGACAAGGAGGCCCCGGACACTCATCGTCATTGAGATGTCCTGTCCAATTCCCCGGTATCTGAACCTTGGAGAAGGTCCCCACTGGAGGATATGGGGTTTCTGGACTTTGTTTGGGATATGTCCAAGCCCTTGGCTTTCCCGACGGAGTCCAAGGAGGATCCTTGAGCCGACGAGCTCGAGATCCTCCAGTACGAGACTCCCCCCTTGGGAGACCCTCACAGTGCCCATTCCTCCTATCCTGGAACGACTATGCTCCGCATGTGGGAGACACCGGTGATCAGCAAACGGCTCGACTCGATGTACCGAGTCCGCTGGAACCCTGTGTTTCAAAAATCACAACTGCCGCACAACTCCATGGTTGTGGAGTCAGCCATGCGTCGACTGAAGAGTCAGAAGACGCACTCCTCCGTGCCCCCCGGCAGGGAGGCATGCACCTTGGATGCCCTCGGCAGGAAGTGTTACCAGAGTGCGATGCTGAATTGTCGGATCCAGTCCTACCAGCTGTCCATGGGCATGTACCTGAGAGTCCTGGTGAAGGAGCTCACCGGGTTCTTGGCTGGTCTCTATGAGGAGCTTTTGCAACGCTTCAAGGGCCTGTTCAAAGCTGTCTGTGAATGCTCCAAGTTTATGACTCGGGCGGCCTATGATGGCTTCGAGTCGGCGGCCCGGGCAGCCGCAGTGGGCATCGGTGCATGCCGCCAAGATTGGCTATAGTCGTTCAACCTAGAGCAATGGGTACAGGACAAATTGGTCGATGTCCCATGTCAAGGGGAAAATCTCTTCGGCAAACCCATGACCGACAGGGCCGCCAAGCTGGAGACCGGGTTCATGACGAGGACTAGGCTCTCTAAGAAGACCACTGCCCCTTCTCGAAAGAAGGGCTCGGGTAAAAAGCCCTTTTACTCAAGGAAGTCTGCTGCTTACCGAAACTACCCCCCTTACCAGACCTCCCCGGCTCCGCAGCATGGGCAGCAGGCCAAGGAACGGGGCATGGCCCGCGTAAGCAGAAGGCTCCCAAGCCCCAGGCTCAGGCTCCGTCTCCGGCCCAGCCTGGAGGGAGCTTTTGACTCCTGCAGCATGTCCCCTCTTCCAACTGGAGCTCAACAGCCTACAGGAGGTCGCCTCACCTTTTATGCCTACAGGTGGGGAGCTATCCCCACCGATTTCTGGGCATTACAGGTGGTCAGGGAGGGTTACCTCCTCCATCTAAGCCAAGTGCCTCCACACTGCTTCCCGGGAGAGCCCATCAGGTCTCCCCTTCACTGGAACCTTTTTCTGAAGGAGTTTGGAGGTCTTCTCGAGGACCAAGTGGTGAAACCGGTGCCCCACCACCTCAGGGGCAAGGGGTTCTACTCCAGGTACTTCCTCATGCCAAAGAGGACAGGGAGCCTAAGGCCCATCCTCAGCCTGCGCAACCTCAACAAGTTCCTGGTGAGGGAGAAGTTCAAGATGCTGTCCCTTGGAACATTGCTGCCTTACCTCCGCCAGGGAGACTGGCTATGCTCCTTAGATTTAAAGGATGCCTACACACACATCCTAATCCACCCAAGCCACAGGCAGTACCTACGCTTTGTGGTAGGAGGCAATCATTTCCAGTACAGGGTGCTTCCCTTTGGCCTTGCTTCGGTCCCCAGGGTATTCACAAAGTGCCTGGCAGTGGTCACCGCCTTTCTTAGGCTGCAGGGGATCTTTGTCTTCCCCTATCTCAACGACTGGCTCATCAGGGGCACTACAGCCCCCAAGATGCAGCAGGCCACTGCACGCACTACCCAGATCCTTCAACACTTGGGTTTCGTGATCAACTACCCCAAGTCTAGCCTTTGCCCATCACAAGAGCTGTAATTCATTGGGGCAAAGATCAACACCCTTCAGTTGAAGGCCTTTCTGCCTGCAGACAGGGCAGGTAGGCTCATGGCGCTAGCCAAAGATATACAGCACCATCCCTCAGTGCCAGCAAGACATCTGCTGTGCCTCCTCGGGCACATGGCCTCCACGGTCCATGTCACTCCAGATGCCCGCCTCCACATGCGAACAACGCAGTGGTGCCTCAGGGACCAATGGTCCCAGGCCACGGAACATCTCCAGGACAGAGTCAGAGTGACCAGGCGCCTGGTGCAGTCCCTGACCTGGTGGCTCTCGCCCTGTCACTTGGAGGCGGGAATGCCCTTCCAGGCCCCTCACCACTCGAGGGTCCTCACCACAGATGCCTCCCTGCTGGGCTCTGGAAGCCCATTGCCAGGGATACCTCACCCAGGTCATTTGGTCCCGAGATGAGACTGCTCAGCAGATCAGTCTGTTGGAACTGTGTGCAGTCCATCTCGCCCTGAAGGGTTTTCGGCATTGCCTGGGCCACAGGTCTGTCCTGGTGCAGACGGACAACCAGGTTGCCATGTTCTCTGTGAACAAACAGGGGTCACGGGGTCCCATACCCTCTGTCAGGAAGCCCTGGATCTGTGCTCTTATGCAGTCCGGCAGGACATTCTCTTCAAGGTGGTATACCTGCTGGGCCAGGACAGCCGGCTGGCCGACAGACTCAGCAGGATGCTCCAGCCGCACGAGTGGCAGCTGGACTTGGAGGTAACCAGCAGGCTTTTCCAGACCTGGGGGAAACCGGTGATGGACCTGTTTGCAAGCCCGCACAATCACCAGTTACCCTGCTTCTGCTCAAGGCAGCCGCACCCCGCCAGGGTGGCCGCCGATGCCTTCCTAGCCTCATGGTCGGAGGTCTTCTGTATGCTTTTCCCCCAAAACCTCTGATTGCCAAGACTCTGTTCAAGATTCTCCACGACAGAGCTTCAGTCATCATGATAGCCCCACTGTGGCCCAGGCAACCGTGGTTTCCACTTCTTCTGCAGCTAGTGATGGAGGCCCCCATCCCCTTGGGATCAGCTCCACGGCTCCTTTCCCAGGAGGGGGGCTCTCTTCTGCATCCCAACCTCAGCTCCCTTTCGCTGACAGCGTGGCTGCTGAGAGGGTGACTCTAGCCCCGCTCCTCCTTCCGAAGGAAGTGGAGGATGTTTTGCTGGCTTCACGCAGAGCGTCTACCAGACGGGCGTACGCTTTTAAGTGGCGCAGATTTGCACTTTGGTGCGCTGAGTGGGGGGGGTCGACCCCTTTTCTTGCCCAGTGGTTGAGGTTTTGGAATACCTTCTCCATCTCTCCAGGACGGGGCTCAAGTCCAACTCCGTCATAGTGCATCTCATGGCCCTAGCGGTGAACCACCATTAGGTGGACGGGAAGCCTCTCTCAGTTCATCCAGTGGTGTCCCATTTCCGAAAGGGCCTACTGTTGTCTAAGCCCCTGGTCCATCCTCCAGTGACCAAATGGGATCTCAGTGTGGTGTTGGGGCAGCTCACCCTGCCGCCCTTCGAACCGATTGCTACGTGTCACCTTCGTTATCTCTCCTGGAATGTGGTTTTCCTGGTTGCGCTCACTTCTGCCCGGGATGAGTGAGCTTCAGGCCTTTGTGGTGGAGAAGCCTTATACCAGGTTCTGCAAGAATAGGGTGGTGCTTTGCATGCACCCCAAGTTCCTTCCGAAGGTGGTGTCCTCTTTCCACCTCAACCAGGAGGTGGTCCTCCCTACTTTCTTTCCCAGACCGCACGCCAGACGGGCAGAGGCGGTCCTCCATACCTTGGACTGTAAGAGGACCAAGTCCTTCTACATTCAGCGTACTCAAGGCCACCGGAAAGCCTCTCAGCTTTTCATTTCCTACGACCCCAGTAAACTGGGGGAGGCAGTGACCCAAGCGTATGCTGTCCACATGGGTGGTGGACTGTATTGCCTGGGCTTATGAGGGAGGTGAAGCTTCCGCTGGAAGGCCATGTCACGACTTACAGGGCCAGGGCCATGGCGGCATCAGTGGCTCACCTGTACTCTGTTCCTCTGGCAATCATCTGCCAGGCCGCCACCTGGTCTTTGGTTGCCTTCCCATCTCATTACTGCCTGGATAGGAGTCCCGACGGGACAGTGCCTTTGGCCAGGCTGTGCTCCGTAACCTTTTCAGGGTCTAGGCAACTCCTGCCCTCCGACCCTTCTGTGTTCAGGCTAGCGGAGTGCTACTTCCCTTGGATGCAGGGATCCTTTTTCTCCTTGATAAGGATTTCATTGCGGTTGCTTGCAGCTCTCGTTGAGGAAGCCTTTTTATGATATTGGTTCATGATAGCCTGTAGCTGGGGCGTCCCATATGTGAGGACTGACTTCCTGCTTGTTCCCGGAGAAAGCGTAGTTACTCATCTGTAACAGGTGTTCTCCGGGGACAGCAGGAATTAGTCCTCACAACCCTCCCTCCTTCCCTTGGAGTTGCAGTTCTCTTATCTTCATTTTTTTTTTTTGCCATCTTTTTAGCTATGTCATTTGACTGAGCAAGATGGCACCCTTGGGCGGGAAGGGGACCACGCATGCGTGATAGCAATTCTCAAAGGCTTTCTGGGGATTTGCTCTGCACTGGCTCCGTTGGTGTCGACGTCACCCATATGTGAGGACTGATTCCTGCTATCTCTGGAGAACACCTGTTACATGTGAGTAACTACGCTTTCACTTTTTACTGGTGACTGCTTGTCAGGCATAGTGGCTAAAGGATTTTGATAAGTGATCCCAATTTCTTTGGAGATTTCTGATTCAGGCATAAATGTTAAGTGATTTCACTAATGTGAATATATTTATGATGTGGTTCATTTCTGGTTACTGTTCAGAAAAGAAGGCAGACCAAAATATGTGCAGATACCTATCTTTATAGGTGACTATGAAAAATTATACATATAGGATATCACCAGTATTGGATTAATTCACTCATCATATCTGCAGCCCTTTGTGGCAATGATTTACCCTGTGCTAGTGTGAGTGTCTCTAAAAATTTTTCAAATTGCAAAAGTGAGGTTATATCCTTTAAAATGACCATTCTGTTGTTAAGAATATGGCAAAAGTGGAGGAATTGCCTACTGGTGGGCTGAGATCTGGGAAAGCCAGCCTTCTTGAGACCTTGTGCAAGTCAATTTACCCCCATTGCTCCCAGTATAAATTTAGGGATAGCATTACTCCCATGTGTTGATATGTTAACATGCTTTATGTGCTTAGTTAGTATATAGAACCCACTAAGAATAACAGGGCTTCTGTTAAATAATGTATGCTAAATGACATTAGCACACATTAACACATTTCAATAAATTAAACTTTTTGTAGGCCATCTGCAGACAGGAAAATATTTAATGTACATGAATATAACTTGCCTTGAACTACCTATGAAAAGACATGACCTAAATCCAAATAAATACATACATAAACACTTCCCTAATGCTGGAAAATCCAAACTCTCTCCAGGCAATAAAGTGATTATGTAAAATATCTGCAGTATTTTCAGACACGAATGCATGTCCTCTTTGCAGGGCCTAGTCCTATGAAATAGTCCTTGCACTTGTGATGTTTCAGCAAAGCCACATCTGAGGAAAAGGGTAACATGAGTTCAGTACCTATAGTTGATATAGCATCTCTCAATGAGGCTTTTCCAGCTACTGCATTCAACAGCTGCTTACATAAACTTTCTTCATTTTGTAAAAGCAGCTGTGTAATGCAGTGATTGGGAGATCCTTATTGTCCGCTGTGCCTGTCTAGTCAAACTAGTGTCCCATCTGAGAGCCCGAGATGTGCTGTAGCTCCTTGGACACATGGTCATATTTTCTCCAGGAACAAGCAGGAACTCAGTCCTCACTTATGGGTGACGTTGGCACCGACCGAGCCCGCGCGGATCAATTCCACAGCTTTCAAAGAAAGCCTTTGGGATTGCTGCCACGCATGCGTGGTCCTCTTCCTGCCCAAGGGTGCCACCTTGCTCAGCCCCAGTCTCCCTTTTTCTGCGGAGCCCTTCGGACGCACATCCTCGTCCCTCGGAAAAAGTTTTGTGTTTTCACCTCAACAGGCTTCTCTGTTTACCAGTTGCACCGGTCCTCTACCTGTCCTTCCCCTGCTTTATTTTTTAGAGCTATCGGGGATACTCCTTTTTCTTTCATTTTTCATTACATCGGCGATAGACCTCTTCGCCAGTACCCAGAACATACAGCTCCCCCGCTTTTGCGGGCCGGTGCCGCACCCGAGCAGGGAGGGACCCTATGCATTTCACCTGGTCTGGTCCTCCAGCCTTCTCTGTGCATTCCTTCCTTTCCCCCTCATTGCGAAGACTCTTTTCAAGGCTCAGTGGGGACAGGGCATCATTGATTCTCATGGCCCCCTTATGGCCTCGGTAGCCTTGGTTCCCGCTCCTGCTCTTGCTGTCAACGAAGACTCCGGTTCCCCTGGGCTCTGCCTGGGGTCTGCTGATGCAAGAGGAGGGCCGGGTGCTGCACCCGAACCTAACCTCCCTAGCCTCTCTGGCCCTTCCGGAGGTGGTCGAGGAAGTCCTCCTCGCCTCGAGGAAGGACTCCACTAGGTGAGCCTACACCTTCAAGGCCAACCTGACAGCGCAAGAGTTGCAACTCCAGATCAATCTCAAATGTCCTCAGGGTGTTTCAAAACCACCTGAGGGCACAACAGGTCCAAGTCAGAACAGACAATCAGGTTGCCATGTTCTCTGTGAACAAGTAGGGAAGAACAGGCTCCTGGGTTCTCTGCGAGGAGGCACTTTACCTGTGGTCCTTTGCTATTGCTCATCAAATACACCTCCAAGCTGTGTACCTCCTGGGGGAGTCCAATGTCTTGTGTCACAAGCACAACGCCAAAACCACTAGTCTCTAGTTGTTGAGGGCGTAGTGGTTGATGTATCCTTCCTCTATCAGCTATATTTATGCTTCAAGTAAAAGGATTGTAGTTGAGACAAACCGAGGGTAAGGCTTATGACAGAAAAAAGTTTATTTTAAACACAAGAGAACAGATCAGGTTCAAGGTTCCATTAACAGGATAAATTATAGGCTTTTGCTTAAGGTTCAGCAAACTGGTGGCAAAAACAAACAGAACTCAACAATGGCTTTTCAAAGTCCTCTTAAATGTAGAAGCTTAGCCTTTTCACAAATAACAGTGTGCCACCTTTCTTATAGTCCTTTGTTGATCATAGCACAAAGAAAACAAGGTTAATTATCCTATGGCAGTTTATCTTCACTCAGCCTCAATTCTCTGGGCTGCACTTCTAGGTGAATATGAAATAAGCATTCAAAATGTCCTTAAAACTCTTAGCAGGCTTTTCATATAAAATAGGAGCAACAGCCTCAATTCTCTGGGCTGCACTTCCAGGTGAATATGAAATAAGCATTCAAAATGTCCTCAAAACTCTTAGCAGGCTTTTCATATAAAACAGGAGCAAAGCACAAACTCTTAAAAAAGCCAATTAGCTTTCTTGTTGTTGCAGAGTTCTAACACAGCTGATAATCAGGCATGAAACACAGCTTCCTTTACAAGCTTATGTGGCAGTAAATTCCCTTTCCAAAACACACAGGAATTTACCTCCTTACTGCTAATGCCTTAAGATTACCTTTGCAAGAGGAACAATTCTTTCAAGGCTGGCTTTTCTTCAACATTTCAATTCTAAAGCTTGACATAAAGAACAATCCATAAACATATCTTCTTCCCCCACCTCTGGCTCTGGTTCTCCCAATTGCATGGGCTCTGACTCACTCACTTGATCAGACTGCTCAGCTGACAATCTCTCTGGTGGTCTGAAAGCTTCTCCACTTCCTGGATTCCACCCCTGTTGCCAACCTGATTCAGGGAAAACACCTCTCTCAGCTCTGGGTAGTTCAGTCCTTATCCAGGAGTTAGCACCTGCTCTGGCTTCTCCAGCATTCCATCGTCCTTGCTGCTCTGGACTCTGTTCCTCTCCCCATCTGCTGCATCAGCTGCTTCTCTTGCTTCCTCCGCTGCTCCTCCCGCTGCTTCCCCTGTTTCCATAATCTAACCAGGGTTTATACTCACTGGGATCCAACCCCACCTCTTTCTCTCCCAGGTGTTTGTAATTTCCCTGCCTTCTGAACTTAGAATAATCAGTGCACTTGTTAGAGTAAGGACTTTGGTCCTCGTGCTTGCAATCTCCCCCTCTTACTCTATCAAGCATTTCCTGAAACCTATTCCAGCTGGGGGCTTTCTGCTTTTGAAACGTGGCTCTGGCCTTCTGACCCTGCACACCTAACAAAGGCCCCTTGATTAAGGTGAATTCCTTATGCTTTTCACCTCCCCCATGCTCTGGATGGCTGACCTTGCCACACTTGGCAGAAAGACTGAGTCGTTTCCTCCTTCCCCATGAATTGTCTCTGCATCAGGACACAACGTCCTATATCTTCCAGACCTGGGGAACCCCAGACATAGATCTGTTCGCAACTCCCCAAAATGCGAAGCTTCCTCATTTCTGCGCAAGAACTCGTACACCCACCAACCAATCAGTGGGTGCCTTCAACCTACACTGGGGCCAGGGTCTGCTTTATGCTTTCCCTCCTATACCCTTCATTCCCAAGATGCTTTTCAAGCTTCAGTTGGACAAGGGCTCCATGATACTCATAGACCCCCAATTGCCAAGCAACTGTGGTTTCCTCTGCTACTATGTCTGACTCAGACTCAACCTCTGCGATATGGATCTGCGCCCAATCTCCTCTCCCAGGACGACGGCTCACTTCTCCATCCCAATCCACAGTCTTAGTCTCACAGCTTCGCTGCTGAGAACATAGCTTTTCAAGACCTTGACCTTACCCAAGAGGTTAAGGAGAACCTTTTGGCTTCTAGGAAGCTCGCAAGATGTTCATATGCTTTCAAGTGGCAGAGATTTTATATCTAGTGCTTTCAGAAGGATCTGGATCCCTTTTTGGCTCCAATGGAGTCACTCCTCCAGTACTCCTCCAATATCTCCTCTATCTGTCATCGACAGGTCTGAAGACAATTCTGTGAGAGTCCACCTCAGTGCAATTGTAGCCTCTCACCACCTATTGGATGAACAGCCAATCTCAGCTGCTAGTGGCCCATTAAATCACTACCTCTGGTAGCTTGGGAATTTAACATCATTCTAGCGCAGCTTCTCAACCTGCCCTTTAAACCATTGGCCACGCCCTCACTAAAGTCTTGGAAGGTAATTGCTAATTGCTCTCACTTTAGCTAGATGCATTAGTGATCTTCAGGCTTTAGTGGCAGACCCACCCTATACCTGATTCCACCATGACAAAGTCGTTCTTAGGACTCGCCCAAACTTTAGGACAAAGGTGATGTCTTCTTTTTATTTAAAGCAGTCTATTTTCCTTCCAGTCTTCTTTCCTAAACCGCATGCGTCTTGAGCAGAAGCAACCCTGCACAATCTTGATTGCAAGCGTGCGTTGGTCTTCTATCTCCAAAGGACTCAAGAGCACCACAAAGCTTCGCAGCTGTTCATCTCCTTTGACCCTGGTCACCTGGGTCTCCATGTATCTAAACACACGCTCAAAAAACCAACAAGGAAACAGCACAAGCCACTCAGGGCAGAGCAAAGACAAAAAAACAAAAGAGTGGCTGGTTCACACACACAACTCTTTTATTAAGTGGTTTAGGCCACTTATTATTTGGTTAATAAAAGAGTTGTGTGTGTGAACCGGCCACTCTTTTGTTTTTTTTGTCTTTGTCTAAACACACGCTCTCCAGATGGATAGCGGACTGCATCTCATTTGCCTATGACAAAGCAGGATTCTCCCATGATGGGCATGTCACAGCTCACAACATTCATGTCATGGCAACCTCAATGGTAAACCTACACTCGGTTGCCATTGACGAGATAGGCAAAGCAGCAACTTGCTCTTCTGTCCATACATTTGCTGCCCATTATTGTCTGGACAAGGACTCCCGTTGGGATGCCATGCAGATGACACAAAGCTATTTAAAGTTGTTAAAACCCATGAGGATTGTGGAAATTTGCAAGAGGATCTTGATAAATTGGAAATACTGGGCATCGTAATGGCAGATGAAATTTAATGTGGACAAGTGCAAAGTTATGCACCTAGGGAAGAACAACCCAAACTATGGTTACACGATGCAAGGTTCCACATTAGGAACTACCACCCAGGAAAAAGATTTAGGCGTCATTGTGGATAACATGTTAAAACCCTCTGCCCAGTGTGCAGCGGCGGCCAAGAGAGCAAATAGAATGCTAGGTATCACAAGGAAAGGAATGGAAAATAAAACAAAGGATATTATAATGCCTCTGTATCGTTCGATGGTGCGACCGCACCTTGAATATTGTGTGCAATTTCTGGTCGCCGTATCTTAAAAAGGATATAGCGTTATTAGAAAAGGTAGAGAAAAGAGCCACCAAAATGGTAAAGGGGGATGGAAGGATACCCCTATGAAGAGAGGCTAAAAAGGTTAGGGCTCTTTAACCTGGAAAAGAGACGGCTGAGGGGAGATATGATAGAAGTCGATAAATTAATGAACAGAGTGGAACGGGTAAACGTAGATCGATTGTTTGTTATCAGAGTATAGGAAGACTAGGGGACATGCAATGAAGCTACAGGGTAAACTACTTAAGACTAATAAGAGAAAATATTTTTTCACGCAACATGTAATCAAACTCTGGAATTTGTTGCCGGAGGATGTAGTAAAAGCTGTTAGTGTAGCTGGGTTTAAAAGAGGTTTGGACAAGTTCCTGGAGGAAAGGCCCATAAACCATTATTAAAAAGTGATCCAGGATATCACTGCTTGACCCAATACAAGCATTGTGGAACCTGTGTCTTTTGGGAAAACTGCTGGGTATGTATGACCTAGATTGGCCACTGTTGGAAACAGGATACTGGGCTCGATGGACCTTGGTCTGACCCAGTATGGCATATCTTATGTATGTTCTTATGTCAAGTATTTAACTTGTGATGCTCTTCTCCCATTACACAAGCTCTGCTGAAACATCAACCCATGCCACAACTCCTCTGTGAGCTTTGGCTCCACAGAGAAGACAGGTGTTGTCATTTGAAAACATCGAAGGCAATTTATAATGAACCATATCTGGTAGGTTTCTACTTTTGTATTAATTCCACATATCAATAGTGGCAGTGGATAATATCTAGCTTAGCCATACCTAAAAGAAAAACTCAGTTAAATTATCTTAAATTCATTGTGTGCCACAAATTTCAAAAAATATAGAAAAGGAAGGGAAAAGACTGTGATGTTCTCTTAGGTTTCTACAGCTACAAATAAGGAGCAGTAGTATAGAGCTTTCTTTTGTGTTTTGCTTTGCATTATTTTCCCTGTCTGTACAGGTTTAACTTTTGTTTGTTCAAGTTTATTGGGGAAAAAAAAAAAAGAACAAACCGAAGAGGCAAGACTGGCATCGGCAGGACCTCCATCCCCCCTTCCAGGAATCGGGGTTTGTGCAGGAGGACTCCTTAAGTTTGGGTCTTCAGGCGGCTCCAGATCCCATTATTGGATGAGGAGCCACCGCGGGTTACTGAGAATAGACTGACAGCTTGGGTCAGCCCCCCTCCAGCGCCGAACCCCTGAGTGTGCGGCTGAGCGCAGGGGAAGGGAGAGTTACCAAAGGTAAGGAGGGGGACTAGTAGGGGAGGCAAAAGCAGCAGCGGAGAGCCCTGGGAGCATCTGCAGGCAGGATGCAGGCCTGTGCGGAGGCGGCGGCTGCTAGAATCACGCGGTACACTGCGGCATTGGTTGAAGGCCTGGTCCATGTGGCGGCTGGTTCCCACCGGTGGTTTTGGTGCTTGGAAAGCTCGCAGCTTGTCTTCCCACTCAGGAAGTTTTAGGGGATAGGCAGGCTGCTTGCCTTGTCAAGCCCTAATTGCTGCTGAGACAGCCAGGGTTCTCAGCTGGTATTTACAGTAGTTTTTGGTTTTGTTTTTAGTTTCCTTTTAATTTCTTTTTAGCTTAATTTGTTTTACTTTCTTTTCTCTGCTTTTGGGTGCCTTTGCTTGCCTTGGCTTAGGGCTGTCTTTGGTTAGGCTGCCGGTTATTTTTCTCCTTGCAAAAAAAAAAAAAAGACAAGGAGAGGAGAAGAGGAAGGAGGTGCCGGTGAAAGGGCACTGTGTTAGAGATCGCTTCCTAACCGGTGCAGGGCTCTGCAGCAAGTCCCACCATGCCAGCAAGGCCTCAATGCCTGGTTTGCGGGACCCGCCGAGGGGTGGTCTCGGAGACCAGTGTATGTGTCAACTGCACGCAAGAGGCTAACTCTTTGGAACACATTCTGCAAGACAAGGCGAGGCAAGAGATCCCCTCCCTGGCACAGGAGGTCCAGGAGGCAGGGGGCCCGACTGTGTCTCCATCTGGCAGGGACTGCAGTCCATCTGCCACTCCGGGACCCTCTACAACACCCTCCCATGAGGTAACATGTCTCCCGGGGGATTTTTCCAGAGTTTGTCCTGCTGTTACACAAGACGTTTTGCTTACACCAGCAGGGATTGGCTAGCGGCCCTTCCACGTCAACACACAAGACTAATAGGGCAGCAGGCACAGCAGATAGTGAGATGGGGGGTCCATCTAAGAGAGTCAGCGGCCCAGAGGAGTGGCATCCCTCGCCAGGGTTGGAAGGACTGGAGTGTGACGACCTGGATGCTGATCTGGACCTCTAGAAGAAGGAGAGATTCCAGAACAGGAGGATCAGTCTAGGCTTGTAAGGGTGTTCTGTCAGGAGGAGCTTCCAGTGCTCATCTCGGAGTTTTTGAAGGCACTAAGCAAGCCCATTAGCCTTCCTGCAGAGGATGAGGCATTGGAGGATCCTCTATTCCAGGCCTTTAGGAAGTCACAGGCAATGTCTCCGGTGCAGAGAGTGGTCAGGCAGATGGTTCAGGAGGAGTGGGATCTGCCAGAAGCTGGCCTGAGGGAGGTGCGGGCCTTGTTGCACCCAGTGCCGGAGCAGGAGCGTGAGCTCCTGCAGTTTCCTAAAGTCGACGCGGCCGTGTCCGCGGTGACCAAAAACACTACTATTCCCGTAAAAGGGAGTGCAGCTCTCAAAGATGCCCAGACTAGGAAGCTGGTTACTCTGCAGAAGCAGGCGTTTGATATTTCCGCCTTGTCTCTGCAGGCATCCATCTGCGGGACATGGGTAGCTAGGGCTTGCCTCCGCTGGTCACAAAGACTTCAGAGCCTCAGGGACTTGGATCCGGACGTGTCGGGGAGATGGCAAAGTTGGAGTCAGGGGCAGCCTACCTGGCGGATACCCATTACGATCTCATCAAGGGCCTTTACAAGAATATGACGTCTATGGTGGTGGCCCGCCGCTACCTGTGGCTTCAAAACTGGGCAGCGAACAGTTCCTCTAAGTCCCGGCCTAGTAAACTACCCTTTAAGGGGAGGTTTCTCTTCAGAGAGGACCTGGAAAAGTTAGTCAAGGACTTGGGGGAGTCTAAGGGGGGCCATTTACCTGAGGACAAGCAAAAGCAGGCCCGTGACGCTTCCTCAACTCGGAGCCAGCAGAGGGAGTTCAATTGTTTTCATATCCCTCACTTCTGTCAGGCCCAGAGGGGTTGGTTCCCGGCCAGAGGGCAGGGCTTTCATGGCTTCTGAGGAGCAGTCAGGGGCTTTGGAACCGCCTCTACATCAGGACACAAAAAAGGCCAATGAATCGAGGGGGGCTCAGGCAGGGGTGTTGCCCGTGGGAGGTTGGCTATGGGAGTTCTACCCTGCCTGGACCCAGATCACATCTGACTAGTGGGTCCTGGAAGTAGTCAGAGAGGGCTACGCTCTCAGGTGGATTTGCCAAGTAAATGAATTTTTCATCCAATCCCCCTGCAAGGCACAGGGCAAGGTGGCAGCAGTAGAAGAAACCATAGAAACATAGAAATATGATGACAGAAAAAGACCACATGGCCTCTCTAGTCTGTCCTTTCATATCAACAACTACAACAGTCCCCTTTTTACATTTAGAGATCCTCTGTGTTTGTCCCATGCTTTTTTGAATTCAGTTACTGTCCTCATCTCTACCACCTCCACTGGGAGACTATTCCTAGTCCTTAGTGGAACACCAGATCTGGTGCAAGAAATAAGGGTGTTGGGGCCACTTGGTAATAGTGATCATAGCATGATCGTGTTTGATTTAATTAGTGGAGGAGGGATAGTAAAGAAATCCACAGTACTACCTTTTAACTTTCAAAAGGGAGACTATGATAAAATGAGGAATATAGTTAAGAAAAAACTAAAAGGAGCGGTTACAAAGGTTAAAGACTTACAGCAAGCTTGGGTGTTATTTAAAATACTACCCTCGAAGCCCAGACCAGCTGTATTCCACGCATTAAGAAAAGTGGAAAAAAGTCCAAAAAACTGCCAGCATTGTTTAAAGGTGAGGCTGTTGCTGCCAAAAAAGCATCTTTCAGGAAATGGAAAAAAGAGCCAAACAACGAAAACTTGAAACAGCACAAGCATTGGCAAGTTAAATGCAAAGCATTGATAAGGCAGGCACAGCGAGAATTTGAGAAGGAACTTGCTACGGAAGCAAAAACACGAAATAAAGACTTTTTCAAGTACATTCGTAGCAAAAGGCCTGTGAGAGAGTCAATTGGACTGTTAGATGATAGAGGGGTAAAAGGGGCGGGCAGTAATTGGAGACAAGGCTATAGCGGAGAGACTGAATGAATTCTTTGCTTCGGTCTTTACTGAGGAAGATGTAGGGATGTTACCCAAGACTGAAGTGGTATTTAAAAAAGTAAAAAGTGGTATTTTAAAAAGTGGTATTTTAAAAAGTAAAAAGTTAAGAAATTCTTGTTCTATGTAATGTTATGCAAATGTATGCAATTGTTCCATGTAAACCGCCCCTGATCTCTGGAAGGGGCGGTATAGAAGAAATAGATAAATAAATAAATAAATAAAAAATAAATTTAAAGGTGATACTGCAGAGGAATTGAGAGAAATATCACTACACCGGGAAGATGTATTACAACTATTTGATAAACTGAATAGTAGCAAATCACCTGGACCAGATGGTATACATCCAAGAGTGTTGAAAGAACTGAAATATGAGATTGCAGACCTGCTATTGGTAATCTGTGAATTTTCATTAAAATCATCTGTAATACCTGAAGATTGGAGGGTCGCCAATGTAACGACAATTTTTAAAAAGGGTTCCAGGGGTGACCCGGGAAATTACAGACCGGTGAGCCTGACGTCAGTACCGGGGAAAATGTTAGAAACCATCATAAAGAACAAAATTACAGAGCATGTAGATAGTCTTGGCCTAATGGGAGACAGCCAACATGGCTTTAGACAAGGAAGATCTTGTCTTACTAATCTGATATGTTTTTTTGAAGGTGTGAATAAACAGGTAGAGAAAGGTGAGTCGGTAGATATAGTGTATCTGGACTTTCAGAAAGCCTTTGACAAGGTCCCTCATCAGAGACTTTTGGCAAAACTAAAAAGTCATGGGATAGGAGGCAGTGTACTATTGTGGATCGGGAACTGGTTAAAAGATAGAAAGCAGAGGGTAGGGCTAAATGGCCAATATTCCCAATGGAAAAAGGTGAATAGTGGAGTACCCCAGGAATCTGTACTGGGTCCGCTACTTTTTGACATATTTATAAATGACCTAGAAAAGGAAATAACTAGTGAGGTTATCAAATTTGCAGACAATACAAAACTGTTTAAAGTTGTTAAAACCCAAGAGGACTGTGGAAAACTGCAGGAGGATCTGGATAAATTGGAAGACTGGGCATCCAAATGGCAGATGAAATTTAATGTGGATAAGTGCAAAGTTATGCACCTAGGAAAGAACAACCCACACTATGGTTACACGGTCCAAGGTTTCACATTGGGAACCACCACCCAGGAAAAAGATTTAGGAGTCATCGTGGATAACATGTTAAAACCCTCCGCCCAGTGTGCAGCGGCGACCAAGAAAGCAAATAGAATGCTAGGTATCATAAGGAACGGAATGGAGAACAAAACAAAGGATATTATAATGCCTCTGTATCGTTCCATGGTACGACCGCACCTTGAATATTGTGTGCAATTCTGGTCGCCATATCTTAAAAAGGATATAGCGCAGCGATGGCGAACCTATGGCACGCGTGCCAGCTGTGGCACGCGAAGGCCTTGCAGCTGGCACGCGGGAAGGTCCGCATTTAAAAGGTCCCAAATTTTTAAAAAAAAAAAACCTGCCGCGGCAGCCTCAAGAGCTCTGCCGCGGGGCCCCCCCCCCCTGCCCGGCAGAGCCTCCCTGCATCATCTACCTTCAAGTCGCAAAACGCGGGCTTCTTTCAGAGCCGCGAGAGTTTCCTTTCTCGCGGCTCTCTCCCGCGAGAAAGGAAACTCTCGCGGCTCTGAAAGAAGCCCGCGTTTTGCGACTTGAAGGTAGATGATGCAGGGAGGCTCTGCCGGGCGGGGGGTCCCCGCGGCAGAGCTCTTGAGGCTGCCGCGGCAGAGCTCTTGAGCCCGCCGCGGCAGCAGCAGCCGCTTTGTTTGGGATTTTTTTTTAATTTGGGCTGATCGGGGGGACGGGGGTTTAGCACGGGTAATGGGCTATGGTGGGGAGGCTAAGACTGGAAATGGGCTGATGGGGGGGGGGGTAGGACTGGTAATTGGCCATGGGGGGGGCTAAGACTGGAAAGGGGCTGATGGGGGGGGTGTTAGTACTGGTAATAGGCAATGGGGGGGGGACAAAAACTGGAAAGGGGCTGATGGGGGGGTTAGGACTGTTAATTGGCCGGGGGGGGGGGTTAGGACTGGTAATTGGCCATGGGGGGGGGCTAAGACTGGAAAGGGGCTGATGGGGGGGGGGGTAAGGACTGGTAATTGGCCAGGGGGGGGGGTAGGACTGGTAATTGGCCGGGGGGGGGTAGGACTGGTAATTGGCCGGGGTTAGGACTGGTAATTGGCCATGGGGGGGGCTAAGACTGGAAATGGACTGATGTGGGGGGGGGGGGGTTAGGGCTGGTAATTGGCCAGGGGGGGGGGTTAGGACTGGTAATTGGCCGGGGGGGGGGTAGGACTGGTAATTGGCCGGGGGGGGGTAGGACTGGTAATTGGCCGGGGTTAGGACTAGTAATGGGCCATGGGGGGTGCTAAGGCTGGAAGTGGGCTGGTGATGGTGATGGTGATGGTGATTTGGGGGGGGGTAGGACTAGTAATGGGCTATGGGGGGGGGCTAAGACTGGAAATGGGCTGATGGGGGGGTTAGGACTGGTAATGGCCTGATGGGGGGGTTAGGACTGTTAATGGGATAAGTGGGGGCTAAGACTGGAAATGGGCTGAGTGGAAGGAGGGCTTGAACTGCAAATAGCTGATGGGATTGGGGCTTGGAATGGAAATGGGTTGTGAGGGGGAGGGAGCTAGGACTGGAAATGGGTGAGGGGGGGCTAGGACAGGAAATGGGCTGATGGAGGGGCTAGAATAGGACTGGAAATTGGCTGTTGGGGGGGTGTGCTAAGATTGGAAATGGGCTGTGGTGAGGGCTTGGATTGAAATGGACTCATGAAGGGGCTAGAACTGGAAGTAGGCTCATGGGGGGCTTGGATTGGAAATGGGCTGAGTGGAGGGGAGCTAGGATTTGACATGGGCTGATGGTGGGGCTAGGAAAGGACTAGAAATGGGCTCATGGGGGGCTGGGTTTGGAAATGAGCTGATGGAGGGACTCGGATGGGACTGCAAATAGATGGGGGAGCTAGGACTGGAAATGGGCTTATGGGGGGTTAGGACTGGAAGTGGGTTGATGAGGGGGGGCTAGGACTGGTATTGGGTTGGGAGGTTGCTAGGACTGGAAATGGGTTGGGGGGCTGCTAGGACTGGAAATGGGCTGATGCAGGGACTAGAAGGGAATGGATGCTGGGTGAGGCTGGAACTAGAAGGGAGCTGGTGTTGGGGGAGGATTAGAATGGGATGGGGCTGGGAGAGTAAAATGGAGAGGGGAAAAATATTTTGTGTGGGAGGGATAAAAAATCTACAATTGGCCGGGTATTGGGAGAATAAGTGGGGATTGAGGATGGAGGGGTAAATTTTGAGTAGATGAAATAGGAATGAGGAAAGAGCAAAAGGAGAAAGATTAGTATGTTAAAGCAGATGTAGAGAGAGAATGGAAAAAAAAAAACCAAGAAGACAGAAGAAAGGACAAATGGACAGCAGATGGAGAGTTAGGAGAAGACACGAAGAAACCAGAAGAAAGTGGCTGGAGCAATTGCAACTGAAAAAAAATGCACAAAAGGTAGAAAAATATCTCTTTATTTTGAATTTATTAACTGGAATATGTCAGCTCTGGGAAATGTGCATCATTACATTTTGCGCTTTGTTTAGTACAAGAGGAAATTAATTTATAGTTTTATTTCTACAGTGTTGTTGTATATTCCAAGTTTGGCTTTTGGGGTTCCCAGTTTAATTATTGTCTTCCTGTTTTTAAATTGTGATTCCTTGTTTGGTGATGGTCTGTTCTGCATGTGTAACTGAGCTGAGGTATTCTGTTTATATAATTCCTATTTGACATTGCCACTTGTTCTTTCCCCAGTAGGTCATGTATTGTTGTTCTCTGAAATGTATTGGTTTAATATTTGCAGTGTTGCCTTTTGATAGTTAGGGTATGGTGCTTTGTGAGTCCTGGTAGTACTGTTAGGATACGGCGGGTTTGCTATGGGTTCTAAATGGGCAGCGTTTGTAGTAGTTCCTAATGTGCCTGGCGGTTGGTACTGGATTATAGTAATGTAGAAACCTTTTAGTCTTTCTTTATCCATATACTCATTAAGAGGCATGTTTACTAAAAGTTAGTGTATGGTAACATTATGCAAATATTTATGCAAATGAGGCACCTTATGCAAATGAGGCTTTAATGGACGTGCTGGCACTTTGAGGAAATTCTTTGGTTTTGTGCGGCAGTTTGGGCACTCGGGCTCAAAAAGGTTAGCCATCACTGATATAGCGTTATTAGAAAAAGTACAGAGAAGAGCCACCAAAATGGTAAAGGGGATGGAAGGCTACTCCTATGAAGAGAGGCCACAAAGGTTAGGGCTCTTCAACCTGGAAAAGAGACGGCTGAGGGGAGATATGATAGAGGTCTATAAATTAATGAATGGAGTGGAACGGGTAAACGTAGATCGATTGTTTATGCTATCAGAATATAGAAAGACTAGGGGACATGTAATGAAGCTACAGGGTAAACTATTTAAGACAAATAAGAGAAAATATTTGACCCAGTACAAGCATTGTGGAACCTGTGTCTTTTGGGGATACTGCTAGGTACATATGACCTAGATTAGCCACTTTTGGAAACAGGATACTGGACTTGATGGACCTTGGTCTGACCCAGTATGGCATATCTTATGTTCTTATATTCCTCCTCTGCAGCCTTGAGTCTGACAATACCACTTTTGCCTTTCCTCTTCTTACTAATATATCTGAAAAATGTCTTATCCCCCCTTTTTATTGCATTGGCTATTTCCTCCTCCTTTTGAATCTTTGCCTTCCTGACTACTTTGCTAGCTTCTGCAGCTAAGAGCCGTCAAACCGGTGCCACAAATCCAGTATGGCTGCAGTCAATACTCCATTTATTTTGTGGTGCCCAAGAAGGAAGTATCCTTCGCCCGATCCTCTACCTCAAGGGAGTCAACTGCTGTTTGCAGGTCCTACATTTCCATATGGAGACGCTGATGTCAGTGATAGTGGTGGAAAAGAACAGGGAGTTTTTGACGTCGCTTGATCTCATGGAGGCATATCTACACATTCCCATAAGAACAGATCATCAACGGTTTCTCCGCTTTGCGGTGCCGATGGGTCATTTCCAGTTGCCGGTGTTGCCCTTTGGTCTGGTGACTGCACCGCGCATCTTCACCAAGGTCATGGTGGTCATAGCGGCAGCACTTTGCAAGGAGGGAATTCTCGAGCACCCATACCTCAACGACTGGCTGATTCGGGCCAAGTTCAGGGACGAAAGCGAGAAAGTCTCGGTTGGGTGATCAACCTGGCCTAGAGTCGTCTAAGTCCGACGCAGGAACTGAAGTACCTAGGAGTGCGTTTCGACACCGGGGTCGGCAGGGTTTTTCTGCCAGGGGCACGAGCGCACGCACTACGAAGTTTGATTCAACACTTCCTGGGGATGTCAAAACTGTCAGCCTGGCATTACCTGCAGGTTCTAGGAACCATGGCAGCCACGATTGAGCTCATTCCATGGGCAAGGGTGCACATGCAACCGTTGCAGATGGCCCTGTTCTTTCTGTGGTCCCACCAGAGCCAGCCTCTGGCACAGGTTACTCTCCTGCCCGCAGGAAGCCAAGAGATAACTCAAGTGGTGGCTGCACCCAGGGAATCTAGAGAGGGGCATACCCATCGAGGCTCCGGAGTGGATCCCATTGATTACAGATGCCAGTCTGTCTGGGTGGGAGGCCCATTGTGAAAGGCACTTTGCCCAGAGACAGTGGAGCCCTCAGAAAGCTCGTTGGTCGATCGATAGACTCGAGATGCGAGGGGTGGCCCTGGCGCTGTGCTGCTTCGAAGAGAGTTTACAGGGAAAGGCAATGCGCATTTTCTCGGACAATGCGACCATAGTGGCGTACGTAAACCGTCAGGGGAGCACAGGCAGCCCAGCTCTGGAGGAGGAAGCAGAAAGCCTATGTGACTGAGTGGAGACCCGGCTGCAGGCATTGTTGGCAGCGCATGTAGCGGGAGTCGACAACGTGATGGCGGATTACCTCAGCCGGGTATGTATGGACCCAGGGAGTGGTGCCTCAACCAGGATGTGTTTGAGCAGGTGGTGCAGCGATGGGGTGAACCGATCATGGACCTGATGGCAACGATTTTTCAGAAGAAGAGGAGAACAAATGTCCGAGGGCCTGGATGTCCTAGTTCAGCAGTGGCCCGAGGAGGGGCTGCTTTGTTTTCCCCCCATGGGTGCTCATAGGCAGAGTTCTGCAACGGATAGAAGCACACCGGGAGCTAGTTGTGCTGGTCGCCTCGGATTGGCCTCGGCATCCTTGGTATGCCGACCTGGTCCGGCTATTGGCGGACCCGCCGTGGTGACTACCGATGCGCAAAGAACTTCTGATGCAGGGACCAATATGCATGCCCCAGGTGGATCAATTCTCGCTTATGGCTTGGCTCTTGAATGGGCGAGGTTGAGGAAGAAAGGATACTCGGGAGTGGTGATAGCAACCTTACAAGCTCGAAGGAGGTCTACCTGTCTGGCCTACATCCACATCTGGCGTATCTTTGAGGTTTGTTGCGGAGATAGGCAGACGTACCCATCCACTGCCTCAGTCCTGGACATCCTGGCCTTTCTACAGGCCGGCTTTGACAAGGGACTAGCTGCTAGTTCCTTACATGTGCAGCTGGCGGCGATTGCCTGTTATCGAGGAAAGATCCACAGGGTGCCCCCAGGGTTGCACCCCAATGTGCTCAGATTTATGAGGGCAGTAACAAACCTTTGGCCGTCACAGAGAGTGGTGGTGCTGCCTTGGGATTTAGATCTCATGCTGACGGCCCTGGCAGGGGAGCTTTTTGAGCCTCTGGGTTGAGCTTCCCTGAAGGACCTGACACTGAAGACAGTTTTCTTGGTGGCTATTTGTTAAAAAGGATATAGCGATTTTAGAAAAGGTTCAGAGAAGAACCACCAAAATGGTAAAGGGGATGGAAGGATACTCCTATGAAGAAAGGCTAAAAAGGTTTGGGCTCTTTAACCTGGAAAAGAGACAGCTGAGGGGAGATATGATAGAAGTCTATAAATTAATGAACGGAGTGGAACGGGTAAACGTAGATCGATTGTTTACCTTATCAGAATATAGAAAGACTAGGGGACATGCAATGAAGCTACAGGGTAAACTAAGAGTAATAAAAGAAAATATTTTTTCACTCAACGTGTAATCAAACTCTGGAATTTGTTACCGGAGGATGTAGTAAAGGCTGTTAGTGTAGCTGGGTTTAAAAAAGGTTTGGACAAGTTCCTGGAGGAAAGGTCCATAAACCATTATTAAGAAGGGACCCAGGATATCAATGCTTGAACCAATGCAAGCATTGTGGAACCTGTGTCCCTTGGGGAAACTGCTAGGTACGTATGACCTAGATTGGCCACTGTTGGAAACAGAATACTGGGCTTGATGGACCTTGGTCTGACCCAGTATGGTATATCATATGTTCTTATGTTCTTATGTTCGGTGCGTAGGATTTCAGAGCTTCAGGCCTTATCTTGCCAGGAACCATTTTTTTTTTTTTCCAGGGAAAAGGTAGTGTTGCGTCTGGTGCCTTCCTTTTTGTCCAAGGTAGTGTCGGCCTTTCATGTAAACCAAGTAGTTTACCTTGCCAGCACTAACTACAGTGGAGGATAGTCCGGCCTCTCAACAGTTACGCTCTCTGGACGTAAAGAGGGTCTTCAGGAAGTATTTGAAAAGGACAGCACCCTCTTGTAAGACTGATCGGCTATTTGTGTTGTTTGGAGGACTGCGCAGAGGGGAGGCGGCAGCAAAGGCCTCCATTTCGAGGTGGATTCAGGAGGCGATAGCGTCGGCGCATATTCTGCGGGGTAAGCCAGTGCTGATGGGCTTGAGGGTACATTCCATGATGGTGCAAGCGGCCTCGTGGGCAGAGTATAGTTTAGTTCTGCCAATGGATATCTTCAGGGTGACGACTTGGTCGTCGCTCCATACCTTCACTAAGCATTACCACCTGGATAACTAGGCAGCGGAGAATGCTCGCTTTGGATCATCAGTGCTTCAGGCCGGTTGTGCGGGTCCCTCCCGTTAGTTAACTTCTCTGATACATCCCAGAGGTTCAGGACTGGACTGGAGGGACGATAAGGAAAGAGAAATTAGACTTACTTGCTAATTGTGGTTCCTTGAGGAACTCCATTCCAGTCCTGATTCCCTCCCTGTTTCTGTATTGCCTAGGCGAGCTGCTCCCTGGTCCTGAAGTTGGTTGCCTTAGGGGGAGGACATAGGTGGAAGGGGCGGGACTCTGGAGTGCAGTTGTCACTGTTGGGGGAGCGGTCTGAAAGAGCTGTCAGTTTCTAGCCCCCAGCTGGTGGTACTTGTTGAGGTGAATTTCAGGTACGTCTCCTCTTCCTGGTGGGGCGGCAATGGGGTACCCTTCCTGGGGGAGGAGGGATAGTTGTTTGAGCGTAGAACTGTTTTAGTTTGTGTTTGTAACTACTTAATTGTTGCTCCTGTGAGTTTGCTTTATCAGTAGGTTACTGGTAGGTTACTGGGGGCTGGTAGACGGTGCCAGCTGTATAAGTACCGGGTGTCATCAAAATATGACATGTTCAGTCTTCAAGCTGCTGGAAGAGGTGCCCTACCCAGAGGTGTGGGACTGGACTGGAGTACCTTAAGGAACCACAATTAGCAGGTAAGTCTAATTTCTCTTTCCAGCCTCAAATTGAAATGCTCTAAGATGCTCAAGGATCCATGTTGAATGTTGCTGATAAGATCAAGAAAAGATGGAAAGAATATACAGAGTCATTATACCATAAAGATCAAATGGACCAACAGCTGTTTCAATCTGTACCTTAGGATCAGGAACCATTGGTGATGAAAGAAGAAGTTGAAGCTGCATTGAAAGCCTTATCAAAGAACATAGCACCAGGCATTAATGGCATTCCCATTTAAGTATTGCAGCAAATCGGTTGAAGCTGTTACCATACTTGCCAGGAAATTTGGAAGGCAAATTCATGGCCAACTGACTGGAAAAGATCTGTGTTTATACCAATACTGAAGAAAGATGATCCGACTGACTGTGGAAATTATCGCACAATTGCTCTGACCCCACATGCCAGCAAGATTCTACTGAAGACTATTCAACAGAGACTACAACGATACCTGGAACGAGAACTGCCTGATGTGCAAGCAGGATTCAGGAAAGAGCGAGGAACGAGATACATCATTGTGGTTGTGATAAATACAAAAGAATACCAAAAAGATATCTACAGTATATGTGTTTTATTGACTGCAGCAAGGCTTTTGACTGTGTAAACCATGAAAATCTCTGGGCCACATTAAAAAGCATGGGTATACCAGAACACCTGATAGTTCTCTTGCACAACCTTTACACTGATAAGAAACAACAATTTGAACGGAACTAGGAGAAACAAAATGGTTTAAAATCAGCAAAGGTGTGCAACCAAGCTGCATTCTTTCCCCCTACCTCTTTATATGCAGAACAAATCATCAGAGAAGCAGGACTGTATAAAGACAACCGATGTGTGAAGATTGGTGAAAGACTTCGCTATGCTGATGATACCACATTACTGACTGAAAATGAAGACAATCTGAAACATTTGCTTCTCAAGATGAAGGAACATAGTCTTGGCCTGCACCTTAACGTTAAGAAGACAAAGGTCCTGACAACTGGCAAAATTAATAAGTTCATCATTGATGGAGAAGAAAATGAAATAGTTGACAACTTTAACCTACTTGTAGCAATAATTAATAAGAAAAGGACAAGCAATCAAGAAATCAGATAATGCATTGCTCTTGGCAGAATAGCTATGAAGGACCTAGACAAGATTCTCAAAAGCAGAGATTTCTCTCTCCCTACAAAGATTCGACTTGTCCAAGACATGGTATTTTCAATAATGTCATACGAATGCGAAAGTTGGACAGTGAAAAAGATAGGAAGAAAATTGATGCCTTTGAATTATGATGCTGGTGACGAATACTGTGGGGAAAAAAGGCGGGAAATTTTGAAATTTGAATTTTGGCAGGAAAGTGAATTCTCCTGCCTTTTCTCCAGTGACCTTTTCTGCCAAATTTCAAATTTCTCACATGGTTTCAATGAACTTTCCCTCCAAAACCAATTCAAATTTCTTGCCTTTTCTTCATCAAACCTTCCCGCCATATTCAAATTTCCCACCTCAATCCCACCAATTCGATTTGAGAACCACTATATATAAGAACAGACATCCACTGCACAACCATTTCACCTTGAAGAAAGCCACAGAATGATGGCTGAAATGTTGCTTCCACTTACTCAGATGCGACATGCCCTGGAAAAATGCAAAGATCAAGATTTTGGTGTCAAGCAGTATCTTAGAAAGTCTGCATGATCTTAAACAAGAACACTGGTCGTTTCAGTTTTTTAGATATCACCAATGTGCAAAAATATCTTAAGATAACTGGTATTTATCTTTAATGCTGTATATTTCTAATCTTTAAAGTATCTGTTATAAAATCCAAATTTGTGATGCCTTCTACATTTTAATCCTGATGCTGTCAGCCCCATGCACTGATTTTTTAATTATGACCTCATCCAGAGTAAACAATGAAAAGGTAGGTGTGAGAAAAAAGGTGCATATGCATGAAGGTTCAATGTGTTCATATGAAGTGGCATTTTAGAAAGGGGGTCCAAATGCAGTTTGGGATGTCCAAGGAAAAACATGCATAAAAATGCTGGGGATGGCTATGTTTCAGCCTAATTATAGAAATATAGACATCCCTGACATGGATACATGCACCTGTGTCCACATAGATGACCCTGCTACAAAGACCAGGGTGGGGATGTCTATTATATGCTTCTTTGCATACATGGATGTCCGTTGGCATGGCAAAACTAAAACATGAATCCTCATTCCCATCAGTGTTTGTTGTCAACAAGGAAAATATGGAGTATATGAGTGTACCTCCTTATCCACACCTTTCGGATATCTGGCTGGCAAAACCAGCATTTTTTTTATGTCTATGCATATCTGGAACAGGTATTTTTATTTATTTAACAGGGGCTTTTTTATACCGCTTTATCATTTCAGTCAAAGCGGTTTACATTGTAACTTAACTTGGTAATGTACATTAAACAGGGACATTGATAATTTGGATTTTTCTGAGGCAATGGTATAACCTTTGACATGGCTTGGGATATGCAAGGCATTTCAGAAATTGAGCGACGATGTCCAAGTTCTTGGGAACACCTTGGACACCACTCTGCTATTCCCACTTCATGGCTTGGACATCCTTGTACTGGGGACGTCTCTAAAATGCTTCCAGAGAGGTCTCTGTGCTTTGGACATCTGCATGCTTATTTGCAGACGTTCAAAGCATGAATAGCTTTAATAACCCCAATCTTTTTCACTCTGGGAATCCCTCTTTTTACGGAGGATAAAAAGTCAGTGCTTTGTAAAGGCACATGCTTGCCTTTAGTTGGCTAAAAATTCACTTAGATGAATTCAGACATTTACCACATAAGCACTGCTTTTGCCCTTGTAGTTCCTTACTATGGCTTTAAAAATTTACCAGGTGTGTTTAGCATTTTATTTCAGCAGTTGGTTTTCTTGCTCATACAATTCTGTTTCATCTTTTTTTTAAATATATTTTACAGGGCGATAGAGGATCCATAGGCTTGGTGGGGACCCGTGGTCACTCAGGACAGAAGGTAAAGTCAAATTTTATCTTTAATATGTAAAGGCAGATTTTTGATAGTATGTGGAGAGGGGAATTCACATGTCCATATCAGGGCTTGGAGAATTCCAATGGTATTTTACAAGAGGTTCTGCCAAACGTAGAACCTCTTGTAAAATTGATATGGGACTGCAAGTGTATGGTTCTTCATGAACTGTGGGAGCAGAGATTGTAGAAAACTGCATATGGGGGGGGGGGGGGCGGCGGAATAGATAATGAAATAACCCCCCCTACACACACACATAGGCGCCCAATCTGGAATGCCTGAGCCAGCAGGAGCACTCTCTCCCCTCCCCCTTGATCAACCTCCCTGACCTCAGTCCCTTCCCCAGTTAACATTTTCAACTTCTGTCCCTACCCCTCCCCCAACAGGTAACCCCATCACCTGTGCTGTCTGGCAACAAGGCCAGCCCCTGATGCCCCGCCATCCTTGCTGAGTTCACTGATGTCTAGTGGAACAGCAGCAATTCCCAGTTGCTCCTGCTCAGCTGGTCACAGGTGTCAGAATGGCAGCCGAGGCCCCAGTAACCCCTACCAATAATCTCATGGTAATCTTTTTACTTCATGTTGTTCAAATTTAGTGACATGTCATTTGGTAGAATATGAGAATATGAGTTTTCTTAAGAGTAGAGCTGTTATTATGGAGTTCTTAATATTGAAATTATAAGTTTTCAAAAGCCAAGGAAGACATTTGATGAATATTAACATACAACAGTCCTTTTTAATAGTGAATACCATTTACACTGAAATTTATCGAAAATTTGGGTTTTAACATGCAGCCCATTATAATATTATGTGATGTTTTTCTTGGCTCAAAACTGTAGTTCCTTTCAAGATAAACTACTCGGCCTTCAGCCACATAGGTTAGTCACTTAGGAGATGGAATATTGCCTTGTTAAACAGTGCAGTGACATTGCAATAAAATCATGGTCAATTGAAACAGTGATAATCTAAATGCAGACTATTGTCCTTCATGCTACGTATGCATTAAAATTAATTCCAAAGACAAACATGCAAATTTCTTTGTTGCTAATTTGTCTGATCTCAAATTGACCTGCTTACATGATCATCATAATGAGATGAAATTTTCTGGCTACTGTACTGTAATGCTTTCAATAACAAAAACATTCTACTAAAATTGCCCTTGTCCATTAAGAGGGTAATTGTATAAAACAGAGCCCAGGTTAAGTAGGCTATATGGTGCTTATTTTGTAGTATAAAATACAGTACTAGCTTAAATTCATCAGAGATCACTCCTACATTGTGGTGGTGTTAAGTGCCGTCGAGTCAGTGTCGACTCATGGCGACCCTCTGGATAGTTGTCCTAAATTGTGTTCGGTCTTCAGTCAGGCAGCTCATTGTTGACAGACTGGTACCCTAGCTGCTGTTATTGTATTGATCCATCTCATTGCTGGCCTTCCTCTTTTGCATTGACCTTCTGTCTTGCCAAACATGATGTCTTTCTCTAATGATCTCTTTCTTCGCATGATGTGTCCAAAGTATGAAAGTCGAAGTCTTGTCATCTGAGCTACTAAAGAAAGCTTAGGTTTGATCTCCTCTAGTACTGACTGGTTTGTTCTTCGGGCAGTCCATGGTAGACACAGTATTCGCTGCCAGCACCATAATTCAAAGGCATCAATTTTCTTCCTATCTATCTTTTTCGCTGTCCAGCTTTCACATCCATATGATGTTATTGAAAATACCATGGCTTGAACAAGTCAAATCTTTGTATGGAGAGAGACATCTCTGCTCTTGAGAATCTTGTCTAGGTCTTTCATATCCATTCTGCCAAGCGCAATGCGTCATCAGATTTCTTGACTGCTTGTTGCTTCTTTATTGATGGTTGATCCAAGTAGGTTAAAGTTGTTCACGATTTCAATTTCTTCTCCTTCAGCGATGAACCTTTTGATTTTGCCAGTTGTCATGATCTTTCTCTTCTTTACATTAAGGTGCAGGCCCATTTTGAGACTATGTTCTTTGATCGTGAGAAGCAAATGTTTCAGATCATCTTTACTTTCAGCCAGTAATGTGGTATCATCAGCATAGCGAAGGTTGTTGATGAGTCTTCCACCAATCTTCACACCTCTGTCATCTTCATATAATCCTGCTTCTCTGATGATTTGTTCTTCATATAAATTAAACAGGTAGGGGGAAAGTATGCAGTCTTGTCTTACAGCTTTGCTTATTTTAAACCATTCTGTTTCTCCTTGTTCCGTTCGAACTGTTGCTTCTTGATCAATGTACAGATTGTGCAAGAGAACGATCAGGTGTTCTGGTATATCCATGCTGCTTAATGTGGCACAGAGTTTCTCATAGTTTACAAAGTCAAAAGCCTTGCTATAGTCGATAAAGCACATATTGATATCCTTTTGGTATTCTTTAATCTTGTCAAGGATCCATCTCACATCCGCGATGATGTCTCTCGTTCCTCGCCCTTTCCTGAACCCTGCTTGCACTTCAGGTAGTTCTTGTTTCAGGTATGGTTGTAGTCTCTTTTGAATAATCTTCAGTAGAATCTTGCTGGCATGTGGGATCAGAGTGATTGTGCGATAATTTCCACATCAGTTGGATCACCTTTCTTTAGTATTGGTATAAACACAGATCTTTTCCAGTCAGTTGACCATGATGTTGTTTTCCAAATTTCTTGGCAGAGCCTTGTAAGTACGGTAACAGCTGCATCAGATTGCTGTAATACTTCTATGGGAATGCCATCAATGCCTGGTGCTTTGTTCTTTGATAAGACTTTCAATGCTGCTTCGGCTTCTTCTTTCATCACCAATGGTTCTGAATCATAAGGTACAGGATGAAATGGCTTTTGGTCCACTTGATCTTTATCATATAAAAACTCTGTATATTCTTTCCACCTTTTCTTGATCTTCCCAGCATCATTCAACATAGAACACTGAGCATCTTGTAACATTCCAGTTTGAGGCTGGAAATTTTTCTTTAACTCTTGTAGCTTTAGGAAAGCCGATCTTGTTCTTCCTCTAATAGTTTCTGCTTCTCCAGGACCAAGCAGGAAGTCAGTCCTCACTTATGGGTGACGTCGGCGCCGACGGAGCCCTCGCGGAGCAATTTTCCCCAGCTTTCAAAGAAAGCCTTTGGGAATTGCAGCGCGCATGCGCGGTCCTCTTCCCGCCCAAGGGTGCCATCTTAGCCAGTCTTCTTTTTTCCGCGGAGCCCTACAGACGTACCCGTCGTGTCCCCGCGAAAAAGTTGATATTTCTTCATAATTTACTTTTTTCCTTTCGGTTCGACGCCGGTCTTTTTCCCGCCCGGACTCGCGACGCCGGTCACGAGTCCTCTTCTTCTTTTTCGGTTTTTCTGACTTAGTCAGTTTTCGTTTTCGGTTTTTCCCTGGCAGCCCGGTCCTTTGACCTCGCCGGGGCCCCTTTTTCCCCCGATGGCTGCCAGTGGTTTCAAACGGTGTGGTCAGTGTGACCGAAATATGTCACTGACTGACACACACGACCATTGCCTCCGCTGCCTGGGTCCGGATCATGAAGAAATGATCTGTGGGCCTTGCGGCAAACTCTCCTCCAAAGCGTTGAGAAGTCGGCGGCATCAGCGGGATAGGATCTTCGCTGACCCCAGCCGTACCCGGACCTCGTCGGAGGCCTCCGTGTCCAGGGGTTCCAGCTCGGACCGTCGCCGGAGTTCCTCCGACAGGGGTTCTCCCTCCGGGGACCATCGACGTAAGGTGAAACCCGCGAGGGCGGCGTCGGTGGACGCTCCTGGCTCCGCGAGGGCCAGGTCGCATAGCCCCGATAGCCGTCCCGGGTCCTTGGAGAAGGAGCACCTCACGAAGCGACCTCGCCTGGAGTCGGAGCTGCCTGCTCGGGTAAGTCCCGTAGTCCTCCTGGACTCGCCTCCGCGACAGCCGACGTCGGGCCCGACGCCGTCGGGGCCCGAGTCGGGGGCTGCTGGGTCACCTGAGCTCGGACTCAGGTTGACGGCCTTGGAGAGCAGACTGTCTGCCTTCATGGACCAGCAGCGGGCACTGCTCGCTGGCTTCGCTGGCGCCGCTGCCCCGACCGCCGGGACGTCGACGTCTAAGTCGACCCCGGAGACCAAGCCGATCATCGAGTCGATGCGAACTCGAGTTGATCCTCGGTCGAGGTCACCCTCGGCCTCCCGTTCGGGACCGAGGTCGCCGACGCCGACTCCCTCGGCGTCGGGGCGGCAGGCGCCGCGCCCTGCCTGGGCCGACCCCACCGAGTCCTCGTCGGAGTCGGTCTGGGAGTCTGAAGAGGAAGAGTCGCCTGATTCTTTTCAGACTCGGTGTGTCCCCTCGGACTCACCTGAGTCCGAACCTCGGAAGCAGTCCCCTCCGGAGGATGCCCGGTTCTCGGACTTCGTCAGGGATATGGCCAAGGCTTTGGCCTTCCCTGCGGACCCCGAGGAGGAGCCTCGAGCCGAAGAGCTCGACGCCCTCCAGTATGACTCTCCCGCCAGGGAACACTTTACTGTACCGGTTCCCCCCATGCTGGAACGACTACTCTTCCGCATGTGGGAGAGTCCGGCCACCTCGCCGGTCCTGAGCAAGCGGGTCGATTCTATCTATCGAGTCCGCAAGAGCCCTGGCTTCCAAAAAGCACAGCTACCACACCATTCCATGGTAGTGGAATCGGCCATGCATCGTCTTAAGAGCCAGAAGATGCACTCCTCGGTGCCTCCTGGCAGGGAGGCCCGTAACCTGGATGGCCTTGGTAAGAAGTGTTTCCAGGGCTCTATGCTTGCGTGTCGTGTCCAGACCTACCAGCTATACATGGGCATGTATCTCCGAGACCTGGCTAAAGAGCTAGCCGGATTCTCCGCTGGTTTGTCCGAGGAACCCTTGTGGAGGTTCCTGGCCTTGTCCACTGGCATTCGGGAATGCTCAAAATTCATATCCCGAGCAGCCTATGATGGCTTTGAAGCATCGGCTCGAGTGGCCGCAGCCGGCATCGGTGCCCGCCGACAGGCTTGGCTTCAGTCGTCTGACCTTGAGCCCTGGGTGCAGGACAAGTTGGTCGATGTCCCCTGCCGAGGCGAAAACCTCTTTGGCAAGCCCATGGCTGAAAAGGCTGCACAAATTGAGACGGAGACTCTCACCCGGACTAGGCTTTCTAGGAAGACCTCCGCCCCTTCCCAGAAAAAGGGCGGCTCGGGAAAGAAGTCCTTTTACCCGAGGAAGGCGGCTGCCTACAAACAATACCCCCAATATCAGGCCCCTGCAGCTCCCCAACAGGGCCAGCAGGCCAAGGGACGGGGTAACGGGTCCCGTAGGCAGCAAGCCCCCAAGCCTGCACCACCAGCCCCTGCTCAGCAGGGTGGGGGTTTTTGACTCCTCAAGCATAGCCTCTCCCCCCCCGCTGGTTCCTCCCAGCACCGGAGGCCGGCTGGTTCACTTCGCCCACAGATGGTCCAGCGTCACCTCAGATGCCTGGGTGCTTCAAGTCGTGCGAGAAGGCTATCTTCTCCACTTCCACCAGGTCCCTCCCTCCTATTTTCCGGGAGAACCTCCACGACCCCCTCTGCACAGGGAATTCAGGAGTTAGCAGGTCTTCTACAGGAACAGGCAGTGGAACCGGTGCCCCACCACCTGAAAGGTCAAGGCTTTTATTCCAGGTATTTTCTAATACCAAAAAGGACAGGAGGCCTCAGACCCATCCTGGACTTGCGCAACCTCAACAAGTTCCTCGTGCGGGAGAAGTTCAAGATGCTTACCCTTGGAATCCTTCTGCCCTACCTCCAGCAGGGAGATTGGCTATGCTCCTTGGATCTAAAGGATGCCTACACGCACATCCTCATCCACCCAAGCCACCGCCAATACCTAAGGTTTGTGGTGGCAGGAAATCATTACCAGTACAGAGTACTACCCTTTGGCCTGTCCTCCGCACCGCGAGTCTTCACAAAATGTCGCGGTGGTGGCGGCCCATCTCTGGCTTCACGGCCTCTATGTCTTTCCGTACCTCGACGACTGGCTCATCAGAGCAGCGTCCGCTCTGGAGGTCACCAACGCCACGCGCCGCACGGTGACTATTCTGCAGTACTTGGGCTTTGTTATAAACTTCGCAAAGTCCACTTTGCTCCCCTCACAGGATCTCGAGTTCATCGGCGCAAGGCTGCACACTCCTCAGGCACGAGCGTTCCTACCGCTCGACAGGGCTCAACGGCTCATGGACCTAGCCGACCGTTTTCGCAGCCAGCCCCTGGTCTCCGCCAGGCGCTTCCTGAGACTACTCGGCCATATGGCTTCCACCGTCCATGTGACCCCCAATGCCCGCCTGAATATGCGACCCGCTCAATGGTGTCTCCGCAAGCAGTGGCAACAGGCCACAGGCGGCCTAGCAGACCTAGTGCGCGTCTCCGAGCCGCTGGCCTCGTCTCTTCAGTGGTGGCTACATCGGCCGAATCTGGTGCTCGGCATGCCCTTTCAGCCACCTCCGCCGGCCCGGGTGCTGACGACAGATGCATCCCTCCTGGGCTGGGGAGCACATTGCCAAGGGGCGCGTACTCAGGGCCTTTGGACCACGTGGGAGTCTGCTCAGCAGATCAACTTCCTGGAGCTCAGAGCGATCCGCCTGGCTCTCAAGGCCTTCTCCCACCTGACCTCCCACCAGTCCGTCCTTGTCCAGACGGACAATCAAGTTGCCATGTTCTACGTGAACAAGCAGGGGGGCACGGGCTCCTTCCTTCTCTGCCGGGAAGCACAGAAGCTCTGCTCTTGGGCCGTCAGTCACGGCGTTCTCCTCAAGGCAGTTTATCTCCCAGGCCAAGAGAATTGCCTGGCGGACAAACTCAGCAGGATCCTCCAGCCGCACGAGTGGCGCCTGGATCCCTTGGTAGTTCAGAAGCTCTTTCTAAAGTGGGGCCTCCCCACGGTGGATCTCTTTGCCAGTCCTCACAACCGGCAACTTCCTCGCTTCTGCTCTCGTCTGCCACACCCCCTTCGAGTTGCGGCGGACGCTTTTCTACTCTCATGGTCGGGGAGCCTCTTGTACGCTTTCCCTCCCATCCCGCTAGTCTCTCGGACTCTTTTTAAGGTTCTCCGAGACAAAGCCTTCATGATCCTGGTGGCCCCTCGCTGGCCCAGACAGCCGTGGTTTCCACTCCTGCTGCAATTAGCGGTAGAGGATCCATTCCCTCTGGGGTTACAACCGGATCTCCTCACTCAGGATCAGGGGTCTCTGCTACACCCCAACCTCAGGTCTCTCAACCTAATGGCCTGGCTGCTGAGAGGGTAGTCCTTGCTCCCTTTCTCCTGCCGGCAGAGGTGGAGGAGGTCGTCTTGGCTTCGCGACGACCTTCTACCCGCAAATGCTACGCCCTTAAATGGCGTCGTTTTTCCGTTTGGTGTACCCAACAGTCTCAGGATCCCTTCTCCTGCCCGGTGTCGGTGGTCTTGCAGTACTTGCTACACCTCTCTAATCTGGGACTTAAGTCCAACTCCGTCAAAGTTCACCTCAGTGCTCTTTCGGCACATCATGTGCCGGTGGACGGCAGACCTCTCTCCAACGACCCTCTCGTAGCGAGGTTTCTCCGAGGTCTCCTTCTACTTAAACCACCTCTGCGCCCGCCAGCGCCTGACTGGGACCTGAATGTGGTTTTGCAGCGGATCACCTGTCCGCCTTTTGAACCTATGGCTACCTGTTCTCTCCGTTTTCTGTTTTGGAAAACACTGTTCTTGATAGCCCTCACTTCCGCTAGATGCGTAAGTGAATTGCAGGCCCTCGTGTCTGATCCCCCTTACACTCGGTTCTACAAAAATAGGGTAGTCCTACGGACTCACCCAAAATTTCTTCCAAAAGTGGTCTCCCCTTTTCACATCAATCAGGAGGTGGTACTTCCAACCTTCTTTCCCAGACCACACTCCAGCCGAGCTGAAACGGTCCTCCATACCCTGGACTGTAGAAGGGCTTTGAACTTCTACCTTGACCGTACGCGGGAGCACCGTAAAGCTGCTCAGCTTTTTGTGTCTTTTGACCCCAATAAATTGGGGCTCCCGGTCTCCAAGCGTACTCTGTCCATCTGGGTTGCGGACTGTATCTCTTGGGCTTATGGGGCAGCCGGACTCTCCTTGGAAGGTCGAGTCACGGCTCATTGCGTTCGGGCAAAGGCTACGTCAGTGGCTTACCTCTGCTCTGTTCCGCTGGCAGACATCTGCCGGGCCGCTACTTGGTCTTCGAGCCAGACTTTTGCGGTCCATTACTGTCTCGAGAGGGAGTCCCGCAGGGACAGTGCTTTCGGACAGGCAGTCCTCCGTAATCTCTTTGAGGTCTGAGCAACTCCTACCCTCCATCCCGGATGTGGGCTACCGGTGGGTAATAATTCAGCGAAGATTCTTTTCCTTCTGTGCTGCTGAGCTAGAGGGAGCTCATTTTTGTGCTTAGGGTCTCCGGTAGCCTTAAGCTTGGGAGTCCCATAAGTGAGGACTGACTTCCTGCTTGGTCCTGGAGAAAGCGTAGTTACTCACCTGTAACAGGTGTTCTCCAGGAGCAGCAGGAATCAGTCCTCACAACCCTCCCTCCTCCCCTTGGAGTTGCAATCGTCTGCTTTAGTTTTTTTGCAAATTTTTATGCTGTCTTTTTTAGCTATGTCATCTGACTGGCTAAGATGGTACCCTTGGGCGGGAAGAGGACCGCGCATGCGCGCTGCAATTCCCAAAGGCTTTCTTTGAAAGCTGGGGAAAATTGCTCCGCGAGGGCTCCGTCGGCGCCGACGTCACCCATAAGTGAGGACTGATTCCTGCTGCTCCTGGAGAACACCTGTTACAGGTGAGTAACTACGCTTTCTATTTCCTTGCATGTGTCATTGTAGTACTTTTCCTTGTCCTGTCTTGCTGCACGTTAGAAATCTCTGCTGAGTTCTACGATTGTCTTTCTTTCTCCTCTGGCTTTAGCTTCTCTGCGTTTCTGGGCAATTTTCAGTGTTTCTTCTGTCATCCATTTTGGCCGTTTTTGCTTTTTCACCTTTTGTAGAGACTTCTCGCTTTCTTCCAACACAACCTTCTTGATGTCATTCCATAATTCTTCTGGAGCTCTGTCTTTTGTATCTAAAGCAGCAAATCGATTTTGCAGGCAGTCTTTAAATTCTGGTGGTATATTCTCAAGGTCATATTTTGCTGCATTCATGAGTGATTTGGTCTTTTTCAACTTTAGCTTGAGTTTTCATACTAGTAGTTGATGATCTATACCACAGTCAGCTCCAGGTTTTGTCTTTGTTGATGTTATAGAGCTTTTCCATCGTTGACTTCCACAGATGTAGTCAATTTGATTTTATACAATCCATTTGGTGAAGTCCATGTGTACAGTCGCCGCTTGTGTTGCTGGAAGAAGGTGTTTGAGATGAATAGATTGTTGGCCTTGCAGAATTCTATCAGTCTATCTCCAGCTTCATTTCTGTTGCCAAGTCCATATTTTGCAACCACTTTGCCTTCTTTGTTGCCAACTTTTGCATTCCAGTCACCCATGACTATCAGGATATCCTGTTTGCATGTTCTGTCAATTTCAGCTTGAACTTGTTCATAGAACTCATCAATTTCATCCTCTTCTGCAGCTGTTGTTGGGGCATATACTTGAATTATAGTTGTGTTGATAGGCATTCCTCGTAAACAAATAGAGATTAAGTGTTCACTGACTGCATTGTATTTCATAACAGTTCTTGCAAGTTTCTTATTTATTATAAATGCAGCACCATTTCTTCTTTGTCTTTCATTTGCAGCATAGTAGACCATGTGATCATCTGATGCAAAGTGCCAGATGCCAGTCCATTTCAGTTCGCTGACACTCAACAGATCAAGTTGTACATGTTCCATTTCATTCTTGACCACCTCCAACTTCCCTTGGTTCAAGCTTCGTACATTCCATGTTTCAATGTGTAAGACATCTTTACAGCTTCTGACTCTCATTTCATGTGCAGGTACATCAGCAGTCAGATGTCCCGAGCGCTTTGATCCAACCACATCCTAAATGCTGGCTTTACTCTGAAAAGTCTTCAGCTCTTCCCCAGTAGCTAGTTGAGTGCCTTCCGACCTGGGGGTCTCATCTTCCAGCACTATAGCGCAATTTGTTTTGTTGTGACTATCCATTGGCTTTTTATGGCAAGATACAGAAGTAGATTGCCAGGCCTTTCCTCCACGCAGTTTAAGTTTAGTGCTGTTGCCCTTGTCACTGAAATGTGATCCTCCGCCGCCAACACTGTCCCATTCTGCTGCTGCCCAGATGGGTTTTCATGGCAAGATACAGAAGTAGACTCCCAGGCCTTTCCTCCACGCAGTTTAAGTTTAGTGTTGTTGCCGTTATCAGAGAAATGTGATCCTCTGCCGTCAACACTATCCCATTCTGCTGCTGCCCAGATGGGTGGTTTGTCGTGGTCTGGCACCTCAGCTGAGACCTGTCCATCTTGGGAGACCCTGCCAGTAGTTAAACTACCGATAGCTTAGCTCTCAGCATCACTGATGCACGCAAACCCTCACAGCACGACAAGCTGCAAACTAAGTGAGGGATCTACATTGTACTTGCAGACATTACACCTGCTCAAGAGCAGGTATAAATGCCTGCATGTAGATTATTGATGCACACACCTAATTTAAATTATTTTATAATCTACATACATATTTGATGACTCCATACATGCCTTGCTCAAACAATGCCCCAGAAATGCTTACAGTAAAAAGTATGCACATTGTGCCATCACCTGCACTTCTGTGCCTCACACATTTTTATAAGAGCCATTTACATGCATTTATCGCCACATACAAATGAAATGACCTTATTAACTTATCCCCTAAAAAGAAGAGTAATTTCTTATTTCACTTTAGTAGCTTTCTGTAATGCATCCCCCAAAATTAACTTAGTTAGAGGGTCATTTATTAACAGCATCTGCTAACACATCACATGTTTTATACAGTGGGTCCATGATATGATGTGTTAGTGCATGCAATTAGTAAATGACCCCCCTTAATTTCTTCTGCTGATCCATTCAGTGACATTGGTTTCCCATAGCATTGCATTCCAACTACATATTTGTCATATTATGGAAATGAAGAATTGTAGATTCATCTACCCAACTTATCTTCCTCTAGTGTTGTTACACCCATATAACCGTCTCTTAAAGTCACCAGATTGCCCCCCCCCCCCAATTTGCTTGTGCATATGTTTCTAGCTTCTCCTACTCACTTACAATTGCATTCACCTTGCATCTCCTCATTATCTCTCTTCTCTTATCTCCCCCATGCACCTTTGTTCATGATCTCTGATAATGGGGAAAAGCAGATTTTATATGTGCCCTTCTCCATCTCCTTCCAGGAAGTTCTTTCAACCTTGCTGTGCCATATGCTTTGAGTAGCCTTTCTGAATTGCTGTGTCTCTTCCCATATTTGAGTCCTGCTGAGAAATTACCCTTTTCAGGTTAGTTTTTAAATATTAAAAGCCTGGCTCTTCCTGATCACAACGTTATTTATTTTAAGCATGGGATCTCCAGGAACAAGCAGGAATATAGTCTTCATATATGGGTGACACTAACACCGATGGAGCCTGTGCGGGAACGCTCCCCAGCATCCTATAGGAAAGTCCACTGTGCCCGTGTGACTGCCTTCCCGCTCTTCTGATTCCCTTTCCTCAGTTCTTCTTTTTCCGAGGAGCCAGCAGGATCAGTTTTTAGCTTTTCCTGTCACCGCAGAAAATTTAGCCCTTCTGCCTTCCCATTATTTCATCGGCATTGCCCCTGATTCTGGTACTTCTTTATAATTTCTTTTTACCGTGTATATTTTTTCTTTTTCATTTTTTCCTTCGAGGGCCTCGGGCCTCGCATAGACCTTTGGCCTACTCTTTCCACTATGAAGAACCACCCTAGTGGTTTCAAGAAATGCACCAAGTGTTCCTTAATAATTTTGGTCATGGACACACATGAGTGGTGCCATAAGTGCCTCAGTCCCAACCATGACCTAGACTTTTGCTCCCTCTGTAAGCAGATGACTAACAGAGGTCTTGGCAACCGGGCCAGGAAGTTGTCGGAAATTTTTCCATCGGATTCAGTTTTGTTGGCATTAACATCCTCCCAAACGTCATTGGCTTCAAAGGTATCTAAAACCTCGAAGACCTCAAAGCATAGTTCAGACTCTAAAAGAAAGAAGACTGAGATCCTCACAAAAATCTCCATGGGATCCGAAGGAGTCTCAAGCTTAATGTAAGTAATCCAAAGAGACATCGAGAGGATCAAGGGAGAGGTCCTGTTCAAAACTCAGAGACTCACTGAAGACATCCTCTGAGGCTGGCCACCAAACTGAATGCCCCTGGCAATAGGACTTATCCTCCAAAACCTCGGTGGGGAACTGGGAGGCCTCCGAGGTTTCAACCTCAGCAGAGCCCCCGGTACCATGCTCTGGTACTGCAAGCTCCATTCTGTCTCTGGACCAGGCACTGGCAATCTCGTTGGATCAGCGCATGCTATCCATCGAAAAGACTTTAGCAGCTCTCCTTGCAGCCTCGGTACCACAGGCATCGATGACTCCAGGACCGCTTTCATCGGTACCGACAGCGCTTACCAAGCTCAGAGTCTGAGGCCTCCAATTCAGACCTTCAGTCCCTCGACTCTGATGAGCTTCTAGATATGGCATCAGTATTGGAGCCACCACCTCCCATGGAAAGTCAACGCTGAAGGACATATCCTTCCAAGAATTTATTTGTGACATGGTGACAAGGCTCTTGGTACCAGCTGCGGCGGAACCGGAGCCATTGGCAGCGGAACTGGAACCTTCAGTACCCCACGGCTCCAAAAGAGGCAACAATTTTACCAGTACATAAAATCCTACATAACCTGATGCTTCGCATATGGGAGACCCCGCTTACAGCCTCACACATCAGCAGACAAGGTATCGAGTACCAGAGGTCCCTGGCTTTCAAAAAATGCAGCTACCACATCATTTGATGGTAGTTGAATCAATAGTGCGCCACATCAAAAGTGGTAAAACACATGTATCGATAACCCCCGGCCGGGAATCGAGAAATCTTGATGCCTTCGCTCGATGATCGTTCCAGGCCTCCATGCTGGCTAGTAGGATCAATATATATGGGAATGTTCCTTAAGGAAATTAATAAGGATTGGGGAGCCTTCCTTTCCTTCATCCCAGAAGAAAAAAGGCCAGCTTTTAAGACAACCCTCAAGAACAGCCAGAATGTCTCCAAATTTGTGAACAGGGCAGCCTTCGATACATTTGAATCCACCAGCAGAGCATCAGCTATTGCCATTGGGGCTCGAAGGCTAGCATGGTCACAGGCCTCAGACCTGGAACAATGGGTCCAATGATAAACTTGGTAACATCCCTTGAACTGGGGAGAATTTATTCAGTAAAAACTGGAGAGAAAAAGCTGGAGAGCTTGAAACTGATGATACCACTCTGAAGAGATTATCTAGAAAGACTGCTGACCCTTCAAAAAAGAAGCCAGCAACAAAGAAACCCTTCTTTCCCAAAAAGAAGAGATTCTACCCTTCTTATACATAACCTTCTTACCAGCAAGGCAAACAGCAGGGGCCTAAACCTGCTGAAAAACACAGAACTGCTAAGCAACAGCCAGCAGCTCAGCCACAAGTGACACCCAGCTTTTGACTCAGTCCTGGGGAACAGAGTCATCTTATCTCTACAAGCACCCAATCCAACCAACATAGCAGGTCTGCTTTGTTTCTTTGCCACCCACTGGCAGATGATCACCTCAGGACAGTGGACTGTAAGCATCATTCAAGAGGGGTACCAATTAAACCTTAGCAACCCCCTCCACCTCACTTCAGAAGTGAATATCCTCTCCATCTATGCTAAGGGTCCTACTCAAAGAGGAAATCTCCAATCTGCTCACCCAGGGTGCCATAGAGGAGGTTCCAAAAGAAGAGCTTCACGAAGGCTTCCACTCTCCTTATTTCCTCATACCAAAGAAGTCAGGAGGAACAGGCCTATCCTCAACCTATGCAATCTAAACAAATTCCTGGTCAGGGAAAAGTTCAAAATGACTTCCCTCAGAACCCTCCTACCCTACTTGCAGGAACAAGATTGGCTATGTTTCCTAGATCTCAAAGATGCATATACCCATATCCTGATACATCCAGGACACAGGAAATATCTTTGCTTTGCCTTTAAAGGGACTCACTACCAGTACAGAGTCCTCCCCTTCGGACTAGCATCTGCTCCCAGGGTGTTCACAAAATGCATGTCAGTGGTAGCAGCCTACCTGCGAAGCAATGGGATCTTTGTCTTTCCTTACTTAGACAACTGGTTGGTAAAGGCAGACTCTCCAGGAGAGCTCTGCACTTCTCTCAAAACCACTCTCGCAATGCTGCAGCACCTGGGATTTATTATAAACTTCCACAAGTCCCATCTAACCCCATCCCAAAGATTGTAATTTATAGGGGCAGTTCTAGACACTCAGCTTTCCAGAGCCTTTCTACGTACAGACCAACTAGTATCCCTAGTCACCCACATGCGTCAACAGACAAGCTCAACAGCTCGAGACTTCCTTCGTCTCTTAGGCCACATGGCATCCACAGTACATGTGGTACCATATGAGCCTAACGCATTAGAACATAAGAACATAAGATATGCCATACTGGGTCAGACCAAGGTCCATCAAGCCCAGTATTCTGTTTCCAACAGTGGCCAATCTAGGTCATATGTACCTAGCAGTTTCCCCAAGAGACACAAGTTCCACAATGCTTGTACTGGGTCAAGCATTGATATCTTCGGTCACTTCTTAATAATGGTTTATGGACCTTTCCTCCAGGAACTTGTCCAAACCTTTTTTTAAACCCAGCTACACTAACAGCCTTTACTACATCCTCCGGTAACAAATTCCAGAGTTTGATTACACGTTGAGTGAAAAAATATTTTCTTTTATTAGTCTTAAATAGTTTACCCTGTAGCTTCATTGCATGTCCCCTAGTCTTTCTATATTCTGATAAGGTAAACAATCGATCTACGTTTAGCCGTTCCACTCCGTTCATTAATTTATAGACTTCTATCATATCTCCCCTCAGCCGTCTCTTTTCCAGGTTAAAGAGCCCTAACCTTTTTAGCCTTTCCTCATAGGAGTATCCTTCCATCCCCTTTACCATTTTGGTGGCTCTTCTCTGAACCTTTTCTAAAATCGCTATATCCTTTTTAAGATACGGCGACCAGAATTGCACACAATATTCAAGGTGCGGTCTCACCATGGAACGATATAGAGGCATTATAATATCTTTTGTTTTATTTTCCATTCCTTTCCTTATCATACCTAGCATTCTATTTGCTCTCTTGGCCGCCGCTGCACACTGGGCCGAGGATTTTAACATGATATCCACAATGACGCCTAAATCTTTTTCCTGGGTGGTGGTTCCTAATGTGGAGCCTTGCATCGTGTAACCATAGTTTGGGTTGTTCTTCCCTAGGTGCATAACCTTGCACTTGTCCACATTAAATTTCATCTGCCATTTTGATGCCCAGTCTTCCAATTTATCAAGATCCTCTTGCAATTTTTCACAATCCTCTTGGGTTTTAACAACTTTAAATAGTTTTGTGTCATCTGCAAATTTGATAACCTCACTCGTTATTCCACTTTCCAGGTCATTTATGAATATGTCAAAAAGCAGCGGACCCAGCACAGATCCCTGGGGTACACCACTATTCACCTTTCTCCATTGGGAAAATTGGCCATTTAGCCCTACCCTCTGCTTTCTATCTTTTAACCAGTTCCTGATCCACAATAGTACACTGCCTCCTATCCCATGACTCTTTAGTTTTGCCAAAAGTCTCTGATGAGGGACCTTGTCAAAGGCTTTCTGAAAGTCCAGATACACAATATCAACAGACTCACCCTTTGTCCACCTGTTTATTCACTCCTTCAAAAAAAACATAACAGATTAGTAAGACAAGATCTTCCTTGTCTAAAGCCATGTTGGCTGTCTCCCATTAGGTCGTGACTATCTACATGTTGAGTAATTTTATTCTTTATGATGGTTTCTACCATTTTTCCTGGTACTGACGTCAGGCTCACCGGTCTGTAGTTTCCCGGATCACCCCTGGAACCCTTTTTAAAAATTGGTGTTACATTGGCGATCCTCCAATCTTCAGGTATTAGAGATGATTTTAATGATAGTTCACAGATTACTAATAGCAGGTCTGCAATCTCATATTTCAGTTCTTTCAACACCCTTGGATGTATACCATCCGGCCCAGGTGATTTGCTACTCTTCAGTTTATCTAATAGTTGTAAGACATCTTCCCGAGGTATCGATATTTCCTTCAATTCTTCCGCACCTTTAAATACCACTTCAGTCATGGGTAACATCCCTACATCTTCCTCAGTAAAGACTGAAGCAAAGAATTCATTCAGTCTCTCCGCTATCGCCTTGTCGCCTCTTAGTGCTCCTTTAACCCCTTTATCATCTAATGGACCAACTGACTCTCTCACAGGTTTTTTGCTACGAATGTACTTGAAAAGGTCTTTATTTCGTGTTTTTGCTTCCGCAGCAAGCTTCTTCTCAAATTCTCTCTTTGCCTGCCTTATCAATGCCTTGCATTTGACTTGCTAGTGCTTGTGCTGTTTCCAGGTTTCGTCATTTGGCTCTTTTTTCCATTTCCTGAAAGATGCTTTTTTGGCAACAACAGCCTCTCTGACCTCACCTTTAAACCATGCTGGCAGTTGTTTGGACTTCCTTCCACCTTTCTTAAAGTGTGGAATACAGCTGGTCTGGGCTTCCAAGATAGTATTTTTCAACAACATCCAAGCTTGATGTACGTCTTTAACCTTTGCAACTGCTCCTTTTAGTTTTTTCTTAACTGTTTTCCTCATTTTATCATAGTCTCCCTTTCGAAAGTTAAAGGGTAGTACTGTGGATTTCCTTACTATCCCTCCTCCACTAATTAAATCAAAGGCGATCATGCTATGATCACTATTGCCAAGTGGCCCCAACACCCTTATCTCTTGCACTAGATCTGGTGTTCCACTAAGGACTAGGTCTAATATGGCTTCCCCTCTGGTCGGTTCATGAACCAGCTGCTCCAAGAAGCAGTCATTTATTTCATCTAGGAACTTTATCTCCCTAGCATGTCCTGCTGTGACACTGACCCAGTCGATGCCGGGGTAATTGAAATCACCCATTATTATTACTGCACTGTAACTTTTGCTAGCTTCCTTGATTTCAGTGGACCCTAGCATCCCAATGGACACAATCCACAAGATACCTACGGGACATCATTTGCATCACCCACCCTCTAATCCAATCCCTCCTATGGTGATGCACCCCAGCAAACGTGCTAGAAGGGTCACCTTTTCAGATGCCTCAACCTCAACACATCCTGACCATAGATGCGTCCAAACTGGGTTGGGGAGCCCACCTGGAGTCAGTGTCCGCACACAGCTGGTGGACAACTCGAGAGTCATCCTTACAAATCAACTCATTGGAACTCCGGGCAATCTGAAATGCCCTGCAGGTGTTTCAACACCACCTCTCGAACAGCCAGGGGCTCGTCAGGACAGGCAACCAGGTGGCAATGTTCTATGTGAACAATTAAGGTGGGACAGGCTCATTTCCCCTCTGCAAAGAGGCCTGTCACCTGTGGAACTTCGTCATCTCTCACCACATACATCTTTATGCAGTGTATATCCCTGGTAATCAGAATCACCTTGCAGACAGGCTCAATTGGATTCTCCACCCACACGAGTGGAGTCTAGACCCTCTCTAGTGGCACAGATCTTCAAGTCTTGGTGAATTCCAGTCATCGACCTCTTTGCCACTCGAGAGAACTACAAACTCACACAGTTCTGTTTCAGAGTTCCATCCATGCTAAGCCAAGCAAACAATGATTTTCACCTACATTGGGGTCAGGGACTGCTTTTTGCATTTTTCCCTACATCCCTATTCCAAAGACCCTCTTCAAACTCCAGCTCAACGGAGGCACTATGATTCTCATAGCTCTCTTCTGACCTCGTCAACTCTGGTTTCCCCTTCTACTTTGATTGCAAAAGACTCGACCAATCCATCTGGGCTGCAATCAGGGTCTTCTAACCCAGAACAACGGAACAGTCCTACATTCCAATTTGTGATCTCTCTGTCTAACTGCATGGCTGCTGAAGGGATGTAAAGGACATCCTCCTGGCTTCAAGAAAACCCTCTACTAGGTGGGCCTACACTTTCAAATGGTACAGATTTGGATCATGGTGCTCGCAGGACAACATCAGTCTCTTCGACGCACCAGTGCCTGCACTTCTGCAATATCTATTGCACTTGTCTTCCTCAGGACTAAAGACCAATTTGGTTAAAGTTCACCTTAGTGCCATTGCGGCTTTTCACAATCCAATTGATGTCCAATCCATCTCGGTGCACCTCCTAGTGGCGCATTTCATGAGAGGCTGCCTCCTCTCTAAGCCACCATTTGACCACCTCCAGTGGCATGGGTTCTCAATGTGGTCTTAGCACAGCTTCTCAAACCCCCCCCCCTAAACCCCTAGGTACTGCTTACATGCGGTGCTTGTCTTGGAAGGTCATATTCCTAGTTGCTGTGACCTCAACCAGGTGCATAAGCAAATTACAAGCCTTGTGATCTAGCCACCATACATCAGATTCCATCATGACAAGGTCGTCCTATGGACACAACCTCACTTTCTGCCAAGGATGGTATCTCCCTTCCACATCAATTAATCAGTAATACTTCCGGTCTTCTTTCCAAGGCCACACTCTTCTCATGCGGAAGCAACCCTACACACCCTGGATTGAAAACGAGCCCTGGTCTTCTTTCTGCAGAGGACTCATGATCTCTGCAAGTCCTCTCAATTGTTTGTTTCCTTTGACCCCACTCACTTGGGACTTCCTGTAACAAAATGTACGCTCTCCAGATAGATAGCAGACTGCATCACCTTTGCTTTTGATAAAACAGGACTCTCCCTCACAGGCCATGTCACTGCTAACAATATCCGAGCCATGGCAGCTTCTGTAGCCAACCTATGCTCAGTGGCCACTGCCACAAGGTGTCGTGACACAAAGATTGCGCGCCACTATGTAGCGCTATAAAGAACAATAAGACCTGAGTGAAGGGTAAAAAAAGGCTTTATTCCCCGTTATAATGCATGGGTTCAAATTAGAGATACGTTGCTTAACAAAATAGTCCTTTGTTTCAAAAGGTGCCAAGGCTCTCTGGCTTGAGAACTGTTACTTCACAGTTTATAGCAGGTTTTTCTTAAAGGTAATATTCTTCACAATAAACAACCAAAAGTATATTTACATTCATTCTTCGTTACAGCAGGCACACTTAGGAGCGTAGGCCGTACACCAATCGCACTCCATGTCCTCCGGCAAAGATGAGGGAATAGTATGGGGGAAATCCACCTCCATCATATCCTCTTCCTCATTTTGGGTCAAAGGGGTTTCACTATCCCTGTCTATGTTAGCCTGACAATCTTCAGCATGGGAGTTTTGCTTTAGGTAAGCAGGAACTCTTATGGCTGGTGGTAAATTAGAATACCAATCTTTATTCAGGTTGTTTTTAGAGAGAAGCTTTCTTTGCGGGTGGCTTCCAGCAGTGCAGTGCTTAGGGTTAAACCTTACTGTTTCAAACCTTGGCTCATGGAGTAAAAACCTCTGTTGTTTATACAACTGTTTTTCCTTCTGACTGGGTAAAACTGAGCAGTGCTTTTCTGGAGATAAACTCCTTACAGAACCTTCCCCTCTGGTTCTTAGCTTCCTTCTCCTTGTATCATAAACAGGCAGAGTAAAAGAACTAGGCGTGGCACCGCCTCTTACCTTGGAGCACCTTCTACCAAACTCTCCTTGCCCAATAGGCTTAGTTTGGATTCTATGGCTTCCCACCTCGTGTGGTCTGTTTCTGTTCCAACTTCCAGCTTGGCCTCTTTCACAGCAAACAGGTTTGTACCTCTGATAGCTTCTAGGCTTTACTGTTGGTTCAGCTTCTAGTTCAGCTCCGGTTCCAGTTCCTTCCTTTCTCAGCTCCTGCTGTTGTTCCCACTGCTTATTTGTCCATGGCTTTCTTTGCAACTGCTGCCATCTCCATTGCTGTGTCTTTCGGTTCTGCTCCTGCTTTTGCCTCTCCTTCTCCTCCTGCTCTCCAAGAGCGTTCTGCTCTGGTTTATAAAGAGAACCTTTGTTACTGATTTCCTGGTTCTCTGTCAGCTGCAGGTCATTACTGTGATTAGATTCACTAGGATCAGTATGTCTGCTCCCGCTCCCTCTATGTGTGCCAGGAGGTAACTGCACCTCTAGTTCCTCTAAATCAGGATTTCTTTTCATAAAATCAGCTTTATTAGTGCCCGCATCATGACACCACTGACGAAATTTGCCAGGCAGCAACCTGGTGCTCCATCCACACATTTGCCGCCCACTACTACTTGAACAAGGACTCCTGCTGGGATGCGGCCTTTGGCCAGGCAGTTCTCCATCATCTCTTTGGAACATAGCTACAACTCCTCCCCCTGCCCACACAGTTTATTACAGATCTACATGGCGGGGATGTCTATGTCCAGCTGAAACCAGTCTGACCTTCCTGACCTGGTTTCCAGGTCTCCTGAAGATCTGGGAGCTAGGGAGTCCCATATGTGAAGACTGCTTTCCTGCTTGTTCCTGGAGATAGCGTAGTTACTCATCTGTAACAGGTGATCTCTGGGAACAGCAGGGATTTAGTCTTCACAACCCATCCTCCCCATGGAGTTATAGGGTTATTTTTACTCTTCCTTCTCAGCTACAAACCCAACTGAGGGCGGAGTCAGAAGAGCGGGAAGGCAATCACACAGGCGCAGTGGAGTACTCCCAAAGCTTTCCTATAGGACACTGGGGAGTGTTCCCGTGCAGGCTCCGTCGGTGCCAACGTCACCCATATGTGAAGAGTAAATTCCTGCTGTTCCCGGAGATCATCTGTTATAGGTGAGTAACTACACTTTCTGTAATACATGTCCTGAAGCGTTTTAGTTAGATATAACCATACAGTGCCACATATACAGTTCCTCGCAAAAGTATTCATCCCCTCAGGTTTTTGTCCTGTTTTGTCGCATTATGTACAGTCTGGAATGAAAATGGAGGTTCATTTGGATGTTAGGTAATGGACCTAACAATATAGTCCAAATTGGTGAAGTGGAATGACAATAAAATACCTTGTATATATAAAAAAAATAAGTAAAAACTGAAAAGTTGTAAGTGCATATATATTCATCCCTTTTGCTATGAAACCCCTAAATAAGATCTGGTCCAGCTAATTAAACTCAGAAGTCACATCATTAGTTGATTAGGGTCCACCTGTGTGCAATCAGTGTCACATAATGTCTGTATAAATATACCTATTCTGAAAGGCCCCCAACTGCATCCACCACTAAGTAAGCAACATGAAGACCAAGGAGTACTCCAAACAGGTCAGAGACAAAATTGTGGAGAAGTATAGATCAGGGTTGGGTCATAAAAAAATATCTCAAATTGAGAATTTCCCACGGAGCACCATTAAATCCATTATAACAAAATGGAAAGAATATGGCATCACTACAGATCTGACAAGAGAAGGCTGCTCACAAAAACTCACAGACCGGGCAAGGAGGGCATTAATCAGAGATGTCACAAAGACACCAAGGATAACACTGAAGGAGCTGCAAAGATCCACGGCGGAGATGGGGAGTATTTGTCCATAGGACCACTTTAAGTCATACACTTTACAGAGGGGGGCTTTATGGAAGAGTGGCCAGAAAAAAAGCCATTGCTTAACAAAAGAAATAAGAAAACACATTTGGAGTTTGCACAACAGCATGTGGCGGACCCCCCAAACACATGGAAGAAGGTTCTCTGGTCAGATGAAACGAAAATTGAACTTTTTGGCCATCATGGAAAACGCCATGTATAGCACAAACCCAACACTTCTCCAGGACCAAGCAGGAAGTCAGTCCTCACATATGGGTGACGTCGGTGCCGACAGAGCCCTCATGCGGAGCATTTCCCCAGCTTTCATAGAAAGCCTTTGGGAATGCAGCGCGCATGCGCGGTCCCCTTCCCGCCCAAGGGTGCCATCTTGCTCAGTCTTCTTTTTTCCGCAGAGCACGACGGACGTGTTTCGTTTTCACCCGAGAAAAAAGTTGATTTTCTGCGTGGATCGGTGTTTTTTCTTCGGTTCGACGCCGGTTTCCCTTTCCCGCCTGGGCCCGGTACACCGGTATCGAGCCTGGACTTTTTTTTCGTTTTTTGTCCTTTTGTGACTAGCGTTCGCACCATTTTTCTATTTTTCCTTGGCAGCCCTGTCTTTTGACCTCACAGGGGTCCTTTTTCCCCCGATGGCTGCCAGCGGGTTTAAAAATTGTGATCGATGTAAGAAACTGATGTCTCTAACCGACACACATGACTGCTGCCTCGGACCCGATCATGACCCGATGATCTGTGGTCCATGTGGGAAAATGTCCTCGAAGGCGTTGAGGAGCCGTCAGCACCAGAAGGAAAAATCTTCTCTGACTCCGTGTCCAGCCAGGCCCGGACTTCGTCAGAGGCCTTGACGTCTCGGGACTCCGGTCCTGAGCATCGCCAGGGTTCCTCTGAGAGGGGTCTCCCTCGCGGGAGCACAGCAGGAAGAAGAAACCCGCGAGGGCGGCATCGGTGGACGCACTTGGCTCCTCGAGGGCCAGGTCGCATAGCCCCGAATGCCGTCCTGGGTCTTCGGAGTTGGAGAGGCCTGCTAAACAACCTCATGTAGAGACGGAGTCCCTGGGTCACGTGAGTACTGTCGTCCTCGTTGACTCTCCTCCAGGGGAGCCAACGTCGGGGCCCGAGTCAGGGGCTGCTGAGTCTCCTCAGCTCGGACTCAGGTTGACGGCCTTGGAGAGCAGCTTGGCTGCCTTCATGGAACAGCAGCGGGCACTGATCGCTGGTCTCACCGGTGCATCTGTCCCGACCACCGGGACATCGACGTCCAAGTCGACCCCGGAGGCCGAGCCAATCCTCGAGTCCATGTGCTCTCGAGTCGATCCTCAGCCAAGGTCTCTTTTGGCCTCCCGTTCGGTACCCTCGGCGTTGGGGCAGATGGCATCGGTGCCTGCCCGACCGGAGCCGCTCTATTCCTCCTCCAAGGGGTCGGGCTGGGAAACGGAGGATGAGGAGTCCCCGAACACTTTTCGGACCCGGTGTGTTCCTTCAGACTCACCGGAGTCTGAACCTCGGAGACGGTCCCCCCCGGAGGACACCCGGTTCTCGGACTTCATGCAAGACATGGCCAAGGCCTTGGCCTTCCCCGCGGACCCCAAGGAGGAGCCTCGAGCCGAGGAGCTCGAGGCCCTGCAGTATGACTCTCCTCCCAAGGAGGCCTTTACTCTACCGGTTCCTACCGATGCTGGAACGGTTGCTCTTCCGCATGTGGGAGGCGCCGGTCTCGACGCCGGTTTTGAGCAAGCGGGTCGATTCTATCTATCGAGTCCACAAGAGCCCCGGGTTCCAGAAGGCACAGCTACCGCACCATTCCATGGTTGTAGAATCGACCATGCATCGGCTGAAGAGTCAGAAGATGCACTCCTCGGTGCCTCCCGGCCGGGAGGCCCGGAACCTGGATGCCCTCGGTAGAAAGTGCTTCCAGGGCTCTATGCTTGCTTGCCGTGTCCAGACCTACCAGCTGTACATGGGCATGTACCTTCGAGACCTGGCAAAGGAGATTGCCGGGTTCTCTGCTGGTCTCTCCGAGGAACCTTTGCAGAGGTTCACAGCCTTGTCAACTGGGATCCGAGAATGCTCAAAGTTTATGTCTCGAGCAGCTTATGATGGCTTCGAGGCTTCGGCATCGGTGCACGCCTTCCGGCCTGGCTACAGTCATCGGACCTCGAGCAATGGGTGCAAGACAAGTTGGTCGATGTCCCCTGCTGAGGTGAAAACCTCTTTGGGGAAGCCCATGGCTGAAAAGGCTGCAGAACTCGAGTCCGAGACTCTCACCAGGACAAGGCTGTCCAGGAAAACCTCTGCTCCTTCTCAAAAAAAGAAGGGCTCAGGGAAAAAGTCCTTTTACCCGAGAAAGTCATCTGCCTACAAAACTTACCCTCAGTACCAGGCCTCCACAGCTCCCCAACAGGGTCAGCAGGCTAAGGAGCAGGGTCATGGGCCCCGTAGGCAGAAAACCCCCAAGCCTCCAGCTCCGGCTTCTGCACAGTAGGGAGCAGGGTTTTGACTCCAGTGGCATAGCCTTTCCTCCTCAGCTGGCCCCTCTCAGCACAGGAGGCCGGTTGATCCTGTACGCCCACAGGTGGTCGTCCGTAACAAGGGATACCTGTGTGCTAAGCATAATCCAGAAGGGCTATCTGCTCCATTTCCACCAGGTACCCCCCTCCTACTTTCCAGGGGAGCCTCCAAGACTCCCCTTCCACAGGAACCTACTCCTGCAGGAGTTAGCAAGTCTTCTATGCCATGGGATGAGGGTGAAGGGAGATAGATTCAGCAGTGATATGCAGAAATATTTCTTTACAGAAAGAGTAGTGGATCCATGGAATAGTCTCCCAGTGGAGGTGGTAGAGATGAGGACAGTAACTGAATTCAAAAAAGCATGGGACCAACACAAAGGATCTCTAAAGGTAAAAAGTGGACTGTTATAGATGTTGTTATGGAAGGACAGATTAGATAGGCCATGTGGTCTTTTTCTGTTATCATGTTTCTATGTTTCTAAAGGAACAGGCGGTGGAACCGGTGCCCCAACACCTGAGAGGTCAAGGCTTCTATTCCAGGTACTTCCTGGTACCAAAAAGGACAGGAGGCCTCTGGCCCATCCTAGACTTGCGGAATTTAAACAAGCTCCTGGAGAGGGAAAAGTTCAAGATGCTTACCCTTGGAATACTGCTGCCCAACCTCCAGCAGGGAGATTGGCTATGCTCCTTAGACCTAAAGAATGCTTATACTCACATCCTTATTCATCCAGACCACAGACAATATCTCAGATTTGTGGTGGGAGGAAACCATTTTCAGTACAGGGTACTCCTTTTTGGCCTAACCTCCGCCCCCAGGGTTTTCACCAACTGCCTGGCAGTGGTGGCGGCCTACCTCAGGGTTCAAGGGGTCTTTGTCTTTCCATACCTGGATGACTGGCTCATCAGGGGTCAGTCTCCACAGGAGACCAATCAAGCCACCCTCCGCACTATTTTTTTTTTTTTTATATTCTCTTATATACCGCGCTATTCGGCATCAGTGCGGTTTACATTGAACAAACTGAAATTACATTGAACAGGGCATTATAACTTATTATAACTATCTCTCTTCTCCAGCATCTGGGGTTTATCATAAACTTCGCAAAGTCCACTTTGCGCCCCTCACAGAGCCTGGAGCAAAACTGGACAACCTGCAGGCAAAGGCTTTTTTGCCTGTGGACAGGGCCCACAGATTGATGGACTTGGCCAGACAATTCTGCAGCAATTCTCTGGTCTCCGCCAGACAATTCCTGAGGCTCTTAGGCTACATGGCATTCACAGTCCATGTCACACCAAATGCCCGTCTGCACATGAGGCCGGCTCAGTGGGGCCTCCGGACTCAGTGGCTGCAGGCCACAGGAAATCTGGCAGACAAGGTGAGGGTGTCCCAGCTGCTAGCATCTTCTCTGCAGTGGTGGCTTCATGTTCCAAATCTGGTGCAAGGAGTACCTTTTCAGGCACCTCCACACTCCCAAGTGCTCACGACCGATGCTTCTCTTCACACTTGGGGGGCACATTGCCAGGGAGCATGCACTCAGGGCCTCTGGTCTCCATGGGAGGCCGCACAGCAGATCAATCTCTTGGAGTTGCGAGCTATCCGCTTGGCCCTACGGACTTTCTCTCATGTCCTCTCGCACCAGTCCGTCTTAGTTCAGACGGACAATCAAGTTGCTATGTTCTATATGAACAAACATGGGGGCACAGGGTCCCGCCCTCTCTGTCAGGAAGCACAGGACCTGTGCACCTGGGCAATCAATCATGGCATACTTCTCAAAGCGGTCTATCTCCATGGACAGGAGAATTATCTGGCAGATTGAGCAGGATTCTACAGCCCCACGAATGGCAGTTGAATCCTCTGGTGGTCCAACAAATCTTCCTAAGATGGGATCTTCCAAACATAGATCTCTTTGCCAGTCCACTGAACAGTCAACTGCCCAGGTTCTGCTCCAGGCAACCGCATCCTCTCAGAGTAGCAGCGGATGTGTTTCTCATTCCATGGTCTACAGGCCTCCTATACGCGTTTCCTCCCACGCTTCTAGTGCCCAAGACACTGTTCAAAGTGCTCCGGGACAAGGCCTCGGTGATCTTGGTGGCCCTCAGATGGCCAAGGTAACCGTGGTTCCCACTTCTTTTGCAACTAGCGGTGGACACTCCTCTTCCTCTGGGGATGCAACCAGATCTCCTGTCTCAGGAGCAGGGATATCTCTTACACCCCAACCTACAGTCCCTCAATCTGATGGCCTGGCTGCTGAAAGGGTAGTTCTAGCACCCTTACTGCTGCCTAGGGAAGTGGAGGACGTGGTCTTGGCCTCCAGGAGGCAGTCCACCCGGAAATCTTATGCCTTTAAGTGGCGTAGGTTCTCCACCTGGTGTGCTCAACACAAGGAGGATCCTTTCTCATGCCTGGTACCAGTGGTGCTGCAATATTTGCTTCACCTTTCCAACCTAGGCCTTAAATCCAACTCTGTTAGGGTCCATCTCAGTGCTCTCTCAGTGCACCACTCACCGGTGGAGGGCCAGTCTCTTTCAAGCCACCCTTTGGTGGCTCGCTTCCTCAGAGGCCTGTTTTTGCTTAAGCCTCCGGTTCGTCCACCTGCCCCTGAGTGGGATTTGAATGTGGTCTTGCAACAGCTTACTTGCCCACCATTTGAGCCTATGGCTATTTGCCCTTTGCGTTTTCTCTCCTGGAAAGCTTTGTTTTGGTGGCTTTTACCTCAGCAAGGCGAGTTAGCGAGCTTCAAGCTCTGGTGTAGGATGCACCATACACTAGGTTCTATAGGAACAGAGAAGTCTTGCGGACTCACCCTAAGTTCCTTCCAAAGGTTGTCTCCTCCTTCCACCTCAATCAGGAGGTGATTCTTCCGACTTTCTTTCCCAGGCCGCATGCCAGCCGGGCTGAGATGGTCTTGCATACCCTGGACTGTAGGAGGGCGTTGTCCTTCTACCTTGATCGTACGCAGGGACACCGAAGGGCTGTACACCTCTTCGTCTCTTTTGACCCTAATAAGCTGGGGTTGCCTGTCTCCAAGCGTACCTTATCCATCTGGGTAGCAGACTGTATCGCCTGGGCGTACAGGGCAGCCGGTCTCTCATTGCAGGGTCGAGTCACGGCCCACCGTGTCAGGGCGAAGGCTGCGTCAGTGGCTCATCTCCGCTCTGTTCCGTTGGCAGACATCTGCAGGGCCACTACTTGGTCTTCAAGCCATACTTTTGCGGCCCACTACTGCCTCGAGAGGGAGTCCTGCAGGGACAGTGCTTTTGGGCAGGCGGTACTCCGTAATCTCTTTGAAGTATAGGCAACTCCTACCCTCCGGCCCTGGTGTTGGGCTACCGTACAGGGGCGATATCAGAGAAGATTCTTTTCGCACATGCTGGGGCTCTAGAGGGAGCTCATTTTTCAGCTTTGGGTCCCCAGTAGCCTTAAGCTGGGGGGTCCCATATGTGAGGACTAACTTCCTGCTTGGTCCTGGAGAAAGCGTAGTTACTCACCTGTAACAGGTGTTCTCCAAGAGCAGCAGGAATCAGTCCTCACAACCCTCCCTCCTCCCCTTGGAGTTGCGGTCATATCTATATTTCATTTTTGTTTTTTGCTGTCTTAGCTATGTCATCAGACTGAGCAAGATGGCACCCTTGGGCGGGAAGGGAACCGCCCATGTGCGCTGCATTCCCAAAGGCTTTCTATGAAAGCTGGGGAAATGCTCCGCACGAGGGCTCCGTCAGCGCCAACGTCACCCATACGTGAGGGAGGAGTGGTCTAGTGGTTAGGACAAGGTACTTTAGGCCGGAGGGCCGGGGGTTCAAGTCCCACCTGGGGACAGCAATCTCAGGCCGGAGGGACTGGGATTTCTAGTCCTGTAGGCACTCCTTGTGGTCTTGGGCAAGCCACTTAACCCTCCATTGCCTATGTTCCCTATAAGTATTAGTGTATGTGTCTCATATCCCCTCATGTTAAATGTATCCCCCAATTGACCGCTTTGACCCGGTGAAAAGCGGGATATAAATACAGCTAAATAAAATAAAAATAAATAAATAAATTCCTGCTGCTCCTGGAGAACACCTGTTACAGGTGAGTAACTATGCTTTCCCATCACCCCAAGAACACCATTCCCACAGTGAAACATGGTGGTGGCAGCTTCATGCTGTGGGGATGATGTTCATTGTCAGGGACAGGAAAACTGTTAAGGATTGAAGGAATGCTGGATGGCACTAAATACAGGGCAATTCTTGAAGAAAATCTTTTCTCTGGGAACAAGCAGGAAGTCAGTCCTCACATATAGGTGACATTGGCACCAACGAAGCCCTCGCAGAAGCATCCCCCCAGCTTTCAAAGAAAGCCTTTGGGAGATGTCACCATGCATGCCTTGTCCCCTTTCTGCCTAAGGGTGCCATCTTGCTCAGTCTCCTTTTTTCCGAGGAGCCCTTCAGACGTTGTCTGGCTTGTCCCCAGAAAAAGTTGATTTTTCTTGTCCCTCGAGTTTCTAACTCGTATCCGGTATTGCACCGGAACTCTACCCGCCTACCGACGGTGGTGCCTCGGCATCGGGCTTGGTTTATTTTTGTAGTCTTTTCATTATTTTCTTTTTCTGGCGCCTTCGCACCCTTTTTGCTCCTGCTGGCAGCCCGGAGAGTCTCCTGCTGGGAGTCCGCAGATTTTTCGACCTCGCAGGGGTACTTTTTTCCCCCATGGCTACCAGTGGTTTTAATTAGTGTGATCGGTACTCCACAATCATGTCTTTGACCAACACAGACGACTGCTGTCTTTGTTGCCTCGGGCCAGGCCACAAATCGGCGGCCTGCGGTCTCTGCAGGAGAATGTCCAACAAGGCCCTCAAGAGCCACCATCAGCATTATAAGTTCTTCCCTGAGTCCCTGATGTCTTCCAAAACCAGGGCCTCTTTTGAGGCCCCAACATCTCAGGCAGTACTCTCCAAACGCGAACCTCGTCGTGGGTCCTCAGAAAGAGGGTCTCCCTCGAGGGAACCAAGAAAGAAGAAGAAACCCTCGAAGGTGGCGTCCTTGGATGGTTCCGACTAGCCGGGAGCTCCCTGGGCCCAGTACCACAGTCTGAGATGCTCGTCGGATGTGTCAAAGAAGGAGCGACCTGCGAAGGACCCCCCCAGAAGGATCTAGACAGGGACCGGCCTCGGTCCCCAGACACCATCTTCGTCAAGGATTCCCCTTCGGGGGGAGCCGAGTCAGGCCCAAGTCCCTTGGTGCCCGTGCCGAAGGCTGCAGAGCCTTCTGGTCTGGAGTCCAGAATGGCAATCCTGGAGATTGTTTGTCTGCCTTCATGGACCAGCAGCAGGTGCTGTTGTCCGGCACGACCGGTTCATTTACCCTGACCACCGGTCCATCGACGTCCAAGGCGACCCCAGAGGCCAAGCCGATCCTCGAGGTCCTTCGACCTCGAGTCAGTCCTCGACCACGGTCACATTCTGTCCCGCTTGACTGGACCGTGGTCGTCCCCGGCAGGTAGCCCTCACGGACTACTCCGAATGGGATACTGAGGACGACGAGTCCCCTGATACCCGTCGCCACCGTGACAACCCTTTGGATTCTCCCATCTCGGAACCTTGGTGGCGGTCCCCACCCAAGGACATGGGCTTCTTGAACTTTGTCAAGGACATGTCCCAGGCCCTGGCATTCCCCACCGATTTGGAGGAGGACCCTCGGGCGGATGAGTTAGATATCCTCCAGTATGAGGCCCCTTTGCAGGAATCGCTCACAGTGCCCATCCCTCCCATCCTGGAATGGCTCATGCTCCGCATGTGGGAGACACTGGTGTCGGTGCCAATGATGAACAGATGGCTGGACTCGATGTATCTGGTCCGCCAGAGCCCAGGCTTCAAGAAGTCACAACTGCCGCATAAATCCATGGTGGTGGAGTCAGCCATGCATCTGTTGAAAAGAGCCAGGAGACGTACTCCTCTGTACCCCTGGCGGGAGGCCCACACTTTGGACACCCTTGCCAGAAAGTGCTACCAGGGCTCGATGCTCCTCTGCCGCATCCAGGCCTACCAGCTGTACATGGGCATGTACTTGAGACCTGGCGAAGGAACTCTCTGGGTTCTCAGCTGGTCTTGGAACCTTTGCAGTGGTTCAAGAGCCTAGCCAAGGCCGTCTGTGAGTGCTCCAAATTAATGTGTCAAGCAACCTATGATGGGTTTGAGTCAGTGGCTCAGGTAGCCACGACGTGCATCGGTTCTCGCCGCCAAGCTTGACTTCAGTCGTCCGACCTCGAGCATTGGGTTCAGGACAAGTTGGTCGATGTCCCATGCCAAGGAGAGAACCTCTTTGGCAAACCCTTGGCCGACAAGGCTGCCAAGCTGGAGACCGAGTTCATGACGAGGATGAGGCTTTCTAAGAAGACCACTGCCCCTCCTCAATGGAAGGGCTCGGGTAAAAAGCCCTTTATCCAAGGAAGGGTGCTGCTTATCGAAACTACTCACCCTATAGGCCTCCCTGGCTCCCCAACAGGGTCAGCAGGACAAGGGACATGGGCATGGCCTGCGTAAGTAGAAGGCTCCAAAACCCCAGGCACCGTCCCTGGCCCAGCCAGGGGGGGAAGGGAGCTTTTGACTCCTTGAGCATATCCTCTCTTCCCCAAGGAGATCAGCAGCCCACAGGGGCCCATCTGACCCTCTGTGCCCAGATGTGGGTGGCCATCACCATCGACTCCTGGGCACTAAAGGTGGTCAGGGAAGGTTATCTCCTCCACCTGGTTTAGACACCTCCCCCTTATTTCCTGGGAGAGCCCCTCAGGTCTCCCCTCCACCGGGACCACCTTCTGAAGTAGTTGGCAGGTCTTCTCGAGGACAAGGCAGTGGAACCGGTGCCCCACCATCTCACAGGCAAGGGGTTCTACTCCAGATACTTCCTCATGCCAAAGAGGACGGGGGCCTAAGGCCCATCCTCGACCTGTGCAACCACAACAAATTCCTAGTGAGGGAGAACTTGAAAATGCTCTCCCTTGGAACATTACTTTCATACCTCCAGCAGGGAGACTAACTATGCTCCTTAGACCTCAAGGATGCTTATACTCACGTCCTTATCCACCCCAACCACAGGCAGTATCTGCGGTTCGTAGTAGGGGGCAGGCACTTTCAATACAGGGTACTCCTCTTCAGCCTGGCTTCTGCCCCAAGGGTCTTCACAAAATGCCTGGCAGTCGTGGCCACCTTCCTCCGTTTCCAGGGGGTCTTCATTTTTCCCTACCTGGATGACTGGTTCATAAAGGGAGGCACAGCTTCAGAGGTGCAGCAGGCCACTGCCCACACCATCCAGATTCTGCAATACTTGGGCTTTGTCATAAACTACCCCGAGTCTCACCTCCTCCTGACACAGTGCCTGGAATTCATCGGGGCAAAGCTTGACACTCTCCAGTCGAAGGCCTTCTTGCCCACGAACTGAGCCGATCATCTCACTCTGGCTCGGGACATGCAGCACCGTGTCTTGGTGCCCACCCGGCTTCTTCTGTGCCTCCTTGGGCAAAAGGCCTCCATAGTCCACGTCACCTCAGATGCTCGCCTCCACATGAAGATGGCACAGTGGTGTCTCCGGGACAAGTGGTCTCAGGCTACAGGCCGCCTCCGAGACAGAGTTTCAGTGACCCACCAGTTGGCAGACTCCTTGGTCCAGGCCACTTGAGGATCTTCACCATGGACCCCTCTGCTCAGCTGGGGAGCCCACTGCAGAGATCTCCGCACTCAGGGCAACTGGTCGCCAGACGAGAGCACCCAGCAGATCAATCTCCTTGAGCTCCGAGCCATACACCTAGCCCTGAGGGCAACCAGGTGGTGGCGATCTACGTGAACAAACAGGAGAGCACGGGGTCTCGTACCCTCTGTCAGGAGGCACTGCTCCTCTGTTCGTACGCAATCCAACAGGGTATTCTCCTGCGGGCAGTGTACCTGCCAGGCCATGACAATCTGCTGGCCGACAGACTCAGCACGGGTGGCAGCTGGACCCCAGGGTAGCCAGTTGGCTTTTCCGGCTCTGGGGGAACCCGTGATGGATCTGTTCGCCAGCCTGGACAACCTTCAGTTGCCCCGCTTCTGCTCCCAACAGGCCCACCCCTCCAGGATGGCAGTGGACACTAGTTTCATGTAGTCTCACGGTTGGAAGACCTCATGTACGCCTTCCCTCCGACACCACTGATTGCCAAGACCTTCTTCAGGACCCTCTGTGACAGGGCTTCGCTCATCCTTATTGCTTCTCAGTGGCCCAGGCAGCCGTGGTTCCTGCTGCCCCTGCAGTTTACGGTGGAGGCCCCCATCCCCTTGGGGATCGCCCCAGGACTCCTTTCTCAGGAGGGGGCTCTCTCCTGCACCCCAACCTGAGGTTCCTCTCGCTGACAGCATGGCTGCCAAGAGGGTGACTTTTCCCCCTCTCAACCTTTCGGCTGAGTTGGAAGACATTCTGCGAGCATCTCACATGACTTATACTAGGAAGGCTTACGCTGTGAAATGGCGCAGGTTCTGTACTTGGTGTACTGAATGTAGGGCTGATCCTTTCTCCTGCCCGGTGGCTCTGGTGTTACAGTACCTTCTCCACCTCTCTCAGTCCTGGCTCAAGTCTAACTCCGTCCGAGTGCACCTGAGTGCCTTGGTGGCGCACCACCATCCGGTGGATGGTAAGCCCTTCTCGGTCCATCCCTTGGTGATCTGTTTCCTGTGGTTCCTGCTCTTATCGAAATCCCCTGTTCGTCCTCTGCATGCGCTGTGGGAGGCCCCAAAAGCTTCCTTTCTGGGAAGCTGGGGAGCTTTCCCACGCAGGCTCCGTCGGTTCCGACGTACCCATATGTGAGGACTAATTCCTGCTGTTCCCAGAGATCACCTGTTACAGGTAAGTAACTGTGCTTTCTCTGATCATGCTGGTCCCGATCTGAGGCTTCTGCTTTCCTGTCTTCTCTTAGCTCTCTTTCTGTGGTCTATGGTCCATCTGCCATTTCTTATCTCTTCTTTTGTTTTCTTCACTTCCTTCCATCAGCCCATTTCCAGTTCCAGTAACCCTCCCCAGTTTCAGCCCCCTTTCCAGTCCTCCCCTCCTAGTACCTTCCAATGTCAACCGCCTTGCATTCCCAAAACTGCTACTGGTGTCCATTTCTTTCCAGTCCCCTCCTTCCCCACTGTCCAGCCCCTTCTAGTCCAAATACCATCCCAGATATCAGCTCACGTCCACTCTCAGTGCCAACCCCCCAGTCAGCTCCCTTCCAGTTGCCCTACCCTCTGTCCATCCCCCTTCCAGCCTCCTCCCCATTACCCAACCACCTACCACTCCCACCCCAAGTGTCAGCTCCTTTCCAGCCCTCTCCTTCCCCGCCCTCTCCTTCTCCCGTGTCAGCTCCCTTCATGCCCCCTCCTTCCCCTGGCAGACCCTCTCATTATCCGCTCCCTTCCAGTCCTATTCTACCATCCTCCCACATCAGCCCATTTGTAGCCCTAGCCCCTAGTTTTCTTCCAGGGCCAGCAGCACTCTCCTCCCCTCCCCCATTAGCCCATTTTCAGTCCCAGCCCATTTCCAGTCCTATCCCCCTTATCAGTCCACTCTAGTCCTAGCCCCCTAATCAGCCCATTACCAGTCCTAGCTCATTTCCAGTGCTAGCCCCCCATCTGCCCATTACCAGTCCTAACCCCGCTCCCCCAATAAGTCTATTTCCGGTCCTAGCCCCCAATCAGCCCATTTCCTGTACTAGCCCCCCTAATCAGCCCATTTCTAGGCCTAACCCCACCAATCAGCCCATTACCAGTCCTAGCCCTCCCTTCAAATCAGCCCATTTCCAGTTCTAACCCCCCCATCAGCCCATTTCCTGTCCTAGCTCCCTCTCCCGATCAGCCCATTTCCAGTTCTAACCCCCATCAGCCCATTTCCAGTCCTAGCCACCTCTGATAGCCCATTACCAGTCCTAGCCCCCCTCCCAATCAGCCCATTTCCAGTTCTAACCCCCATCAACCCATTTCCAGTCCTAGCCCCCCTTAGCCCATTACCAATCCTAAAGCCCCCCCAACAGCCCACTTCCAGTCCTAGCCCCCCATGAGCCCACTTCCAGTCCTAGCTCCCTCCATAGTCCACTTCCAGTCCTAACCCCGCCATCAGCCCATTTCCAGTCCTAGCCCCCCCCCCCCCCACCCCAGGGAAATTGAAAAAAAAAAAAACCTAGCTGCTGAAGCCGCCACCTCTGCAGCAGCGGCAGAATGAAGTGCCCCGCGGCCGCAGCCTCCCCGGCAGAGCCCTCCTATCTCCCTCAGCACTGGCTTTTCAAGCCGCACAGGGAGAGTTTCCCTTTCTCGTGGCTCTGTTAAGCCCGCCAGTGCTGATGGGAAACAGCATTTCCTGTTTCCCATCAGCACCAGCGTGCTTAACAGAGCCGAGAGAAAGGGAAACTCTCCCTTCGCAGCTCTGAAAAGCCAGGGCTGAGGGAGATAGGAGGGCTCTGCCGGGGCGGCCGCGGGGCACTTCATTCTGCCACTACCGCTCCTCTCATCGGGGGGTTTTTTTTTTTTGAAGGCCGAGTGAGGGGGGCTTTTTGGGGGCAATTTTTGCTGCCCCCAAAAAGTTGCCATCTGAGGCCACTGCCTCATGGCCTCATTATAGAGCCGCCCCTGGGCAGTCCTGTCGGAGCTTTTGGTGTGCTCATTGCCTCCATGGCTTCTTTGGGAGCCCATAATTCCCCTCAATGAGTCCGGTGGTCTCTCCGAGGTGCAACCTTGTTAGACTCATGGGTCTTTGGGTGGAGATGCCTTTGCTTCCTCTACAGGTTGCCTGCCTTCTGTTCCTAAAGTCTCTGGTTCAGACCAGCCTAGGAATTTTGATGTGCAATATTTGATTTACAGCAGTGCTTATAAGGATTGCCCTGGTAGAGCATTTCCTGCAGCTCTCTGCTTATTTGGGTGATGCTTGAGGAAACTCTTTTGAAATGGTAGTTTATTTTCCCATGCCCTTCACTGTAGGGCTAGGGACATTATTCCCTGATACATAACTAGCCAGGATGGGAAGTTCCTTCCATTATGTCCTAGACCTAGAGCTGGCTGTTTTCGGACTCTGAGTCTCTCATATTTATGCAAGGTTCTACAGAGCTGTAATTGCATTGGTCAGGTAAAGGTTGCTCCTCACCTTCAAGACCTGTGAACATCGGTAGCTGGTTTTCCAATGTTTGCAAAACCAGCTACCGATGCCTTTGTCCTAAATTATTTATTTATTTATTTTTCTTTATTTTATTTTATTTGGCTTTGTTTATGTACTGCTTTTCGCAAAGGTCAACACAGTTTACAGAAAACGGAAATTATACAAGCAAACGTTTACATTGAAATAGGCAACTTTGTACATTGAACAAGGGGTGGGGAGTTTGGGATGGTTAACTGTGTACATGTTACTGAGCCATCTACATATTCTTGTAGCATTTAGTGTTCATTTGTGGAGGGTGAAGAGGTTGGTCTTAAAGAGTTTGCAGAAGGTTAGGAGGTTTGTGGTGTTTCTTAAGTTGGCAGGGAGGGAGTTTCAGGTAGATGTGGTATAGAACTCAAAAGCTCTGGCATGAACCTGTTGGGAGCCTTTCATCATAGCTTGGGGGGTAGTTGGAGTGTTCATGGTGGAGGCTCTCCGTGGTCTGTTTGATTGCTGCGGTGTGATGAGGGAGCAAAAGTGAGTGGATGACTGGTGATTTAAAGCTTTGTGAGTCATTAGTAGGATTTTGTAGAGTAACATAGTAAATGACGGAAGATAAAGACCAGCATGGTCCATCTAGTCTGCCCAGTAAGATCCTGCTTTGTAGAGGGAGCCAGTGGAGGTGTATAAGGATGGGGTGATGTGTTCGTATTTGGATGTTTGTGTGATGGTCCTTGCAGCCGAATGGAAAGCTTTATTGAGAGGTTGAAGCGTTGATTTTGGGAGTCCTTGATATATTGAGTTGCAGTAGTCAGCGTAGGGTGTTGTGAGGGCTTGTAGGGCTGAGCAGAAGTCTAATGGGGTAAGGAAAGGGCGGAGGTGTTGTAGTGTACGTGTTTTGTAGTAAATTGCTCTTGCTATATTTGCTATTTGAGTCTTCAGCATGAAGTGGCTATCCAGAGTGATTCCCAGATACTTTACTTCTGTTTTGATTTGAATTTCGGTGTTGTTGAGAGTGATGGAAGGGGAGAGTGAAGGAAGCATTCCTGGTGGTAAGTAGAGCTTCCGTTTTCTTCAGGTTTATGGACAGATGATTTTCAGATAACCATTGTTAGATGTCTGAGAAGCATTACTGGCGTTTGTGGTATGATGGATTGTTGAGGTTGAGTGTGTGTCATCTATGTAAATGTGGTAGTTGATGATGTGTGCTTTGATGACGTTGCAAAGGGGTTGCAGGTAGATGTTGAAGAGGGGAGCTGAGAGTGTAGATCCCTGAGGGACACCTTGAGTTTGAAAGTATGGGGCTAATGATAGTGGTCCAATTCTTATCTGCTGAGATCTGTTGTTGAGGTAGTCTTGGAACCATCTTAGTATGGTGCCCTATATTCCAAATGATTGGCAGAACTGTAGGAGAGTGCTGTGGTTGATGGTGTCAAAGACAGCAGAAATGTCGAGGAATACATGGATAAATCCTTGGATGTTTTACTACTACTGATAATTTGTATAGCGCTACAAGACGTACGTAGTGCTGCACAGACATATAAGAGACAGTCCCTGCTCATCAGAGCTTATAATCTAGTCAAGGCAGACAACACAGAAGGTATAGACAGGGATACATCTAGGGGGAATGGTAAAGAAACACAAGGAGATCAGGTGATTCAAGATCCGAAAGTGGCAGTGAAGAGGTGAGTTTTTAGCCTGGATTTGAAAAGGGTCAGAGAAGGTGCCTGGTGTACAGACTCAGATAGTTTGTTCCAGGCGTAAGGTGCAACAAGGTAAAAAGAGCAAAGTCTGGAGTTAGCAATAGAAGAGAAGGGCACAGATAGAAGCAGTTTGCCAGAAGAGCGGAGTTCCAGGGGGGGGGGGGGTGTAGGAAAAGAGAAGAGGAGAAAGGTAGTGAGGAGCTGCACAGTGAATGCACTTATAGGTCAGCAGAAGGTTTGAAATGAATGCGGAAACGGATAAGGGAGTCAATGAAGTGATTTGAGCATGACGAGGCTGGCGGAAGATTAGCTGCGCAGCAGATTGAAGAGGAGAGAGATGATTCAAAGGGAGAGCAGCAAGGAGTAGGTTACAGTAGTCAAGATGGGAGGTGATTAAGGAGTGGATAAGTGTCTTAGTGTGTTCAGAAAGGAATGGGCGTATTTTATTGATGTTATAGAGAAAGAAACATCAGGTCTTAGCTATCAGATGGATGTGTGTGGAGAAGGAGAAAGAGGAGTCAAAGACAACCCCAAGGATGCGAGCCGAGGAAACAGGGAGGAGTAGAGTGTTATCCATAGATACTGAGAAAGAAGAGGAGAGGTTTTAGGGGGAAAAATAAGAAGCTCGGTTTTGGCTATGTTCAATTTCAAGTGGCGCTAAGACATCCAAGTAGCAATGTCAGAAAGGCAGGCAGAGATCCGGGACTGGATTGCTGGAGAGATTTCAGGCATAGAGAGGTAGATCTTGGCATCATCAGCATAAAGATGGTACTGAAAGCCATGGGAAGAGATGAGCGCACCAAGGGACTGGATATAGAGAAAGAAAAGGAGTGGACCCAAGACAGATCCTTGGGGTACACCAACTGAAAGCGGGATAGCAGCAGAAGAAGAACCACCAGAACAAACACTGAAAGAGCAATGGGAGAAATAAGAGGAGAACCAGGATAGTACAGAAACCTTAAAACCAAGCGATGACAGGGTATCAAGGAGAAGGTTGTGGTGATCAGTGTCAAAAGCAGCAGAGAGGTCCAAAAGGATGAGGACAGAGTAAAGGCCCTTGGAGTTTCCCAGGAACAAGTCACTGGAGACTTTGTTTTTGGTTCCCTTTTTGAGGTTGTTGAGAAGGGAGGTTAGGAGGGTTTCCACTCCGTGCTGAGGTCAGAAACTATGCTGTTGAGGGTCAAGTGGAGCATGTGTTTCGAGGTGTTCCTGGAGCTGGGTTTGGACAGTTTTCTTTATTATTTTGGACAAGAAAGGTAGGCTTGCAATAGGTCTGTAGGAGGAGGGGTCTGATGGGTCAAGGTGAGGCTTTTTTAGAAGAGGGCGAATTGAGGAGGTTTTTAGACAGATTGGTAGGTAGCCATGTAGTAGAGAACATTGGGTGAGTTTAGCTAGGAACTGTACGAGATCAGGTATGGTGGCTTTAATCCAGCTGACTGGACATAGGTCGAGGGGGAAGGTGATGGTGTTGAGGGATGAGATGATGGTTTGGATGTTTTCAGCTGAGATAGTTTCAAAGGTGGTCCATGAGTGCGTTGGTTTGGCATGTGGTGGGGGTGAATCATGTTGCACTTTCGGTTTGGGATGGCGGTTAGAGAAGTAGTTTGCCAGCTGTTGAGGAGTGATGGGGCAGATATTTGTGGTGTTGATGGGTGTTGAAGTGAATTCTTTTACAAAGGTGACTAGTTCCTTGGGTGGTTGAGTGATCTTTGTATTAGTTTTGTGTGGTAACTTTGTTTTGAAAGGTTGGCAGCTCGGTTGTACTCTCTTAGCAAGGTCATGTACTGGACTTGATCTGCAGGTAGTCGTGATTTTCTCAATCTGCATTCTTCTTTCCTTAGTTGGAATTTGACCTGTTGTTGGTGTACCTTTACAAGCAGGGTTGTGAGGATGGGTCGAGGTTGATGTAGAGGCTGCTTTGCTGACGAGTTCGTTCCAGGTATTGATAATAGAGTCTAGATCTTGAGGTTCTGTGGTGATGATTGGGGAGATATGGGTGAGGAAGGAATCTTTGTAGAATTGTCTGAATCGATTCCTGTGTAGGTTGGGGGTTGTTTTGGATTTGCTGAAGTTGTTGAGGGCAGCTGGAAGGCTACTACCTTGTGGTCTGACCAGGCTACTGTCATGGTTTGAACTGGGGAGGGAGAGGCGATGTGGTGGGACTGTTACTGAGGAAGATGAGGTCCAGGATGTTGCTTTTGCAGTATGTGGGGGAGTTCACTATTTGGCAAGAGATCCATTACAGTCATTGCTTCCATGAAGGTTGTTGCTTGTTTGGTTGGGGCTGATTGTAGGTTGAGGTCTTCTAAAAGGATGAGGTCCTTGTGTTTTGTGGTGTTCTGAGGGTTGCATGAATCAGGTCGGAGAAGTCGCTGGCTGGTGCTGATGGGGAGTGGTAGGTAAGGCAGATGGTGAGTTGTTTGAGATGGTGAGTGTGTCTATGGTTGTGGTGGATTCAGCAGTTTTCTTGGTGAAGTTTAGGTTGGATTTGGTGAGGATGATGATGCCACCCCCTTTTTTATAAGTGCGTGGGGCATGGAAGAGGCTGAAGTTTGGGGTCGAATTTGATTTAGGAGGATTGTGTCAGTTTCTGTGAGCCATGACTCTGTGATGGAGAGGATGTCTGGGCGATATTTTCTGCCCGCCGAACCTTTCGCCACAGGTTCCAGCACCAGTCGGTACTGGTCAAGACGGACAACCAAGTCGCAATGTTCTACGTGAACAAGCAGGGAGGCACTGGGTTGTGCTCCCTCTGCCAGGAGGTGGTAGCCCTCTGCTCATATGCGACACACAGCGGGATGCTCCTGCAGGCAGTCTACCTCCCAGGCCCGCAGAATGCCTTGGTGGACAAGCTGAGTAGCGAGTTTTTCCGCCTCTGGGGCGTCCCCCTAGTGGACCTGTTCGCCAACCCGGACAACAAGCAGTTGCCCAGCTTCTGCTCCCACTAGCCACACCCATCCCGGGGACATTCCTCATTTCATGGACGGAAGGCCTTCTCTATGCCTTCCTGCCAACACTTGCCAGCCATCAAGACCTTCTTCAAGGTCCAGAGCGTCATTGATATTGATAGCCTCCAGGTGACTAAGGCAACCTTGTTTCCCGCTACTTCTCAACCTGTTGGCGACGTTTCCAATTCGCTTGGGCCACGCCCTAGGACTTCTGTCACAGGAGGAGGGCTCTCTCCTGCACAACCTGGGGTCTCTATCATTCATGGCCTGGTTGCTGAAAGGATAACTCACTCCCTTCAACTTCCCATGAGACATGGAGGAGATCATTCTTGCCTCCCGCAAGGCCTCTATGAGAAGGGCTTATGCCTTTAAGCGGCACCATTTTTCGGTGTGGTGCGCTGAGAGATGGGCGAACACATTCTCCTGCTTGGTGCAGCTGGTACTCCAGTACCTACTCCACCTATCCCAGGTGGGACTGAAGTCCAACTTAGTCAGGGTGCACCTGAGTGCTATCATGGCGCACCACCACTCCATTGAGGTCAAGCCCCTCTAGGCTCAGCCCCTCATTTCTCACTTTCTGCGGGGCCTCATGTTGTCTAAGCCTCTCGTCTGCCCACTACTGGCGGAGTGGGATCCTAATGTGGTACTCTCATAGCTCACTAAGCCGCTATTTGAGCCCTTGGCTTCCTGCCACTTGCAATTCCTCCCCTGGAAGGTTATCTTTCTTGTGGTACTCACATCAGCTCACAGGGCCAGCAAGCTCCAGGCTCTGATGGCAGAGGCTCCCTATACAAGGTTCTACAAGAACAGGGTGGTGCTCTACACACACCCCACATTTCTGCCAAAGTTGGTGTCCCCCTTCCACCTCAAACAGGAGGTGGTGCTCCTCGCATTCTTCCCGATGCTTCACACTGGCAAGGCAGAAACCATTCTCCATACTCTGGATTGCAAGAGGGCCCTGTCCTTCTATCTACAACAGCCTCAGGGCCACCACAGAGCGCCTCAGCTTTTCGTCTCCTATGACCCCAGTTGACCGGGGCTTCCAGTGACCAAGCGAACTCTGTCCACTTGGGCAGCAGACTGCATTGCCCTCGCCTATGAGCAGGCTGGGGTGTCTCACTGTACCACTGGCTCACGGCACACCACGTCAGGGCCATGGCTACTTCTGTGGCAAATCTGCTTTCTGTACCTGTGACGGAAATCCCACACTCACCATCCTGTCAGCAATAAGAAAGAATTCCCAAGCTGCTAAGAACCAAGCTTTCTCATTATACGCACCAACTCTCTGGAACTCCCTCTCTGCCCCAATCCGCTCCATTTCTGACCTGTCAACCTTCAGGAAAGCGATAAAGACGCATCTTTTTCAAATTTATTATGACCATATACCATAGCTATGCTATGGATCATGCCTGCTAGCAATAGCTCAGACCTACCTACTTCTCATGTTCCAAAAACCAGTCTGTAGAAAGTTCACCCTATTACTACCCAAGTTGACAACCCTGTTTAATGTAAAATGTTTATTGTTTATAGTGCAATTCTTGATGCTATTGTTCTGTTCTTTGACACCTGTTCTATGTAAAGCCTGCTCTATGTAAAGCGTTGATTCTTGTTCCCTGTAAACCGCACTGATTTTTAAATAGTATATAAAATCAAATCAATCAATCGATCTATTTAACTATCTGCCAAGCTGCCACCTGGTCTTCGGTCCATACCTTCGCAGCTCATGACTGCCTGGAGAGGGAGTCCCAACGGGACATCTTTTTTGGGCTGTAGGCAGCTCCTATTTAGGGTGTAAGCAACTCCTGCCTTCCAATCCTTCTGTGTTCAGGCTACCGGAGTGGTGGTTTTCCACCGGACACGGGTCTTGCGAGAGTCTCTCAGTTGGGACTCGATTCCTGCGGCTCACATTCTCTGGCCGCCGTGGCATTTTGTACAGGTTCTCGGTAGCCTGTAGCTGGGTCGTCCCATATGTGAGAACTGACTTCTTGCTTCTTCCCGGAGAAAGCATAGTTACTCACCTGTAACAGATGTTTTCTGGGGACAGCAGGAATCAATTCTCATAACCCTACCTTCTCCCCTTGGAGTTGTTTCTTTACTGTATTTTATTTTTGCCATCTTAGCTATGTCACTAGACTGAGGCAAGATGGCAGACATGAAGGAGACCACACATGCATGGTGCATCTCTCAAAGGCTTTCTTTGAAAGCTCCATCGGCACCGACGGCACCCATATGTGAGGACTGATTCCTCCTGTCCCCGGAGAACACCTGTTACAGGTGAGTAACTATGCTTTAGTGTAGCTGTGTTTATGGTCAAGTTCCTGGAGGAAAGGTTCATAAACCATTATTAAAGAGGGCCCAGGAAATCCACTGCTTACTCCTAGAGAAGCATTATGTAACCTATGTAACTTTTTGGGAACCTGCCAGGTATTTGTGACCTGGATTGACTACTGTTGGAAACAGGATACTGGGTTTGATAGACCTTGATCTGATCTAGTATGCATTTCTTATGTTTTATGATTCTCAGTCATCTCAATGGGCATGATACTTCTCTGCCCTCAGGTCCGTGACTTTAACCTTGGAACTGGTTCCTTGGACCAGAGTGCATATGCATTAATTGGAGAAGCACTTCCTGATCTGCAGGTCTCCATGTTCTCCGTCGTTTGACCAAGCCCTTCCTTTTCCCTGGAAGATCAAGGAGCAGTTGGGGTAGTGGTTGTGGTTCCACCACAAGATGACTGGGGTATGGTTAGAAACTCCGGATGGAGTGCTTATCATTCTCGGATACCCGTCTAAAGGGCCAGGGTTGCAGTGCCCTATTCAGTTGGCCTAGGGATTCAGGCCCCCTCCTGGAGGTTCTTTTCCTTGGAAGCCACGGTGATCAGTTTGTCTGTGGAGGTTGAGGCTTCTACTGTTCTCTGTTACAGCCCTGGCAGTGATGTGTGCCACTACTGAAGCAGAACTCACAGGGCCAGAGTGGTTCTCAAGGTCTTGGACCTGGGAAAAGGAGCTGTGTGGGTGGGCAAAGGAGCTTCTGATTGCTCCATCTGCTGAATACATTGCAAGCTTCGACTGTGGAAAGGCCCACCTTATTTCTTGGAACTTCATGAATCTGGGAGACGAGAGAGTTCAGCTTTACTATATGCAACCACAGTGAGAAGATGGGATATTTATGTACTCCACTTGATAACCACTCGAGGATATGCCAGTGTGAGGAGTCATTTGAGATGCAGAAAGGTTCAGCAGATAGCAGGTTGCATAACTCTGCCTCAGGAGTGGCCTGGAGAAGAGATGATGTATTCCTAACTGGTGAAACGTCTTTTCACAGATCTTGGGCCCATCTGTGCCTGGTGATTCTAGTCACTTGGATTGTCCTAGCAAACTGTGGTTCACAGACTCTTGATGCAAGGGGGTGGCTTCTCTTTCTCTTTCTACCTCAAGAGACAGGCTTACATAAGAGACACTGTGGAGGCTCTTGTAGTGGAGGTCCCTTCTCGCTTATGGCCTGGCCCTGAGCATAAGCATTCCATTATTGCTGCTTTGTGACGGTGATACCCTCCCTGCTTAAGGCCAGGTTGATCTCTGTGGCTTTAGCTAATTCTTTAGCAGCCTGTCCTGCTCATGTTTTGGACAGTAGTCCTGTTGTGCTACAGGAGCTGTCTTTAAGGAATTGCTTGGTGATATACCTTGGTGTTGACTGCTTCTTCAGGAATGAAGCATTTCGTTCTGTCTGTGTGTCCTGTTCAGCTTCAGTGGGATCTTTGCAGATGAGGGCACTGAAAAGACCTTTCTTTTGGCCATTGCGTAAGTCCTCCTGGAGAGAGATGGTCCTTATGGTTCCTTCCTGGGGGCTCTAGCACTGCCAGATGGTGCCTGTACTTCGGCCCTTGTCTTGGTGGAGAACCATTCTAGTCTTTTCAATGTTTTTTTTTTGCCTTAAATTCTATGCCATCCTTCTCTTAAAGGCGAGACCTATTGTTTTTATCTTTTTGACCAGACTGTTGTTCTGCCTTTCTTCTTAGAGAATGATCTTTAAAGGGACCCCTCGTTATGTCTGATGGATGTGCTGAAGGGGTTGCTTGGATTCATGGCAGTTCTTTCCTCCCACTTTGTTTCACTTTGTTCATTGGTTTATGGAGATTGTCATAGCAGTTTACCTTCTGTCTGTAAGCGCTTGCAGGAGTGAGTCAGAGCTCACTCCATGAAGTGCAAGCCTACTGGGCAGAGTCTGCTGTGGTGCCACAGAGGACATTTGTAAGGCTTCCTGGTCTTCGTTGAATGACTTAGTGAAGTTCTACACACAAGCTGCTTTATAGGGATTGCACAGATGACACCTTTGACAGGTTAGTCTGTCCTAAGCATCGTCGTCTTCCAATTGTGAATCCTAAAAGTTTGGGTATGTGTCTGGAGTGGTCTAGCAGGATGATAAAGAAGGATACATTTTACATACTTCATAATTTACTTTCCTTGAATCCTGCTAGACCAGTCCAAGAACACCCTGGAAAACTCCTAATGCAGGCTGGAAAACATGCTGCCTTGTAGTTGCATTGTCGAAATCAGTGCCTGGAAAACACTTTCTGTGGTCCAGCTGCCATAAAAGGCCTAGTCAGTTCCGTAGTCTAAAACGAATTTCATCATGGTAAGAGAGCCAAATACTTGCTCATGCTATTTGTGAAAAAGTTGTTTGTATTTAATAATGTTCCTGAGTTTGTTAGTCTTGCTAATGGCTTGGGAAGTGTCATACAGTACTGGCTTCTCTCAGTGCTGCACCAGAGGCTATACCAGGTGATGATATCGCTGAAAGATGCTCAAGTCTGTCTTCATCTGCTGGCAAGGGAGCATAACGCACTCGTTTGGGCTGGCCCAAAAGGATTCAAGGAAAGTAAATTATTAGATATGTAAAATGTATCCTTTTTCCCCACTGAAAAGCAGTGTATGCATGTAACAATAATTCTTGGCCTTTCAGAAATGTTTATATAGACTTCTAAGACTCTGTGCCTAATGCTCATATCAATTGTTTGTCATCTTTCACCTGTAATATCTTATTGAACAGTCTCCGTATAGTCATCAATGTCTTCCCCTTCCAGATCTTCAGGAGCTGCTTGGATCAGATTATTTCTTTGACTTCTGTTTTCAGTCTCATAGATGTTTCTGTTAAATCGTTTTTATTAAAAACCCAAACACATATAACAAAGAGTACAACCCCCTGGCCTGTGGGGACTCTGACACAGAGCCAGATGGCAACTCACACCAAACATTTTTAAGTTTTCTCTCAGTATCCGACCCCCTCCCTGCCCCCCCTTCCCCCTGCCCCCACCCACTGCATGGGTGGGGGGGGGGACGTACAAAAGGTGTATAGGCCCCCAAAACAGACCATCAAACCCAAAGCGCTCCAGTACAGCAAACAAAAAGGACTAGTCTATGAGATCAAAGGCCTTTTCGGCATCAAAGCTGACCCAACTTGCTTCCACTGATGCTGTCACGTGTCACAAATTGATCACCGGATGCCGATCCTACAGAAATCCCCCCTGGCTATCCTGGGCCCACACGGGCATGAACCTGGCCAATCGATTAGTAAGATTTGAAAGCAATTTTTATCACAGTTTAAGAATGAGATTGGACGGTAAGAGGTGGTCAAGAGAGGATCATGCCCCGGCTTAGGCAACACTACAATGTGTGCCATATTACTATCAGAGGAAGGCCGGTAAAAAGCTGTTGCAAGGGCTCGACCACATGATCACGCATCAACTGGTACCATTCATTTCTGAACCCATCAGGGCCGGAAGTCTTGTAAACCTTAGACTACAGAATGGCCCAGTCAATTTCCCCCTCAGTGATGGGGCAATTGAGAGACTCCTTCTGCTCCACTGCCAAAGTTGGCAGCGCCACCCCTTCCAGATATGTTGTGTCCCCCAAACCGGGGGGAGACACCCGCCGCATACAAGTCTCTGTAAAAATTACAAAACAGTTCTAAGATCTGTCATTCATTTGTGACCAACAGCAAAGACCCTTCTAACGCTTCACTAAGGACGAGAGTAGATGCCCTGTGCGATTACCTTGCTGGTGTAGCTTATATTGATAATACATCAATGATTTGTAAGCATGCCTATGAACTAGAGTGTTCAGCTCTACCAGGAGTGCAAGCTGTTTCTCCCGTCACTCAACTGTATAGTGTCATCCTAGAGCCTGGTGGGTTGCTCTTACCTGCCGGGAAAGCTGGAAAATCTATGTATCTGTTCTATTATGACAGCTAATTTCATAGCTGATAATCTTGTCCCGAAGGACTGCTTTAGCTATTTCCCAAAACAAAGGCGGATTGTCCAGATGCTCCTCATTCGCCAAGGCATAAGCATCCCATGTCTCCTGCAGAAAGTGAAGAAAAGCGGAATCTCGATAGAGGTGGACCGGGAAATGCCAACTACTAGGCTTCCTACGGTCCCCCCCCCCCCAGGCATGCCAGATCAATCCAAACCGGGGCATGATCGGAGATCACAATGGGTTCAATGCCAGACCAGCGAACTCTAGAGAGAGATCCTGAGGGTATCAAAAAGTAATCCAAATGCGACAACATTCCATGAGCCCTCAAGACATGCGTCTTATCTCTCTCCTGTGGGTGTAGGGTCTGCCAAATATCCACTAAATCCAAAACATTGCAGAGATGTTTAAACCCCCAGCCAGAGCTCCCCCAAAGTTGAACCACCTGAGGGTGCCCTGTCCATGGATGGATCACAGACACAGTTAAAATCCCCACCACCTCTCCAACTTAGCATGTTCTTTTGGGTCCTTGTGAGTCTTCTGAAACAAGACAGCATCAGTTTTCAGGTCTCTTAAATGCTTTAGTATTTTGCAATGCTTTATGGGTGAGCCCATCCCACAGACATTCCAGGATACACAGCGCAAAACAGGGTCAGCCATTCTCATTACCTAGCAAGCACCCAGACATAAAAACAAGTGTCTCAAAATACATGTGGATCCCACATCCAGTAGCTAATCCTCCAATGGCTTTCCCAACTAAAGCAGCGTCTGCTCTCTCCTGCCCCCCACCTCCCCTTCAATCAACAAACCTGTATATGTCCCACCCCATCCCCCCCTTCCCCACTCCGCCCTCACCTCTCCACCCCCAACCTGCCCTCACCTCTCCACCCCACCTCCACCACCAACCTGCCCTCACCCCTCACCCCTCCACCCGTAACATGCTCGGACCCCCCCCCTTGGCACTACATCCACACAGATCAGGTCCTCCACGCGTTCCGGATCTTCCCCCCCATCTAGACATACTCCATGCATTCATTCCCATGCATTCAAGCACAACCACACCATGCAGCTGCCAGCACCTTGCAGATTACTCCACCAGCCCATGCCAGAGGTACAAAAACAGGGCCACCTGCATCCCAGCCAGTGCACACATGCGTTCTGCTGACCACCAAAAAGCAAAACTGTACATTAAGTTGCCCATAGTACCGGCAGCTGGGCAAGGAGTTTAAGTGCCCCAACCCCACACTCGCCACTACCCCCAACAGTCACACACCTCCAACCCATAATCACACCCAAACATTCAACCACTGAAATCAGCACCCCATAAGGAAGGAACCTTCCCCCCGCCAACACAACCCATGAGCAGTACTCCTCACAGGCCATGAAACAAAATACAAAGGTAAATACCCGCAATGAACTTAGGCAACCCCCCCCCCCCACGCTCCCAAAAAAGGCCCCCTGGTTGATATCGCATCTTTCAATGAGGGCTCAACTAAACAAGCCTCATTAGAGAGATGCAAGGATCAAGTAGGGATTTGATTACCCAGCTTTAAAATAAGTTTTCTTATCTGAGCCTTTTAAAACCTTATTCACTTCCTCAGTTTGTTGCTTGGGATATTCCTATTATTCTCTTGAGACTCTCAGAAGCTTAATTAATACTTAATGTAAGCACAATGTGTCTTTGTTACATTGTACTATTGTTCTGTTCGCTGTAAACCGCACTGATTTTAATAGCGCGGTATATAAGAAACGTAAATAAATAAATATAATGAAATCTACTTGCTTGATTTTTGCTTGCTTAGTCTGTATGTGGTTATGCCTTTTTGCAGTTACTTGGCAGAATTCCTACTCACTGTTGGCCTGTCTACACTTAAATTCCTAGTGTATACTTTCAGATAGGAGTGGAGGAGTAGCCTAATGGTTAGAACACTAGCTTGGTAATCAAGAGACTAGGGTTCAGTTCCCACTACCTACTCCTTGTGGCCTTGGGCAAGTCACTTAACCCTCCATTGCCTCAGAAGAAAGGCCTGAAAGGCCTCGGAAGAAAGGCCTGGCAATCTACTTTCTAGTCACACTGCCAAGAAAACCCAAGAGTTGCTGGGTTGCAAGGAATCAACATTGACTTGAAGACACACATTGCATTTTACTTTCAGATAAACCTTTAGGAGGCAATTTCCAATAGCCTGTGTTGCTACAAGGTATGTGTTTACTTTAGTATATGCAGCCCTTGTAGTTAGTACTTAAAGGAAAAGTCCATACTAAATAAAAGGTATAATTTTCAACCAGAGCAATCTGCCTATCTTTGAAAGTTGTCCCCCATCTAAAAAAAAATACCATCTCTCGTTAACTCTCCCCTACTTAGCATTCTAGCTGGATATATACTCTCTTCACTGCAACCATTTGTTTGTGAATCTCTTAGAAAGAGGAACTGTTCATTGTTTTGGAAACAGGAGATGGCAGTACCATCCACAATGGTGTAGTATACTGATCTCCAACTCAAATGGAAGAAATGGATAGACACTTGATTGATGATGCAAAGGTGGCAATAAAGGGAGAAATAATGATACTGGGTGACTTGAATCTATCAGATGTGGATTGGAGTATCCTCTCTGCAAATTTTGAAAGTAAAAAGATTGGGGATGCCTTATTAAGAGGCTTTGTTCAGTCAAATGGTGAAGGAACCCACCAGGGAAAGGCCAATGCTGGATCTAGTACTTACCAGTGGTGACAGTATTTATTTAGTTATTTATGTATTTTATTTAAAACTTATTTATATACCGTTTTTCTACAATTCAAGATGGTTTACAGGTAAAAATAGCAGTGCAGGAATGCACTGTTTTACAAGGAACAAGAACTTTTAGATATAGTTAACCAGTAAAATGAACAATATGAGAGGGTTAGCAATTCATTAACTATTTAACTATATACATAGATGTGTGAGGTTCTGGATTGTGATATATAATGAATTGGGGGTTTGTGTTATTTACGTCACACTTTCCTGCAGGTCTGGTGTTGTGGATGTGCTGTAATGTTCTTGGAATAGGAAGGTTTTTAGATTTTTTCCTAAATTCTGAATGGTCAGAGCATCCTCTTAGAGCAGGTGGGAGAAAATTCCATATGGTTGGGGCAAACAGGGAGAATGCACGGTTGCATGTGGATTGTTTACTTTTCGTTTTATAGGTTGGGATATTTAGGTTGATAGAACTGGGTCTTCGGAACCTATCACTTCTGGGTCTAGTGAGTAGGGACTGAAGACAGGTTACTGATTCATTATGTAGGACCTTGTGAATCATAGTGAGTGCTTTATATTGTATTCTGGTTTGGATGGGGAGCCAGTGTAAGTATTTCAGGGTGGGGGTGATGTGGGCTTGTCTGGGGGTTCTATGGATCATTCTTGCTGTGGTATTTTGTGCCATTAGAAGGGGGTGTAGAGTTTGTTTGGGGATGCCATGATATATAATGATGCAGTAGTCAAGGGTGGGGGTAATCATGGCTTGGAAAATGGTACGGAATGATTCTGGACTTAGCAGAGGGCGGGGGGTTTCAGAGTTCTTAGTTTATAGTAGATGGATTGGGTTGTTTTTCTTATTTGTTCTTGGAAGATATCACTGCTTGACCCAATACAAGCATTGAGGAGCCTGTGTCTTTTGGGGAAACTGCTAGGTACTTATGACCTAGATTGGCCACTGTTGAAAACAGGTTACTGGGCTTGATGGACCTTGGTCTGACCCAGTATGGCATATATCATGTTCTTATGTTCTGGTCGAGGTATTTGACTTTGCTTTTCACGTTGATGGTGTAATCATCAAGCTTCAGGGTGCATGAGGGGGAATAGGAAGGATTGGAGAATATGTGGAGGGCCTCTGGCTTTGATTGGTTGATGATGAGATTGTTATGGTGGAGCTATTGCCTAACCTTGGTGAAGCATTACTGATGTTACTGAAGTCTGGGGCTGAGGTGTGAAATGGGGTGAAGAACATTATGTCATCTGCATAGAGCTGGTTCTGGATCTTATGTTCTTTGAAGATCTGACATATAGGCTGGAGGAAGATGTTGAATAAAAGGGCTGATAGGCTAGAGGCTTGGGGTACTCCTTGTAGCTGGGGGAAAGGATGAGATGTTTTCTTGCTGATTCTTACTTGTTAGGTCCTGTTTTGTAGATAGGAGCGGAACCAGTTTAGAGTGGTGTCTCGGAGGCCAATGTCATGTAGCCTTTTAATTAGTTGGTGGTGATGTAGGGAATCAAAGGCGGACGATATGTCTAAAAATATTAGGAGTCATTCAAACACAAAGGCAAAAAGCCAAACCCCAGAGCCAAAATCCCTCACCCGGCTCAAATAATAACCACACAAAAGGAGTAAAGAGAACAATGGTTTTCTCATATCGAATTTCCATTTTTGTCGGACCATATAATACCCTGTACCGGGGTCACAAACAGAATGCCCAGACCTTGGTAAATAATAGTCCCTTTTAATCAAACCAGCAGTGAGAAATATCTATAATAAACTTAACTGCCACGGCAAAATCATCAAGGTGAAAGACACGACACAGTCCTGCGTTTCGGGCTCTCATTTCAATCCGCCCTGCTTCAGGTCAAAATTGTCATCACCAATCAAATAGCTGTCACTTTACAAATGTATGAAAAAACATTTTTGAGAAACACTTTTAAACACAGCGTCTGACGTCATCCAGTTTCAAAACCAATAGAAGAAGAGAGGGAGGAGTCCAAAATCCCCAATAGAAAACAGGATATAGATCAGATCAGAACACTCCAAAAGGAATCACAAAAGGCTATGCCAATCTAATTCCAAGTTAAACCCGGGGGGGTCACTGTATTAAGGCGAAAAATCCACCGTTGTTCAATGAGTTGTAACTTCTGAGTCCAATCACCCCCACATGGGTTCCAAGGAATGTGGTCAATAGCCCTCCACTGTAGATCCTTAAAATTATGTCCACAAGAGAGCATGTGTTGTACCAGCGGAGCCGAAACCGTGCAGGTACGGATCCGGGAGGCATGTTCCGACAAACGGACCCTAAGTGGGCGGATTGTCCGACCCACATAAATTAACCCACATGGACAACAAATTAAATATACCACGTATGAAGAATCACAAGATGTGGTGTGTCGAAAAAACCATTGGTGCTGTGTACGAGGGTCAATCCAAATAATACCCAACAAGGATCCCGAACAATAGGAGCAATGACCACAAGAGGCGTGTCCTGTCTGATCACTAGGGACAAAAAAGGAAATTTGATATGAGAAAACCATTGTTCTCTTTACTCCTTTTGTGTGGTTAAAAATATTAGGAGGCAACCTTGGGTGGCCAGTTGTGTGTGTGTGAGGATGGAATTTAGTAGGGATGTAAGCAGTGTTTCGGTTCCATGGTTCTGTTTGAATCCATGTTGGTAGGGATCAAGGGGGTATGGTCGTCGATGAAGTTCTGGTGTTGGTTTTGCACCAGTTTTTCTATTATCTGATAGGAATGGAATGCTTGCTATCAGTGTGTAGGAATTCGGTGAAGTGCGGTCCAGTTTGTTCCCTATTAGGATTGGGCGGATTGAGCTTGTCTTCAATGGGGCAGGCATTATACCCGTAGAAAGGGATGATTGTATTATGGGTTGGAGGTAGGGGCTAAGTTGTTCTCTAGTACTTTTTATCCAGGTAACCGGGCAAGGATCCAGGGCTGATGTGGTTATATTGAGGTTTTTGATGGTAGTCTCAATGTTTCCTAGGAATGGGGTGTCAAATTCAGAACATGTGGGCTGGGGTGGGAGATGTGTATTTGGGATTTCTGGTGGGTGGGTTATGGGCAGAATTGAAAGGTATTTAGAACAGAGGTGAGTTACTATGTCTTGTGGGGTAATATCATCTTGAGGTTTTTGCTTGTTTGGTTCATTTAAGAGGGACTTTGCAATGGCAAAGAACTTCCTGGGTTTATTTATTTGAATACATAATGATGTTTTCATGATATTATCTCTTTCGTCTTAGTGCTTCTTTGCAGTATGCTTGTTGCTTTTCTAGTTAGATGGTATGGGTGACAGGGTCACTCAATTGTTTCCAGTTACGTTTGAGGTGCGTAGTTCTTTTTTCTGCTCTGGTAGTGTTGTAGAGAACCATGGGGTTCTGTTGTGACTTTTGATCATGGTAGTTTTAGGTGATGCGTGGGCTGCGGATGCCATGATTTCATTCCATCTTCTTATCTGTGATTTAAGGCTGACATTATCATGCTTAAGGAGTTCTAGTTGGGGGATGACTAATTCAAGGAAGAGGTCACTGTGGAACCTCTTGAATCTTCGCTTTGTTGTATGAGTGGTATGTTTAATGTCTGAGTGGGTGCCCACTTGAGCAGCAGTGATCACCACTCACATGGTATGTTGTTGTTGTTAAGTGCCGTCGAGTCGGAGTCGACTCATGGCGACCCTCTGGATAGCTATCCTAAATTGTGTTCGATCTTGAGTCAGGTGGCTCATTGTTGACAGACTGGTACCTGTAGCTGCTGGTATTGTATCGATCCATCTCTTTGCTGGACTTCCTCTTTTGCGCTGACCTTCTATCTTGCCAAGCATGATGTCTTTCTCTAATGATCTCTCTCTTCACATGATGTGTCCAAAGTATGAAAGTCGAAGTCTTGTCATCTGAGCTTCTAAAGAAAGCTTAGGTTTGATCTCCTCTAGTACCGACTGGTTTGTTCTTCGGGCAGTCCATGGTATACCCAGTATTCGCTGCCAGCACCATAATTCAAAGGCATCAATTTTCTTCCTGTCTATCTTTTTCACTGTCCAGCTTTCAAATGCATATGATGTTATTGAAAATACCATGGCTTGAACAAGTCGAATCTTTGTATGGAGAGAGACATCTCTGCTCTTGAGAATCTTATCTAGGTCTTTCGTAGCCATTCTGCCATGTGCAATGCGTCGTCTGATTTCTTGACTGCTTGTTGCTTCTTCATTGATAGTTGATCCAAGTAGGTTAAAGTTGTTCACGATTTCAATTTCTTCTCCTTCAACGATGAACTTGTTGATTATGCCAGTTGTCATGATCTTTGTCTTCTTTACATTAACGTGCAGGCCCATTTTGAGACTATGTTCTTTGATTGTGAGATGCAAATGTTTCAGATCATCTTCACTTTCAGCCAGTAATGTGGTATCATCAGCATAGCAAAGGTTGTTGATGAGTCTTCCACCAATCTTTAAACCTCTGTTGTCTTCATACAATCCTGCTTCTCTGATGATTTGTTCTGCATATAAATTAAACAGGTAGGGGAAAAGTATGCAGCCTTGTCTTACACCTTTGCTTATTTTAAACCATTCTGTTTCTCCTTGTTCCGTTCAAACTGCTGCTTCTTGATCAATGTACAGATTGTGCAAGAGAACGATCAGGTGTTCTGGTATACCCATGCTTCTTAATGTGGCCCAGAGTTTCTCATGGTTTACACAGTCAAAAGCCTTGCTATAGTCGATAAAGCACAAATAGATATCCTTTTGGTATTCTTTAGTCTTTTCAAGGATCCATCTCACATCCGCAATGATGTCTCTCGTTCCTCGCCCTTTCCTGAACCCTGCTTGCACTTCAGGTAATTCTTGTTCCAGGTATGGTTGTAGTCTCTTTTGAATAATCTTCAGTAGAATCTTGCTGGCATGTGGGATCAAAGCGATTGTGCGATAATTTCCACAGTCAGTTGGATCACCTTTCTTTAGTATTGGTATAAACACAGATCTTTTCCAGTCAGTTGGCCATGATGTTGTCTTCCATATTTCTTGGCAGAGCCTTGTAAGTACGGTAACAGCTGCATTAGATTGCTGTAATACTTCTATGGGAATGCTATCAATGCCTTGTGCTTTGTTCTTTGATAAGGCTTTCAATGCTGCTTCAACTTCTTCTTTCATCACCAATGGTTCCTGATCATAAGGTACAGGTTGAAACGGCTGTTGGTCCACTTGATCTTTATCATATAAAAACTCTATATATTCCTTCCACCTTTTCTTGATCTTCTCAGCATCATTTATCATAGAACCTTGAGCATCTTGTAACATTCCAATTCGAGGCTGGAACTTTTTCTTTAACTCTCATAGCTTTAGGAAAGCCGATCTTGTTCTTCCTCTAATAATTTCTGCTTCTATTTCCTTGCATGCGTTGTTGTAGTACTTTTCCTTGTCCTGTCTTGCTGCACGTTGGAAATCTCTGTTGAGTTCTGTTATTGTCTTTCTTTCTCCTCTGGCTTTAGCTTCTCTGCGTTTCTGGGCAATTTTCAGAGTTTCTTCCGTCATCCATTTTGGCCGTTTTTGCTTTTTCACCTTTTGTAGAGACTTCTCGCTTTCTTCCAACACAACCTTCTTGATGCCATTCCATAACTCTTCTGGAGCTCTGTCATTTGTATCTAAAGCAGCAAATCGATTTTGCAGGCAGTCTTTAAATTCTAGTGGTATATTCTCAAGGTCATATTTTGCTGCATTCATGAGCGGTTTGCTCTTTTTCAACTTTTTCCCCATCCCACTCCACCTCCAAATCTTTCTCCCATTCCTTCATATAATGAAACTTTTCCTCCGTTCCCCTTGGCCGGGCGTAAACTGAGATATAGCCCACGGATCAGTCCCCGAGATTGAGAATGTCCCATCCAGAGGGCCTCCATATCATTAAGTCCCTCCTCTAGCCTTGCTTTAGTAACTTTCTGATGTAAGTAATGGGTTACTTGCAAATAAGCAAAGAAGTCTCTATTCTCTAAATGATATTCCCCCTTTAACTGCTCAAAGGTTTTAATATTGCCTGCCTCCGTCAATTTCACGAAGGCATCTAAACCCCGCGCCTCCCAATCCCGAAATATTCCGTCTCTACCTGGTCCAAAAGCAGGAGTGGCCCTAAATGGAGCCAGCAAAGATATCTCCGGTTCTTATTTACCCTGCTCCATCCTCTCTGTCATTCACACCATAGGTGGTGAATATAGGGATTCTTTGTCCAGTCCCATTGAAGAAGGCCCTTTTGCAGCCACGGTATATAATGTAACCCGTACTCATGCACCCCCTGAATCACTTAGAGGTCACTGGTTCCCTCCATTCCATAACTTGTCGCATTTGTGCAGCCAAATAGTAGTCTGCAATCTCTGGCATCCCCAAGCCTCCCTTTTCCTTTGCACTATATAGAACCTTTCTAGCTATGCGTGGGGGGCGATGTCTCCACACAAAAAGAAATAACTTCCTTTGCAGCTTTTGTAATACAATTCGAGGGATTTTAAGTGGCAATACTTGAAAAAAGTATAACAGCCGAGGTAAGACCGACATCTTGATTACTGCTATCCGACCCAACCAAGAGATTTCCTCCTTATTCCATTTTCCCAAATCCCTTTCTATCTGTCTGATCAGCGAGGGGTAGTTAGCCCCATACAAGCCGTCCAGATCACTGGTCAGGTGCACCCCAAGATATTTGACCGATCTAGAGGCCCAACGAAATTTGTAACACACTTGCAAATGCCTCACCAGATCTTCTTGTAAGTTTATATTCAAGGCCTCAGTTTTGTCCCAATTTATTTTGAAACCTGCAACTTTCCCAAATCGTTTCAATTCTGTCATAAAATTCGGTAAGGATATCACCGGATGTGTGATAAACAGTAACATATCATCCGCAAATAATGCTAATTTGTGCTCAGTATCTCCTATCTTCAGTCCCCTGGCATCACAGTTCCATCTTAAGTTCCCCGCCAACGGTTCCATAGTTAATGCAAATAGTAAAGGGGAAAGCGGGCAACCCTGTCGGGTACCCCGTTTTAATTGGAAAAATTCAGAATATTTCCTGTTGATTTTAACTGTGGCTACGGGATTAGCATATAGCGCTTTTATCCATTTCATCATATTAACCCCAATACCAATTTTATTCAACACTTGAAACATAAAACTCCACTCTACTCGGTCAAAAGCTTTTTCAGCATCGACCGCTAACACTAATAAGCCTTGTTTTTGCTGCCGGGCAGCCCATATGGCCTGTAGTGCTCTCCGAATATTGTCCCCCATGCTCCGTCCTTGGATAAACCCGGTCTGATCTGGGTGAATAATAATAATGAATAATATGGGGTAGGACACTCCTCAATCTGTTTGCTAAAATTTTTGCTAAGATCTTCCCATCAGTGTTCAGCAAAGATATCGGTCGATATGAACCACACAATGTTGGATCACGACCTCGTTTTGCCAGGACCTATATCCCTGCCTGTTGCATCGACGGAGCCAGAGGGAATCCCTGCAACACATCATTATATATCCGTTGCAAAACCGGTGCCAATTGTGCCCCACATTTTTTATGAAACACTGCTGAGAACCCATCCAACCCTGGGGATTTATTTAAACCCAGCCCTTTTATTACTTGTAGTATTTCCTCCAACCCCACAATCCGATTCAATCTTTCCCGATCAGAATTAGATATTTCCGGGAGCTCTCCCCCCCCCCCCCCGTCAAATATTCTCCTGCTCTTTCTGCTGTACACTCCCCTGCACTAGAGTATAAAGTTGTGTAATACTGTACAAATTGCTCTCTGATTTCTTTAGTTTGAAAATGTAATTTATCCCCAGACCCTTTAATTTTTATTATAGTGGATCACCTCTCCCTATCCCGAAGCTTCCTAGCTAATAGTGTACTTGCTTTATTATTGAATTCATAATAGTGTTGATTGACCCTTCGTAATTGGTAATTAATGGATTCCATCTGTAAAGAGATTAATTTTGTTCGTGCCTTTTCCAATTTTTCCCTAACCCGTACTCCTCCCCCTCGTTTATGACGCTGTTCCAAATCGGTAATATCGCTCTTTAATTGATTTATCCTACCTTCCCGCTCCTTTTTTTTCCGGGATGCCCATTGTATTAGTTTCCCCCTTAACACAGCTTTTAATCCATCCCATTGCATCCCATACGCTATCTCCTCTGTATCATTTATTCTAAGATATTCACGAATTTCCTCTTCTAGTCTCTGTATCACTTCCTTATCCTGTAAAAGTCTTTCATTAAGTCGCCAAAAAGATCTGCCTTCTTTATCCCTTTCCCTACCAAATTCCACCCAATTCGGGCCATGATCCATCCAAATTATTGGATCTATTTCTGCCCGAAGAAGCCGTTGAGTCCAATAATTATCCCTCCCCCCCAAAAAAAAATTAATTCTACTATAACTGTGATGCACATGGGACTAATAAGTATAATCTATATCTTGAGGGTGCACCTGTTGCCAGAGATCATATAACCGGTAGTGCTTCACCAAATCCTGCAGTTGTACCCTCCCTGTAGTGCCCCCTTTCTGACCCGACTGTGATCTATCCCTTTGTGGGTTCAATACCTCATTAAAGTCTCCCCCCAATAACAGTGCCCCATGTATTTTATCTTTCATCCACTGTGATAAAGTACTCCAGAATCTAGACTGGGAGTCATTCGGGCCATACACATTAAGAAAAGTAACTTCCTGCCCATTTAACTTCCCCCAAACTAATAGTACCCGGCCTTTCACCCCCTTTACCACTCCCCCTAATTGAAAGGAGACATCCCGCCGAATCATAAGTGCCACTCTTGCTTTTTTATGTGTTCCCTCTGCATTGAACCAAACTTGAGTATAAGTCCCATGCCGTAACAAATATTCATCCTTTGGCAGTAAGTGAGTCTCTTGTAAAAAGACTACTTGCCATCTTCCCCTTTGCACCTCTCTAAACATTGCTTTCCTCTTTTGTGGTGTGTTTAACCCTCTCACATTCAAGGATCCTACTTTAAGTCCCGCCATCAAAAGGGAACTGAATGCCAAGCTCCATAGCTAGCTCGTGGCGTGGTGTCCCTCCACCCACCCTCCCCCAACTCCAACCCCAACCCATTCCCTTCCCGTCCCTCCCCATACTGAGTTCCCATATTCCCCTCCCCCCTTTGTCCCCTTTCTTTACCCCTCCTTTCTTCCACAGGTCACCCCCTGTGGCTCCTATCTTGAGGAAGAAACGCACCTCCCGGGACCCCCCTTATTAAGGCCACCCCCCGAAATCTCCCCCCATCTTCTGTCCTTCCCCCTACTAATACCCCCTTCCTCCACCCAGTGCATACCATCCCCCCTTGAAATCCCTCTATTATTCTTCCCCCTCCCCCATACCAAACTCCTCCTCCATGCTTCCCTTTCTAACTGAGCCCTTCTACCTCATAATACTTCAGCTAATACGGCTAACTTTTACTTTAAAGCCCACAAGAATACTTATCAAAACTATAACACACATGCATGAGATAATATGCCAAAAATTAATAATTGAGGGGGGAAGCGAAATGCCCATCAAGCTAGCATCTCCGCTGCCCTCTCCAATCAAAGCCAGGAGTCTTCTTCCACCTCCACATATATCGAAACCTCCAGATACTCTCGACTCAGAATCAACACTCAGAGTTCAAGGTGTAAGTCAGAGTCTATCTTTCTTTCCTTCCTCATTCCGATGGGAGAGGTCCAGACAAACGATGCAGGTGGCGACCTCCATTCGGGATCCGTTGCCACTTCAGTCGCTCTAGCAGTGATGACTGGTCACTCTCTTGCTCTAGTGCCTCTGGTTGTGCTCGGGTCCGAGGTAAATTCGGAGCTTTGGCCTTCTCCAAACTCAGCCATGCCTCCGATAGAGTTTTCACTTGTTTGATCTCTCCACCCATCTCAAACTGGAGCCCGAAAGGAAACAGCCATTTATACTTAATTCCTTCCTGCCGCAAATACTCCGTCACTGGGCGCATCCCCTTCCTACGCTGTAAGGTTGAGGGGGCCAAGTCCTGAAATATTTCAATGGTTTCGCCGTACCATTGCCATTTGCCTTTCTTTGCTGCCTTCCTCATAATCTCCTCCTTCAATGGAAAACTAGTCAGACAGGCAATAATATCTCTAGGACGGTTCCCCACTGGAGATCTTAAGGCCCTGTGAGCTCGTTCCAAGCCAATCTCTCGTTTTCCTGCCAGCTCCTCCTGATTTCCTTCGTCCAACACGGCCGCACAGATCTCTCAAACTACTTGGTTCGCTTGCTTATATTGATCTCCTTCTGGGACCCCCCGTATCCGAAAGTTACAACGCCATGATCGATTTTCAAGATCTTCTATTTTATCTCTCAGATCCCCACTCTCAGTTTGCCATGTGCTGTACATACGACGGGTAGTCTGTGCCGCCACGATCACTTCATCCACGTGCTCCTCCAGTTGATCCACTCGCTGCCCCAGTGCAAGCAAATCCTGCTTAAACTCAGATAGTAAGCCTTTCATCTCATTCTTTACCCCGATCACCTCTGTTTTTATTTCCCGGCACCAGTGCCACAGGTCTCCCCGTGTGCACTGTTCTGCAGCATTCTCCGGCTCCTCCGCCATCTCCACCTCGTCTCTCTCACTGCACTCTGCTGAAGGTGTCAAGGCAGCATAGGAGGATTGATATTTCTCCATCTTTTTTCAAGCCGACATTGTAGAGATTATTATTGCTGCCTCTACGGATATATTGCATATGGTGGGGGTGCCTACTGCTTGTTCTTTTTGCTAAATTTCTCTTCGTACCGAAGAGAGCTCCGTGTTCAGGCGGCCATCTCGGTTGGTGACGTCACTTCCTCCCTGATTGGTATTTTTTATCCTTTGCCTGAGCTATGCCATCGATCAAGATGGCACCCTTGGGCGGGAAGGGTACCATGCATGCGTGTTGGCATTCCCAAAGGCTTTCTTTGAAAGCTGGGAAAATGCTCCATGTGGGCACCGTTGGTGCCAACATCACCCATATGTGAGGACTGATTACTGCTGTCCCTAGAGAACACATGTTACAGGTGAGTAACTACGCTATTCTATCTCCAGGTACAAGCAGGAATGTAGTCTTCACATATGGGGTATCGTCGGTACCGACGGAGCCCGTGCGGGAACGCTCCCCAGCATCCAATAGGAAAGCTTTTGGGAGCATCCCACTGCACCTGCGCCACTGCCTTCCCACCTTTCCAACTCTCCCTCTTCAGTTTTTCATTTTCCACGGAGCCGACAGGCAGTAAACCCTGTCACCGCAGAAAATTTCCTTTTTTGTGGTTGCGTCTTCCTTCCCATCGACGCCTATACCTGTTCCACCGGTGCCTTCTTTATTTTCTTATTTCTTTTCTTCCCTAAAAAAAAAAAAAGAATAACTTCTTTTTTGAGGGTCTATCCCCTCCTGGTGCCAGGCACCATTTTGGGCACTAGGCCCTCTTTTCTTCCAAAATGGAGAAACCATCTAGTGGTTTCAAAAAATGTTCAAAATGTAGCGGTACCATTTCTGCTACCGACACCCATGATTGGGGTCTTAAATGTTTAGGTCCTGACCATTTGCCATCGGAGTGTCTCCTTTGTAGAAAGATGACCAAGAGAGGCCTGCAGAACAGAGCTGCAAAACTCGGCACTCTCTTTGCCTCGGATGCAATGTCCATTGCATCGACTACGTCCAGGGCTTCATCTTCCTCCCATGGATCTCAGGTAATTAAACACAGGTCTTCCAAGACTGGCCGGTCCTCAAAGGGTAGATCTCCTTCCAAGCATCGAGATGCTACTAGTGTTGCCCTCGAGGAAAACACACCGGCCAAACAGCCCCGGCAGGAGGCCCCTGCCTCCAAGCATTAACGGGGTTCCAGGATGTTCCCGAAGCGTCCACCTCCGGAGAACTCTTGGTGCCATGTTCTGTTGTCATGGCCTGCTCCGCTGGTAATGACATCCAGACATTGGCAGGCTCCATGGATCAACGTATCCTGGCCATCGAGTGCAGTCTTGCGGCACTCTTAGCAGCTTCGGTACCGCTAAGGCCTCTACAGTTGGTTTCACAGCCATCGGTACCGATATCAGTACCAAATGTACCTGCTTCGACCGATGAGCCTCTCTCCATGCTTCCTCCCATGCCGGCTCTTGAATCGGTATCCGGTATCGAGGGTCCAGTATCGAGGCAGTCCGATGCCAACTTCGATTGGTACTAGCGTCAAGCAATACGAGAACATCTGGCACGTAGATACTTTGAGTCCTCCGATTCCGATGATTCCGAGGACTCTGTCAGTACCAGAATGGTTCTTCCGGAGGATCCCTCTCCTTCACCACAATGTCGGATCACCATAACCCTGGAGAAGGAACCGAGAGCTGAAGAATTAGAAATTCTTCAGTATCCAGCAGCTCCTAAAGAGGCTGCTACCCTTCCCATTCACCGAATCTTGCATGACCTCATGCTAAGGATGTGGGAAACGCCTTTAATGGTGTCTCCACACTCTCGGAGACTCGATACAATGTACCAAGTTCCACAATGTCCTGGTTTTCAGAAAACACAAGTACCACACCGTTCCATGGTAGTGGAATCAGCAATGTGTAGAATCAATAGTGCTAAGACGCATTCTTCCAAACCTGCAAGTCATGAAGCGAGGACACTCTATGCCTTCGGGCGTCGATGCTTTCAATCCTCGATGCTATCAGCCAGAATAAGTTCTTACATACTTTATATGGGTATGTTTCTTCAGGAAGTTACAAGAGATTTGGAATGCATGGCTCCACTACTCCCCGATGATAAGAAGGCTGACTTCCTTACTCTGGTCAAACATGCCCAGAATGTGTCTAAGTTCATGAACCGTGTGCCCTTTGATTGCTTTGAGTGCATTAGCAGAACTTCTGCTATCTCCATCGTAAACAATCAGTCTACGTTTACCCATTCCACTCCATTCATTAATTTATAGACTTCTATCATATCTCCCCTCAGCCGTCTCTTTTCCAGGTTAAAGAGCCCTAATCGTTTTAGCCTTTCTTCATAGGAGTATCCATCCATCCCCTTTACCATTTTGGTGGCTCTTCTCTGAACCTTTTCTAATAACGCTATATCTTTTTTAAGATACCGGGACCAGAATTGCACACAATATTCAAGGTGCGGTCTCACCATGGAACGATATAGAGGCATTATAATATCTTTTGTTTTATTTTCCATTCCCTTCCTTATGATACCTAGCATTCTATTTGCTCTCTTGGCCGACGCTACACACTGGGCCGAGGGTTTTAACATGTTATCCACAATGACGCCTAAATCTTTTTCCTGAGTGGTGGTTCCAAATGTGGAACCTTGCATTGTGTAACCATAGTTTGGGTTGTTCTTCCCTAGGTGCGTAACTTTGCACTTGTCCACATTAAATTTCATCTGCCATTTTGATGCCCAATCTTCCAATTTTTCAAGATCCTCTTGCAATTTTCCACAATCCTCTTGGGGTTTAACAACTTTAAATAGTTTTGTGTCATCTGCAAATTTGATAACCTCACTTGTTATTCCCTTTTCCAGGTCATTTATGAATATGTCAAAAATCAGCGGACCCAGCACAGATCCCTGGGGTACACCACTATTCACCTTTCTCCATTGGGAAAATTGGCCATTTGGCCCTACCCTCTGCTTTCTATCTTTTAACCAGTTCCTGATACACAATAGTACACTGCCTCCTATCCCATGACTCTTTAGTTTTACCAAAAGTCTCTTCAGAGGGACCTTGTCAAAGGCTTTCTGAAAGTCCAGATACACTTTATCAACTGACTCACCTTTGTCCACCTGTTTATTCACACCTTCAAAAAACATAACAGATTAGTAAGACAATATCTTCCTTGTCTAAAGCCATGTTGGCTGTCTCCCATTAGGCCATGACTATCTACATGCTGAGTAATTTTGTTCTTTATGAGGGTTTCTACCATTTTTCTTGGTACTGACGTCAGGCTCACTGATCTGTAGTTTCCCAGATCACCCCTGGAATCCTTTTTAGAAATTGGCTTTACATTGGCGATCCTCCAATCTTCAGGTATTACAGATGATTTTAATGAAAGTTCCCAGATTACTAATAGCAGGTCTGCAATCTCATATTTCAGTTCTTTCAACACCCTTGGATGTATACCATCCGGCCCAGGTGATTTGCTACTCTTCAGTTTATCTAATAGTTGTAATACATCTTCCCGATGTATCGATATTTCCTTCAATTCTTCCCCACCTTTAAATACCACTTCAGTCATGGGTAACATCCCTACATCTTCCTCAGAAAAGACCGAAGCAAAGAATTCATTCAGTCTCTCCGCTATCGCCTTGTCGCCTCTTAGTGCCCCTTTAACCCCTCTATCATCTAATGGACCAACTGACTCTCTCACAGGTTTTTTGCTACAAATGTACTTGAAAAAGTCTTTATTTCACATTTTTGCTTCCGCAGCAAGCTTCTTCTCAAATTCTCCCTTTGCCTGCCTTATGAATGCCTTGCATTTGACTTGCCAGTGCTTGTGCTGTTTCCAGGTTTCGTCGTTTGGCTCTTTTTTCCATTTCCTGAAAGATGCTTTTTTGACAACAACAGCCTCTCTGACATCACCTTTAAACCATGCTGGCAGTATTTTGGACTTCCTTCCACTTTCCTTAAAGCGTGGAATACAGCTGGTCTGGGCTTCCAAGATTGTATTTTTCAACAACACCCAAGCTTGATGTAAGTCTTTAATCTTTGCAACTGCTCCTTTTAGTTTTTTCTTAACTATTTTCCTCATTTTATCATAGTCTCCCTTTCGAAAGTTAAAGGGTAGTACTGTGGATTTCCTTACTATCCCTCCTCCACTAATTAAATCAAACGCAATCATGCTTTGATCACTATTGCCAAGTGGCCCCAACACCCTTATCTCTTGCACTAGATCTGGTGTTCCACTAAGGTCTAGGTCCAATATGGCTTCCCCTCTGGTCGGTTCATGAGCCAGCTGCTCCAAGAAGCAGTCATTTATTTCATCTAGGAACCTTTATCTCCCTAGCATGTCCTGCTGTGACACTGACCCAGTCGATACCGGGGTAATTGAAATCACCCATTATTATTACTGTGCTGTAACTTTTGTTAGCTTCCTTTATTTCTTTGAGCATTTCATCATCCATTTGTTCATTCTGGCCAGGCGGTCGATAGTACATCCCCACTGCCATCGCCTTCCCCTATTTACATGGAATTTCAATCCATAGAGATTCTACAGTAAATTTTGTTTCCTGCAAAACTTTAATCCTTTCTGACTCAATACCCTCTCTAACATAGAGCGCAACCCCTCCAACAATTTGATCAGCTCTGTCATTACGATATAGTTTGTACCCAGGTATCACAGTGTCCCACTGGTTGTCCTCCTTCCACCATGTCTCTGAGATTCTTAACATATCGAACCTCTCATTTAGTTCTATATATTCTAATTCTCCCATCTTATTTTTTAGACGTCTAGCATTTGTATACAAGCATTTTAGAGACTGTATTTTATTCATATTAATCTGGCTGTTGGTAGGCATGGGTAATTTGGGATCTTTAAGGTCTTTCTGCTCCATACTCGAGGGCATTTGGGCTACTTTACTCTTTTTTTGGAACCTCTCTGCTTTTGGTAGTATCCTTCAAGGATACATTCTTCTGAACCATGCGCTTTTGGGCGACTGTCGGCTTTCCCCTATTTTCTAGTTTAAAAGCTGCTCTATCTCCTTTTTAAAGGTTAATGGCAGCAGCCTTGTTCCATCCTGGTTAAGGTGAAGCCCATCCCTTCGGAAGAGCCCCTCCTTTCCCCAGAATGTTCCCCAGTTCCTAGCAAATCCAAATCCCTCATCCTTGCACTATCGTCTCAGCCACGCATTGAGACTCCGGAGCTCTGCCTGCCTTTTGGGTCCTGCGCGTGGAATGGAAAGCATTTCGGAGAACGCTACCCTGGAAGTTCTGGTTTTCAACTTCCTACCTAAAAGCCTAAATTTAGCCTCCAGAACCTCCCTACCACATTTTCCTATGGCATTGGTTCCGACATGTACCAAGACAGCAGACTCCTCCCCGGCACTATCTAAGACCTTATCTAGGTGGCACGTGAGGTCCGCTACCTTCGCACCAGGCAGGCATGTTACCAGGCGATCCTCACGTCCACCAGCCACCCAGCTATCTACATGCCTAATGATCGAATCACCAACTATAACAGCTGTCCTAACCCTTCCCTCATTGGCACATGGCCCTGGAGAAACTTCCTTGGTGCGAGAGGGTTTTACATCACCTGGAGCACAGGTCCCAGTTACAGGATCACTTCCTGCCACACCAGGACGATGCTCTCCTGTCACATGACCTCTCTCCTCCATGGCAACAGGGATGCTGCCAGACTGGAGGTGGGACTTCAGGACTATATCCCTGTAGGTCTCGTCTATGTACCTCTCTGTCTTTCTTATGTCTTCCAAGTCTGCTACTCTAGCCTCTAGAGAACGGACTCGTTCCCTGAGAGCAAGAGCTCCTTGCACCTAGTGCACACGTAAGACCTCTTACCAACTGGGAGAAAATCATACATGTGACGCTCAATACAAAAGACTGGAAAGCCTCCATCTTGCTGCTGGACTGCTGTCTGCATCTTAGTTTTAAGCTTGTGTTTAGATCTTTAAGTTCTTTACTTACTAAGGGTTACTATGGATATTTATACTAATAAAACAGTACCTAATACGTTTAATATACCTTGTTCACCTGAAGCTTAATTAGTCTCAGGTCCTTAGTGTATGACTGATTTGGATAATGAGCTTCACCTGAGAGCACCTCCTTTCCTTTAAGATGTGTAAGTACCTATAAAGCTACACTTATTAATAGAGCTGCTACACAGTACCCTGTCCTGTGCTGCTGAGGTAAGCTGTGTCATGGGGCAAGGCAAATAAGAACAGAAAAATGCAGGAAAATGCTCGGGGTAGTTTTAAAAGGCACACTGAAAAGCACATGGCTAGTGGTTGCCATGAGCAACGAATGAAAAAACAAGCTCAGGCTGCAGGAAAACACCTAGAGAAAGCATTACGTAATGGCTCATTAGGAAGACAGAGACAGCTGCAAAGAATTGAGCCAATGGAAGTCTCAAGCTATGACGCACTTAAAATAGAGCCAGCTTGGAGCATGAGGGAGAAAGGCGAGAAGTGCCAGGAGAAAGGCAAGAAAGGCAGAAGAGAAAGGAATGGAGAAAGTTACCACAGAAGCCCAGAAGCAGCTTGCAGAGAAATAGGACACAGAAACACTGCAGCCATCAGGAAAGCCATCCACAGAAGCCAAGGTAAAGGAAGGGATAGAGAGAGATCCCCAAATCCATACCTGAGTGTTTCTGACGTGGAGTCTATCTGCTCTGAAGGAGAGTTTGCCCCAGAAGAATCCTCACAGGTCAGTGCTTTAAACCAGGGCTATGATAAGAAAAAGCCTGGCTGGGAGCAGAAGAGAATTACCCGTAGCAAACTAAGAGAGAGAGAGATAGATAGCAGGTTCTGGTTTCAGAGCCCTAAGCAAACAAACCGAGGCCGGGCTGAAAGAGGCCACAGTGAATGGAATAGAGGGGCACTGGAATTCCTGCCTAGAGGTCTTGAAGGGAAAGATCCTGTGAGGGCAGAAACCAGTCTCTTTGGTAACCAGCCTTTCCTAGCTGATAGAGGGGAGAGAAGCTTCAGCCGTAAAGAAAGAGAGTTAAGTAATACCAATACAAGTTACAGCCCTGAGCAAGCTTTTACAGAAGACGTTCCAGAGGAGATGGAATGTGATTGTGGTGCTGATAATAGTGATTGCTGTAAGATGGACTGTACGCTAGTTTTTTCTGACGGTATTACATCTTTTTGCTGAAGACCCTGTTCAGGTGAAATCTGTGCAGGAGGCACTGATTTCAGCCACGCAGTTTTTCTGAAGAGTAAGAAAGCTGTTTTCCTCCCTGTTTATTTTGTTAAAGCTGAAGCAAAGCATTTCTGTTATCATTAATGATCCTTTGTGTTACACCAGCATGATGGTTTATTTCCTTTTGTAACCTGCCACAAGAATCCTCCCGGGAAGGGGAATAAAACCTCTTGAAAGCATAGTCACTCATCCGCAACTACTTTCTTATTGACTGACTATTGGGACATTCCAAACCCAGGGGACATAACCAAGTCCTTGCTTGTAATAAGAGGACCCACACTACATCCCTCCAGCCTTCTACCTTAGGAGCCTAGGGGGTTGGTGACAGCTGTGACCAACTTCGTGGTTGATTAACAGTCCTTTCTTGGATAGAAGGAGTCTTTCAAAATGGCCTTTTGACCTGCCACTTGGTGTTAACATCTATTGAGAAAGTTTCACTGGTCTCTTGCCCCCTAGATAGAAGGCCTCTTTGTGAAGATCTCTAGAAGTCTTTATTTGTTGTTCAAAGAACACTGACCCTGTTTTGCCTTTTATGCTTTGATTTAAATTACAGCTTTTTGCTGCTGCTAGGCTCTGACTTATTATGAAATTTAAGCTACAAGCTCTCTGCTGGGTTCTAAATTTAACCAAAAAGCTCTCTTCTGTGTATTAAATTTAAACTAAAATACTTTGCTGATACTAGGCCCTGAGTGAGTCTTAAATTTAAACTTCAAGCTCTCTGCTGGGTTCTAAATTTAACCAGAAAGCTCTCTTCTGTGTTTTAAATTTAAACTAGAAGTACTTTGCTGATACTAGGCCCTGAGTGACTATTAAATTTAAACTATAAGGTCTCTGCTGGGTATGAAATGTAACCAGAAAGTTCTCTTCAGTGTTTTAAATTTAAACTTAAACTGCTGCTACTAGGCCCTGACTGATTTAACAAAAACACTGAGTACACAGATTAATTAGCTTTAATACAAAGAAGTCCTTTCAGAAAATTCCCAGAAGTATATATTGACACTTGCAGATCTCTCTCCAGAAGTAGCAGTCCCTTTTTCTACTCCTTCAAGACGATGCCCCCTCCTACCATCACAAGACAGTTCAGTTCTCGGGATCCCTTCATCACTCTCTTGTGTCAAGAGGTCACCTCACTACTCACCTATGTCCCAACACGGCATGGGTTTCTACTCCCCCTACTTCCTCATTCCAAAGAAGACAGGTGCATACAGGCTCATACAGGACCTCAGAGAGTTGAACTAGTATCTGTTCCGAGAAAAATTCAAGATGATCTCTATTGGAACACTTCTTCCTTACATTCAGAATCAGGATTGGCTATGTTCTCTAGATGTAAAGGATGCATATACACATATCCTCATTCATGCATATCACAGGAGGTTTCTTCGATTCCTCTTTCAGGGAAGACTTTACCAGTATAGGGTTCTACCCATTGGACTGGCTTCTGCCCCAAGAGTCTACACAAAATGCATGGCAGTAGTAGCAACATTCCTGAGAACTCTAATGATATTTGTTTTCCCCTATTTAGACGACTGGCTCATCTGAGCATCAACAGCTCCAGAAGCCAGCTCCGCTCTCTCCTGTACAGTGCAAATCTTGCAGTACGTGGGACTGGTCATAAACCTCCCAAAGTCTCATCTCACCCCTTCTCAGTCCCTAGAGTTTATAGGGGCTCTTCTAGACACAAGACAGTCAAAGGCTTTCCTGCCACAACTGCGTAGTGTTTGAATACTCCAGCTGGCCTCTCAAGCAGCTCTGAAAACTTTTCTAACTGCTCAAGAAATGCTTCAGCTGCTGGGGCATATGGCATCCACTGTCCATGTGGTTCCCTATGCTCACCTACACATGCGAGCAGCCCAGTGGAACCTAGCCTCTCATTGGACACAGGCATCGGGTTGCCTAGGGGACAAAATCAGAAATTCTACACAATCGCTGGAAAACCTTCTCGTAGGGTCTCCTTTTTAGCAGCCACTACACCAAGCCACCTTGACGACAGATGCTTCCAAGTTAGGTTGGGGAGCTCACTTGGACAATCTTTCCACTCAGGGTCTCTGGACCGAGCAAGAGGCTTGTCTTCACATAAACCTCCTGGAACTCAGAGCTATCTTCTATGCTCTTCAAGTATTTCAGGACCACCTGAGCTACAAGATGGTTCTTGTCCAGACCGACAGTCAAGTAGCCATGTTCTATGTGAACAAGCAGGGTGGGACAGGTTCTCAGGTGCTGTGCAATGAAGCTGTACGCCTCTGGGCCTTCGCCACAGATCTTCAAATCCACCTACTAGCGGTGTATCTTCCAGGCACACAAAATCTCTTGGCAGACAAACTCAGTCGAGTACTGCTGCCACACGAGTGGTCTCTTCATCCAGAGCAACTTGCTCGAATCTTTCAGATCTGTGGAACTTCAGATATAGACCTCTTTGCAAGTCCTCAGAATGCCAGACTTCCTCTGTTCTGTTCCAGAATTCTGGCTCAGAACTGTCAGGCAAGGGATGCCTTCCATCTCCATTGGGGTCAGGACTTCCCCTATTCCTACCCACCGATTCCCCTCATTCCCAAAACTCTGTTCAAGCTTCAGAGGGACAGAGGCTATATAATCCTCATAGCCCCACGCTGGCCATGACGGTATCCACTGCTTCTACGTCTCTCTCAAGCCTAGCCTCTAGAGTTGGGATGTGCTCCAGATCTTCTTTCCCAGGAGAACGGGACGCTATTGCACCCGAATCCTCAGTCTCTACACCTCAGGATGTGGCTGCTGAGAGTCTAGAATTCCAGGATATCAACCTTTCTCAGCAGGTTAAGGATATCATTTTGGCTTTAAGAAAAGCTTCCACAAGGCGGGCCTACGCCTTTAAGTGGAGAAGGTTTTCTATCTGGTGTTCAAAAAAGGATCTTAATCCCTTTTCTGTTCCAGTGGAGGCATTACTGGAGTATCTCCTCCATTTATCATCCTCTGGTCTTAAGACCAATTCAGTAAGGGTCCACCTTAGTGCCATTGCGGCTTTCCACAAGCCCTTGGATGGACAACCTGTCTCCTCTCAACCGCTTGTAGCATGGTTTATGAGAGGTCTACTCTTAACTAATCCTCCCATTAAGCCACCACCCATGGCATGGGATTTGAATCTTGTCCTTGGGCAGCTTATAAAAGCACCCATCGAACCCTTAGCCACTACATCTCTGGAATTTCTTTCTTGGAAGGTAATCTTCCTAATTGCCCTCACTTCTGCAAGACACATCAGTGAGTTACAAGCTTTAGTGGCTGATCTTTCTTATACAAGGTTCCACCATGATAAAGTAGTTCTTAGGACTCACCCTCACTTTATGCCAAAGGTGGTTTTGCCTTTTCATTTAAACCAGTCGGTTTACCTTCCTGTATTCTTTCCTAGACCTCACACCTCTAATGCAGAAAGGAATCTTCATACTCTGGATTGTAAAAGAGCTTTAGCTTTTTACCTTCAGAGAACTAAACAACCTAGAAAGGCTTCTCAGCTTTTTGTTGCCTTTGACTCCAGTAATCTTGGATTACCAGTTTCCAAGCAAACTCTTTCTAATTGGATTGCAGATTGCATATCCTTTGCCTATGAGAGCAAGGGACTTTCTCTCGAAGGACATGTCACAGCTCACAATGTGAGAGCAATGGCAGCCTCTATGGCAAACCTTCGCTCAGTGTCCATTGATGACATTTGCAGAACATCCACTTGGGCTTCGGTACACACCTTTGCAGCCCACTACTGCTTAGACAAGCACTCCCATCGGGATGCCTCATTTGACCAGGCTGTTCTCCAGCATCTCTCTCAGACTTAGAACAACTCCTACCCTCTGTCCCGTGTTTCGATGCAAGAGATCCATGGGAGGAATCATGACCCATCTCATCCTGGGGTTTTGAGCTTTCTGGGGTCATCTCCCTGGCATCTCTCAGCTGGGGAGGCCCCATATGTGAAGACTACATTTCTGCTTGTTCCTGGAGATAGTGTAGTTACTCACCTGTAACAGGTGATCTCCGGGAACAACAGGAATTGAGTCTTCACAACCCACCCACCTCCCCTAGGAGTTCTATCTCTATCTCTCTCTCTTTCTCTCTCCTTCTCTCCTTTGTCTCAGCTATAAACTCAACTGAAGAGGGAGAGTTGGAAAGGCGAGAAGGCAGCAGCGCAGGCACCACTGTGGGATGCTCATAAAAGTTTTCCTATTGGACGCTTGGGTGCGTTCCTGCGCGGGTTCTGTCAGTACCGACAATATCCCATATGTGAAGACTCAATTCCTGCTGTTCCCGGAGATCACCAATTACAGGTGAGTAACTGCGCTTTATCTACTGTCATTTCCTGCATTACTATGTTTATTTAACAGGCTTTTTTATACCACTTTATCATTTCATATTGGTAACTTAAACTTGGTAATGTACATTGAACAGGGACATTAATAACTTGGATTTTTCTGAGGCAATGGATGGTTAAGTGACTTGCCCAAGGCCACCAGGAGTGCTAGTGGGAAATGAGCCCAGTGCTCTAACCATTAGACTTCTCCTCCACTCCTGCTCTTACCTTCTTCATAGGTTGTACATTAGGGCCTGTTTTTACTGTGTAGCCTATTTGCTTCTCTGCAGTACACAGCTGAGTATTGGGCTGTATTTCCTTGTTGTTCCTTCACTTTATGCTTGTAGCTTTCAACTCACACTTGTCAGCTCTCCACAGTTGGGTACTATACAGTTTTTGCCTCTAGATACTTTTTCAGAGCTTTCTGAATCCTTGCACGTTATGACTCTTCATTTTGGAATAGCTCACAACCCGGCCTAATCAACAAACCAATTTCACAGATGCCACAGTACAGCTTGGTTTTTTTTTTTTGTAGTGATCACTATTCGTGAAAAACTTGCTGCTAGTTTATGACATTTCTTCTATATTCTAACATTTTTAGGGGTTTTTGGGGAACTTCTTTCCCAGGGAGAGACAATGAATAAAGGAGCCATACTTGTGCTGGCTTGCTAATGCCACACTATCTGTTTTTTTTTTTAATGAATTAATTAATTTAACCATTTTTCTATACCACTTTGTCCTTCACTCAGAGCTGTTTACATTGCAACTGAACATTATACATAGAACATTTAAACCAGTATAGGAATGCTTAAACAGGGGAGGGGGTGAAACGGGAGGTAACAGTATTAACTATGTACAGTGTCACGAGTGTATGACATAACTATATACAATTTTGTGCATAGTGTTTAGCGATTTGTTGGTCCGTGGCTGAGAGTCCATACCTGGTGGCTTGGATCTTGTTGTTCAGGTGGTTAAGTGATGTGTCCCAGGTGATTTGTATAGAGAAGAGTTTTGCATTTCTTTCTGAAGTCTTTAATATCCATAGTCGCAAGTAAATCGTTTGGGAGTGAGTTCCATAGTGATGGAGCATAAAGTGAGAGCGCCCTTCCTGATGTGGATTGTTTGGTCTTATGGTATCAATGGGGTGTAATGATTGTATGTTTATTGTTATTTCTCCTGGGTTGAGTGCTTGCGTCTCTTATTATGCTGTTTTGTAGGATATCAGCTGAGGATTGGTGGAAGATTTTGAATATGTATTTTAGATGTATTTCTCATAAGGAAAAACACCTGTTCTGGAGGCTGTGTGCCTTTGTTTTATATATATGCTGAAGATCATTGTGGAGCTGGGCTCAACAACAGGAGCTGGTGGAGGTTTCTACCATCCCTCCATAAGGAATATCACTGCAGACTTTCAGCTGTGCAAATGCAGAGACCAGTAGTGGTTCCCACTTACTGCGAACTGAAGATTGACCTATACCCATTGTGGTGCAGCTTAAGATGCTGGTGAGAGTCACTAGCCCCTGCTGGCTCAGAATAGCCTGACAGAGAGGTGGAAAGAGATGTGAGAGGGCAAAACATAAGGGAAGAGGGAGCGAGAAGGGAGCAAGATGAAAGGGAAGAGCAAGGGCCTGGAAAAGAAAAGTGAAGGGAAGGGGGGGACTGATTTGCACTCACACCCTGCGCTCCCCCCCCCCATGCTCACACCCACGCAGCTCCTAGACTGCCTTGCACAGACAAGCATACATCACACCAAATATGTACCCAAATGGCATACCCTTCCACATTTCCTCACATTCATAAAGACCAAACATACCCTCAACCTTCTGCACTAGATCACATGCCATACTCTCAAATACTCACCTGCACTCAAACACATCCCGCATCTCTGCTGCGTATATATTTCCTCAACCACTATCCATGCACTCCTATACTGACATAATCCCACCCATCCACCCACTTACCTACTCAGTGAAATGCACCTTTGTGTAGTGCTTAGTACATATATTTCTCAATTTGTTACTTTGTATCCACCCTATCAGTTTTACCTTTTGTAGGGACACCTAAGGGTTGGATAGATCAAAGGTAATCTCTACCATTCTTTAAATTTGGCTTCCCAAATGTGACTTGGGGACCTCACAGCCAGTCAGGTATTCAGGATATCCACAATAAATGTGCATATGAAAAATATACATATACTGATTCTCCTCTATATGCAAATTAGGCTAGCTACTTATTGCAAATCCTTTGATTCAGGATGTCTGTTTTCTTGCCTGTTACATTAATGAGAGGACATGTTTTTCTGTGAACATTTTATTCTTTGTTTCTTCTGGTCTGGCCTTTTGGTTTGATGGCTTGGGTTCTCTATTCCATGGGGAAGGGATTCATTTTAGATGTGATGCTACCTAGGCCTTTTTATGACTGCTGATATTTATGTATATTGAAATTTAACCTCCCAGAGTATTCCCTTCTCAGGCTGAATCTCCCAGCATTATCATTCCAAGGATTGATTTCTTTGACTGGGTGACCAGGGAGTTGGACCAAGGGAGAGCTCTAGATGTGGTGCATTTAGATTTCAGTAAAGCCTTTGACACTGTTCCTCACAGGCGACTTATAAACAAACTGAGCACCCTAGGGATGGACCCTAAAGTTACTGCTTGGGTTAGAAATTGGTTGGGTGGGAGGCGACAAAGAGTACAAGTAAATGGAGCTCACTCTGAGGAGAAGGATGTTACCAGTGGTGTGCCCCAGGGATCTGTCCTTGGTCCCATTCTTTTTAACATCTTTGTTAGTGATATAGCGGAAGGGCTGTCGGGTAAGGTTTGCCTCTTTGCGGATGATACCAAAATCTGCAATAGAGTAGACACCCAGGAAGGTGTAGATAACATGAGGAGGGATCTAGCTAAGCTTGAAGAATGGTCTAGAATTTGGCAGCTGGGATTTAATGTTAAAAAATGTAAGGTCATGCATGTGGGCTGCAGCAATCCAAGGGATCAATACAGTATAGGAGGTGAAGTACTTTTGTCCACTAAAGAAGAGCGGGACCTAGGCGTGGTTGTGTCTGATGATCTTAAAGTAGCTAAACAGGTAGAAAAGGCGACGGCAAAAGCTAGAAGGATGCTTGGGTGCATACGGAGAGGAATGGCTAGCAGAAAAAAGGAGGTGATAATGCCTCTGTATAAGTCTTTGGTGTGACCTCATTTGGAGTATAGTGTGCAATTCTGCAGACCGCACCTTCAAAAGGATGTGAACAGGATGGAGTCGGTGCAGAGGGTGGCTACTAAAATAATTAGTGGGCTTCATTATAAAGCATATGAGGACAGACTTAAGGATCTTAATATGAACACCTTAGAGGAAAGGCGGGATAGAGGTGATATGATTGAGATGTTTAAATACCTCCGTGGCATAAATGTTCAGGGAGAGAGCCTCTTTCAATTGAAAGCAAGTTCTGCTACGAGGGGACATGGGATGAGGGTGAAGGGAGATAGATTCAGGAGTGATATGCAGAAATATTTCTTTACGGAAAGAGTAGTGGATCCGTGGAATAGTCTTCCAGTGGAGGTGGTAGAGATGAGGACAGTAACTGAATTCAAAAAAGCATGGGACCAACACAGAGGATCTCTAAAGGTAAAAAGTGGACTGTTGTAGTTGTTGATATGGAAGGACAGACTAGATAGGCCATGTGGTCTTTTTCTGTCATCATGTTTCTATGTTTCTCTGTTTCTAATTCCCCAGAATAAAAAATAAAAAAAAGACTTAAAACATTTTTTGAAATAATTTGCAACAGTTTGACTTGAAATTGTAGTTGTGATCTCTTGAAAATGTTCTGAAAATATGTGATAAACTAGTTTTTGGTTCTAGCATTATACAATAGCATTACTTTGGAAACTGAATCTGAGTACCCAGTGACCTAAGACGCATTAAATACATATAGCTGGCAGGTATATGTGCTGGTTGAATGAGGCTATTTAAATTTAACTTTATCTTGTTTGATATCCTTGTTTGATAGCATTGTTTGTTCTGTGGATTCGGCATTTTAATGTTGCAAAGAGTTAACTGTCAGTTGTCTCTGGACTAAGACTATAGAGAATGGTGCCTTAGAGCAACTGCTTTCTCAGTAAATTAAACTGCAAATGAAAACAATCTGTTTACAAAATTTGTAGGATGTTCCATAGTCCATTGATTAGGGCATCAACAGCATATCCCTGAATTTGATTTTCAGTTTGTCCTTCCACTTGTGTAGCAGTCATACTTTTATTAGCAAGGGTGAGTTCAAGTACTGCTCTGATGGTGACACCTACCGGTCAGTTAAATAGTATTTATTTGTACCATAGGACACTACTAGTATGGTAGAAAAACAAGGAAACAGAGTCCTGATGATTATGTGTCTCATTTTTTTAGGTTGGTAGTTGTTAGACTGATTGCTTAGACTGCAGGTATTAAGTCTCTGGTTGTTTGTTCATAGTATGTAAACCTTTATTGCAAGTATAGCCCACGATTAAGCTAATCAGTAATGATGGGATATGGGCTGAAAAACAGTGCATTTGAAATGTGAAAGAACAAATTAAAGATCCTTGCAAAAAAACAATTAAATAATTGCAGTGCTGAGAAAAAGTCTGTGAATCTTAAATACGGTAATGAGAATTATACGTTCTTACCACATTATCCTTGTTTAATTGAAACCAGTCATCTTATGCAATAAAAAGGTTATGAATTAAAATATAATAAAAAGTATGAGCAATATGACTAATTCAGAATTAGTGTCTGAAGCAGTAAGGGAACCCCTAGTTTTCTTAGCATAATTAATTGGCTAATTAGAATCAGACTTTTAAATACATGGGCAACAGGTAAATTACCCTGCAGAGTAAATTTGCATGGCTGAATTTAGAAATTCTGTCCTACATAAAGGTCTAAAAGGATCTGAGTTTAATCTTCACCATAAAAGTTAGTGGGAACTCATAATGCAATGATCAGAAGAGATGAGGTCCTCTGAAATCTATCTGGTCAGGAATTCAAGACCATTTCTAAACATTTGGGTTCCATCCGCTATCAGTCTATAAATGGAAAACGTTTAAAACTACAGTGACTCTACCTAGGAACAGTCATCCTACCAAGATCACACCATGGGCAAACCACAAAATCATCCATGAAGTCACAAAGAGTCTCAGATTAAAATCTAAAGATCTGCAGGCCTCTCCCATTGTAGTTGATGTGAAGATTCATGCATCAACCATTGAGTAAAAACTGAATGGGAATAATGTTCATGGGAGGACAGCTAGTGTAGCAGGGCCCCAATTTTTCTCTGTGTGAGGGATGAGGAAATTTGAAAGTTGCTCTGCTCCTAAGCATTTGAGTTAATGGAATAATGAATGGAGAAGAGTTTCTGTGCTAAAAATGAAAAAAGGGATTTTTCTATCCTTAGGTTTTGAAAGAAACTATAAAATGCTCTGCTGAGCCTGTGAAACAGAGGCTTGCAACTACTGCTGAAGAAATGGGAGGGGAGGGGTCAGCTTTTCTTTCTAAGGCTGATGGGTCTGGAACAGAGTGGCATCTCCAAGGCCATCTATGCTTAACCAAAGGAAAATAAGAGAGGATGTCAGACTTCAGAGGTTCTGAAACTTGGATTATGTGGGCAAGTTGTGAAGAGTAGAATGAGGAGTAGTGGGACCTGTACCAGGTGCACACCTGGGACTGTATCCCTGGGAGTCTTTTAGGACCTAACCCAGTTGTAGCCAAGAAACGTCCTGAGGATTTTATGAGACCAGACTGTGAGGAACCAAACTCCAATGCATCTCATACATCTGGAGTGTATTTTGTGAGTTCTGAATAACTTTTCCAGTGTCTTTTTCTTGAGGCAGAAATAGAGTGGAGTGGAAGTGTTTTCGGACTTTTGAAAAAGCGTCCAGAGCACAGATACACTGTGAGTACCTACTCCAACTGTCTTTGGGTAGAAAAGGTGGTGGGAAATTCTTAAAGGTGTATCCCGTTGTGGAGTATCCTGTTCTTTTAAGTGCTTCCGTAGGAAGAGATTACTAGGTGCCTCCCAGGGGCCCAGCAAAGTTGGATGGAGAGCCTACATTTATTAGAGAGGAGAAACAAGGTTTGAGATTGTGAATCAGTCTGGTGAGAGGCTAGGAAAGACCAGGCAGCAATTAAAGAGAGCAAGGATGCAAGACAGAGATACTAAGATCAAAGGAGGCCAATGTTCAGCTTCCGCAATCAACTATTTAGTCACGGCATTTTAAAAAATCTGGATATTCGGTGCTGGTATCCAGATAGTGGCCAGTGCTGAATATCCGGCCAGTGCGGTGATTGATGGTACTATCTGGATAGCAACGAGATTCATTTCAGCCTTTTTGATGTCATAACTTTATCTGGAAAACGGACTGAATATTGCCGTTGTCTGGATAGTCCACTGCTACAGATTGCCTTGGCATTATCTGGATAGTACCAAGGTGGTCTGTAAGATATTCAGTTGGACTACTACTACTACTTATCATTTATGTAGCGCTAACAGGCATACACAGGTTGTTGTTGTTAAGTGCTGTTGAGTCGGTGTCGACTCATGGCGACCCTCTGGATAGTTGACCTAAACTCTGTTCGGTCTTCAAGCAGGTGGCTCATTGTTGATAGAGTGCCACCCCATAGCTGCTGTTATTGTATCAATCCATCTCATTGCCAGCCTTCCTCTTATGCATTGACCTACCTTGTCAAGCATTATGTCTATCTCCAGGAACAAGCAGGAATGTAGTCATCATATATGGGTATCGTCGGTACCGACGGAGCCTGCGCGGGAACACTCCCCAGCGTCCAATCAGAAAGCTTTTGGGAGCATCCCACAGCGCCTGCGTGCTGCCTTCCCGCCTTTCCCAACTGCCTCTCTCCAGTTCTTCTTTTTCTGCGGAGCCAGCAGGTCGTGTTCCTGTCACCGCAGAAGAATTTCTTTATTTCTTTATTTCTTTTTGTGGTCGCGTCTGCCGTCTCCGATGCTCTACCGGTACCGCCGGTCTTTCTTTTCTAGTTAAAAAAAAATAAAAATATATATATATGTTTTTTCCTTTTCTTCAGGTGCACCCGCCTTTTTGGGCCTTAGGCCCAAAAACTTTCCTTAACATGGAAAAACCTGCCTTAGGTTTTAAAAAGTGCACAAAATGTGGCGGTACCATTTCCGTCACTGACACCCATGAATGGTGTTTAAAATGTTTAGGTCCTGACCACTCCATCATAGATTGTGTGTCCTGTGCTATGATGTCTAAAAGAGGTCGACAGAACCGAGCTGCTAAGCTCAGTACCCTGTTTCCCTCTGATGCGGCTTCGGTGGCATCGACGTCTTCCAGGGCTGCTTCTTCTTCCCGTGGATCTCAGGTAACTAAACATAAATCTAGCCGGTCCTTGAAGGGTAGATCTCCTTCTAAGCATCGAGATGCCTCTGGCGTTGCCCTCGAGGATTCTGCACCGGCAAAATTACCCCGGCGGGAGGCTTCGGCTTCCAAAGCATCATCATCGGGGTTCCAGGATGTTCTCGATGGCTCGGCCTCGACAGATCTCCTGGTGCCATGCTCTGGGGTACCGGTGGTTCCCACCGGTACCAACTTCCAGGCATTGGCAGCGTCTATGGACCAGAGAATTCATATCTGTGTTGGGAGAAATAACCCCATAAATAAATATCTTATTGGCTTTACACTCAAGCACAACTAATTATTGTGAGCGGCTGTGTCTGGAGTGAATGGACTGCATTTCCCACAATCCCTTGCAAATCATATTGATATACGCACTTGCCAAGACTGTGAACATTCTCACCCAGGCAGCCGTCTGACAGTACCCACATGTGAAGACTAATTCCTGCTGTTCCGGAGATCACCTGTTACAGGTAAGTAACTGTGCTTTCTCTCAGGGCACATCGACACCATCTTAGGATTAGGCCTTTCTCCAGGAACAATCAGGAAGTCAGTCCTCACTTTTGGGTGACGGCACCGACGGAGCCCACGTGGAGCAATTCCCCAGCTTTCAAAGAAAGTCTTTGGGATTGCTGCCACGCATGCGTAGTCCTCTTCCTGCCCAAGAGTGCCATCATGCTCAGTCTCCCTTTTTCTGCGGAGCCCTTCAGACGCACATCCTTGTCCCTCGGAAAAAGTGTTTCACTTTCGGCCTTAGGCCTATTACTTTTCCGGTTGCATCGGTCCTCTACAAGTCCTTCCCCTGCTCTATCATTTTTGAGCACTTAGGGGATGTTGTTGCCTAGCATTTTTTGCTTAATGAGCTTTGCACCCTTTTTTCTCCCAACCACTGGCTGCATAGGTCTTCGACCTCACAGGGGCCATTTTTGCCCCTATGGCCACCGGATTCAAAAAATGTGATAGATGCTCCAAGAACATGTCGCTTATGGACACCCATGACTGATGCCTGTGGTGTCTCGGGGCTGACCATGATCCGTAGCTCTGCTCGCTTTGTAAGAAACTGTCCTCCAAAGCCCTGCTCAGTCATAAGCAGAAGTCCGAAGACGTTTTCAGGAAGACCACCTCAGAATCTCCGGTGGTGCCCTCGGTCGTCTCTCCTCCAGTGGAATCCCCCACCTAGGCCCCATGCTCAAGGCGGCACTCTGACAAGGGATCCCCTGTAGTGGAGTAGCGTAAAAAAGAAGAAGGCCTCAAAATCGCTGTTGGGGGCCCCCGACAAGCGCGCTTGTGCTCAGTCGCCTAGCCCCCGTTGGCGTTCCTGAGAGTTGGACAAGGAGCCTCCCTGCAAGGTACCTCATACAGATACAGAGACTTCCAGGATGGTGCCCGGTCTTCTGAGGGCTGCCCCGGTGAGGACCTCCTCGACACCAGACCCGGTAACCCCGGTGTTGGCATCACAGAGCCCCATACCTGCGTGGGAGTGTTTCTGCATTCATTGCTTCCCAGCAGGCCCTCACAGCCAGTTTCTCTGGCCCGTGCCTAGAGACCGAGGTTCCCTCACGTGGGACACCGAAACCCGTGGCCTCGTGAGGGTCCTCGGTGCCGGTCTCGCTTGCCTTCCCGTTCCTGGGGGACGAGATCCTCCAGGGCCTCCAACTCCAATTGGGCCTCGGCTACAGGACGGGGCAACCAGCCAGGATCGGATTCCTCATCCGACTTCTTGGACTGGGAGTCTGATTGCGATACCTCTCTGAAAACCCGTGCCCATCAGGACTTTCCATTGGACCCGCTCCCCATCTGCATTTCAGCGGTGCTCACCACCCGAGGACACCTCCTACCTGGTGTTTGTACGGGATATGGCACGAGCTCTCAACCTGGCCACCCAGGCTGAGGAGGACCCTCAAGCTGAAGAGCTCGACATTCTTCAATATGAATCCCCGTCTCTGGAATCTCTTACCGTCCCAGTTCCTTCCGTCCTGTCCAGGCTGCTACTCCACATGTGGGAGGCTCCTGCCTCGGTTCCCATCGTGAGTAAGTGCCTCAACGCCATGTACAAGGTCCAGCGCGGCCCCGGGTTTAGAAAAACACAGCTTCCTCACACATCCATGGTGGTGGAATCAGCCATAAGAAAACAAAAGAGTCCGAAGTCACATTCTTCGCTTCCTCTGGGCAGGGAGTCGAGAGCCCTCGACACCTTGGCCGCAAAGCCTACCAGAGGTTCATGCTCTCCTGCCGTATTCAGGCATACCAGCTATATACAGGCATATTTTTGTGCGACCTGACAAAGGAACTCGGGGGTTTCTCCGCAGGCCTCAAGGGCGAACCCCTCAATAGATTCCAGACCCTGTTAAAGTCCGTCACAGAGTGCTGAAAGTACATCTCCCGTGCCGCCTACGATGGCTTTGAGTCCTCAGCTTGAGTGGCGGCTGCTGGCATTGGGGCCTGTCGCCAGGTATGGCTCCAATCTTCAGATATGGAGCAGTGGGTTCAGGAGAAGTCCTGGACGTACCCTGCCTCGGTGAGCAGCTTTTCGGCAAACCGATGGAGGACAAAGCCGCTGAGACAGAGATGGAGTTCGTCACGTAAACCCATCTCTCACGCAAGATCTCCACCCTCCCTCAAAAGAAACAGCAAACTAAAAAGCCTTTCTTTCCAAGGAAGGGCCTGCCCTACCGGGGCTACCCATCGTACCTGCCCACTCCCACGCCGACAACTGCGGCACAAGGGAAGCCTGGGCCCCAGGGTCACCGCAAGCTGAAAGGGCCCAACTTCCAAACCCCGGCACCGCCTCAACCCTCACAGGGGTTTTGACGCCATCCACATAGAATTTCACCCCCTGGCAACACTGCAGCCGGTGGGGGGACGCCTGTCCTTCTTTGCCCTTCAGTGGGCTTCCATCACCTCGGATACCTGGGTCCCCCAAGGTCAGGGCTTTTACTTCCGGTACTTCCTCATCCCAAAAAAGATGGGGGTCTGCGGCCCATCCTTGACCTCCAAAAACTAAACAAGTTCTTGGTGCGGGAAAAGTTCAAGATGTTATCCCTTGGTGTTCTGCTGCCCTACCTCCGGCAGGGTGACTGGCTATGCTCCTTGGAAATAAAAGACACTTATGCCCACATTCTGATTCACCCGCAGCACAGGCAGTATCTGCGCTTCAGGGTGCAGGGGGAGCACAGGCAGTATCTGCGCTTCAGGGTGCAGGGGGAGATCCCCGTCGGCTTCACGTCTGCCCCACAGGTCTTCGTGTAGTGCCTCTCTACAGTCGCCACCTCCCTCAGGCAACAGGGCGTACTGGTCTTCCCTTACCTCGATGACTGGCTCGTCACAGGACCCTCAATTGAGGAAACCCACCTGGCAGTGTCGTGCACGATCCTCCGGCTCAAGTGCCTGGACTTCTTGGTCAGCTATCCCAAGTCCCAGCTTGAACCAGTGCAGGCCTTAGAATTCATCGGCACACGCCTTGACACTCAGCGAGCGACTGCTATCCTGCCAGTGGATCACGCCGACCGCCTCCAAGCTCTGGCAGTCCAGGTCCAGAGCACCCTCAGGTGATGGCCTGGACTATGCTGCGTCTCCTGGGGCAAATGGCCTCCACCATCCATATGGTTCCCCACGCCCTCCTGCACATGCAGACGGCCCCGTGGTGCCTCAGCACCCAGTGGAGTCCGTCCATCGGCCACCTCAGAGACCCCATCTGGGTCTCTCACAGTCTTCGCCTGTCCCTGGACTGGTGGCAGGACCCCTGCAACCTTCTCCAGGGATTGCCCTTCCAGGCACCGCAGCACGAGCTAGTGCTGACAACGGATGCCTCCCTGTTAGGGTGGTGAGCTCACTGCGGTGCATTGTGCACGCAGGGACAATGGTCACCCAAAGAGTCTCAACAGCAAATAAATTTGCTCAAACTCCAGGTGGTTCGGTGGGTCCTGAGGGCCTTCAAGGATCACCACAGGCGGAAGTTGGTGCTCGTGCAGACTGACAACCGAGTGGCGATGTTCTACATCAACAAGGAAGGGGCACAGGATCACGCCCCTTCTGCCAGGAAGCAGTTCTTCTCTGTTCCTTCGACTTCCATCGGGGAATGACCCTCAGAGCGGTCTACCTACTAGGCCAGGAGAATATCCTCACGGACAAACTCAGCCGGATCCTCCGCCCTCACGAATAGTGGCTGGATCCGGGGGTGGTCAGCTGGCTGTTCCATCGGTGGGGAACTCCGACCATGGATCTATTTGCCAGCTTGTCAAATGCACAGCTTCCCCGCTTCTGTGGTCCAGTACCGCACCCGTGCAGGGAAGGCCCGAATGCGTTCCTTCTGAGCTGGTCTTCCAGCCTGCTCTATGCATTCCCTCCCACTCCTCTCATTGCGAGGACCCTCCACAAAGCTCAGTGGGAATGGGCGTCGATGATCCTCCTAGTCCCCTCATGGCCTCGACAGCCATGGTTCTTGCTCCTGCTCTGGCTGTCGTCGGAGCTCCCAGTTCCCCTGGGCTGTGCCCCGGGCCTGCTAACGCAGGAGGAGGGGTGGGTACTACATCCGAACATGGCCTCGTTATCCTTCACAACCTGGCGGCTGAACGGGTCTCCCTAGCCCTGCTGGACCTCTCGGAGGAGGTCAAGGAGGTCCTCCTCACATCGAGGAAGGACTAAACTAAATGAGCTTATGCCTTCAAGTGACGACGCTCCTAGGTCTGGTGCTCCGAGGTCCAGATCGACCCATTCTCCTGCTCCACTTGGTGGGTCCTTCATTACCTCCTCCATCTCTCGAAAGAAGGCCTGAAGTCGAACTTTGTCAGGGTGCACCTGAGCGCCATCTTGGCGAATCGCCTCCCCGTCGAGGGAAAACCCCTCTCAGGGCAGCCCTTCATCTCCCCGTCGAGGGAAAACCCCTCTCGGGGCATCCCTTCGTCTCCGGCTTTATGCGGGGTCTCTTGCTTTCCAAGCCTCCCATCCGGCCTCCCCCAGCGGAATGCGACATGAACATAGTGCTCATGCAGCTTACGCGTTCACACTTCGAGCCGATGGTGACGTGCTTGTTTCTGCACCTACCCTGGAAGGTGGTCTTCCTAGTGGCTTTGACCTCAGCCCGCCGAGTCAGTGAGCTCCAGACTCTCATGGCTGAAGCACCTTATACTAGATTCTAGAGGAATAGGGTGGTCCTCTGCACTCACCCTAAGTTCCTGCCGAAAGTTGTCTCAGATTTCCATCTCAATCAGGAGATAATCTTGCCGACTTTCTCCCTGAGATCTCTTGCCAACCAGGCGTCGGCGGCTTTGCATACACTCAACTGCAAGAGGGCTCTTGTCTTCTATCTGCAGCGCACCGAGGCTCATTGCAGATCTGGCCGACTCTTTGCGACTTACGATCCCAATCGACTGGGGCAGGCAGTTACTAAATGCACCCTCTCCATTTGGGTGGCAGACTGCATCTCCTTCACCCATGTGAAGGCGGGTGCCCCGTTAGATCGACGAGTCACCGCACATGGTGTCCGAGCCAAGGCAGCTTCGGTGGCCTCGCTGCGTTCAGTGCCCTTGCAGTACATTTGCTGGGCAGCGACCTGGTCTTCAGTGAACACCTTCACTGCACTCTACTGCCTGGAGAAGGAGTCTTATCGGGACAGCGCCTTCGGCCAGGCCGTACTTCGTAATATGTTTGTGGTATAAGCAACTCCTGCCCTCCGACCCTTCTTCATGGCTACCGAGGTCTTCGTCCCGAGGGCCCGAGGAATCCGGACTCCTTCATGCAACGGTTTCTGCTCACAACCTCGCGGAGGCGTTTTTTTGGTTACGGGTTCAGTAGCCTGTAGCTATGGAGTCCCATAAGTGAGGACTGACTTCCTGTTTGTTCCTGGAGAAGGCGTAGCTACTGACCTGTAACAGGTGTTCTCCAGCGACAGCAGGAATCAGTCCTCACTACACTCCCACCTCCCCTGATGAGTTGCTGGATTTTTATCCAGCAAAGTTCCGGACCTGGAAGCCCTAATGGTGGAAATGGACCTGGACATGGTGGCCATTACAGAAACATGGTTTAATGAATCGCATGAATGGGATATAGCCATAGCTGGCTATAATCTATTCAGAAGAGACAGAGAAAATGGAAAAGGAGGAGGTGTAGCCTTGTATGTCAAAAGCAATATTAACAGTTTAATAAAAAATAACACGTTCACTCAAACTCAAATGTAATGTAGTGAATCCTTTATAGTTTTCATTCAAGATCCAGATTCAATATCACAGTCTAACTCTGCACTTTACTGAGGACTCTGTCCTTTCCAATCGTGCTCTTGATTGTTGCTTCTAACACTATTATAACCATTTAATATGGTAGCTTTCATTATCTTGCACTTGTAACCATGCTTCCTTTATTCATTCTTTAAGAAAGTGTAAAAATTGTTTTTGAAAAAGCAGAAGAAAAAGATCCCGACGCTCAAGTTCGGCGCCACAATGGAGTTTCAGCTTGAAACTTTCTTCAGGAGATTCTTTATTTTATCTATAAAAACAAACACAATAAAACTTCACTTTCCTACCTGTACTATCAACCTACTCCAAATTACAAACACTACCCAATCACCTCCTAAGTGCCTCCAACACTTGTATTTTTAAATCTATCTTAAAATCTCTACTACTTACAAATACTACTGCTGCCCGCGCCTCCGTTCATTTATTCTTTTCTTCAATCGAAAAGACGCCGCGCATGCGGGATAGAGATTCCCCTCTGTATTTAAAACCCACCTAAACTTTCAATTGGTTCCACCTGATGTTTCACATTAACCAATAATGAAATTAGTATCTCCTATGTCTATCCACTCCTCTTACTATCCTATTTTATGTGCCTCCTCTATTGTTCCTTATTTGGAAAGGAACATCTAGTTCTTTGGAACATTTTATTACTTGGCTTAACCATCAAGATAAAAATCTCAAATTTACTTCTGTTTATCATCAAGATAGAATAACATATTTAGATGTGGAAGTAACGAGGGGTACCCATGGATGGCATACGTCCATTTTTAGGAAACCCACTGACCGCAATACGTTCCTTCATTTTTCTAGTAGACATCCTCAACAATTGAAGGAATCTCTTCCGTTTTCGCAGTTCCTGCGATTTCGACGGAACTGCTCCAATGTTCACGAATACAAAAAGCAAGCGAAAGGATTAAAGAAAGATTTTCTAAATAGGGGATACCCAAGAGTGATAGTTCAAAGAGCCTATCGTAGAGCCCTCTATAACCACAGAACTGAGTTGTTAAAAACAAGGTCCCCAATCTCTATGCGATCTAAAGATGAGGAGAATATTAACTTCATTACTGCATATACCCCTATGAGTATCCAAATACAAAAACGTTTCAATAAACATAAAAATATATTAACAGTAGTTCCTGGATTGGAGACTAAACGCATTAGGTGTGTATGGCAATGGGGACGTAATTTAAAAGAGTATCTAAGTCCCACTGTGCTTCCTCCCATTGATAGACAGGTAAGAGAGGGCAGGCATAAATCATGCGGAGCTTGTGATGTTTGTGAGATCATGGTGGAGACATCACAATTTAGTCATCAGAATAAGACATATTATCTGCATTCTAACACCACCTGTGATTCGGAGGCAGTAATTTATACCATAATTTGCCCCTGTGGTCTCAGATATATCGGAAAAACAACCCGTTCTTTGAGAACTCGATTACGTGAACATAGGAGCCCTATCAAATGTTGTAAACGAGAGGCTCCATTAGTTTCCCATTGTCTAGCACAAGAACACACGTTTGAGCAACTCCGTAGTTTTGTGATTGAACAGATCTCTTATGCACAAGGAGCTAAAACGTTAGATGAAACGTTATTGTCACGCGAACAGCGTTGGATTTATCGATTGGGTACTGTTTACCCAGGGGGTTTAAATATCACCATAGATTGGACAGTGTGTACTTGAAGTGAACAATGGCTTGTGTGACGATTTATAATCTCTGAGATTAATAAATTACGGCTTCGGTAATTCACTGTGTAAACCCTGCACTAATAATGACAGCAAGATGAGACAGACTATTTTCCATTTATCTTTCAATATTGGTAATTAAAGGATAACTCAGAGTTTTGGTTAGTCTCTTTTGTATGGAAGTTTGAACGTAGTCCAATTTGGAGACATGATGGTAGCTTTCGATTTTGCAAGTTGAGTTGACAATAGAGGAGGCACATAAAATAGGATAGTAAGAGGAGTGGATAGACATAGGAGATACTAATTTCATTATTGGTTAATGTGAAACATCAGGTGGAACCAATTGAAAGTTTAGGTGGGTTTTAAATACAGAGGGGAATCTCTATCCCGCATGCGCGGCGTCTTTTCGATTGAAGGAAAGAATAAATGAACGGAGGCGCGGGCAGCAGTAGTATTTGTAAGTAGTAGAGATTTTAAGATAGATTTAAAAATACAAGTGTTGGAGGCACTTAGGAGGTGATTGGGTAGTGTTTGTAATTTGGAGTAGGTTGATAGTACAGGTAGGAAAGTGAAGTTTTATTGTGTTTGTTTTTATAGATAAAATAAAGAATCTCCTGAAGAAAGTTTCAAGCTGAAACGCCATTGTGGCGCCGAACTTGAGCGTCGGGATCTTTTTCTTCTGCTTTTTCAAAAACAATTTTTACACTTTCTTAAAGAATGAATAAAGGAAGCATGGTTACAAGTACAAGATAATGAAAGCTACCATATTAAATGGTTATAATAGTGTTAGAAGCAACAATCAAGAGCACGATTGGAAAGGACAGAGTCCTCAGTAAAGTGCAGAGTTAGACTGTGATATTGAATCTGGATCTTGAATGAAAACTATAAAGGATTCACTACATTACATTTGAGTTTGAGTGAACGTGTTATTTTTTATTAAACTGTCAGATATACGTTCAGAGAGGCCATAATCACATGACTAAAAGCAATATTAAAGCTACTAAAATGCAGGGGGCATGGGGAAAAGAAGAAGCGCTCTGGATTGTGTTGGAAAGAGGAGATGGCACTGTCATCCATACTGCTGTAGTCTACAGACCTCCGACTCAAATCAAAGAAATAGATAAAGAATTGATTATAGATATTGCCAAGATAGCCACAAAGGGGGAAGTGATCTTATTGGGTGACTTTAATCTACCCATTGTGGATTGGATTACTCCTTCTGCAAATTTAGAAAGAAGCAAAAAAATTGTGGATGCTTTCCAAGATGCGTTACTTAGACAAATGGTGATGGAACCAACCAGGGAAAGCCCAATGCTGGATTTAGTGCTCACCAACAGTAATAGCGTGTCGAATGTCCGGGTGGGGTGCCCCTGTGAGCAGCAGCTATCATCACATGGTGTGGTTTGAGATAAAAAAACAAAGTGCAGTCCAATCATAGCAAGATCAAAGTCCTAAACTTCAAAAACACTGACTTCAATAAAATGGCCAAGTACCTGAAGGAGGAGTTGGCAGGGTGGGAGGGGATAAGAGAAGTGGAATTGCAATGGGCTAAATTAAAGGTGGCAATAAAAGGGGCATCAGATAAATATGTAAGGAAAGTAAATAAAAACAAGAGGAGAAGGAAACCTATTTGGTTCTCCAAAGAAGTGGCTGCTCAAATAAAGGCAAAAAACACAGCTTTCACAAAATTCAAAAGCTTGCAAACAGAGGAACACAGAAAGGAATACAGGATCAAACTAAAAGAGACAAAAAGAGAAATAAGGAAAGCAAAATCAAAGGCAGAGGAAAAGATGGCTAAAGATGTGAAGTGTGGCATCAAAACTTTCTTCAGTATATTCGGGAGAGGAGGAAAATCAGAGATGGAATTGCAGGACTCAGAAGTTCTGGGAATGGATTCATGAAAAGTGACATTGAAAAAGCAAAATTGCTAAACCAGAGGTACTCAAATCCAGTCCTGGATGGCCGCAAACCAGTCAGGTTTTTGGGATATCCCTAATGAATATGCATGAGATATATTTGCATGCACTGCCTCCATTGTATTTGAATCTATCTCATGCATATTCATTAGGGATATCCCAAAAACCTGACTGGTTTGCGGCCCTCCAGGACTGAACTTGAGTACCTCTGTACTAAACAAATACTTCTGCTCTGTTTTTACTAAAGAAAATCCTGGAGAAGGACTACCTGTGACTCCCAAATATAAAAATGGGAATGAAGTAGATAACACACCATTTACAGAAGATGATGTGTTAGAGCAACTTGCAAAACTGAAAGTGGAGAAGGCCATGGGACCGGATGGGATACATCCCAGGATACTAAAAGAGCTCTGATAGGTTCTTTCAGGGCCGTTAAAGGATGTTTTCAACAGATCCTTGGAAACAGAAGTTCCTCAGGACTTGAGAAGGGCCAATGTGGTACCTCTTCACAAAAGAGGTACCATGAAAGAAGTGACAAACAGGCCCTTGAGTCTTACCTTGGAGGCGGGAAAAGTAATGGAGGCGCTCCTGAAAGAGCGAATAGTGGACTTTCTCAAAACCAACAGATTGCATGATCCGAGGCAACATGGTTTTACCAAAGGACAATCTTGCCAAACAAATCTGATTGAGTTCTTTGACTGGGTGAGCAGAGAACTAGATCAGGGGCATGCGATGGATGTCATCTACCTGGATTTCAGCAAAGCCTTTGATACTGTTCCTCATAGGAGGCTTATCAATAAACTCAGTAGTTTGGGGATGGGTCCCAAGGTGGTGAACTGGATCAGAAATTGGTTGACTGACAGACCACAGAAAGTGATGGTAAATGGAGCTCACTCGGATGAAAGGAGGGTGATTAGCGGATGCCCCAGGGTTCGGTCCTGGGCCCGGCACTGTTCAATGTATTTGTGAGTGATATTTCTGAAGGACTGAATGGAAAAGTTTGTCTTTTTGCAGATGACACGAAAATTTGCAACAGAGTGGATTTCCCTGAGGGAGTGGATAACATGAGGAAAGATCTACAAAAGCTGGAAGAATGGTCCAGTGCTTGGCAGTTAAGATTTAATGTGAAGAAGTGCAGTGTCATGCACTTAGGAAGCAGAAATCCAAGGGAAATGTACGCAATAGGGGGCGAGAGGTTGGTGTGCACGGACCAGGAGAAGGACCTTGGTGTAATTATTTCTGAGGATCTCAAGGTGGCAAAACAGTGCGACAAGGCAGTGGCAAAAGCCAGGAGGATGTTAGCTTGCATACAAAGAAGAATTACCAGCAGAAAGGAAGAGGTACTAATGCCACTGTATAAGTCACTGGTGAGGCCTCACTTGGAATATTGTGTTCAGTTTTGGAGACCATATCTTGTAAAGGATGTATAAAGACTGGAAACTGTTCAGAGGAAGGTGACCAAATGATTTGGAGCCTGCCTCAGAAGCCTTATGAGAAGAGACTTGAAGACCTAAATATGTACACTCTGGAGGAGAGGAGGGATAGGGGAGATATGATTCAGACCTTTAAATACTTAGAGAAATAATGAACAAACAAACCTCTTCCAAAGATGGGGAAGCTGTTAAACTAGAGGGCATAGGATGAAGCTGCAAGGGGATAAATTGAAAGGCAATGTCAGGAAATACTTTTTCACGGAAAGGGTGGTGGATGCTTGGAATGCCCTCCCGATGGAAGTGGTGGTGGCAAATACAGTGACAGAATTCAAAATGGCATGGGACAGACACAGTGGATCCCTTTACAGCAACAGGATAAAATCAAAATAACTATCTAATTTCTCAACAAACGGGGGTGCCCTACACGGAGCAGTGGGTTCACCCCTAAACAAAGACATGGGGAAGGATGGCCTGCACAGAGCGACAGGTGCACGTACTCTTTCCATCTTACTGGGCAGACTAGATGGACCATACTGGTCTTTATCTGCTGTCATTTACTATTTTACTATGTTATCCTTCCCTTGCCATCTGCTTAGTAGGGCTCAAGCTAAGGTACCTGACTGAGCAAGATGGCACCCTTGGGCGGGAAGAGGACCATGCATGTGTGTCAGCAATCCCAAAGGCTTTCTTTGGAAGCTGGGGAATTGCTCCACATGGGCTCCGTCGATGCAGACGTCACCCATAAGTGAGGACTGATTCATGCTGTCCCTGGAGAACAGCTATTACAGCTGAGTAGCTATGCTTTTTTCCAAAATGGACAAACCAGCTAGTGGTTTTAAGAAGTGTTCCAAATGTGGCAGTACAATTTCAGTCACAGACACCCATGACTGGTGTCTAAAATGTTTGGGACCGGATTATCAACCGTCTGAATGTCCTCTCTGTAGGAAGATGACAAAGAGAGGCCTGAAGAATAGAGCTTCAAAACTTGGCACCCTCTTTGCCACCCATGCAATGTCGGTGTCATCGAGAGCTTCATCTTCCTCCTAGGGATCTCAGGTAGCGAAACTCAGGTCTTCGTCGGACTAGCCGGCCCTCCAAGGGTAGATCTCCTTCTATGCATCGAGATGACCTAGGCATTGCCCTGGAGGGGAGACACACTGGCCAAGCAACCCCGGCGAGAGGTCCTTGCCTCCAAAGCCTTAGTGGGGTCCTAGGATGCTCCTGAGGCTTCTACCTCTGGAGAGCTACTACTACTACTATTAAACACTTATATAGCGCCACGCATGCAGTGCTGTACAGACTCTTGGTGCCATGCTCAGGGATCATGGCCTGCAACTCCGGTACCGATACCCAGGCATCGGCAAGCTCCATGGATCAACGTATCCTGGTTATTGAGCGGAGCTTAGCGGCCTTGCTAGTGGCTTCCGTATCGGTAAAGTCTGTACAGTTGATTCCTCAGCCATCGGTACCGATGATGGTACCGAAGGTACCTAAATCGACATTTTTGCCGCTTACTATGCTACCACCCATGCCCTCGAGTCCGTCTCCGGTACCGAGGTTCCAGCACTGAAACTTTCAGATACAGGTTTTGAATGGTATCGAGTATGGGCAGAGTGTGAGCACCCTGCCCGTCGATACTTCAAGTCTTCTGACTCCGATTCGTTGGATGATGAATCAGCCGGTACATGGGAAATGAGAATTCTCCCGGAGGATCCATCTCTGTCCCCACAACATCGCATGTTCCTTCCGGAGGACATGTCTTTCCAAGATTTTATTTGTGATGTTTCTCAGGGCCTCTCTATTACGGTGACTGAGGAGCTTGAAATTCTTTAATACCCTGCACTCCCAAAGGAAGCTGCTACTCTCCCTATTCATCGAATACTTCACGACCTTATACTTTGAATGTGGGAGACACCTTTAACCATCTCTCCACCTACTTGAAGGCTTGATACAATGTACCGGGTACCAGAGTGCCCCGGCTTCCAAGACTCAATTACACCATTCCATGGTGGTGGAATAGGCAATGCGTTTAATTAAAAGTGCTAAAACGCATTCTTTGAACCCTCTGGAAAGGATATCTAGAACCCTCAATGCTTTTGGTCGTTGATGTTTTCAGGCATCCATGTTAGTGGCCAGAATCCATTCCTACATACTCTACATGGGTATGTTCCTTAGGGAGATGGCTAGGGATTTGGAGTTGATGGCTCCTCTTCTCCCTGATGACAAGAGAGATGATTATCTCACCCTGGTGAAGCATGCCCAAAATGTTTCCAAATTTGTTAACAGGGCAACTTTAGACTGTTATGAATGCATCAGCAGAACTTCAGCTATATGCATTGGTGCACGCAGGATTGCTTGGCTCCAAGCCTGAGATCTTGAACAATGAGTTCAAGATAAGCTGGGTAATATACCTTGCACAGATGAAAATCATTTTGGCAAAGACTGGCAGGATAAGGCTTCTCAGTTAGAATCTGAGAACACCACTCTTAATAGACTCTCTAGATCTACTGCCAACCCAGCTAAAAAAAAGACATCAAAGAAACCCTTTTTCAATAAGAAAAAGAAGTACTACCCTTCTTACAACCATGTGGTGCACTGTTACATCCATGCTCCCCAAAAAGGGCAGAAACAACCAAAACCCCCCTTACTTATGATCTGATTTTACCTATCCTGCAGTGTAAATAGCTCATGTATATAGTTAACCCAGTTATCCAAGTTTCTTTTCCCTGTTCAATGTAAAACCAGACACCTTGTCGTATGGTAGTTATGTTATAATGTAAACCGCGCTGATGCCGAATAGCGCGGTATATAAGAAACTGTAATAAAATAAATAAAAAAATAAAACAATAAAGAAAGGCTCAGACTCGCAGGTCTCAGCCAACCCAGCAGACCCAACCTCCTCAGGGTCTTGGATTCCTTTCTGGAGAACATAACCGTCCTGCCTCTGGAGATTCCAGATTCCATCCACATTCCAGGCAGACTATGTCACTTTGCCCACAGGTGGCATCTTGTAACATCAGAATACTGGACTCTCTCCATAGTAAGGGAAGGGTACAAACATCACTTCTGAAGTCTACCCTCTCAGTCTCCCCCAAGAGAGTTCAGTTTTCAACCCCCTCTCACCACTCTTGTTACAGGAGGTCACCTCCCTTCTCTCACAGGGTGTAATAGAGGAAGTGACACTCTCCTAGCAAGGTCTGGGCTTCTATTCTCCTTACTTCCTCACTCCAAAGAAGACAGGAGGATACAGGCCCATCCTGGACCTCAGAAAATTGAACGAGTATCTGCTCCGGGAGAAATTCAAGATGATCTTCCTAGGTACTCTTCTCCCCTATCTCCAGAGTCAGGATTGGCTCTGTTCTCTACATCTAAAGGATGCATATACTCACATTCTTATCCATGCAGAACACAGAAGGTTCCTGCGTTTCCTGTTCCAGGAGAAACATTATCAGTACAGAGTCCTGCCTTTTGGCCTCACCTCTGCCCCAAGAGTCTTTACAAAGTGCATGGCAGTTGTAGCTGTATTCCTAAGGACCCTAGGGATATTTGTCTTCCCCTTCATAGATGACTGGCTCATTCGAGCAAGCACATCTCTAGAGGCCAATCTTTCTATCACGCGCATCATGCAAATGCAGCAACACTTGTGATTTGTAATAAATCTTCCAGTCCTAGCTCATTCCTTCTCAAACTCTGGAGTTTATAGGAGCCCTCCTAGACAATCAACAGTCAAGGGCTTTTCTGCCTCAAACCTGGTGTGCTCGACTCATCCAGCTTGCATCCCAAGCATGCCTCAAGACCTTTCTCACTGCTCGAGAAATGCTGCAACTCCTGGGCTATATGGCATCTATTGTACATGTGGTTCCATATGCTCGTCTACGTATGCGTGCAGTTCAATGGACCCTGGCTTCCCAGTGGTCTCAAGCATCCGGTCATTTGAGAGACAAGATAATACTCTCTACACGTCTCATCTCGTCTCTCGAGTGGTGGCAATCCCCAGAACACCTTCTCTTGGGATCACCTTTTCAGAAGCCTCTACATCAGTGTACCCTGATGACAGATGCTTCCAAATTGGGCTGGGGGGCTCATCTGGTCAACCTCTCGACTCAGGGTCTTTGGTCTCATCAGGAGTCACAACTCCACATAAATCTGCTGGAACTCAGAGCCATCCATAATGCTCTCAAGTTGTTCCATGACCACCTTCGCTTCCGCACAGTTCTAGTCCAGACTGACAATCAGCTATCCATGTTCTATTTGAACAAGCAGGGTGAAACAGGCTCTTGGACACTTTGCAGTGAAGCCCTACACCTGTAGTCCTTCGCCATACAACATCAGATTCACCTTCTTGCGGTATATCTCCCAGGCAAACAGAATCTCTTGGCGGACAATCTCATTAGGGTACTACTACCCCACGAGTGGTCTCTCCATGTAGACAAGGTTGCTCACATTTTTCAGATCTGGGGAACCGCAGACATATACCTGTTTGCAAGTCCTCAGAATGCCAAACCTCCCCATTTGTGCTCCAGAATGCCTGCTCAGAACAACCAAGTGGTAGATGCCTTTCACCTTCACTGTGGTCAAGGCTTCCTATACGCCTTCCCTCCCATTCCCCTCATCCCCAAAACTCTTTTTAAACTCCAGAGGGACAAGGGCTGCATGATTCTTATAACACCGCGTTGGCCATGACAACCATGTTATCCTCTGCTTCTACGTCTCTCTCAAATTCAACCAGTAGATTTGGGGTCTGCTCCAGATCTCCTCTCTCAGCAGAACGGGACACTGTTGCATCCCAATCCGCAGTCCCTAACACCTTACAGCATGGATGCTGAAGGCATAGAATTCAGGGCATCAGCCTCTCTCAACAGGTGAAAGCTATCCTTTTGTCTTGTAGGGAAACCTTCCACAAGGCGCTCCTACACCTTCAAGTGGTGTAGATTTTCTCTCTGGTGTTTGAAAAGGGATCTTAATCCCTTTTCAGCTCCCGTGGAAGCATTACTTGAATATCTTCTCCACCTATCTTCCTCTGGACTCAAAATCAATTTGGTAAGAGTCCACCTAAGTGCCATAGTGGCTTCCCACATGTCCTTGGATGGTCAGCGCATCTCCTCTCAACCACTTGTAGCACGCTTCATGAGAGGTCTTCCATTAACTAAACCTCCCATTAAGCCACCCCCAGTGGCATGGGACCTTAATGTTGTTTTAGGACAGCTTATGAAACCACCCTTTTACTTCAGCAAGGCACATCAGTGAGCTTCAGGCTTTGGTGGATGATCCTCCTTATACACATTTCCACCATGATAAGGTAGTCCTTAGGACTATTCCTACCTTTATGCCAAAGGTGGTCTCGCCCTTTCACTTAAACCAGTTGGTGTACCTCCCTGTTTTTTCTCTAGACCTCATTCTTCTAGGGCAGAAGTAACCCTTCATACTCTGGATTGCAAATGTGCTTTGGCCTTATCTCCAGGAACAAGCAGGAATAAGTCCTCACATATGGGTACGTCGGTACCGACGGAGCCTGCGCGGGAAAGCTCCCCAGCCTTTCAGATGAAAGGCTTTTGGGGCCTCCCACAGCACATGCGCGCTGCCTTCCCGCCTTCCTGACCAGCTCTCTTCAGTTTCTCTTTTTCCGTGGAGCCAGCAGGTCGTGTTCCTGTCACCGCTGAAGAAATTGTGAAATTTGTTGTTTTTCTTTAGACCGCGTACCTGCCTTCCCCATACCGAAACCGGTATCGCCGGTCTCTTTCTTTCTTTTCAAAAAAAAAGACTTTTTTTATTTTCTTCAGCACAGCTTGGTACCTGTTGTTAGGCCTTAAGGCCTACACAAATTCTCCTCATGGAGAAGCCAGTCCCTGGTTTTAAAAAATGTACCAAATGCAGTGCTGTCATTTCTGTCACAGACACCCATGAATGGTGTCTCAAATGTTTGGGACCTGACCACTCCATACCGGACTGCCCATCCTGCACCCAGATGTCTAAACGTGGTTTGCAGAACCAGGCCAACAAGCTCCATGTGCTGTTTCCTTCAGAAGCATCACAGTCATCCAGGTCTTCATCTCCGGATGGATCTCAGGTAACCAAAACTTCTGTGGGCAAATCCTCTAAAAGCAAATCTCTTTCTAAAGATCGAGAGGCTCTCAATTTTGAGTTCGAGGATTCTGCCCAGGCCAAAAAACCCCGGCGGGAGGTTCCGGCCTCCAAAACAATCATGGGGTCACAGGTTGACATCGATGGCACGGCCTCGACCGATCACCTGTTGGACTGCTCTGGGGTACCGGCCCATACCGGTACCGACATCCAGGCAGTAGTGGCGTCTATGGGCAGTACTGTCCAAACTATGCAGCAGGCCGTTCTGGCATTCATTAAGGCTGCGACGCCCTCGGTACCGATTTCATCGGTACCGACCCCGGTTCCGGTATCCACACCGGAACCGAGACCATCGACTTCCAAACGTCGATCGGTTCCGCATGCCGGATTCAGGCTTTCGCCTGGTACCGATCCCATGCCCGATACGCCCGATGTCGATACCGATCGGTATGCGTATCGTACATTGGCAGTACAGAGGGAAGACTCAGATTCTTCTGATGAATTCAATTCCTCTGATGACTCTGCTGAGCTTACTCTTCCTGAGGAGCCCTCTTCTCCAAAGAGGAGGATGTCTCCTCCAGAGGATTTATCCTTTCAGGATTTCATTGTTGATGTAGCTAAAGCACTTTCTATTGCTACATCTTCTGAAAAAGAACCCAGATCAAAAAAATTGGACATTTTAGGATACTCTAAAGCTCCTAAAGAGGCAGTCACTCTGCCTGTCCATGAAATCCTTCAAGAACACTTGATGGATTTGTGGGAGACTCCTTTAACACTGTCTCCCCATTCCCGTAGGTTGGACACCATGTATCGGGTCCCTCCTTCGCCTGGGTTCCAGAAAACTCAGCTGCCTCACCACTCTATTGTGGTGAAGTCTGCCATGAAGAAAATAAAGAGTCCTAAAAGGCATTCTTCTACCCCTCCAGGGCGAGAATGTAAGACCCTAGACTCTTTTGGAAGAAAGATGTTCCAGGCTAGTATGCTTATAGCCAGGATCAATTCTTATAGCCTTTATATGGGCATGTTTCTTGGACAACTTGCCCTAAAAATACAGAATTTTGCCCCCTTTATCCCTGATGATCAAAGAGCGGACTTCTTTTCTATGGTGACACAACTTTCAGAGGTCTCCAAGTTCTCCAACAGGGCAGCCTTTGATTCCTTTGAGGTTGCAGGCAGAGCTTCGGGAATTGCTATTGCAGCCCGACGTCTCGCTTGGCTCCAGGCTTCTGACCTAGAACCCTGGGTTGTAGATGGCCTCAGGAATCTGCCCTGTACCGGTGAGAACTTATTTGGGGAAGACTGGCAGATTAAAGCTGCTCAAATGGATGCAGAAAATGCCACTCTAGATAGACTTTCCAAGTCTACTTCTACCCCGGCCAAAAAGAAGTCTTTTAAAAGGCCTTACTATAAGAAGGCCAGATTTCCCACAAATACTGGCCAGCAATCTGCTCAGCCTCGCTTTGCGGCTAAGCGTCAACAATCTAAGCAGGTAAAGTCAAAGCCTGCAGTGTCTGCTACACCCCCAGCAGGCTCAACCCCCTCAGGGGTTTTGACTTGCCTCTAGAGAACTTGCCGTTTCTGGCTCTAGAACAACCAGAGCCCCTCACCATTCCTGGAAGGCTAGCTCATTTTGCTCCCAGATGGGAACAAATCACATCAGAGCAATGGACCCTCTCTATTATCCGAGAGGGCTACAAGCTTCATTTCTCCAGCCTTCCTCCCCATACCATGGTGAGGCAATTCAGTTCTCCCCCATCTCTTCTGACCCTATTGGGTCAGGAAGTCTCTTCTCTCCTTGCCCAAGGGGCAATAGAGGAGGTTCCTCCTCCACAACAGGGGTTAGGTTTCTACTCCCCTTACTTTCTCATAACAAAGAAGACAGGGGGCTTCAGACCTATCCTAGATCTGAGAGAATTGAACAGGTTTCTATTCAAGGAGAAATTCAAAATGCTCTCTCTGGGCCTTCTCCTTCCATACCTTCAGAGTCAGGATTGGCTTTGTTCTCTAGATCTCAAGGATGCGTACACTCATATACTCATCCATCCATCCCACAGAAAATATCTAAGATTTCTGTTCCAGGGAAAACATTTCCAGTACAGAGTACTACCCTTCGGTCTGGCCTCTGCTCCAAGAGTCTTCACAAAATGCATGGCAGTCGTAGCCGCATTTCTCGGAGGCATGGGAATCTTTGTCTTCCCATATCTGGACGACTGGCTCATCCGAGCTCCATCTCAGTCAGAAGTCCAGATGTCTCTGGGCCGCACAAGGCGTATTCTTCAATATCTGGGACTTGTGGTAAACATTCCCAAATCCCAACTCATCCCTACTCAGTCTCTGGAATTCATAGGGGCCCAATTGGACTCCACCACTGCAAGGGCCTACCTCCCTCTGGTCCGAGGTCAAAGACTAATAAGCTTGGCCTCCCAGGCTCAGTCCAGAAGTCACTTGTCAGCCAGAGAAATGCTGCAGCTTCTGGGCCACATGGCCTCCACGGTACACGTGGTGCCCTACGCTCGTCTTCATATGAGAGCAGCTCAATGGACCTTGGCCACCCAGTGGTCTCAAGCATCAGGACTGCTCTCAGACCAAATACTCACCTCAAAACGACTGTTTTGGTCTCTCCAGTGGTGGACGTCCTCCAAAAATCTGTTGTTGGGGATCCCCTTCCAACCTTCGTTGCCCCAAGCAACCCTCACAACAGATGCCTCCCAAACAGGGTGGAGAGCTCATCTCCAGCACCTCTCCACTCAGGGCACCTGGTCTCCTCAGGAGACCACCCTTCACATCAACCTTCTGGAACTGCGAGCAATCTTCCTTGCCCTCACAGTCTTCCACACCCTCCTTGTCAACCTGACTGTCCTAGTCCAAACAGACAATCAGGTAGCCATGTTCTATGTCAACAAACAAGGAGGGACGGGCTCTCTGTCGCTTTGCAACGAAGCTCTCAGATTATGGGCCTTCGCCAGAGAGCACCAAATTCATCTTCTGGCAGTATATCTTCCAGGAGTTCAAAACTCTCGGGCAGACAGACTCAGCCGAGTTCTGCTCCCACACGAATGGTCCCTACATATGGACCAGATACGCAGAATCTTTCAGGAATGGGGGACCCCGGACATAGACCTCTTTGCAAGTCCGTGGAATGCCAAACTTCCCCGGTTCTGTTCCAGGACTCCGTGTCAGGGAGTTCAGGCCAACGATGCTTTTCTCCTACATTGGGGTCAGGAATTCCTGTACGCTTTTCCACCCATTCCTTTGATTCCCAAGACTCTGTTCAAACTTCAGAGGGATCACGGATCCATGATCCTCATTGCTCCACGCTGGCCACGCCAAGTGTGGTTCCCTCTCCTTCTACAGCTCTCCCAGGGCTCCTCCCTGGACCTGGGAGCTGCACCAGACCTTCTGTCTCAGGAGCAGGGGACCTTGTGGCATCCAAACCCCAAGTCCCTACATCTCCGAGCTTGGTTACTGAAGGCTTAAGCCTTCATGAGTTTAATCTTTCACAACCAGTGAAAGATATCCTTCATGCCTCTAGGAAACCCTCTACTAGGCGTTCCTATGCTTTCAAATGGAAACGTTTTTCCATTTGGTGTGCGCAACAGGGTCTTGACCCTCTTGCGCTTCCTTTGAATTCTCTACTAGACTATCTCCTGCATCTTTCCAATGCAGGCCTCAAGACGAATTCAGTACGAGTCCATTTAAGTGCTATTGCAGCATCCTTAAAACCTATAAATGGACAACCTGTCTCCTCTCATCCTCTTATTGCAAGATTCATGAGAGGCTTGACCCTCACTAAGCCTCCCATCCGACCTCCTCCGGTAGCATGGGACTTGAATCTAGTTCTGGGTCAACTTATGAAGCCACCTTTTGAACCGTTGGTATCTACCTCCCTGAAATTTCTTTCCTGGAAGGTTCTTTTCCTTATTGCAGTCACTTCGGCTCGCCGCATCAGTGAACTGCAGGCTTTGGTGGCTAATCCACCTTATACCAGATTTCATCATGATAAGGTGGTCCTTAGGACGAATCCCCACTTTATACCTAAAGTGGTCTCGCCTTTTCATCTTAATCAAGAGGTATATCTACCTGTTTTTTTCCCGGCTCCTCATGCATCCAGTGCAGAGAGGAACCTTCATACTCTTGACTGTAAAAGAGCTCTCGCCTTTTACCTCAACAGGACTCAGCCACATCGAAAGTCTTCCCAACTTTTTGTGGCTTTTGATCCTTCTCATTTGGGACTTCCAGTCACCAAACGTACACTTTCCAATTGGATTGCTCAGTGTATTTCTTTTGCTTACCAGAGTAAGAACATTTCTCTGGAAGGCCATGTCACAGCTCACAATGTGAGAGCCATGGCTACTTCTATGGCTCATCTTCACTCTGTGTCCATAGATCAGATCTGTCGAGCAGCCACTTGGGCCTCGGTTCATACCTTCACAGCCCATTACTGCTTGGACAAGGACTCCCGCCGGGATGCCTTGTTTGGTCAGGCTGTCCTCAAACACCTGTTCCATACTTAAACAACTCCTGCCCACCTTCCCTGGATGGATGCCTGAGATCCATACGAAGATGGTTTACCCTTGGAGGGGGATCTCCCAGGCATCTTAGCTAGGGAGTCCCCATATGTGAGGACTTATTCCTGCTTGTTCCTGGAGATAGCACAGTTACTTACCTGTAACAGGTGATCTCTGGGAACAGCAGGAATTAGTCCTCACAACCCACCCACCTCCCCTAGGAGTTGTATCTCTATCTATCTATCTTCCTTTCCTCTCTCTATTGTCTCAGCTTTAAACTCGAACTGAAGAGAGCTGGTCAGGAAGGCGGGAAGGCAGCGCGGCAGCGCACATGTGCAGTGGGAGGCCCCAAAAGCCTTTCATCTGAAAGGCTGGGGAGCTTTCCCGCGCAGGCTCCGTCGGTACCGACGTACCCATATGTGAGGACTAATTCCTGCTGTTCCCAGAGATCACCTGTTACAGGTAAGTAACTGTGCTTTATCTCCAGAGAACTTGGGAGCACAGAAAAGCTTCCAAACTTTTCATCGCTTCTGACTCCAGTCACCTAGGACTACCAGTATCCAAGCGAACTCTCCAGATAGATAGCAGATTGTATCTCCTTTGCGTACGACAGTGCAGGACTCTCTCTCTCGGGTAACGTCACTGCACATAATGTTCGGGTAATGACTGCCTCCATGGGGAATCTGCGCTCTGAGGTGATTGATGAGATATGTATAGCAGCAACCTGGTCCTCTGTCCATACCTTTGCTGCTTACTATTGCCTGGACAAGGACTCCCGCCGGGATGACTTGTTTTGCCAAGCTGCTCTCCAGCATCTCTTTCAGACTTAGATCAACTCCTACCCCCTGTCCTGGTTTCGATACCAGACATCCCTTGAGGATATATGACCTACTACTTAGCCCTGTTCCACAGCTCGCTCTGAGGTCATCTCTCTGGCATCTCCAAGCTAGGGAGTCCCATATGTGAAGACTACATTCCTGCTTGTTCCTGGAGATAGCATAGTTACTCACCTGTAATAGGTGTTCTCCGGGAACAGCAGGAAGTGAGTCTTCCCAACCCACCCTCCTTGCCTAGGAGTTGTATTTTTCCTCTTCTTCTCCTTCTCTCCTTTTATCTCAGCTACAAACTCAACTGAGGAAGGAGAACTGGAAAGGCGGGAAGGCAGCTATGCAGGCACAGTGGGATGCTCCCAAACATTTTCCTATTGGACGCTGGGGAGCGTTCCCGCGTGGGCTCCTTCGGTACCGACGTCACCAATATGTGAAGATTCAATTCCTGCTGTTCCCGGAGATCACCTGTTACAGGTGAGTAACTATGCTTTTACTGTCCAACTTTTGCATCCATATGATATTATTGGAACTTTCATGGTTTGGACAAGTCAAATCTTTGTATGGAGAGAGACATCTCTGCTCTTGAGCATCTTGTCTAGGTCCTTCATAGCCAGTCTGCCAAGAGCAATGCGTCATTGGATTTCTTGACTGCTTGTCCTTTCTTAATTGATTGTTGATCCAAGTAGTTTAAAGTTGTCAACTATTTCAATTTCTTCTCCATCAACGATGAACTTATTGATTTTGCCAGTTGTCAGGATTTTTGACTTCTTCACATTAAGGTGCAGGCCCATTTTAAGACTATGTTCCTTGATCTGAAGAAGCAAATGTTTCAGATCGTCTTCACTTTCAGCCAGTAATGTGATATCATCAGCAAAGCGAAGGTAGTTGACCAGTCTTCCACCAATCTTCACACCTCGGTTGTCTTCATACAGTCCCGCTTCACTGATGATTTTTTCTGCATATAAATTAAAGAGATAGGGGGAAAGTATGCAGCCTTGTTGTACACCATTGCTGATTTTAAACCATTCTCTTTCTCTTAGTTCTGTTCGAACTGTTGCTTCTTGATCAATGTAAAGGTTGTGCAAGAGAACTATCAGGTGTTCTGGTATACCCATGCTTCTTAATGTGGCCCACAGTTTCTCATGGTTTACACAGTCAAAAGCATTGCTGTAGTCAATAAAACACATATAGATATCCTTTTAGTATTCTTTAGTCTTTTCAAGGATCCATCTCATATCTGCGATGTCATCTTTCGTTTCTCGCCCTTTCCTGAAACCTGCTTGCACGCCAAGTAGTTCTCATTCCAGGTATGGTTGTAGTCTCTGCTGAATATTCTTGAGTAGAATCTTGCTGGCATGTGGGGTCAGAGTGATTGTGTGATAATTTCCACAGTCAGTTGAATCACCTTCCTTTAGTATTGGTATAAACACAGATCTTTTCCAGTCAGTTGTTAATGATGATGTCTTCCAAATTTCCTGGCAGAGCCTTGTAAGTATGGTAACAGCTGCATCAGGTTGCTGTAATACATCTATGTGAATGCCGTCAATGCCTGGTGCTCTGTTCTTTTATAAGGCTTTCAATGCTGCTTCAACTTCTTTCATCACCAATGGTTCTGGATTATAAGGTACAGGTTGAAACGGCTGTTGGTCCACTTGATCTTTATCATATAAAACTCTGTGTATTCTTTCCACCTTTTCTTGATCTTCTCAGTATTATTCAACATGGATCCTTGAGCATCTTGTAATATTCCAGTTTGAGGCTGGAATTTTTTTGTTAACTCTCATAGCTTTAGAAAGTAGATCTTGTTCTTCCTCTAATAGTTTCTGCATGCTTCATTGTAGTACTTCTTCTTCTGTCTTGTCTTGCTGCATGTACGAAATCTCTGTTGAGTTCCGTGATTGCCTCTCTTTCTCCTCTGCATTTCTGGGTAATTTTCAGTTTCTTCGGTCATCCATTTTGGCCATTTTTGCTTTTTCACCTTTTGTAGAGATTTCTCATTTTCTTCCAACACAACCTTCTTGATGTTGTCCCATAACTCTTCCGGAGCTCTGTCATTTGTATCTAAAGCAGCAAATTGATTTTGCAGGCAGTCTTTTAAATTCCAGTGGTATTTTCTCAAGGTCATAATTTGCTACATTCATGAATGGCTTGCTCTTTTTCAACTTTAGCTTGAGTTTGCATACTAGTAGTTGGTGATCTGTACCATAGTCAACTCCAGGTTTTGTATTTGATGTTATAGCGCTTTTCCATCATTGAGTTCCACAGATGTAGTCAATTTGATTTTTTGTGAAGTCCATTTGTACAGTCGCCGCTTGTGTTGCTGGATGGAGGTGTTTGAGAAGAACAGATCATTGGTCTTGCAGAATTCTATCAGTCTTTTTCCAGCTTTATTTCTGTTGCCAAGTCCATATTTTCCAACCATTTTGCCTTTTTCTTTGTTGTCAGCTTTTGTGTTCCAGTCACCCATGACTATCAGGATATCCTGTTTGCATGTTCTGTCAATTTCAGTTTGTACTTGTTCATAGAAGTCATCAGTTTCATCCTCTTTTGCAGCTGTTGTTGGGGCATATACTTGAATTATAGTTGTGTTGATAGGCATTCCTCATAGACGAATAGAAATTAAGCGTTCTCCTACTGCATTGTATTTCATTACAGTTCTTGCAAGTTTCTTCTTAATTATAAATGCAATACCATTTCTTTGTCTTTCATTTCCAGCATAGTAGACCATGTGATCATCAGATGCAAAGTGCCCGATGCCAGTCCATTTCAGTTTGCTGACACCCAACAGTTCGAGTTGTACACGTTCCATTTCATTTTTGACCACCTCCAACTTCCTTTGGTTCATGCTTCGTTCGTTCCATGTCCCAATATGTAAGACATCTTTGCAGTTTCTGACTCTCATTTCATGAGTAACTACATCAGCAGTCAGATGTCCTGAGGGCTTTGATCCAATCACATCATAAATGTGGCTTTACTCTGAAAAAGTCTTCAGCTCCACCCCAGTAGCCAGTTGAATGCCTTCCGACTTGGGGGTCTCATCTTCCAGCACTACAGTGCAGTTTGTTTTGTTGTGACTGTCCATTGGGTTTTCGTGGCAAGATACGGAAGTAGATTGCCAGGCCTTTCTTCCACGCAGTTTAAGTTTAGTGTTGTTGTCTTTGTCACAGAAATGTGATTCTCCGCCGCCAACACTGTCCCATTCTGCTGCTGCCCAAATGGGAGGTTTGACTTGGTCTGGCATCTCAGCTGAGATTTGTCCATCTTGGGAGACCCTGCCAGTAGTTAAACTACCGATAGCTTAGCCCTCAGCATCACTGATGCACACAAACCCTCACAGCATGACAAGCTGCATTTGAAAAATTCACATAATTTTTCACACAAGGATACTTGACCCAGTTTTCAACACAAACTATATTTTTACCATCCTTGATGAACCAGATGTAACTTGCTGAACTAGATATTTTTAAAAATATCGGGATAAAATCAGGCCTTTTAAATTGTTAACCAGCTAGTTTTTAATTGACTAATAAGCAGTTAGTTGAGGAGTGAGGCACCACCAGAAATCATCCACTTAGCAGTGATATTCAGCTTATAAACTGACATGTTTTCCAGATAGATTTGAGGCCTAAATCTATCCAGATAGTGCCAGCACAATCACTGCTTAATATGTATATTGAGCTCTGCTGCTTATACAGATAGCGGTGCTGAATATACATATTAAGTTAAACGCGTGGCCAGTGCTTAATTTTAATATGGTGATTTTCGTTGAACAAATAGCCTTTTTGTCCAAGTTATTTATTCAATAGGCTTCTCTCTTATCAAGATCTAGATTAGTATTAACTCATATTTTGAGCAAACATTGTACTAAAATATATTCCATCCCAAAGGGTTCACAAACGTTTTTAGGATTCTATGTAAGGTATAGATGCAGAAGTAGTGTCTTATCATTCCGGGCTCAAATTCCATTTTGAAACCAACAATGAGCAGATGAATATTAGAAATGCCATACTGGGTCAGATCAAAGGTTCATCAAGCCCACTATCTTGTTTCCAACAGAAGCCAATCCAGGTCACAAGTACCTGTCAGTTTCCCAAAAGGTAGAAAGATTCCATGTTGCTTCTCCCAGGGGGTTAAGCAGTGGATTTCTCCAGTCCAATTTAATAATGGTTTATGGCTTTTTCCTATAGGAACTCATCCAAATCTTTTTTAAATCCAGCCACACTAACAGTTTTTACTACATTTTCTGGTAATGAATTCCAGAGTTTGATTACGCGTTGAGTGAAAAAATATTTTTTCTGATTAGTCTTAAATGTGCCACATTGTAGCTTCACTGTGTTGTCCCCTAGTCTTTCTACTTTTTGAGGGAGTAAAAAACCGTGCTACATTTACCTATTCCACTCCATTCAATGTTTTATAAACCTAATTTATATTTGTCTGACTTGTTTTTAGTTCAACACTAACTGAAATTATTGATACTTGCAGATCTGACTTTATGGGCCTGATTTTATAACAGAGCACCTATGTGAAAAGTCTGAAAAGGTGCCTGTTTTAAGCCTAGTTTATAAAAGCAACATAGGTGCCTATGTGCATTTAATAAAATATTCTCAGAACCACCCCAAATAGCGCATAAATGGCAATAAAAACATTTAGCCTGCTCTGAAATTGGTGTAAGTGTGTGCATGTACTTGATATGTGTACCTGCATAATTTTATAAAACACCTTTGTACATCGTAACTCTGCCTCTGCTTTGCCCAAACTACATTCCTGGAATGCCTTTGAAAATCCTATTGTTGTGCAATTTTATAAAGACATTTTCCGCATGTAAAACCAGCTTTACATGTGAAAAAAAACTTTATACAATTAATCCCTGCCCCTCTCCCAAGTACTGATTTGTAAACTAGGCAACTTAATTACATTTTTTGATCTTGAGGTAAAACATTTGGGTATACCACATTACTGGCTGAAAGTGAAGATGATCTGAAACATTTGCTTCTCACAATCAAAGAACATAGTCTCAAAATGGGCCTGCACCTTAATGTAAAGAAGACAAAGATCATGACAACTGGCATAATCAACAGGTTCATCGTTGAAGGAGAAGAAATTGAAATCGTGAACAACTTTAACCTACTTGGATCAACTATCAATAAAGAAGCAACAAGCAGTCAAGAAATCAGACGACGCATTGCTCTTGGCAGAATGGCTATGAAAGACCTAGATAAGATTCTCAAGAGCAGAGATGTTTCTCTCCATGCAAAGATTTGACTTGTTCAAGCCATGGTATTTTCAATAACATCATATGGATGTGAAAGCTGGACAGTGAAAAAGATAGACAGGAAGAGAATTGATGCCTTTGAATTATGGTGCTGGCGGCGAATACTGTGTATACCATGGACTGCCCGAAGAACAAACCAGTCGGTACTAGAGGAGATCAAACCTAAGCTTTCTTTAGAAGCTCAGATGACAAGACTTCGACTTTCATACTTTGGACACATCATGCAAAGAGAGAGATCATTAGCGAAAGACATCATGCTTGGCAAGATAGAAGGTCAACGCAAAAGAGGAAGGCCAGCAATGAGATGGATCGAGACAATAACAGCAGCTACGGGTACCAGTCAGTCAACAATGAACCGCCTGACTCAAGACTGAACACAATTTAGGATAGCTATCCAGAGGGTCGCCATGAGTCAGCTCCGACTCGACGGCACTTAACAACATTGCTTCATGGAAACAATTTTCTGAATTGTGGCATTGAGTTGAATAGTCAAATGGCTCTTTCTTTTCTTGACAGGTTGTTCCAGTCCTGGTTTTACCCCATTGCTTGCATGGACATGTAGTTTGACAGGACCACATCTCCCTGCATGTAATGATGTTGGCTTCAGAACTAGTTCATTCTCATTTTAAATTAACAAAATCCCAGATCACATTAAAGGCTTTTGCACTTTTCTTGAATTGTTTCTAAGCAGTCTGACAAATTCTCAGGTTTCTGGTAATGACTGGATCAAAGGTGATGTGTTAGACCGCAGTCTGGAATCACAATTTTAAATTGCTTCGTATCTCTACAGATTTTTCTTTGTAATGAAATAGATTTATTTTAGCAGGTGTGGAATCCTCCCTCAATCTATAAAAAATGTGTATTGCCCTGGAAGAAATTTTCCATTTAGAAACTGCCACTTCACTCTCTGTTCTGGGATGGCTTACCTCTATTTCATTGAGTTTTCATTCATTGAAACAAGTACAGACGTAGATCTTGGTCTTAGCACTGCAGATTTGGATGAATCTCAAACATGTTTCTCAAAGATGCCAGAGTAGCAGAACCTCTTCCCTGTAAGCCATATGAAACAGTCAGGTTTTTGTGCCAGAAGAATTTGATCTCATTTATTTTTTTCAGTACTGGCTGGTTTTAAACTCTTCAAGAAAATCATAAGAACTGTTTTGCTTTCCAGTTGTATTTTGTTGGAAGAGGTTCTAGATCAGGGGTTGGCAGTCCCTGTGTCCCATGCCACATGATGACATACCAAGCCCTCCCCACCAGTACTCTACGCACTACAAAATGTCAATTCCACGTGTAGCTTTCTGAATTTGTGGATCAACTCTGTTGATTCTATCATATGTGAGGTAACCATAGCCTGTCTGCAACTTTGTTTGATGCTTGCAGTGGTGGACAGCTAAAGACGGAGTGGAGGGGTGGAAGGTAATCCCCTAATACACAGAAAAATGTCTCTTTCTATATTAATTTCTGGAACTAAACTGTATGCAACAGATGAAATATGGTCATGTCTATGCTTTCTTTACTCTCTTGAGGTAGTTTCACCATTCAAGTAAGCTATTCCAGTTCCTCAACATTCCCTTCTACTTCCCCCCCTACCGAACTTTCACAGTCAGTTATCGAGGGAAATTTTTCAGTTAATCCTTGGTTTTGCGATCCTTGCAGGATAAACTCGTGAAGTCACTTAACCCTCCATTGCCTCAGATACAAACTGATTATAAGCCCTTTGGCGACAGGGAAATACCTAGAGTACCTGATTTGTAACTCGCCTTGAACTGCTCCTGGAAAAGCATGAGCTAAATACTTAAAAAAAAAAAAAAAAAAAAGCCAAAAAAGAAGGTGCACCTGTTAAAGTTGCATAGAAAGGCATTCTAAGTGATAGCTCTTTGCCCCTGGAATAACCTTCAACAGGGAATTCAGCAGTAATCAAGATACATATGTTGTAAGGCTGGAAAAGCTTGACTATCTTGCCAAGCATTTGTAACAGAGAAAGAGAAATGCTGCAGTATGACTGAATCCAGGAATGGATCTGTAGTTGGGCAGGAAAAATGTTTTGTAATTCTTGGGTAGTGATAGAAGGCAAGTATATAAATATGATGTTACCAGTGCCCAAGAATTGTAAAGCATGATCTCCAGGAACAAGCAGGAATGTAGTGTTCACATATGGGTATCATCGGTACCGATGGAGCCTGCGCAGGAACGCATCCCAGCGTCCAATAGGAAAGCTTTTGGGAGCATCCCACAGCGCCTGCGTGCTGCCTTCATGCCTTTCCAACTCTCCCTCTTCAGTTTTTCATTTTCCGCATACCCTGTCACCGCAGAAAAATTATCCTTATTCTTTTGGTTTTTTGTGGTCACGTCTGCCTTCTTTCGATGCCTACTGGTACCACCGGTTCTCTTTTCTTCTTTAAAAAAAAAAAAAGCTTTTTAAAAGATTTTCTTTCACGGGCCTTTCCCCTCTCGGGGCTAGGCGCCATTTTGGGCACTAGGCCCATTTTTCTTCAAACATGGAGAAACCAGCTAGTGATTTCAAGAAATGTTCTAAATGTGGCGGTACCATATCCGTCACTGACACCCATGAATGGTGTCTTAAGTGTTTAGGTCCTGACCATTCTCCATCGGAGTGTCTCTCCTGCAGAAAGATGACCAAGAGGGGCCTGCAGAATAGAGCTGCAAAACTAGGTACCCTTTTTGCTGCAGATACGATGTCATTTGCATCGACTTCTTCCAGGGCTTCATCTTCCTCCCATGGATCTCAGGTAACTAAACTTAAGTCTTCTAAGACTGGCCGGTCCTCAAAGGGTACATCTCCTTCCAAGTATCAAGATACCACTGGCGTTGCCCTCGAGGAAAGTTCACCGGCAAAACAGCCCCGGCGAGAGTCTTTGGTCTCCAAAGCATTAACGGGGCTCCAGAATGTTCCAGAGGCTTCCACCTCTGCAGAACTACTGATGCCATAGCCGCTTCCACCGGTACTGACATCCAGTCATCGGCAAGAGCGATAGATCAGAGAATCCTCGCTATCGAACGCAGTCTAGCGGCCCTCTTAGCAGCTTCGGTACCGCTAAGACCGTTACAGACGGTTTCACAGGTATTGGTACCGAGTGCCTTGATGGGTATACTTCCCCCCCATGCCGAGCCTTGAGTCTCTCAGGTATCGACGCATCGGCACTGAGACACCCTGATACCGACTTCGAGTGATACCGGTACCGTGCGTTGCAAGAACACCTGACACAGAGATACTTTGAATCATCCGATTCTGATGACTCTGCCGGTACTAGAGCTATCCTTCCGGAGGATCCATCTCCTTCTCCTCAACGCAGAATGTCTCCTCCAGAAGACATGTCCTTCCAGGATTTTATACATGATTTAGCTTGAGGTCTTGCAATCACGGTGACTCCAGAGAAGGAGCCCAGAGCAGAAGAATTAGAAATTCTTAAGTACCTTAAAACTCCTAAAGAGGCAGCTATCTGCCCATTCACAGAATCTTGTATGATCTTATGCTAAGAATGTGGGAAACTCCTTTAACGGTGTCTCCACACTCTCAACGACTCGATACCATGTACCGAGTTCCAAGCTGCTCTGGCTTTCAAAAGACTCAGTTACCACACCATTCAATGGTAGTGGAATCGGTGATGCGTAGGATTAAGAGTGCTAAAACACATTCTTCCAATCCTCCGGGCCGTGAATCGAGGACGCTTGATGTCTTTGGGCGTCGGTGTTTCCAATCCTCCATGTTGGCAGCCAGGATTAGCTTCTACATTCTCTATATGGGAATGTTCCTCAAAGAAGTTACAGGTGACTTTGAGCTCATGAGCCCCTTCTCCCTGAGGGAAAAAGGGGGGAATTCCTTACTCTGGTCAAACATGCCCAGGATGTCTCTAAATTTGTAAACCGTGCAACCTTTATTTATTTATTTATTTATTTATTAACAATTCTTATATACCGCACTATTAGACATCAGCGCGGTTTACATTGAACAAAAAACATCCGACAATTTACATATGTCTGGTCATTACATTTAACAGGAAGTATAACTTGGCGAAATAGGGGAAACTAAATACAATGAGGGTTATCTGATGAAGGATATCCTGGTTAACTATATACAATGGTGGTACAATAGTACATGGAATAATTTACTATTTACATTGTGAAGTTGGCCTGTTGCGAGGTTCTATCTGTTTGACCACTTCTGCTATTTGCCTGGGGGTTATGTTCGGAGCTGTCAATGAGATATTTAAGGAAGAGGAAATGTTTCAGTGCCTTTCTGAACTGACTCAGATTAGGTGTTGCTCTGATTTGTGCTGGTAAGGTGTTCCATAGAGTTGGGGCACAGAATTGGAAGGCTCTGTTGGCTGTTGATCTAGTGCATCTTGTGGTATCATTTGGGATAACTAGTGTGTTTAATTCTGCTGTTCTTCGTGGCCTGTTTGGTGCGAGTGGTTGTATGAGGTTGGAGAGAGAGGAAGAGGTGAGTCCCTTAGCCGCTTTGAATGTTAGCAGTAAGGTCTTGAAGCTGATCCTCGCTTGCATGGGGAGCCAGTGTAGCTGTTTTAGAAGGGGTGTTACGTGATCTCTCCTGGATGCCCCGAGGAGTACCCTTGCTGCACTATTCATGGCTAGTTGCAGGGGGCTCAGGGTGGACCGGGGGAGTCCTTGTAGTATGGAGTTTGAGAAGTCGAAATGGGGGAGTATAAGGGCTTGATAAATGGTTCGGAAGTCATCCGGTTCAAGTAGCATGCGTAGGTGTCTGAGGGATCTGATTTTAAAGTAGATTGCCTTGACTGTATTGGCTATGTGGTTCTTCATGTCAAGGTTTTGGTCCAGCGTTACTCCAAGGTAGCGTATTGCCGGTTTTACTTGGAGTTGGGCATCCTTTACGTTAATACAACTCGGAGGGGTGAAACTGGTGTTCCTCGAGACGAACAGTACTTCCGTCTTTTTGTGTTGTATTCTCAGGTTTTGTGATAAGAGCCACTCTGATATGGTGTCAAAGCAGTTAGTCAGCGGGGTGAGGTCTAGGCCATCCAATGATATTGGCATATATAGTAGTACATCGTCTGCATATATCATGTAACTGACATTAAAGGATCTGATGATGTCGCAGATGGGTTGGATGTATATATTAAACATCAATGCAGATAAGGAGGATCCTTGAGGTACACCTTGACTTTGTTGGAAAGGTTCAGATGTGTCCCCATCGACTCGGACATGCTGCCATCTATCGGACAGGTAAGATTTACACCATTCGAGTGCTGTTCCACCGATGCCTTTTTCCCTTAGCCGGCAGATGAGAATTTCGTGGCATACCGAGTCAAAAGCCGCTGCTATGTCTAGGAAGACGAGAGCGAAACCCTGGCGTATGTTATCCACACCCGAGATTATGTTGTTGAGGAGTGTTGTGAGTAGTGTTTCTACTCCATGGGACTCTCTGAAACCATGTTGAGCTGGATCCAGAGGGGCTGAGGTGTCTATATGATCCTGTAATTGCCTGTGCACTATTTTCTCAATGATTTTTGCTAGCATAGGTATGCTAGATATGGGCCTATAAGATTCTACTTTTTGAGGATCAAGTTTGGTGTTCTTTAACAGCGGTCTTACAGAGGTCTGCTTGAGCGTAGCAGGGAAGGAGCCAGTGGTGAAGGAATAGTTTAAGATTTTAGCTATAGTTGAGGATATGTCACATCGCAGGTCCTTTATCCAGTGCGCAGGGCAAGGGTCTGTGTGAGCAGTGGTTGTGTTCAGAGCTAGAATAGTATCTTCAATAGTTTTCTTCGAGGGGGTAGAGAATGATGCCAGTGATACTGGGTAGTCTTGTTCATCAGGAGAGTCCGGTATTAATATTTTGTTAGTCTTGCACATTTTAGATTGCATGTAAATTGCATAGTCCTGTGGATGGATCCTGCTGTGGTGCTCAGGGGTTGGCTCTTTGGCAAGCGTTTTAACTAAGTTAAACAAGTCGTGAGGTTTATTCAATGACCGTTTCAGGGTATCTGTGTGGTGTTGTCTGATTTTATCTGAGATGGCTTTACGATGCTCAGACAGGTGTTGGATGTAAGCTGATTGGTCACTGCTAGTACGTGACTTTCTCCATCGTTTTTCTAGCCTTCTTAAAATGGTTAGTGAGGTTTTTAAATCGGCTGTGAACCATGGGGCTGTAGATCTCTTCTTTGATTGCTTTGAATGCATTAGCATCACCTCTGCTGTTTCCATTGGTACACGTAGTATTGCCTGGCTCCAGGCATCAAACTTAGAACAATGGGTGCAAGATAAACTGGGAAACATTCCTTGCACAGGAGAAAATCTCTTTGGCAAGGATTGACAAAACAAGGCCAATCAGATTGAATCTGAAAATACAACCTTGAACAAACTATCAAAGTCTACAGGCAACCCAGCAAAGAAAAAGTCAGTCAAGAAACCCTTTTTCAACAAGAAAAATAAATTTTACCCATCTTACACCCATCAGGGACACTGCCCAGTTCATGTTCCCCAGAGGGGGCAACAACAGAATGGACAGCAGAGGAAGCCACAAGTTCCAAGAGCTCAACTGGCTTAACAGACTCAGTCTCCTCAGGGGCTTTAACTCCTTCCTAGAGAAGTTAGTTTTTCTGCCTCTGAAAGGTCCAGCACCCCTTACCATCCCAGGCAGGTTATGCCACTTTGCCAGAAGATGGCAACAAATAACATCAGAAAACTGTACCCTGTCCATTGTACGAGAGGGGTACAGACTTCATTTTCACAGCATGCCCCCTCCTACAATTATAAGACAGTTCAATTCTCAGGTCCCTGCCACCAATCTCTTGGGTCAGGAGGTCGCATCACTTCTGCTCAGGGAGCAATAGAAGAGGTACCCATACCCCAAGGGATTCTACTCCCCCTACTTTCTCATCCCAAAGAAAACAAGGGGACACAGGCCTATACTAGACCTCAGAGAATTAAACAAGTATCTGTTCCGGGCAAAATTCAAAATGATCTCCCTCGGAACACTCCTGCCATACCTTCAGAGTCAGAACTGACTATGTTCTCTAGATCTAAAGGATGCATATACACATATTCTCATCCATGCAGATCACAGGAAATTCCTTTGATTCCTTTTCCAGGGAAGACACTTCCAATACAGGGTTCTTCCCTTCAGTCTGGTTTCTGCCCCAAGAGTCTTCACAAAATACATGGCAGTAAGAGCAGCATTCCTGAGAACTCTAGGGATATTTGTCTTCCCCTACTTAGACAACTGGCTCATTAGTACATCAACAGCTCGAGAAGTCAGCTTCGCTCTTTCTCACACCATGCAAATTCTTCGATACTTGGGACTGGTCATAAACCTCCCAAAATCTCATCTCACCCCTTCTCAGTCTCTAGAATTCATAGGGGCTTGTCTAGACACAAGGCAGTCAAGGGCTTTCCTGCCACAGCCACGTTGTCTTCATATAGCACAGCTGGCCTTCCAAGCAGCTATGAAGGTCTTCCTGACTGCTCGGGAGATGCTTCAGCTTCTGGGGCAAATGGCATCCATGGTTCATGTGGTTCCCTATGCTCGCCTTCATATGCAAGCAGCCCAGTGGACCCTATCCTCTCAGTGGACACAGGCCTCGGGTCGGCTAACGGACAAAATCAGAAACTCCACACGTCTCATTTTGTACCTGCAATGGTGGCAGTCACTGGAAAACCTTTTCGTTGGTTCTCCTTTCCAGCAGCCTCTATGCCAAACCACCCTAACAGATGCGTCCAAGTTGGGTTGGGGGGCTCACTTGCACGATCTATCAACTCAGGGTCTCTGGACCCCACAGAAGGCTTGTCTTCACATAAACCTCCTAGAGCTCAGAGCCATTTTCCATGCTGTCCGAGTTTTTCAGACCCATCTCAGCTACAAGACAGTTCTGGTCCAGACCGACAATCAAGTAGCCATGTTATATCTTTATCTTTATTACATATTTAATATACCGCTCATACTGGGGGTATCAGAGTGGTTTACAATACAGAATTTGAGACTGCTTCAGAAAAAGAAAGGAGCGCCAATTAAGAGACAGGAAAGGGATAACAGAGTCAAAAGGTAAGACAAAGCACTCAATTCAGTGTTAATAGTAAGGGAAAGCACATGGAGGGTTAACAGGGGGGGGGTAGGGGGTGGAGATAATACGGTAGGAGGAGGAGGAAGGTCAAATGCGGTGCAAAATAGGCGTGTTTTTAATCTGGTTTTAAATGGCAGAAGAACGGGTGTCTTCAAGATGGGCCTGAGATGGGGAGAGTAAGATGGGCCTGAGATGGGGAGAGTAAGATGGGCCTGAGATGGGGAGAGTAAGATGCGGTTGGAATGAATTGATCTAAGGGAACGGTGAGGTGTATGAAGACGAATCAAATCTGCAAGGTAAAGGGGAGTACCGGTGTGAATGATTTTATGAACATAGATAAGCATTTTGTATTGTATACGATATGGAACTGGAAGCCAATGTAAATGAATCCGAATAGGGGTAATATGGTCGAAGCGAGAGGCATGAGTCAGAATGCAGGCAGCTGTGTGATGAACTAACTGTAACCTACCAAGTTGTGATTGTTGAAGGCCTGCCAAGGAAATGTTACAATAATCTAGCCGGGATACTACTAGGGATAGAAGCAGTGTGGTCATGGAGGGGACTGAAAGAAAGGGATGGACTGTGTGAAGTTGTCTCAAGGTGTGAAAAGATCATTGTACTACCAGGGAAAAGGGGTTCTTTAAAGGACAGGGCAGAATCCAAGGTTACCCCGAGATAACACAGAGAGGAGACGACTGGGATTGGGGCGTTAGGGAGAAGAGGAGCAAGAGGGGGGGGGGGGGGACCAGAGGTGAACCAGATAGCAGATGTTTTAGAGAGGTTGATGTGCAGAAAGTTAGAAGAGAGCCAGGAAGCAACAGAGGCTAAGCAGGAGTTCAGAGGAGTAAGATCAGTGAAGGAGGCATCTGTATGATGAAGAAGGATAATGTTGTCTGCGTAGTATTTATTTATTTATTTAGTATACATTTGTATAACGCTACTTCCAGCGATCAGCAGCGGTTTGATTACAGATTGGAAATTGTCAAATCATGACAGGAAATTTTTTTTTGAGGTATAAACACATTGATTAGACAGGAAAGCACAGCACACAGAGAACTATTTTACAGGGAACATGGGCTATGGAGGGTTAAGTGGCTTGCCCAAGACCACAAGGAGCACCTGTGGGACTAGAAACCCCAGTCCTTCCGGCCCAAGGTTGCTGTCCTCTAGTGGGATTTGAACCCCCGACCTTCCGGCCCGAAGTACCTTGCCCCAACCACTAGGCCACTCCTCCACTAGTAATATGATGAAATACTGTGTTGCTGGACTAAGAGGGCTAAGGGGGCCAAAAAAATATTAAATAGGAGAGGAGCAAGGACAGAACCCTGGGGAACACCACAGGGAAGATAAGTGGGAGGGGAGGAGGAAAGACCTGACAGAACGGAAAAAGACCTATTAGTAACAAATGAACAAAACCAAAATAGGATGTCGTGAAGACGTGCTAGTAGGGTATGGTGATCCACAAGGTCAAAAGCTGCATAGATCTAGAAAAACAGCAATAGAAATTAAACCTTGGTTGTGCGCAGTGTGAAGTTCATTGAGAAAGGATAGTAGGATATATTCAGTGCTGTGGCCAGGACAAAAACCAGCTTGCCGAAGGTGAAGTGCTAAAGATGCTTCAAGATGGGTGGAGAGTTAGAACATAAGAACATAAGATATGCCATACTGGGTCAGACCAAGGTCCATCAAGCCCAGTATTCTGTTTCCAACAGTGTCCAATCTAGGTCATATGTACCTAGCAGTTTCCCCAAAGGACACAGGTTCCACAATGCTTGTATTGGTTCAAGCATTGATATCCTGGGTCCCTTCTTTATAATGGTTTATGGACCTTTCCTCCAGGAACTTGTCCAAACCTTTTTTAAACCCAGCTACACTAACAGCCTTTACTACATCCTCCGGTAACAAATTCCAGAGTTTGATTACACGTTGAGTGAAAAAATATTTTCTTTTATTAGTCTTAAATAGTTTACCCTGTAGCTTCATTGCATGTCCCCTAGTCTTTCTATATTCTGATAAGGTAAACAATCGATCTACGTTTACCCATTCCACTCCGTTCATTAATTTATAGACTTCTATCATATCTCCCCTCAGCCGTCTCTTTTCCAGGTTAAAGAGCCCTAACCTTTTTAGCCTTTCTTCATAGGAGTATCCTTCCATCCCCTTTACCATTTTGGTGGCTCTTCTCTGAACCTTTTCTAAAATCGCTATATCCTTTTTAAGATACGGCGACTAGAATTGCACACAATATTCAAGGTGCAGTCTCACCATGGAACGATATAGAGGCATTATAATATCTTTTGTTTTATTTTCCATTCCTTTCCTTATCATACCTAGCATTCTATTTGCTCTCTTGGCCGCTGCTGCACACTGGGCCGAGGGTTTTAACATGGTATCCACAATGACGCCTAAATCTTTTTCCTGGGTGGTAGTTCCTAATGTGGAACCTTGCATCGTGTAACCATAGTTTGGGTTGTTCTTCCCTAGGTGCATAACCTTGCACTTGTCCACATTAAATTTCATCTGCCATTTTGATGCCCAGTCTTCCAATTTATCAAGATCCTCTTGCAATTTTCCACAATCCTCTTGGGTTTTAACAACTTTAAATAGTTTTGTGTCATCTGCAAATTTGATAACCTCACTCGTTATTCCACTTTCCAGGTCATTTATGAATATGTCAAAAAGCAGCGGACCCAACACAGATCCCTGGGGTACACCACTATTCACCTTTCTCCATTGGGAAAATTGGCCATTTAGCCCTACCCTCTGCTTTCTGTCTTTTAACCAGTTCCTGATCCACAATAGTACACTGCCTCCTATCCCATGACTCTTTAGTTTTGCCAAAAGTCTCTCATGAGGGACCTTGTCAAAGGCTTTATGAAAGTCCAGATACACAGTATCAACCGACTCACCTTTGTCCACCTGATTATTCACACCTTCAAAAAAACATAACAGATTAGTAAGACAAGATCTTCCTTGTCTAAAGCCATGTTGGCTGTCTCCCATTAGGTCATGACTATCTACATGCTGAGTAATTTTATTCTTTATGATGGTTTCTACCATTTTTCCTGGTACTGACGTCAGGCTCACCGGTCTGTAGTTTCCCGGATCACCCCTGGAACCCTTTTTAAAAATTGGTGTTACATTGGCGATCCTCCAATCTTCAGGTATTAGAGATGATTTTAATGATAGTTCACAGGTTACTAATTGCAGGTCTGCAATCTCATATTTCAGTTCTTTCATCACCCTTGGATGTATACCATCCGGCCCAGGTGATTTGCTACTCTTCAGTTTATCTAATAGTTGTAATACATCTTCCCGATGTATCGATATTTCCTTCAATTCTTCCGCACCTTTAAATACCACTTCAGTCATGGGTAACATCCCTACGTCTTCCTCAGTAAAGACCGAAGCAAAGAATTCATTCAGTCTCTCCACTATCGCCATGTCGCCTCTTAGTGCTCCTTTAACCCCTTTATCATCTAATGGACCAACTGACTCTCTCACAGGTTTTTTGCTACGAATGTACTTGAAAAGGTCTTTACTTCGCGTTTTTGCTTCCGCAGCAAGCTTCTTCTCAAATTCTCCCTTTGCCTGCCTTATCAATGCCTTGCATTTGACTTGCCAGTGCTTGTGCTGTTTCCAGGTTTCGTCGTTTGGCTCTTTTTTCCATTTCCTGAAAGATGCTTTTTTGGCAACACCAGCCTCTCTGACCTCACCTTTAAACCATGCTGGCAGTTTTTTGGACTTCCTTCCTCTTTTCTTAAAGCGTGGAATACAGCTGGTCTTGGCTTCCAAGATAGTATTTTTCAACAACAGCCAAGCCTGATGTACGTCTTTAACCTTTGCAACTGCTCCTTTTAGTTTTTTCTTAACTGTTTTCCTCATTTTATCATAGTCTCCCTTTCGAAAGTTAAAAGCTAGTACTGTGGATTTCCTTACTATCCCTCCTCCACTAATTAAATCAAAGGCAATCATGCTATGATCACTATTGCCAAGTGGCCCCAACAACCTTATCTCTTGCACTAGATCTGGTGTTCCACTAAGGACTAGGTCTAATGTGGCTTCCCCTCTGGTCGGTTCATGAACCAGCTGCTCCAAGAAGCAGTCATTTATTTCATCTAGGAACTTTATCTCCCTAGCATGTCCTGACGTGACACTGACCCAGTCGATACCGGGGTAGTTGAAATCACCCATTATTATTACTGCGCTGTAACGTTTGTTAGCTTCCTTGATTTCTTTGAACATTTCATCATCCATTTGGTCATTCTGGCCAGGCGGTCGATAGTACACCCCCACTGCCATCGCCTTCCCCCTTTTACATGGAATTTCAATCCATATAGATTCTGCAGCAGATTTTGTTTCCTGCAAAACTTTAATCCTTTCTGACTCAATGCCCTCTCTAACATAGAGAGCAACCCCTCCACCAATATGATCATCTCTATCATTACGATATAGTTTGTACCCAGGTATCACAGTGTCCCACTGGTTGTCCTCCTTCCACCATGTCTCTGATATTCCAATCATATCTAACCTTTCATTTAGTGCTATATATTCTAATTCTCCCATCTTATTTTTTAGACTTCTAGCATTTGCATACAAGCATTTTAGAGAATGTATTTTATTCATATTAATTTGGGTATTGTTAGACATGGGTAATTTTGGGATCTTTAAGCTCTGTCTGCTCCATACTTGAGGGCATTTGGGCTAGTTTACTCTTTTTTGGAACCTCTCTGCTTTTGGTAGTATCCTTCAAAGATACATTCTTCCGAACCATCCGCTCTTGGGCGACTGTCGGCTTTCCCCTAATATCTAGTTTAAAAACTGCTCTATCTCCTTTTTAAAGGTTAATGCCAGCAGCCTGGTTCCATCCCGGTTAAGATGAAGCCCATCCCTTCGGAAGAGCCCCTCCTTTCCCCAGAATGTTCCCCAGTTCCTAACAAATCCAAAACCCTCATCTCTGCACCATTGTCTCATCCACACATTGAGACTCCGGAGCTCTGCCTGTCTTTTGGATCCTGCGCGTGGAACAGGAAGCATTTCGGAGAACCCTACCCTGGAAGTTCTGGATTTCAACTTTCTACCTAAAAGCCTAAATTTAGCCTCCAGAACCTCCCTACCACATTTTCCTATGTCATTGGTACCGACATGTACCAAGACAGCAGACTCCTCCCCAGCACTATCTAAGACCTTATCTAGGTGGCGCGTGAGGTCCGCTACCTTCGCACCAGGCAGGCATGTTACCAGGCGATCCTCACATCCACCAGCCACCCAGCTATCTATATGCCTAATGATCGAATCACCAATTATAACGGCTGTCCTAACCCTTCCCTCATGGGCACATGGCCCTGGAGAAACTTCCTCGGTGCGAGAGGGTTTTACATCACCTGGAGGACCTGTCCTAGTTACAGGATCACTTCCTGCCACACCAGGGTGTGCGAAAACCAGTTTTTCTAGGAGTTTGGAAAGAAAAGGAAGATTTGAAATGGGACGCCAATTGGATGTGGAAGATGGATCGAGGGAATCCTTTTTTAGAATGGGACGAACAACTGCGTGTTTCCAAGTGGAGGGAAAGGTGCCAGAAGAAAGACTTGAGTTAATAATGGAAAGAACCAGGGGAGAGAGGGCCAGAGAGGTGTCCAGGAGCCAGTGAGATACAGGGGTCAGAGATACAGGTGTTTTTATGGATTGTTGAAAAGACCTTATTAAGCTCTGTAACGGTAATAGGTTGGAATGAGGACCAGCGGTGAGAGAGAGGAGGAGCAGAAAGGGGAATGGGTGGGGACATTGGAGAGAGGGGAGTTGGAGAGAGGGGAGGAGGACAGGAAGGGAAAAGTAGGCGTTGATTATTGACTTTAGTGACAAAGTGAGAAGCCAGAAGAGCAGGATCAGGATTAATAGGGGAAGGGGGTGAGGAATTAAGGGAGTGTGAGGCAGAAAGGGAACGCAGGACTAGGTAGAGCTGGCGGGTGAAATTGGTTGAAGAGGAAATGAGATTAGAAAAGTAGTTCAATTTGGTAGAATGTAACAAAGAGCGGTAGTGAGCGTGACAATACCGGAAGTGGGCTAGACGGGCAGGAGAGGGACGCTTACGCCAGAGGCGCTCGGCGAAGGTAGGAACGGTGCAGGAAGAGACCCGAATGGAACCAAGGATAACGATGACGAGTACAAGAGGGTGAAAGGAGCTGCTGAGGGGGCTAGGTTGTCCAGAGCAGCCGTGAGGATGGTATTCCAGGACTGAGCTTGCAGGTCTACTGGAAGTAGGTGGAAATCTGGGGAAAAGAAGGAATCTGAGGAGGGAAAGCGGGAGAGGGTATCAGGGGTGATGCGATGACTGAGAGGGTGAGGAGCAGAAATAATGTTCTGAGAAGAAGGTGGAGAGAGGGTTGGAATCATGAAAAACAGATAGAAATGATCTGACCAGGGAATTGGCAAAGCGGAGAGGGAAGAAGGGACCAAGGTGGAAGCAGAATGTGAAATCTAAAGAGTGGCCTGCAGAGTGTGTAGGAAAGTGAATAAATTGCTGTAAAGAGAGGTTGGAGAGAAGGGAAATAAATGCAGAATCGCGAGGGGAAGAGGGGGAGTCAACATGAATGTTGAAGTCTCCAAGGATCAGGATATGCTGATAGAGGAGGGAAAGCTCAGAAAGGGTTAAGATGAGGGAATCCCAGCGAAGAGGGGATAGGGAGGGGGGGGCATAGAGAAGGAGAAAATACAAAGGGGGGGGGGAAGAATTTAGCCAAAGGAGAAGAGATTCAGGATAATGGAGTGCAGGGGAGGATACTTCTTGGAAAACTAATGAAGAGCGGGAAAGGACGGCGACCCCTCCACCGGTCCTACCTCAGCGACAGGTGGAAAAGGCTGTGTAGCCGGGAGGGAGGCAGCGGTTCAATAGAGGTTCCTCTCCTTCCTTCAGCCATGTTTCTGTTAAGAATAGGCAAGCACAGAAGAGCGAAGGTATGGAGGTCACAAGTGCTTTATTTAATTAAAAGGCCCCAACGCGTTTCGGCTTATGCCTTCATCAGGGGGCAAGGAACTGCAAAACAATTCAAAAACATATAAAAAGCGAATATAATAAAAACAAATTATTACACATATGTAAAAGATATATATATGAAACAATAAATAAAAACAGGTAAAAATATATATAACTAGTAAAATTATATATAAATGAAATAGAGGCAGACTGTTGTAAAACAAATGGAGGTTACATTAAAAAAAATTACATTAAAAGAGACGTAGGAGGAAAGGCACAGTAGTACTTACTGGGAAAGTGCAGAGGTTGAGCACCATAAATTGACTGAGGTAAAAGCTTCAAAGCCTTATGGATAAAAACTGGCTCATAAAAAACAAAAGACATATAAGAGGTTACGGGATGTCCCATGATTGGTGTCTCAAATGTTTAGGTCCTGACCACTCTATTTCAGAGTGCCTCTCCTGTGGAATGATGTCAAAAAGGGGCCGGCAGAACCGAGCTGCTAAACTTAGCACCCTTTTTCCCTCAGACGTGGCGTCTGTTGCATCGACGTCCTCCAGGGCCTCATCTTCCTCCCATGGATCTCAGGTAACTAAACATAAATCTAGCTGGTCCTCAAAGGGTAGATCTCCTTCTAAGTATCGAGATGCCCCTGGCTTTGCCCTTGAGGAATTTTCACTGGCAAAACTGCCCCGGCGGGAGGCCTTGGCTTCCAAAGCACTAACAGGGCTCCAGGATGTTCGAGGCCTCAACCTCGGCAGAACTACTGGCGCCATGCTCTGGGGTTCCTGCCGCTTCTGCCGGTACCCACACCCAAGCATCGGCAGCGTCGATAGACCAGAGATTCCTTGCTATCGAACACACGGCTAGCGGCTCTTCTCACGACTTCGGTACCGTTGAAACTGCTTCAGACACCTCAACCGGTACCGATACCGGCACCGGAACTGGTACCAACTGCATTAACATCGGCAGGTATGCCACCCATACCGAGTCATGCATCTGTCTCTAGCATCGACAGATCGGTACCGGAACAACCCAATACCGACTTTGATTGATACCATTACCGTGCTTTGCACGATCACTGGGATTCGAGGTATTTTGAATTCACTGTTGACTCTGAAGACTGCCAACAAGAGTACTTCTCCCCGAGGATTCCTCTTCTCCTCAGCGCAGAATGTCTCTGCCAGAGGATGTGTCCTTTCAGGACTTCATCCGTGATGTGGCCCGAGGCCTTTCCATCACAGTAGCTCCTGAAAAAGAGCCTAGGGCAAAGGAGTTCGAAATTCTCCAATACCCTAATGCTCCCAAAGAGGCAGCTACTCTGCCTATTCATGAGATCTTACATGATCTTATGCTAAGGATGTGGGAAACACCTTTAACCACATCTCCTCATTCTCGAAGACTCGATACCATGTATTGAGTTCCACCTTGTCCTGGCTTTCAAAAAACTCAATTACCACACCATTCAATGGTGGTGGAATCAGCCATGAGAAGGATGAAAAGTGCAAAGAGACATGCATCCAATCCTCCAGGTCGTGAATGTAGGTCTCTCGATGCCTTTGGGCATCGATGCTTCCAGGCTTCTATGCTCTCAGCTAGGATCAGTTCTTATATCTTGTATATGGGAATATTCCTTAAAGAGGTCACAGGAGACTTGGAGCTTATGAGCCCCCTCCTTCCTGATGACAAAAGGCAAGACTATCTTACTCTAGTCAAACATGCTCAGGATGTTTCCAAGTTTGTAAATCGTGCAGCCTTTGACTGTTTTGAGTGCATAAGCAGAACCTCTGCTATTGTCATTGGTGCACGTCGGATTGCCTGGCTTCAGGCATCTGACTTGGAAATTTGGGTACAGGATAAATTAGGAAACATTCCTTGCACAGGAGAAAATCTCTTTGGCAAGAATTGGCAGGAGAAGGCTAATGAGATAGATGCTGACAATATCACTTTGGATAGATTGTCCAAATCTACAGCCGATCCTGCAAGGAAAAAATCCTCTAGGAAACCATTTTTCAATAAGAAAAAGAAGTTTTATCCTTCCTATACCCAACAGGGACACCGTCCAGGTCAGACTGCCCAAAAGGGACAACAGCAACAACCTAGACAACAAAAGAAGCCAAAAGCTGCAAAACCTCAGCCAGCTCAGCAGGCTCAGCCTCCTCAGGGGCTTTGACTCCTTTCTAGAGAACTTTGCTTTCCTGCCCCTGAATGGGCAGAACCATCGACCATCCCAGGCAGGTCATTTTGCCCACAGATGGTACCAGAAAATTGGACTCTGTCCATTGTACGAGAGGGGTACAAACTTCATTTTCACAGCATGCCCCCTCCTACAATTGTAAGACAGTTCAATTCTCAGACCTCTCTTGACAGTCTCTTAGGTCAAGAAGTTACAATGCTCCTTGCTCAAGGAGCATTAGACAAAGTACCCATTCCCTATCAGGGTACAGGGTTCTACTCCCCCTATTTCCTTATTCCAAAGAAAACAGGAGGAGGCAGACCCATTTTAGACCTCAGAGAATTGAACAAATATTTGTTCCGAGAGAAGTTCAAAATGGTCTCTCTAGAAACTCTGCTGCCATACCTTCAAAGTCAGGATTGGCTTTGTTCTTTAGATCTCAAGGATGCGTATAATCCTATTCTCATCCATCCAAATCACAGGAGATTCCTCTGATTCCTGTTTCAAGGAAAGCACTACCAATACAAGGTTCTTCCCTTTGGCCTGGCCTCGGCGCCAAGAGTGTTCACAAAATGCATGGCTGTGGTAGCAGCATTTCTCCGCACTCTGGGAATATTCGTCTTCCCTTACTTAGACGACTGGCTCATTTGAGCCCCTACAGTGCCAGAAGCCAGCTCTGCTCTGTTTCGCACAATGCAAATCCTTCAGTATTTGGGACTGGTCATAAACCTCCCAAAATCCAATCTTGTTCCCACTCGGTCCCTAGAGTTTATAGGAGCTCGTCTGGATACCAGACAGACAAGGGCTTTCCTTCCGTAGCCCCGCTGTCTTCGCATAGTACAACTAGCTTATCAAGCAGTGCTCAAACCTTGTCTCACTGCTCGGGAAATGCTACAATTGCTAGGCCACATGGCATCTACTGTGCATGTGGTTCCTTATGCTCGCCTCTATATGCGAGCAGCCCAGTGGACTTTATCCACTCAGTGGACACAGGCCTCAGGCTGCCTGTCGAACAAAATAACAAACTCAAACCATCTTATTTCGTCCCTCCAATGGTGGCAATCACCCAGAAACCTTCTGGTGGGGTCTCCTTTCCAGCAATCCCTATCCCAAGCCACCCTAACAACAGATGCATCACAGGTGGGATGGGGAGCCCACCTGCACGATCTCTCTACCCAGGGTACCTGGACTCCACAGGAGACCTGTCTTCACATCAACCTCCTGGAACTCAGAGCAATCTTCTTTGCTCTTTGAGTATTTCATACCCAACTTAGCTACAAGATAGTCCTAGTTCAAATGGACAATCAGGTAGCCATGTTCTCTGTGAACAAGCAGGGCAGAACAGGCTCTTTGTCACTATGCAACGAAGCTTTGCGATTATGGGCCCTCGCCAGAGAGCATCAGATTCATCTCCTTGTGGTGTATCTTCCAGGCATTCAAAACTCTTGGGCAGAAAAACTCAGTCGAGTTCGGCTTCCACACAAATGGTCTCTCCAGACCAGGTTGCCCAAATATTTCAAATTTGGGGAACCCCGGACATAGACCTCTTTGCAAGTCCGCTGAATGCCAAACTTCCCAGGTTCTGTTCCAGAATTCTGGCTCAATGTTGTCAGGGAAGGGACACCTTCCTCCTTCACTGGGGTCAGGACTTCCTATATGCCTTCCCACCCATTCCCCTCATCCCCAAAACCCTATTCAAGCTTCAGAGAGACAGAGGTCATATGATCCTCATAGCTCCACGTTGGCCACGGCAAACGTGGTACCCTCTGCTCCTACATCTCTCTCAAGCTCCGCCTCTGGAGTTGGGATCCGCTCCAGATCTTCTCTCCCAAGAGGACTGGATGCTCTGGCATCCAAATCCCCAGTCTCTGCATCTCAGGGCCTGGTTGCTGAAAGCCTAGAACTTCAGGATCTTAACCTTTCCCAACAGGCAAAGGATATCCTTCATGCTTCTAGGAAACCATCCACAAGACGCTCGTATGCCTTTAAGTGGAAAATGTTTTCCATATGGTGCTCGCAGAAGGGTCTTAACCCTCTTGCGATACCTCTGGAATAGATACTGGAGTATCTCCTTCATTTGTCAAATGCGGGTCTCAAGACAAATTCAGTAAAAGTCCGTCTTAGTGCTATTGCAGCTTCTTACAAGCCTCTAAGTGGACAACCTATTTCCTCTCATAGCAAGATTTATGAGAGGCCTTCTTTTAACAAAGCCTCCCATTAAGCCACCCCTGGTGGCATGGGACTTAAATCTGCTGCTCGGGCAGCTCATGAAACCGCCCTTTGAACCATTAGTCACTACATCTTTGAAATTCCTTTCTTGGAAAGTCATCTTCCTCATTGCAATCACATCAGCACGTCGCATCAGTGAATTGCAAGCGTCAGTGGCTGATCCTCCTTATACAAGGTTCCACCATGATAAGGTAGTTCTTAGGACTCATCCACACCTTATGCCTTTCCATTTAAACCAAGCGGTTTACCTTCCTGTATTCTTTCCAAGGCCTCATGCCTCCAGTGCAGAAAGGAACCTTCATACCTTGGACTGTAAAAGAGCTTTGGCCTTTTACTTGCAAAGGACACAGCAACATAGAAAATCTTCTCAACTTGTTGGTGCTTTTGATCTTAGTCATTTGGGAATTCTAGTTTCCAAATGAACTCTGTCTAACTGGATTGCTCAGTGCATATCCTTTGCCTATGAGAGTTAGAACCTTCCTCCTGAAGGCCATGTCACAGCTCACAATGTGAGAGCCATGGCAGCCTCAATGACTCATCTTCACTCTGTGTCTATCGACAACATCTGTCGAGCAGCTACTTGGGCTTCGGTACATACCTTCACAGCCCACTACTGCTTAGACAAGGACTCCCGCCGGGATGCCTTGTTTGGCCAGGCTGTTCTTTAACACCTTTTTCAAACTTAATCAACTCCTACCCACTGTCCCTGGTACGATGCCAGATATCCATGGGGGGAGTATGGCCCTTTCACAAGGGCTAACAACTTCCTGAGGCCATCTCCCTGGCATCTGCAGCTAGGGAGTCCCCATATGTGAAGCCACTATATGTTGGTATAGCCACAGGTATATTTACACAATCATTTTCTTTTTGATAATCCTTTCATATAAGTTCAATCTGTTTTGTTATTCTACGGCCGTTTGCTCTTCAATAATGACTGTACATTTAAACCTTGTGTTTTAGAGTTGGTAATTCCCTCCTTCTTTTTAGTTTTAACAGTCATTTGCCATTCTAGATAGTGACAACGACATTCTCTATATCCTTTCTTTGTAATAGGATTATTATAATATTTTTTATCTTTACTCAGCATACATGTCTTAATGTTTGATACTGCAATCACAATGTTTTTAAATGAAACATACCGCGGTCCCTTTGCCCTTCATTGTGTTATTCCAGATATATGTTTGATTTCGCTAATGTTTTTTAAAAATTCTATTTTTGATGGCATCATATTTACATGTTTTTTTAGGACATCGTCATCACTCAGATATATTTTTAAAGTTTTTTACTTTATTTGTGGCTATAGACATATCTTCTCCTGCATCTATGAGATCATTAGTGTTTGTACTTCACAAATTAGGGATTCATCGTTATTGATCTAACTGTAGAATATACATCCATACACACATTCTTTATAAGCAAATATTTTTTTTCGGTTGTTTACCCGTTGGTCTGGGTTTTCTTTTCTATTTTTGTATTTATAGATGATACTAATTATCCTTTTGATGTCTTTAGGATTTTTAGCCCAACTTCCATTACATTGATTGAGTTCTACAATAGTTTTTTGTGTGCTTCATCACTTAGATGGTTTCTAGTAATGTGAGTATATTTCACACATTTTTACAATGCAATGTACTTATGGATATTAATGTGTCCTTCTTTTATCTTTGTTAAAAATATCTATATACAATTTTTATGTTTGGTGTTGTATATTATATTTTTATTATACGTTGTTTTACGATATATTTTATTTTTTTAGCTTTCATTCTATTCATTTGCATATAATTTTAATGTTGTGCTTATGATGATTATTTATTTATTGTTTGTTGTCTGCAGTTCTCAGCCGCCTGATGAAGGCGTTGCCGAAACGCGTTGGGGTAATCTGTTAAATAAAAGCGCATGTGACCACCATACCTCTTGCTCTGTGTGTCATTCTGCGTCTCTCTCAGGCCACACCTCTGGAGTTGGGATGTGCTCCAGATCTTCTCTCCCAGGAAAGCGGGACGCTATTGCACCCGAATCCCCAGTCCCTGCACCTCAGGGCCTGGTTACTGAAAGCCTAGGATTCCCGGATATCAACCTATCTCAACAGGTAAAGGATATCCTTGTGGCTTCCAGGAAGCCTTCCACAAGGCGATCCTATGCCTTTAAGTGGAAGAGATTCTCTGTATGGTGTTCTCATAGGGGACTTAACCCCCATACAGTGCCTGTCGAATCGCTTCTGGAGTATCTACTCCATCTATCAGATTCTGCTCTTAAGACCAATTCAGTAAGGGTCCATCTTACTGCCATTGCTGCTTTTCGTGAACCACTGGATGGACAATCTATTTCATCCACTCATAGCGAGATTTATGAGAAGTTTACTTTTAACAAAACCTCCCATTAAGCCACTGCTGGTGGCATGGGATCTGAATCTTGTTCTCGGGCAGCTCATGAAACCGCCCTTTGAGCCTTTAGCCACTACAGCTGTAAAGTTTCTTTCTTGGAAGGTCATCTTCCTAGTTGCCCTCACTTCTGCAAGATGCATCAGTGAATTACAAGCTTTAGTGGCGGATCCTCCTTATACAAGATTTCACCATGATAAGATAGTTCTTAGGACTTATCCTCACTTTATGCCAAAGTGGTTTCGCCTTTTCATTTAAACCAAGTGATTTACCTTCCTGTATTCTTCCCTAGGCCTCATGCCTCTAATGCAGAAAGGAATCTTCATACCTTAGATTGTAAAAGAGCTTTAGCTTTTTACCTTCAAAGAACTAAGCAACATAGAAAATCTTCTCAGCTTTTTGTTGCTTTTGATTCTAGTCATTTAGGACGTCCATTTTCCAAAAGAACTCTCTCTAGGTGGATTGCAAACTGCATATCCTTTGTATATGAGAAGGTAAGGGACTTTCTCTCGAAGGCCATGTCACAGCTCACAACGTGAGAGCAATGGCAGCCTCAATGGCTAATCTTCGTTCTGTTTCCATTGATGACATCTGTAGAGCAGCCACTTGGGCTTCAGTACATACCTTTACAGCCCACTATTGCTTAGACAAGGACTCCCGTCGGGATACCTTGTTTGGCCAGGCTGTGCTCCAGCATCTCTTTCAGACTTAATACAACTCCTACCCACCGTCCCAGGTTTCGATGCCAGAGATCCATGGGAGGAAGCATGACCCATCTCACCTTGGGTTTGGAGCTTGCTGGGGTCATCCCCCTGGCATCTCTCAGCTGGGGAGTCCCCATATGTGAAGACTACATTCCTGCTTGTTCCTGGAGATAGCGTAGTTACTCACCTGTAACAGGTGATCTCTGGGAACAGCAGGAATAAGTCTTCACAACCCACCCACCTCCTCTAGGAGTTCTCTATGTATCTCTCTCTCTTTCTCTCTCAGCTATAAACTCAACTGAAGAGGGAGAATTGGAAAGGTGGGAAGGCAGCACGCAGGCACTGTGGGATGCTCCCAAAAGCTTTCCTATTGGACGCTGGGGAGCGTTCCCGCACAGGCTCCGTCGGTACCAACGATACCCATATGTGAAGACTTATTCCTGCTGTTCCCGGAGATCACTTGTTACAGGTGAGTGACTATGCTTTCCCTACTTACCTACAGATTCATCTGAATTCAGACGTACCACATTTCCCTATTAATTTTATATTGATTGTCATTGCATTCCATTATTGAATTTATATTCCATTCTGTATATAAAAGTTCCAAGTGGATTGCAATCAAACATGCATAAGCAATTTCACAATTATATACAAACAAAAACAAAAAATTTAAAATAAACTAAAACCTTACAGGTAGTATATTCAAAGGGATTAACATGGTTTGCAGACATGCAAACTGCATCATCCAACTGAGCGGAATATTCAGTGGCAGACACCCAGTTTGTGGTACTGAAAATCCCCTCCAAAGCCATCTGAATGCTCAACATTAACTGCTTAGCTTTGGGGCATTTCATGGGAAGCAGGCGCTGCATCCATCTTAGCCAGTCAGCAGCAATATTGAGCCTTGAATCGGCTAACCTAAACAAACTAAAGTTAGGAAGAAAAAAAGCTGGCCTAACTTTAGTTGGTTTAGCTATCTCGCCAGTAACTGAATGTTACTGCTGATCGGATAGCTAAATCGCTATCGGGGTAAACCAGATATTCAGTGATGCTGGCTGTTTTTGGCCCTGGCACGGAATATCTGGGCATTAATTAAAGTGGTGATAGCCAACCACTAAATATACTCTCCTACATCTTTACGACCCAGAGGACTTTACAAACAAAATGGTTTCCATCTGCCTTCTAATAGACATATGATCAGATTCAAGCCTAAGCGTAGCAGTGAATTCCAAACTCCATATCGTCCTGATAGAGCAATCCAGGCAAGTAGGTTGTGTTCCCCTACCACAGATTGGTGGAAACAAAGAACCAATGAAAAGCCCAGGTTTCAATGACATCACTCTCATGCCTCTATTTGTCTCAGCTACCAGAGGTCTCTTCAGTATTTGTTTCCAGCAGATGGTGGATGGATTTTCTTCTCTTTGAAGAAATTCTGAGGATTGAGAGGAAAAGAGATTGATTGAATGCTTGTGAATGACAACCTTGAGTACAGAAAGGTGACTCTTTTACTTGAGCACGACATGGGAGGCTCCACTAGATTGCAGTCCATTCAGTAGCCATAGAAGGAGGGAAAATTGGTTCAGCTCCATGCCCTTATCATGATAAGGCCTATCGAGCAGACACAAATTGGGTGGATTTGGAAGGATCTGAACTAGTGCAGCAGCTTCACACAACTTCGTCCCCTCCCTCCTCCCTTGGCCTCTGTGCTCTCTCAGAAATCTGCCTGCCAGCCACCTCACACACGGTGCTGCACCACCAGCCAATAAAACAGTTTTCAAGGGAATAGAGATGAGCCTGGCATGGATCCTCTGCCTAGGGTTCTCAGGGGATGGGTATCAAGGCTTAAACTTGTCGTTGTCCTTGTTGGGGACTCTAGGTTACGTCTCTGAGGGATGCAATTTGGTGTGGACTGCTAGTGATTGTTGGCGCTGTGTGGGGTTTTCCTGCCATTTTCTACACACATTAGTAACATTTTATACCTACTGTATACCTGGTGGTCGCGTGGTCCTAATGCACATTCTACCCAAGTGGTTCCAACGTGTGCTCCTTCCCTAGCACCTATCTAGTACCTGCTAATAGTGATTGTAAACCACTTTGATGCCCTTAAGGCTGGGTGGTATATCAAAAAATTCTATAAACATAAACACGTGTAACATAAAAGCGCAGTTAACGCACGCTTGCAGGCTAATGCAGCTTTAGCATACGCTCTTGTGATACTTACCCTAACTCTCCATGTCTTCTTCCAGGAAACGTTATTTCTCAGGGAACAGGCAAGAAGTCAGTCCTCACATATGGGTGATGTTGGCTCCGATGGAGCCTTCTCAGAAGCATCTCCCCAGCTTTCAAAGAAGGCCTTTGGAAGATGCACCACGCATGCGTGATCACCTTCCTGTCCAAGGGTACCATCTTGCCTCAGTTTCCTTTTTTCTGAGGAGCCCTTTGGACATCTGTCCAACTTCCCCCAGAAAAAGTGTCTTTTTTTTTGTCTTGTTTTATCTGGTACGCGTACCGGTTTCTTTCCCGCCTCCGAGCCAGCTTGCTTCTGCGTCGCTGCTTGGGTTCGCCCTTTTTCTTCTTTTGGTTTTCTCGAGGTGTTCCTCGACCAGTGTTATGCGCATTTTTTTAGCTGCAGGCCTCGGACCTGTGCACAGATGGCAGGGCCCCTTTTGTCCCGAAAACCTCAAGCAGTTTTAAGAAATGTGATCAGTGCAGTTAGATGATGTCCCTCACCGATCCATGTGACTGCTGCCTAAGTTGCCTTGGGCCGGACCACAACGACTCAGACGGCGAACTTTGCAAGGCAATGACCACAAAGACCATCAAGAGCAGTCAGCTGCAGCAGCAAAATATCTTTCACAAGTCCGACTCCGCACCGTAGTCTCCAGTGACACCAGGCACCAAGGACCCCTTCCGGAACCTTGGTGCCCATGATGTCTGGGCCGCCTCGGAGGCCACAGATCCTCTAAGGGAAAATCTCCAGAGGTGGAATGAAAGAATTCGAAACCTTTGAATACCCCCTTGGAGGACGGGTCTGGGAAATCAGTGAAATCCCATCTCCTAGGTGTAAGTCTGAGGGATTGGAGCAGCCTCACAAGCTGTCCCAGAAGGAGTCGTCAGCAGATGGCGACTGGTCTCATCCTTGTCAAAGACTCTCCCTCAACAGAACCGACGCTGGATCCAAAGCCCTTGGTGCCCAGTGGATAGGAGCGGGGCATGAAGGGGGGAGGGGTGGAGGCAGGAACAATTAGGATGCAGAAGGTTGAGGTCTTTGGTCAGGTCATATGATGTCATCGTAATGTTCTATGTAGAGCATGGTTTTGAGCAACTTCCTGAAGTCCTTAATGTCCATGGTTGATCTTGGGCAATCCGGGAGGGAGTTCCATAAGGTGGGAGCAGCCACGGATATTGCTCTCCCCGAAGTAGATTGCCTTGCTTTGGTGAAGGCTCTGGGGGTTGTGATGGTATCTGTGTTGCCTCTCCTCCCTGGTCTGGTGCTTGAGTCAGAGCTAATGAGGGTATGCAGAGTATTCGCCGAGAGGTTCTGTTTGATTTTAAAGATATTTAGTAGGGTTTTATATCTTATGTGAGAATTAATTGGTAGCCAATGGAGGTGGTTTAGAATGGGGGTGATGTGATTGTGCCTTTCAGAACCAGTTATTATGCATGCAGCAGTGTTTTGTGACATCTGTAAGGGCCGGAGTGAGTGTTTTGGGGAGCCCAAGGTATATGGGGTTGCAGTAGTCTAGAATGGGTGTGATGAGAGCTTGGCAAACAGTACGGAAGTGTTCTTGGGAGAGTATCGACTTGAGGCGTCTGATTTTTCTCATTTTGAGATAGGCATTCCTGGTGGTTTTGCTGATGTGAGACTGGAGGTTCAGATTTTTGTCGAGGGTAACTCCAAGGTATTTCACTTTAGGCTTTATGGGTATTGTGATGTTGTTCAGATTGATAGTAGATGGGGGAGTGAAGGCGGAGTTTGGGTGATAAGTAGAGCTTATGTCTTGTTGTAGTTTATTGTCAAGTTGTTTTGAAGAAGCCAGCTTGTCATTTGTTGAAGGTAGTCCGCTATTTTTGAGTAGTCTGGGTTGTCGAGGTTGATTGGAGTATAGATCATAATGTAATCTGCGTAGATAGTGTATTGAATCTTGTGGTTATTGATGATGGAGCAGACAAGTTGTATGTATGTAAAGATTAAATAGTGCAGAGAGGGAAGAACCTTGCGGTACACCCTGTTTAGCTATGAATGGTATGGAGGTGACAGGGCCACATTAGTCCTGGAGCAGTCTTCTGTGAAGTAAGAGGTAAACCATTTCAAGGTGGTGCTGTATAGACCAATCTCTTGTAGTCTTGATTGAAGAGTGCTGTGGGCGACTGTGTCGAAAGCTGATGTGATGTCAATGAAAATCATGATGATACCCCTCTTGATATTGTCATTAACCCTGATCAAGTTATCAAAGAGGTATATCAGTAGGTTTTTGATGCTATGGTTTGGGCGGAAACCATGTTGATGTGAGTCTAGTGGGGCATGGCTGTCAATGTGGTCCTGGAGTTGATGTTGTACAATGTTTTCAATGACCTTAGCCAGGAATGGTAGGCCCAAAATAGGCCTGAAGGCAGCTGGGTTGGTTTTACTTAGTGGAGAGTTCTTCGGAATGGGGTGGATGGTTGCAAGCTTGCATGCTACCGAGGGTAAGGGAATTGTGCACAATGTTGTGAATGATGTGAATGGAATCCTCCTTCACTGATTTAATCCAAGCCACTGGGCAGGGATCTGTAGGAGCGGTGCTGGTATTGAGCGTAGTGATGATATGGGAGATCTGTTCCACCGATGGGATGCTGAATTTTCCTCAGATTTGATTGGGTACTGAGTGCTTGGAAGGGGTGCTCATGGTCAGTTGGGGGGAGGCTACTGAGGGCTTGGAAGGGGTGCTCATGGTCAGTTGGGGGAGGCTGTGAATTTGGCTTGAAGGTAGTCGGGAAAGGTCTGCGGCTGTATGAGTTCAGCCTTCTCTATTACAAATAGTTCTCTGGATCTATTGGAGGATTTGCGAATAAGGTTTGTGTAGTATTCTCTTTTCTATTGATTGATGAGGTTGTTATATTCCTTTTGCTTTGTCTGATAGAGCTCCTGGTTGGTCTTTGATTTGGTGCGTCTCCAGCGTTGTTCTAATCTTTGTAGTGTTTTCTTTGTATTCCGAATCTCCTTTGAGTACCAGGGGGCGGAATTGGTTTTAAAGCATTGAGCTCTTGTGTTCTTGGCCTCTGGGGCTTTGGATGCAGAAGAGATGATCTTGTTCCAGTTATCAATTTGGATGTTTATATCATTTGCGTTTGTGATCAGGTTGGGTAGAATTTAATGGAGGAATTGGTCCTTGTCAAAGCTTTTGAATCTCCTACCTGTGTGTAACTTGTCCTGACGATCGCTTGGGCTTGTCAACTGTAGCTCAATTTTTATTATGTGGTGGTCTGACCAGGGCACTGGTGTAATCAAGGGGCTTATGATGATGTCATTTTCTATTAGATGGCTGGGTGCAAAGATGAGATCTGGTGAGGATCCGTGTCTGTGTGGGGGGGCTTTGATGAACTGGGTGTATTGTAGTGAGTTCATTGCTGTCAGGAAGGATTCTGCATCTTTGCTGGTGGCTAATTTGAGGTTGAAGTCCTCAAGTACAAGCAGAGGGTACTTGACTGCACAGACCGATTCCAGAATAGAGGATAGTTCGTCTGGGGAGGCATGCAGAGCCCTATAAGTGAAGCACAGGGCTAGGTGCCTGTTCTCTACGAAGATTGTATTGCAGTGAGTTGTATCTGTGGTAGCTCGGATCTTGAGTCTTAGGTTGCTTCTTGCGATGATCACATCTTATGTGTGTGTGGGCAGTTGAAAGCTATGTGGGTAGGGAGTACTAACTGGTTGAGGAGCATATTGTCAGTTGGGGTGAGCCACATTTCTGAGATGCATAGTATGTCTGTTTGTTGTGTCTCTATGTGGTCTGCTAGGGTGTTGATTTTATTTCTTATGGACCTGGCATTAATGAACTCTATGGTGATAGGCGGCAGCTCTTTGAGGGTTCCTTGTGACATCTGTAGGGATGTGAGGGTACTTGTGCTTATTTTGGTGAGTCTTCTTTGGCAGGGTCTTTTGTGTGTAGGTTGCAGGGTTTCATAGTAATGCGGTGTGGAAAAGGGGTGGTAGCCACATGGTGTTTGTGGAGATAGGGGGGGTAGTGTGTAGTGGGGAAGCAGTTGTGTGAGGAGGAGAGCTATGGGGAGGTAGTGTGTTGCAAGCATTGTGGTGATTAAGGTGATTACCTTGTGTTAGGTAGGTTGACTTCGGTCCTTCGGTCCTGGTTGTTGACTGGCTTCTGTCATTCAAGACCCGGGAAGTCGTGTCCTTGTTAGTTAGAGACCTCAGGCGGGGTGTTTTGGAGGTTTTGGTATATGCTGTGCATGGGAGACCTCCAGCTTTGCTGATCTTATTGGGGGTGTCCGCCTCCCCGCTTCACCTAAGGGCCACGCCAAAGGGCCCTCTGGCGAGGCCTTCAGGCTTGGGCCCACCTGGCACGGGTGTGCCTGACGGTGGCTTCAAATTTATGCTGGATCCCCTCTGCCCCGATTGAGCTACAGCTTCTGAGCGGGAGGAAGTTGGTTTCCTGCTCAGGCGCTTAACCCCAATCGGAGTAGCTGCAGTGGTGGAGTCGTGTAGTGAGGAGGTTTGCACCCAACGGTGGCTTTAAATTTATGCTGGGTCCTCTCTGCCCCGATTGGGCTAGAGCTTCCGAGCAGGAGGAAGTTGGTTTCCCGCTCGGACGCTCAGCCCCGATCGGGGAAGCTGCAATGGTGGAGTCGTGCGGTGAGGAGGTTCAACAGAGAGGTAATAAGGTTTTCTACCCCATGATGTTGTCTGAATCCATGCTGAAAAAGGTCGAGTGAGGCATTTTCAGTAAGGTGGTCTTGGAGTTATGTGAATACTATTTTTTTGAGGATCTTTGCGACAAACGGGATGCTGGATAAGACTTTGGGCATGTTGTGTCAAGCTTAGCGCTTTTTATGAGGGGATGGATGATGTATTGCATGCTTTAAGACAGCTGGAAGGGAGGCCAAAAACTGCCAGCATGGTTTAAAGGTGAGGTCAGAGAGGCTGTAATAGCCAAAAAAGCTTCTTTCAGGAAATGGAAAAAGGAGCCAAATGACAAAAACGGGAAACAACATAAGGACTGGTGAGTTAGATGCAAGGCATTGATAAGGCAGGCAACGCACAATAAAACGTTTTTCAAGTAAATGTATAGCAAAAAACCTGTGAAAGATAGACCATTAGATGATAGAGGGGTAAAAGGGGCGCTAAGGGATGACAAGGCTATAGCGGAGAGACTGAATGAATATAGGGAAGTTAACTATACCTAAAATGGTATCTAAAGGTGATGTATCAGGAGAACTGAAATAAATTTTGATAAACCTAGAAGATATATTGAACCTATTTGATAAACTGAAGAGTAGCAAATCTCCTGTACCGGATGGTATACATCCGAGGGTGCTGAAAGAACTGGAATACTAGATTACAGACCTATTATTAGTAATCTGTGAACTATCATCTGCAGTACCTTAAGACTGGAGAGTAGCCAGTGTAATGCCAAATTTTAAAAAGCGTTCAAGGGGTGACATCAGTACTGGGCAAAATTGTAGAAACCATTATAAGGAATAAAATGACTGAACATGTAGATAGTCATGGTTTAATGGGAGAAAGCGAACATGGATTTAGCCAAGGAAGTTCTTGTCTTACTAATCTGTTATAGTTTTTTGAATGTGCGAATAAACAGGTAGATAAAAGTGAGCCTGTTGATTATAGTGTATCTGGATTTTCAGAAAGCCTTTGACAGGGTCCCTCATGAGAGACTCTTGGTGAAATTAAAAAGTCATGGAATAGGAGGCAGTGTACTATTGTTTCTCCAGGACCAAGCAGGAAGTCAGTCCTCACATATGGGTGTCATCGGCGCCGATGAAGCCCCAGCGGAGCATTTCCCCAGCTTTCTATGAAAGCCTTTGGGAATGCAGGCACGCATGCGCGGTTCCCTTCCCGCCTAAAGGTGCCATCTTACCTCAGTCTCTTTTTTTCCGTGAAGCCCACCGGACGTGTGTCCCGTTTTTTCCGGTTAAAAGTAGATTTTTCAGCGATTTTTTGCTCTTTTTCTTCCGGTTCGACGCCGGTTCCCCTCCCGCCGGGTTCGGTACACCGGTATCGAGCCCGATTCCTCTTTTTCGGTTTTTGCCCTTCGTGGCTGGTGTTCGCGCCCTTTTTTCTCTTTTTCCCTGGAAGGCCGGTCTTTTGACCTTGCGGGGACTCTTTTTTTCCCCGATGGCTTCCAGTGGTTTTAAGAAGTGTGATCGGTGTAAGAAACTAATGTCTCTCACCGACACACACGACTGCTGCCTTCGGTGCCTCGGCCCCGACCACGATCCTAAGTCGTGCGGGGCCTGTGAAAAAATGTCTTCCAAGGCACTAAGAAGTCGCCAGCAGCAAAAGGATCCCGAGCGCCGTCGAAGCTCCTCGGACAGGGAGTCCCCCGACCGAGAACGCAAGAGGAAGAAACGGCTCGCGAGGGTGTCGTCGGAAGAGGTCCCTGGCTCCTCGAGGGCCAGGTCTAAGACCCCCGACCGTCGCCCCGGGCCTGTGGAACCGGAGAAGCCTGCCAAAGTTCCTCATGTGGAGCCGGAGTCTGCTGGACACGTAAGCCCCATAGTCCTCGTGGACTCTCCTCCCAGGGAGCCGACGTCGGGCCCGGCACCGCCGGGGCCTAAGTCGGTGGCTGCTGCGTCTCCCGAGCTGAGTCTCAGGATGACAGCCTTGGAGAGCAGAATGTCTGCCTTCATGGAGCAGCAGCGGGCACTGATGACCAGCCTGTCTGGCACATCTGCCCCGACCACCGGGACATCGACGTCAAAGTCGACCCCGGAGACCGAGCCGATACTCGAGTCCATCGTGGCTCGGAGACGACCTCGGTCGCGGTCCCCCCTCGACATCCCGTTCGGGACCGAGGGCGTCGATGCCGGTGCTTCTGGCGTCGGGGCGGGTGCTCCAGGGCCCCGCGGGATCGGACCCCGACTCTTCCTCGGATGAGTCGGCTTGGGAGACGGAGGACGAGGAGTCTCCTGACACCTTTAAGACTCGGTGCGTCCCTTCGGACTCACCGCAGTCTGAGCCCCGGAGTAGGTCCCCTCCGGAGGACACCCGGTTCTCGGAGTTCATCCGGGATATGGCCACTGCCTTGACTATTCCGGCGGATCCCGAGGAAGATCCTCGAGCTGAAGAGCTCGAGGCGCTGCAGTATGACTCTCCTCCGAAGGAGGCCTTTACTATCCCGCTTCCTCCGATGCTGGAACGGCTCCTCTTCCGTATGTGGGAGGCACCGGCCTCGGCGCCGGTTCTTAGCAAGCGAGTCGATTCGATCTATCGGCTCCGTAAGAGCCCTGGTTTTCAGAAAGCCCAGCTACCACACCATTCCATGGTTGTGGAATCGGCCATGCATCGTCTGAAAAGTCAGAAGATGCACTCCGCGGTGCCTCCTGGCAGGGAGGCCCGAAACCTAGATGGCGTCGGTAGAAAGTGTTTTCAGGGCTCGATGCTTGCTTGCCGTGTCCAGCCTTACCAGCTGTACATGGGCATGTACTTGCGGGATATGGCCAAGGAGTTGGCCGTATTCTCTGCTGGTCTCTCCGGGAAACCCTTGCAGAGATTTAAGTCCTTGCCTCGGGGATTCGGGACTGCTCGAAGTTCATGTCCCGTGTCGCCTACGATGGCTTTGAGGCTTCGGCCCGAGTTGCGGCAGCCGGCATCGCGGCTCGATGCCAGGCATGGCTGCAGTCATCGGACCTCGAGCCATGGGTTCAGGACAAGTTGGTCGATGTCCCTTGCCGAGGTGAAAACCTGTTTGGCAAGCCTATGACCGAGAAGGCCGCTCAGCTCGAGACCGAGTACCTCACCCAGACAAGGCTGTCAAGGAAGACCTCTGCCCCTTCTCATAAAAAGAAGGGCTCGGGTAAAAAGACCTTTTACCCGAGGAAGGGCACTGCCTACAAACAGTACCCACAATATCAGGCTGCCCAAGCTGCCCCCCAGGGTCAGCAAGCCAAGGGCCAGGGTAATGGGCCCTGTAGGCAGAGGGCCCCCAAACCTCCGGCCCCTGCTACTACTCAGCAGGGTGGGGGCTTTTGACTCCTTGAGCATAGCCTCTCCTCCACTGCTCTCCCAACCCTGCACAGGAGGTCATCTCGCCCTCTTTGCCCACCAGTGGCCCCTTATCACTGGGGACAGTTGGGTGCTGGACATCATCCACAGGGGATATGCCCTCCATTTCCACCAACTGCCACCCCCATATTTTCCAGGGGAGCCTCCAAGGCCTCCTCTGCACATAGACCTTCTCCGTCAGGAGATTCAGGGTCTGTTGGTGGACAGGGCGGTAGAGCCTGTGCCTCCCCACTTGCAAGGTCATGGATTCTACTCCAGGTATTTCCTGGTGCCCAAAAGGACCGGTGGCCTTCACCCCATTCTGGACCTCAGGAACCTCAACAAGTTCCTAGTGAAAGAAAAGTTCAAGATGCTTACTCTTGGAACCTTTCTTCCCTACCTCCAGCAGGGAGATTGGCTATGCTCCTTAGATCTAAAGGATGCGTACACTCACATCCTCATTCATCCAGACCACAGAAAGTACCTAAGGTTCATCATGGGAGGAAACCATTATCAGTACAGAGTGCTGCCTTTCGGCCTCACCTCCGCCCCCAGAGTCTTTACAAAGTGCTTAGCAGTGGTGGCGGCCTACCTGAGAAATCAGGGCATCTTTGTCTTCCCCTATCTGGATGACTGGCTCATCAGGGGTCAGACAGGTCAGGAGGCCAATCAAGCCACCCTCAGGACCATTGCTCTTCTGCAACGCCTGGGGTTTCTCATAAACTTCGCAAAGTCCACTTTGCTCCCTTCCCATAACTTGGAGTTCATAGGGGCAAGGTTGGATTCTCTCCTGGCAAAGGCATTCTTGCCAGAAAACAGAGCCCGAAAGCTGATGGCCTTGGCAAGTCAGTTTCTCAGCAGGTCCATGGTCTCCGCCAGACTCTGCCTGCGGCTTCTAGGCCACATGGCTTCGACAGTACATGTGACCCCCAATGCCAGGCTCCATATGAGGCCTGCACAGTGGTGCCTTCAGACTCAGTGGTCACAGGCCACAGGCAGCCTCGGAGACAGGATAAGGGTGTCCAGACCATTTCTGCACTCCCTCAACTGGTGGCTACACCCACCCAATCTGCTGAAAGGGGTGCCCTTTCAGATTCCATGTTACACAGTGATACTGACCACAGATGCCTCCCTGCAAGGCTGGGGAGCGCATTGTCTGGGCAAGTGCACCCAGGGCCTCTGGTCTCCCTGGGAAGCTGCACAGCAGATCAATCTTCTCGAACTCAGAGCTATTCGATTAGCACTCAAAGCTTTCACTCCTACCCTGGCTCAACAGTCTGTTCTGATTCAGACAGACAACCAGGTTGCCATGTTTTATGTGAACAAACAGGGCGGAACTGGGTCCAGGATCCTTTGTCGGGAAGCTCAGGACCTTTGTTCTTTTGCCCTCAAGCACAACATGCTCCTCAGGGCTGTGTACCTTCCAGGCCAGGACAACTACCTGGCAGACAGGTTAAGCAGGATACTGCAGCCCCACAAGTGGCAGCTGCATCCTTCAGTGGTTCAGAAGATCTTCCTGAAATGGGGTCTCCCTTTGATGGATCTCTTTGCCAGCCCCATGAACAAGCAACTGCCAAAGTTCTGCTCCAGGCAACCACATCCTCTGCGGATAGCAGTGGATGCTTTTCTGATATCTTGGTCTCAGGGCCTCCTCTATGCGTTTCCTCCCACGCCCTTGGTGGCCCGAACCCTATTCAAGATTCTCCAGGACAAGGCCTCGGTCCTGCTGATAGCTCCCAGGTGGCCGAGACAGCCTTGGTTTCCTCTTCTGCTTCAACTGGCGGTAGATCCTCCACTGCCTCTGGTGTTGCAACCCGACCTTCTCACACAGGACCAGGGTTCCCTTCTGCACCCCAATCTCAAATCTCTCAATTTGATGGCCTGGAGGCTGCAAGGGTAGTTTTAGCTCCCTGGGGCCTACCTCAGGAAGTTGAGGAGGTTGTCCTAGTCTCTAGGAAACAGTCTACTAGGAAAACCTATGCTCTCAAGTGGAAGAGGTTTTCTGTGTGGTGTCACCTACGTACAGAGGATCCTTTCTCCTGTACTGTGCCAGTAGTTCTTCAGTACTTACTGCACTTATCCAATCAGGGACTTAAGTCCAATTCTGTTCGGGTCCACCTCTCAGCTCTAGCAGCTCACCACTCATTGGTAGAGGGGCACTCTCTATCTGGTCACCCCTTGGTGTCCCGCTTTCTCAGGGGCTTGCTTTTACTCAAGCCTCCCATCCGTCCTCCTGCCCCTGAGTGGGAGCTGAATGTGGTCTTGCAGCAATTGACTCGCCCACCTTTTGAGCCGATGGCTACTTGTCCACTACGTTTCCTCTCCTGGAAGACACTCTTCCTGATAGCCCTTACCTCGGCTAGGCGAGTAAGTGAGCTTCAGGCCTTGGTCTGTGATAGGCCTTACACCAGGATTTATAGGTAGTCCTCAGGACTCATCCCAAGTTCCTCCCTAAGGTTGTCTCCTCTTTCCACCTCAATCAGGAGGTGGTTCTTCCAACATTCTTCCCTAGGCCTCATGCTAGCCAGGCTGAAGCAGTCCTGCATACCCTGGACTGTAGGAGGGCCTTATCCTTCTACCTTGACCGTACGCAGGGGAATAGAAGGGCTACTCAGCTCTTCGTATCCTTTGACCCCAATAAGTTGGGGTTGGCTGTGTCCAAGCGTACCTTGTCCATCTGGGTGGCTGACTGTATCACCTAGGCTTACAAGGTGGCTGACCTTCCTTTGCAGGGTAGGGTCACGGCCCATCGTGTTAGGGCAATGGCTGCCTCAGTGGCTCATCTCCGCTCTGTGCCCTTGGTAGACATCTGCAGGGCTGCAACTTGGTCTTTCAGCCAGACCTTTGCGGCCCATTACTGCCTGGAGAGGGAGTCCAGTAGGGACAGTTCTTTTGGCCAGGCAGTACTCCGGAATCTCTTTGAGGTTTAGGCAACTCCTGCCCTCTGTTGGGCTACCGGTGAAGGTTGTGTCCTTGAAAAGCCTTTCTTTGCTGCTGAGACTAGAGGGAGTACTCTTGTTCAGCCTGGGTTCCTCGGTAGCCCAGAGCTAGGGAGTCACCCATATGTGAGGACTGACTTCCTGCTTGGTCCTGGAGAAAGAGTAGTTACTCACCTGTAACAGGTGTTCTCCAGGAGCAGCAGGAATCAGTCCTCACAACCCTCCCTCCTCCCCTTGGAGTTGCAGTTGTACATAGTTTATTTTTCATTTTTGTGTGCTGTTCTTAGCTATGTCATTTGACTGAGGTAAGATGGCACCTTTAGGCGGGAAGGGAACCGTGCATGCGTGCCTGCATTCCCAAAGGCTTTCATAGAAAGCTGGGGAAATGCTCCGCTGGGGCTTCATCGGCGCCGATGACACCCATATGTGAGGACTGATTCCTGCTGCTCCTGGAGAACACCTGTTACAGGTGAGTAACTACTCTTGATCAGTAACTCGTTAAAAGATAGAAAGCAGAGGAAAGGGCTAAATGGCTAATTTTTCCAATGGAGAAAGGTGAATAGTGGAGTACCCCAGGGATGTGTGCTGAGCCCGCTGCTTCTTAACTTCATCAATGACCTGGAAATGGGAATAACGAATGAGGTGATTAAATTTGCAGATGAGACAAAATAACTCAAAGTTGTTAAAACACAAGAAGATTGTGAAAAATTGCAAGAAGACCTTGATAAATTGAAAGACTGGATGTCCAAATGGCAGAAGAAATTTAATGTGGACAAGTGCAAAGTTATGCACCTAGGAAGAACATCCCAAACTATGGTTAAACGATGCAAGGTTCCAAATTAGTAACCACCACCCAGAAAAAGGATTTAGGCATTATCTTGGATAATATGTTGAAACCCTCCTCCCAGTGTGCAGCGGTAGTCAAGAAAGCAAATAGAATTCTAGGAATCATAAGGAAAAGAATGGCGAATAAAACCAATGATATTATAATGCCTCTGTATTTATTTATTTTATTTACATTCTCTTATATACCGCGCTATTCTGCATCAGTGCGGTTTACATTGAACAAACTGAAATTACATTGAACAGGGCATTATAACTTGGAGATAAGTATTTTACAGGGAACATGGGCTATGGAGGGTTAAGTGGCTTGCCCAAGACCACAAGGAGCACCTGTAGGACTAGAAACCCCAGTCCTTCCGGCCCAAGGTTGCTGTCCTCTAGTGGGATTTGAACCCCCCACCTTCCGGCCTGAAGTACCTTGCCCCAACCACTAGGCCACTCATTTCATGGTGCACCTTTTAAATAAAATAAATATTGTGTGCAATTCTGGTCGCCATATCTTAAAAAAAAATATAACAGAATTAGAAAAGGTACAGAGAAAAGCCTGTAAAGGAGATAGAACGATACCTCTGTGAGGAAAGGCTTAAAAGGTTAGGGCTCTTCAACTTGGAAAAGAGACGGCTGAGGGGAGATATGATAGAGGTCTAATGTATGAAGTAGAACGGGTAAATGTAGAACGGTCATTTATTATCCATCAAAAAGTAGAAAACTAGGGAACACTCAATGAAGCTACAATGTAACCCATTTAAGACTAATACGAGAAAAAATTTTCAATCAATGCCTAATCAAACTCTGGAATTCATTACCGGAAGATGTGGTAAAAGCTGTAAGTGTAGATCAATTTAAAAAGTTTGGATAAGTTCCTAGAGGAAAGGTCCATAACCCATTATTAAAGAGGACCCAGTGTTACCTGGCGTTGCAGGATTTGCCCGGACCATCTGTTGTGCTCGCAGGACAGGCAACTTAGTGGACACCTGTTTGCCGTCAGTTCAGCTTGCCGCATCACCCTTGCATCATCGGGAGGGGTTTAAAGAGTGGTTTTGTACTGTGGGACACGGCTGCAGGCGCGTCCGAAGGGGCGTATCCAAAGGGGCAGGTCCTGCCCTTTGGAGCCCCTTCGGAGCATGGAGGAGCATTAGTCTAGATTAGATTGCGGTATGGGCAAGCGGAAAAAGAAGATTAGTAGCGTGAGTACTACGAATCCATCTGTGAAGGCAGTGAGTCCTATGGACAAACATGTGGTACTTGCTGCTATAGACCCGGAAGGTGTGTCCTTGCCTTTGACTGGTAGTTCGTCCTCTCTAGTTAGCCCCTCTAATTTAGAAGGGGGTGATATCCCTCCCCTGCTATCCAACACTGGTGCTTTGGATTTGTCAACCTCCTTGCCTGTTTCGGCTTGGAGTTCTTGACCCGATTTTATAACTGAGCAGGGATCTTCTTTTAGTTTGGTCATGCTAGTGGGAGATGTTCCTCTCCTGTGGGTAGTTCATGTTAAGGAGGTCCTCAATTCTTCTTCTCATTTGTTGGCCCCTGTTACTTTGGGTGATCAACAGGAAGTCTCTTTGAAGTATATTTGAACTTTACTAACTTGAATGGATACTTCGTTGTCTTCCATTGTATCACAGTTTGCTACATTTACCCAAGAAACAGTTAATAAGCTCGTTTACCATGATAAATATACACCCACCAAATATAAAGATACAAAGCACTACTATACCGATAAGATCAGAAGTGAGATACCTCGGAGTTACTCTGGACAATAAACTCAATCTCAAGCCACACATAGACAAAACAATCCAAAAAGCCTACTACAAGATGCGAATCATCAGGAGACTGAAACCACTCCTCGCCCCTGAACACTTCCGTACCGTCTGTCAAGCACTGATAACCCCACTTCTGGACTTCTGCAATCCGATATACCTTGGACTACCGAAACAAGCCCTCAAGCCACTCCAACTGGCACAAAACACTGCAGCACGAATAATATCCGGAACTGCAAGACAGGAGCACATCACACCTACCTTGAAGGACTTACACTGGCTCCCAATCAGTGCACGCATCAGATACAAAACTATCATAAACCTATTTAAGATAAATCAGCACACATCAGCCAACAGCCTGCACACCCTCATACAACCAGACACCAGCACACGTCCTAGAAGAAACAAACACACAACCGAGTCAGCACCCCAAGTGAATACAAACACACACGCAAGGACACAACAGACAGAGCACTCTCCATGGCTGCTCCAACAATATGGAACAAACTACCGGACGATTTAAGGGCAACTACAGACCTCAAAGACTTTAGAAAACAGCTGAAGACCATGCTGTTCATAGAACACTATGGACACATCACATAACCTCAGCACATGATACCTCCTAACACTGTATGTATAGAAAATGTTTTATAGCCCCACTGTATATAGCTCACATTGTACATAGCTCAAACTAATCTCGCACACAATTCAACATACACCCAACTAAGTTTCACCCTCACTGCATGTATAACACACTCACTTTACCCAATTGTTTGCTGTGATACCACCTTGATTAATAAGATAAGGCGGTTTAGAAATACTGTTAAATAAAAATAAAATAAATAAATATATGATGTCTTTTGACTCTCGTTGTTTGAAAGTTGAGACTTGTCAGACGGCCGCCTGGGTGAGAATGTTCACAGTCTTGGCAAAAGCATACCTCTATATGATTTGCAAGGATTTGTGGGTAATGTAGTCCATTCATTCCAGACACAGCCGTGACCAATATACTTGCTCAAGGGTAAAGCAAATAAGATTATTATTTATGAGGGGTTCTCCCAACACAGATAATGCTTGGTAGCACAGAACTCAGGATACTTGCTTGCAGTTTTAAAGTTAGGAAAACAAAATCAGGAAAAAAACAACATCTGAACTTGTCAGGTAATTAAAGCAAAGGATTAAAGACCTGGTTGGCAACAAACTGGTCTTTCTTGTAGGCTTTAGCAAATAATGTCTTAGCAATGCAGTAAGCAACCAAATAAACCCACAAAGTAGGAAAAATGTTCTTTTCTTCAGGTTAACTTCTTATATCTTTACATATAAATTCAGAAGTGATTCCCTTCAGAGCACACAAGCAATTAGGTAAGCTCAATTGCTAGCAATCACCCAGCTGAGACCCCTTAGCTGGCTTGCTTTCACTGTGTAGCTCTAAATCGTACTCAGAAGGTTTTCTGAGTAGATTAAAGAACAAGTTGGTATTTCTTTGTGAGGGTTGTTGCACTTTGTAACAGAAAACTACCATTTGAGTTTGGACAGAGAGCAGTCCATATATTCACATTCTGGTTCTAAGACCTCTCCCCTTTCTTCAATAATCATGGGTTCAATATCTTGGCTTGGCACAAAGGAATTTCTCAATGGAGCACTACCAGGAGAATAATCATTTCCCTGCTTCCTTTCAAAGCAATGGCTAGGGCATAGATCAGTGTTCATACCTGAGCTTCCATTGCTGTTAGAATTCCCCTTTAAATAGCCTGGCCAATATGTAGTCCAGTTTCTGTGTCCAGCCTTCCAATCTAGATCCCTGGACACTGGATCTCTCTTCACATACCTTCTGGCATGGATCTTAGGGTCCCTTCCACGTGCAGCTGTTTCCCTCACAGGTGCCGTCTGGAGATTCCTGGCTCTGCAATACCACTCCTCTGGTTTCCCCCAGTCCAATGGTGTATGCTGACCTCTTGTCTGTCTCCCAGTATACGTACTGTGCTGGACTCCTGTAGACTTCCCAGAGGCTTTTCTCTTCCTTCTTTTAAAGGGCTTCTTGCTCTCTCTGTCCGTCCGTTCTGACCTCTGCTTCTGATGAGAATGAAGATCAGGATCCCGTGGATGATCAAGATACCAATGATCATGACATCCCAGCTCTGGATGATTCTCTGTAGAATAGACTCTATCTTTATTCGGCCTTGATGAGTGCTCCACCTTAGCACAGCGCAGCTGTGCTGAATCAGGCCTTGCCCTTTGAGATGAGTGTTCCATCCTAGCACAGCGCAGCTGTGCTGAATCAAGCCCTGCCCTTTGCAATGAGTGCTTGGGGATTACCTCATAGCCCTTTTGATTGAACACACGTTTTCTCACTTCAGCTCCTCTCATGGCTGTTGGAAACCTGGTGCATTCTGGGACTGGTAGTCTTTTATGGCAAAATTCTGTTTTCTCATTTCTACCAGCACTGACAGGTTGCTTGTTCAGAGACACTTCACCTTTTCTATAGCCCCTTCCTGAGCTATGATAAGCTTCCTTATCACAGACTCAGGTTTCCACTATACAGGGAGCTGTCTCCTCCTCTATAAAAGATAGTCTCATGTTGCATTGGCAAAAGGAGATGTTGGAAAATATTGCTAGAGCAGAGAATTTAGGTGCCTTAATTTTCCTAAAACACATTATCTTTCTGCTGATATTCTTTTTCAGAAGTATTTGAAGGAAGTTTTGGGGTACCAGGATTCTGCTAATCTTACTTTTAATAACATTTATTATTTTCCTTGCTCTAAGAAAGTTATTAGTCGGGTAGAGGAGGCAGTTGACTCTCTAGCTTTAATGGATACCTTGAATGTCTGAGTTTGAGTCATCTTTGGATGACATTTCTACTAGGGTGACCTTATTGGTTTCCTTTTATACTGAAACTGAAAAGAATTTAGTGTTGAAATTGTTTTTTCAGAAAAAATATGAGTTATTCTGTGGGCAAAAGATAAATAACTTCCCGGAAGTTTCCATGCAGACATAGGCAAGGTGTAAGGCTTTTTGGCTCTGAAACGGCGTGTTCTTGAAAGGAGGAATCTTTCTATTTGAAATATCCCTGTAAATGCCTGGTTACCTTAGGGAAGGATTCATATGTTTTTTCTTGAGCCTTTACAATTGGAAGAATTTTTGAAGTCTCGTTTGTCTTAATCACATCTTAGTGGTATGGGGTTACTATATTTGTCTGTTGGATAGCTTAGTATGATTGGGATAGGAGGAAATTGGGTTAATCCTGCTGAAGATGTTGTGTTTAATTGGTTATAATTATTGTTGTATTTTTTGGTATCATTCTTCCGTATTGTGGACTTGTACAAATTTTGGAAGGTAGTTATTTTGGGATTGTTGTTTGGTTTTATAATTATTATTTTTATTTTTATTTACATTCTCTTATATACCGTGCTATTCTGCATCAGTGCGGTTTACATTGAACAAACTGAAATTACATTGAACAGGGCATTATAACTTGGAGATAACTATTTTACAGGGAACATGGGCTATGGAGGGTTAAGTGGCTTGCCCAAGAACACAAGGAGCACCTGTGGGACTAGAAACCCCAAGGTTGCTGTCCTCTAGTGGGATTTGAACCCCCGACCTTCCGGCCTGAAGTACCTTGCCCCAACCACTAGGCCACTTTTGTAATAAGTTTTTGAAATGCTAATAAAAAAAAAGACCTAGGAAATCTACTGCTTACCCCGGGATGAGCATTGTGGAACCTATGTACCTTTTTGTGAACCTGCCATGTACTTCTGACCTAGATTAGTCACTGTCAGAAACAGGATACTGGGCTTGATCTGACCCTTGGTCTGATCCAGTAAGGCATTTCTTATGTTCTTAGAAACACTGGCTGATAATGGCACGGGGATGTCATAAGAAGTCTCTGTTTCTACATCTGCTGGTAGGGGGACACAACCCACTAGGCTGGACTGGTCTAGCAGGACTCAAGGAAAGGATATTATCTGGTAAGTGAAATGTCACCTTATGCTGCAAAAAATCTGTAAGCTGTAGCAATACAGATTTCTCAATTATTATGCAGTAGCTAGTGGCAAAAGATTTGAAACAGAACGATCATTTTCTACATCTATTGTTTCCAGATGCTTCACCTTTAAGTAAAGGCCTCACCAAGATTTCTTTAGTACCTGACACTAGAACAGAATTAGTTACCTTCAACAAAAGAGAAGCAAAATCCTTAGATATAATCAGCTAGAAAGTGCAGGAATCCAACATATAGCCCCTAGAAGAGATTCTGGCAACAGGAGTTCAAGTTTGGACTGAGAAAATAATTGGAAAGTGTTTTTACAAACTGTCACCTTTCAGGAAAGCAGAACAAGGTTCTCTTGAAGCACATGGGATGAGTCTTAAGATTGACATCTTTTCTTCAAAGTGATTAGCCAGCTCCTCTGCAGAAGGCTGATTCACACTATTGACCTGACTTGCCCTGAATTTTCACTGGTTACATTTCTAATTGTCTGAAACAGTTCCCTAGTTCAATGCATTTTGAATTCTAGAAACAAAATACACTTTCTTCATTATTTGTACCCTGTATTTGATAAGAGGACATGACCTCTAAATATGCAGTTTTCAAAAAATATGACCGGTGCTTACACCAACAACACTTAGGTAGTTTCAGTTATCATTTAGCTATCTCTAACTGTCTAGAGAACGAACGAAAAAATAATTTATGGCTAGAGCTGCTGCTATTTTTAATGGATGCAATTAATTCTAATGTTTCAGTAGTCATAGAATTCTAGTATGCTTGTAGTGTAACTTTAACCAAATATTCCATATCATTGTGCCAAGCCAGTCCAGACAAGTGGATTGCGTTCCTCTACCAGTAGAGATGGAGACATGAAAAATTCAGAGAATTCTGATTAACTCTGATTATCTCATCCTATACTATATCTAGAGCAACTAGAGGGCATACTACCTCAGTATTTCTCTATCTCCAGCGAAGTGTGGATATATCAGAGGAGCTCTGTGAAAACTTTGAGAAAGATTGATTTAGCTTGTTGAGTAACCGCTCTTAGGGGTAACTTCCTCACTTGAGCATTACGTGGGAGGCACCCATTGGGTTAGTTCAATTCCTCATCATTATCCTGTTAAGGGCCAGTTGAAAAGCCAGAATCGTTAGATCAGGACCCCAGAGGGATCAGTGGTTGCACAGTCTCAGTGCCCCCTTTCCCCTCTATCTTCCCGAGCTGTCCCCAAAGAAGGCATGAAAATTCAAGAAGTATGTGGCTGCAGGCCTTGGCAGCAGGTGAGTAGAGTTGAGCACAGCACCGTTCCTGCTTGGGATTCCCAGGGATGAGTACCAGATTTAAGTTCCTGTTTCTGTGCCAAATTTCTCTTCTCTGCCCCTGTGGGGGCCTCTGACCTTTGTCGGACAATTGTCGGATCAGGGATTGGAGTCTTTGGTACTTGTGGTCCTTTTCCCGCCGATTCCCGCCTCATACTGGTGTTGCGTGTGCATTACTGGCGCTTGGCTGTGCTCTAAATCGCATTCCATATAGTCCAACTAGACTAGTCCAGGCAAGTGGGTTGTGTTCCCCTACCACCGGATTGGTGGAGACGAGAACCAATGAAATGTCCAGGTTTAAATGACATCACTCACATGCCTCTATCAGCTTGAGTCACTAGAGGGCAACTCAGTATTTTTCTGTCTCCAGCAGATGATTGTTTGATTTTCTCAACTCTGAAGAAAACCTGAGTGTTTGAGAGGAAAAATATTGATTTTGCTTGTGAACTATCACCTTGAGGGTGACTCTCTCACTTGAGCGTGATGTGACAAACAGACAATCCCAGAGGTATTTGTCATCTCTCCATGTGGATTGGCGGACATGAGACAAACACAAAGAAGCGAGATGTGTATGGGTCACAGGTGCTTTATTGATAAAATCCCTACACATTTTGGCAAATGCCTTCCTCAGGGGGTACAAACCTCAAGTAAAAACAAAAATATAATAATAGTCAAATAAAAACATGTAAAAACATGTCTGAGACCGGCTGCAGGAGCTGTGGATCTTTCCCAAAGCTAAGACTCTAATTTTCTTTCTCATCTCTGCTGGTATCAGAGTTTAACTGTCTGTTTTGTGGGAATTACTGATATTAAGATTAACTGTGCTTATAAATTAAGCTTGGGGATAATCTTGCTTACTGCTTGTCTGGTTAGCCTTGGAGCAGATATCTGTGGGTGCTCCCAGTTCAGGAACAGCCTACTGGCCAGAGACACTTAGGTTCCCGCCCACCCTACCCCTCGCCCCACCCACCCCAGGGGCTGCATTGCCTATATAGTACTTGCATATGTTGCCATCTATCCCTTTAACTTGGGTTAGAGCCCACATCGTCTTCCTCCTTTTTTCTTCTTCCTCTTCTCCTTCTAGGACTGCTTATTCAGCATGTCATCTATTCAGTGCAATAACTGCAGTACTTTCATTCCAGGACGAATCATTTGGAACCTCAGAGCTTGTCCTATGTGCCTCAGGTCAGCTGCCATGCATAAAGAACTCAATATTATAGGTCTATTCTCGTCGAGGAGTTTCGTTGTCCAAAAAATAAGATTCGTACCCCTCATACAATAATAAGAGTTTAGTCTAATTTACCATTGCTGCTCTCGTCTTATAAACTGTAGCTTTACTACACTGACGGATTCCAGCATAAAAGAACCAAATGGTCTCAGACTAAATCGGTAATGTCTCAGGGTATTATTTCCCTGGAGATTTTTTTGCCTGCTTGCTTGATTCGTCCTGGAATGAAAGTACTGCAGTTATTGCACTGAATAGATGACATGCTGAATAAGCAGTCCTAGAAGGAGAAGAGGAAGAAGAAAAAAGGAGGAAGACGATGTGGGCTCTAACCCAAGTTAAAGGGATAGATGGCAACATATGCAAGTATTTTATAAGACGAGAGCAGCAATGGTAAATTAGACTAAACTCTTATTATTGTATGAGGGGTATGAATCTTATTTTTTGGATGCATAAAGAACTGACTTTACTAAGGGAAGACCTAGCTGCCATGCATAAGAAGGTGACCCTACTGAGGGAGGAACTGGCTGCAATGAAGCACACCTCTTCTAGGATACAAACTGAACAATATCCACCACCGCTACCACAAAGCATCAAACACCCCAGGAACAAGTGGATCACAGTGGGTTCTGGTAGATTGAGACCTGTAACACACAGACATCCTATGCATCAAAAGATATCCCTGCATAATGCCTTCTCTTCCTTGGCTAATGAGGATGAGGAACTGAGGGAGGAACTGGCTGCAATGAAGCGCACATCTTCTAAGATACAAACTAAACAAAGTCCACCACCGCTCCCACAAAGAATGAAACACCCCAGGAACAGATGGGTCACAGTGGGTTCTGGTAGACTTCAACCTGTGACACAGAGGCATCCTATGCATCTTGAGATATCCTTGCATAATGCCTTCTCTGCCTTGGCGAATGAGGATGCCCAATCCAAAGAAACTGAAGGGCCCTTAAATGAGACAGACAATGCCCAATCTCCTGCTAAAGGACCAAATATGAAGATAACCTCACCAAACAGCAAACTACTACTACTTGGAGATTCCATCATCAATGGCATCAACTTGGGAACACAGTTCAAAGGAGAGAAGATAGTCAGGTGCCTCCCAGGCTCTTCAGCCAGCAAGAACACAAACCACATTGTTGAAGTACTTAGCACAGAACGTGAACACTCAAAACTTGATGTTGTTATCCACTTAGGCACAAATGACCTGGCTAGAAACAGTGTCTCTACAGTCCAAAAGGACTTTCAATTTCTGGGAGAGAAACTCAAGCCCATTGTTAACACTGTTGCATTCTCAGAGGTTCTACCTATGCTTGGTAAGGGGGCAAAAAGGCTGCATCGCATTAACAGCTTTAATACATGGCTCCAGACCTGGTGCAAACAAGAAGGATTCAGATTTATTGGTGACTGGGGTAACAGATGGAACAACAAGAGACTATACTGTGCTGATGGACTACATCTCTCTGTCACAGGGAAAAGAATCCTAAGTGAAAAATTCAAGCAATATGTGGATATGCATTTAAACTAGAAAAAGGGGTTGACGGATGTAGAAGGTCAAGCTCTGGACGTCACCCCCTGCAAAAGCAGTTTAAAATCAGAAACAGCCACACTTTTAAACCATACATCAAAAACAAGTGGGAAGGACTTCCGGTTTAGCCACGGAGGAGAGGAGACGTGAGTGAGAGAGCTCTCCACCCGCCCGGAAAAAATCGGGTAGATATAGCTTCCCAAAGGCCTTGAGACGATGCCGAAACTGGTAAAATCCAAACCCCCTAATCCGATTAAGGATTTGTACGCGGCGAAAGCTGGGGCTGTGAAGGCGGCAGCGATCGGGCAGCCGGCTTTGCAAGCGCCGACGTCTCCAAGTGAGTCTGAAGGCCCAGAGATGTGTGAGGGGGAAGAAGCGACTGGGACTACCCTGGAGGCCGTGTTGAGAGAAATCCGAGACTCGAAAGATGAGATAGTGGAGCGGGTCTCGCAGAAGTTGGAGGAGAAATTTGCAGATCTGGGGCAGCGGCTTGAGGAGGTGGAGGCCCGGGTGAGTCAGACGGAAGACTCTCAGGCCACGCTGCAGCGTACGGTGGGCTCGTTGCAACAACAGCTCAGCTGGTTGCATGCTAAGACTGAAGATATGGAAAATCGTGACCGACGATCCAACTTACGCATTTTCGGTGTACCGGAAGGAGTTGAAGGCGCTGACACTATTGAATTTGTGGCGGACTTGTTGAAGACGTGTTTCCCCGGGGCCCCATCAGTTCCCGCTTTCGAGATAGAGCGGGCGCACAGAGAGCTGCGGCCTAAGCCCGGGGCGTCCGGCCCACCACATGCGCTCATCGTCAAGCTCCTGCGGTTCCAGGACAGGGAACATGTGATTAGAGCGGCCCAGAAATCTAAGTTTGTGAATTACAGAGACTGGAAGGTTTATGTGTTCCCTGATCTTGCCTCTGAAACTGTCAAACGCCGGAAGGATTTGATTAAACTGAAAGAAAGCTTGGCCCGGAGAGGCATTCAAGTGGCGATTTGGTACCCGGCTAAGATTACCATGCTGGTGAATGGCACGCGGCGCTTCTTCGCTTCAAAAGAGGCCTTGGAGAAATTTTTGAAGTCTCAGTCGGGGAGTTCTGTGTGTGAGCGAGAAGATCTACCGAGGGACAGCCCGGCGGCCGTGGCGGATGGAGCGGGAACGGCAGGGCCGGCCTGAGCAAGCCAAAAGACTTATGTTTGACTTTTCTTGTTGGCCTGTGGCGTAAAGCTACACCTGAGATATATCTGTGGAACTTTTGATTTCTGAGAGACGAGAGGGAGGATGGTGGGGTCGGTTCAGTATTATCTGTTGGTCTAAGGGAGGGTGGTGGTGGGAAGGGGAAGGGAAGGATATTGTCATGTATTTTGGGAGCTTTGCATGTGGGTAGTGCCCCCCTGCTCGGACACCCTTAGCAGAGGGTCTGGACCGAGGAGAGAGTGAAGGGGTCGGGGTAGTGGGTGGCTGCGGGGGGCGACAGGGCGGGTTTGTGGAGGGTGGATGGCTGGTGGGCTATTGGGGGTCGAAATGTTTAAAAATTGTGGCGAGTGGGGGATGGTGGCACAAGTGTTGGGGGTTGCTTGTATGTTCATTGTTGTTTGTGTGTGTGGTGTGTGGTGGATGTTGCGGCTTTGTCCGGGATCCCAGGGGGGGAGCGGGGTAGGCTGATGGCTGCGTCCAATGCTAGGGGCTTTCGAGTAGCCTCCTATAATGTACGGGGGTTTAATAGTCCCATTAAAAGGAAACGGGTACTGGCCCAGTTAAACAAGCTGCGCGTGGATGTAGCTATGATTCAGGAGACACATCTGACCGCGGCGGAGCAAGAGAAGCTCAAGGCCCAGGGTTTTGAGCAGTTATATGGCTCGCCCTATAATTCTAAAAAACGCGGGGTTGTGATATTAATCCATAAGCGAGTACGGTCTGTCCCCTATGAGAGTGGGGGTGATGCGGAGGGGCGAGTGGTTTGGGTGGTGGGGAGAGTGGATCTGCGGAAGGTCTCTTTTCTTAATGTGTATGCCCCTAATGGGCGGAAGGGTTCCTTTTTTTCGGATGCGCTACGGCAGTTTCGTTGTAAAGCTAAGGGGGATTGGATTGTGGGGGGAGACATGAATTGTGTGGTGGGGGCTCAGGATCGCTCTAATTTTTGTCAGAAAAGGCATGGGAATGAGGGTAGGGAGCTTGAGAAGTGTTTAAGCGACTTTGAGCTGGTGGATATTTGGCGGTGGGAAAATCCCAGAGGGCGGGAATACACATGCTACTCGGCGACACAGGAGTCCTACTCGAGATTGGATGTACTTTTGGGGAAGCGAGACCAACTAGGGGTTTTAGTAAATGTTCAGATTCTTCCGATCACCCTCTCCAATCATGGGATGGTGGTGGGGGAGTGGTGTGGACATGGTGGAGGGGGGGAGGGGGGGGAGGAGGGTGGCGGGGCAATGTGTCGCTGTACCAGTCTACCGAAGGGCAGGCGATGCTTCGGAAGGCGTGGAGGGACTATCTGGAATGGAATGACAATGGGGAGGTAGCGGACGCCACGCTCTGGGATGGTGGGAAGGCCTATATGAGAGGTAGGCTGATTCAATTTGGGAGTCAGAAAAAGCGGGAACGGGCGGCGCTGCGCCAGCAGTTGATGCAGGAATTGGCACAGTTGCAGAAAGTCCATAGCGGGGGAGGATCCAGAGCAACACGACAGAAGTTGTTGGGGTTATGGGCGCAGATTAATGCCATGGATATGGAAGAGGTAGAGCGGATGATGAGAGCCACCAAGAGGAACTTCATGGAGGGTGGGAATAGAGCTGGGAAGTTACTCGCGCATCAACTCCAAAAGAAGCGGGAGAGTAGGACTGTCCGAGAGATAGTGGATGAAAAGGGGGAGCGGGCCGTGGCCAGTCGGGCTATCTGTGATGCCTTCCGGCGGTACTATGAGGAGTTATATAGGAGGCAGGAGGGGTCCAGCACGGAGGGGATAGCGGAATACCTGGGGGGTCTTGACTTCCCCAGGGTGGATGCGGATACGGCGAATTGGCTGGGGAGGCCGATTTCAGTGTCAGAGGTGCTTGGAGGGATTAAGAAACTGCCCAAGGGAAAGGCTGCCGGGGAGGATGGCTTTCAAGCGGAATATTATCAGGTGCTGCGGGAAGAGGTGGCCCCGTTTCTGGCGCGGTTATTCTCTGGTCTACTCCGGGGGGAACGCCTGCCGGAGTCGATGGCGCAGGCCAATATCGTGGTCCTCCCAAAAGAGGGTCGACCTCCAGAGAGTTGTGGGAATTATCGACCCATCGCTTTAATTAACAGTGACGCGAAATTATATGCGAAGATCCTAGCGAGTAGACTGGAGAACATCTTGCCTAATTTGGTCCACCCAGATCAAACGGGGTTTATAAAAGGTAGGCGGCTGGCAGATAATGTCCGGAGGGCGGTGGGGTTGCTCCATCACATTAAGGATCGGGGCTTCCCGGCGCTCTGCGTGGCGTTGGACGCCGAGAAAGCCTTTGACCGGGTGGAGTGGGAGTTTTTGTTTCAGGTTATGGGGCGGATGGGACTGGGAGCGGGTTTTATTCAAGGGGTGAAGGCGCTGTATCAGCACCCTGCGGCTCATATTTGGGTGAATGACCAGGTCTCGGACCAGTTTTATCTGCAAAGGGGGACTAGACAGGGATGTCCCATGTCGCCCCTCCTGTTTGCTATGGTAATCGAAGCCCTCGCGATTAGGGTTCGTAGGCAGGACCGGATTCAGCCGGTGGTGGTGGGGGAGGCCGAGCACAAGATCCTGCTCTACGCGGATGACACGTTGCTTTTTATGTCCCGCCCGGAAGAGTCTTTGCCCGCTCTATTGTGGGAACTGGAGCGGTTTGGGGCGGTATCAGGCTTTAAGGTCAACCTGTCTAAGACTGAGGCTTTGGCCTTGGGGGGGTTGCGGAAAGAAGATCTTCCGTCTTTCCCTTTTAAGTGGTCCCAAAGCGCTCTTAAATATTTAGGAGTGCGTATTTCAGCAGACCCCTCAGAGCTGTTTGCGTTGAATTTCCGGCCATTGATGGGGCAGATAACTCAACTGTTGGAAAGCTGGGCGTCTCTGCAACTGAGTTGGCGGGGACGAGTGGAGGTACTTAAAATGACCGTGTTGCCGAAGTTCTTGTTTTTATTTTCGCAATTGCCTATTCGGATTCCGGGGCAGCTGCTGAAGCAGTGGGATAGCCGGTTGGTGCGATTTGTGTGGGGGGGAAAGAGGGCGCGGATTGGTCGTGGTGGCTTACTTCCCCCTAAGGGGCAGGGCGGGGTTCGGCTGCCTTCGCTGCAGTGGTACCACCAGGCATGTATCTTACGGGCCTGGCGTGATCACTCTGGACGGGGGGGGCAGGTGTCCTGGGTGGAGTTGGAGAGGTCGGTGATGGGGGAGCCCTCCTTGGCTAAGTGGCTGGTAGATGGAGAAGGGGGCAGAGGGCGCATACGGCGGCACAGACACCCCTTCTTGGAGGCTATGGCTGGGATCAGTGTCCTGGGAATGAGAAGGGGGTGGTTTCCTAGCCCCTTCTCTCCATGGTCTACCATTGGGGAGTTCCTTCCCTTCCGACAAGCTGCATGGGTGAAGAAAGGGAGGCAGTTGGTGGACGGGTGTTTGGAATTGCTCCGGGAGTGTGTGGTGGATGGGGTTGTCAGGTCTCATAGTGATCTGGAAGGGAAGGTTCAGGAGAAAATCCCATTCTATCAATATTTCCAACTCCGACATCTTTTAGGGACCGGGGATGTTAAGGCCCAGGTTTGTCGGGAAGGGACGCGGATGGAAACGGTATTGTATCAAGGGGCGGGGGACAAGGGGATTATAGCTAAGATTTATAATGTTCTGTTGCAAGAAGGAGTTGAATCAGGTCCGGCCTGGCACCAAGTACGGTGGCATAGGTGGTTGGGGGAGGAACTGAGCGAGGAGGTATGGGATAGGATTTATACGCAGATCAACAGGTGTACTTGGGTGTCCTCCTGGCGTCAGACGCAATTACAACTTGTTCATGGGGCTTATTGCACTCCCCGACAGTTGTACCTGGCCGGGGGGATACCTACGGATAAATGTTGGAGGGGTTGTGGGGGACGGGGGGGGGTTTCTCCACATGTGGTGGGGTTGTCCTGTGATCCAGACCTTTTGGGACAAGGTGCGGGGGAGAATTGGGGGAATTATGGGGAGCGGGATAGGGTGTGGATCGCTCTGTGAGTGCCCGGAATGGCTTCTGGGCTCGCAGGCCGGGGCTGGTAAGGGGAAATGGCGGGAGTTGTTGGACGCTAAGCTGAGATTGGCTGCGCGGCTGGCGATTGCTGGGAAATGGAAGAGTGTGACTGGACCCACAGAGGGAGATTGGGAGGCCAAAGTGGAAGCTGCGGTACGGTTTGACCTGTTGACCTACCGGTTGCGGGGTAAAGAATGGATGTTTCATAAGATATGGGATGCGTACCTGGAGGGGAAGCTGGGACACTGCTAAGGTGACTACTGGGGGGCCGGGGGGCTGGACATCTAGCACACACACACACAGAGTTTAGGAATTTAAGAGTTTGCGGTTTGTGTTTTACTGTTTGGGGAACTATTGGGGTTAGGCATGGTTTATTCAGGATATGGTAAATTGTGTTCATTGTTACAGGACGTCGTGAGAAGGTTTTCTGGGTGTGGCCTCTCCATGAGGGGGGATTATTACGGGATATGAGGGTGTTGCACCTTCAGCGGGGGAAAGAAGGTTCAGCCTGGGTTGTTTTTCATAGCTATTTGGTTACTTGCAACACCCGGAGATGGAGGGGTAGGTTGGGGAGAGGCGGGTGGGTTTGTTTTTTTCTGTACTTGTTTTGGATATGCCTTCTTTTATCCTGTATGTCACGATGCTTAATAAAATATGTTTTAAAAAAAAAAAAGTGGGAAGATGTAGGCAGAACAAAATCAATGCTAAATACACACAAGCCAGGTAAATGCTGGAAAGCAATGAGCACAAATGCTCGAAGCTTAGCCAACAAAGTTCCGGACCTGGTAGCCCTAATGGTGGAAACAAACAGAAGCCCTAATAGTAACTAAATGCACAACATTTATTCCCCCCTCGCATATAACATTGCAAAATAATAATATCATACTGAAAACTGAAATACGCTACTTAGGTGTGATACTGGATAAACATCTCAGCATGGACACACATGTAAGAAACATAGCAAAAAAAGTTTACTTTAAACTAAAAATATTAAAGCAACTCCGCCCACTAATGCACTTACAGGACTTCCAACGCGTCATACAAGCAATCATAACCCCACATTTCGACTTCGCAAACCTAACCTTACTTGGCGTAAGCAAGGAAGCCATAAAAAAACTTCAATTAGCACAAAACGCAGCAGCAAGGACCATAACGAAAGCCCCACCTTTCCAACATATAACCCCAATCTTAGAATATCTACACTGGCTCCCAATTCAAAGCCGCATAGAATATAAAACTATATTAACCACCTACAAAGCCATAACAAAAACAGCACCCCTGCCCATAAATAACCTTATCAAAATAGAACCTACACACAATCTACAAAGGAGAGACCAGCTCAATAAACTAACCACTCCAAAAGAATTCATTAGGGCCAATAAATCCACTAACAAAAAAGCCTTCTCCCATGCAGCACCTATCTTGTGGAACACAATCCCAATAGAACTAAGACAATTACCCGACATAATGGAGTTCAGAAAAAAACTCAAAACACACTTATTCACAAAGCATTATGGATCTTTGACCAGCACACCACACCCCCCAACTGGATAAAGGATAATCCCACTCCGAGTAATACACAACTCATCAAAAGAATGAAGTGATACACACTAAAACAAAGCGAATAAGTAAATGAAAAACAAAACAATGTATATAGTTTAATTATGTTCAACTGTACATAGTTTACTAATTGTTAATTGTTAATTGTTAACTGTATTTACCTAGCTACAAATGTTATATGTAAAAACAGACCACACTGTTTATTGTTGTTATATGGAAACCGCACCTGATCAATGGAAGGAGCGGTATATAAATAATCTGTTAATTAAATTAAATTAAATTACAGAAACATGGCTAAATGATTCGCATGATTGGGACATAGTCATACCTGGTTATAATCTATTCAGAAGAGACAGAGAAAATGGAAGAGGAGGAGGAGTAGCCTTGTATGTTAAAAGCAATATTAAAGCTACTGAAATGCAGGGGGCATGGGGAAAAGAAGCAGCACTCTGGATTGTGTTGGAAAGAGGAGATGGCACTGTCATCCATACTACTGTAGTCTACAGACCTCCAACACAAATTGAAGAGAGAGATAACAAATTGATTATAGATATTGCCAAGATAGCCGCAAAAGGGGAAGCAATCATATTGGGAGACTTTAATCTACCTGATGTGGATTGGGTTACTCCTTCTGCAAATCTGGAAAGAAGCAAAAAAATCGTGGATGCTCTCTGATAACTGATAACTGAGTAGATGAGGTAAGCCCTCTAAGTATTTACATAGAGTGATACTTAGTGAAACAACTTCTAACTATTTACAGAGCTATGTACAGGTGACAGTCATAGTAGTATGAGCATTAAATGATATCAGGAATTAAATCAACGGGTTCAGATCAGAGGCTATTGGGGGGGGGGGGAGGGAGGATGGAGGGGGCTAATATGGGACGGGGGGAGGGAGAGCGACCGAGAGGGCAGAACACCTTATGTGTTGCTGGTCTTGGGGCTGGTAAAATGTTCTATAAATAGGTGTGTGTTTTAATTGTTTACGGAATGAAGGTTTGAAGGTGTTTGGATGTGGTGCTGGTAAGTGCCTTATGGATAATAATGAGGACTTTGTGTTTGATTCTTGATGCTATGGGAAGCCAATGGAAGGATTTCAATATGGGAGTAATGTGGGTGTGTCTGGAGGCTCCAACAATGGTGCATGCTGCTTTGTTCTGTGCTAGCTGTAGTGGAGCGGTGTTCTGTGAACAGGTGAGTTTTCATTTATTTTCTGAACATTAGCAGGCAATCATTGGCAGGAGATTTCAATTTGCCAGATGTTGATTGGAATATTCCTGCTGTGGTGTCATCTAGAAATAGGGAGATCCTGGACTCTGCAGGGAGAACTGTTCTGGCAATTAGTAACAGAGCGCACGTGGGAGGGGGTAATCCTGGACTTGATGCTTACAGATGGAGAGTGTTTCTGATGTTTTAATGGCATGCAGTGCTCACTGAATGGTGAGCTTCAATATTAGGACACATGTGAGATGCTTTATTCAAAAGTGAGGGTCCTTATGGTGGACTTTATTAGTACTATGTAAATACAGATACTGTATTTTTGTTTTAATTACATTATGTATAATGATTTTCCTGATTGATTGATGTAATGTACCCGTTGCAGTAACTTGCATTTCTATACAAGAATTTTTCTTGGTAAATTGTGTGAAGTTGCAATAAATATAAAATAAAAATAAAAAAGCGAGTGTCCTAGACTTCATAAAAATTAAGGGCCCGATTATTCAAAAGGTATTTGCACGTTTTACAACCCTGTAAACTGTGTAAATGACACTATCTGGGATATTCAACGCTGTATATTTATTTATTTATTTGACTGATTTTAATATACCGTCATTCTACCAGTCAAAACAGTTTACATTGAACAATGCGGCATGCCAATTACATCAAACTTATTGAACGTAGAACAGAGTATAACAGGGGGATTGAGGAAGCATGCAGGATCATTATAACATTAGAACTTATTATACAATGAACAAGGTGTTATACAAAAGATAAGACATAAAAGGTAATACTTAGTGTAGAGAAGAACAAGATGTCAGATGGCTGATTAGGAAGGGGGGGGGATAGGGGGATGATCTGCGAGAGTGGCAAGTGTTCCTGCTGGGATTTAATTGGAGAGGATGTGCCGTAGTACTCTTCAAAGAGGTATGTTTTGAGGTGTCTCTTGAAGACTTGGTGTGATTGGATGCTCTGTAGTGTAGGAGGTAGAGTGTTCCAGAGGGTGGGGCATAAAATTTGAAGGCTCTCGTTTGGGCACATTGTGTGCTCTTATGTATTTGAGGTAGCAGGTGAAGACGGTTGAGAGTGCTTTGTTGGCGTGGTCTTTTGGAGTTTGGGCATCTGATGAGTGTTTGAAGGTGCTCGGATGTGGTGGTGGTGGTAAGTGCCTTATGAATAATAGTGAGGACTTTGTGTTTGATTCTTGATGCTATGGGAAGCCAATGGAGGGATTTCAATATGGGAGTGATGTGGGTGTATCTGGAGGCGCCAACAATGGTGCATGCTGCTTTGTTCTGTGCTAGCTGTAGTGGAACGGTGGTATTTTTGGGAAGTCCTTAAAAGATGGAGTTGCAGTAATTGAGTAGGGGGGTAATAGAAGCCTGGCAAATTGCGCAGGAGCTCTCAGGGGAGAGGATGGGGTATGGGGAGAGGAGGGTTCTGAGCTTGAAGTAGATATTCATAATGGTGTTCTTTATATGTGATTGGAAGTTCAGTTAGTGATCTGGAATGACACTGAGGTATTTAACTTGTGACTTGACCTGTAGTTCGGTGTCTTCAATTTTGATGGGGGTGAGGGAGGGTGGTGTGAAATTGGAGTCCTTGGTCACATGGAGGATCTCAGTCTTGTTGAAATTAACTGCAAGGTTGTGGTGTTGCAGCCAACAGACAATTTCTTTGAAGCAGGCAGTTAAGCTGGAGTAGTCAGGAGCAGTGGTGTGGAATGGAGTAAATATCATTATATCATCTGCATATAGTTGGTAGCCAACATTGAACTTCCGAATTGTGTAGCAGAGGGGCCTGATGTAGATGTTAAAGAGTAAAGAGGAGAATGCAGATCACAGGGGAACTCCTTGAGATAGTGAGTAAAGTGCTGAGGTTTGGTTTCCAATTCTTATCTGCTAAGTCCGTTGGGAGAGGTAGGAGTGGATCCATTTAAGTGGCTTGTCTTGAACCCCAATGTTATTGAGCTGGTTGAGTAGTGTCTGGTGGGACACTGTGTCAAACACTGCTGAGATGTCTAAGAAGAGAAGCTCGAAACCAGTAGAAGTTTTTTCAGTTCCGGTGATAAGCATTGATATGAGTGAGGTGAGCAATGTTTGGGCGCTGTGGAAGGGGCAGAACCCATGTTGATTTCTGTCCAGAGGTGCTTGTCTGTCAATGTGCTCCTGGAGTTGAAGTTGAACTGCCTTCTCGGTGATTTTAGCAATGAATGGAACACTGACTATAGGCCTGTATGAGGTGAGTGATCTTGGATCTAGGTTGGGTTTCTTTAGGAGGGGTCTAACGGAGGCTTGTTTCAGAGAGGGTGGGAGGTAGGCTTGTGAAAGAGAAGTTTGAAGGATGGTCGAGATGAATGGTAGGAGCTGCAGTTTTGTTGATTTAACCCAGGAAACCGGACAGGGGTCTAGTGGAGAGGTGGTAGTGTTAATGTGTGAAATGATGTCCAGGAGTTCTTTAGGGGGGACGTCTCTGAATGCGTTCCAGGGTTGGATGGTTGAGGTTGCGAATAGCTCCTCTCTTCTCCCTTACATGCCCCATGTGATAAAGAAGCTTATCATAGTTCAGGAGGGAGCTATAAAAGAGGTGAATTGGCTCTGAACAAGCAACCTGTCTTTTCTGGTAGAAATACTAAAACAGAATGTTTTCATAAAAGACTACCAGTCCCAGAATGCACCAGGTTACAAACAGCCTCTAGGAGAGCTGAAGTGGGGAAACGTGTGTTCAATCAGGAGAGCTATGAGGTAATCCCCAATCACTCATCTCCAAGGGCAGGGCTTGATTCAGCACACCTGGGCTGTGCTAGGGTGGAGTGTCCCTCTAAGCACGTTAAAAGTAATAGATATTCTACACAGAAGAGACAGAGCAGACAGAACCAGGAGAACAAGGAGAGACAACAGCAGAAGCAACGTGGAAGGAAGAAGAGAAAGACATTTTGGAGGTCTAAAGAAGGAGCCCACAGCAGTACGTGTGTTAGGAGTGATTCCAGAGGCAAGCATACTCCATTGGACTGGAGGAAGCCAGAGGAGTGGGGTTGTAAAGCCAGGAATTCCCAGACGGCACCTTTGAAGGAGACGGCTGCATTTGGAAGGGGCCCTAAGACCGGTGCAAGAAGGTATGTGAAGAGAGACCCAGTATCCAGGGATCTTGATTGGAAGGCTGGACATAAAAGCTGGATTACTTACTGGATATCTGGAGAGGGAACCTAACAGCAAAGGAAGCTCAGGTATGAACTTTGATCTATGCCCTAGCTCTTCTCCAGGAAGACAGCAGGGAAACAAATATTACCCTGAGAGTGATCAATTAAGGAATTCCTCTGAGCCAGACCATGATATTGATTCCATGATATTTGAAGAAGAAGGAGATATATCAAATGATCAGAATGAATACATGGATTGCTCTCTGTCTAGGCTGCTGTTTTAAAATAGTTTCTCACTAATACAACAACCACCAAAAGGAACTGTAACTTGTTCTTTTATCTACCCAGAAAAGTCTGCAAGAAAGCTTTAGGGTAGGATTGAGCCACGTAGAGAGAGTGAACCAGCAAAGGGGTTTGCAGCTGGCTAATTATTGGTAATCGAGCCAGGCACAAGTGCACGTGAGCTCTGAAAGGAAACTTCTTTTTGTGTGTGTAAATAGAAGAAAGTTATCCTTGATAAAGAACAGGTTTTTTTGTTACTTTTGGGTTTTGTTTTTGCTTTTGGAGCACTGCTAAGAGTCATTAGTAGGAGCCATCAAAAAAACCTTTTCTGTTTCCCATCAAGGTCTTTATTGTTTGATTGCTTAAGAAGTTCAGTTACCTTATATCATGTTTTGTTTTTCCTGAGTACAATACTTGAAGCAAGTGTCCTTTTTGTGTTACCAAGTAAATCTGTGTGGGAGAATTAACCCCATGAATAAAATCTATTTTTCTTTGCTTACACTCGAGCATCACAACTCATTATTTTGTGAACGGCTGATTCTGGTATAAGTGAACTACATTCCCCACAATCCTTTGCAAGTCATAATAATATTTTGCCTTTGCCAAGACTGTGGACATTCACGGCCAGCGCCCCCGTTTACACCCAATGCTAACCACTTAGCATTAGAGCGTGTTGGGGGAGTTCTGGGGAGGAACGGAGGCAGCAACAATCGATAACCAGGCAACAGCAATATTGCATGCTGCCTGGTTAGCGATCTGCACCTAAAAGATAGGTGAGGCAAAAGCTTGCCTATCTTGGCATGCAGGAGCTAACTGGGCAGCGTGCAGTGTCGCTGCTACCCGGTTATTGACTGCGGTGATCCCGGATATTCAATGCCAGGCCACCTGTGACCCCGACATTGAATATCTGGGGTTAGAGGTCGGTGGGGAGGGCTATGCGCTGAAGGGGTGCATAGCGCTCCTAACTCAATATCAGGCCCTAACTTTACAAAGATGGGAGATTACCTTAGCTGGATGGGAACCTCTGGGGGAAGTAAATCAACAGTGGGGTAAACTGAAAGGAGATATTGTAAGGGTAACACATTTTTGTTAGGAAAGTAAACAAAGGATGACAGCAGGAAGTGCAGAAGTGGCATTGTGAGACTCAAGGGTGAAGGAAGGGTCAAGGGATGTATTTTTTTCCAAGAAAGTATTACTTTTCTCTTTTTCTTTTGCCTTTGTGCCCTTGTCAGTAGTATTCTTTGAGTAATGAGTTTTGCTTCACAATATTATATTTGTGTGGTACCTATAGATACTTCCTTTATGTAGATTATGATCTTGTTCAGTTACTTATCATGCATTTTACTATGTCATATTTCACACAGATACTTTTTTCCCTGCCTTGGACACCAGCATTCATATCTATCACTGTATAGACCAGATCATCAACCACCAGCTCTTGAATCCTTCTAATTTTTTTTCATTTTTTTTCTCTTTCCTCCTCTGCCTAGTCTGTCTTGCATTATTCTCATCCTGCTGCGCTACTCTTCCATCATATACTAGTTTGCTGTGCCTTTTTTTAAGGCCTGCTCCCTGTTCTGTCCTATATTACTAACTCCTTGTTCTTTATCCTTATCTATCAGAGATACATTATCTTCTACCTTTCTTCTAGAGCTCTCTAGCTATTTTGGTACTACATTTCTAGCACTCCTCTCTGAATCCCCTTTCTTTCTTTTTCTTTCTGCATCATGGCTCCTCTCTGAATCCCCTTTCTTTCTTTTTCTTTCTGCATCATGGCTCAGCTGTTTTAAAATGTCTTCACTCAAGTATTTTTCTTTAGTTTGTCCAATCAGAAGTCTTATATTTGCCTCAGTTGCCTTCTGCAGCTTTTCCTTTGGTATTTTTCCTTTTTCATCCATTTTTGGTGAGTTCTCAGAAGATGAGGTGCAACCATAAATAATTTTTCAGTATACCTGCTCCACCCATAGACATACCTACCTGTTCATCGGAATATATGCAACTTTTATTTGCGCTTGCCAGCCCCTCAATTTGAGTACATTTTCGCCTGCTTTAGGCTGGTGCAGGTTCAAGCCAGAACACAGCCACAGGCACCTAGCTCCTTTATCAACCTATGAACCTTGTAGCACTTGTACCCTGTTTTTCATACTGCTGTGACTACTGCTATTACTAATCATTTGTATAGGGCTACAATGCATATGCAGCACTGTACTAAATACATGTAAGAGACAGACAACAAGACCTTACAATCTAATCAAGACAGACAACAAGCAAACTGTGGACTAGAGTTAATCTAGGAGAATGGCAAAGATACACATAGGTGGCGAACAGGAGAATAAGGTGATCAGGATCTAAAAGCAGCCTTGAAGAGGTGGGCTTTTAGCCTGGATTTGGAGAGGGCCAGAGATGGAGTCTAACGTACTGACTCGGGTAGTTTGTTCAAGGCTATAGATCAGTAAGATGGAATAAACAAAGTCTGGAGTTGGCAGTGACAGAGAAGGGCACAGATAAAAGTAAGTTGTTTATCTGATATACTTGTCCTGTTAGTGATGACATCCCTTTATTCATTCTTCTGAACCTTGTATTAAAACAAGTTCATTGAGCAGCTATAGAAGGCATTCAGCTTATTGTACAGATTACCTACTTTTAAACAGCCCAAATCATGAACAGTCATGAAAGACATATATAAAATCTCTCAGATAAGATTGAAGGAGGCAAAACCAACTGTCATGCATTGGTGTATATTCTTACAACTCTGGACTAGGGGTGGCCCAAGGGGGGTGTGGGGCGATGTGCGGAGACTCATTGTGGGGTGTTATTTGCATAAGGGGACTTATTTGCATAAATATTTGCATAATGTTAACGTGCACTAACTTTTAGTAAAGATGCCTCTTAATGAGTGTATGGCTAAAGCCAGACTACCAGATTTCTACATTACTATACTCCAATGCCAACCGCCAGGCACATTAGGAAGTACTACAAACACTGCCCGTTTAGAACCCAGAGCAAACCCGCCGTATCATAACAGCACTACCAGGACTCACAAAGCACCATAACCTACCTATCAAAAGGCAACACTGCAAATATTAAACCAATACATCTCAGAGAAAAACATTGCATCTCCTTCTGGGGAAAGAGAACAAGTGGCACTGTCAAATAGAAACTACATAAACAGAATATCTCAGCTCGGTTACACATGCAGAATATAGATCATCACCAAACAAAGAACAAGGGATCACAATTTAGAAATAGGAAGACAATAATTAAACTGGGGACCACAAAAGCCAAACCTGGAATGTACAAAAACACTGCCGAAATAAAACTATAAATTAATTTTCTCTTGTATTAAACAAAATGCAGATGTTAACGATGCACATTTCTCAGAGCTGACATATTCCAGTTAATAAATTCAAAATAAAAAAGTATTTTTCTACCTTTCATTGTTTGTGCATTTTATTCTTCAGTTGCAATTGCTCCAGTCACTTTCGTCTGATTTCTTCTTGTCTTCTGCTAACTCTCCTTTGTCTGCTATCCATTTGTCCTTTTTCTAGTTTTTTTCCATTTTCTCTCTACATCTGCTTTAACATACTGATCTTTCTCCTTTTGCTCTTTCCTCCATTTCTTTCTTTATTCCTTTTTCATCCACTCAAATTTTACCCCTCCATCCTCAATCCCCACTTACTTTCCCAATACCTGGCCAGTCGCAGATTTTTCTTCCCTCCCACACAAAATATTTTTCCCCTCTCCATCCTCACTCTCCCAGCCCCATCCCATTCTAGTCCTCCCCCAACATCAGCTCCCTTCCACAGTAGTTCCAGCCCCAACCAGCATTCTCTCCCTTCTAGTCCCATTCTCCCATCCCCCATATCAGCCCAATTCCAGTCCTAGCCCCCATCAGCACATTTCCAATCCTAGCCCTCCCATCAGCCCTTTCCAGTCCTAGCTCCCCCATCAGCCCATTTCCAGTCCTATCCTAGCCTCCCGTTAGCTCATTTCCAATCCAAGCCCCTCCATCAGCCCATTTCCAGTCCTAACTCCCCCATCCATTTCCAGTCCTATCCTAACCCCTCCATAAGCCCATTTCCAGTCCTAGCTCCCCTCCACTCAGCCCATTTCTAATCCAAGCCCCCCCATGAGCCCATTTCCAGTCCTAGCCTCTCTATCAGCCCATTTCCAGTCCTAGCTCCCCCCACACTCATCCCATTGCCAATCCAAGCCCCCCCATGAGCCCATTTCCAGTCCTAGCTCCCCCATCCATTTCCAGTCCTAGCCCCTCTATCAGCCCATTTCCAGTCCTAGCTTCCCACCACACTCGGCCCATTGCCAATCCAAGCCCCCCCCATCAGCCCATTTCCAGTCCAAGCCCCCCCACTCAGCCCATTTCCAGTCCTAGCTCCCCCCTCCACTCAGCCAATTTCCAGTCCAAGCTCCCCCCATATCCCATTTCCAGTCCATTCCCCCCCCCACTCAGCCCATTTTCAGTCCAAGCCCCCCTCCCCATCAGCTATTTCCAGTCCTAGCTCCCCCTCAGCCAATTTCCAGTCCAAGCCTCCCCCACTCAGCCCATTTCCAGTACTAGCTCCCCCCTACTCAGCCAATTTCCTGTTCAAGCCCCCCCTTCCCATCAGCTATTTCCAGTCTTAGCCCCCCCCCCCCCCGAAGAGCCCCACAGCTGTCTAAAAGGCTTTAGAGGGAGCTGGAGAGGCCCTGGCTCATCTCTGACTGCCACTGAAGTGAAGAGTGCCATTTTTCTTCACTTCGACAGCTGTATTGTACTTTAGCACTCTGGTGCGCTGAGGTCGATGGGGACTTCTTTTTTCCCGGTACTTAGTGCGCCAGCATTCTAAACTACAGTACAGCTGCCGAAGTAAAGAAAAAAGACGCTCTTAACTTTGGCGGCTGTCAGAGGTGAGCTGGGGTCTCTCCGGCTCCCTCTAAAGCTGCCCTGCCTGCTGGTGCTGAATGCGGAATGTAGTTGGTGTGGGATTCTGTGCGAACAACAATCTCACACAATGGACGGACCAGCCCTGGAAACTACATAAACAGAATACCTCAGCTCAGTTACGCATGCAGAACATAGACCGTCACCAAACAAAAAACAAGGGATCACAATTTAGAAATAGGAAGATAATAATTAAACTGGGAAGCCCAAAAGCCAAACTTGGAATGTACAACAACACTGGAGAAATAAAGCTATAAATTAATTTCTTCTTGTACTAAACAAAACACAGACGTTAACGATGCACATTTCCCAGAGCTAACATATTCCAGTTAATGCATTTTGTTTTGGCATTTTTATTGGCTTTTTATTTTGGCATTTTTATTTTTCAGTTGCAATTGCCCCAGTCACTTTCTTCTGGTTTCTTTGTGTCTTCTGCTAATTTGCCATTGTCTGCTGTCCATTTGTGCTTTCTTCTCTATTCTAGTTTTTTCCCATTCTCTCTCTACATCTGAGCTTTAACATACTGATCTTTCCCCTTTTGCTCTTTCCTCCATTTCTTTCTTTATTCCTTTTTCATCCACTCAAATTTTACCCCTCCATCCTCAAGCCTCACTTACTCTGCCAATACCTGGCCACACAAAATACCTTTTCCCCTCTCCATCCTTACTCCTCCAAGCCCATCCCCTTCGTCTTCCCCAAAACCAACTTCCTTCTAGTTAAAGCCCCACCCAGCACCTTCTCCCTTCTAGTCCTATTTTCTCATCCCCCCATCAGCCATTTCCAGTCCTATCCTAGCCCCTCCATCAGCCCATTTCCAGTCCTAGTCCATAAGAACATAGGAACATAAGATATGCCATACTGGGTCAGACCAAGGTCCATCAAGCCCAATATCCTGTTTCCAACAGTGGCCAATCTAGGTCATACGTACTGTTGCACCGCCGCCCTAGTGGTCAAAGGTGGTTAAGGCAGGTCGGGTGGACATGAGTTATTTTTCTAGTTTGAGTTTGGTTCTTGTATGCGGGGTCTGGGTATCTGTTCCCAGTGGCCTTCCGTGTACCAAAGCTTCAAGTAAACACAAAGTCCGAGGGTAGGGAAAGAAAGGCTTTTTATTTCCCTTAATGCACAATGATTCAGGTAGTGGAATCTACGTCAACATAAAGAAACCTTACTTCAGGTAGAAAAGAAACATAACCAGATTGCTTTATCCACTGTTATCTTCACAGGAATTTATACATTTAAAACACACAGTCTTTGCTTGCTGAGCCCTGCTTTATACACTAGGCAGGGATTCTAGGCTTCCTGCCTGACAGTAGCTACAATCCATGGGCACTTCAGAAGGGTCCTCAGTAAATTCCACCTGCATGGGCTGTGGGTCTGAGAGCTGAGACTCTGTATCAGTATAGTCTGGTGGGATACGCTGAGGCTTTTCATATACAGCTTGTATCAGCCTCCAATATACAAGAAACAACCTGCCCAACATCCCTATCCGCACTTACCACGCCTTCTTCTAAACACATTGAAGACACAATCACCTCACTCAACACGACCACCGCGCAGACCGATCCCTGCCCAGCCTTTTGGATTAAGGATCTTCGGTGTGCATTTAGCCCCTTCATTGCAAGAATCATAAACCTCTCCTTCACTACTGGCTCCTTCCCATCTGCATTAAAGCTCACATCCATCAGGCCACTTCTAAAAAACGCTAAACTAGACCCAAAGAGGCCAGACTCCTACAGGCCTATAGCCAGTATCCCCCTCTTAGCAAAGATCTTTGAGAAAGAGGCACAGCGCCAAATCCAAGACCACATTGACTCCACAGCCCCTCTAGACCATTCTCAACACGGCTTCAGAGAATTCCATGGCGTTGAGACACTGCTTACCACTCTCTTCAATGATGTTCTCAATACCATAGACAACATCCGACTAGGCGTTGTGCTAATCTTCTTGGATATAGCAGCAGCGTTCGACTCGGTAAATCACGAGATTCTCCTCGGTCGACTGAAAGAAAAAGGCATCTGCAACTCAGCACTTGAATGGTGTAAATCATACCTCGATACCAGAATGCAATACGTTAAATCTGCAACAGGAGAATCAAAACTCTTCCATCAAAGACAAGGCGTTCCGCAAGGGTCCTCACTCTCATCCCTCATGTTCAACATCTATATGCAGCCTATCTGCGATATCATCAGGTCTTTCAATGTGAAATGTATGATATACGCCGACGATATCCTACTCTACATGCCATTTTCCACAATGCAAATGGATTTATTGCCTATAACAAACTGCTTCGACGCAGTCTCACAATGGCTCCTGTCACAGAACCTCCGCATTCAGCATAAGAAAACTGAGGTTCTCTTTATCACAAGAGACCCCAACTTCACTCCACCACCACATATAAGTGTCAAGGGAGCTGACCTAGGCACCAAGGAAACAATAAAATACCTCGGAGTCACACTAGACCATAGGCTCGATATGAAATCACACATAAACAATATCGTGAAATCTGTGTACTTCAAAATACGCACGCTCAGACACCTACGTCCCCTACTAGACCACGAAGACTTCAGAACCATCTACCAAGCTCTGATACTACCGCATTTCGACTTCACCAACTCCATTCTACAAGGACTCCCACAATCCACCGTAAGCTCCTTACAGCTTGCCATGAACACCGCTGCCAGGGTTCTTCTAGGAGCGCCCAAAAATGAACACATCACACCTATCCTCAAACAGCTCCATTGGCTCCCTATACACGGAAGACTTACATTCAAAACCCTTATTCTCACTTTTAAGGCCATAAATGGTTTATCGTCCACATCACTTTCTAAACTCATCCAAACCGTCCCATCAAACAGAAATAGGAGACAGGCAGCATTAAACTCACTAACAACCCCAAAGGCTATAACAACGTGCAGCCTATCAACATCAAACAGAGCTTTCATGTTTAGCGCACCAAAATGCTGGAATTCTCTCACACCTGATCTCCGCGCTATAACCGACCTAACCCAGTTCAGAAAGGCCCTTAAACTGCACCTTTTCATCAAATACTACCCCACATGAAGCGTAACATAATAGCCCCACCCTAATACAATCCACATGAAGCGTAACATAATAGCCCCACCCTAATACAATCCACAGTCTCTCTCCTTGTTCCAAGCATTCCTGCTAATTTTATGTAAATAGTTCGAGCATGTTATCTAGTTAATAGATTATATACTCCATGTAAATAGTTCTCCCATGTTATCCAAGTTGATACTCCTGTTATATGTAATACCAAACAGCCTGTTGTTCTGGTTTCTTTATGTTATCTGTAAACCGCGCTGATGTCAAAGAGTGCAGTATATAAGAAGTTGAAATAAATAAATAAATAAATGTTCTGGGCCTAGGTTTAGGCCTGGGTCATGTGAATGCTTGCTATGAGAATACCTTCCCTTGTCTTGGTGCCTTGTATTAAACAGTCTTTTATCTGGTAAAAGCTTGTGTCCTGCTTTACAAACAGCTTGATAAGGCGAGCACACCCTTGTTCCTTGTGCTCCCTGTGTCACCAGGTTATAACGGTTAGAAGTATAAAAATGTGGATTACCTTGTTCTCCAGGCCTATCCCAGTGAGCTGAGGTTTGAGGCCTAGTCCTGCTGCAATTCAGCCTTACTCGAGTAGCAGGCCTCCCACTGTCCAGCTGGCCTTCTGGTGGAGTTATCTCTCTTTCACACCCATACCTCTTTCTCCTTGAATAAGGAGTGTTACCTCCTATGGCAATGACTTCACCACCCTTCTGGTAACTTCCACAGGGTCCTGAGTCTGCTGGTACCGGTTCATCAGATAAACCTCTGACCTCTGCTTCTCTCCTGGTACCTTTCCTCCCAGTGTCTCTTTGCCAAGAACTCCTGTATCTTGCTGCACCGGACTCCCTGTGTCTCCTTGCCAGGAACTCCTTCCTCTCGGGTCTCTTTGCCAAGACTCCTTCTTCTCCTTCTCCTCTCCTCTTCTCTCATTTCCAACTTCCCAGCCTTTCTTAAGAGGAACTCCCCCTTTCCTGGATTGGCTGTTGGCCGGCATCACATCACAAGCTCTGGGGTGCGGTTCTCTAGGCCTTGGAAGGTCTCTCTTGCTCCCCCTATCTGGCTCCTCGTAATGTCGCATCTGGTGTTGGAATCTTTTTTCCGAATTTAAAACCTTTTTTTCTGTTTGCATAGGCTCTGCAGTACCACATATCCCCCCTCTTAAAATATGACGGGCTGGTGAAGCCTCCTTCACACAGCACGGAATACGTGACATGGCGTCGGCATTGAAGTGTAGTTTACCCGCTCGATGTTCCACTCGAAAATCATACGGCTGCAGAGCCATATACCATCTGGTTAACCGGTTATTTTCATTCTTCATAGTATGTAACCATTTTAACGGGGCGTGATCTGTTATGAGGACGAATTTTCTCCCCGTCAGATAAAATCGTAACGCCTCAATGGCCCATTTAATGGCGAGACATTCTCGCTCTATTGTAGCATATTTCTGTTCAGCCACTGAAAGTTTCCGGCTGAGGAACATAATGGGGTGTTCTGCCCCTTCTTGTATCTGGGACAGAACCGCACCTAAGCCCATCTCGGAGGCATCTGTTTGCAACAGGAAGGGTTGCTGGAAGTCTACTCCACGTAATATGGGGGCTTGACATAGCCTTCCCTTTAGGCGTTGGAAAGCTGTCTCCGCTTCAGGCGACCATATTAGCAGGTTCGGGGCATTTTTCCTTAGCATTTCAGTGAAGATAGTGCTTTCCTTCGCAAAATGCGGTATAAAACGTTGGTAATAGCCGATGAGGCCCAGGAAGCTTCTTAATTGTTTTTTGTTCTGTGGGACCGGAAACTGTCTCACAATTTCCACCTTATCCCGCAGAGGTCGCACTGTTCCACGGCCCACGAGGTGACCCAAATACTTAACCTCTTTAGCAGCGAACGTACATTTTTTTGGGTTCAACGTGAGGCCCGCTCTTCTCATGGCTTCTAATATGGTGCGCACGTGGCCGAGATGGTCCATCCAGGTGGCGCTGTGGATCACCACATCGTCCATGTAAGCAGTCGCGAACGTTTGGTATGGCCTCAGGATGATATCCATCAAACGTTGACACGTGGCCGCTGCCCCATGCAGACCGAATGGCATTCTGCGGAATTGGAATAGCCCCAAGGGCGTGCTGAAGGCAGTTTTGGGTCTGGCATCCCGTGTCAAAGGGACCTGCCAGTACCCTTTCGTCATATCCAACGTTGTCAAGAATTTTGCTTGTCCCAGCCGGTCTAGCAACTCCTCAATACGAGGCATGGGGTAGGCATCAAACATAGACACGGCATTTAATTGGCGAAAGTCAATACAGAAACGCATCGAGCCATCTGGCTTAGGCACCAGAACGACCGGGCTGCACCACGGGCTATGCGATTCTTCGATAATGTCCATTTGCAGCATTTCTTCCACTTGCTTAATAATTTCCTGCCTTTTTGCCTCCGGCAAACGATAGGGACGTTGTCGGATGATTTTGCCTGGGGGTGTGAGTATTTCGTGAGCCACCAATGACGTTTCTCCCGGTATCGGTGTTAATACATCCTTATATTCTCCCAACAATTGGGCTAAGTCGTCCTGTTGGCTTAAGGAGAGTTCCTCCCCGATCTTCGGCACAGAGTCCTCCTTGTGATCTTCTACATGGGGACCCAGGTCTTCTTCGGGAGAATCACTTCCTATGGCCATGAGGCCTTCCAGCTCTGCCTTCCCTGTAGAGCCGAAACCGTCTGCTCCCCGGCTAGTGGGAGTTAGCATGGTGACTTCTTCCAAGCTGGGGAACCCGACTCGCTCGCAAATCAATTGCGCTATTCTGTCCCCAACTTGAACCTTGAAATCCTCTTTTGAAAAGTTACACAGAAGAACTTTTACTATTCCCCTATAGTCGGGATCAATTACCCCCGCTGCTACATCCAGGCTGTGTTTGGCGGCCAGCCCTGATCGTGGCGCTATCCTTCCATAACATCCTGGAGGGAGCTCCACCTGTATTCCGGTACTAATTAATTTCCGCCCCTGCTTCGGGATGACCTGGTCTTCAACACTATGGAGATCATAGCCCACGGCTTGTATTGATGCTCTTTGAGGGCTACGGGCCTTTTCCGAGGTCTTACAGAATCTCAGCACAAACGTTTTAGGTGACTCTTGTGCGTCCTTTACAGGGACTCTCTTTGGTTTTCCCCAGAGCGGACTAGGGACCATGGAGTTAGTGGTTGCGGCTAGGCTGCTTCGTTGGGTGCCAAGGCGTTCAGTAGGCTCAGGGCTACCCATATGCTCATGCCCAGTACAGGTGGAATTCGGGACCTTCTGAGGAGATAAACCCTCTCTCAGACCTTTCTGAAATTGTGGCCAGTCGCGGCCCAATACCAACTCTTGTGGAAGTTTTGGGACCACGGCCACCAACATTTCCTTTTTTATTCCCAATCCTTTAACCCAAAGTTTATACACGGGGTAGCTTGTAGCTGATCCGTGGATGCACTTTATTTTAACCTGCCCTTCTGGATATTCAGGGACTGACCACCCCTGGCTTCTGATCACAAACCATAGCCGTTTGGAGATCATGGTTTGGTCAGCGCCTGAATCCAGAAGTGCCTTTGCGTTAACTCCATGTATTTTTACCTTTAATACAAAGCCCTCTCTCATTGTCTTTGAGACTTCTCCCACTAGAGCAATGCGAGAATAGCATTCTTTTTTCACATGTCCTCTCTTACCACAAGAAAAACATCTTTTCACAGTTTCAATATCCTTAGGGTCATTACCTTTCCTAGTGCTATATGTGGGTCTGGAAGGACTACCTAACCTTTGAGCTTCCATCCCTATAGTCAGTTTGGGAACCCCTATCTTTGGCTGGGTCACTCTCTCTGCTTCTAGATATCTCTCAGTAAGGGCTATTGCCTCGGTAGTAGTACAGCAATTTTGGAGGATTAAGAAATTCTGTACCCTACTCAGCACTGCGTCTAAGAATTGCTCCAATATTACGGCGTCCATCAGAGTTTCTATATTTTTTTTCTCCGGCTGTAGCCATTTATACGCCAGGCTCTTTATTCTATGCCCCAGGGCTTTTGGTGTTTCGTCTGAACTAAGGATAGTGGCCCTAAACATTTTTTTGTATGCCAATGGGGTGAGGCCTAGGCGATCTCTGATTGCCAGCACTACTTCTTCGTAATTGTCCGCTAATGATGGAGGCATTGACCGGTAGGCGGCCAGAGCCTCCCCTGTCAGGGACGCGGCTAGTCTGACAGCCCATTGCTCGGTCAGCCACCGAGCTGACTTCGCTATCCTACTAAAAGAATCTAAGAAATCATCGAGGTTATCATTGGAACTTAATTTCCCCACCGTTAGATCATTGCATGACCATTGTCCAAGCTCCGTATTGTGCAGTCCAGTTGCTTGCAACTTCTCAGCCTTCACCTTCGCCATCTCCTCCCGCTGCTGGGTTAGCCAATTGTCCATTGTCTGCAGGACGGGTAACTGCTGGTCTTGCATGGCTCTCAACGCTTGTGCTTGATTTTGCAACGCCAGTTCTGCCTGCTTATCAAACTGATGAGCCATCCATGCACACAACTCTTTGGGTTCCATGGCGAATCTGTAATTAGGAAACACAAAAAAAAAACACAACCAAGTGCGGCTCTTCTAACAAATTTTTTTTTTTCCTTTCCTTTTCTTTTTTTTTTTTTTTTCTTCTATACTCTCCCTGGCATCCTACACTTATTCAGGTATATTTACATTTTACCTGATGGTAGGGTTGAATCAGCTCTGGAACAGTACTCGTTGCTGTCGCAGTCCGCGGTTCTCCACGCTGACAGTTGGGCACAGGATTTTTCCTTTTCAGGATTTTCTCCACTCTACTCCGGTTTAGACTGCTCCACTCCGGGTCTTCCTTCAATCCGGTTTCTTTAGACCAACCGTTCCGGGTTTTGTATTCCAACCTGGGTTTATTTCTGAAACCTGCAGCTCAAGCTTCTTCTCTTTGCGGCTGACGTAGGCTCCCACAATAAAATCCAACAACTACGCCATTTTTCATGTCGCACCGCCGCCCTAGTGGTCAAAGGTGGTTAAGGCAGGTCGGGTGGACATGAGTTATTTTTCTAGTTTGAGTTTGGTTCTTGTATGCGGGGTCTGGGTATCTGTTCCCAGTGGCCTTCCGTGTACCAAAGCTTCAAGTAAACACAAAGTCCGAGGGTAGGGAAAGAAAGGCTTTTTATTTCCCTTAATGCACAATGATTCAGGTAGTGGAATCTACGTCAACATAAAGAAACCTTACTTCAGGTAGAAAAGAAACATAACCAGATTGCTTTATCCACTGTTATCTTCACAGGAATTTATACATTTAAAACACACAGTCTTTGCTTGCTGAGCCCTGCTTTATACACTAGGCAGGGATTCTAGGCTTCCTGCCTGACAATAGCTACAATCCATGGGCACTTCAGAAGGGTCCTCAGTAAATTCCACCTGCATGGGCTGTGGGTCTGAGAGCTGAGACTCTGTATCAGTATAGTCTGGTGGGATACGCTGAGGCTTTTCATATACAGCTTGTATCAGCCTCCAATGTTCTGGGCCTAGGTTTAGGCCTGGGTCATGTGAATGCTTGCTATGAGAATACCTTCCCTTGTCTTGGTGCCTTGTATTAAACAATCTTTTATCTGGTAAAAGCTTGTGTCCTGCTTTACAAACAGCTTGATAAGGCGAGCACACCCTTGTTCCTTGTGCTCCCTGTGTCACCAGGTTATAACGGTTAGAAGTATAAAAATGTGGATTACGTTGTTCTCCAGGCCTATCCCAGTGAGCTGAGGTTTGAGGCCTAGTCCTGCTGCAATTCAGCCTTACTCGAGTAGCAGGCCTCCCACTGTCCAGCTGGCCTTCGGGTGGAGTTATCTCTCTTTCACACCCATACCTCTTTCTCCTTGAATAAGGAGTGTTACCTCCTATGGCAATGACTTCACCACCCTTCTGGTAACTTCCACAGGGTCCTGAGTCTGCTGGTACCGGTTCATCAGATAAACCTCTGACCTCTGCTTCTCTCCTGGTACCTTTCCTCCCAGTGTCTCTTTGCCAAGAACTCCTGGTATCTTGCTGCACCGGACTCCCTGTGTCTCCTTGCCAGGAACTCCTTCCTCTCGGGTCTCTTTGCCAAGACTCCTTCTTCTCCTTCTCCTCTCCTCTTCTCTCATTTCCAACTTCCCAGCCTTTCTTAAGAGGAACTCCCCCTTTCCTGGATTGGCTGTTGGCCGGCATCACATCACAAGCTCTGGGGTGCGGTTCTCTAGGCCTTGGAAGGTCTCTCTTGCTCCCCCTATCTGGCTCCTCGTAATGTCGCATCTGATGTTGGAATCTTTTTTCCGAATTTAAAACCTTTTTTTCTGTTTGCATAGGCTCTGCAGTACCACAGTACCTAGCAGTTTCCCCAAAAGACACAGGTTCCGCAATGCTTGTACTGGGTCAAGCATTGATATCCTGGGTCCCTACTTAATAATGGTTTATGGACCTTTCCTCCAGGAACTTGTCCAAACCATTTTTAAACCCAGCTAAACTAACAGCCTTTACTACATCCTCCGGTAACAAATTCCAGAGTTTGTTTATACGTTGAGTGAAAAAATATTAGTTTACCCTGTAGCTTTTTTGCATGTCCCCTAGTCTCTCTATATTCTGATAACTTAAACAGTCGATCTACGTTTACCCGTTTCACTCCGTTCATTAATTTATAGACTTCATATCATATCTCCCCTCAGCCGTCTCTTTTCCAGGTTAAAGAGCCCTAACCTTTTTAGCCTTTCTTCATAGGAGTATCCTTCCATCCCCTTTACCATTTTGGTGGCTCTTCTCTGAACCTTTTCCAATAACGCTATATCCTTTTTAAGATACGGCGACCAGAATTGCATACAATATTCAAGGTGCGGTCTCACCATGGAATGATATAGAGGTATTATAATATCTTTTGTTTTATTTTCCATTCCTTTCCTTATGATACCTAGCATTCTATTTGCTCTCTTGGCTGCCGCTATACACTGGGCCAAGGGTTTTAACATGTTATCCACAATGACGCCTAAATCTTTTTCCTGGGTGGTGGTTCCTAATGTGGAACCTTGCATCGTGTAGCCATAGTTTGGGTTGTTCTTCCCTAGGTGCATAACTTTGCACTTGTCCACATTAAATTTCATCTGCCATTTTGATGCCCAGTCTTCCAGTTTATCAAGATCCTCTTGCAATTTTCCACAATCCTCTTATTTATTTTATTTATTTACATTCTCTTATATACTGCGCTATTCTGCATCAGTGCGGTTTACATTGAACAAACTGAAATTACATTGAACAGGGCATTATAACTTGGAGATAACTATTTTACAGGGAACATGGGCTATGGAGGTTTAAGTGGCTTGCCCAAGACCACAAGGAGCACCTGGGGGACTAGAAACCCCTTTCCTTCCGGCCCAAGGTTGCTGTCCTCTAGTGGGATTTGAACCCCTGACCTTCCGGCCTGAAGTACTTTGCCCCAACCACTAGGCCACTCCTCCACTTCACTCCACTCTTGGGTTTTAACAACTTTAAATAGTTTTGTGTCATCTGCAAATTTGATAACCTCACTTGTTGTTCCCCTTTCCAGGTCATTTATGAATATGTCAAAAAGCAGCGGACCCAGCACAGATCCCTGGGGTACACCACTATTCATCTTTCTCCATTGGGAAAATTGGCCATTTAGCCCAACCCTCTGCTTTCTATCTTTTAAGCAGTTCCTGATCCACAGTAGTACACTGCCTCCTATCCCATGACTCTTTAGTTTTGCCAAAAGTCTCTGATGAGGGACCTTGTCAAAGGCTTTCTGAAAGTCCAGATACACTATATCAACCGACTCACCTTTGTCCACCTGTTTATTCACACTTTCAAAAAAACAACAAATTAGTAAGACAAGATCTTCCTTGTCTAAAGCCATGTTGGCTGTCTCCCATTAGGCCATGACTATCTACATGCTGAGTAATTTTATTCTTTATGATGGTTTCTACCATTTTTCCCGGTTCTGACATGAGGCTCACCGGTCTGTAGTTTCCCGGATCACCCCTGGAACCCTTTTTAAAAATTGGTGTTACATTGGCGATCCTCCAATCTTCAGGTGTTAGAGATGATTTTAATGATAGTTCACAGATTACTAATAGCAGGTCTGCAATCTCATATTTCAGTTCTTTCAACATCCTGTCAGACGGCTGCCTGGGTGAGAATCTTCACAGTCTTGACAAGTGCATATCTCTATATGATTTGCAAGGTATTGTGGACAATGTAGTTCATTCACACCAGACACAGCTGCTGACAATAATTTAGTTGTGCTCTTGGGTAAAGCCAATAAGATATTTATTTATGGGGTTATTTCTCCCAACACAGATATGCTTGGTAGCACATAAAATCAGGTAACTTGCTTTCAGTGTTAACTTGGAAAAACAAAGTCAAAATCAGGAAAACAACAAATGAAAAGCCACAAAGCAAGAAACAAACTGTTCTTTTCAGATTAACTTCTGATTACTTCCCACATAGATTCAAAAGTGATTCTCTTCCTAGCTCACAAGCAATTAGGTAAGGCTTAATTGCTAGCAGTTATCCAGCTGAAACCCCTTTAGCTGGCTTGCTTTCTACTGTGTGGGTCAAATCCTGCTTCAGGAGCTTTTCTGAGTAGATTAAAGAACAAATTTGTATTTCTTTGTGATGGTTGCTGTACTTTATAACAGAAAGTTACCAACGGAGTTTTGATAGCAGTCCATATAAATAGGATCTTCATCTGCAATCATACCCCCATCTTCAACAAGCATAGGTTCAATATCAGGGATTGGCACAGATGAATCTCTCAATGGAGCACTTTCAGGAGAATACTTGTTTCCCTGCTGTCTTTCAAGGTTATAGCTAGGGCATGGATCAGTGTTCATACCTGAGCTTCCATTGCTACTAGAGTTCCTCTCTATATAGCCTGGCCAGTATGTAGTCCAGTTCTTATGTCCAGCCTTCCAATCCAGATCCCTGGACACTGGATCTCTCTTCACATACCTTCTGGCACGGGTCTTAGGGTCCCTTCCACGTGCAGCCGTCTCCCTCACAGGTAGCCTCTGGTGATTCCTAGCTCTGCAGCACCATTCCTCTGGCTTTCCCCAGTCCAATGGTGTATGCTGGCCCTTGGAATACCTCCCAGTATACGTACTGCTTTGGACTCTTCTAGACCTCTCAAAGGCTTTTCTCCTCTTTCTTCCAGAGGGTTTCCTTGCCTCTCTGTCTGTCCGGTTTGGCTTCTGCTTCTGATGATCCTTCAGATGAAACTGATGATCAAGCTCAAACTGATTCTCAGGATAATGAGGACCATTCTCTGGATATCCAAGGTGATCATGAAGATGGTCATCTGTAGAATAAACTCTACTCTTATTCTGCTTAGATGAGTGATCCTCCCTAACACAGCGCAGCTGTGCTGAATCAGGCCCTGCCCTTTGAGATGAGTGCTTAGGGATTACCTCATAGCCCTCCTGATTGAACACACGTTTCCTCACTTCAGCTCCTCTAATGGCTGTTGGAAACCTGGTGCATTCTGGGACTGGTAGTCTTTTATGGCAAAATTCTGTTTTCATATTTCTACCAGAACTGACAGGTTGCTTGTTCAGAGTCACTTCCTGAGCTATGATAAGCTTCCTTATCACAATCCTTGGATGTATACCATCCGGCCCAGGTGATTTGCTACTCTTCAATTTATCTAATAGTTGTAATACATCTTCACAATGTATTGATATTTCTTTTAATTCTTCCGCACCTTTAAATACCACTTCAGTCATGGGTAACATCCCTACATCTTCCTCAGTAAAGACCAAAGCAAAGAATTCATTCAGTCTCTCCGCTATCGCCTTGTCGCCTCTTAGTGTCCCTTTAACTCCTCTGTCATCTAATGGACCAACTGACTCTCTCACAGGTTTTTTGCTACAAATGTACTTGAAAAAATCTTTATTTCGCGGTTTTGCTTCCGCAGCAAGCTTCTTCTCAAATTCTCCCTTTGCCTGCTTTATCAATGCCTTGCATTTGACTTGCCAGTGCTTGTGCTGTTTCCAGGTTTCGTCTTTTGGCTCTTTTTTCCATTTCCTGAAAGATGCTATTTTGGCAACAACAGCCTCTCTGACCTCACCTTTAAACCATGCTGGCAGTTTTTTGGACTTCCTTCCACTTTTCTTAAAGCGTGGAATACAGCTGGTCTGGGCTTCCAAGATACTATTTTTCAACAACACCCAAGCTTGATGTAAGTCTTTAAACTTTGCAACTGCTCCTTTTAGTTTTTTCTTAACTATTTTCCTCATTTTATCATAGTTTCCCTTTTGAAAGTTAAAAGGTAGTACTGTGGATTTCCTTACTATCCCTCCTCCACTAATTAAATCAAATGTGATCATGCTATGATCACTATTGCCAAGTGGCCCCAACACCCTTATCTCTTGCACTAGATCTTGTGTTCCACTAAGGACTAGGTCTAATATGGCTTCCCCTCTGGTCGGTTCATGAACCAGCTTCTCCAAGAAGCAGTCATTTATGTCATCTAGGAACTTTATCTCCCTAGCATGTCCTGCCGTGACACTGACCCAGTCGATACCGGGGTAATTGAAGTCACCCATTATTATTACTGCGCTGTAACATTTGTTAGCTTCCTTGATTTCTTTGAGCATTTCATCATCCATTTGTTCATTCTGGCCAGGCGGTCGATAGTACACCCCCACTGCCATCGCCTTCCCCTTTTTACATGGAATTTCAATGCATAGAGATTCTACAGCATCCCCCCATCAACCCATTTCCAATCCTAGCCCCTGTATCAGTCCATTTCCAGTCCTGTGCCCCCACCCAGCCCATTTCTAGTCCTATCTTCTCCCAACAACCCATTTCCAGTCCTAGCCAACCCCCCTCCCCACCCCACCCCTGAAGAGCTGTACAGAGGTGAGCCAGGGCCTCTCCGGCTCCCTGTAAAGCTGACCCTGCCGGGTGCCAGATAGCATGTGCGGGATGTTGTTGGTGTGGGGCCCTGTTCAAACAACATTCTTGCACAATGGACAGACTGGCCCTGCTCTGGATTACCAGTTTTCCTTTAGGTATGCATATTCATCATCCACATTTGAAATAAGCTCTCGTTATAATATCCTCCTCAGGATGCATGGAAGTTGGCCATAAAAGACAAAGCATATTGGCAGTGGTGCACCGCACTGTAGAGATCTCTACTACACATGTGGATACTCTTCTGTAGATGCACAATTTCTTGCAAAGGAAACAAAAACGATTAGTGGTGGAATGTGCACTGAGGGTTTCACTGAATTAGTAGAAGTAAAAGAAAAGAGAACTTATGACCCAGGAAGTGAATGGGAGGGGGGGGGGGTAGGATGATGGAGGGGATGCAAGGAAAAATGTTTGGCTAAATTATAACTGCACCTCCTTTTTTGGCAGTTACAATTCCTGAATACTTGCCAAGATCTCTAGCTCTTGAAGCTGGATAGCCAGGAAATGGAACACATGACCAAGAGGGCAGATATAGAACCAATATGAGAGAAGTGGCAGAGGACAAGTTCAACCATTGCCTGACATAAACCAGGCATCTCTGACAAAGGGTTAAAAGGCTGATTCCTCATTGGCTGCTGCCGTTTCTTTTAACCCTGAGGCATCCTGGGCCTTTAGAGACCAGAATAGATTGCTAATAGCATAATTTCACTAATACTCATTCCATGCATCCTCAATAGGAATGCAACTGCTCCCATTTTATGCTTGTCACTATTACCATGATGTGTATAGCATATACCAGATGTATGCAGTGTAGTACAGAGATACATAGACATCTTTGCTTCTTGGCATCGACAGCCTCGTAAGACAGAGAGTCAAAACATGTGAGAGGCTTTGATTTAACTGGGGCGGGGGAGGGAGTTGAGGGAAGGAAAGTGAGGGGACCACCATCATCCAGAAAAAAACAAGCTGGTTGGATTATAGGTGGGAATAATTGAGGAAGGGGCTGTGTTGCTTCTGCATTTTCCATGCACCTATGAAACTCCCAGCACAAATTTTCCTCATGTTTTTCAGATGTACGTCATACCTCATACCTCATTTGATATACCAATCTCCAGGAACAAGCAGGAATGCTGTTTTCACATATAGGATTTGTAGATACCGATGGAGCCCATGTGGGAATGCTCTCCAGCATCCAATAGGAAAGCTTTTGGGACCACTCCACTGCGCCTGCTCATCTGACTTCCCACCTTCCCTTGAACTGCTGTGGCAAAGTGCAATCAATGAATAAGTCCAGGAGTCAATTGACAGGGTCCAAGCCAGTTTATTGTGCACAGGCCCAGTCAGTCAAAGCTTCAAAAGGAACTGAGCAAACATTTATACAGAGACATAACCATTTATACCTCTTTTTCAGTTTGATACATGAGAATTTTCTATTGGTTCCAACTTGATACATACAAACTTTTCATTGGTTATACATTCCCTGCACCTGTCCAATTAGAAATCCCTCCGGAGCCTAGCAACCGGCCCCCTCCTTTAGGATTGCTTGAACAATGGTACAGTTCTGAATTTCATTACTTTTCTACTGCAAGGTTAACTTTGGCTTCTGGAATGCATATACTGAAACATTTCTGTTCTTTCACACACAAGAGAATAATAGAAGACTTATGAATTCATGAAAACTTCTTATTAAGCATTTTAAAACAGTTTTCTCATTTTCCACAGATTTTTGGTTCTTTTCTAGCTATAATGGGAGTTAGGATCCAGGCCTAACTTACAGGCCTTTCATAGTAGCAGGCCATGCTAGGCCATAGCCTACCACATTCCCCCCTTTGATTATTCTTACCCGCAAGTGAGGAAGGGTGAGAATTAAATCATTCATTAGTCAATTAATACATTAGACTGGTGTAAAGGCATCATCGTGGGGTATAGGGTAATATTGCCACATAGCTAGTACTTTCGCAGCTGTCTTCCGCTCTATAGTGTTATCAATTGATGATGTTATCATGCGTAAGCAAAGGGGTAGGAGACAAGGGAGCAATAAGCACATGGCTAATATGAATAGTATGATAAACATAAGGATTTCAGACCACCAATCCAAGAAAACAATGAACCAAACCACCCATCCATCTTTAAACTGTGCCAGGTCTGGACAGGCACAAATGTCTGCTCTCTCATCTGGGTGGCTAAATCTTCGACTACATGCCCATTATTATCAATCTGTAAAGAACAATTACTGAGATTCAACTTCCCACATACCCCACCTTCAGCTGCTAACAAATAATCTAAAGCTAAACGATTTTGATAAATAGCTGTGCGCATTTGCGTACTTTGCTTTGCCAGAAGGGTTAGTGCTTTACTAGTTTCATTGGTTATTATTTCAACAACAGCTTGTAAACGTATTATTCGATTAATCATATAAACAGGAGTACGATATCCCCAAGTTCCATCCTGCTCCCAAGTAGCAGGGCCATAGTATGAGATGATTCTTTCTGGTGGCCATTCTTCAGATGACGCATCCCATTTGTCCCATTGGCCTATTTTCAAGGCCTCCTTCTGCTGTCGACTTCTGTATACAGGATATCCCAGTTGTTTTCCCTGGGATGTAGGCAGAAGGAAAAAGGAAGGTCGTATGGTTCCCAATACACATGCGCCTCCCCAATGGTGAGGAAGTCTGGCATATGCTCGGGTTCCGCAAATCCAGTACAGTCCAGGTGGTGCTTGCCAAGAATTATATGCTGCTAAGTTAGTCCAGATACTGGCAAGTTTGGGGAACTGAACTAGAGGATTGGAAGGTTCAGTAGTGTTGACTCCTGACCACCAAGACGTCTTCTTAGTGGTACTGTTGTAGAACTTCTGATTGAGACAGACCAGCTGCCCCACTTCCATATTAAACATTGGTCCATAGCGAGAAAAACATAAGTTACCCACAATGGAGTGGGCCAATACCCATTCACTTGTGGTATTGTGTATATTAGTCTGATTATACGGAACGGAATAGTTCAGTTCTTGTGCCTCCCAAGGCCATTGGTCTCCCATTGTTGTTCCTCCACAAAACAAACAGTCTGAAACATGGAGACTAGATGCAACTGCTCCCGCTAATTCAAGAAATAAGTTCTGGGAGGCAGGAGGAATTTCAAACTCTGATTTCATGGCTTCATAGAAGGAGTGATGTATACGATAGGGTTAGAATACATGGGTTTTGGTGTTTAATTGCAGATATAAGATAGTCCCAGGATCTACACCTCCTCCTGCAATACGCAACCCAAACTTGTATCCTTGCTTCCAGTGGCTGGGGTTGGCTATGAGGAGTTGTAGAGGATTACAGGCACCTTTCTGGCATTTCTTGGGTTCTGGTAGTCTGATCTTTGTTAGGCTGCCTTTGCGATGATCTCCATCTCGTCCCGTCGGTGCATTCTTCCAGGTAGCAAAATATACGCATTCCCATTTTGGGCAAAAGTAATCATGTCTAGATGAGGTGGTGTAGATAGTGGCTGCAGTACTCTTTCCTGTACACCTTCCCCATCCATAGGCTCCTTCTGGACACATGTATTTATCATCATGGTAGTATGCTCGCTCCCATGACCCACATCTGTGGTAAGCATTTCTGTTGATTGCATCGCAAGCATCAAAGTTCAGGATGATAGGTTTTGTGGGGTTGGTGAGGGGTTTTGTCACATTCAGGATGGCTCCATCTTCATCATTCCAGCGTATCTCAAATGTATAGTACGATGGGTTCTGTTGAGGGTTATAACAAGTCTTACTTTTCCCCTTTGTGCAAATGTTCAGTGCCATTATAAACACACCGGCTGACTGTACCAGTGCAAGTATAGTAGGAATGATAGAGCAAAGTCTGAGTAATCTTTTGTCCTGTTCGGGTGGTGGTTATGCAGGCTGCACAAGGGGGTAGAGCAAAAGTCTTTTCCAGGATTCCCAGGATCACCACTCCCACAAGGCAATAGTGGAAGAACATTGTGATTACAGTCTTGGAAGTTAACTGGAAAGTTGAGGATAATGAACTTTGCTGAGTTTTCTTCTGTTTCTGCTGTGATGGTCACTTTCGCGTGACGTAAGTAGATTCTGAAGATTCTCTATAAAGCTGGCTGTCTCCTCAAGGTGAGTCGCAATGGAGTCTCGGGATCATTCACTGACGTCCATTGGCCAGGATCAGGAGCAGCTGCCGGCTTCACTCGACTGTTGTGGATCCAGGGTTCGAATTCTGCAAATTTCACCGCGGTGGGGGTTGACAGGATGACGACGTAGGGTCCCTTCCAATGCGGCGCCAGCGGGGTCTTTCTCCACTCTTTCACCCACATGGACGTTCCTGGCTTGAAGGGATGCAGAGGCTCGGTCAGGTTGATGGGTAGTCGGTCTTGCACCCACGTTTGGAGTTTCTGCAAAACAGAACCTAAAGCTAATAGTTCTTGTCTAGTTATTTCAGATCCTATCTGTCTCATGTCTCCCTTTATTCCCTGCACTATGTGTGGAGGTCGCCCATACAAAATCTCAAAAGGGGAGACACCTAAGGATCTGGTAGGAGCTGAACGTATCCTAAGAAGGGCTATGGGTAGAACTTGGAGCCACTTTAGGTGTGTTTCTTGACAAAGCTTGGATAACTGAGTTTTCAGGGTTCTATTCATTCGTTCTACTTTCCCTGAGCTCTGGGGTCTGTAAGCAGTGTGCAACTTCCATTTTATTTGCAAAGCTTGAGCTAACTGTTGAGTCACTTGGGATACAAATGATGGATCATTATCTGACCCTATAGTTGATGGTATTCCAAATCGGGGAATGATCTCATGGAGCAATACCTTAGTGACTTCTCGGGCTTTCTCAGTTCGGGTGGGGTAGGCTTCTACCCACCCTGAAAATGTGCAGACTAACACTAACATATAGTGATATCCATTTGCACGGGGCATTTCAGCAAAGTCTATCTGTATATCACTCATGGGGGTCACCCCTACTGACTGAACTCTTGGGGGTGGAACAGGACCTTGCTTGGCATTATTTTTGGCACATATCAGGCATTGCTGTGCCACCGAGGCGGTCAGGGATCCTAGCAATGAAATACAGAAATGGGGCCTCAGGGCTTTCTTCATGGCTGTTTTTCCATAATGTGTGGCTTGATGAAAAGCTTGAACAAAGGCTGGCCCTAATGCTTCAGGGATGACTGTAGGACCTGGAGGTGGACTACCTTCTGGGGGTGGCAGCACTATCCAACCTTGTTATGTTAAGACTCCTCCCTCCTTTTCGCAATAATAGTCTAACTCTCTTATAGTATATCGGGGGGCACAGGGAATAGGGCTGCTTGCATTACAGTATCTTGGGTCCTAACTTGTCCTGTGGTGGCTGCCTTTCAGACTGTGGCATCTGCAAATCTATTCCCTCGGGTGACTTCTCCTGCTCCTGCCTGATGACCTCGGCAGTGCATGACTGCCACTTGTTTGGGGGCCCATACAGCATCTAATAACATCAATATCTCGGGCCCATACCTAATGTCCTTACCCCCTGAGGTGATCAACCCTCGCTCTTTATACAAGGCTCCATGTGCATGCAAAGTAGTGAAGGCATATTTGGAATCTGTGTACACATTTATGCAGAGTCCTTCTCCTAATGTCAAGGCTCTGGTGAGGGCTATCAATTCGGCTTTCTGTGCAGAAGTTCCTGGGGTCAGGGCTGAGGACTCAACTACCAGATCAAGGGTCACCACTGCATATCCATCACAACGATGTCCATTGATGACCAGACTGCTTCCATCTACAAAGAAAGTCCGTTCTGGGTCCTCTAGAGGGACATCGGTCAAATCAGGACGACTTGAGAATACAGTGTCCATGGTTTCTAAGCAATTATGATCAGGTGGCCCAGGACCAATTGGAAACAATGTAGCAGGGTTCAGAGCTTGACTAACTTTCAACTGTATCCAAGGGTTTTCACACAACATGCTTTGATACTTCAACATTCGTGCATTGGTTAGCCAGAAGTTTCCTTTGTGTTCCATGAGAGTCAGAACAGAATGTGGCACGGTGACTTGAAGAGTTTGTCCTAGTGTGAGTTTGTCTGCTTCGCCCACTAGGAGGGCTGTTGCTGCAACAGCTCTCAAACAAGGGGGCCATCCTTTTGCGACTATATCCAATTGTTTTGACAGATAAGCTACTGGCCGTTGCCAGGAACCAAGAGATTGGGTCAATACTCCCAATGCGTTTCCTTGTGACTCATGGACAAAAAGATGGAAAAACTTATGAACATCTGGAAGACCTAAAGCTGGAGCTGACATCAGGGCCTTTATCAAAGTCCGGAATGCTACATCTTGTTCGTGTCCCCAATCTAGTGGGGATTTTTCCATTCCTCTGGTGACTTGGTATAGTGGTTTTGCAATCAGGGCAAAGTTGGGGATCCATATGCGACAATATCCCGCGGCCCCCAGGAAGGCTCTTACTTGCCTCCTAGTGGTTGGAATGGGGATGTTACATACAGCTTCCTTGCGTTCTGGTCCTAAACGTCGGATCCCACTGGACAATTGGAATCCTAGATACTTAACTTCAGTTTGGCACAGTTGTGCTTTGGCTCTTGAAACTCTGTATCCAGCATCTTTGAGAAGGTACAAAAGTTCACTAGTAGCTTTTAGGCATTCACTTTCTGAGTTGGTGGCTATGAGCAAGTCATCTACATACTGAAGAAGAACCCTTTTTCCTGGGTCCACTGGGTAACTTGAGAGATCTTGATTCAGGGCAGCACTGAAGAGAGTAGGTGAATTCTTGAATCCTTGGGGTAATCTGGTCCAGGTGAGCTGACCCCGCCTTCCTGTTGTGGGGTCTTGCCATTCAAAAGTGAAGAAAAGTTGACTGGTGGATGCTAGACACACACAGAAAAAGGCATCGTTCAGGTCCAGGACGGTGAAGTGAGTAGCCTCAGCGGGGATCAGTCCCAAGAGAGTATAAGGGTTTGGTACTACTGGGTGTATAGTTTGTCATGGCGTAAGTCAAATAGTGCCTATGGAAACAGAAGAAAATGTGCAGAGCAGTTTTAAAATGGGCAGCTCAAAGCACATGGCTAGGGGTTGCTATAGGCAACCAACAAAAACACTAGCACCGGGTGTAGGTAAACGCCCCAGCAAAGCATTACCTCATAGCTCATTAGAGGATCAGGAACAGCTGCAGAGACTTGAGCTTATGAGAAACTCAAAGAGTGACGCACTTAAAAATGAGTCAGTCTTGAGAACGAGCAGAACACACGGGAGAGCTAACAGGAATGCTAACCAGGACACATACCTGAGAACTTCAGACGGGGAGTCCAGCAACGTCTCAGAGGAGTTTGCCCAAGAGGGAATACCTGAGGTTAGTGCCAGAGAGTTGGGCTGCACTGAACCAGAGTCTGGTCGTTGGGGACACAGAGGGATTCCTACCAGCAAACGGAGAGAAGCTGTGAGAGGGAACTTCCATGAGAGCAGGTACCTGGGGAATAGAAGCTCTGGTCCAAAGGAGATTTCCAGGCTCAAAGAAACACGTCCTGTAAGGGGAAGTGAAAAGCTTTCAAGGGAGAAAGGCTATTTTCAGCTTCCCAGCTACAAAAGTTCCGGCAGAGGCCAGCCTGAAGAAAGGCCAATTCCCTGGAGTAGAGGGGCACTTGAAAAGCAGGATTTTACATACGCTTGTCCTGAAGTGTATGGCCCTCTAGAGGGAAAGTCTACTTGCATGGTAACTTTCCATTACACTTTACTAGTGAGGAAGAGAGAAGCCCTTGCCAGAGAGAGGAGGGATTTTTGAATACTGGTGTAAGTTCCAATCCCACAGAAGAGAATTGCAGGGAAGCTCATGAGGCCATGGACTGTGATTACTGTGTGGAAAACTCAGAGGATTTCCAGATGGATTGTACACTTGTATTTGCGGATAATGTGACCTCTTTCTGCTGAAGCGTGCAGAAGGGAAATCTGTTTAAAGGAACAGATTTAAATCCACAGCTGTTGTAAGGTACAAGGCTTGTTTTGCACTTTTTGTTTTGCCTTAAGCTGAAAGAAGCATTCCTGTGTAATTTTTGTAGTTCCATTTTGTGTTATGCCAGAAGCATGGTTTATTTTCCTTTGTGATTCCTGACTGCAGAAGTTCTCCCGGGAAGGGAAATAAAATACCTCTTTATCAGCCTAGCTACTCGTCCACGACTACACTCTTTTTATTGAATAGCTAGTGGGACTTCAACTCCCAGGGGGCACTACTTGTCCCTGCTACCTAAGAAGAGGCCTCACTGAAACCCCAGGTCCTTTGCCTTTGGGGGGTATGTAGGTGGGTGACAAGTTTCAACTGCATCATTTACTCGCCTTAGATCTTGTACTGGGCGGTAGTCCCCTGTCCCAGGCTTCTTTACTGGGAGAAGGGGGGTGTTCCAAGGTGACTGGCATTCCTTGAGAAGTCCGTACTTCAGCAGTTTCATTAAATGGCAGTGAATTCCTTCTATGGCTGGTCGAGGGAGAGGATACTGCTTCACATGCACTGGTTCCGCTCCTGGCTTGAGGGTGACAATGACAGGGGCTATGTTCTTCGCTAGGCCAGGTCGATTATCTTCTGCCCATACTTCAGGTGGGGCTATAAGGTTGGTAGGTATACAGGGACTGGTTGACTTTATTGGAGGTGCACTATAGAACTGCCATTCTTCTTCTCGGGGAACAGTAAGCACCATCAATCCAGCAGGCTTTGGGTTCACAGTCATTTTCATTTCTCCCCCTTCAGCAAATGATATTTGGGCCTGGAGCTTGGCAAGCATGTCTTGGCCCAATAGTGGAATAGGGCACTCAGGCATATACAAGAACTGGTGCGTTATCTTCTGTCCCCCTAGTTCACACATGCGGTTCTGCAAGAATGGTTTTGTGGCTTTATTTCCAGTGGCTCCCACAATGGTGACAGATCGTGAGGACAGAGGAGCTACTGGCTTGGCTACTACTGAATGTTCTGCTCCTGTATCTACCATGAACTCCATATATTGGTCCCCTATCTTCAAACTGACCATAGGCTCCTGGGGACCCAGGGTGAACTTGGAGCCCGGTCTGGCCTAGTCTTCATCTATGTCGTCCAGGTCATAGCTCGTTGCTACTGCCACTCCCTCAATGGCTTCTTCCCTCTCCTGCTGGAACTGCTTTGATTTAAGGAAAAGGCGGTATAGAAAACCTGTTAAATAAATAAATAAATAAATAAATAAATTCCTCCTCTCCTTCGAAATCTTCCTCCGGGCCTCCAGGGACTCCCTCCTCCCCTTGCAGGGGCGGAGTCCAAATGCGGGCACTCATTTCTCCAATGTCCTTCTGCCTTGCAGTAGGCGCACTGATTTGCACCTAATGGAGGCCTTTCGCTTCCGCGGCCTCTTCCACGTCCTCTGGTCCTTTGATTAGGAATACCTCCTCCACGTCGTTCGGTTATAGCAGCAGCAAGAAGATCTGCCGCCTTCTTCATCTTTCGTTCACTTTCTCTGTCTCGTTCATTTTCACGATTCACAAATACTTTCTGAGTGACTTCCATTAACTGAGCTGTATTCATGCCCGCAAATCCATCCAATTTCTGCAATTTTCGTTTTATGTCTCTCTGGGACTGACTAACAAAGGCCGCATTTACCATGCGTAAATTTTCCTGAGCGGCGGGATCATATGGGGTATACAATCTATAAGCTTCAGACAACCGCTCATAAAAGGCCGCTGGGCTCTCATCTGGACCCTGGAGAACTTCCGATACTTTCCCGATATTCATGGCCCTCTGGCCTCCCTTCTTCAGGCCCTGCAATAAGGCCTGGCGAAATCTGGTTAGGGCCGCCGCCCCCCTTTCCTAATTTGGGTCCCACCTGGGATCTTCATTGGGGTATTCTGCAGCTGCTGCTTGCAGGGGATTTATTCCTCCCCTTTCTACAGGGTTCTCTTCTAACCAACGGAGGGCTGCTTGCCCGATTCGGCCTCGCTCCTCAGTAGTGAAGAGGGTGTACAGGAGCTGGCGACAATTGGCCCAGGTAGGCTGATGGGTTTGCATAATGCTAGACATTAATTCTGTTAATTCCTGGGGCTTGGCTGTGTAGGAAGTATAATGCGTTTTCCAGTTTAATAAATCTGTGGTGGAAAAGGGTACATAAACTAGGCTGGTAGGTCCTGGCGCCATCTGGCCCTGCATTTAAAACAGGCATTCCAGGCACTTGGCATAATGGCATTAGGTGCCCTGCTTTCTCCTTCTTCTTGGGAGTTACGCTTCTTAAATCATAAGGCTCCCGGGCACAAGTCTCCTTGGTGGGTGACCCTGAACTGGCAGGAGAGCCTCCACTTTCTATCTCATCAGAGGACTCGAGTCCCCCTGCTGTGCTTGGGCCTGACTCGGGGCTTTCACTCGGGGTAGGGCACTTCTTAGGCTGTTGCTTCGGTATTTGCTGGGGCTCCTCTTCGGACTCTACTTCAAGTCGCAGTGCTGTGGGGACTAACTTCTGTGGGTGCTGGGGTAACCTATCCAGAATATCTGGGGACTTTGGGTCAGAATACACAGGCGGCTTCGCTTCCTTAGCCTTTTTGGTTCCCCTAGTAGTAGCTACAAATATTTTACAGTGCTCCTCATAACAGCGCTTCATCCATGAGGGCTGCTGTTCACATACACTTAACCAGGAATCTATATAGGGGAACTGGTCAGGATACGCTCTCAATATGAGCTGATGGATTCGTAAAACTGTCTCAAAATCAAAGGTGCCCCCCCCGGGGCCATGAAGCAGCTAATGCGGGCTACTCCCTTTCACATAACATTTTTAATCTGGATGGAATCATTTTTGTACCATAATCGCCCGAAAATCCTTTACGGAAATTCTTGATCATACATGCCAACGGAGTTTGCGTGGACTCCGTCCCTCCCATAATCTAAACGTACCTATGTACACTACCTACGTACTTAACGTACCTGCGTACGTTACGTACCCTATGTCCCTACGTACACGTAATGACGTAGAAAACAACGAACAATAAGGATAGGTAGTATGGCTGCAGGTAAGGGGTCCGTACAGCCCTCAGAACACTGGGGGGGACAAACACCACTCGCTTCCTCCTGTTCGCGACCTGGGTGCGGTCGCCCGGCCAGGAGCTGCCTACTTTGGAGTCCGCTCTCGCTTGATCTATATTTCAAGACCTCTCACTCACACACGCAAGCATATTTCAACAAAATATCATATTTCAATATTTCAAGTGCCCAGGTTTTCTGACTAACTGACTATTCCAAACAAGAAGGGTCGATGGCTTCGGCTTCGGCTTTCCTTACGCAGAGCTTACTAGGACCGCCCTTATGGGAGGTGATCATGCTCCCTTGTCTCGCGCATACTCATGCGAAATTTCCCAGTTAGTCTATACCAAATATACCAAATCAGTCTTGCGCACGCAAGACGTTGTCCCAGGCTGTTCTTTCTGACTATTAAATCACAAAAATGTCTACTCACTGGATCCGGTCCCCGATACCACACCAGCTTCTGAGTTGGAACCTGGACTCCCCCGGGTCGGAGGTGTTGGCCAGCTGGACCCAATGGCCCGCCGAGGCAGGCGGAACCCTCTCCGGCACAAAGGGGCCGGCGGCGCCTGAGGTTTCCCCCGCGGTCGGACAGACACGGTTCCAACCGGGCCAAACCTCAAGGCGAATTACATGGATTACTCACTTGAATACCATTTACCACTCGCACTTCCCGGCCAACACACCAAGAATATGCTGTGGCAAAGTGCAATCAATGAATAAGTCCAGGAGTCAATTGACAGGGTCCAAGCCAGTTTATTGTGTACAGGCCCAGTCAGTCAAAGCTTCAAAAGGAACTGAGCAAATGTTTATACAGAGACATAACCATTTATACCTCTTTTTCAGTTTGATACATGAGAATTTTCTATTGGTTCCAACTTGATACATACAAACTTCTCATTGGTTATACATTCCCCTACATTAGAAATCCCTCCGGAGCCTAGGAACCGGCCCCCTCCTTTAGGATTGCTTGAACAATGGTACAGTTCTGAATTTCATTATTTTTCTACTGCAAGGTTAATTTTGGCTTCTGGAATGCATATACTGAAACATTTCTGTTCTTTCACACACAAGAGAATAATAGACTTATGAATTCATGAAAACTTCTTATTAAGCATTTTAAAACAGTTTTCTCATTTTCCACAGATTTTTGGTTCTTTTTTAGCTATAATGGGAGTTAGGATCCAGGCCTAACTTACAGGCCTTTCATAGTAGCAGGCCATGCTAGGCCATAGCCTACCACAGAACTCTCCTCAGTTCTTCATTTTCTGCAGAGGCAGCAGGTTGTTTCCTTCCTGTCACTTTATTGTTTTTGGTTAAAATCTGTGCTCTGCCTTTCCGTTGACGCCAGTACTTTCCCTGATACCGGCCCGATACTCTCTTTCTTTTTTCTTTTTTCTTATTTTTTTTGTTTTTTGGTGTTTTCACCGCCATCTTTGGCCTACTTCTTTCCGTCATGATGGAAAAACATGTCAATGGTTTTAAAAAATATACCAAGTGCTCTGGTACAATTTCAGTCACTGACAAACATGACTGGTGTTTAAAATGGTTGGGCCCAGACCATTTACCAAAGGATTGTCCTTTGTGTCAGCAAATAAACAAATGAGGCCTAAAGAACAGGACCCAACAGCATGGGTCCCTGTTTGCCCTAGACTCGATTTCAGTAGCTTCGGCATCATTGAGGACATCGGCCTCCTCCCTCGGTTCTCAGGTCTCTTCAAAGTGCAAGCATATATCCAAATCTAAGTCATCGGCATCGAAAACCGATACCGATACCCAAGGTAAGGCCCTTCTTCATTATCGAGACTCTCCAAAAGGTGCGTCTTATGCAGATAGGTCTGCCAAACAGCCCTGGTGGGAGGACCAGCTCTCGAAAGCACAACAGGGGTCCAGGATGCTCCCGAGGCCTCGAATTCCAGAGTTACTGGTTCAAAGCACTGGAACGGTGGCGCGAAGCTTCGTACGCGATTCCACCCAGGCATCAGCCTCCTTCCACCAGCGCATCATGGCTATTGAGAAGAACTTGGTAGCACTTCTAGCCACAGTACCAATGGCACTGACTTCCTCAGCAGTGCAGGCATCGATCTCTAATTCCAGGCCTATATCTTTTGAGCCGATACCAGTTCTCAAGCTTGTATCGCCAGCTGCTCTGCCCCCACTTTCTGCCTTGGAATGGATAGGAATCGGTGATACCCAGCCACCGCCCGGACCCAGTTCCGCACTGGCTCATCATTGATATCGACGTTGAGTCTTGGCAATGGCTTGGGATTGTCGATACTTTGATTTTTTTAACTGAATCGGACTCATCCTCTTCCGATTCTGATGATACCTCAGAAGATTCCAGGGTGATACTGGAGGGCCAGGGATTCGAATCCTGCTAGAGGACAGCAACCTTGGGCTGGAAAAACTGGTTTCTAGTCCCACAGGTGCTCCTTGTGGCCTTGGGCAAGCCACTTAACCCTCTGTTGCCTCAGGTACAAAAGCATAGATTCTGAGCCCTTCGAGTAGTAGTTAATATGAAAAATTTGAAGTTCTAATCAATAAGAAGAAACCATATGGCTGGATTTCTCTGGCAGGCTGCAGTGGTAGAACCAACAGGCATTTGGGTCTGTCTGGAAGGCTGCAGGATCTGGAATAACTAGTAGTAGTAACTAGAAGACATAGTGAAAATGCATACATTCATGTAGTTGGGTCTGTTTGACAAGCTATGCAGGAGAACTGGGAGGCTGGATATTTGGGTAATGATCTTGAGAGGAGATGGGATTTATTTAAAACATTTATATATTCTTCATATGAGCCAGCATTCAAAGCAATTTATATAATCAATATAATAAAATAAAATCTATATATAAAAGCAAACTGTTGAACCAGTTATATCGACTAACCACCTCCCCACCAACCCCTGACTCAGATCAACTACTAACACTATCAAATTGATCAGAGGACAAAAAGGTGTTTAACATTTTTCAATAAGTCCCCTAGTCCTGCTCCTGTCTTAAAGTACAAGGGAAGCTGATTCCACCAAGTGAGTGCTGTTACCTGTGACCCACTAGCCGGTCCAGAGGCTGAGAGGTGCTTGGACAGCTTAATGGGCAATGATATTATTGGCAGTAAGTCCCCGGGAAGGCAGTTGCTAAGCCTCCTGGTTCCCGTAGTTTACCTTAACCCAATAATTGTAGTTGCAGTCGAGTGTAAGGATAAACATAGGTTTTATTCCCCGTCCGGGGTGGATTCAAAAGGTATGGAACAAAATGTTAAAACAGACCATACGTCTGACATGAAATAAAGGAAAGTACTGTAACCAAAAATAAGCTTTCTTCAGCATTCAAATTAACACCAAAAGTAATGGAAACAGTTTCTTCAACTCACGTGAAACTTCACAGCTGTTTCTCTTAATTAACACTTCTTGCTGCTTCAGCACACAGAATGAATCCTAATTTTGATACAGGTTACCTGCAATCCAAACCTGTATCTTGTAGGATCTCTTCAGGGAAATCTAATTATATCTCCTCCTCATATCTTCGTCTGCCATTCTGCATAGCTCCTTGAATGAGCATGTAAAGCCTTCCTCTATACTCGTGGTTTGTGGGAAGTTACCGTAGTGTTTGTACTTCTCTTTCTCCCCCTGAGTTTTGCACAGCTCCTCATATGAGCTTAGGTTGTCGAGGTGTTCTAAGTCCCACCTCTTAGGGAGAATACGTCTCACTTCCCCTCTGGGAGCTTCCTGCTGTCTGTAACGTGGATAGCCCCGTTCTGGTTTCCTTCTCTCACACCGTCTGTCTATCTCAGGGGAATGTGCCTCAAGGTAAGAATTCTTCCTTTCTGTTTGTTTGGAGTTAAACTGTTTAGGTGTGCACTTAGCTGTAGGATTGCCCTTCCTTATTGCCTTATTGCAATACTCCTCAGGGTATTGATAGGATTTGCCTTGCTGTTTCCCACAGCCTCTCTGCAAATCACTCACCTCTGCCTCTGTGGAGTTTTCCCTTGGCACTGTCCTCACAGCTTCCTCTTGTGCTCTCTGCTGAATTCTTTCACCTCTGCTCTCGGGGCTTCCAGCTGAGATATTGTCAGAGCTTTCACTTAAGCTCTGGTCTGAGCATTCCACTGTGCTCTCCTTGATTCTCCCACCTGTGCTTTCTGGGCTTTCAACTGGGATATTTCCTGAGCTTTCACTTAAGCTCTGGTCTGAGCATTCCACTGCGCTCTCCTTGATTCTCCCACCTGTGCTTTCTGGGCTTTCAACTGAGCCTCCTGAGCTCTCTGGCTTCTCCCTGCCTTCCAAGCTTTCCAAGCCTCCGCGGCTATCAACCTTCTCTGAGCTTTCTGAGACCTCCAAGACTTCCACGACCTCCTTAACCTCCAAGCTCCTCGAGAGCTCCTTAACCTCCAAACTCTCCAACAACCTCGAACTCGAGCTCTCGGACACCTTTTCCAACCCTTCTGAGCTCTTGGACACACTTTCCAACTCCTCGGACAACCTCTCGGACAACCTGTCTGTTAGTGACTGAGTCCCTACTATATCCTGCTCAGTGTTAGCTTGGGCTCCACCCCCTTGCAGCTGCTCCCCATTTTCTAATGAGCTCTGAGCTCCGTCTCTGCTTGGGCGTTCCCTAACACCATGTGCATGTTTTCTCTGGTTGCTCTTGGCAACCCTTTCCCTTTTGTGAAGCCGAACTGTCATTTTGCTCACTTTCATTTTACCTTTATGGGCTCTGCCAGCGTCACCCCGTGACAGATCCCCCCCCTTAAAATATTACGGGCTGCTGGGATCATACCCGGACAGCATGTAATCAATTCCTGGGTTCTGTCTCGCTGCTCTACATAGGACCAACTGACCGATGCCAGTCTCTCTTTCCATGGCTTGAGAACGTTCAGGTGGTACACCTGCTGACGTCCCTTCTCATTTTGCACTTTATATGTTACGGGACCTACTCTCCCCACTACTGTGCACGGTCCCTTCCAATGGGCCTCGAATTTGGGTCCCGGGTCCGCTACTTGCACAAGGACTTTATCCCCTATGTTCAGGTGCCTCTCCTTTGTGCACCTGTCATAGTATTTTTTCTGTTTTTCTTTGCTAACCTGCAAATTTTCCCTTGAGGCTCTTGCCGTTTTCTCAAGGCGTTCCCTCAAGGTTTTCAGGAATTGTGGTACCCCAACTTCCCGTGAATCTGGCTCCACCCACTGCTCATGGAGAATATCTAAAATTCCCCTAGGGGCCCTGCCAAACATCAGCTCATATGGGGACGCTTTTAAGGATGTTTGCACGCGCTCTCTACAGGCGTAAAGTGTAAAGGGGAGTAGGGTATCCCATTCCCCCATCTCTCCTCTTTTTAAACCTCTCCTTAATAATTGTTTCAAAGACTGATTCATCCTCTCAACAAGGCCATTTGTTTGAGGATGGTACGCTGCAGTCTTTATATGCCTTATTCCAAAGGCTTCCCATACTGCTGCCAAATGCTTTGATAAGAAGTTGCTCCCCTGGTCAGTTAATACCTCTCTGGGAAAACCCACTTCGCAGAAGAGTTTTACCAGCTCTTGGGCTATTATTCTGGCCGATGTAGTCCTTAAGGGAATGGCCCAGGGGAACCTAGTCGCGTGGTCTACTACCACCAACAGGTATTGGAACCCTCTGGGAGTACGGATCAGGGGTCCTACGATATCCATACCTATGCGTTCCATAGGTGCTGCTATTGTGGGTGTGGATATCAATGGTACAGCTTTCGGTCTCGAAGCCGTGACCCTTTGACACGTTGGACAAGCCTCACAGTATTGCTTTGTCTCTTTAAAAATCCCTGGCCAATAAAATCGAACCAATACTTGGTCCAGGGTGCCTTGGACTCCTTTATGGCTACCTAAGGGATGGTCGTGTGCCAACTTCAACACTGTGGCCTTAAAGGTTGTTGGTACGACCAATTGCTTTCTGATAGCACCAGAGTATGGGTCCATGTTTTCTCTATACAAGATGTCCCTCTCTAGGAAAAATCGGGGTAGCGTAGGCCTAATTTCTTTTGCCCACTCAAAAGCTCTCTTAAGAGCCGGGTCGGCCCGCTGCTCTGCCGGAAATGAGGGGAACTTATTCATCACCTCCGCAGGTACCCAAGGTAACTCTGCACCAGCCTCTAATTCGTCCCTCCCCCGGGTCCTTTGGCGCCTCTCTTGGCGTTTCTTTGCCTTCGCCTTTCTGCCCTGCTTAACTGGTTCCTGTACTAGCTCATCATCTGTGGGCAGCATAGCTAATACACCTCTATTTTCATCCTCTTCCTGGGGTTCTTCCTCCCCCTCAGACTCACTAGGGTTCTCACAAACTATCTTCCCCCCATCTGAGCTACCAGGCCTGTCCGGGTACTTAATCCTACCTCTAGACCCTGGAGAAAGGGTGGCCAGTCCCTGCCTAAAATAATATCTCTAGGCAGGCTAGGGATTATGGCTACCTGCAATGTGTGTTCCTCACCTATTGCCTGTATGGATACAGTTTGTGAAGGATAATGAGAAAATGCCCCATGTATGCACCTTAGGCGGACCTGGCCGCCTGCTTGCCTCGGGGCTGACCGACGTTGCCTTTCAATGTCTTCCCAGAGCTTAGATGTAATCATGCTCTGGTCAGCGCCCGAGTCAAGCAGCGCCAGCGTCCTTACTCCCTCTACCTGGATGGGAATTAGGAACCCGTCCTGCGTTGCCTTCTCTCGCCCTGCCATAAGGATCATTCTCTCCATGCAGTCCTTCTGGTAGTGGCCTGTTTGCCCGCATGCATAGCATCTCCCTTTACACACAGAAAACATATCACCATTATTAGCATACTTAGCCATATTAAACTTTTTGTTTTTAACATAATTCTCAGTCTTATGCACTGCCATTCCTGCTACCTTTCTGGGCCCTATTTCTGAGGCGCTCACTACCTGTGCTTCAAAGTAGCGCTCAGCCAAATTAGCAGCCTCCTCGGTGTTCTGGCAGTTTTGCAGGGTAAGGTATTTCTTTACTTCACTTGGGACAGCCTGGAGGAACTGCTCTAAAACAATTACATCCAGCAGTGACTCCATTGTCCTCTGTTCAGGAGTTAACCATTTATAGGCTAAACTCTTAAGCCTTTGCTGTAGGGCTTTCGGGATTTCTTGCTCCCTCATCCTGGACTCTCTAAATAGTTTGCGATAGTGCATAGTGGACAACCCTAACCGATCCTTAACTGCCTTTTTTATTTCCTCATAACTGGTAGCAAGGATGGCAGGCATGGCCTTATACGCCGAGAGCGCTTCCCCGGTGAGAGAAACTGCAAATCGTGTGGCCCACTGCTCAGGTGGCCACTTTAATGCCCCCCCCATCCTCTCGAAGGCATCAATAAAGTCATCTATATTGTCTCTTGGACTTAATTGTCCTAAAGAAAACGCCTGACTTGCAGCCAGTGCTACCCCACCAGTGTAAGGGTTTTCAGTCCCAGAACCTGGTGACTTTTCAATAAACGCTTGCATGGTTTCCAGGAGTGGTCTCTGCTGCTCCATGATCAGCTTGGCAGTTTGTTCCTGCATATGGCTGGACAACTCCAACTGTTTGTCCCATTGGTGTTGCATCCAACTCATCACGTCTTGGACTTCCATCTTCCGGTTAGGATCCTGTAAAAGGAAAGAAAAAGAACCACCACCAAGTGCGGTACTTTTTTTTTCTAAAAGCTCTTCCCTCTTTCCCACACCGCAGGAGCGCCCCCTTTCTTGCCCTGCTGTCCTTCTACGCCCGTGCCCCAGGTACCCTTTACCTTAGGTTTGCGTAGATTCAGGCTTTGGCAAGAGAGGTGCTTGGTCCACTTCCGGCCTGTCCTGGGTGCTTGCTTCCTTACAGGTCTGTTTATCCAGCAGTACTCTTCTCCTTTAAAAGTGTCCTTTTTTTTTCCACAACAAAAAAAATCCTCAAGACATAGCCACTTTCATGTGACCCACTAGCCGGTCCAGAGGCTGAGAGGTGCTTGGACAGCTTAATGGGCAATGATATTATTGGCAGTAAGTCCCCGGGAAGGCAGTTGCTAAGCCCTCTGGTTCCCGTAGTTTAACAGTCGAGTGTACGTATGATCTAGATTGGCCACTGTTGGAAACAGAATGCTGGGCTTGATGGACCTTGGTCTGACCCAGTATGGCATATCTTATGTTCTTATGTTCTTATGTAAGGATAAACATAGGTTTTATTCCCCGTCCGGGGTGGATTCAAAAGGTATGGAACAAAAGGTTAAACAGACCATACGTCTGACATGAAATAAAGGAAAGTACTGTAACCAAAAATAAGCTTTCTTCAGCATTCAAATTAACACCAAAAGTAATGGAAACAGTTTCTTCAACTCACGTGAAACTTCACAGCTGTTTCTCTTAATTAACACTTCTTGCTGCTTCAGCACACAGAATGAATCCTAATTTTGATACAGGTTACCTGCAATCCAAACCTGTATCTTGTAGGATCTCTTCAGGGAAATCTAATTATATCTCCTCCTCATATCTTCGTCTGCCATTCTGCATAGCTTCTTGAATGAGCATGTAAAGCCTTCCTCTATACTCGTGGTTTGTGGGAAGTTACCGTAGTGTTTGTACTTCTCTTTCTCCCCCTGAGTTTTGCACAGCTCCTCATATGAGCTTAGGTTGTCGAGGTGTTCTAAGTCCCACCTCTTAGGGAGAATACGTCTCACTTCCCCTCTGGGAGCTTCCTGCTGTCTGTAACATGGATAGCCCCGTTCTGGTTTCCTTCTCTCACACCGTCTGTCTATCTCAGGGGAATGTGCCTCAAGGTAAGAATTCTTCCTTTCTGTTTGTTTGGAGTTAAACTGTTTAGGTGTGCCCTTAACTGTAGGATTGCCCTTCCTTATTGCCTTATTGCAATACTCCTCAGGGTATTGATAGGATTTGCCTTGCTGTTTCCCACAACCTCTCTGCAAATCACTCACCTCTGCCTCTGTGGAGTTTTCCCTTGGCACTGTCCTCACAGCTTCCTCTTGTGCTCTCTGCTGAATTCTTTCACCTCTGCTCTCGGGGCTTCCAGCTGGGATATTGTCAGAGCTTTCACTTAAGCTCTGGTCTGAGCATTCCACTGTGCTCTCCTTGATTCTCCCACCTGTGCTTTCTGGGCTTTAAACTGAGCCTCCTGAGCTCTCTGGCTTCTCCCTGCCTTCCAAGCTTTCCAAGCCTCCGCAGCTATCAGCCTTCTCTGAGCTTTCTGAGACCTCCAAGACTTCCACGACCTCCTTAACCTCCAAGCTCCTCGAGAGCTCCTTAACCTCCAAACTCTCCAACAACCTCGAACTCGAGCTCTCAGACACCTTTTCCAACCCTTCTGAGCTCTTGGACACACTTTCCAACTCCTCAGACAACCTCTCGAACAACCTGTCTGTTAGTGACTGAGTCCCTACTATATCCTGCTCAGTGTTAGCTTGGGCTCCGCCCCCTTGCAGCTGCTCCCCATTTTCTAATGAGCTCTGAGCTCCGTCTCTGCTTGGGCGTTCCCTAACACCATGTGCATGTGTTTTCTCTGGTTGCTCTTGGCAACCCTTTCCCTTTTGTGAAGCCGAACTGTCATTTTGCTCACTTTCATTTACCTTTATGGGCTCTGCCAGCGTCACCCCGTGACATACCTCAAAAATCCTATCCCTCTATTTTTGCTGTCGCAGCCAACAATGATCAGGAATTACTAGTAAGTGGCTTTGGCTTGACCTGAAAGCTCTACCTGCCTAATACCATTGGAGTAAGCTTAACAAATAAATGGAACCTCCTTTCCTTAAAATTCTAAAAGTTAAAGATAACATTTTGAAAATACTTTTTTCACGAATGGGGAGCCAATGAAGCTGATGTAAAACATCAGCTAATGAATCCCTCTTTCCTTGACCAGACAAAATACATGCCATCATATTTGAAGTCATGAGTGAGTTAGAACAGGTAAGTAGAAAATATTTATTTATTAGCTATTATTATGAAACTTGTATTGGTAGATTTCAAATAAATCGTAGAAAGTACTTTTTCAGTGAAGCTATGGAATTTGTTGCTGGAAGATGTCATCGAGGTATTTAACATAGCTGGATTTATAGGAATATGGACAAAGACCATAAAGAATTAGCCAGGTAGACTTGGTAAAGCTGCTGCTTACCCCTGTGATTGAGAAACAAGGAATGGATCTATACTTCTGGAATCTGCTGGATATTTCTTAGTGACCTAGACTGACTAGTGTCAAGGACAGGATGCTGAGTTTGATGGAACCTTGGTCTGACCCAACAAGACATATCTTATGTTCTCATGTAGTATTGCTGGTTATTTAGATTAAAACAGAGCTTTGTGCCTATACGTGGGAGGAACTGATCAGGATCTTATATGCTCATTTACCCAAATGGTGGAGAACAAAGAAAGAAGACAAAAAATACTGTGTTGGATATGACAGACTAAGAACTTAAGTACATAAGATATGCCATGCTGGGTCAGACCAAGGTCCATCAAACCCAGTATCCTATTTCCAGCAGCAGCCTGTCCAGGTCACAAAAATGTACACAGATGCCACATAGTTTATTCTAGGGTAAGCAGTGGATTTCCCTAGTCCTCTTTAACAATGGTTTATAGACTTTTCCTCCAGGAACTTGTCCAAGCCTTTTTTAAACTCAGCTGCACTAACAGCTTTTACTACATCCTCCGGTAACGAATTCCAGAGTTTGATTATGCATTGAGTTAAGTATTTTCTCCTTTAGTCTTAAATGCACTATACTGTAACTTCATTGTGTGTTCCCTAGACTTTCTACCTTTTGTAGGAGTAAACAACCAATCTGCATTTACCGTTCCACTCCATTCATTATTTTATAGACCTCTATCATACCTTCCCTCAGCCTTTTTTTTTCCAAATTGAAGAGCCCTAATCTTTTAAGCCTTTCCTCATAGGGAATATCCTTCCATCCCATTTATCATTTTGTTGACACTTCTCTGTATCTCTGCTAATTATGCTAAATCCTTTTTAAGATATGGTGATCAGAATTGCACACACTATTGAACATGTGGTCACAGTATGGAACGATACAGAGGCATTATAATATCCTTTCCTTATCGTCCCTCCAGTCCAGTCCCGCACCTCTGGGTAGTGTACCTCTTCCAGCAGCTTGGAGACTGAGCATGTCATCTTTTGATGACACCAGTACTAATACAGCTGGCACTGCCCACCAGCTCCCAGTATGCTCAGTCTCCAAGCAGCTGGAGGAGGTAGTGAACCAGGGTGCAGGAATGTCTTCACATATGGGACTCTATAGCTCCCAGGTACCAAATAGGTATGGTGGGAGGAGAGTAGTGTGATCCCTGAGGCAAAATCGTGTAGCCGAAGAGTCTGGAAGAGTTGTGGGCCATTGGACTCGATTCCAAGAGGCAATGATAGTTTGGTATCTTGTAGAAGTTCAGGACAGAGGGTAGGAGCTGAGTTTAAGTCCCAAATAGGTGCTTGGCCAAAGACAGCATCCCAACGGGAATCTCTCTCCAGACAGTATTGTGCAGCAAAGTGTGAATAGAGGACCAGGTAACTGCCCTGCAAATATCCTCAATGGCTACTGAATGAAGATTAGCTATGGATTTTGCTATAGCCTGCACATTATGAGCAGTGGCATGAGTCTCTAATGAGAGTCCTGCTTGTGCATAAGCAAAAGAAATGCAATCTGCTATCCATATAAATAGAATACTTTTTGTCACTGTAGGCCTAGTTGACTAGGATCAAAGGAAATAAATAATTGAGGTGATTTACTGTGAGTTTTAGTTCTATCCGGGTAGTGTAGTTACTCACCTGTAACAGATGATCTCCGGGAGCTGCAGGAATCGGTATTCACAACCTGCCCTCCTCCGCTTGGAGTTGTATGGTTCTTTTATTTTTCTTCTTCTCATCTATAAACTCAACTGAGGAGAGGAATTGGGAAGGTGGTAGGGCAAGCATGCACGCAGGCGCAGTGGAGTCCTCCCAGAGGCTTTCCTATTGGACACTGGGGAGCATTCCCACGTGGGCTCCGTCAGTGATGTTCACCCCTATGTGAAGACTGATTCCTGCTGTTCCCAGAGATCACCTGCTACAGGTGAGTAACTACGTCTATTCCACGATGAAACCTATTCCTGGGTGGTGTTTCCTAATTTGGAACCTTGCATCGTGTAACTGTAAACTGGATTGTTCTTCACAATCCTCATGTTTTAACAACTTTCAATAATTTTGTCATTTGCAGATTTCATCACTACCTCACTCGTTATTTTCATTTCAGGTCACTTATGAATATGTTAAAAAGCAGCAGACCCAGCACAGTTCCCTGGGGTACTCTATTGTTTATTTATTTATTTTTATTTATTTATCTATTTCTTCTATACCGCCCCTTCCAGAGATCAAGGGCGGTTTACATGTAACAGTTAACAATTTTGTATACTTCTGTATACTTTACATAGAACAGTATGTTTATGTTTATGTTTATTAGATTTGATATACCGCTGAGGAAAATACATCACAGCGGTTTACATGGTAAAAAATAGGCTCAGAAAGGAAAGGAAGTTACAATATGAGACAGGAAAGCAAACGAGCAGAGTCATACAACAGGACAGGACGGGGAGGAAGGGAGGACAGAGAAGAGCGGGTCACACAAAGGGATCGGACAGGTCGAAGGCACGGGCAAAGAGGTGAGTCTTGAGGTCTTTCTTAAAAGTAGAGTGTTCAGATTCAAGTCGGATAGAGGAAGGCAGGGAATTCCACAGGGCGGGGGCCAGGAAGAAAAATGCAGATGAGCGGGTGGACTGGAGTCGGGCAGCGGAGAGTGAGGGAAGGTAGAGGCGGTTGAGGTGGAAAGGAGAGAACGAGTGGGGGCATGTAGGCGTACAAGATTGGACAAATACTGAGGTGTGCGGGTGTGAATGACTCGGTGAAGGAGTACTAGGATTTTAAAGTGGATACAGAATTTGATAGGTAACCAGTGCAGATGGATAAGGAGAGGCATGACGTGATCACGGATGGAGGAGTGAGAGAGTAAACGAGCTGCGGTATTTTGTATAAGTTGGAGGCGACGGAGGTGGACAGTAGGGAGGCCGGCTAAGACAGAGTTACAAAAGTCAAGGCGGGACATGACGAGAGAGAGGAGGAGAGTGGTGAGGGCTGACATAGAGAGGAAAGGTCTGATAGCCCGAATTTGACGGAGATGGAAGAAGGAGAGTCGTGAGATATGTGAAATATGATCACGGAAAGTCAAAGCAGGGTCAAAGAGAACGCCAAGGTAGCGAAAGGAAGAGACTATGGGAACCGGTGAGCCAGAGAAAGAGGGGGAAAGTATGGGTGGGGAGGCATCACGGGTGAACCACATGGCAAGGGTTTTGGTGAGGTTGAGGTGCAAACAGTGAGTAGTGAGCCAGTTGGCGACAGCGGTAAGACAGGTGTTGAGAGGAGAGAGGTCAGGTGAAAGGGGGGAGGTGTGATAGAGGAGAAGTAAGTCATCAGCATAGTAATAGGCAGATATCCCATGTTGTTGGACTAGGAGGGCAAGAGGTGTGAGAAAGATATTGAAGAGAAGGGGAGCTAAGACTGAGCCTTGGGGGACCCCACAAAGAAGGGGAGTGGGCTCGGAAGGAGTAGGGGAGGAAGAGTGAACGGAGAAAGACCGGGAATGAAGAAAGGAGTGAAACCAGTGAAGGACTGTGCTGCATAGACCTGCTTCACAGAGGCGAGCTAGAAGAAGGGAGTGATCAACAAGATCGAAAGCGGCTGATAGATCAAGGGAAACCGCCACCGAGAGGTCACCCCGATCTTGAGTAGAGTGGAGTTCATTGAGAAAGCCCAGGAGAACGGTTTCAACACTATGACCGGGTCGGAATCCAGATTGATGAGGGCGCAGAAAGTGAGTAGAGTCAAGATAGGAGGATAGCTGGGAAAAGACAACTTTCTCGAGGATCTTTGATAGGAATGGAAGATTAGAGACGGGACGATAGTGTGCAGGAACATGCGGATCAAGTGAGGACTTTTTTAGGATAGGGCGAACCAGGGCATGCTTCCATGGTTGAGGGAAAACCCCGGAGGAAAGGCTAGTGTTGATCAGTGTGAGAGCTGGGGGGAGGAGGGCCAGGGAGGGAATGAGTAGCCAGGAGGATGGGATGGGGTCAAGGGCACAAGAGGATTTCTTGGAGGAGGAGAGAACTGCAAGGAGCTCTGAGGAGGTGAGTGGATGGAAAGAGTGCCAGGTATGGGAAAATTCGGAGAGAGGGGGAGGAGAGCATGGAGGGGGACTGGAAATAGGAGGAGGGCATAGGGGGAGAGAATGTCGGAGATCAGATACCTTGGTGCTATAGTAAATCGCCAGTTGAGAAGAGGTAGGTGAAGGGGCAGGGGGGGAAGGAGAAGTGTGAGACTGAAGTGAAGTAAGGGAGCGAAGGACGGAATAAAGATGGCGGGTCTGGTTTGGTGCAGAAGAGATTGTGGTAGAGTAATAGGTCTGCTTGGCTTTGTGCACCTGGGATCTGTAGTAGGAGTGAGCAGAGCGGAAGTGGGAGAGAGTGATTGGGGAGGGGACCTTGCGCCATTGGCATTCCACACGACGGAGCTGAGATCGGAGAAGAAAGAGACCAGGGTGAAACCAGAGTTGGGAGGGACGGGAGGCAGATGACCGGGGACGAAGAGGTGCAATAAGATCTAAAGCGGATGAGAGGGAGGAGGACCAGACGGAAGCCTGTGAGGAAGGGGAGAGGAGGGGGAAATCGGTTGGGAGCAGGTCGGATGCAGGGGGGAAATTTTGGGGGGTCTCTGAGGTGATACGGTGAGTATAGGAAACCTTAGGGGAAGGAGGAAAAGAGGAGCAGGGGGAAGGGGGGCTGGTGGATGAGGAGGGGGAGGGGGAGGAGAGAAGGCATTGAAACGTAATGCAGAGGTGATCAGTCCAAGGAAGGGGAAAAGCGTGGAAGGACTGCAATAGATAGAAAGCGGTGGAGGGAGAAAGAAGGAGGTCGAGAGTATAACCAGCAATGTACAGGTAACATTGCATGGAACAGTTTCAAAACTATTTACATGGAACTATTTACAAAGAACAATAAACAATATGTTACAGAGGACAATAGACATTAAATATATATTTCAATTGAACTTGTGTAAGTTTTGGATTTTTTCCTTTTCCATCGTAAGACATGTGTATTAATAGCGGAGGGTCTGTCTGAGTTAGTCATTTGTGATTTCATGAGTTTTGTGGGAATGTTTCTGTGATTGCTGGGGGGTGGCTCTCTGGAGGTAGGGGATTTCAAAATGTTCAGAGAAGAGGTAGGTTTTGAGTTCTTTTTTGAATTGATGAAGGTCTTTCATCAAGCGAAGAGTTATTGAGAGTTCGTTCCAGAGAGTGGGGGCAGCAAAGGAGAAAGCTCTAGAGCTTATGGTTTTCTTTGTTTTTCTGATGGTTTTTTGTATGTTGAGAGTGAGTTGCGTTTTGTCTGCGTGTTCTTGATTCTGATGGGGCGTGTAGTAGGGTGGACAGGTGTGAGGGGGAGATTTCGTTAAGGAGTTTGAAGGTTGTTAGTAGAATTTTATATTTTATTCGGCTATTTATAGGAAGCCATGTAATTCCAACAGTATTGGGGTCACATGGTCAGTTAGACAAGCTTTTGAAATTACCTTAGCACAGATGTTCTGGGCTCTTTGTAACAGATATGTGTTTTTTAGTGGGAGGCCTATTAGACTATTACAATAGTCGAAGTGAGGGGTGATGAGTGTACTGACTACTGATCTAAAATCATGTGTGTCAAGGAGGGGTCTTAGGTGTTGTATAGTCTTGAGTTTATAGAATATTGTTCTTACTGTCTGTTTTATGTGAGGAAACATGGTGAGTGTGTGGTCTATTATTACTCCGAGGTACTTTACTTCTTTTTTTAACAGGTATAGCTGTTTTGTTTATTGTGATTGTTGTTGGTTAAGTGTCGTCAGCAACAGATTTTCTTGTTACAAACATTGCTTCCATTTTTTTAAGGTTGATGCTGAGATAGTTGGTTTCTAGCCAAGAGGTGGTCTCATTCATGCATTCGGACAGGATGTCATATGTGGGGCTGTTAGTGTTTATGGGGATAGCGAGGATGATGTCGTCAGCATATATAAAATGGTTAATTTTGTGTTTTTTAAATATGCTTGTAATGGGTTGCAGGTACAAGTTGAAGAGGAGGGCGGAGAGGGCTGAGCCTTGAGGGATTCCTTGTCCTTGGGGGAATGTTTTTGATGTGTCTTGACCTATTTGAACACGTATTAATCTGTGTGAGATGTATGACTTGAACCATTTGAGAACTGTCCCTCCTATTCCCAGGTTTTCTAGTCTGTTGATCAGTGTGTTGTGGTTGATGTTGTCAAATGCGGCAGATATATCTTTAAAAAGGAGTAGGAAGCCTTGGCTGTTGTCATCTGTACCTCTGATGAGAAAATCCATCAGTGTAATTAGGAGAGTTTCAACTCCATGGAAGGGGCGGTATCCGAACTGGTGTGAATCAAGGGGCTTGTGCTCATCAATGTGCTCTTTTAATTGTAGTTGTATAGTTTTTTCTATTATTTTGGCAATGAATGGTATGCTGGCTATGGGCCTGTATGAATTTGGGTCTTTTGGGTCGAGTTTACTGTTTTTTATGATGGGGCGAATCGAAGTGAGCTTTAAGGCATCAGGCATGATGCCTTGTGAAAGTGATTGGTTAACTATGTATTGAATGTTTTCAGCAAGATCATCTTTTGTGGACTTGATCCATGATACTGGGCATGGGTCAAGCGGGGATGTTGTGGTATTGATCATTGTTATGATTTTAAGGAGGTGTTTTTGTTCGAACATGTGAAAAGTTGTCCATTCATTGTTGATTTTTGGATTTGATTGTAATATTGTTGTTGGGATAAGGGGTTTTCTCTTTAGTTTCTCGGCAAAATGTGTTGCTAATGTTTGTACACTTATTGTGGATTGTTTAGGCTCTGAGTTCTGTGTTTTTGTCAATGTTTTTACAATCGCGAATAGTTCTCTAGGTTGATTGATGGCTATATTTATTACTTTAGAATGGTAGTCTCTTTTTGATTTGTTAATTGCATTCTTATATTCATTGAGTACGCTTGTGTATTGGGATTTGTTTTCATTTGATTTTGTTTTTCTCCATCTTTCTTGTTTCCTCAGTTGTTTTTTTTAACTTGGCAAGCTCTTTCGTGAACCATTTTTCGGATTTTTTTCATTTGCTTATGTGTGAGTTTTGTGGGGGCGGCTGCTTCCTGGAATGTTAGGTTCCAATGATTTATAGTTGAGTTGATGTTTGGTAGGTTTGTAGTGAGTTTGGGTAATACCTTGTCGAGGAATGTATTTTTTATCAAAGTGAGTGAAACGTGAGTAGTGTGGTATTATGTTTGTAGATTTTGAGGGTGTTTGTGCCAGGAGGTGGAATGTTATCAAGTGATGGTCAGACCATGGTACTTCCGTTATAATTGGGGGGGTGTATAGTTGTATATTGTTCACCTTTCTCCATTGAGAAAATTGGCCATTTAGTCCTACTCTCTGTTTTCTATCTTTTAACTAGTTTCTGATCCTGATTATTTTAAAGCAGCCATGATCTATGGTTTCCAGCTGGGATATATCCTTAGCAGTATTGACAGAAATAACTGGGCAGACAGGATCATTGCAATACATTGTCTCCATCTCCAATCCCCTATCCTTGTAGCCCTCTCCCTCTGCTCTCTCTCCTCCTTTTACCTTTTTTCCCCAGACAGACTTCTTACTGTCCTTCTCTTCTTCCCCCCCCCCCCCCCCCCCGCCTATCTCCTGTTCCAACTTTCTTTTTGGGATTAGGGCCGACTGATTTTTCTTATTCCCAAGCCCATCTTTGCCTCCTTTCATGCCCCAGTCAGGTCCCCCCGCTTCTGTGTTCTCCCAGATCCATATTAGGTCAGGTCCCCCCGCTTCTGTGTTCTCCCAGATCCATATTAGGGCCCAAAGACACACTGCCTCCAGTTCTCGGGTATCATCTTGCCAGCCAAGAAAATCCACTCATGCCAGGGACGTATGTGCATACATAATATAGATACATGTTTTATATACAGTTGAAGGATAAATGTGTATCAGGCTGCCTATGTGTGAATGGCAAGTGGGGAGCATATTTTAAGCCTGTTTTGTAAAGATGCAGGGGCATCTATGTGTTTTCATAAAATAATAGACATAAACTAGTAAAAATTGCAGCTAGATTAAACCATAGACATTTACAGCTGCTTAGGTGTAAGTGCAACTGTTAGGTAAAGTACATGCACATGTGGGTACAGTATTTTATAAAATATACTTGTAAATCACACTTTTGCTAATGCTCTAATGAAACTGCCCCAGATCTCTCACACACACATGGACCGCATAAAAGTACATGCCTTCTTAGAGTAATTTATAAAAAGTCATTTTATGTGCAAAAAGATACCTTTATGCATAAAAAATCCTTTATAAAAGTACACTCATACTGTACCTAGGGGCATCCAGTTATGTAGTTGCCATATTTAGGCCCTATTTTACTAAACAGCATTAACATTTTGTAGTTACCCATGTGTTAATGACCAAAATTGATGTGTGGTAATTATAAAGCCTCTGATTAATGTTTAGGGGTGTGCCCAGCACCTTTCTATAAATGCAGAGACAGTATGAGGATTGTTTTAGAAGGTTGGGGGGGAATTATTGAAATGCGTTATGGCAATAACATGTGTTTTATTACTGTAATGCACAAATTGCCATTATTACACATGCTGAATATTAATGAAATGCAAAGTTGGTATTACTTTTCCTTGACATCAGACTTCGGTCTCTAATATGCAGCCTGATGTTCCCGGTCACTTTCTTAAAGAGGCTGCATGTTTAAATTGTAATAGGTGGACCAGGGGTCCCCACCTCCTGGCATCACCAAGAAGAAAATTCTCCCCCTTCAATAATCCCCCTTCACACACATGGCTGCCACTCCACCTTCTCAAAGACACCATCAAAGTCCCACCCTTCCCTTTAAAGACCTCCCCCCCCAGGTTCCCCTTAGGCTTACCTGGTAGTCTAATGTGGCCCAGACAGAGCAACCTCCACTTGTTCCAGTCTGGGCAGATGCTGGGTTCAAAATGGCGCCCGCAGTATCCTAATAGTAGTTTCATGATTCTTTCACTAGCGATAAACCCCAGCTGTAGTACAAGTTCAAAACTGGCCACTTCCAGATCCTTTTGGCCAGCCTTTTACAGTACTACACTTTTGGCCTGATTTTATAACAGGATGCCTATGTGAAAAGTCCAAAATGACACCTATATTAAACCTATTATATAAAGTCAACATAGGGGCCACACATGCCGTTATAAAATAGATGCACTGAAGCAGCCCCTGTAGTGCACAAATGCAGATGCCCAATTCCCACCCGATTTTGTGTTTGCCATTTAAAGCAGGAATTAGCATGCTCTAAGCACCAAGCCATCAACCACATTGTTAGCATGAATTTGCTCTAACACTGTGTTCTAATTCCCATGGTTTTAGGCACTTGATATACCGTCCTTTACTGTGTGTTTGTTAATTACTTAACGTACTTTAGTAAAAGAGGGCCTTAATCTAATATGTATTCTAGTAATTTTTTTAAGTTAGGATGATAGTATTGAGTTATGTCACTTTGGCTCTAGCTCTGGTTTCAGAGCTCAGATTTTTGCACATTGAAAAGAAGTGTTACATTTTTGCCCAGTTATCTTGTTTTCCTAGATAGCTGTCTGATGCCTTTTGCTAGCCCTCTGGTTACAGTACATTTATTCTATTTAAACTGGCTTATACAATGTGGCTATTATGATAAGCTTTTGGAACAGGGAGACTACCTGGATTGAGTCCAGTTTTGCAGAACTGTAATTACAAACAGATTGTTGCTGTAGGCATTTTGTCTGTGCTCTTTGAGCTAACATGAATCTGCAACTAACTTCAGCAGAAGTTGACACAGGCATCTTAAAATCCACTGTACAAAAAATCAGAGAATTTTCATTTATATAGTTGAATATTATTTTTACTTTGACTATTAAATCTAGGTCAAGTTCGGTAAACAATTAGAATTCCCAAAATAGAAAGAAAAAAGAAAAATTGAAAACTATTTGCAGATCTAAATTTGTCCATTCTCTCTTACCTGCAGGGTCCCAAAGGATATCCAGGGCCACCAGGTCTACCAGGAGAGAAGGTAAATGTTCCTATGATGTACAGTACTCTTGGTATTTAACTTGTAATGAATTTGTTCTTTCATGTTTTGGAGAGAAGGAGAGTATTGTATCCATAAGATAGGTGGCAGTTCCTGGTTGATGGAATTTCAGTGGTCAGACTTCATTCTACTAGCAGTATATGGTAATATTTTGAAGCAGGCTTTGTGACATGAAGAGATGTGTTTTGTAGCAGTTCTCAACCCAGTCCTAGTATACCTCCTCGCCAATGTGATTTACAGGCCGCCGACATTGGATATGCTTAGGTTAGATTTGCATACATTGGATTCAGGGTATGCAAACCTATCTCATGCATATTCATTGTAGAGGGCTTGAAAATATAAATGGTGAGGTGGTAATCAAGGACTGAGATAAGAGATGCTGTTCTGTAAAAGCAAGGATGGATGACGGGAATGGCAAATTAAACTCTTCGGGGGATGGAAGATTACACTATTAGGGGCTAATTTTATAAAGGCTTTTTCACATGTATATGCCAACATATGCGCATAAAATAGTTTTTATAAAATTATATCCCATACAATAGTGTATGCAATGACAAGAGCACACATACTTTTATTCAGCACAGGTGTAGGTGTGTTCGGGGGTAGAATTTGAGCAGAGTGCAGGTAAAGTCATGATTTATGCCTGTTAAGCATACTTAGAGTGCAATTCCATAACATGCACATCCGGCCCGCAGACATGTCTAAATCTAAAATGGGCTGCATTTGAATCTAATTCCGCATCTGCGAGTCTGAACATGACCACAGGTCCGGAATAGGAGATAGACATGTTTGGCATGGCATGGGCAAAGCACTTTTCAGCCGGTCTGTACACTCATCTGGGCATGGCCCTCGCACAGGTGCAGGCACGGGCCATGCATTATAATGGAGAAAACTGTCCCTGCCAATATTCTCAGATGCGGGTAAGCATTTTGTATGCCCCTGCACCCACCATATTCTGAAACGTTACATGTTTTTTATTCTGCCCATCCCCACAAGGTACTTGCTTACGCCACACCCCTCGGGAACACTGTGCATCTCCTACATTGCTCATCACAGACAGTAGTTTGTTCGTGCAAACTTAGACATAAGTACCAATGAGAAATGACAGTTGCTGTCCTCCTCATGCCCTGAAAAGTACTAGGTAATCTCAGTGCACCCCCATATGCTATAAGAAAATGTAAATATGAACATGTATGTCAGGGCATACCTTGCATGACATGATAATTGGAATTTGGAAATGTCTCCAGTGTTCCCTGCCTTGGTCATCTCTACAAAAACGCTTTAAACTGCTAGGGATGGACCCTAACCAAGTGCACCAAACCGTAAACTAACATTGCAGTTCCCCATAATACTGCTGAGCAACAAATATATGCCCTGTTCGTGCCTATGGCCTATAAGTACACTCATTTCTGCTGCTCTGCACTACCGTTCCCCTCTTATTTCTCCTCACACCCCTCCGCGGGAACCCCGCTCATCTGCCAGATCGCTTTTATCTGTGCCCTTCTCCTACTGCCAAATCCAGACTATGCTCCTCTCATCTTGCTGCTCCTTATGACTGGGAACAACCTACCTGAGTCTATACGTCAGGCTGCTTCTCTGGCCCTTCTCAAATACAGGCTGAGGTCCTACCTCTTTATTCCTGGTTTTGGATCTGATCGGTCTAAGCTCCCTTGTGTTTTCTTACCATTCCCCCCCTTACATGTATCCTGTCCACAGCTGTTGTGTTGTCTGTCTTGCCTAGATTGTAAGCTCTCCTGAGCAGGGACCATTTCTTACGTGTGGTTGTGCAGCGCTGCATAAGCCTTGCAGCACTGTACAAATGATCAGTAGTAGTAGCAGTAGTAGTAGGCCTTCTGGCTATGGCATCTGATTCACACATATCTGCATACTGTCATTTTCCCCAGCAGCTACACCTGTCCCATCGTGGCATATGTCGGTCTGTATACATCCCCTATCTGTAGGGAAACCCTGTGGCACTGCTCTCCTGGTCAAGCCTGTGTGGGCGTGGGAGTGGGAATCCCTATGCCATCATACCCGGGTAGACAGCCTCCAGATATATATCACCACTCTCACAGCTTACATTGGTCTTGGACTGGGGAAGGATGTAGGTCTCATGGCACAATCTGAGGAATGTGTGCACAACATCAGTCATGTCTCCCATTGCCTGGCACAGCAGATGTATGGCTGCCCTAACACACTGTCAACAATATATGATCTTATTAGAGTACCCTATGAAATATTTTCCTGAAGGAATCTGAATAGGTTCCCTATAGTGAAATGTCTCTGAAAATGTGCATTATGGCTATGTATTAATGCTGTTTGCACTGTCGAATGCTCTTTTTCTGAGGGTCCCTTATTATTGATAGGGATATGTTGTGACATTTTGCTGTAGAGGACCTTCTCTGAATTTGTCTGCCCTATCACACTGGCACCTGGTGACGTTTCGGTCATCCATACGGTCCAAGTATTGGCCAGGCTTTCATGTTCCCCCTGAATTTCAGATGAGCACACCAGATCTTCCCGTGCACCCCTCAAAACATACACACATACGCTCTTACTTTCAGCCACGAAAATATAATTGTGCCAAAAAGATGCCCTGATAACATAACATATTATAACATAACATAATAGCTATGAGAGAGGGTGGAGTGGCCTAGTGGTTGGGGCACATTATCTCAGGCCAGAGGGCCAGTGGTTTGACTCCTGCTAGAGGACAGCAACCTTGGGCCGGAAGGACTGGGGTCTCTAGTCCCACAGGTACACCTTGTGGCCTTGGGAAAGTCAACCCTCCATTGCCTCAGATACAAAACATAGATTGTGAGCCTTTCGGGGACAAGAGAAAAATATATATACAGTATCTGATGTACACCGCTTTGACTGGTAGAAAAGCAGTATATAAGCCTAGTTAATTAAATTAAATAAATAAATAAGCTATGGCATAACATAATAGCATGGGGTACCAGGATTAAAAATATGATCTCCATTCCTGATCCACACAGGAATCCTTTCCCTACTCATGCCCATACCACCCCTATATCAACTGTCCCATTTTTCAGAACATGGAAATTGCGAGAGTTCCCTAGATTGGCTCCTTTAGCACAAACAGCACATTTCAGCATTGCCAGTATACACACTATTGCTCTGCTTAATATTTCTGTCAGGGTGTTTGTTAATGTTTCTCTCCCATACAGCATTCCCTCACCTCTGTTTTCTGTCCCAAATTGCATCATGTGTTTTTCAACTGCAGTTCAGTACATACTTGTGACATCCATTATTCAGTATGGGACGAATTGCAGAGCACAGCAAAATATTTTCTAAGTCCTGCCCTTTTTCCACATTTCAGCAGGAATAATATAGCCATTTCCGGGAAACACTTACTACGTACACGGGGCTTTACTGAATACGCTTTATATGTCACCATGACTGACCACGCCCTTTTTCCACCCCTTCTGGGCATGTTCTGAGATCCCCGGGCTAGTGCCATATACGTGCATGTCAACAGTGTTTCAGAATACAGTCGGGGACATTTTTGGCATATAAACCCCCCCCCCCCCCCCCGCACATGCAAACTCCTTATTCGTGTTCTGGAATGACCCTCTTGGGGTATGTACATTTACACCTGCTTTTAAGCAAGTATAAATATTCATGAGTTCATTTTAGCTGCAATTTCTACAGAATTTATGCTGGTATTTTTATAAAATATACATAGTCGCATATTTGTTTTTATAAAATATCCCCAAAATAGGTGCCTACTTGCCCTTCAGACATAGGTAGTCTGTTACCTTCTTAGGGGCTGATGCAGTAAGCTGTACTACCCTTAAGCACAGCAGTTTACTCTTGATTTTCCTGTGCTAATCTTACTCCTGATACAGAAAGAAAAGATTACTGTAGGTAAATCAGCATAAAACCACTGCGCTAAAAGGTAACACAGTAGAAATGTCAAATTTGTGCAAATTGCTGCTTAAAAAATTGCTCTAGATTGTAAAAGACTGTGCTAATATCTAGTGCTGCTTTTTACTTTTTTGGGGGTGCTGAAATTTTACATCAGCTCAGACTGGTGTAAAAATGCAATATGAGAACAGAGGAGCAGTACTACTTTGCAGATCACCAAAGATATCTAGACCTCCCCCCCACCCCCATCACCTACAAAAATTGTCCCTGGTGGCCCAAGTAGGCCCCTCCAGGACTCCTTGTTTCACAACTCCACAAATGGGTTCCCAGAACCTCTACCCGCCCAACCCCACAATTGTCCCTGGTGGTAGAAGTAGGCCCCCTTCTGTAGCCCTGGGACACCTCCTAAATTAGGAAGCAGGAGCGCCAACCACTTGCTTCTACTTCTAGTGCTGTTATCTTGAAAAATGGCAGCATTTGACTCCTCCTACTATTAATCATTTGTGTAGCGCTACAGAGTGTACACACTGCTGTGATACGGATGCACCACTGGGGATCAGTCTAGATATTACCTTATTTGATAGACTGACCCCCTAAGAATTCATTCTAGCACACTACTAGGGGGTCAGGCAAAATGGCGGTGCTAGAGGCAAGAACAAATCGGCATCCTTCCTGCCTCCCTTTTTAGTGATGCTTGGGGGTGGGGTCGTTGACTTTGGACTAGCTATTAGCTCTCTGTTCTAGGTAGTTGAGGAGTCTGGCCTATTTTTTGTCTCCCTTCCTGCCAGTGCTTGAGCCAATCTCTGCTCAAGCATTGACAGGAAGGGAAACATTTTACTCATAATGCAGCAAACAGCTGCATATTATTGTAGCAGTGGGTGATGTTTCTTCTGACATCGCACACTTTTTAACACAGCGGTAGTTTATTGTGCTGGAAGTAAAAATATTTTTGAGAGCAAGAAAGCTCATTGCTTGGTCATACTACCCTCCAGGCTTCCCTTCCTAAAAAAGAGGAAAGAAGTATAGCAATTAAAAATACATTTCTGTGGCTATAGATTTGATAATTGTGAATAGATGGCACTGAATAAAGGTCTTAACCTGTGACTTTCCCTATCGTCTTCCTTGACCAGTCCAGACTTCTTAGCTAGCAGTTGTAGGCATACCAGAGCAACTTTCATTGATGTCATCACTTGTACATACACTGGTGCAGCACTTCAGCAAGTGGCAAGGTGTGTGGAATGCTGCAGTAGTGCAGATATAGTGCCTTGTGAAAGTATTCATCCCCTCAGTGTTTGTCCTGTTTTGTCGCATTACAACCTAGAATTAAAATGGAGTTTTGGGGGACAGCATCATGTGATATACACAACATGCCTATTGACTTTGAAGGTGCAAAATATTCTATCTCCAGGAACAAGCAGGAATCTAGTCTTCACATATGGGTATCATCGGTACCGACGGAGCCTGCATGGGAATGCTCCCCAGCGTCCAATAGGAAAGCTTTTGGGAGCATCCCACTGCGCCTGCATCACTGCCTTTCCAACTCTCCCTCTTCAGTTTTTTGTTTTCCGCGGAGACGACAGGCAGCAAACCCTGTCACCGCAGAAAATGTTCTTTTTGTGGTCGCGTCTGCCTTCATTTTCTTCTTTTCCTAAAAAAAAAAAAGAAAAGAAAAAAGAATTCTTCTTTTTGGAGGGTCTGTCCCCTCTAGGTGCCAGGCGCCATTTTGGGCACTAGGCCCTCTTTTCTTCTAAAATGGAGAAACCATCTAGTGGTTTCAAAAAATGTTCAAAGTGTAGTGGTACCATTTCTGCTACTGACACTCATGACTGGTGTCTTAAATGTTTAGGTCCTGACCATTTACCATCGGAGTGTCTCCTCTGTAGAAAGATGACCAAGAGAGGCCTGCAGAACAGAACTGCAAAACTCGGCACCCTCTTTGCCGCAGATGCGACATCTGTTGCATCGACGTCTTCTAGGGCTTCATCTTCCTCCCAAGGATCTCAGGTAACTAAACCCAGGTCTTCCAAGACCGGCCAGTCCTCAAAGGGTAGATCTCCTTCAAAGCATTGAGATGCTACTAACGTTGCTCTCGAGGAAAATATACCGGCAAAACAGCACTGGCGGGAGGTCCCGGCCTCCAAAGCATTAATGGGGTTCCAGGATATTTCCGAAGCTTCCACATCGGGAGAAATCCTGGTGCCATGTTCTGGTGTTGTAGCCTGTTCTACTGGTACTGACATCCAGGTATCGGCAGGGGCTATAGATCAGCACATCCTGGCCATCGAACGCAGTCTAGCGGCTCTCTTAACAGCCTCGGTACCGCTAAGACAGCTTCAGACGGTTCCGCAGTCATCCGTACCGCTACCGACTGCACCTGCTTTAACTGATGTATTTCCCCATGCCATTTCTTGAATCAATATCCGGTATCGAGGGCCCGGTATCGAGACAGTCCGATATCGATTTTGATCGATACCGGCGTCAATCAATGCAGGAGAGCACCCAGCACGGAGATACTTCGAGTCCTCCAATTCCAATGACCCCGCCGGTACCGGGATGCTTCTACCAGAGGATACCTCTCCTTCTCCTCAGCATGTCTTTTCAGGATTTCATACGTGATTTAGCCCAAGGACTTTCAATCACGGTGACCCCTGAGAAGGAACCAAGAGCAGAAGAATTAGAAATTCTTCAGTACCCGGCAGCTCCTAAAGAAGCTGCTACCCTTCCCATTCACCGAATCTTGCATGACCTCATGCTAAGGATGTGGGAAGCTCCTTTAACGGTGTCTCCACACTCTCGGAGACTCGATACCATGTACCGAGTTCCACAATGCCCTGGTTTTCAGAAGACACAATTACCATACCATTCAATGGTAGTGGAATTGGCGATGTGTAGGATCAAGAGTGCTGAAACGTGTTCTTCCAATTCTCCAGGCCGTGAAGAGAGGACACTCGATGCCTTTGGGCGTCGATGCTATCAATCCTCGATGCTATCAGCCAGGATCAGCTCTTACATTCTTTACATGGGAATGTTTCTTAAGGAAGTACATAGACGAGACCTACAGGGATATAGTTCTGAAGTCCCACCTCCAGTCTGGCAGCATCCCTGTTGCCATGGAGGAGAGAAGTCACGTGACAGGAGAGCATCACCCTGGTGTGTCAGGAAGTGATCCTGTAACTAGGACCTGTCCACCAGATGATGTAAAACCCTCTTGCACCGAGGAAGTTTCTCCAGGGCCATGTGCCCATGAAGAAAGGGTTAGGACAGTCATTATAGTTGGTGATTCGATCATTAGGCATGTAGATATCTGGGTGGCTGGTGGAAGTGAGGATCGGCTGGTAACATGCCTGCCTGGTGCGAAGGTAGCAGACCTCACTCCCCACCTAGATAAGGTCTTAGATAGTGCTGGGGAGGAGTCTGCTGTCTTGGTACATGTCAGTAAATATGACATAGAAAAATGTGGTAGGGAGGTTCTGGAGGCTAAATTTAGGCTTTTAGATAGGAAGTTGAAATCCAGAATTTCCAGGGTAGCGTTCTCCGAAATGCTTCCTGTTCCACGCGCAGGACCCAAAAGGCAGGCAGAGCTCCGGAGTCTCAATGCGTGGATGAGACAATGGTGCAGAGATGAGGGTTTTGGATTTGTTAGGAACTGGGGAACATTCTGGGGAAAGGAGGGGCTCTTTCGAAGGGATGGGCTTCACCTTAACCGGGATGGAACCAGGCTGCTGGCATTAACCTTTAAAAAGGAGATGGAGCAGTTTTTAAACTAGATAATAGGGGAAAGCCGACAGTCACCCAAGAGCAGATGGTTCGGAAGAATGTATCCTTGAAGCATACTACCAAAAGCAGAAAGGTTCCTAAATAAAGTAGCCCAAATGCCCTCAGTATGGAGCAGACAGAGCTTAAAGATCCCAAATTGCCCATGTCTACCAATAGCCAAATTAATATGAATAAAATACAGTCTCTAAAATGCTTGTATGCAAATGCTAGAAGTCTAAAAAATAAGAGGGGAGAGTTAGAATATATAGCACTAAATGAGAGGTTAGATATGATTGGAATATCAGAGACATGGTGGAAGGAGGACAACCAGTGGGACACTGTGATACCTGCGTACAAACTGTATCGTAATGATAGAGCTGATCAAATTGGTGGAGGGGTTACGCTCTATGTTAGAGAGGGCATTGAGGCAGAAAGGATTAAAGTTTTGCAGGAAACAAAATTTGCTGTAAAATCTCTATACACTGGTGTTCCGCAATATTTAGCCGATCTTATCCGCCTTCAATCAGCTCCCCGTCTCCTCCGTTCCGCTCATGGTAATCGGCTCTTTCTCCCTCCCCCATCTCAGGCCCACCTTGAGCTCACCCGTCACTCTGCTTTCTTTTTCCTCAGTCCCGCCCTCTGGAATTCTCTCCCGCACTCCCTTTGCACCGAATCCTCCTTCCCTCAGTTCAAATCACTCCTTAAAACCCACCTCTTTCTTCAGGCCTACGACCTCCCTGTCCCCGCCGATGGCTCGGACCTCCCCTCGTCCTGTCTCCCCTCCCCACATCCGGTTTAGTTGTCTCCTGTTTAATCTGCCCACAGCTCTCTAGTCGGTCCATATCTCTGTTTTCTCTCATGCTGCTCTTCAACCTGCTCTTTGTTTCGTCTTACTTTCCTGTCTTTTAATGGCGTTCCTTTTCCTTTCTATCTCTCATAGCCCACAGTTTGTTGTATTGTACACCGCCCTGACGCTTTGGCAAGGGCGTTATATCAAGTTTTGCAAATAAAGATAAAGATAAGGGTTGCAGAGCAGAGATGGCATCCATCTGTCCAAGAAAGGTCAACGCATCTTCGGTAGTAGACTGGCTAATCTACTGAAGAGGGCTTTAAACTAGATTCGTTGGGGATAGATGAAGAAAGTCCCCAGGTAAGTGAAAGCCCCCAGGTAGGTGATACATTAAATACCTTTATGGAAATGGGTAACATATGGAAAACAGTGTGAATAAATGCCCGTAGCATGGGAAATAAGATCCCTGATGTTGAAGCTTTGGTGGGAGTGGCTGACTTGGATTTAGTGGCAGTTACAGAAACATGGTTCACAGAAAACCATGACTGGGATGTAACTATACCTGGCTGTACTTTATTCAGGAAGGAGGGGAGGAGGAGTGGCACTATATGTACAGAGCTTAAAAGGGAGAGAGGAGGCATTGTGGGTTAAACTAGAAAGAGGGAAAGAGAAATCTATTTGCATTGGTGTGATATACAGACCTCCCTCACAAGAGGAAGAGGTGGACAGAGAGTTAATTGAAGACATACGCAGCATTGCTAGGAAAGGGGAAGTGCTACTGATAGGAGATTTCAATATGCCAGATGTTGATTGGCACATTTCTGCTGCAGTATCATCTAGAAGTAAGGAGATCCTGGATTCTCTACAGGGAGAACTATTCAGGCAATTGGTAACAGACCCCACACGTGAAGGGGCCATACTGGACTTGGTGCTTACCAATGGTGAAAGTGTTTCTGATGTTGTAGTGGGAGATCATTTTGCATTCAGTGATCACCAGATGGTTTGGTTCAGTATTAGGACTAGGGCTGTTAGAATCCATTCGAAGGTGAGGATCTTAGACTTTAGGAAGACTAACTTTGCGAACATGGGCCAATACCTCAGGGAGTCGTTAGTGGGATGGGAACAGCTGAGGGATGTAGAAAAACAGTGGGCAAAACTGAAAGGGGGTATTTTAAGGGCAACCAACCTTTTTGTTAAAATGGTAAATAAAGGCAAAAGGAAAAGGAGACCGCTATGGTTTTCGAAGGAAGTAGCTGAAAAAGTGAAGAAAAAGAGGGAGGCCTTCATGAAATACAAGAGATCACAGAGAGAGGAAGACAGGCATCTGTATTTGGAAAAACTTAGAGAAGCTAGCAAAGTAGTCAAGAAGGCAAAGATTCAAAAGGAAGAGGAAATAGCCAATGCAATAAAATGGGGGGGATAAGACATTTTTCAGATATATTAGTGAGAAGAGGAAGGGCAAAAGTGGTATTGTCAGACTCAAGGCTGCAGGGGGGAATATGTAGAAGCTGATAAGGATAAAGCGGAATTGCTTAACAAATATTTTTGTTCTGTGTTCACAGATGAAGAACCAGGAGCAGGACCTCAGAAAACACCCACAAATAGGAACAGAAGCGAGGGATATCTTGAACAATTTTCAGAAGACTGTGTTCGTGAGAAACTAGCTCAACTTAAAGTAGACAAAGCGATGGGACCGGATGGGATACACCCTAGAATACTGAGGGAACTTGGGGACGTTCTAGCAACTCCACTGACTGACATTTTCAATGCCTCGTTGGAGTCGGGAGTGGTGCCAAAGGACTGGAGAGAGGATCATGTGGTGCCTTTACACAAAAGCGGAAGTAAGAATGTGGTTGAAAACTACAGACCGGTTAGTTTAACTTCGGTGGTGAGTAAATTATTGGAAACGCTGCTGAAAGAGAAAATAGTGAGGTTTCTGGAGTCCAGCGGATTACAGGATCCGAGGCAGCATGGATTCACCAGAGGCAGGTCTTGTCAGACAAATCTGATTGATTTCTTTGACTGGGTGACCAGGGAGTTGGACCGAGGGAGAGCTCTAGATGTGGTGTATTTAGATTTCAGTAAAGCCTTTGACACTGTTCCTCACAGGCACCTTATAAACAAACTGAGCACCCTAGGGATGGACCCTAAAGTTACTGCTTGGGTTAGAAATTGGTTGGGTGGGAGGCGACAAAGAGTACAAGTAAATGGAGCTCACTCTGAGGAGAAGGATGTTACCAGTGGTGTACCCCAGGGATCTGTCCTTGGTCCGATTCTTTTTAACATCTTTGTTAGTGATATAGCGGAAGGGCTGTCGGGTAAGGTTTGCCTCTTTGCAGATGATATCAAAATCTGCAATAGAGTAGACACCGAGGAAGGTGTAGATAACATGAGGAGGGATCTAGCTAAGCTTGAAGAATGGTCTAGAATTTGGCAGCTGGGATTTAATGTTAAAAAACATAAGGTCATGCATTTGGGCTGCAGCAATCCAAGGGAGCAATACAGTATAGGAGGTGAATTTGTCCACTAAAGAAGAGCGGGACCTAGGCGTGGTTGTGTCTGATGATCTTAAAGTAGCTAAACAGGTAGAAAAGACGACGGCAAAAGCTAGAAGGATGCTTGGGTGCATACGGAGAGGAATGGCTAGCAGAAAAAAGGAGGTGAAAATTCCTCTGTATAAGTCTTTGGTGCGACCTCATTTGGAGTATGGTGTGCAATTCTGCAGACCGCACCTTCAAAAGGATGTGAACAGGATGGAGTCGGTGCAGAGGGTGGCTACTAAAATGATTAGTGGGCTTCATTATAAAGCATATGAGGACAGACTTAAGGATCTTAATATGTATACCTTAGAGGAAAGGCGGGATAGAGGTGATATGATTGAGATGTTTAAATACCTCCGTGGCATAAATGTTCAGGGAGAGAGCCTCTTTCAATTGAAAGCAAGTTCTGCTACGAGGGGACATGGGATGAGGGTGAAGGGAGATAGATTCAGGAGTGATATGCGGAAATATTTCTTTACGGAAAGAGTAGTGGATCCATGGAATAGTCTCCCAGTGGAGGTGGTAGAGATGAGGACAGTAACTGAATTCAAAAAAGCATGGGACCAACACAGAGGATCTCTAAAGGTAAAAAGTGGACTGTTTTAGTTGTTGATATGGAAGGACAGACTAGATAGGCCATGTGGTCTTTTTCTGTCATCATGTTTCTATGTTTCTATAATATCCAAGGGATCTGTGCTGGGTCCGCTGCATTTTGACATATTCATAAATGACCTGGAAAAGGGAATAACGAGTGAGGTTATCAAATTTGCAGATAACACAAAACTATTTAAAGTTGTTAAAACTCATGAGGATTGTAGAAAATTGTAAGAGGATCTTGATAAATTGGAAGACTGGGCATCCAAATGGCAGATGAAATTTAATGTGGACAAGTGCAAAGTTATGCACCTAGGGAAGAACAACCCAAACTATGGTTACACGATGCAAGGTTCCACATTAGGAACCACCACCCAGGTAAAAGATTTAGGCGTCATTGTGGATAACATGTTAAAACCACTTATCTTTTTAGATATTGCGGCAGCCTTCGACTCTGTCTGCCACGAGATCCTCCTGATTCGGCTAAGAGAGAAAGGCATCACTGAAACAGCGCTGGAGTGGTGCAGATCTTACCTGTCTGGAAGATGGCAACACGTACGAGCAAATGGAACCACATCTGAGCCATTCCTACAAAGTCAAGGAGTCCCTCAAGGATCCTCCCTATCGTCTCTTATGTTTAACATTTATATCCAACCCATATGTAACATCATTAGACACTTTAATGTGAGTTGCATGATTTACGCCGACGATGTCCTACTTTACCTGCCAATATCCCTGGATTGCCCAGACCTCACCCCAATAACTAAGTGTTTCAATGCAGTATCCGAATGGCTCCTCTCTCAAAATCTGCGCATCCAACATAAGAAAACAGAGGTCCTATTTATCTCTAGAAATCTTGAGTTTATTCCACCTAACCACTTAGAAGTCGACAACGCCAAGCTGCAGGTAAAATCAGCCATACGATACCTCGGAGTCACACTGGATCAGAACCTCGACATGAAGCAGCACATAGCAAAAACAGTAAGAGCGATCTACTTCAAGATCAGATCCCTCAGACACATACGCCCTCTACTCGAGCTGAATGACTTCCGTACCATCTACCAAGCCCTCATCATCCCTCATTTTGATTATGCAAACGCCATCCTACAAGGTCTCCCTAAAGCAACCTTACATCCCTTACAACTCGCCATGAACAGCGCTGCGCGAATCCTCTTAGGAGCACCAAGGAAAGAGCACATCACACCCCTCCTGATGCAGCTGCACTGGCTCCCCATCCAAGCCAGGATTAACTTCAAGATCTTAGTGATGACATTCAAGGCCATCAATGGGTTATCCTCTTCTTCAATATATGACTTCATACAACAACCCATGCCCAACAGGATAAGAAGAACGGCTGCAACCAACATGCTAGCAATACCAAAAGCTATGACAAGATGCGCCATATCAACTTCAAATAGAGCCTACAGCCTGAGCGCCCCAAGCCTCTGGAACTCCTTACCACCACACATCAGAGCTATCCCCAATTTGAGCCAGTTCAGGAAGGCCTTAAAACACCTCCTCTTTATTAAATACCTCACAGCCTCCCTCGAACCCCAGCCTCCAGGTACGAACAACACACAATGAACTCATCTCACATATAGACAGTTACCAATTTCAGTAGTCCATTTATGTACATAGTTTCCCCCGTTATCCAAGTTGATTGCTCCTGTTCATTGTAATGACCTGACTCTTGTTCATTGTCGGATTCTGTTTCGTTTTATGTAAACCGCGCTGATAGTAAATAGTGCGGTATATAAGAAATGTAAAATAAATAAATAAATAAATAAAAACCCTCAGCCCAGTGTGCAGCAGCTGCCAAGAGAGCAAATAGAATGCTAGGTATCATAAGGAAAGGAATGGAAAATAAAACAAAGGATATTATAATGCCTCTGTATCGTTCCATGGTGAGACCGCACCTTGAATATTGTGTTCAATTCTGGTCGCCGTATCTTAAAAAGGATATAGCATTATTAGAAAAGGTTCAGAGAAGAGCCACCAAAATGATAAAGGGGTTGGAAGGATACCCTTATGAAGAGAGGTTAAAAAGGTTAGGGCTCTTTAACCTGGAAAAGAGACGGCTGAGGGGAGATATGATAGAAGTCCATAAATTAATGAACGGAGTGGAACGGGTAAGCGTAGATTGATTGTTTACATTATCAGAATATAGAAAGACTAGGAGACATGCAATGAAGCTACAGGGTAAACTATTTAAGACTAATAAAAGAAAATATTTTTTCACTCAACGTGTAATCAAACTCTGGAATTTGTTACCGGAGGATGTAGTAAAGGCTGTTAGTGTAGCTGGGTTTAAAAAGTTCCTGGAGGAAAGGTCCATAAACCATTATTAAGAAGGGACCCAGGATATCAGTGCTTGACCCAATACAAGCATTGTGGAGCCTGTGTCTTTTGGGGAAACTGCTAGGTACGTATGACCTAGATTGGCCACTGTTGGAAACAGGATACTGGGCTTGATGGACCTTGATCTGACTCAGTATGGCATATCTTATGTTCTTATGTTATGTTCTTATGATTGAAATTCCATGTAAAAAGGGGAAGGCGATGGCACTGGGGGTGTATTATCGACCGCCTGGCCAGAATGAACAAATGGATGATGAAATGCTCAAAGAAATCAAGGAAGCTAACAAACGTTACAGCGCAGTAATAATAATGGGTGATTTCAATTACCCCGGTATCGACTGGGTCAGTGTCACGGCAGGACATGCTAGGGAGATAAAGTTCCTAGATGAAATAAATGGCTGCTTCTTGGAGCAGCTGGTTCATGAACCGACCAGAGGAGAAGCCATATTAGACCTAGTCCTTGGTGGAACACCAGATCTAGTGCAAGAGATAAGGGTGTTGGGGCCACTTGGCAATAGTGATCATAGCATGATCACATTTGATTTAATTAGTGGAGGAGGGATAGTAAGGAAATCCACAGTACTACCTTTTAACTTTCGAAAGGGAGACTATGATAAAATGAGGAAAATAGTTAAGAAAAAACTAAAAGGAGCAGTTGCAAAGGTTAACGACTTACATTAAACTTGGGTGTTGTTGAGAAATACTATCTTGGAAGCCCAGACCAGCTGTATTCCATGCTTTAAGAAAAGTGGAAGGAAGTCCAAAAAACCGCCAGCATGTTTTAAAGGTGAGATCAGAGAGGCTGTTGCCAAAAAAGCATCTTTCAGCAAATGGAAAAAAAGAGCCAAACGACGAAACCTGGAAACAGCACAAGCATTGGCAAGTCAAATGCAAGGTATTGATAAGGCAGGCAAAGGGAGAATTTGAGAAGAAGCTTGCTGCGGAAGCAAAAACGCATAATAAAGACTTTTTCAAGTACATTCATAGCAAAAAACCTGTGAGAGAGTCAGTTGGTCCATTAGATGATAGAGGGGTTAAAGGGGCACTAAGAGGTGACAAGGCGATAGCGGAGAGACTGAATGAATTCTTCACAGGTCTGCAAAAAAATTTTTTCGAGAACTGGTTTGGTTATTCCACATAATCTTTATGTTTTTTGATGCGCTGAATCCGAAAATGAGCTCCATTTTGTCATAGGACATCACGTTTCCTGACAATTTAGGTAACTATTTTAAATAAGGCAATACCTCAAAATAAATGGAAATAGACTTATAAAATTAAAGTTTTATTACAATATTTTCATGAAAATCCTTTTTTGAACTGAAATGAGCTCACCTACACACACTAAACTCGATTGTTCTTCCTTGTGAGGCTCCTCTTGGTGCATTTACACTTGTGAGTAGCATCTGGAATGTCTCTCTGAAGCATCCAACACTAGTCTGCCATCATTGTAATGCTCCATTTTCCCTGGTATCTCCTTTCCATCTCTTTAATATCTTGGTGGAATCGTTCACCTTGTTCCTCACTCACAGCTCCCAAATTTTCAGGAAAGTAGTCAAGGTGGGATTGGAGGAAATGCACTTTCAAACTCATCAGGCAACCTAAAGCTTGAAATGCTTTCAGCATTCGTCCGACGATCTTTTTGTAGTGAGGATCTTTGTTATTGCCTAAAAATTTCTGTACGACTTCTTTAAATGCAATCCACCCTTCTTTTTGAGGATCCGTCATGGTATTGACAAACTCTTGATCAACTATAAGCCTTCTAATGTCTGGTCCGACGAACACACCTTCCTTCAATTTTGCCTCCAACAGGCCTGGAAACGTGGTGACCAAGTATTTGAAGCATTCTCCATCTCTTGGAAGTGATTTTACGAATTGCTTCATCAATCCCAATTTTATGTGGAGAGGTGGTAGAAGAACTTTATGGGAAGGTACCAAAGTTTCTCGGAGGACATTTTTTTCACCGACTGTTAGCACCCTCGGCTGCGAACTCTTCTTGGTCCATTGATTTTGTCAGTCTCGACTGTCCCATAGACACAGAAAACAAGGATATTTGGTATACCCAGTTTGTTGCCCGAGCAGCGTGCACAAGACCTTCAAGTTCCCACACACTTGTCAACCATGGTCTTCATATTTAAGTTTACGAAGAACCAATTCCAAGTTCTCGTAGGTTTCCTTCAAGTGTATGGAATGACCTACAGGTATGGAAGCATAAAAACCGTTGTGAAGTAAAACTGCTTTGAGACTTCTTTTTGAAGAATCTATAAAAAGAAGCCATTGCTCTGAATCATATTGGATTTTAAATTGACCCATCAGACCTTCGACATCGATGCAATAAACCAACTTGTCTTCCTGGGTGAAGTAAGGAAGGAACTTCTTTTCACGATGTCTGAACCATGAAGATGACACTCCTGGCAACAATAAATTCCTGCTTTTCAGCCTTGATCCGAGTAACTCAGCGGCATCTTTGGGAAGATTCAAGTCTCTTACCAAATCATTCATCTCCTCCTGAGAAAACAATTTTGGTCTTGTATCATCTTCAAAGTCAGAACTTGATTCGTCATCTGGTTCAGGTATGACTTCACCTTCTTCGGAGCTAGGTTTCTCTTCCAAGGTAGCAGGGGGCTTGGGTACTGGTATATCTGTGCCATGGGATATGGGACGAATTGCCGAGTGAAGATTGGGGTATGAAATGGAATGCTTTCATTTGGAATTAAACCCTTTCACATCGCATGAACAAAAGTAACAGTCGTCACTATGGTTCTTTTGCTCTCGCCATACCATAGGAATCACATAACGGAAAGATTTTTTCTTACCCTTGAACCAGTTTCGGAGGTCCTCAACACACCGTTTGCACACTTTATGAGGCGCCAAGACTTTATCTTGATCTCCAATTTTTAGTCCAAAGTATGCAAAGTATACTTTTTTCACAAAGTCTGTAATATTCTGCTGTTGCTTCAACACTGTATATTCACCACAGATGAAACAGAAACTGTCTGGCGAATTAATACACTTTCGCGGAGCCATAACATAACGGTTGAAGAATGACGAGCTAACACGAATTGCGATGAAAAAGTGTGAACAGCCTAGAACCAAGAACCTGATGATGATTCGTGCACAAGTGTGGCATGCAGGATAGAGCAGCTCTGTGTCTGTACATGAGACATCACAGTGCTGGCCACGCCCCCCTGCACTGACCGGAGCTGCTGCTATCTGCCCTGTGTTTCCCTCCCACTGGATTCTTCAGGAAAGATTAACCCCTTCTACCATTAGAAGCACGGACTTAAAACTTGCTTAGCTTATGTATATATTGCTGACCATCAGATTTACAGTGCTATATTTTTTTTACATAACTCGGACAACGCCTTTAAGGTTTTTTTTTTAATTTTATATCTTAAATGCACTTATGTGAATTAATTAATAGTAATTTGAAAAAATTTGATAAATTTGAAGACAATTTTGCATGTTGTGGCAAATCATGACGTCTAGGAGTTTTTTCAATATTTTATTTGTTTTCAGCACACCAAAATACATGGAAATTAGATGAAAATAATCAAGCAGCTTTTTAGTCGCAGACCTGTCTTATGAGTCCATTTGGATGGGGAGATAACTTGCGTACAAGTATGTCCATCATATTGAGCTCAGATTCAGAAAAGCTGAGAAATAAATTTGATATCCAAAGTTTTGAAGTAAAATGTACACTTCTGCACACAGTTTGAAAGTTATCCCTCAATTTTTGTACATAAGAACTGCCATACTGGCTCAGACCAAGGTTCATGAAGCCCATTATCCTTATTCCAACAGTGGCCAACCCAGGTAACAAGTACCTGACAGGTTCACAAAAAGGTACATAGGTTCCACAATGCTTGTATAGGGGCAAGCAGTGGATTTCCCAGGCCCTCTTTAATAATGACATCTCCAGGAACAAGCAGAAATGAGTCTTCACATATGGGTACGTCGGTACCGACGGAGCCTGCACGGGAACGCTCACCAGCGTCCAAAAAGAAAGCCTTTGGGAGCATCCCACGCGCATGCGCGCTGCCTTCCCGCCCATTCACTTCCCTCTCATCAGTTTTCCGTTTTCCGCGGAGCCGGCATGACGTATTCCTGTCACCACAGATAATTCTTCTTTTTATTCTTAGTTTTTTGTGGTCGCGTCTGCCTTCCCTCGACGCCACCAGTACCGCTGGTGCTTTTCTTTCTTTTTTCTAAAGAATTTCTTCTTTTTCTTCAGAAATTTTCCTGTTTTAGTGTCTGACACTTTCTAGGCCACTAGGCCTCTATCTTTCCATCATGGAAAAGCCAGCCACTACCCTTAAGAAATGCTCAAAGTGTGACGGTACAGATATGTTTTTGGACACCCATACTTGGTGTCTAAAATGTTTGGGTCCTGACCATTGCCCACTGGAGTGTCTTTCCTGCTGGAGCTCAAACAGAAGAAGTCTTCAGAATCGAGCACAACTCGATAACCGGTTCACATCGCACTCAATGTCACCAGCTAGAATATCTCCACAGGATCAGGTAACCAAACAAAATTCTGTAAAGACTAGCCAGTCCTCGAGTGGTAGATCTCCTTCCAAGTATCGAGATGGCTCTGGCCTTGCCCTCGAGGACATATTGGCAATAAAGCCCCGGCGGGAGTCTTCGGGCTCCAAAGCATTAATGGGGCTTCAGGTTGTTCCCGGGGTTCTTACCTCGATGAACATACCTGCGCCATGCTCAATGGTTCCTGGCCGTTTCGAGCGGTACCGACATCCCGGCATCGGCTGTGGTGATGGATGGAACACTCCTCACCGATGATCGCAGTCTAGCGCTCTCGGCTACTTTGGTACCGTTAGAGTTGCTGCAGACCGATTTTCCAGTATCGGTATCGGCTTCGGTACCGGTACCAGTATCGACATGGGCATCGGTGTCGGTACCGTCCATGCTTACTTCGACAGACTCGCTTCCTTTGATGCCGAGCCTGGAATCGATCTCTAGCATGGATGATTCGGTACCGACTTGTCTCGGTACCGACCTCGGGCGGTACCGAAGACATTGTTTTAAGGAAAACCCGATGCTTCACCCTTTCAGGTCTTCCGATCCCGATGACTGGGATGAATCCATCGGTACCAAGGCTGAATCTTCAACAAGTCTAGCCTTTGCCCCTCATTTTAGAGGGTCCTCCTCAGGGGAGATTTCTTTTCAAGCTCTTCTGCTTGATATGGCAAAGTTACTTGCCATTTCTATACCTGGTAAAGAATCCTTGCCAGGGGATTCAGAGATCCTGCAATCCCCCTGGATTCCAAAGTAGGTCATCATGCTTCCTTTGCATCAGATCTTGCAAGATCTACTTTTAAGGATGTGGGAAACTCCTTTAACGGTATCACCACATTCTAAGACACTTTTCCGTGGAAGGAGGGGCAGCAGAGCCCTTAGCCGCCCGGTGAGAGGCTTTGATGGGGGCTTTCCCTTTGGAGGACTTACTGCGTTCTGGGGCGCCGGTCTGAGGAGCTTGCTCCGGAGCAGTCAGGAAGTCTTTAAGCGAGTAGTCCCTGAGTTTTCGCGCTCGAGGGGACATCCGGGCACAGCAGGAGCAGTCTTCGACATTATGGGATGCCCCGAGGCATCTGAGGCAATTCTGGTGAGTGTCGGTTATATTCATTTTCCGCTTGCATCGCGGACATTGTTTAAATCCAGGTTTAGGCATATTATGATGAGAGAGAGTAGAATCCGTTTTGAGGCAAAGGCGGAAGAATTGAAACTGGTTGGGCTAGGGGCGGACCGGGCAGGTGGGACCACCTCACACATGCTCAGAAGCTTCTGAGCTAGAGAGCACTTCCGTCTCGGCGCCGTCGGATGACGTCACCAGGTGTGGCTGACACATCCTGCTTGTCCTAGGAGAATTGCCGCATCCGTAGGCTATTATCTCCTTTTCAGCAACCCCCACCCCAAGCCACTCTAACAACAGATGCTTCACAGGTGGGTTGGGGAGCCCACCTGCAAGGCCTCTCTACCCAGGGTACCTGGACTCCACAGGAGGCCTATCTACACATCAATCTCCTGGAAATCAGAGCAATCTTCTTTGCTCTTCGAGTATTCGACACCCAGCTCAAACGGACAATCAAGTAGCCATGTTCTATGTGAACAAGCAGGGCGGAACAGGCTCTCTGTCGCTCTGCATCGAATCTTTGCGACTATGGGCCCTCGCCAGAGAGCATTAATCTCCTTGCAGTGTATCTTCCAGGCATTCAAAACTCTTGGGCAGACAGACTTAGTCGAGTTCTGCTCCACACGAATGGTCTCTCCATGCAGACCAGGTGGCCAAAATTTTTCAAATTTGGGGAACCCCGAACATAGACCTCTTTGCAAGTCCGCTGAATGCCAAACTTCCCCGGTTCTGTTCCAGAATTCCAGCTCAGGGTTGTCAGACCAGGGATGCTTTCCTCCTCCATTAGGGTCAGGACTTCCTGTATGCCTTTCCACCCATTCCCCTAATTCCCAAAACCCTGTTCAAGCTTCAGAGAGACAGAGGTCATATGATTCTCATAGCTCCACATTGGCCACGACAAATGTGGTACCCTCTGCTCCTATATCTCTCTCAAGCTCTGCCTCTGGAGTTAGGATCTGCTCCAAATCTCCTTTCTGAAGAGGACGGGATGCTGTGGCATCCCAATCCACAGTCTTTGCATCTCAGGGCCTGGTTGCTGAAAGCCTAGAACTTCACGGTCTTAACCTTTCCCAGCAGGTAAAGAATATCCTTTATGCTTCCAGGAAGCCTTCCACAAGATGCTCTTATGCATTATATTCCTCGACATTGCGGCGGCTTTCGACTCGGTGAGCCACGAGATACTCATACAACGCCTCAGTGAGAAAGGAATTCAGGGAACAGCCCTAAAGTGGTGCAAGTCATACCTGACTAATAGATGGCAACATGTAAGGTCAGGCTCCACAACCTCCGAACCATTTTTACAAAACCAGGGTGTACCACAGGGCTCGTCACTATCTGCATTGATGTTTAACATCTACATGCAGCCCATATGTGCCCTAGCACGTTCATTCAAAGTCAACTGTCTAGCCTACGCAGATGACATCCTCCTATACATCCCATTCAGGATCAACCAACCAGACCTCTCCTCCCTAACAAGATGTTTTGAGGCAGTAGCAGAATGGTTCAACACACAAAACATGAGAATCAACTACAGTAAAACAGATGTCCTTTTCATCTCAAGGAACCAGGACTTCACCCCTCCACTCTCTTTAAAAATCGGCAACACAGAACTGAAAACCAAACCCACAATCCGCTACCTTGGCGTTACACTGGATCAACATCTGGATCTGAAAACCCACATAAAAAACACAGCAAAAACAGTATACATGAAAATAAGGACCTTAAAACATCTCTGACCGCTACTTGACTTCAGTGACTACCGATCGATCTATCAGGCATTAATATTACCTCATTTCGACTATGCCAACGTAATTCTACACGGTCTCCCTCAAGCAACGATAGCTCCTCTCCAGCTTGCAATGAACACTGCTGCACGAGTACTAACAGGGGCTTCACGGAGAGAGCACATAACGCCAATACTGATGAGCCTCCATTGGTTACCGGTTCAAGCAAGAACCCTCCACAAAGTTCTAACCTTAACCTTCAAAGCCTCAAACACTCTGACCCCCACAGCCCTCAGCAAGATGATACATAAAGTACCACAGAACAGAAATAGAAGACCCATGATGCAAAACACCCTAGAGGTCCCAAAAGTAATAACAAAATGCACAAAAGCAACAACAAATAGGGCCTTTACGATTTACGCTCCCAGAGCATGGAATGCTCTCCCCACCTCTATTCGAAACATCACTTACCTAACCCACTTCAGGAAAGCAATAAAGCAGCACCTGTTCACTACATACTACCCTGAATCTAGCCTTAGTAACCATACATATGGCCCCTCAGATAATCACTCATTACAATTAAACAATCAGACTCAGCATGAAAAAGGATAATCAACTGATCGCTCAGAATGTACCCACTGAAATAGAATTAAGACCCCAGTGTAAATAAGATGTGAATATGTTCTACCTGAAACCAGGTACCAGTGTAATACAATGCATAAAGTTATACAATGTACATAGTTTCCCCCAGTTACTTCCAAGTTGATCTCCCTGTTTATTGTAAATACAACTCAAAGTTCCCTGTGTTGTATAGTTGATGTTAAATGTAAACCGCTCTGATCTAAAATAGAGCGGTATAGAAGAACTGTTAAATAAAATAAATAAATAAAAGGATTATCTTATGGTGCTCACAGAGGGGTCTTACCCTCTTACGATACCTCTGGAATTGTTACTGGAGTATCTCCTTCATTTATCAAATGCAGGGCTTAAGACCAATTCAGTGAGAGTTCATTTGAATGCTATTGCAGCTTCTTTCAAGCCTCTAAATGGACAACCTATTTCCTCTCATCCTCTCATAGCGAGATTTATGAGAGGCCTTCTTCTAACTAAGCCTCCCATTAAGCCACCACCAGTGGCATGGGAATTAAATCTGGTTCTTGGGCAGCTCATGAAACCGCCTTTTGAACCATTAGCCACTACCTCTTTGAAATTCCTTTCCTGGAAGGTCATCTTTCTTGTTGCAATCACATCAGCACGTCGCATCAGTGAATTGCAAGCGTTGGTGGCTGATCCTCCTTATACAAGGTTCCATCATGATAAGGTAGTCCTTAGGACTCATCCACACTTTATGCCAAAGGTGGTGTTACCTTTTCATTTAAACCAAGCGGTTTACCTTCCTGTATTCTTCCGAAGGCCTCATGCCTCAAATGCAGAAAGGAATCTTCATACTTTGGACTTTGGCTTTGACCTTTTACTTGCAAAGGACACAGCAACATAGAAAGTCCTCTCAACTCTTTGTTGCTTTTGATCCTAGTCATTTGGGACTTCCAGTTTCCAAAAGAACACTGTCCAGCTGGATTGCACAGTGTATATCTTTTGCCTGTGAGAGTAAAAACCTTCCTCTTGAAGGCCATGTCACAGCTCACAATGTGATTGCCATGGCAGCCTCTATGGCTCATCTTCACTCTGTGTCTATCGATGACATCTGTCGAGCAGCTACTTGGGCTTCGGTTCATACCTTCACAGCCCATTACTGCTTAGACAAGGACTCCCGCTGGGATGCCTTGTTTGGTCAGGCTGTTCTTCAACACCTGTTCCATACTTAATCAACTCCTACCCACCATCCCTGGTAGGATGCCAGAGATCCATGGGGGAAGTGGAGCCCTTTCACAAGGGCACACAACTTCTGGGGCCTTCTCCCTGGCATCTGCAGCTAGGGAGTCCCCATATGTGAAGACTACATTCCTGCTTGTTCCTTGAGATAGAATAGTTACTCACCTGTAACAGGTGATCTCTGGGAACAGCAGGAATTTAGTCTTCACAACCCACCCACCTCCCCTAGGAGTTGTATCTCTCTCTCTTTCTCTCTTTCCCTCTCTCTTTTGTCTCAGTTTTATACTCAACTGGAGAGGGACAGTTGGGAAAGGCGGAAAGGCAGCACACTGGGGAGCGTTCCCGCGCAGGCTCCGTCGGTACCGACGACACCCATATGTGAAGACTAAATTCCTGCTATTCCCGGAGATCACCTGTTACAGGTGAGTAACTGTGCTTTTCTGTTGTTATTCTTAAACGGGTTACATTGTAGCCTCATTGAGTGTCCTCTGGTCTTTCTACTTTTTAATGGAGTAAACAAACTAAATATGTTTACCCGTTCTACTCCATTCATTAATTTATAGACCTTTATCATATCTCCCCTCAGCCGTCTCTTTTCCAAGTTGAAGAGCCTTAACCTTTTAAGCCTTTCCTCGTAGGGGTATCCTTCCATCCCCTTTACCGTTTTTGTTGCTCTTCTCTGTACCTTTTCTAATTCTGCTATAACCTTTTTAAAATATTGTAACAGACAATATTCAAGGTGTGGTCGTACTATGGGCTGATCAAGGTTTCAAATCTCACACACATTAGGATTACATTTGGATAACTTCATCTGTATAATTCAAGTGCTCACCACCCTGCTGAATGTTGGTCTGTAAATGATTTCTGGTGCCAGAATCTGGCAGTAATGCAGGGAGTTACTAACCATGTATTATCATATGGTGCCTGACTGTAGTAGTGGGAAGCCATGATGCCTCTGCACTCTGTGATGCTCCCACCTCTGTTATTATGAAATATAGATGTTTCTTACCTTTGCTGTTACCATCCTGTTCCCTCTTTCCTTCCACTGTATAGTGCATTTAAGGGAGTGACTTATGTTTCTTTTTTTTCCTAGGGAATCTCTGGACTTGCTGGCAGTGCTGGGGCGCCTGGTTACCCTGGCAGGCAGGTGCAGTAACTATGCAATAGATATACATTTTAATTAGTTGAGTGGCACCAAACCTTGCTAATTCTTGCCTAAGTTCCCAATTTTAATATGAAATATAAAATGTAATACTTCTCATATGGAGTTCCAATTACATAGCTATATATTTTTTAAAAGTTTTAGTATATCGAAAACCAGTAATTTTTCATACCTTTTATGAGAAAATTATTTTAAAAGCTTTCCTATCATAAATCTAATGATTAACAACTAAGTGTGAGCTGTAGTGAATGCTGGGTGAACAAAATTTCCTGTAACTGAATGCTGAAAGTGCAGATTAGATAGTTGGCCTCTCTTTGGATTATATAGTTCTGCAAACTGGGACAAAAATATTTTCCCTACGACTATCTAGTGCATTGCACCATCATATTTGACATTTTCTAAATATTAGCATTTTCATGAAGTTAGTGGCAGTGCCATTGTTTGTATGGACACCTACCAGTCAGAAATACTTAGGCCCTTTTTTTCCTGTCAGTGGATTTTGTAGTTTTCTGTCAAAGGATTTTGAAATACGGCCTTTTATTTCTGAATGAAAGGTTCGTGTATAGAAAGAAAGATATATGAATTTAGGTGAGTTTAAAAAAACAGCCCTACATGGGAAAGTAACTAAATAAATAAACTTCTCTCTTAAAATCCCAGTGTTCAAACATAAAATGAAGATAAATCACTGCAGGGGTCTAAAAAGAACCCATCCCCTTTTGGGAGCCAGGTTATAAGTGCTGAGTAATAACACCACAGCTATGCAGAAAGCACACAGCTCACATGTTAACAGTTACCTTTCTAATCTTTCTAAATCCTCTGTGTGTGCTTGTTCAACCACAAGTAAAAGAATGTCTTTTTGTATTAGGGTTTAGCTGGACCAGAAGGTAACCCAGGTCCTAAAGGTGTAAGGGTAAGTGATCTTTACCAAGCCTTATGATAAAGAGAATGCCTTTAAATATCTAAAGCATAATAGTTGTTAAGTGTATGTCCACCAGTGCTCTTTAATATTTGACAAAAACATTAATGTAAAAAACCTCAAATATTTTCATTGCAAGCTTTGCAAAGTTATTGTAACGCTACTGACCAGGAAAAGCACTATTGTGTTGATGTTACTTTTGCAGTGTAAACGTATATGGACAACAATAGAAATAAAGGACTCTGGAAAAATGCAGGACATTTCCTGCCATGGGCTTCATTTGTACAGCTGAAGCTATCAAGAACGAGGGAGTGTTTGGCATCTGTCATCTGTAACTACTAGTCAGGCTGTTGGAGGGAAATAATCCTGTCATATAAGGAGCCCAAGAACACAGCTTCCAAATTCTGAAAGCTCTCTTGGCTCCAGCCATGACCGGGGGCAGAGTCCAAGCAGTTTTTAAGTTTAAAACATTCTACTAGTTTGGTATCATATTTGATTTCCAGAATAAAACTGAATATGGGTAAAGAATAAAATTAAGTTGACCATATGATCTATATGTGAATATATGCTTATCAGGGACCTAGATTCCCATCACATCTCACCTTTGTCTACCTGTTTATTCACACCTTCAAAAAACGTATCAGATTAGTAAGACAATATCTTCCTTATCTAAAGCCATGTTGGCTGTCTCCCATTAAGCCATGACTTATACATGTTAAGTAATTTTGTTCTTTATGATGGTTTCTACCATTTTTCCTAGTACTGACGTCAGGCTCACTGGTCTGTAGTTTCCCGGATCACCCCTGGAACCCTTTTGAAAAATTGGCGTTACATTAGCCATGCTCCAATCTTCAGGTATTACAGATGATTTTAATGATAGTTCCTAAGCGTCCCTCCAGTCCAGTCCCTTTCCTCTGGGTTTTGCCCCCCTTCCAGCAGCGTGGAGACTGAGCATGTCATCTTTTTCTGATGACCCTAGGATATATATAGTACTGGCACCTCCCACCAGATTCAGTTTTGCTCAGTCTCCAAGCAGCTGTAGAGAGTCAGTAACCCAGAGCATATGTTTAGTGGAGAGACTTAGCTTAGTGGGGTTGAATTTCTTTGATTTCTTGGGTTCCCTATCCCTTTATTTATTTTAATTCTGGCTAGTAGCTCTTCTTAAAGGTTTCTCCTCCCGCCTGCCTCATTGCCCCTCAGGGAGTGGGGGAGGAGGAGTCTTCGGGCGCCGGCTTTAAGAGGAGTAAGGCAGGGGAAGAAGCGGTCTCTGCTGTCTCTGCTTCTCTTCTGCTACCGCCCATTTTAATCGGCGAAAGAAAGGAGAGGAAGGATACCTGCCGTCAGTCTCCGAAGCCCTTGCCGTCTTCCCGTCTCGCTGCCGAAGCCCTCTTGGTGGCTGAGCGCGCACACGGGAAGACACTTACACTGGCGGCAGGAGTGAAAAGAGCAGAAAAATGTGCAGCTCTACCAAAGGGGCCGGAGCGTGGCTGCAAGCCGTGTGATATTCAGGCCCGACCACGTGGTCTCAGCCCGCGTTCGGTAGAGGAGCCTTGCGGTTGTCTTCGGCGGGTGAGTCAGTGCCGGATGAGGTAGGCCTCACTTCATTTTGCATGCTTTTTTGGCGCCCATTTGCTACGTTACAGTTTACAGAGGCAAGCCTGGGGCTCCTGGCATTTGGATTTTTTCTTGTGGGGGAAGCTGCTAGGCTGCATTGGTTTTAGGATTCTTTCTTTTTTTTTTTAAACTTGTCTTGATTTCTGTCAGATTATTGTAGGAGCAGAAGGACACCATTATGCCAGCTAGACCCCAGTGCTTAGTCTGCGGCACATGCAGGGGTACTGTGTCAGAGACCGGCGTATGTAGAGGCTGCGTTGCGGAGGCAGCCTCAGTGGAACAGGGATTCAGGCAGGTAGTTTGCAGGATCCGCTTCGTCCTTCCTCTCAGGAATCCATAGACCCTCCAGATATTGCCTTTCAGTCTGTGTCCGTCCACCTGTCTCCGCTGGAGCAGTCTGCTATTCCCCTACCACAACCTAGTCCCTCTACTTCTTTGGGAGGCTGGAGGCTGACAGCGAAGGGGACTTTCCCCCTGAATTTGTTCTGCTAATGCACAAGGCGTTCTGTTTGCTTAAGCAAGGAACACAGGAACAGGGAGTGGCACAGGGAAGCGCTATAGTGCAGCACTCTGACCCTAAGGGCCAGGATGAGGCAGGGGTTCCGCCAAAGCAGACTAGGCTCTCTCACGAGGAGGTTCTCCATTCCCCACTGTCCGAGTCCCCGGAAGGCAAGATTTCAGACAGGGATTTGGGGGAGGATGAGGAAGAGCTTGAGGAAGGTGAGATACCAGAGGAGGAACAAGCTAGGATTGTTTGGGTTTTCACCAGGAGGAGCTACCGGCTTTGATCGGTGAATCTCTGAAGGTTCTTAATATGGCAGTGGGGGTTTCAGCGGCGGAGGAAGTGCTGGAGGACCCGCTGATCCAGGCGGTCAGGAAATCCCAGAGGGTTTTCCCGGTACACCAAGTAGTTAAGCAGATGATTCAAGAAGAATAAGATCAGCCGGAATCAGGGCTAAGGAGGGTTTGGTCTATGGCTCGGCTGTATCCGTTACCGGAAGGGGAAAAGGAATTGCTCCATTCCCCCAAAGTAGATGCGGCAGTGTCGGCAGTCACGAAGAAGACCACGATTCCGGTGGAGGGCAGTGCTGCCCTGAAGGATACTCAAGATAGGAAGTTGGACGTGCTGCTGAAGCAGGCGTTTGACATTAGTGCCCTGGCTCTCCAGGCGTCCGTTTGTGGGGCCTGGGTAACCCGTGCTTGTTTGCGGTGGTCTCAACAGCTTCAGCTGGCTGGTGACCCTCTGGCGGAGTCGCCAGGGGAGGCGGCAAGAATTGAATCTGGAGCTGTCTACTTGGCCGATAGTCAGTATGATCTCGTTAGGAGCTTGGCTAAGAACATAGCTTCGGTGGTGGCGGCCCGCCGCTATCTTTGGCACTGCAACTGGGCCACTGATGGTTCTTCTAAGGCTTTGCTCAGCAGGCTCCCATTGAAAGGAAAGCTTCTCTTTGGGGAAGACCTGGACAAGTTGGTAAAGGAACTGGGAGAGTCTAAGGGAGGTAGACTTCCCGAGGATAGGCCTAAGCAGAGCCGTCTTCCCGCTCCGTCGCGACCTCAACCTTGGGAGTCGCAGAGGTTTCGGGGTTTCCAGTCTGCGCCCTTTCAGAGAGGTCGCTTCCCCTCTAGGGGGCAGGGTTTCCGAGGGTTAGGGGGGCTGGGAAGGGGTTTTGCGCCTCTTTCTCCGTCTCGGGTCCTAGAAAGCCACAATGAAATAACGGGAGCCCAGCCGGAAGTTCTGCCAGTTGGGGGACATCTTTGGCAGTTCTTCCCAGCCTGTGCCTGGGTCACGTCTGATCAATGGGTCTTGGAAGTGGTGTGAGAGGGTTACACTCTCGAAATCGCAAGACCTGTTCGTCCTTCCTTTGTGCTCTCCCCGTGCAAGTCTCCGGCCTGCGGGAAGGCTCTGGTGATGGAGCGACGTGGATGAGCAAGGTGCCTAGGTAACGGCAGTTGCAAGCTCAGGTAAGCTTCCTCCTCTTCGGGGGGGGGGGGGGATGTCCCTTCCGAAGGAGGGGGAGTTGGTGTTTTAGAGTTTAGTTGTAGTTCATTATTGTTGTTGCATAATTTGTCTCTCCGTTAAGTCTGCTTTGTCAATAGGATACTGAATCTGGTGGGAGGTGCCAGTACTATATATATCCTAGGGTCATCAGAAAAAGATGACGTGCTCATTCTCCACGCTGCTAGAAGGGGGGCACAACCCAGAGGAAAGGGACTGGACTGGAGTTCCTTCAGGAACGCTAATTAGCAGGTAAGGCCTAATTACTCTTTCATAGATTACTGATAGTAGGTATGCAATCTCATATTTCAGTTCTTTCAACATCCTTCGTTGTATACCATCCGGTCCAGGTGATTTGCTACTCTTCAGTTTATCAAATAGCTGTAATACATCTTCCCGGTGTATCGATATTTCTTTCAATTCTTCTGCGGCATTACTTTTAAATACCATTTCAGTCATGGATAACATCCCTACATCTTCCTCAGTAAAGACCAAAGCAAATAATTCATTCAGTCTCTCCACTATGGCCTTGTCCCCTCTTAGTGCCCCTTTTATCCCTCAATCATCTAATGATCCAACTAACTCTCTCATAGGCTTTTTGCTACGAATGTACTTGAAAAAGTGTTTATTACGCGTTTTTGCTTCCACGGCAAGCTTCTTCTCAAATTCTCTCTTTGCCTGCCTTGCATTTAACTTGCCAATGCTTATGTTGTTTCCAGTTTTCGTCATTTGGCTCTTTTTTCCATTTCCTGAAAGATGCTTTTTTTTGGCAACAACAGCCTCTCTGGCCTTACCTTTAAATCATGCTGACAGTTTTTTGGACTTCCTTCCATTTTTCTTAAAGTGTGGAATACAGCTGGTCTGGGCTTCCAAGATAGTATTTTTAAACAACACTCATGCTTGATGTAAATCTTTAACCTTTGCAGCTGCTCCTTTTAGTTTTTTAATAACTATTTTCCTCATTTTATCATAGTCTCCCTTTTGAAAGTTAAAAGGTGGTACTGTGGATTTCCTTACCGTCCTTCCTCCATTTATTAAATCAAACACGATCATGCTATGATCACTATTGCCAAGTAGCCCCAACACCCTTATCTCTTACACCATATCTTTTGTTCCACTAAGGACTAGGTCCAAAATGGCTTCCCCTTTGGTCGGTTCATGAACCAGCTGATTCAAGAAGCAGTCATTTATTTCATCTAGAAACTTTATCTCCCTAGCATGTTCTGCCGTGCCACTGACCCAGTCGATACCAGGGTAATTGAAATCACCCATTATTATTACTGTGCTGTACCTTTTGTTAGCTTCCCTGATTTCTTTGAGCATTTCATCATCCATTTGTTCACTCTGGCCAGGCGGTCGATAGTACACACCCACTACCATCGCCTTCCCCTTTCCCTTTTTACATGGAATTTCAATCCATAGAGATTCTACAGTGAATTTTGTTTCCTCCAAAACTTTAATCCTTTGTGACTCAATGCCCTCTCTAACATAGAGCGCAACCCCACCACAAATTTGATCTGCTCTATCATTACAATATAGTTTGTACCCAGGTATCACAGTATTCCACTGGTTGTCCATTTTCCACCATGTCTCTGACTTCTCATTTAGTGCTATGTATTCTAACTCTCCCATCGTATTTTTTAAACTTCTAGCATTTGCCTACAAGCATTTTAGAGACTGTAATTTATTCATATTAATCTGGCTATCGGTAGGCAGAGGTAATTTGAAATCTTTAAGCTCTGTCTGTTCTGTTCTCAAGGGCATTTGGGCTACTTTTGTCTTTATTGGACCCTCTCTGCTGATATGCCCTAACTTCAGTCTTTTGCTAGTATCCTTCAAGGATGCATTATTCTGAGCTATGTGCTCCTGGGCGACTGTTGACTTTCTCCTATTATCTAGTTTAAAAGCTGCTTTATCTCCTTTTTAAAGGTTAATGTGAGCAGCCTGGTTCCATCCCGGATAAGGTTTAGCCCATCGTTTCAGAAAAGCCCCTCCTTTCCCCAGAATGTTCCCCAGTTCCTAAGAAATCCAAAACCCTCTTCCTTGCAACATCGTCTCATCCACGCATTGAGACTCCAATTCTGCCTGCCTTTTGGGTCCTGCACGTGGAACGGAGAGCATTTCTGAGAATGCTACCCTGGAAGTTCTGGATTTCAACTTCCTACTTAAAAGCCTAAATTTGGCCTCCAGAACCTCCGTACCACACTTTCCTATGACATTTGTACCGACATGTACCAAGACAGCAGACTCCTCCCCAGCACTATCTAAGACCTTGTCTAGGTGACACATGAGGTGTGCTACCTTCGCACCAGGCAGGCATGATCTCCAGGAACAAGCAGGAATGTAGTCCTCACATATGGGTATCGTCGGTACTGACGGAGCCTGCGCGGGAATGCTCCCCAGCGTCCAATAGGAACGCTTTTGGGAGCATCCCTCAGCACATGTGCGCTGCCTTCCCGCCTTTCCAACTGTCCCTCTTCAGTTCTTCGTTTTCTAGGAGCCGACAGGACCTATTCCCTGTCACCGCAGAAAATTACTTCTTTAAACTTCTTTCTGTGGTCGCGTTCGCCTACCGGACGACGCCTACCGGTACTGCTGGTTCTTTTCTTTTCTTCTAAAAAAAAAAAAAAGAAACTTTCAGTTTTCTTTCAGAAACTTTCCTTTTTGGTGCTAGGTGCCATTTTGGGGACTAGGCCCCATTTTCCTAGATCATGGAAAAGCCAACTAGTGGCTTTAAAAAATGTACTAAGGGCTTAGTTAAGATGGCGGTAACCAACTAGCCGGTAGCAGCACGTTTTCTTGTTTGCTCTATGGGCAAAAAGCATAAGGGGAAAGGTGGGCTGGTACCCTCCCAGCCCTCCTCGACCTCTACACCGGTTTCTACAGGTCCTATAGATTCCTTCGTGGTTCGTGCTGCCCGGGACCCGATTAAGGAGGACGAACGCCGAGCTGCATCCGTGTCGGAGTTGGGTGACTCGACAGGAGCTTCGGATATATCTATCTCCCCTTTGAGCCCGGCTCCGAAAGTCTCCCGACAGCTCCTACCTGAAGATTTCCTGGAGTTGGATCTCCCTGTGTCTATGGGAGACGTGTCCGGCTCGAGAGGGTCAGGTGCGGTGGAGTGCCAACAGCGGGAGAGTGTTGCCATCGGGCAGCATGGCCCAGTTTTGGGCTCGGAGCCGTTGAGGGTGGTCAGCGCAGGTGGAGTGCAGCCTGTGCCGGTTGGAGGCCGAACGCCAGCGTCTAGGGATATTTCTGCGGCTTCTGCGCTTCCGGGTATGTTCTCTCTGCAGTGGCCGGAGAATTTCACTTTAGAATCTATATGGCAGGCGATAATCTCCAGGAACAAGCAGGAATAAGTCATCACATATGGGTACGTCGGTACCGACGGAGCCTGCGCGGGAAAGCTCCCCAGCTTTTCAGATGAAAAGCTTTTGGGGCCTCCCACTGCACATGCGCGCTGCCTTCCCGCCTTCCTGACCAGCTCTCCTCAGTTCTTCTTTTTCCGCGGAGCCAGCAGGTCGTGTTCCTGTCACCGCTGAAGAATTTGTTACTTTTGTTTGTTTCTTTAGACCGCGTACCTGCCTTCCCCATACCGAAACCGGTATCGCCGGTCTCTCTTTCTTTCTTTATATAAAAAAAAAAAAAAAAAAAGACTTTTTTATTTTCTTCAGCACAGCTTGGTACCCGTTGTTAGGCCTTAAGGCCTACACAAATTCTCCTCATGGAGAAGCCAGTCCCTGGTTTTAAAAAATGTACCAAATGCAGTGCTGTCATTTCTGTCACAGACACCCATGAATGGTGTCTCAAATGTTTGGGACCTGAACACTCCATACCGGACTGCCCATCCTGCACCCAGATGTCTAAACGCGGTTTGCAGAACCGGGCTAACAAGCTCCATGTGCTGTTTCCTTCAGAAGCATCACAGTCATCCAGGTCTTCCTCTCCGGATGGATCTCAGGTAACCAAAACTTCTGTGGGCAAATCCTCTAAAAGCAAATCTCTTTCTAAAGATCGAGAGGCTCTCAATTCTGAGTTTGAGGATTCTGCCCAGGCCAAAAAACCCCGGCGGGAGGTTCCGGCCTCCAAAGCAATCATGGGGTCACAGGTTGACATCGATGGCACGGCCTCGACAGATCACCTGTTGGACTGCTCTGGGGTACCAGCCCATACCGGTACCGACATCCAGGCAGTAGTGGCGTCTATGGGCAGTACTGTCCAGACCATGCAGCAAGCCGTTCTGGCATTCATTAAGGCTGCGACGCCCTCGGTACCGATTTCATCGGTACCGACCCCGGTTCCGGTATCTACACCGGAACCGAGACCATCGACTTCTAAATGTCGATCGGTTCCGCATGCCGGATTCCGGCTTTCGCCCGGTACCGATCCCATGCCCGATACGCCCGATGTCGATACCGATCGGTATGCGTATCGTACATTGGCAGTACAGAGGGAAGACTCAGATACTTCTGATGAATTCAATTCCTCTGATGACTCTGCTGAGCTTACTCTTCCTGAGGAGCCCTCTTCTCCCAAGAGGAGGATGTCTCCTCCAGAGGATTTATCCTTTCAGGATTTCATTGTTGATGTAGCTAAAGCACTTTCTATTACTACATCTTCTGAAAGAGAACCCAGATCAAAAAAATTGGACATTTTAGGATACTCAAAAGCTCCTAAAGAGGCAGTCACTCTGCCTGTCCATGAAATCCTTCAAGAACACTTGATGGATTTGTGGGAGACTCCTTTAACACTGTCTCCCCATTCCCGCAGGTTGGACACCATGTATCGGGTCCCTCCTTCGCCTGGGTTCCAGAAAACTCAGCTGCCTCACCACTCCATTGTGGTGAAGTCTGCCATGAAGAAAATAAAGAGTCCTAAAAGGCATTCTTCTACCCCTCCAGGGCGAGAATGTAAGAACCTAGACTCTTTTGGAAGAAAGATGTTCCAGGCTAGTATGCTTATAGCCAGGATCAACTCTTATAGCCTTTATATGGGCATGTATCTTGGGCAACTTGCCCTAAAAATACAGAATTTTGCCCCCTTTATCCCTGATGATCAAAGGGCGGACTTCTTTTCTATGGTGACACAACTTTCAGAGGTCTCCAAGTTCTCCAACAGGGCAGCCTTTGATTCCTTTGAAGTTGCAGGCAGAGCTTCGGGAATTGCTATTGCAGCCCGACGTCTCGCTTGGCTCCAGGCTTCTAACCTAGAACCCTGGGTTGTAGATGGCCTCAGGAATCTGCCCTGTACCGGTGACAACTTATTTGGGGAAGACTGGCAAATTAAAGCTGCTCAAATGGATGCAGAAAATGCCACTCTAGATAGACTTTCCAAGTCTACTTCTACCCCTACCAAAAAGAAGCCTTTTAAAAGGCCTTACTATAAAAAGACCAGATTTCCCACAAATACTGGCCAGCAATCTGCTCAGCCTCGCCTTGCGGCTAAGCGTCAACAATCTAAGCAGGTAAAGTCAAAGCCTGCAGTGTCTGCTACACCCCAGCAGGCTCAACCCCCTCAGGGGTTTTGACTTCCCTCTAGAGAACTTGCCGTTTCTGGCTCTAGAACAACCAGAGCCCCTCACCATTCCTGGAAGGCTAGCTCATTTTGCTCCCAGATGGGAACAAATCACATCAGAGCAATGGCCCCTTTCTATTATCCGAGAGGGCTACAAACTTCATTTCTCCAGCCTTCCTCCCCATACCATGGTGAGGCAATTCAGTTCTCCCCCATCTCTTCTGACCCTGTTGGGTCAGGAAGTCTCTTCTCTTCTTGCCCAAGGGGCAATAGAGGAGGTTCCTCCTCCACAACAGGGGTTAGGTTTCTACTCCCCTTACTTTCTCATAACAAAGAAGACAGGGGGCTTCAGACCTATCCTAGATCTGAGAGAATTGAACAGGTTTCTATTCAAGGAGAAATTCAAAATGCTCTCTCTGGGCCTTCTCCTTCCATACCTTCAGAGTCAGGATTGGCTTTGTTCTCTAGATCTCAAGGATGCGTACACTCATATACTCATCCCTCCATCCCACAGAAAATATCTAAGATTTCTGTTCCAGGGAAAACATTTCCAGTACAGAGTACTACCCTTCGGTCTGGCCTCTGCTCCAAGAGTCTTCACAAAATGCATGGCAGTCGTAGCCGCATTTCTCAGAGGCATGGGAATCTTTGTCTTCCCATATCTGGATGACTGGCTCATCCGAGCTCCATCTCAATCAGAAGCCCAGATTTCTCTGGACCGCACAAGGCGTATTCTTCAATATCTGGGACTTGTGGTAAACATTCCCAAGTCCCAACTCATCCCTACTCAGTCCCTGGAATTCATAGGGGCCCAATTGGACTCCACCACTGCAAGGGCCTACCTCCCTCTGGTCCGAGGCCAAAGGCTAATAAGCTTGGCCTCCCAGGCTCAGTCCAGAAGTCACTTGTCAGCCAGAGAAATGCTGCAACTTCTGGGCCACATGGCCTCCACGGTTCATGTGGTGCCCTATGCTCGTCTCCATATGAGAGCAGCTCAATGGACATTGGCCACCCAGTGGTCTCAAGCATCGGGACTGCTGTCAGACCAGGTACTCACCTCAAAACGTCTGTTTTGGTCTCTCCAGTGGTGGACATCCTCCAAGAATCTGTTGTTGGGGACCCCCTTCCAACCGTCATTGCTCCAAGCAACCCTCACAACAGATGCCTCCCAAACAGGGTGGGGAGCTCATCTTCAACATCTCTCCACTCAGGGAACCTGGTCTCCCCAAGAGACCACCCTTCATATCAACCTTCTGGAACTGCGAGCAATCTTCCTTGCCCTCACAGTTTTCCATACCCTCCTTGCCAACCTGACTGTCCTAGTTCAGACAGACAATCAGGTGGCCATGTTCTATGTCAACAAGCAAGGAGGGACGGGCTCTCTGTCGCTTTGCAACGAAGCTCTCAGATTATGGGCCTTCGCCAGAGAGCACCAAATTCATCTTCTGGCAGTATATCTTCCAGGAGTTCAAAACTCTCGGGCAGACAGACTCAGTCGAGTTCTGCTCCCACACGAATGGTCCCTACATATGGACCAGATACGCAGAATCTTTCAGGAATGGGGGACCCCGGACATAGACCTCTTTGCAAGTCCGTGGAATGCCAAACTTCCCCGGTTCTGTTCCAGAACTCCGTGTCAGGGAGCTCAGGCCAACGATGCCTTTCTCCTGCATTGGGGTCAGGAATTCCTGTACGCTTTTCCACCCATTCCTTTGATTCCCAAGACTCTGTTCAAACTTCAGAGGGATCACGGATCCATGATCCTCATTGCTCCACGCTGGCCACGCCAAGTGTGGTTCCCTCTCCTTCTACAGCTCTCCCAGGGCTCCTCCCTGGACCTGGGAGCTGCACCAGACCTTCTGTCTCAGGAGCAGGGGACTTTGTGGCATCCAAACCCCAAGTCCCTACATCTCCGAGCTTGGTTACTGAAGGCTTAAGCCTTCAAGAGTTTAATCTTTCTCAACCAGTGAAAGATATCCTTTATGCCTCTTGGAAACCCTCTACCAGGCGTTCCTATGCTTTCAAATGGAAACGTTTTTCCATTTGGTGTGCTCAACAGGGTCTTGACCCTCTGGCACTTCCTTTGAATTCTCTACTAGACTATCTCCTGCATCTTTCCAATGCAGGCCTCAAGACGAATTCAGTACGAGTCCATTTAAGTGCTATTACAGCATCCTTAAAACCTATAAATGGACAATCTGTTTCCTCTCATCCTCTTATTGCAAGATTCATGAGAGGCCTAACCCTCACTAAACCTCCCATCCGGCCTCCCCCGGTAGCATGGGACTTGAATTTAGTTCTGGGTCAACTTATGAAGCCACCTTTTGAACCGTTGGTATCTACCTCCCTGAAATTTCTTTCCTGGAAGGTCCTTTTCCTTATTGCAGTCACTTCGGCTCGCCGCATCAGTGAACTGCAGGCTTTGGTGGCAAATCCACCTTATACCAGATTTCATCATGATAAGGTGGTCCTTAGGACGAATCCCCACTTTATGCCTAAAGTGGTCTCGCCTTTTCATCTTAATCAAGAGGTATATCTACCTATCTTTTTTCCGGCTCCTCATGCATCCAGTGCAGAGAGGAACCTTCATACTCTTGACTGTAAAAGGGCTCTCGCCTTTTACCTCAATAGAACTCAGCCACATCGAAAGTCTTCTCAGCTTTTCGTGGCTTTTGATCCTTCTCATTTGGGACTTCCAGTCACCAAACGCACACTTTCCAACTGGATTGCTCAGTGTATTTCCTTTGCTTACCAGAGTAAGAACATTTCTCTGGAAGGCCATGTCACAGCTCACAATGTGAGAGCCATGGCCACTTCTATGGCTCATCTTCACTCTGTATCCATAGATCAGACCTGTCGAGCAGCCACTTGGGCCTCGGTTCATACCTTCACAGCCCATTACTGCTTGGACAAGGACTCCCGCCGGGATGCCTTGTTTGGTCAGGCTGTCCTCAAACACCTGTTCCATACTTAAACAACTCCTGCCCACCTTCCCAGAATGGATGCCTGAGATCCATACGAAGATGGTTACCCTTGGAGGGGGATCTCCCAGGCATCTCAGCTAGGGAGTCCCCATATGTGATGACTTATTCCTGCTTGTTCCTGGAGATAGCACAGTTACTTACCTGTAACAGGTGATCTCTGGGAACAGCAGGAATTAGTCATCACAACCCACCCACCTCCCCTAGGAGTTGTCCCTCTATTCCTCTATCTTCCTGTCCTCTCTCTCTTTTGTCTCAGCTTTAAACTCGAACTGAGGAGAGCTGGTCAGGAAGGCGGGAAGGCAGCGCGCATGTGCAGTGGGAGGCCCCAAAAGCTTTTCATCTGAAAAGCTGGGGAGCTTTCCCGCGCAGGCTCCGTCGGTACCGACGTACCCATATGTGATGACTAATTCCTGCTGTTCCCAGAGATCACCTGTTACAGGTAAGTAACTGTGCTTTATCGTTGGGAGAAGCTTTGATGCCGAAGATTTCAGTATTGGAAACCAAGGTGGCGAATTCAGCTGTATTGGTGGAGCAGTTGGAACAGCGGGTGGGGGAAGTTCGTTCTGAGGAGGTGGAGAATCGGAGAAGAATTTCTGAATTGGTAGATCAATCTGAGACGTTTCGAAAGAACTTTACCGCAGTGCAAGTGAAAATGGAACATTTAGAGAATGCCTCTAGGGCTAATAATTTAAGAGTGATCAATTTTCCTAAACTATCTACTGTTTCTCCTAGAGATATGTTTCGGCAGTATTTAGTGGAGGTGTTAGGTGTTTCTTCAGAATTGATACCACCTTTGGTTAAAGTTTATTATCTACCTAAAGCTAAATTACTGCCAAACTTGTCTCGGGAACAGGGGGATCTATTAAATGTATCTGACTTGTTAGAACAGTCTGATTCAGAGATCCCTATTCCCTCTACACTGTCAGTCACCTTTGCATTGTATTCTGATAGAGAATAGTTACTGAAGCTTTTCTTTAGAAAACGTAATTTACTGTTTAAGGGTTTGACGATTCGGATGTATCCGGACCTAGCGAGAGAAACCCAGAAACGCCGAAGAGAATTTCTTCTTTTGCGTTCTGGAGTTGTTCAGTTAGGGGGGCTTTTCTTTTTGAAGCATCCTTGCAAATGTTTGGTTAAATACCATTCTGTTTCTTATATTTTTTATGACCCCCCTCAGCTGACTGCTTTTATTAGTGCTAGACGTTCTGAGGTCCCAATTGTTGATCCACCTGAGCTTGTTTGAAATTTCAGTCGGGTTGCTTGTCTACCGTTTAATTTCTAATTCACTTTGTTAATATAGTTTATAGTTTCTCCCCCCTGATTTGTGGGCTAGGGGGAGCAGACACTTGTATAATGTGGAATTGCTTTGTTATTGTATTTCTTAATTTATTTTTCCTGTGTTTCTGCTCTATTTCTGACAAGAATAGTTTTTGTAACTTTCTTGGTTTAATTTTGAAAATTTCATAAATAAAAAAAATAAAATAAAATAAAATAAAATAAAAAATGTACTAAGTGTGGCGGTACTATTTCCGTCACTGACACCCATGATTGGTGTCTAAAATGTTTAGGACCTGATCATTCTCCAACTGAATGTCTCTCCTGCATGGGGATGACCAAAAGAGGAAGACAGAACCGGGCTGCAAAGCTTGGTACCCTTTTTCTTCGGATGCCAGATCCATTGCATCGACATCGTCGAGGGCTTCTTCTTCCTCCCATTGATCTCAGGTAACTAAACATAAGAGCCGGTCCTCAAAGGGTAGCTCTCCTGCTAAGCATCGAGAGGCCGTTGGCATTGCCCTTGAGGGAACCACACTGGCAAAACAGCCCCGGCAGGAGGCTTCGGCTTCCAAAGCATCGATGGGGCTTCAGGATGTTCTCGAGGCCTCAACCTCGCAAGAACTACCTGTGCCATGCTCAGGGGTTCCGACCGTCCGTACTGGTACCGACACCCAGGCATCGGCAGCGTCGATAGACCAGATGTTCCTCGCTATCGAATGCAGTATCGCAGCTCTTCTCTCAGCTGCGGTACCGGTGGTCCCAAGAGCACCGGTGCCGAAATCGACACCGATGCCGGTACCGACACCGGTGATGCTGGTACCGACGGTGCCGGCCTTGGTGGTAACTCTTCCTATGCCATCTCTGGCTGGAGGGGAGAAAGCGGTACCGGCTCACCTCGGTACCGACTTCGATCGGTACCGGGATCGTGCTTTGCAAGAGCATCGGAGTCAGGAATACTTTGATTCCTCCGATTCCGAAGACTCTGACAATTCTGCTGGCACTAGAGGGTTTCTTCTAGAAGATCCCTCTTTTCCCCAACACAGAATGTCACCTCCAGAGGACATGTGTTTTCAGGATTTCATCCGTGATATGGCCGAAGGTCTTTCAAACACAGTAGCTCCTGAAGAAGAACCCAGAGCAAAGGAATTGGAAATCCTCCAATATCCTAAAGCTCCTAAGGAGGCAGCTACTCTGCCTATCCATGAAATTCTGCATAACTTGATGTTCTGAATGTGGGAGACACCTCTGACTACTTCTCCTCACTCTAGGAGACTTGATACTATGTATCGAGTCCCACCATGTCCTGGATTTCAGAAAACTCAGCTGCCACATCATTCAATGGTAGTGGAGTCAGCCATGCGTAGGATGAAAAGTGCTAAGAGACATTCATCCGATCCTCCAGGCCGTGAATGCAGGACTCTGGATGCTTTTGGACGCAGAACTTTCCAAGCTTCCATGCTTTCGGCTAGGATCAGCTCACATATCTTATATATGGGAATGTTCCTCAAAGAAATCATAGGAGATTTGGAACTTATGAGCCCATTTCTCCCAGATGATAAGAGACAAGACTTTCTTACTCTGGTTAAGCATGCTCAGGATGTCTCCAAGTTTGTCAATCGTGCTGCCTTTGACTGCTTCAAATGCATCAGCAGGACTTCTGCTATTGCCATTGGCGCACGACGGATTGCCTGGCTACAGGCATCAGACTTGGAGACTTGAGTACAGGACAAGTTAGGCAACATTTCTTGCATGGGAGAGAATCTCTTCGGCAAGAACTGGCAGGAGAAGGCTAACGAGTTAGATGCTGACAATTCTACCTTAGATAGATTGTCAAAGTCTACAGCCGCTCCAGCCAAAAGAAAGCCTTATAAAAAACCCTCTTTTAGCAAATAGAGGAAGTTTTATCCTTCCTATACCTATCAGACTCAAGCTCCAGGTCAGGTTGCCCAAAAGAGACAAACTAGACAACAAAAGAAACCTAAGGGCCTGAGAGCCCAACCAGCTCTCCAGGTTCAGCCCCCTAAAGGGCTTTGACTCCTTCCTAGAGAGCTTTGCTTCCTGCCTCTGAGGGGTCCTCAACCCCCCAATATTCCTGGCAGGTTTTGCCACTGTCAACAGATGGCATCAGATAACAGCAGAAGATTGGACTTTATCCATTGTAGGGGAGGGGTACAAACTTCATTTTCACAGCTTGCCCCTCCTACAATTCTAAAGCAGTTCAATTCACAAATCTCTGCAGACAATCTGCTAGATTACGAGGTCTCCACGCTTCTTGCCCAAGGGGCAATAGAGGAAGTACCCATTCTTCAACAGGGTGCAGGGTTCTACTCCCCCTATTTTCTTATCCCAAAGAAAACAGGGGGACACAGACCCATTCTAGACCTCAGAGAATTGAACAAATATCTGTTTCGAGAGAAATTCAAGATGATTTCTCTGGGAACTCTTCTGCCATACCTTCAAAGCCAGGACTGGCTTTGCTCTCTAGACTTAAAGGATGCATACACTCACATTCTTATCCATCCAGATCCCAGGAAATTTCTATGTTTCCTTTTCAGGGAAGACATTTCCAGTACAGGGTTCTTCCTTTTGGTCTGGCTTCAGCACCAAGGGTATTCACGAAATGCATGGCAGTAGTGGCTGCATTTCTACAAACCCTGGGGATTTTTGTCTTCCCTTACTTAGACTACTGGCTCATCCAAGCCTCCACAGTGACAGAGGCCAGCACTGCACTGTCTCGTACAATGTGAATCCTCCAATACTTGGGATTGGTAATAAACTTCCCGAAATCTCAACTAGTTCCTTCCCAATGCCTAGAATTCATAGGAGCCTGTCTGGATACCAGACAGGCAAGGGCTTTCCTTCCACAAGCCCGGTGTCTTCGCATAATTTATTTATTTTATTTATTTATTTATTTAACAGCTCTTCTATACCGCGCTCTTTATTATCAGTGCGGTTTACAGTTAGCAATTTGACTCCAGGACATGATCAGATCTGACCTGAGTTTACATATAACAAGGAAAGTAACATGGGATTGAACTGGGGAAACTATGTACATTTTAAGCAGAGAAAGATGTATGTTGGTATTCTATTTACAATAATGTGCCTCTGAAGCAGTACAACTGCCTGATTACAAATACTGTCTGGTCTGTATTACATGTTATGTAAATTATATATTTTGTAATTCATATTAAGGGATTGGGTTGTGAGGAGGGAGGAGGTGAGGTATTGTTTGGTTGTGAGAAGTGCATCAGGAACAAATGGTGCTTGAGGGCTTTTCTGAATTGCTTGAGGTCACTGATCGATCTGATGCTGGGGGGTAGGTTGTTCCAGCATCTGAGGGCATAGAACGCGAATGCCCTATTATTAGTTGATTGTGCACATTTTATGTTTTCCCTCAGAATAATTAGCGTATTGGCGGCTAATGAACTCCTAGATCTATTGTTGGGGGTGTGAGTGAGTAGGTCTGAAATTGAGGAGGGAGATATTTTATTAATGGATTTGAAAGTAATGAGGAGGGCTTTGTATGAGATCCTGCAACTTATCGGAAGCCAGTGTAGTTCTCTTAGGATGGGGGTTTTGCGGTCTCTCCTTGAAGCTCCGCACAGGACGTGGGTGGCGGCATTCATAGCTAATTGTAGCGGGTTTAGGGTATTCTTGGGGAGGCCGTGGAGTATGATGTTTGCGTAGTCGAAATGGGGTGTAACTAGCGCTTGGAATATTGTGCGGAAGTACTCTGGCTCCAACATGGGTCTCAGGTGCCGTAGGGTCTTGATCTTGTAGTAGATGGCCTTTTTCAGTGCGGCTTATGTGTGTTGTGAAGTCTAGCTGCTGACCTAATGTCACCCCCAGGTAGCATATGGTAGGCTTGATTGGAAGCTCTGCGTCTCTTACTTTTAGTGTCGAAGGGGGAGAAAAGCTTTTGTTTTTTGTGACGATTAGGACCTCGGTTTTTTTGAAATTTATTCAAAGATTCTAATTGAGAAGCCAATCTGTTATTGCGTTGAAGCAATCGACTAAGGCTGTATAATCAGGAAGCGTGACATTGATAGGTGTGAACATCAGCACATCGTCTGCATAGAGGAGGCAGGATATATCGAAGGAGCGGATGATTTCACAAATCGGCTGCATGTATATGTTAAAGAGCAGCGCTGATAGGGAGGAGCCTTGGGGTACCCCTTGCTTTTGCTGGAAAGGTTCAGATGTGTTGCAGCCGATCCGAACTTGTTGCCATCGGTCTTCTAAGTAGGATTTACACCAATCCCATGCAAGACCCTGGATTCCCTTATCATGGAGTCAAGTTAGGAGTTGGTCATGGTCGACTGAATCAAACGCGGCGGCAATGTCAAGGAAGATTAGTGCAACGCCCCTTTTGATGTTGGCTATCTCACTGATAATTGTGTTGGTTAGGGAGGTCAGGAGTGTTTCAACTCCGTGAGCTTCCCTAAATCCATGTTGGCTGGGGTCTAGGGGGGATGAGGTGTCAGTATGTTGCTGGATTTGTCTCTGAGTCACTTTCTCGAGAATTTTAGCTAGTAGTGGGATACTGGAGATTGGCCGGTAAGACGACTCCTTCCTTGGATCCAGCTGGATGTTCTTTAGCAGTGGTTGAATGGATGTCCGCTTGAGAGCAGGTGGGAATATTCCTGTTGAGAAGGACAGATTTGCGATCTCAGCTATGATTGGGCTGAGTTCTGATCGCATTGATCTGATCCAGTATGCTGGGCATGGGTCATTTGGTGCAGTGGTGGTGTTGATAGTGGCAATAATGTTTTCAATGCTTTCCGCAGATGGAGGTGAGAGCTTAATGAGTGGATTCTGGTGCTGGGGAGACTGGGAAGGTTCTGGTATGGTGGCTGTGACTGTTTTGACAGCTTTAGATTGAATATAGTTGGCATATAGCTGTGGCTGTATATATTTTTGTTGTGGTGGTGATGGTTCCTTGGTTAAGGATTTTACTAAGTTGAAGAGGTTGCGTGGTTTGCTTAGTGAGTGGCTGAGGAGCTCAGAGTGGAATTCTCTTCTTTTGTCCCATATTACTTCACGATGAGTTTTCAAGTGAGCTAGGTATGTGGCTTGGTCGAAAGTGTTATGAGTGCGCCGCCATTTTCTCTCGGGTTTTCTAAGGAGAAGTAGGGAAGTCCGTAGCTCAGGAGAGAACCATGGAGCTGTCTGCCTTTTACCAGCTCGGTTATTGGATGTTGATTGTTTGTTAGAGGATGGCCGTTGAGTGTACAAGTTAAGGGTGTCATGCCAATTAGCAACCATGTCATTGAGGTTGGATGATGACTGAGCGAGTTTTGGGAGTGCATTTTTAGTAATCTCTTCCTTGTCGAGTGGTTTGAAACGTACAGGGTTTGCTGATGTCACTATATTTGGTCGGCTGAGTGTATCTTGTTCTTGTTGTGCTGGTATCAGGAAGGTTATTAGGCTTTGGTCTGACCAGGGGACGGGGTGATGGAGAGGTCGAATTGGCACTTCTTGCTTGTGACTGTTGGTGGGGCGAAGACCAGATCGAGAGAATTCCCTCTGTGGTGGGTGGGGTCATTTACAATTTGCTTGTAGTTGAGGTTGGCCATTGCCTCGAGGAAGGTGTGAGATAAGGCGGATTGGATGGAGGCGAGATTAAAGTCACCCAACAGCCAGTTTGGTTTGCTTGGGTTTTCAGGATTACAGGCTAAGTCAATTATGTTGGAGAGCTCATCTAATGAAGAGCTTGGAGCCCTATAAATGAGGTTGATAGTGTTGTATTTGTTAGATATGGTGATTGTGTCTAGATGCTGTGTGCTTCTGGCTAGGTTCGTCCGGTATTGGAGTTCAGTTTTTGCTAGTATGAAGACAACACCTCCTCTTCTGTTAGCCCTGTTGCATGTGTAGATTGAGAAGTTAGGAGGGGTGAGTTGATTTAATAGGACAGTGTCAGTGTCCGAGAGCCATGTTTCTGTGACCATTAGTATGTCTAGGTTTAGGTTGGTTAATAGGTCTGTAATGGCTGGCCACTTATTACGGGCCGAGCGTGCGTTGATGAGGGCACACCTGAGGTCTTGGGGCACATATGGTTTGTTGAATTTTAAGTTTGTTGGCTGCTCTAATGCTACATAGAGCAAGTGTGGCTGCCTCTTGTAGTAGTGGTTTGGTGGTGGTTGGTATTGACTGCGGTAGTATTTCTTGCTCGTGGTATGAATTAGGGGGATAGGGTTGTGGTCGTGTGTGAATGCATTAGAGTCATAGATGGCATTGGTAAGTAAGTAGATGGTTGTGAGGGCTAGTAAGGAGATGGCCATGATTAGCTGATGTGTGCTGTGTCAGCCTAAGGTGACTGGAAGTGGCTTCCCCGGAGACTACTTAAGGTATTTCAGGTATAATGCAGTTAGCTTCCCAAGCAGCAAATAAATCCTCCTTCACTGCTCGGGAGCTACTGCAGATACTGAGACACATGGCATCCACAGTTCATGTAGTCCCATATGCTCGCCTCCACATGCGAGCAGTTCAGTGGACCCTCTCCACACAGTGGACACAGGCCACGGGGCATTTGTCGGACAAAATAACAATCTCTCAATGACTAATTTTGTTCCTCTAATGGTGGCAATCATTAGAAAATCTGACAGTAGGGTCTACTTTCCATAAACCCCTCTTTCAGGCCACCCTAACAACAGATGCATCACAGGTGGGTTGGGGAGCACACCTGAATCATCTCTCTACCCAGGGCACCTGGACTCCACAGGAGGTTGGTTTACACATAAACCTCCTGGAGTTAAGAGCAATTTATTTAGCTCTTCGAGTGTTCCACGCTCAGCTCAGCTACAAGACAGTCCTAATCCAGACGGACAATCAGGTAGCCATGTTCTATGTGAACAAACAGGGCGGGACAGGCTATCTGTCGTTATGCAACGAAGCTTTACGACTATGGGCCCTCGCCAGAGAGCATCAAATTCACCTTCTAGTGGTATATCTTCCAGGCATTCAAAATCTTTGGGCAGACAAACTCAGTCGAGTACTGCTACCTCACGAGTGGTCACTCCATCTAGACCAGGTGGCAAAGATATTTCATCTCTGGGGCACTCCAGATATAGACCTCTTTGCAAGTCCACTGAATGCCAAATTTCCCCAGTTCTATTCCAGGATTCCGGTGCAAAACTGTCAGGCAAGGGATGCCTTCCTCCTTCACTGGGGTCAGGACTTCCTTTATGCCTTCCCACCCATTCCCCTTATCCCCAAGACACTCTTCAGACTTCAGAGAGACAGAGGTCGCATGATTCTCATAGCACCATGATGGCCACGCCAAACGTGGTATTCCCTGCTTCTGCGTCTCTCTCAAGTGGCACCTCTGGAGTTAGGGCATGCTCCAGATCTCCTTTCCCAGGAGAACGGGACGTTATGGCACCCGAATCCCTAGTCCCTGCACCTCACGGCCTGGTTGCTGAAGGCTTAGACCTCCAGGATTTCAACCTGTCCTAGCAGGTAAGAGATATCCTTCAGGCTTCTAGGAAACTTTCCACAAGAAGATCTTATGCCTTCAAGTGGAAACGTTTTACTGTATGGTGCTCCAAGAAGGGATTAAACCCCCTGGTCCTACCCTTAGAATCGATACTAGAGTATCTCCTTCACTTATCGAATTCTGGGTTAAAGACCAATTCGGTAAGAGTTGTCACCCGCTGCCCCCTCTAGTGGCGGCATAGTTTTCCACAGAAGGGCTGGGGGACACAAGATTGTGGTGATTGGGGTTGGACCGGTGCGAGGGTCAAGGGTGGCAGTCCCTTGTGCCGGCCTCGTAACCAACTTCCCAAAGAGAAACAAGTCCGCACGAGAATGGAGGGAAAATGAAAAGGCTTTATTTCCCCTTTTTGCACAAATGGTTCAAAACAGGATAAACGGATTGGATGGTATCACAACTGAACAAGTCCCTTGCATCAGGTTTAAACCATAAATGAAAAAGATCAAAGTAATGACTGTTAACTTCACAGTAGCTTAAGGCAACCCAATATACTGCATTCATTTATTCATTCATAGAGCTAGGGATAAACTCCAGATTCTCTGCTGTGCAGTATGTGCATTCCATCGGCTGGTCAGACTCTTCGCCTGCAGATTCCACTTGCATAAATTCTACCTCTGACAGTTCTGAATCCGATGTCTCCACACAACTATACTCTGGCTTTTTAAAAGCTTGCTGTACTGTTTTCCAGTGTCTGGCAGATAGCTTAGGGTGTCGGTTTCTGGCCACTGGATAAAACAAAGGCTCCTCTTCAGTTAGAGTTTTAGAAGCCTGTTCAGCGCAATGCTTAGCATTTACAGTCCTCTTTTTAGGCCAATTGTTTCCAAGCTTTTGCTTATAAGTATCTCGGTTACAAGGAGAAGCTTCCTTCCACTGTCCTTCTCCTATGTTAGGATTATGCAGACAATTACAAGTAATAAAAGTTTTACCTTTAAGTTTTCTCCTTTCCTTTTCTGAGAAGGCTTGAGGCCTACCCCAGTCGGCTTCTAGCTTAGCATGGTCCAGGTTCTCCAAGGGTATCTCTCCTTCCTTAGTATAGGGAAGAATCTCTCTGTTCCAAGGCTGCAGCTGTTGCCATCTGCCAGATATTTGCTTACAGTTTGTTTCTCTGCCTCTGCCCTTGCCTGGTAGTCCAGCTCCTTCAGCTTTTCTGTGCACACCGGTTCTTTGTGTTCTCCACTTGTCTTCAAGGCCAGCACTCTCTTTGCCTCTCAGGCCTGCTTTCTCTCTGCCTTTCGAGTCTGCTCTTTCTTTGGCTTTTGGGTCTCCTTCCTCCTCTGATTCAGACCTGTCTCTGTTTAAATCCAAACAGACTGGGCCTAAGTCCTGCCCATAGAGGCGTGGTTCTTCAGACTCTGTACTGACTCTCGTGCTCCCTCTAGGTGGATCCTCAGGACATTGCAGGCTATACCTGTCTTTTCCTGGATTTAAAACTTTTTTTTCTCTCTGCCAGAGGGTCCGACGCATCACAGAGTCCATCTTAGCGCAATTGCAGCTTCTTATAAGCCTCTAAATGGACAACCAGTTTCCTCTCATCCACTCCTATCAAGGTTTATGAAAGGCCTTTTATTAACTAAACCTCCCATCAAGCCACCACCGGTAGCATGGGATCTAAATCTAGTTCTCGGGCAGCTCATGAAGCCGCCTTTTGAGCCTTTAGCCACTACAGCCCTTAGGTTTTTGACTTGGAAGGTCATCTTCCTGATTGCAATCACCTCTGCCCGTCACATTAGTGAATTGCAAGCTTTAGTGGCTGATCCTCCTTATACTAGATTTCATCATGATAAGGTTGTTCTTCGAACTCATCCACACTTTATGCCAAAGGTGGTTTTGCCTTTTCATTTAAACCAATCAATTTACCTTCCTGTATTTTTTCCGAGTCCTCACGCCTCTAATGCAGAAAGAAACCTTCATACTTTGGATTGTAAAAGGCCTTAGCCTTTTACATTCAAAGAACACAGCAACATAGAAAGTCCTCGCAATTTTTTTAGCTTTTGACCCTAGTCATTTGGGACTTCTAGTCTCCAAAAGAACTTTATCTAAATGGATTGCCCAATGCATATCCTTTACTTATGGGAGTAAGGGTCTTCCTCTTCAGGACCATGTCACAGCTCACAATGTGAGAGCCATGGCAGCTTCTATGACTAATCTCCACTCTGTGTCTATCGATGACATTTGTCGAGCAGCCACCTGGGCTTCGGTACACACCTTCACAGCCCACTACTGCCTAGATAAAGCCTCCTGTCGGGATGCCTTCTTTGGCCAAGCTGTTCTTCAAAATCTCTTTCAAACTTAAACCAACTCCTACCCACCAACCCTGGTGGGATGCCAGAGATCCATGGGAGGAAGGATTCTCACCTTTGACGGTGGCACCTTCCTGGGGCTATCTCCCTGGCATCTTCAGCTAGGGAGTCCCCCATATGTGAGGACTACATTCCTGCTTGTTCCTGGAGATAGCATAGTTACTCACTTGTAACAGGTGATCTCCGGGAACAGCAGGAATTTAGTCCTCACAACCCACCCACCTCTCCTAGGAGTTGTCTCTCTCTCTCTCTCCCTTTTGTCTCTTTCCTCTCTCCCTCTATTCTTTCACTCAGTTACAAACTTAACTGAAGAGGGACAGTTGGAAAGGCGGGAAGGCAGCACGCATGTGCTGAGGGATGCTCCCAAAAGCGTTCCTATTGGACGCTGGGGAGTGTTTCCGCGCAGGCTCCGTCGGTACCGACGATACCCATTTGTGAGGACTAAATTCCTGCTGTTCCCGGAGATCACCTGTTACAGGTGAGTAACTACGCTTTACCAAGTGATCCTCACATCCACCAGCCACCCAGCTGTCTACATGCTAATGATCGAATCACCAACTATAACAGCTGTCTTAACACTTCCCTCATGGGCACATAGCCCTGGAGGAACCTCCTCAGTGCAAGAGGGTTTTACACCACCTGGAAGACAGGTCCTAGCTACAGGATCACTTCCTGCCACACCAGGGTTATGCTCTCCTGTCACGTGACCTCTCTTCTCCATGGTATCAGGGATGCTTCAGCACTACATCGCTGTAGGTCTCATCTATGTACCTCTCTATAGCTTCCAGATAATAGACTAGTTCCCTGAGAGCAAAGAGCTCCTTGCACCTAGTGTACACGTATGACCCCTCACCAATTGGGAGAAAATCATACATGTGACATTGAATGCAAAGGACTGGAAAGCCCCCATCTTGCTGCTGGACTGCCATCTGCATCTTAGTTTTAGGGTTGTTTTTAGGTATTTAATTTGTTTACTTACTAAGGTCTGCTGGGGATACTTATACTAATCTCAGGTCCTTAATATATGCCTGATGAGGATAATATATGCCTGAGTGTGAATATGGCACTTCCTTTCCTTTAAGAGGTTTAAGCACCTGTAAAGCTACGATTATCCCAAGGGTGGGTAGGAGTTGGGGAGGGAGGGAGGGAAAGAAGACATTAAAATCTGGTTATTACACAGTACCCTGTCCTGTGCTTCTAAGGTAATCTCTGACCAATTTCCTGGGTGATTCACACAGCCCTTGCTTGGATAGAGGGAGTCATTCAAAATGTCCCTTTTATATGTCCCTTGGCTTTAACACCTATTTATAACAATTTCACAGATCTCTTGCCCCCTATCTAAAAGGCCTCTTTGTAAAGGTCTCTAGAAACAATTTATTGCTCAAAGAATACTGACGCTGTTTTTCCTTTTTTTACTGTTACACTCTGAGTTGATTTAAATTAAAGCTCTTTGCTGATACTAGGCCCTGACTGAGAATTAAATTTAAACTAGAAGCTCTCTGCTGTGTTTTAAATTTAACCAGAAAGCTCTCTGCTGTGTTCTGATTTTAAACTGAAAGCCCTCTGCTGTTTGTTTTTAAATTAATTTTTTCAAAACAAATGCCTACAACACAGTATACAGGCAAATACCAATAAACAAATCAAAGAAATACTTAATGGGAAAAACCCAAAGTAAAATAATTAAGAGTTCATAGCCCCCATTTCGGAGAATGAGAGAGTCAAGCAGGGAAAAGCAAAGTCTACTTAATCAGGTAACATCCAACTCCTAATCCTACAAAACAAAAGAAAACAAAAAAGAAAATTGCATAGGTATCCACCAGAACATGCTCCTTAACTATTATTGAGCAAGGACTCAAGCTGAGAACTATCAGTGAATGCATACCGAACATTATGGATTGTTACTAAACATTTACATGGAAATCGAAGAAAGTCACTCCACTCTGAAGCAAGAACATGAGGTTTCAGCTGCAGGAAGGACTTCCTTCTCTGCTGAGTAACCCTCGAGACATCTGGAAAATTGGAAAATTTTGACCATGAAAAACAAAATCCTTTTTTGAAAAGAAACTTTTCATAATGCTCACTTTATCTAAAACAGAAGGAAAGGAAACAATTAATGTTGCACGGGAGAAAATACGTCATAACCTTATTTGTAGACTTAAGAAATTTTGTTAAATCAAAAGCTGACTCATCTTCCACCTGTGCCACATCCTCATCTCCTCATCTCCAACAGAGCAAACAGGCAAATAGTAAATATTTGAAACAATCAAAACAGCAGCGTCAGAAAGTAGCAAAATCTCTTTACAATACTTCTTAAGCATCAATAATGGAGAATAGAAACGAATTATAGGAAAATTAAGAATCCGGAGATTTCTGGCGCGATGCATGTTCTCTAAAGACTCAATTTGCTTATATAATTCATAAGTATCCTTTAAATTTCGCACATTCGCAGACTGAAGTGTTTCAACCTGAGCCTCACCCTTTGCCAAATGTTGAGTAATGGTATTCATAAAAGAATCTACCTCCATAAATGTTTTTACCACCTGATCAGAGAATTGCACATAAAACTATGCATCAAAGAATTAATATCAGTGACCACCTTCCAGATATCAGACAAAGTCACCTCCGAGGACTGAGGACTAAACAAATTTAGATTGATTGAAACTTCATTAACCTGAATAGGTAACACAGTAGTTCATTGCACCAAAGACAAAATTTGAGTCCTTGATGAGGGTAAATCCTTCACCCCACCCTGTTCCACCAAGGGGGGTAAGCTCACCCTTTCAACCGGTGACAAACCTGGATTAGGTGGAGGAGTCCTTTTGGAAGAGTCAAGCAAAAGAAAGTCAGGAGGAAGGGCCTCTTGTCCTACCTTTCCATTCTATTACAGACCGCACATGATGATCCATAGAGCCAATAACCGGTACAGGCATTGAAACTGCCATAACCGCCTTCTGCTCCACCAACTTGATCTTCCTCTTGCCATGTCTTTCAGCATCTCCAGCAGCAAATATCCCGGGATAAACCCCAAGATGGTACCAAAGGGGCATACCCCTTTGGTCATGTGCCCCTTTGGGCATGCAGCCGCGGAACAGCTGCAGTGATTGAATTTATTTATTTATTTATTTTATTTATTTAACATTTCTTATATACCGCCTTTCATGATATCAAGGCGGTTTACATTGAACAAACTGAAATTACATTGAACAGGGCATTATAATTTGGAGATAACTATTTTATAGGGAACATGGGCAATGGAGGGTGAAGTGATTTGCCCAAGACCACAAGGAGCACCCGTAGCATTGCCCAGTCCCCTGCAGATGACATAAGAAGGGGGGATCTCCCAATCACACACTGGATAGGTTTGCAGGCAGAGCGCAGCACAGGAAGCTTCTCCACAACCAGTCTCTCGTTCTCACAAATGGAACGAACGTCTGAGGTGATTTAAATAGCGTTGCCCAGTCCCCTGCAAATGACGTAAGAAGGGGGTATCTCCCAAACACACCGGATAGGTTTGCAGGCAGAGTGCAGCACAGGAATCTTCTCCACAACCAGTCTCATTCTCCCTCTGCTGTGTTTTAAACTTAAAATGAAAGCTACTGTTGAGTTTTCAATTTAACTGAAAGCTCTTTACTGATACTAGGCCCTGACTGATTTAACAAATACAGTGTGTTCTAATTTACACAGATCAATCAGCTTTAATCTAAAGAATTCCCTTTTCCCCAAGGCTTAGAAAAAAATTCCCAGAAGTAAATACTTACAATTGCAGATCTCTTTCTAGACGTAGCAATCCCTTTTTGTATTCCTTCAAGACAACACAGGGGCTCTGGACACCACATTTCTTCAGGAACAAGCAGGAAGTCAGTCCTCACATATGGGTTACATCGGCACTGACTGAGCCCACTCGGAGCATCTCCCCAGCTTTAAAAGAAAGCCTTTGGGAATGCCACCACGCATATGTGGTCTCCTTCCGCCCAAGGGTGCCATCTTGATTAATCTTTTTCTGTGGAGCCCTTTGAATGCACGTCTTGTACTTTGGAAAAAGTTTTCAAAATTTCTCTCTCTAATTCCGGTTTCCCGGTCCCCTTCCCGCTGTCCCAGTGCCCTTGCTTCGGCAGCGGGCCTCGGGACTTTGTTGTTTTAAGTTTTTTCATTTTTTCTTGACCAGTGTGTTTTTGTGCCCTTTTCAACCATTGGCTGAGCCGAAGGTCTTCAACCTTGCTGGATTTCTTTTTGCCCCCATGGCCTCTGGTTTCAAAAAGTGTGACAGATGCTCGAAGAATATGTTGCTCATGGGCACTTATGACTGTTGTCTTAGATGCCAAGGAGCTGACCACAACCCGGAGCTCTGCTCCCTTTGTAAAAAGATGTCCTCCAAGGCCATCCGGAGCCGTAAGCAGAAACTGGATGACATTTTCCACAAGGCGGCCCTGGTATCCCCGGTAGCTTCCCGCTCCACCGACCTTCAGCCCCTGGAGTCCCTCGTGGCCCTGGTGCCACTCTGAGCAAGGGTCCCCTGAAAGGAAGCGGAAGAAGAAGAAGGCCTCGAGGACTCTGTCGGGGGTTACGGACAAGCGTGAGAGTTTTCGCGCCCTGTCCCTCAGCCCTTCTCAGCAGTTCCAAGAGTCAGAGAAGGAGCAGCGTCAAATGGTACCTTGTACGTATATGGAGGCCTCTGGTGATGGCCCCGGTCTCCCGAGGGTCATCCCGGCGAGGACCCCCTCTCCTCCTCAACTCCCGACCCGGTCACCCTGGCATCGGCATCGCAGGGCCCCACTCCCGAGTGGGAGGCCTAAATGCTGGAACTGGAGCGCAGAGTTTCTGTCTTCCTTGCTGCCCAACAGACACTGGTGTCAGGCCCCACTGGCACGAGCCATGAGACCTCAAGGGCGACGCCTGTGATGGCTCCCCAGACTACCATGATAATCCCCGAGAGCCAGGGGCCTCGTGAGGGATCCTGGCAGAGGTCTCGATCTCCATCTCGGTCTTCAAGTGCGAGATCACCTCGAGTTATCGCCTCTGGCTCCAGGTGGGCTTCGGCCTCGAGTGCCCAGTGCAAGGTACAGGCTCTGCTCGAGCAGCCTAGCTCCGAGTCTTCCTTGGAATTCTCAGGCTGGGAATCTTAAGGGGACATTTCCTCTGAATCCCAGGCTCATTGGGACCTGCCCTCGGTCCAGAAGCGGCGGTCTCCTCCCGAAGACACCTCCTTTCTGGAGTTTGTGTGGGACATGACTCGAGTCCTAGCACTCTCCACGCATGTGGGAGATGGCTGCATCTATTCCCATTGTCAGCAAATGCCTGGACACCATGTACAGGGTCCAGCGAAGGCCTGGCTTCTGGAAGACCCAGCTTCCTCATACCTCGATGATGGTGGAGTCCGCCATGCAGAAGCAAAAGAGCCCAAAAACTCACTCCTCTGTCCCGCCGGGCAGGGATTCTCATGCCTTCGATGCCCTCGGGCATAAGGCCTACCAAGGCTCCATGCTGGCATGCAGCATCCAGGCTTACCAGCTATACATAGATATGTTCCTTCGTGAGGTCACGAAGGAAGTTAGAGGTTTCCAGGTGGGCCTCGATGGCGACTACCTCCGCCGTTTCCAGTCCCTCCTGAAGTCAGTGGGGGACTGTTCAAAGTACCTTTCTCGCCCTGCATACGACAGCTTCGAGTCCTCTGTTCAGGTAGCGGCTGTTGGTATCAGGGCCAGGCGGCAGCCTGGCTCCAGTCCTTGGATGTTGAACAATGGGCCCAGGAGAAGCTGCTCGATGTACCGTGCCTGGGTGAGCAATTGTTTGGCAAACCGATGGAGAACAAAGCAGTGGAGATTGATACGGAATACGTAACCCGCACCCATCTCTCCTGAAAGACTTCTTTCCTCCCGTGGAAGAAGCAACAGGGCAAAAAGTCTTTCTTTCAGAGGAAGGGTCTCACCTATTGGGGCTACCCACCTTACCCTCCGGCACCGGCTCCATCCGAAGGCGGACAGAGCAAGAGTGGCCACCAGGGCCCGTGTATGCCAAAGGGCCCCAAAAGCCAGACTCCGGCACCGGCCCAGTCGGCCCCGGGTTTTTGACGCCAGATGCATAGTCGCTTGCCCTTTGGTGACCCAGCTACCGGTGGGAAGGCTCCTGGTCCACTTTGCTCCCCAATGGGAGTCTGTCACCTCAGACACCTGGGTCCTCCAGGTTGTCCGGGAGGGTTACCTCCTTCATCTGGACCTGCTTCCTCCACCTTTCTGCCCCGCGGAGCCCCTTTGTCTCCCCGCGCACCAGGTCTTCTTGGCGCAGGAGCTTGCCAACCTCCTTGAGGAGCGAACAGTAGAAGTGGTCCCACTGCACCACAAAAGTCGTGGGTTCTACTCCCATTACTTCTTGTGCCAAAGCGGATGGGCGGTTTTTGACCCATCCTCGATTTAAGAAATCTCAAGTACCTGGTACGGGAGATGTTCAAAATGCTCTCCCTTGGAGCCTTGCTGCCCTTATTCCGGCAGGGCAACTGGCTATGCTCCTTGGACCTTCGGGATGCGTCCGCTCACATCCTCATTCATCCCAAGCACAGGAAATACCTATGTTTCAGGGTGCTAGGGAACCACTACCAATACAGGGTGTTTCCATTTGGCCTGGCGTCCACCCCACGAGTGTTCACCAAATGCTTCACGGTGGCCGCGGCTCACCTTCGATTGCAGGGTACCTTCGTCTACCCCTATCTAGATGACTGGCTTGTTAACAGGTGGGATGGCCGACGAGGCGCAGCGGGCCATGGCCCGCACCATCCACATCCTCGAGCACCTCGGTTTCGTGGTCAATTACTCGAAGTCTCACCTCACTCCAGCGCAATCCCTGGAGTTCATCGGTGTGTGCCTCGACACTTGGTGGGTGACAGCCTTCCTTCCCCAAGACAGGGCAGACCGCCTCATCACTCTGGCATCCATGGTCCAAAGCTGTGACGCAGTATCGGCCCAGGTGATGCTCTCTCTCCTCGGACATATGGCCTTAACAGTTCATGCCGTCCCCGACGCCCGGCTGCACATGCAGGCAGTGCAGTGGTGCCATTGGGCCCAGTGGTCTCAGGCAGCAGGTTGCCTCTGAGACGCTGTCTCAGTCACTCCTCTTCTCACCGAGTCCCTCGACTGGTGGCGGGACGTCCGGAACCTGCTCTGAGGCATGCCATTCCAGGCCCCACAACACGAGGTGGTCTTGACCACGGATGCCTCACTCATGGGCTGGGGAGCCCATTGTGACGAGCTCTGCACGCAGGGGACTTTGACCCGGGAAGAGTCTAGGCAACTGATCAACCTTCTCGAACTCCGGGCAGTCCTCCTCGCCCTCCGGGTGTTCAGGCACTGCGCTCACCACCAGGTGGTGCTTGTCCAGACGGACAACCGAGTAGCAATGTTCGATATGAACAACAAGGGGCCACTGGCTCTTTCAAGCTCTGCCTGGAGGCGGTAGCTCTTTGGTCCTTTGTGGTTCGCTAGGGCATAACCCTATGGGCCACCTATCTCCCGGGCCAGGACATTGTCCTGGCAGACAGGTTAAGCCGGCTTCTCCAGCCGCACGAGTGGTGACTTTGCCCGCAGACGGCGCAGTGGCTGTTCCGGCGTTGGGGTCTCCGGTCCTAGATCTCTTCACCAGGCCGGTGAACTCACAGCTCCCACGGTTCTGCGGCCCGGCTCCCCACCTGAACAGGGAAGCCCCCGATGCCTTCCTCCTGCCTTGGACGCACAGTCTCCTGTAAGCGTTTCCCCCCCACACTGCTCATAGTTTGAACTCTCTTCAAAATACAGCAGGACAGGGCCTCTGTGATTCTCGTGGCCCCGTGATGACCTCGACAGCCCTGGTTCCCACTGATGCTCCACCTCTCATTGGAGCATCCGGTTCCTCTGGGTGACGCACTGGGCTTGTTGACACAGGAGGAAGGTCTGCTACTTCACCCGAACTTGAGGTCCTTATCCCTCATGGCTTGGAGGCTGAACGGGTCACTCTAGCCTTCCTTCATCTCCTGGCGGAGGTCAAGGACATACTGCTGCTGGTCCTCGCGCAGGGACTCAACTAGGAGGGCTTACGCCTTTAAACGGCGTTTGTTCTTGGTGTGGTTCTCCTGAAGTGCGCTGGGGTGCCGGAGGTTAAAGGGCATTTCCTGTTTCCCGGCACTCTGCATGCTTCAGGAGAACACAACTGCTGGATGCCGCTCTTCACTCCGGCTCTGTGCAGAGGTGAGCCCGGGATTTGGGCCTCCCTGGCTCCCTCTGAAGCCAGCCGGCTCTGTAAACTGAACATCATGTGCAGAATGGAGTTGGCGCAGGGTCCCCTGAAGCGAGGGACCCTGTGCAAAAATATATTCTCACTCAATGGACGGGCCAGCCCTGTCTAGAGGGTCACCATGATTCAGCACCAACTCGATGGCACTTAACAACAGCAACCTCCCTTAACACTCCACCATCTCCAAGTCTTCTGAAAAGGGGAAACTAACACCTCAAAACACTGCCATGGTCTCCAAGCACTCCACACCACCACTCTCCCTAGAATTAGGTTAAAACATTCAAATGCCTCACTTCATAAATGAAAGACCTCAGGGCATACCTGCTATTCCCCTAGTAATCTTCATGTATCCAGCACATCAGCACTGACACATTGTATAGTCTAAGATCTGGCAAATTAAGACCTCCCTGCTCTCTTGTCAGAGTTAATTTTGCATAGTAAATCATAGGCCTCTTAGCCCTTGAAATAAATTTTCTAATTACGTTTTCATACATAGCTTTTCTCTTACAGGGGCCCATACTGGTAGCATCTGCAATGGATACAACAGTCTAGGCATCATGACCATTGGGGTATTTTTTTATTTTCAATTTCAGAAGAAATCACAAAGAAACAAAAAAGCCCCATACAAAGGAAACATTGCTAACCACTAACCGATATACCTGGAGAGTGGCAGTAATTTTACAAAGGAAAAAAATACACCAAAATAGTTAAGCTAAATCAAGCCATTATTAATACCCAATGCAAAATTAAAAACTCTCCAAATCCCAAAAAAGAGACTATCATGACCATCTTTGCTAGTGCAAGGTTTTTATTTTGCCTAGGGCAGTAGAAAATTTTCTCATCCCCTGCTTTTCCATCTTCCCTGCCAGGCTTAAAGCTTCTGACTTGTCATAATTGAGTTTCAGTCCAGAAATTCACCCAGATAGTTCATAAATTTTCAGTACCTCTGGCAGAGTCCTTTGCCCATCAACAAATAATGACATATTGGCAAAAAGATTCTTGCTTGCCAATTTGTATATTCTTGACCTGGTGAGTTTCTTTAAATTTTATTGCCAGGGGTCCCAGCATTAAGACAAATAACAGTGACAGGGGACATCCCTGTCAGGTGCCTTCTCCCAACTCTAAACTTCTGGGCCATGTGCCATTACCCAGTAATTGTGTACCACATTATATAGGAAACCTGTTCAATGCAATACTCTGTTGCAGTTTCAGTTTCACCCTAGCCCCCTTCGTAGAGCTTTACCTTTTAGCCAATTTCTCAGTTTAAAACGGATTTGTTCATCTGCTGAGCAATTTATCATTCATTCCAAGGATTTGTATACCTGTTTCCTCCATCGGGGGTGTCCTAAGCAAGTACTTGATAAAGCATACAAAAGAGCAAAATATGTACATCAGGAATGGCTTTTAAACCTAGAAGGAGATACACATTTGACACCTGAAGGGACTGATAAAATTGTACGTGTTTTACCCTATACGACTGGTTCTTCCCGAGTTGTGGATATTTTAAGAAAACATTGGCACATTCTGTGCTTGCATCCTTGTTTTCAGAAAGAACTTATGGTGGCATTCCAACGGAGCAGTAATCTCCAGGACATAGTTGTCCATTCTACAGTGGGTCAAGATCACCCTGTATGGGCCCATGAAGATCCGGGTCATTTTTCTTGTGGTTCAGCCAGATGTCTTTTTTGTCCACAATCCCAGGTCGGTTCAGGTTGGATACATTCAAGGACGGGTCGGTGATTTACTACTAAATGGCACACCTCATGCACTTCATCTTTTGTGGTCTATTTATTGACATGTCCTTGTGGATTTCAGTATGTAGGACGTACTATTAGTCTTGTTAAGAGCACAAATCACTGATTCATACGAAGACCTTAACAGCCCCATTGGTTTCCCATTGTGTTTTATTACAGCACGTTTTTCAGATTTTAAATGGTGTGTCATTGATCACGTTCCTCTGGATCCTAGAGGTGGAGACCGAGAACATCATTTACAGATACTGGAGCAACGCTGGATTTTTTCCTTAAATACTGTCATCCATGACTGATCCAAGATGGCGATGGAGTAGGACGCTGAGTGTGTGGGTCCTGGTCTGGTATCTGAACAATCTTTTCTAATGGGGAGGAAAAGGAAACAGCATGCCCAGAAGCCCTCGGGGTCATCTTCTTCAGCGGACCAGCTTGTTCAGATGCCTATTACCGGATTTTGTACCCCCGCTGGCAGTATGGCTTCGAGAGATTCGCCGTTGGTGCCGGCGGATCTCAGCATGGAAGGGGTTTCTTTGAGCCCTGTTCAGGCGTCCCCAGTTCAGCCTGGAGGCCTTTTCACGAGGCGGCAGTCGAGTGAGGTTTCACCGGTGTGTGAATCTGCTGTGATGGCTGAGGGCTCCCTTGCGAAAGATTGGTCAGCTGTTGGAGCCGTAGGAGGTCGAGTAGGAGCGTCTCCCTCCGGCGGCTCTTCGGGGGTTGAGCTTGGTGGAAGTAGCTCCCCCCGTATTGTGGCGTCTCGGCTTCCTGGGAGTGTGGTAAAACCGACGCCAGTAACATTAGATAGCTTATGGGAAGCTATCTCTACCCTCCAGCAGTCCTCCTTGCCTTTTTTGGGTGCTGTATCTCAGGAATTGTCTGAAGTTAAAGCTCAGTGCTCCTCCATGGTAACAGAGGCGGCTATTCAGGCTACAAAAATATCTCAGGTGGAATCCAAGGTGGAGGAGTTGCAGGCCCTTGGTGTGGTAAATTCAAGGGATTGGCTGATCCAGGCGAGAAAAATTGAATTTCTTGATAACCAGCTGAGGAGGAATAATTTGAGACTCCTGAATTTCCCGAGGTCTCCCTTGCTTGCACCATTGGACCTGGTCCGTAAGTACTTTGTGGACGTGTTACAAATGCCCGAGGGCTCGTTACCTCCAGTGGTCAGGGCTCAATATGTGTCTATTTCCTCGGTGGATCCGCTTGGTCAGCAGGGTAATGCTGCAGGGCTAGCGCCTTCTACAATGGACTTGTCTGAATTTCTTGAAAGCTCGCTAGAGGTGGTGACAAGCCGGGCTACTCTAGTGGTTAGTTTTGCCTTTGAATCAGATAGGAACGCTGTGCTGAAATTGTATTTCCTAAGAATGTCTCAATCTCAATTTATGGGCTCAGAAGTACATATTTTTTCTGACCTTGCTCGAAACACCCAGAAAAGGAGGCGAAATTTTCTGGCTTTACGCCAGAGAACTCGCTCCCTGGGAGCTCAGTTTAAATTAAGATATCCGTGTAAATGTGTGATTTTGTATCGTGCTAAACAATATTTGTTTTTTGAGGCCATGCAATTGTTGCAATTTATACAAAGTAGGGAGGGAGGGATAGAGGGGGGGTCCCATATCGGCTGCCATACCATGATATCTTTGCTCCTGTGAGTTTTTTTTTTTCTTTGTATCTTAGGTTTCCTAAGTATGATTTCTTTTTTCTTGGATCTTATAGTGGGGTTTTATTGTGGTCTAACTATCTTTCTGTTATTTGAATTTCGATTCAGATTGTATTCTGGAATTGTTTGTTATAATATAAATTATAAATTTAAAAAAAAAATACTGTCATCCATAACGGGCTTAATTTAGAATTGGATTGGTGGAGCACCTTGGGACCTTGAACTTTGGTCCTTTGCCTCTTCCATACCTGCCTTTCTTTGGGTATATACTGCAACACTCTGCCCTGTGACGTCAGACGCTATCCTCCTTTGAGGGACTATGAGATTTAATAAGTGCGTTCCTACGGATCTTTGAACACATGGAGCGTTTGTTAAGGATTCAGTTTTAAGATTCCATCGTACCATCAGGGAGCTTATTTTCTTTTCTACTACTTGAAAAAGGGTCGTGCTGGACCCGAAACACGACATTGTGTCGTAGGCTCGCTCTTCTGGATTGCTTTTCATGCCAGTTGGCTTGCTTTCAGTCTCCATTTGATTGATCCTGTCATTGTTTTCCAACTGCCAGCTAAGTATAAGAATTTAAATTATATTGCATCTTAGCAATGGCTTTTTTGGATATTTGATAGAAACTACAAATTATTTTACTTTAACACATCACTGATTTAAAGATTAAAAAGGAAAGATTCGTTGTTTGGAGGGTTTCCCCTTCCCCCCTTGTATAACGGACTTTTCCGACATTTGATTCTATTTTTGATATGTGTTTTTTTTTCTCCTGCTATTTCTACAAGGATTAGCTTTATCTTTTTAGTTTATTACCCAGTAATTGGGCAGTCGGCTTAAAATAAAGCTGCTACAAACATTATAATATTTCTCCCTGAATTCCTTATTTAGGGAGCAACAAAACACATAATCCCAAAAAAAGCTATCTCGGCATCTGGTCTTATGAGAACCCAGTCCTCCCCCTTTCCCTTAGAGGCTTGTAAGACCATGAGAGCATCTGGTATACTTGTTGACCCACATCTATTTTGAATAAAACCTACTTTCTCCTGGAACAAGCAGGAAGTCAGTCCTAACTTATGGGTGACATTGGCGCCTCAGTCTTCATTTTTCCGCAGAAGCCCTCCAGACATTTATCCAGTTTCCCCTGGAAAAAGTGTGGGTTTTTTATACCTTTCTATCTGGTTTGCATACTGGTCCCTTTCCCGCCCCTGAGCCAGCTCACCTCAGCGTTGTTCCTCGGGTTCGTTCCTTCGTTTTTGTTTTTTTCTTTGAGGTATTCTTCGACCAGCATTCGTGCCTTTTTTCGGTCGAAGGTCTCAGTCCCCTGCTGAGTGGCAGGGACCCCTTTTTCCACGATGGCTTCCAGCGGCTTCAAGAAGTGCGATCGGTGCACTAAGATGTCTCTCACTGAACCGCTTGACTGCTGCCTCTGGTGCCTTGGCCCGGAACACAAGAACTCAGACTGCGAACTTTGCAGGACCATGACCTCAAAGGCCCTTACAGCCATCACCAGCAGCAAGAAAAAGTTTCCCAAAAGTCCGACTCTGCGCTGGAGTCTCCGGTGACACCCTGCTCCAGGGCTTCCTCCAGTACCTCAAGTGCCCCGCAAAGCCTGGGCCACTTCGTAGTCTTGTGGCTGCGGTTCCTCCGAGAGGAAATCCCCAGAGGTGGAATGCAAGAAGTCTAAGTCCTTGAAGATCTCCTCAGAGACTGGGTCTGGGAAGACAGGAAAATTCCACTCCAGGCCTCACAGTTTCCGGTGTGTCAGAGGAGTTGGAGCGGGAGTGGCCTCTCAAGCTGCCCCGAAAGAAGTCGTCGGTACCCACTGACCAGCCTCGGACACCCAAGGCCATCATCGTCAAGGACTCCTCCTCAATGGAATCGATGCCAGACCCGAAACCGTCTGCATCCGTGTCGAAGGCTGTGGAGCCAACTGACATGGAGACCAGGATGTCAGCCTTAGAGCGGAGCATCTCTGCCCTCATGGCCCAATAATTGGCGTTCATGTCCATTTCATCTGGTTCAACCACCCTGACGATGGGACCTTTGACATCGAACCGATCCTCGAGCGCCACTGGCCTCGAGAGAGCCATCAGCATCAGACAAGGTCCTGGTCCCATTCCTCAGGTCCTCTCCAGCGAGTGCACATGACTCGAACTGCAGGTCCTCCGGAGGCCCTGGGCCCCTTGGCTTGGACCTTGACCGCAGTGACCAAAAGCCTCGGAATTGACCTTGGACTTGGACTTCCAGTCCAATTGGGGACCAAGGACAAGGAGTGCCTGGACACTCGGCACCACTGAGACATTCCTTTGGACCCATTCCCCACCAGCATCCCGATGCCATTCCCCACCAGAGGATGTTGCCTTCCTTGACTTTGTGCGGGACATGGCGAGAGCACTGTCCATTGAGACTGAAGTGGAGGAGGACCCTCGCACAGAGGAACTGGAGATTCTCCAATATGAGACCCCTCCAAAGGCATCCCTCACGGTACCCGTCCTGCTGATCCTACAAAGCCGCCTTCTCCGTATGCGGGAGACACCAGCGTTGGTGTCCACTGTCAGCAGGTGACTCGACTCTATGTATCAAGTCTGCCGATGCCCTGGGTTCCAGAAAGCCCAACTTCCCCACAACTCAATGGTCATTGAGTTCGCCATGCGGTGACTCAAGAGCCAAAAGACTCATTCCTCTGTGCCCCCCTGGCAGGGAGGCCCAGACCCTCAATGCCCTCGACTGGAAGTCCTTTCAGGCTCGATGCTGACATGCCGGGTCCAGTTCTACCAGCTCTACATCAGTATCAAAGAGCTGTCGAAGGAGCTCGGTGGGTTCTTAGCAGGCCTCAACGGGGAACCCCTCCAGAGGTTCAAGTCACTGGCCTCAGCAGTCAAAGAGGGCTCAAAGTTCTTGTCTCAAGCAGCTTGCAACGGCTTCAAGTCATCGGCCAGGGTGGCTGCCACCGGCATCGGGTCCCGACGCCAGGCATGGCTGCAATCGTCTGACCTCGAACAATGGGTTCAGGACAGACTTATCCCCTGCATTGGAGAGAACCTCTTCGGGAAATCAATGGCAGACAAAGCAGTAGAGATTGAGACAGAGTTCCTAACAAGGACCAGACTCTCAAAAAAGACCTTGGTGCAGCCCCATAAGAAGGCCCCGGGAAAGAAGCCCTTCTCCGGAGGAAAAAGGGTGGCTTTGGCAATGCTTCACAGTTCCAGTCCTTCATGACACCACAGAACAGCCAACAACACAAGGGACAAGGGCAAGGCCCCCATAATCAAAAGACCCCCAAGTCCCAGATGCCGGCCCCAGCTCAGTCAGGGGGAGCTTTTGACTCCCTGGGCATGACCTCCTCTCTCCCAGGAGGTCCCCTACAGCCCTGTTTGCCCACAGTTGACCCACCATCACTACTGATACCTGGGTCCTACAAGTGGTCAAGGAGGAATACCTCCTCCACCTACGGCAGATGCCACCCTCATACTTTCCAGGAGAGCCTGTAAGACCTCTCCTTCACCAAACCCTGTTCTTCACCAAGCTCGCGGGTCTCCTCAAGGACAAGGCAGTGGAGCCAGTGACAAAACATCTCTGGGGAACCGGCTTCTACTCCAGGTATTTCCTCGATCCTAAGAGAGCAGAGGGCCTCAGGCCCATCCTGGATCTGCGGGACCTGAACATGTTCCTGATAAGGGAAAAGTTCAAAATGCTCTCCCTTGGAACATCGATGCCATTCCTTCAGCAGGGAGATTGGCTAAGCTTCTTAGATCTAAAGGATGCCTACACACACATCCTGATCCATCCCAGCACAGACAATACCTCCGGTTCGTGGTGGGAGACGAGCACTACCAATACAGGGTGCTGACCTTCGGGCTGGCCTCATCGCCAAGGGTCTTCACCAAGTGCATCATGGTGGTCGCAGTCCACCTATGTTTCCAAGGGGCCTTCATCTTTCCCTACCTGAATGACTGGCTCATAAGGCATCACACCTAAGAGATGCAATGTCCCACAGGGTGCACCATCAATGCTCTGCATCATCTGGGGTTCGTCAACAACTACCCCAAGTCCCACCTCTCTTCGGCTCAACGCCTGGAGTTTATAGGGGCTCAGCTAGACACCCTCCAGGCCAAGTCCTTCCTCCGAACAGCACAGGGAGGACACGGACACACCTCGTAAAAGCAAAGAAGCCATTTATTTCGTAAAACCTTCAAAGGTACAGACCAGACTTGGCCAAGTTTCGGCTGTCAGCAATACTGATTAAGATTCAATTGCATATATACTCCAATGGCAGTCAGGACATTGTAACAAAAACCAGTAGCTGAAAGCTCAATAAGTGCTTCTCAGGTATGCCTTTGGCCTTCTCAGGTGTGCTTTTCTCAGTAGATGCCGAAGGCATACCTAAGAAGCGTTTATTGAGCTTTCAGATACTGTTTTTTGTTACAATGTCCATAGGGAGGAGTGGCCTAGTGGTTGGGTCAAGGTACTACAGGCCGGAAGGTTGGTGGTTCAAATCCCACTAGAGGACAGCAACCTTGGGCCGGAAGGACTGGGGTTTCTAGTCCCACAGGTGCTCCTTGTGGTCTTGGGCAAGCCACTTAACCCTCCATTGCCCATGTTCCCTGTAAGTATTAGTGTATGTGTCTCATATCCTCTTGTGTTAAATGTATCCCCCAACTGCTTTGACCCGGTGAAAAGCGGGATATAAATGCAGCTAAATAAATAAATAAAATAAATAAATAAGAGGTGTGGCCATGTGTCCTCCTTGCGCTGTTCTGGTGATAACTATTATTTCTGCGGAGGGTTGTTGTTCTTTTTCTTTCCCTGGTGTTCAAGTCCTTCCTCCCTCAGGAGAGGTCAGAATTCCTCAGGGGACTAACTGCAAAGGTACAGCGATGCCGGTTGCTACCCACCCAACCTCTTCTCCACCTGTTGGAACACATGGCCCCCACAGTTCATGTGGCCCCCTACGCACGACTGCACATGAGAGCGGTACAGTGGTGCCTCCGCGCTCAGTGACGCAAGCCCTGACATGCTCTGGAACAGAGTGAGAGTGTCCCAGCTGGGGACTCCCTCGGATAGTGGCAGACCCTTTGTCACCTTCAGGCTGAAATGCCCTTCCAGGCACCCACCTCCCAGAGGGTCCTCACCACAGATGCCTCCTTACTAGGCTGGGCAGCAAGAGAGTCCCAGATGCAAATCAATCTGCTGGAGCTCTGTGTGATATTTCTGGCTTTCTGAGCCTTCCGCCACTGGCTGCAGCACCAGTCGGTGCTGGTTCAGACCGACAACCAAGTCGCAGTGTTCTACGTGAACAAACAAGGGGGCACGGGGTCGTACTCCCTCTGCCAGGAGGCGGTAACCCTCTGCTGCTATGCGACATGCAGAGGGATGCTCATGAGTGGTCTACCTCCTGAGCCTAGACAATGCCCTGGCGGACAAACTGAGCAGAGTCATCCAGCCTCATGAGTGGTGCTAGGATCCTGAATTGGCCTTCCGGCCGTTTCGACCCTGGTGGACGCAGTTGCCCTTCCTCTGCTCCCTCCAGCCGCACTCATCCTGGGGGGCAGCTGACGCATTCCTCTTTCCATGGACAGAAGACCTCCTTTATGCCTTCCTGCTGGTCACCAAGACCCTCTTCAAGGTCCAGCGCAACAGGGCATCACTAATACTGATAGTTCCCTGGTGGCCCAGGCAACCCTAGTTCCCGCTGCTCCTCTCCCTGTTTGCGGTGTCACCAGTTCCTCTGGGCCGAGCCCCAGGACTACTCTCACAGTAGCAGGCTCTCTCCTACACCCCAACCGGGTGGTTCTGTCACTCACGGCTTGGCTGCGAAAGGGTAGCTTTCAGATGTGGGAGAGGTTTTTTTGGCCTCTCGTAAGGCTTCCACAAGAAGAGCGTATGCCTTCAAGTGGTGCCAATTTTTGGTGTGGTGCACCAAAAGATAGGTGAACCCGTTTTCCTGCTCAGTACAAGTGGTACTCCAGTACCTGCTCCACCTGTCACAGGTAAGACTAAAGTCCAACTCAGTCAGAGTGCACATGAGCACTATCATAGCACACCACCATTCCTTTGAGGGCAAGCCCCTCTCGGCTCAGCACCTTGTATCTCGTTTCTTGCAGGGCCTCATGTTATACAAACACCCCATTTGCCCTCCAGTGGCAGAGTGGGATCTCTGCATGGTGCTCGCACAGCTCACTAATCCGCCGTTTGAGCCCCTGGCTACCTGCCAATTGAGGTATCTCTCCTGGAACGTCATCTTCCTTGTTGCACTCATATCAGCAGAGTCAGTGAGCTCCAGGATCTGATGGCAGAGCTCCCCTACACTAGATTCTACAAGAATAGAGTGGTTCTCTGCACACACCCCAAGTTGGTGTCTCCATTCCACCTCAATCAGGAGGTGGTGCTCCCCGCCTTCTTTCTGAGGAAGCCTCACCCTGGCAGAGCAAAGACCATTTTCCATACTTTGGATTGTAAAAAGGCCCTGTCCTATCTGCAATGGAGTCAGGATCACTGCAAAGCACCCCAACCTTTTGTATCCTCACCCCAGTTGTCTGGGGCTCCCAATGACTAAGCAAACTCTGTCCATTTGGGTGGCGGACTGCATTACCCTCACCTGTGAGCAGGCAGGGATCTCACTAGACTAGAAGGTCACGGCACACCACGTCAGGGCCATGGCTACCTCCGTGGCAAACATGCATTCTGTACCTGTGATGGAAATCTGCCAGGCCACCACCTGGTCTTTGGTCCATACTTTCGCAGCTCACTACTGCCTGGAGAGGGAGTCCCAAAGGGACAGCATGTTCGGCCAGGCTGTACTCCATAATCTCTGCTGGATGTAGCAACTCCTGCCCTCCGACCCTTCTGTGTTCAGTCTACCAGAGTTCTGGTTCTCCGCTGGACGCTTGGGTCTTGGTAGAGTCTTTCAGTAGGGACAACTGCTGCTGCTCATGGCTCACCCTTTGCAGATCGCTATGGCATTTTTATAGGTATTCGGTAGCCTATATGTGAGGACTGACTTCTTGCTTGTTCCTGGAGAAAGCGTAGTTACTCACCTGTAACAGGTGTTCTCCAGGGACAGCAGGAATCAGTCCTCACAACTCTCCCTCCTCTCCTTGGAGCTGCTTCTTTATCGTGTTTTCATTTTTTGCCATCTTACCTATGTCATTAGACTGAGGCAAGATGGCATCCTTGGGCGGGAAGGGGACCATGCATGTGTAGTGCATCTCACAAAGGCTTTCTCCAGGACCAAGCAGGAAGTCAGTCCTCACTTATGGGTGACGTCGGCGCCGACGGAGCCCTCGCGGAGCAATTTTCCCCAGCTTTCATAGAAAGCCTTTGGGAATTGCAGCGCGCATGCGCGGTCGTCTTCCCGCCCGAAGGTGCCATCTTAGCCAGTCTTCTTTTTTTCCGCGGAGCCCTACAGACGTCCCCGTCTTGTCCCCGCGAAAAAGTTGATTTTCTTCTTTGTTTTATCCTTTTTTCTTTCGGTTCGACGCCGATCGTTTTCCCCGCCCGGACTCGCGACGCCGGTCTCGAGTCCGCTTACTTTTTTCGGTTTTTCTGACTTAGTCAGCTTTCGTTTTCGGTTTCCCTGGCAGCCCGGTCCTTTGACCTCGCAGGGGCCCTTTTTCCCCCGATGGCTGCCAGTGGGTTTAAGCGGTGTGGTCGGTGTGACCGAAATATGTCACTAACCGACACACACGACTTTTGCCTCCGCTGTCTGGGCCCGGATCATGAGGAACTGATCTGTGGGCCCTGCAGCAAACTGTCCTCAAAGGCGTTGAGGAGTCGGCGGCATCAGCGGGAGAGAATCTTCGCTGACCCCAGCCGTACCCGGACCTCGTCGGAGGCCTCCGCGTCGAAAGGCTCCAGCTTGGACCGTCGCCGGAGCTCCTCCGACCGGGGTTCTCCCTCCGGGGACCATCGTCGGAAGGAAAAACCCGCGAGGGCGGCGTCGGTGGACGCTCCTGGTTCCGCGAGGGCCAGGTCGCATAGCCCCGACAGCCGCCCCGGGTCCTTGGAGAAGGAACACATCCCGAAGCGACCTCGCCTGGAGTCGGAGATGCCTGCCCGGGTAAGTCCTGTGGTCCTTCTGGACTCGCCTCCGCGACAGCCGACGTCGGGCCCGACGCCGTCGGGGCCCGAGTCGGGGGCTGCTGGGTCACCTGAGCTCGGACTCAGGTTGACGGCCTTGGAGAGCAGACTGTCTGCCTTCATGGACCAGCAGCGGGCACTGCTCGCTGGCCTCGCTGGCGCCGCTGCCCCGACCGCCGGGACGTCGACGTCCAAGTCGACCCCGGAGACCGAGCCGATCCTCGAGTCGATGAGAACTCGAGTCGATCCTCGGTCGAGGTCACCCTCGGCCTCCCGTTCGGGACCGAGGTCGCCGACGCCGACTCCCTCGACGTCGGGGCGGCTGGCGCCGCACCCTGCCCGGGCCGACCCCACCGAGTCCTCGTCGGAGTCGGTCTGGGAGTCTGAGGAGGAAGAGTCACCTGATTCTTTCCGGACTCGGTGTGTCCCATCGGACTCACCGGGGTCCGAGCCTCGGAAGCAGTCCCCCCCGGAGGATGCCCGGTTCTCGGACTTCGTTAGGGATATGGCCAAGGCTTTGGCCTTCCCTGCGGATCCCGAGGAGGAGCCTCGAGCCGAAGAGCTCGACGCCCTCCAGTATGACTCTCCCGCGAGGGAACACTTTACTGTGCCGGTTCCTCCTATGCTGGAACGACTACTCTTCCGCATGTGCGAGAGTCCGGCCTCCTCGCCGGTCCTGAGCAAGCGGGTCGATTCTATCTATCGGGTCCGCAAGAGCCCTGGCTTTCAGAAGGCACAGCTGCCACACCATTCCATGGTAGTGGAATCGGCCATGCATCGTCTTAAGAGCCAGAAGATGCACTCCTCGGTGCCTCCTGGAAGGGAGGCCCGTAACCTGGATGGCCTTGGCAAGAAGTGCTTCCAGGGCTCTATGCTCGCATGTCGTGTCCAGACTTACCAGCTCTACATGGGCATGTATCTCCGGGATCTGGCTAAAGAGCTAGCCGGATTCTCCGCTGGTCTCTCCGAGGAGCCCTTGCGGAGGTTCCTAGCCTTGTCCACGGGCATTCGGGAATGCTCAAAGTTCATGTCCCGAGCAGCCTATGATGGCTTTGAGGCCTCGGCTCGAGTAGCCGCAGCCGGCATCGGTGCCCGCCGACAGGCTTGGCTTCAGTCGTCAGACCTTGAGCCCTGGGTACAGGACAAGTTGGTCGATGTCCCCTGCCGAGGCGAAAACCTCTTTGGCAAGCCCATGGCGGAAAAGGCTGCACAAATTGAGACTGAGACTCTCACCAGGACCAGGCTTTCTAGGAAGACCTCCGCCCCTTCCCAGAAAAAGAAGGGCTCGGGGAAAAAGTCCTTTTACCCGAGGAAGGCGGCTGCCTACAAACAATACCCCCATTATCAGGCCCCTGCAGCTCCCCAACAGGGCCAGCAGGCCAAGGGACGGGGTAACGGGTCCCGTAGGCAGCAAGCCCCCAAGCCTGCACCACCAGCCCCTGCTCAGCAGGGTGGGGGCTTTTGACTCGCTCAGCATAGCCTCTCCCCCCCCGCTGGTTCCTCCCAGCACCGGAGGCCGGCTGGTTCACTTCGCCCACAGGTGATCCAGCATCACCGCAGATGCCTGGGTGCTTCAGGTCGTGCGAGAAGGCTACCTTCTCCACTTCCATCAGGTCCCTCCCTCCTATTTTCCGGGAGAACCTCCGCGCCCCCCTCTGCACAGGGAGTTGCTCCTTCAGGAGTTAGCAGGTCTTCTGCAGGAACAGGCGGTGGAACCGGTGCCACACCACCTGAGAGGTCAAGGCTTTTATTCAAGGTATTTTCTGATACCAAAGAGAACAGGGGGCCTCAGACCCATCCTGGACTTGCGCAACCTCAACAAGTTCCTTGTGCGGGAGAAGTTCAAAATGCTTACCCTTGGAATCCTTCTGCCCTACCTCCAGCAGGGAGATTGGCTATGCTCCTTGGATCTAAAGGATGCCTACACGCACATCCTCATCCACCCAAGCCACCGCCAATACCTAAGGTTTGTGGTGGCAGGAAATCATTACCAGTACAGAGTACTGCCCTTTGGCCTGTCCTCCGCACCGCGAGTCTTCACAAAATGTCTCGCGGTCGTGGCGGCCCATCTCCGGCTTCACGGCCTCTATGTCTTTCCGTACCTCGACGACTGGCTCATCAGAGCAGCGTCCGCTCAGGAGGTCACCAACGCCACGTGCCGCACGGTGACTCTGCTGCAGCACTTGGGCTTTGTTATAAACTTCGCAAAGTCCACTTTGCTCCCCTCCCAGGATCTCGAGTTCATCGGCGCAAGGCTGCACACTCCTCAGGCGCGAGCATACCTACCGCTCGACAGGGCTCAACGGCTCATGGACCTAGCCGACCGCTTTCGCAGCCAGCCCCTGGTCTCCGCCAGGCGCTTCCTGAGACTACTCGGCCATATGGCTTCCACCGTCCATGTGACCCCCAATGCCCGCCTGAATATGCGGTCTGCTCAATGGTGTCTCCGCCAGCAGTGGCGACAAGCCACGGGCGGCCTAGCAGACCTAGTGCGCGTCTCCGAACCGCTGATCTCGTCTCTCCGGTGGTGGCTCCGGCTGCCGAACCTGATATTCGGAATGCCTTTCCAGTCACCTCAGCCGACCCGGGTGCTGACCACCGATGCATCCCTCCTGGGCTGGGGAGCACATTGCCAAGAGGCACGTACTCAGGGCCTCTGGACCACGTGGGAGTCTGCTCAGCAGATCAACTTCCTGGAGCTCAGGGCGATCCGCCTAGCTCTCAAGGCCTTCTCCCACCTGACTTCCCAACAGTCCGTCCTTGTCCAGACGGACAATCAAGTTGCCATGTTCTACGTGAACAAGTAGGGGGCACGGGCTCCTTCCTCCTCTGCCGGGAGGCACAGAAGCTCTGCTCTTGGGCCGTCAGTCACGGCATTCTCCTCAAGGCAGTTTATCTCCCGGGCCAAGAAAATTGCCTTGCAGACAAACTCAGCAGGGTCCTCCAGCCGCACGAGTGGCGTCTGGATCCCTTGGTAGTTCAGAAGCTCTTCCTCAAGTGGGGTCTCCCCACGGTGGATCTCTTTGCCAGTCCTCACAACCGGCAGCTTCCTCGCTTCTGCTCTCGTCAGCCACACCCCCTTCGGGTTGCGGCGGACGCCTTTCTGATCTCGTGGTCGGGGAGCCTTCTGTACGCTTTCCCTCCCATCCCGCTAGTCTCGCGGACTCTTTTCAAGGTTCTCCGAGAAAAAGCCTTCATGATCCTGGTGGCCCCTCGCTGGCCCAGGCAGCCGTGGTTTCCGCTCCTGCTGCAACTGGCGGTGGAGGATCCAATCCCTCTGGGGGTGCAACCGGATCTCCTCACTCAGGATCAGGGGTCCCTCCTACACCCCAACCTCAGGTCTCTCAACCTCATGGCCTGGCTGCTGAGAGGGTAGTCCTTGCTCCCCTTCTCCTGCCGGCGGAGGTGGAGGAGGTCGTCTTGGCTTCGCGACGGCCTTCTACCCGCAAATGCTACGCCCTTAAATGGCGTCGCTTTGCAGTCTGGTGTACCCAACAGTCTCAGGATCCCTTCTCCTGCCCGGTGTCGGTGATCTTGCAGTACTTGCTGCACCTCTCTAATCTGGGACTTAAGTCCAACTCCGTCAAAGTTCACCTCAGTGCTCTTTCAGCACATCATGTGCCGGTGGACGGCAGACCTCTCTCCAATGACCCTCTCGTAGCGAGGTTTCTCCGAGGTCTCCTTCTACTTAAACCACCTCTGCGCCCGCCAGCGCCTGACTGGGACCTGAATGTGGTTTTGCAGCGGATCACCTGTCCGCCTTTTGAACCTATGGCTACCTGTTCTCTCCGTTTTCTGTCTTGGAAAACACTGTTCTTGATAGCCCTCACTTCCGCTAGACGCGTAAGTGAATTGCAGGCCCTCGTGTCTGATCCCCCTTACACTAGGTTCTACAAGAATAGGGTGGTCCTACGGACTCATCCGAAATTTCTGCCTAAAGTGGTCTCCCCTTTTCACATCAATCAGGAGGTGGTACTTCCAACCTTCTTTCCCAGGCCACACTCCAGCCGAGCTGAGACGGTCCTCCATACCCTGGACTGTAGAAGGGCTCTGAACTTCTACCTTGACCGTACGCGGGAGCACCGTAAAGCTGCTCAGCTTTTTGTGTCTTTTGACCCCAATAGATTGGGGCTCCCGGTCTCCAAGCGTACTCTGTCCATCTGGGTTGCGGACTGTATCACTTGGGCTTATGGGGCAGCCGGACTCTCCTTAGAAAGTAGAGTCACGGCTCATTGCGTTCGGGCAAAGGCCACGTCAGTGGCTTACCTCCGCTCTGTTCCGCTGGCAGACATCTGCCGGGCCGCTACTTGGTCTTCGAGCCAGACTTTTGCGGTCCATTACTGTCTCGAGAGGGAGTCCCGTAGGGACAGTGCTTTCGGACAGGCAGTCCTCCGTAATCTCTTTGAGGTCTGAGCAACTCCTACCCTCCATCCCGGATGTGGGCTACCGGTGGGTGATAATTCAGCGAAGATTCTGTCCTTCTGTGCTGCTGAGCTAGAGGGAGCTCATTTTTGTGCTTAGGGTCTCCGGTAGCCTTGAGCTTGGGAGTCCCATAAGTGAGGACTGACTTCCTGCTTGGTCCTGGAGAAAGCGTAGTTACTCACCTGTAACAGGTGTTCTCCAGGAGCAGCAGGAATCAGTCCTCACTACCCTCCCTCCTCCCCTTGGAGTTGCAATCGTCTGCTTATGTTCTTTTTGCTAATTTTTATGCTGTCTTTTTTAGCTATGTCATCTGACTGGCTAAGATGGCACCTTCGGGCGGGAAGACGACCGCGCATGCGCGCTGCAATTCCCAAAGGCTTTCTTTGAAAGCTGGGGAAAATTGCTCCGCGAGGGCTCCGTCGGCGCCGACGTCACCCATAAGTGAGGACTGATTCCTGCTGCTCCTGGAGAACACCTGTTACAGGTGAGTAACTACGCTTTCTTTGAAAGCTGGGGAGATGCTTCTGTTCAGGCCCTATTGGTGCTGATGTTACCCATATATGAGGACCGATTCCTGCTGTCCCTGGAGAACACCTGTTACAGGTGAGTAACTATGCTTTCTCCAGGAACAAGCAGGAAGTCAGTCCTCACAAATAGGACTCCCCAGCTATAGGCTACCGAGAACCTGTAAAATCCTGGTGCACTAGATCTGGAAGGATAACACATAGTCTACATGCCCACACTGATGCCAGTATTTTCAGGTCCTAATTAATAAGGGAGATTGGGTGGTATGTGCTTACCAATTCCTGATCTTTCTCTAGTTTTGGGATTAATGCTATGTTCACATGATTCTCCAAAGCCCTTTCCTCCCTTTCTGTGAATAAATCCTTCACAGACCCTTTTCAAAGCTGACACCACCAAGCCACTTAGCATTCTCCTACAACCCATCCGTTTCTGCCATTTTTGCTTGTTTCAACTGCTAAATAATACTTTTTATTTTCTCTTCTGACACCGGCCTATTAACGGCCAGAAGTTGTTGCTCCCCTCTCCGTGTTACCTTTATGGATTGAAAGAAATCCCTTCTATCTTTATACTGCATTTCACCCTTTGAATACAGCTTATCATAGAACTGCTCAAAAGTAGTATACTATCTGTCTGAGTAGCTTTCCAGAAGAATCTCTTATTTTGTCCATGTAAGTTCTGGATCCCTTATGCCAAATTAGGTTACCTGACCCCATTGCGGTGTCATCTAGAAGTAAGGAGATCCTGTGTTCTCTACATAGAGAGCTATTCCGGCAACTAATAACAGAACCCAAACGTGAGAGGGCCATACTGAACCTGGTGCTTACGAATGGGGAGAGTGTTTCTGATGTTATAGTGAGTGATCATCTCGCAGTGATCACCAGAGGGTGTGGTTCAGTATTAGGGCTAGAGCTGATAAAGTCCATTCAAAATTGAGGATCCAAGACTTTACGAAAACTAACTTTGCCAAGATAGGACAATACCTCAAGGAGTTGTTAGCAGGATGGGAATAGCTGTGGGATGTAGAAAAGCAGTGGGCAAAACTGAAAGGAGATATGTTAAGGGCAACAAATCCTTTTGTTAGGAAAGTAAATACATGTGAAAGGAAAAGGAAGCCACTATAGTTCTCACAAGAAGTAGCTGAAAAGGTGAATCAAAAGAGGGTGGCCTTCATAAAACACAAGTGATAACAGAAAGAGGAAGACAAGCATCAATATTTGGAAAAGCTAAGAGAAGCTAGGAAAATAGTCAAGAAAGTAAATGGAAATAAAAATAGCCAATGCAGTAAAATGGGTGGATAAGACCTTTTTCAGATATGTTCGTAAGAGGAGGCAGTGCAAAAGTGGTATTGTCAGACTCAGGGGGTGAAGGGGAGGAATATGTAAAAGCTGATGAGGATAAAGCGGAATTGCTTAATAAATATTTTTGTTCTGTGTTCACAGATGAAGGCCAGGAGCAGGATCTCAGAAAATATCCATAAATAAGAATAGAAGTGAAGGGAATCTTGAATGATTTTCAGAAGACTGTGTTCATGAGGAACAAGCTAAACTAAAAGTAGACCAAATGATGGGGCCAGATGGGATACATCCCAGAGTATTGAAGGAACTTGTGGAAGTTCTAGCGGCTCCACTGTCTCACCTTTTCAATGCTTCTTTAGAATCGGGAGTGGTCCCAGAGGAGTTGAGAAGGGTGCATGTGGTCCCGTTACACAAAAACAGCAGTAAGGATGAGGTTGGGAACTACAGGTCAGTTTGTCCATCCTCTGTGGTGAGTAAATGAATGGAAATGCTGCTAAAACAGAGGATAGCGAGGTTTCTGGAGTCCAATGGATTGCAGGATCCGAGGCAGCATGGGTTTACCAGAGGCAGGTCTTGTTAGACAAATCTGATTGATTTCTTTGTCTGACTAAAGTGTTGGACTGAGGGAGAGCCCTAGATGTGTTGTACTTAGATTTCAGCAAAGCCTTTGATACTGCTCCATACAGGTGACTTATAAATTAATTGAGCACCCTAGGGATGGACCCTAAAGTAACTGACTGGGTTAGAAATCGGTTGAGTGGGAGACGACGAAGGATGCAGCTAGATGGAGTTCACTCTGAGAAGAAGGATGTTACCAGTGGTATGCCAAAGAGATCTGTCCTTGGTCTAATTCTCTTTAACATTTTTATTAGTGATATTGCAGAAGGGCTGTCAGGTAAGGTTTTCCTCTTTGCAGATGATACCAAAATCTGCAATAGAGTAGACCCCCAGGAAGGAGTAGATAACATGAGGAGGGATCTAGCTAAGCTTGAAGAATGGTCAAGAATTTGGCAGATGAAATTTAACATTTAAAAATGCAGAGTCGTGCATTTGGGCTGCAAAAATCCAAGGGAGTAGTACCCTGTAGGGGGTTTAGTACTTCTGTTCACGAAAGAAGAGCGGAACCTGGGTGTAATTATTTCTGATGATTTTAAGGTGGCTAAACAGCTAGAAAAGGCAATAGCAAAAGCCAGAAGGATGGTTGGGTGCATAAGGAGAAGAATGACTTAAAACAAATCACCATAAAGTAACAAACCATGAATCACTCTATCCATACAATGCAACCAAGAATCTTAAAGATTCATTAAACCACATTTATATTTGTATTTATATGTATACAACTATATCAAAATTAATTCAATATAGAGTGCCAACAATCAATACATTCTTAACAAATCTTTTTAAATTTATTATACCTTCATAATCCAATTCATAACTTGCTTCACACTACAAGAACAAAAAACACCCTAAAAAACAAACACTTTTAAAATCATATAGAAGCACTCCATACCAAATGAAAATTCCACTGACCTTCAGCTTCTCGCCTTCCTACACAATCCCAATAGTTTCCAACGCCAAGGCAAAATAAATTGAAGAAAGACGCTAGCGCAAGCGCACTATGCACAAGAATTTAAACCCCCTAGCAATCAATAAAACCAATGCCATTCGGTCTGAGAATTTAACCCATAAGGTACCACGCTATTCCAACGAAAAATAAACTGCTGTTCCCTACGGCATAACAGCCGATGATAATCACTACCCTCTCCACCCCTCACTTGCTCTAAAACAAAACAACAAAGATCCTCTATCATATGATTCTTTTCTTTCCAATGCGCCATTAAAGATGCCAATTCCACTCCCCGCTGAATAGCTGATAAACGTTCAGTAATTCGAGTTTTAAATTGACGGGAAGTCTGACCAATATAAAGTAACCGACATGGACATAAGATAATGTAAATAACTCCACTTGACTCACACATCGTATAACCACGTAACTGATGAGTAAAGCACAAAGAGGGATGCTTAAAAACCTCCACCTCAAGCGTACCCGCACAAACAACACACCGGTTACATTTGCTATGGCCCTTAAATTCCAAAGCAGGGACCTGCCAACAACGAGAATGCACCAACAAATCTCTCAAATTCCTACCCCTACAGAATGAAAAGAACGGAGGGGCTTTAAAAATTGAATGTACCTTTAATATATCCCAATGGGATAATATTAAATCCCATACAAAACAAGTTTGGGTGGAATAGGGTAAAACACAAGTAAGAGACAGTTCTTGCTTTTTATTTGACTGCAAAAAAAAAACATTCCCTATGCACGTTAGATGCCCATTTTCTAGCCCTATTTACAACTTGACTTGGGTAACCACGATCATAAAACTTAGCGGACATTTTTCGTGCCTGAAAGGTGTACGCTTGATAAGAAGAGCACAGTTTTTGAAGGCGCAAAAACTGTCCCGTGGGTATATTCTCCCGTATATGTCGGGGATGAACACTACCATACTCCAACAAACTGTTCCGGTCTATTGGCTTGGAAAATATTGAAGTTTGAAAAACCAGATCTCCCAAGGTGATCTTAATATCCAAGAAATGAACCTCATTTTTTGACACCTCTGGAGTAAACTGTAAATGTTTATCGTGAGCATTAAGCCATACCAAAAACTCCTGTAAGATTCACTCAGGACCTTGCCAAATGAAAAAAATTATCATCAATATATCTAACCCACTTGACTACAAATGTCCAATATTGAGACACTGACACTATTTGTTCTTCAAAATGATGTACATACAATCCAGCAACAGATGGGGCTGCCGTGGCCCCCATGGATGCACCTTATCTCCAGGAACAAGCAGGAATGTAGTCTTTACATATGGCTTTCATTGGTACCAACGGAGCCTGTGCGGGAACGCTCCCCAGCGTCCAATAGGAAAGCTTTTTGGAGCATCCCACAGCGCCTGCGTGCTGCCTTCCCGCCTTTCCCAACTGTCCCTCTCCAGGTCTTCATTTTCCGCGGAGCCGACAGGTTGCACATCCTGTCACCGCAGAAAAAATTCCCTTCTTATTCTTCTTTTTTGTGGTCGCGTCTGCCTTCCCTCGACGCTACACCGGTACCGCCGGGTCTTCTTTCTGTTTTTCAAAAAAAAAAAAACCCCTTTCTTTCTGGAGTCTTTTCCAGTAATTTTCTCCTCAGGTGCCACGCGCCATTGTGGGCACTAGGCCCAACTTTTTCCTTCAGAATGGAAAAACCCGCTTCGGGTTTTAAAAAGTGTTCTAAGTGTGGCGGTACCATCTCCGTCACCGACACCCATGAGTGGTGCCTCAAATGTTTACGTCCTGACCACTCTATTTAAGAGTGTGTTGCCTGTGGGATGATGTTGAAAAGGGGCCGGCAAAACCGAGCTGTTAAACTTAGCACCCTTTTCCCCTCCGATGCAGCCTCCATGGCATCAGTGTCTTCCAGGGCTTCGTCTTCCTCCCATGGATCTCAGGTAACTAAACATAAATCTAGCCGGTCCTCAAAGGGTAGATCTCCTTCTAAACATCGAGATGCCTCTGGCGTTGCCCTTGAGGGACTTTCACCGGCAAAATTTCCCCGGAGGGAGGCTTCAGCTTCCAAAGCACTAACGGGACTCCAGGATGTTCTCAAGGCTTCAACCTCGGCAGAACTACTGGTGCCATGCTCTGGGGTTACGGCCGCTTCAATCCGGCACTGATACACAAGCATCGGCAACATCGATAGACGAGAGATTCTTGGCTATTGAACATAGTCTGGCGACTCTTCTCACGGCCTCGACGCCACGGAAACCGCTTCAGACAATTCAACCGGTACCAGCACCGACTGCATCGACATCGGCAGGTATTCTACCGGGACTGAGTCATGCGTCTCTATCCGGCATCGACAAGTCGATACCGGACCACTCCGATGCCGACTTCGATCGGTACCGATACCGTGCCTTGCACGATCACCCGGATCAGAGATACTTCAAATCCTCGGATGAGTCTGAAGACTCTGAAAGCTCTGCCGATACCAGAGTACTTCGTCCTGAGGATTCCTCTTCTCCTCAGCATAGGATGTCTCCACCAGAGGATATGTCCTTTCAGGATTTTATCCGAGATGTGGCCCAAGGTCTTTCCATCACATTGGCTCCTGAAAAAGAGCCTAGGATTTAGAAATCGTACAATACTCTAAAGCTCCCAAGGAGGCAGCTACCTTACCTATTCATGAGATCTTGCATGATCTTATGTTAAGGATGTGGGAAACACCTCTAACCACAAGTCCTCACTTTCGAAGACTTGACACCATGTATCGAGTTCCTCCTTGTCCTGGGTTTCAGAAGACTCCATTACCACACCATTCCATGGTGGTGGAATCAGCCATGAGACGGATAAAAAGTGCAAAAAGGCATGCATCTAATCCTCCAGGAGGTGAGTGTAGGACTCTTGACGTCTTTGGACGTCGATCCTTCCAGGCTTCCAAGCTTTCTGCTAGGATCAGTTCCTATATCTTGTATATGGGAATGTTCCTTAAAGAGGTCACAGAAGATTTAGAGCTTATGAGCCCTCTCCTTCCTGATGATAAAAGACAAGATTACCTCGCTCTTGTCAAACATGCTCAGGATGTTTCCAAGAATCGTGCAGCCTTTGACTGCTTTGAATGCATAAGCAGAACCTCTGCCATTGCCATAGGTGCACGTAGGATTGCCTGGCTCCAGGCATCTGACTTGGAAATTTGGGTACAGGACAAACTAGGGAATATACCTTGAACAGGAGAGAATCTCTTTGGCAAGAATTGGCAGGAAAAAGCTAATGAGATAGATGCTGAAAATATGTTAACCTCCTGAAGCAAACTCAGCAATGTGTAAATTTGTATATAAGGGTCATCATTTGTAAAGTCCTAACAGGCAGCAACTGTAAATATGTATTAAGAACCTGTATGTAACTGCAATATTCAATCTACTGTAAATCATGTAACCCTATGCTTGCGGTGCTCTATCCCCCTCCCCAAATCACATTGTATATAATTTAATCCTGGCCAGTACAGCCACACCTCCTATGTATAGACACCGCTGCTGATCACTGGAAGCAGCGGGTTACAAATGTACGCTAAATAAATAAATAAATAAAATATCACTTTGGATAGATTGTCTAAATCTACAGCTGATCCTGCGAGGAAAAGATCCTCTAAGAAACCATTCTTCAGCAAGAAGAAAAAGTTTTATCTCTCCTATACCCAGCTGGGACATCGTTTAGGTCAGTCTGCCCAAAAGGGACAGCAGCAAAAACCTAGGCAAAGAAAGACAAAAGCAGCTAAGCCTCAACCGGCTCAGCAGACTCGGCCTCCACAGGGGCTTTGACTCCTTTCTAGAGAACTTTGCCTTCCTGGCCCTGAACGGCCCAGAACCCTCCACCATCCCAGGAAGGTTATGTCATTTTGCCCCCAGATGGGGTCAGATAACAGCAGAAAATTGGACTCTGTCTATTGTAAGAGAGGGATACAAGCTTCATTTCCTCAGCATGCCCCCTCCTACAGTGGTAAGACAGTTCAATTCTCAGACCTCTCTCAACGACCGGTTAGGTCAAGAGGTCACTGTGCTCCTTGCTCAAGGGGCAATAGAAAAGGTACCCATTCCCCAATGGGGTACAGGGTTTTACTCCCCCTATTTCCTTATTCCAAAGAAAACAGGAGGACACAGACCCATTTTAGACCTCAGAGAATTGAACAAATTCCTGTTCAAGGAGAAGTTCAAAATGATTTCTCTAGGAACTGCTGCCATACCTTCAGAGTCAGGATTGCCTTTGTTCTCTAGATTTCAAGGATACGTACACTCATGTTCTCATCCATCCAACTCACCGAAAGTTCCTTCGCTTTCTGTTTCAAGGGAAGCACTACCAATACAGGGTTCTTCCTTTTGGCCTGGCCTCTGCACCAACGGTGTTCACAAATTACATGGCTGTGGTGGCAGCATTTCTCCGCACCCTGGGAATATTTGTCTTCCCTTTCTTAGACGACTGGCTCATGCGAGCCACTTCAGAGCCAGAGGCCAGGGTTGCTCTCTCTCGCACAATGCACATCCTTCAGTATTTGAGACTTGTCATAAACTTCCCAAAATCCAACCTTGCTCCCACTCAATCCCTAGAGCTTATAGGAGCTCTTCTGGATACCAGACAGACAAGGGCCTTTGTTCCACAGCCCCGCTGCCTTCGCATTGTGCAGTTAGTTTCCCAAGCAGTGTTAAAACCTCACCTTACTGCTCGGGAAATGTTACTGTTGCTAGGCCACATGGTATCCACTGTGCATGTGGTTCCTTATGCTCGCCTCCATATGAGGGCAGCCCAGTGGACTCAGGCGTCAGGTTGCCTGTCAGACAAAATAGCAAACTCAGATCGCCTTATTTTGTCCCTTCAATGGTGGCAGTCACCCCAAAACCTTTTTGTGGGGTCTCCTTTTCAGCAATACCCACTCCAAGCCACTCTAACAACAGATGCTTCACAGGTGGGTTGGGGAGCCCACCTGCAAGGCCTCTCTACCCAGGGTACCTGGACTCCACAGGAGGCCTATCTCCACATCAATCTCCTGGAACTCAGAGCAATCTTCCTTGCTCTTCGAGTATCCCACACCCAGCTCAGCTACAAGACAGTCCTAGTTCAAACGGACAATCAAGTAGCCATGTTCTATGTGAACAAGCAGGGCAGAACAGGCTCTCTGTCACTCTGCAATGAATCTTTTTGACTATGGGCCCTCGCCAGAGAGCATGAGATTCATCTCCTTGTGGTGTATCTTCCAGGCATTCAAAACTCTTGGGCAGACAGACTCAGTCAAGTTCTGCTTCCACACGAATGGTCTCTCCATGCAGACCAGGTGGCCAAAATTTTTCAAATTTGGGGAACCCCGGACATAGACCTCTTTGCAAGTCTGCTGAATGGCAAACTTCCCCGGTTCTGTTCCAGAATTCCAGCTCAGGGTTGTCAGGCCAAGGATGCTTTCCTCCTCCGTTGCGGTCAGGACTTCCTGTATGCCTTTCCACCGATTCCCCTAATTCCCAAAACCCTGTTCAAGCTTCAGAGAGAAAGAGGTCATATGATTCTCATAGCTCCACGTTGGCCACGACAAATGTGGTACCCTCTGCTCCTGTTGTAGCCCTTTTGGGGCAGGCCCTCCTACTTGGATTCCAACCTGGATTCTTAAGCTTTACCTAACCCTTCTAACAGGAAGGAAAAACAAGACACATACACAGCAAATCAATTATAATAATTACAGAGCTCTAGAAGGAAGACCGTCAAAGGGAGAAAATCATGGCTCCTCCCTATCTATCTTCAAAGATCTTCTGCCAGAGATCTGCCTTTTATTAAGAAGCATCAGCTGACATAGTTAATTTTTGATTAACATCGGATGATATTATTCATGTTACAAAATCATAGGTCTGAAATACAATCTGCTTACAGGGTTAATTTGCTGCTGATGCTTTGCAAAATTACATTAGAAAAACAGAAGTTAAAGGCTGTGATTATAATTACCAGGTGACAGTAGGTGTCGCTGTGATTCTTTCATATTACAAAAGCTGATTAGTTACACTATAAATTCTCTCTGAATTTTAGGTAATTTCATAAGCTTTATTTGATTTCCAGTTATATGTTGACCTAAGGTCTCTGATTCTTGGAAAGTTCATGCTGACCTTAGTTAGCTAATTTTCAGCCTATCATCTATCACAGGGGTGTCAAACTCAAATACACAGTGGGCCAAAATGTAAAACTTGAACAAAGTCGCGGGCCAGCATTGAACAAATGAACCTTTTAATATGGACCCAAACAAGATTTGCTTTAACATTGAATATGAAGCAACACTTATTACTATACAATTTATAACTTAATAGTTCAGATATGCAAAAACCAATTTCAAATAAAAAAAAACATCAATGACATTCATTTATTAAATAAGATTTAAATAATAATAAATAATAATTTTTAAAATAAAATAACAATAATAAAATTAATCAACCATTCAAGCCCATGTCTTGGAGTAGCAAGAAAAAGTGCATAAAGAAAACGTTAATTATTGCTCAGTTTGCTGCACACTGATCTAATCTGATGTGCCCAAGCCAGATACCTGGCATCTCTTCTTGGATGATAGTTCATCAATGTCTGGGCTCAGGCTTTGAGCTGAGGAAATCCTCAGTATCGAGCGAAGGTGTTCATCAGTCAGACGTCTCCTGTGAGATGTTTTGGTCATCTTCATCGAGGAGAAAAGTTGCTCACATAGATAAGTGCTGCCGAACATGGAGAGCATCTGAGCAGCTTGGGTGCGGAGCTGAGGCATTGTGTCAGGGATGAACTGTGGAAACTGGGCGGCGCCCACAGCATCATACTTTGACTTCAGCGTGTCATTACACTGGAGTTCAATTAGCTCCATTTGGAGGTTGGTTGGTGCGTTTTCCACATTAACTGCAAAGGGATTACTGAGCAGTTCAAACCTACATTTCTGGACATCAAAGTCGGCAAATCGCCGGCTAAACTCAGCGCCGAGTACACTGAGTTTTTCAGCAAACTGTGCGCATGGGAACAAGTTGGTAAAGAACTGCGTTTTCATGGTTTGGCAGCAGGGAAAATGGCCAAGGTTTCCTTGCAGCATCTGATTCTCCCACAGGCACAGTTTAGTTTTAAAAGCCCTCACTGCAGCGTACATGTCTGTGATGATGCGCCCCCGCCCCTGAAGCTGCAGGTTCAGCGCATCGAGATGGCTCGAGATGTCACACAGAAAGGCCAGCTCACACAGAAACATTTTCTCCCGAAGCTCTGCTGTGTCCTTCCCTTTGCTTTCCAGAAACTGACATATTTCCTCATGCAGCTCAAAACATCTATTCAGTACTTTTCCTCGGCTTAACCATCTCACCTCTGTGTGATACGGCACGTCTGCGTATTCCGAACCACACTCCTCCAGAAAAGACTTAAACTGGCGGTGATTCAGACCTTTGGCTCTTATAAAGTTAACTACTTGTGTTACTGTGGTCATAACATGTTCCATCTTTAGGGCTTTGCCACACAATGATTCCTGATGTATGATGCAGTGATAAACAGTTAGTTCACCTGCACAGTTCTCTTCCTGCATCTTCTCCCGGACCCTGCCCACCAGTCCACTTGTTTTACCGCACATCGCTGGCGCACCATCTGTCGTTAATCCCACGAGTTTATCCCACGGCAGCTTTATTTCAGTTACGCATTTGGAAACCTCCACAAAAATTTCCTTTCCTGTGGTTGTGCCATGCATTGATTTGAATCCCAATAGCTCCTCCGTAACACACATATTTGAGTCCACTCCACGGATGAAGACTGACAGCTGAGCAGTATCAGATGCGTCGCTGCTCTCATCCACAGCAAGGGAGAATGCAACGAAATCTTTTCCCTTTTCCAAAAGCTGGTCATACAGATTGGTGGCAAGATCACATGTGCGATCAGCTACTGTGTTTCTGCTCAGGCTCACGTTTGAAAAGGCTTGCTTTTTCTCTGGGCACACGATGTCACAAACTTTCAACATGCACTTTTTCACAAACTCTCCCTCATTAAAGGGCCGGGCTGATTTTGCGATCTCTGCTGCCACAATATAACTAGCCTTTACAGCAGCCTCACTTTGTGATGTGGCTTTTTTGAACATATTCTGTTGTGAAACCAAACTTCTTTTCATCTCCTCCACTTTCTGGCTCCTTTGAGTCATGTCCAGGTCCTTGTACTTGTCATGGTGTTTTGTTTCATAGTGTCGTCGAATGTTATACTCCTTAGTTATAGCCACGTTGACTCCACAAATCAGACAAACAGGTCTGTCTTTTACATATGTAAACAAATATTCTGTCTCCCACCTGTCCAGAAAGTTCCTGTTGTCTGCCTTTCTTTTTGCCATTTTTGGGAAGGGGTTCCACAGTGACAGTTGTAGCTTGAGATCGCTATGACTTCTGTCACACAGGAGAGGGCGTTTCTGGGACCTGTCCTGATTGACGCGCCAAAACAACAGCAAGGCATTATGGGATTTGTAGTATTAGCGATGAATGAATGCGCTGTATAATACCGGCGGGCTAGCTCTAGTAGTCATTTGGTATAGCCTCGCGGGCCAAATATAATTACACTACGGGCCAAATTTGGCCCGCGGGCCAGAGTTTGACACCTATGATCTATCACAAAAAAGAGGTAGCCCCTGTCTGGAAAGCAGAAACTACCCTTTGCGCCAATAACTATTTACACAACTTTATTTGCTAATCTCTGTTGTAACAAACTGTCAGCACTTTCTCACAAAGAGAGAAAACCAGGCAGAAGCTTCTATCTGAAAATGTATGTTTCAGTTAAGCCAGTTTGATTATAATAAACATGTTTCTTTTTACCTAAGTAAAGGTATATGGCTATAGCATATTCATAGCCCTGTTTCTTCATTATTCTCTGCACTTGAATCACTATCTGTGCCTATATCCAGGGTCCCATAAACAGATTCATCACTGTCTACTTCCAGATCCAAATTGCCATAAACAGGATGGTCCATACTTGTATAGGTTACCTTATCACCCAGAAGCTCATCAGTTTCTGCTATAGTTTCCAATCTTGTTCTAGGGCCTGGGTCAGTTCTTCCTTTTCCACAGTCCTCCCTTTGGTTCTGCTCAGAACCACATCCCTCATAGAAAGGCAGTTCTCGGGGGGGGCAGAGCCTGTTGTCCAGCGGGATGGTCGCATAACGCTGAGGCTCCCGAGAGGCCTACTCAGAATCCTGAATTAACACCGGACATTCTTGAATTTCTGCTCTGATCTTACCGGGGCACATTGGTGAGATGGCGGGGACCAAACCTACGCGCCTGGAATTTGGATCTCCAGCGGCTTCTCACGGCAAACGCTCCAAAACTGAACCCCCGTCCCCGCAGAAGGGGCTGGCTCTACGCGAGGGCCCCGAAATGCAGCAGGAGATCCTCGCAGAGATCAGAGGGGTTAAAGACCTCGTGCAGTCAAACGGGGAAGCACTCCGAGCGCTGCGGGAAGACCTTGGTGTGTTGCAAGGCAGGCTAGAGGGGCTCTCCTCGCGTCAGGATAAAATGGAGACCATATTGGATTCTCATGTGGTCCGGCTATCCAAACTCGACAAAGTTGAACGTCAGGTGCGGGCCTTGCAGAAAGAAGTGGAAGATAGCAATAATAGAGCGCGCCGCAACAACCTGCGACTAGTGGGCATACCGGAGGGAGCGGAATCGGGAGATATGAAGGAGTTTCTATATAAAATCCTCCCTTCTCTGCTCCAAATCACCTTTACCAAAGAATTGGAGATCGATCGCGCTCATCGTATACCCACAAACATAACGCTCAACAGGAAGACCCCGCGGCCTATCATCTTTCGACTTTTGAGATATCAACATGTGGAGCAAATTCTCAGCGCCTCTCGGGCTAAGGGCCATATGGAGTTTGAGAGCCACAAGATCTCCTTTTATCCTGACTTGGCTAAACCCACGGTTGATCGCCGAAAGCGCTTTCTGGAATTCCGGCCGAGGCTTCAACAATTGCAAGCACGCTATGGCCTGATGTACCCGGCCAAGCTTCGAGTCACGCTGCACAATCAGACAAGAACATTTGAGGACCCTGATCTACTAGCGGAGTTTTTGGATGCTAACGAAGCCGACTTGATGCGCTGACTTCCAGAGTGTTCCTACTAGTTTCTCCGACCCGCTGTACCCGCCATCTTGGATTTGCCACGGTCCAGCGAGGAGTCTATCGAGGGCGGTTTGTTGCCTTCTTTTGATGATGTTTGTGACCCGACTCCATCTACCCAGAGTAGCCTCGATGAATATCAGAGACAGTGTTAATTATGGACTCTGGTGTTTCTTCTCTTTTTTTTTTCATGTCTTTATCCTCCTCTCTAGGGCCTCCTCCCGCAGACATATGGTCGCCATATTCTTTGGGGGTTTTGCTTCTTCTCTAAGTTACTTTGGTACATGCTTTTCAATATGGGGTGTATTAGCCAGCATGCTCGGTGATTATGTCATTGCCGTACAGATTCTGCTTATGTTGTATGTTTTCAAGCGCCCTTACCTAAAATGTCTATTACCGATTGATGGCACCATGTAAGATTTTATCATTGAACGTAAAAGGTATCAATAATCCGATAAAACGGAAGAAAATCCTGAGCTACCTAAGTCATGAAGCTGCGGACCTGATTTTCCTCCAAGAAACGCATTTAAATTCGAAGGAAACTCTTAAACTCAATGTTAAACCTTACATGGTGGCCGCCTATTCCCCAGCTGTCTCCAAGAAATGTGGGGTTGCCATACTGGTTAGGAAATCTCTGCATGCTACTATTATTGCGACTAGCTCAGATACAGCAGGCAGATGGTCCAGGGCTCACCTTAAGATTGGTAACCTCGAAGCTACATGTATATGCCTTTATGCTCCTAATGTAGATGACCCTGCCTTTTTTGCTACCATTGCTCAGGTTGCGCAGGCCTCTGCTAATACTTCATTGATAATTGGGGGGGATTTCAACTTAGTTCTTGATCCCCTGATTGACAAACAGCCGCCTAGGACGAGTGGTCCCCCCAAGAGTCACACTACGCTTACCTCTATGATTAAAGATCTTGCTTTAGTCGATCTCTGGAGGTTACTACACCCCAATGAGCTTGACTTTACCTTCTTCTCTTCCCCTCATAAATCCCAGTCTCGCATAGATTTCTTTCTAATATCAAAACTGTTAGTTCCTCAGGTAGACACTGCAAAAATTCACTCCCAACATATCTCAGATCATGCTGCCATTTCTTTTCAATTACACACCACTGCGCCCCAAGGAAATTCGGGGGCCTGGTTCTTTGATAGAGCCCTATTAACTCAACCAGAGTTCCAGTTAGAAATTCGTGCAGCCATACAGGACTACTTTCACTTTAATATACCCCAGGACACTGCAAATTGGGCTTGGTGGGAGGGTTTTAAAGCGGCCATTCGTGCAACGATCACTAGTTATCAAATTCGCCTGCGGAAACAACGCAAACAGCAGCTCCTTATACTAGACCAACAAATCAAAGCAGGCGAACGAGTTCTAACTTCACGTACTGATCCATGTGTCTTAGTTCGCTTACAGCGTCTCCGTTTTCAATATAATGCAATCCTCTCAACTGCAGCTTCTCAGAGTATTGCACTTCAGCAAGGGACATATTACCGTGAAAGCAACCGAGCCGGTCGACTTTTAGCCAACGCCTTGAAAGGTCAAAAAGAAGCCAAACGCGTAGCGGCCCTTCGTGCCCCACAGGGAGGGGGCATACTGACCACAGACTCCGATATCGTAGAACTTTTTCGGGATTTCTATACCCACTTATATCAATCTGAATGTGAATTCTCATCCGAGACCTTCGAGCGCTTGTTTTCTGGTATTCAGCGGCCGACCCTTTCTGAAGCTGATAGGGAGGCGCTGGATGAACCCTTCTCTACTTCAGAGATCCATTCTGCCCTAAAACGAACAGCCTCGGGTCGAGCCGCTGGGCCTGATGGTCTCCCGTCAGAATTCTACAGAACGTTCAGTGCAGACTTAGTTCCCTACTTAAAACTTTACTTTACTGCCCTTGCGGTAGATACATCCTCTTTGGGATCCTTTTCTGCAGCTAATGTGGTAGTTTTTGAGAAAGAAGGCAGAGACCCGCTGCTAACCGCCAACTACCGTCCAATCTCCCTACTTAATGCCGATTATAAGATCTTCGCTACGATCTTGGCCACCTGGCTATCTGACAAGATGGCCACCTTAGTCCATCCCGACCAATGTGGTTTTATACCCGGCCGCTCCACCGCTGACAATGCTCGGACCTTGTGCCATGTGCTATCCAGTGCTGCCAATTTAGACCACCCATGGGTGGGTCTTTCCCTAGATGCTGAAAAAGCCTTTGATCGCCTGGAATGGCCCTTCTTATTTGCAGTTCTCCGCTGGTATGGCTTTGGGGAGGGCTTCCTCCGATACCTCCAAGTCATGTATTCTCAACCCGTTGCCAGTATTTGTGTAAATGCCATTAAGTCTCGGCCTTTTAATCTGCAAAGAGGCACGCGTCAAGGTTGCCCCCTATCACCCATGCTCTTTGATCTAGCTCTTGAACCCCTCACCCTCCTTATTAGACAGTCCGCACGTATTCGAGGTGTCCCCTTCAGTCACAGAGAGATTAAACTCTCTGCATATGCAGATGACCTTATGCTCTTTGTATCCCTGGACTCGGTCCCGGCTGTCTTGGACCTGATTGATAGATACTCGCAATTATCGGGCTATAAAATAAACTGGACCAAATCCGTAGCATTCCCACTGAACCGTTGGGTACATGAAGCTGACATGCAGGCCTTTCCTTTCCTCTGGCAATCCCGCATGGTGAAATATCTAGGCGTCCACTACTGTTCTCCTTTAGAAGACACTATCAGTTTTAATGCCAAGGAGGTAGTCTCCAAAGTCCGGGAGCTCACTAATCGGTGGTCTCCCTTATCCCTAACATGGTGGGGCCGCCTAGAAACCGTCAAAATGATGATAGTCCCCAAAGTGAACTATATTTTAGAAATGCTGCCCTGCTTCCTCCCGCTACACACCTACAAAGACATAGAGGGCCTTCTCGTCCGTTATCTCTGGCAGGGAAAACCACCAAGAGTAGCTAAACAAAAACTACAGTCTGCGAAGGAACTAGGGGGTACCCGTTTTCCTGATTTTCTTAGATATCATCAAGCCTTCCTACTTAAGCAAGGTGCCCGATGGCTAGCTGCCTCAACAGACAACAGACCAGTTTGGCTTGACATTGAAGAGGAGCTAAGTAGCCCAATTCCGTTGATCCATCTCCCCGGCATGTCCCATCAAGTAGATACACGCCATCCCCCAATGATTGTCGATACTCTTGCGGCCTTTAACACTCTCATTCTGTCACTGGGCCCAACCGTGTGCCCTCCTGATGGACTCCCGCTGTGGAATAACCCCAGAATTCAAGTCCTAAATAAATCGATTGCATGGAAACCCTGGTACTCCAGGGGGATCTGGACACCCCAACAACTCTTCTCTGCAGCTCGTTGGAAGACCTTTTCTGATCTACAAAAGGAATTTGCGTTACCAGCGAAACATTATTTTCAATTGATGCAGCTTCAACACTGCCTCAAAAGTGCTCAAATCCTGCCGCCCTCTGCCCCTACGGAGGATGGGCTATTAGAACTAATTCACTCTATTAGTAGTACACATGGGGTAGCCTCTAACTTTTATAAATTATTATGTCAGGGTACCGATATTGCTACTTGTAGAGCTCAACAAGCCTGGGAACGCGAACTGCAAACCACTTTAACCCCTGTGCAATGGAGCGTTTTCTGGAGCAAAGTAGTGCGGGTTTCCCGATCTGCCTCTGTAACCCAAACTCTATTCTTTTTTGCACATAGATGCTTTTATACTCCAGAAAGAATAGCCAAATGGAACACAACGGCTAGGGATCAGTGTTGGTCTTGCCATACTGCTGTGGGAACCCTTGCTCATGTTCTTTATGAATGTCCTCAACTGCAGATTTACTGGGGGCGGGTCTGGGGTCGTATTCAATCTATCTTACACCTCCATGAGCCTCTCTCTTGGAAGATTGTGGGACTCCGCTCAGTGGCGGAGGTCCCCTCTCTTCCTAAGAAGGGTCGCTTTCTCCTTGATTTCATGCTGGGTATAGCCATCTGTTTAATCACGAGGAATTGGAAGGATAGCTCTCGGATTACTGCCAATGAATGGTGGAACCTCGTCTGCTTATATAGTAAATATGAGCAGATATCTCGGAGAGCTATTCCCCATATCCAAACTCACTCTCGCTTGTCTAAATGGCAGATGCTTAATGATTATGTGCACTCTGCTCATTGCTCCGGCATGTCTGTTTAATGTATACTCATCATGTTTCAGATCACCGTTAGGTCTTGTACCACAATAATGTCAGTACACGCCCGCTTTCGGGAATGATTAGTTTCTAGAGAAGAAGCAGGGGGGAGGGGGGTGGCAGGGGTTTACTTTGGTGTATGTAGCACATTCTATGTATGTATTTGTCTTTAGCTGTATGTCTTCCTTTCCTTTGTTGTTATAAAACGAAAATAAAGCATTAAAAAAAAAAAAAAAAAAAAGAAAGGCAGTTCTCAGAGCAAATCCCCAGAACTGGGAACACTTCTTAACCTAAGGACTGCAATTGTGTTTGTGGTCTTAGCCATATATGAAGTACAACATTTCATAAAACAGGCAAGGCCTATCCCTAGGAACAGGAGAGCTACTAGGAAGCCAAAGAGGCCTGTCAGTAAGGCCTTTAAGGGACCTGACAGGCCACCTCACATATTTTCAAACCAGGGCCATACAGAATCAGAAGTACCTTCAATATTATCTTTGGAGAAATTAGTTTCTTTTCTTACCTGATCTAAGATACCAGTTACCGCCTTGCTCTGGGAGTCAACGAGCGTACAGCAGTGCTCATGTACGACCCCACAAACTCCACCTTCCTTGGCTAATAAATAATCCAAGGCCATATGATTTTGGGCGGAGTAAGCCGTTAGTTTATCTACAGTACCTAGCATGACTGTGAGGGCATCAGTCAAATCCTGAACTGTTACTTCTATCAGGGCATATATTCGCAATAGTTGTTCACCATAACGTGCTGTAGGACGTATGGCAACAAAAGTACTGAGCCAAACTGTTCCAGTGAAGGTGCTTACTTCTTGTTGGGTAAGCATAGTAGTATCATCTAGCAATTTACGTGCTGCACTTCCATCTGCACTGTGGTCATCTGCAGCTCTGCGAGGACGACTAGGGGACATCCCAAGTAAAGATTCATAAGGGACAAGTTTCCATGGCAGGTCAAGGGTAGCTATGTAACAATTGCCAGACCAATCAGCAGGCAACTGAACATAAGCTAAGGTTCCACACACAAAATAATGACTTATCAAGGCAAGGAGTCCATCAGGCCAAATTTTGTAATCTTTAGGTTCTTTAAGCAGAACTTCAGTCCCAGGCCAAATATCCCTTAACCATGGGTGATAGTATCCTAAATAGGGATATAGATAGTTATCAACATAGCCATATCCTGAACCATCTTTGCTTTTCTCCAATCTATACTTTCCATATATTGGTAGCCCATCCTGGTCATAATACTGTAATTCGTACTGGTCAAGACGAGTTTTAGGATCAGTGAGAACATTAACAACCCTCAGATTAGAATGGGTTCGTACAGAACTCACTGTGGGATTGTCCATTACAAATGCACATGATTGTTAGTCATAATGGTCTGACAACTAGATAAAGGGGTTTCCCCCACAGGATAAACCTCCTTTCGCTGGAAACAAATAGGAGGGTTGGTAACTGGCTGAGGACTGATAATTCTTGGAGCAGAGGTTGCCACATCTGGCCATGTTACAGTAAGATTAAATAAGGTTTCATTCACAGACAACTCCTTTAATTCTTGCAGAGAAATAGGTTGAGGTCTGGGTAAAAACCCAAACTGCGTAGCTGCTGGGTGAGGTAAGCGCACAGCACAATTGGAAATGTTAAAACTCTGAATTAAGGAATAAATATGAGAATGAAACACATTATTAAAAAACACCATGTTTTGCCCAAGGAGCATGCGGATCATACGCAGGAACAGTATGATCAGGAACCGTATGATCATGAACCCCTGAGGGTGTAGGGGCTGGGGCCAGGGCTTGAAGCAATTCATCTACCATTGCCTGTTGAACAGGCCCTACCGTTGGTGTACTCATCTCTAATAGCCTTTTTACCAAAGCCTCCACACCCCCTACTCTTGGGAGAGAAATCCCACACACCAGATTAAAAAACACAAAAACAGTGCCAATGCCACTGAAAGCATACATATCAGCCACTGCTGTGAGGACAAGTCCGAATTGGGTTGCAACTGTCCAACAACTTCACACCCACTTTCTTGGTTGAGCGGAGTTAAAATCGGAGGGGGCGATTCCAGTTCAATCTCAAATTCCTCTGGTTCCGGCCTAGGCTGTATACAGGGAAGTCTTCTTATCCAGGGCGCGGTGCTTTCTTGCACTGATCCAAATGTATCCAGGTTTTCTGTCCTTTCACTTTCAATGCTAAATATCCCACCAGCAACACTTGGAATGGTCCCAGAAACCTTGCTGCCAGAGCAGACTTCGGAGGCCGGATCCTTGATGAGCACTCAATCTCCAGGTTCCACGTCTGGAGGTGGTTGCGATGCCTGAGCACCCTGCTTTGTAAGCTGCAAAAAGGAAGGCGATACCAAAGTTTGGTACAGATATTTACAATAGGATAATAGGTCACTGCGTAGCAGTTGGGGATCTGGCAATTGATCTGGTGCCACTATAACATGGGCTGGAGTAGTTGCCGGACGTCCAGTCACAATTTCGTAGGGGGTAAGGCCTTGTCAAGTTCTTTGAGGGGAATTACGGATCGAAAATAAATCAAATGGCAGCGCTTCCACCCAATCCCAACTCCAATCATGAGTTAGGGAGTGGAGGAGCGCCTTTAGCGTCCGAGTCATCCGTTCCATTTGGCCAGAGCTTTGCAGATTATACGGAGGATGAAGTTGCTGATGAAGGCCAAAAAATGCAGTTATGCCTTTCCAGACTTCTGCCGTGAATACTGGGCCTTGATTGGAAGACAAAACCAGGGGCACTCCCCACAAAGGAATAAACTGGGCAAGCAAACACTTCAAAACTGTAGCAGCAGATAACAAATTAGTTGGATAGGCTTCAGGCCATCCTGAATATAGACAAGTAAAAACCAAAAGGTGCATCCTTCCCCCGTTGGCACAAGACAGATCAGTGAAATCCATTTGCAGGAAGAGGAAGTGTCCTTGAGGCCTAGGCAAGGATGGAGAAGGTAATGCGCAAAGAGTGCATCCAGATTTTCCTGCTTGTAGACACGGGAGACAAGAAACATACACAGCATGAGCAGCAGAAGCAAATGCGGGATTATACTATAACTGAGCAAAAACATTTGTCATAGCCGGAACACTTAAATGAAACTTGTGATGTAAAAGCAGAGCGACAGGATGAAATAATGATTTAGGACAAATAAATAATTGGTCCTTTTTCCATAGTCCAGTACCAACAGGCGATGCTCCCCAAGACAACCATTCCTGCTTTTCGGTGAAGTCTGCTGAATCCTGATGGGAACGCATCAAGTCCAATGATAATGAAGCAGAAGTAGAAGCTGCAGGTGAACGAAGAGTTAATAACAAATGCGACGGATCTGCAGGCCCTGTTGCTGCAGCTTTAGCAGCTTGGTCCACAAACTGATTGCCTTGTGACACTACAGAACCAGTAAGATCATGTCCTTTACATTTTAACACAGCCACCTGAGCTGGTCTAAGCACTGCAGCAAGCAAACGTTCAATGTAGCGGGCATGTTTGATAGGCTTATGAGCAGCTGTCAAAAATCCACGTTGTGCCCAGATATTACCAAAATCCCAAAGAACCCCAAGTGCATAAGCGCTGTCAGTATGGCTATTTACAACCAAATGTGCAGACATTTCAAGGGCCCGAATGAGAGCAAATACTTCAGCCAACTGGGCACTGGCAAATGGCAAGGCTCTAGACTCTATTACAGAATTAACAGTGGTAACAGCATAACCAACAAGTAAATCCCCTTGCTCATTGCGAAAAGCAGAGCCATCAGTAAACAGAATCCAGTCAGGACTGGGCAGAGAGACAGAGGAAAGATCAGGCCTAGCCTTTGAATAAGCCGTTACAGAGGAAAGACAATCATGAGTGCCATCGGGGTCAGACAAGTGCAAAAGGGGATCAAGTGAAGCAAGGATTTGAGCTGGTTGTAAAAGTGAAACTTCATGTAAAGTGACATGTGCTTGAGAGATAGCCAAATCAAACAACAACAAACGAGAGCTAGAGAGAGGCTGAGTCTTTGCCAAATGTAAAAAACGAGCAACTGAATGAGAAGTATATACATGCAATTCATGCTGAAGAACAAGAAAATCTGTAGTTTGTATAGCAAACACTACTGCAGCCAAAACTGAAAGCATGGAGGCATGCCAGAGACAACAGGATCAAAGCTTGGGAAAAATAACTCAAACGCTTTAGTCCAGTAGGGAAACGTTGTGCCAGAACACAGACAGCAGCACTGGTGGAAGTAGCCACATAGAGGCAGAAAGAAAAAGGGAAAGAAAGGCAGGGAGAAGTCAGTAGGGCCTGGCGCAGGGAGTGGAAAGCATTATGCTGAGCTTCAGTAGGAACTACAATACCCTCAGGAGCCTCACGGCCAAGAAGGGCATACAGTGGAGCAGCAAGCTCAGCAAAGTCAGGGATCCACTGGCAATAAAACACTAAAAGACCTAAAAAGCGGCGTATATGAGGAACAGTAGCAGGAAAAGGCATAGACATAATAGGACCAATTCGCTGAGCCGTAATAGAGCGGCCAGCTGAGGAGAGACATACACCAAGAAATATCACTTGTGGCAGAGAAAACTGAAACTTAGACTGATTAACTTTCAAACCCAAATGAGAGATATGTACAAGAGTTAGCATAGTATCATTAACAAAAGCATCATAACAGGGAGAGCAAATAAGTAAATCATCAACATACTGTATCAAGACAGATTTGTCCAATGCCAAATCCTGCAAAGCAGCTTTTAGGGCCTGTGAAAAATAAGCAGGATTCTTGGTGTATCCTTAAGAAAGGGTAGTCAAGGTATACTGACGCCCTTCATACGTGAAAGCCAGTAAGTACTGAGACTCTTCCCCTACCAGAATTGAGTAGTAGGCAGAGCTTAAATCTATGACTGAAAAGTGGGTGGAGCCACATGGTACACGAGTCCAAATGTCATGAGGATTGGGTACAAGGGGAAAAACTGGTAGGACAATACGATTAATAGCTCGCAAATCTTGCACAAATCTGTAAGACTTACCATCAGCCTTTAGTACAGGTAAAATAGGCATATTGCAAGGAGAAGAAGTTGGTACCAATACACCCTGGGCTAGCAGGTTTTCAATCATTGGCCGTATTCCAGCCACTGAAGCAGCAGGCAGAGGATACTGACGCACATAGGGCAATGGAGCTCCCGGCTGTACTTCAATCTTGACCGGGGAAATGTTAAGATGTCCAATATCATTACCTGGTACAGCCCACAAGGTTGAAGGAAGGGTGTCCAAGGGTGGAGCGGTCACCGCAGTTGGAGTTGCAGCTACAGGCTGTTGGACTTGCAGGGGACACAAGGTACAAGTCAAAGTGCCGGTTTCCCAGCTGATAACATTCTTGTTTCTGGAGAGAAAATCTCGCCCAAGCAAATTGACAAGCAAAGTAGGGCCAACCAGGAAATCTGTATGATACAATTTTCCTTCTACTAGAAGGGGTACGTCTGTTAATCTTTGATGCATTATAGCTCTTCCCTCAATTCCTTCACAAGGGACTCTAGGAGCTGTAGACAGTGCCTCAAACAGAGGAGGGGGCAATTGTGATAGAGCTATGCAGATGTGGAGGCACCTGTATCTAACAGGAATAGCAATTCATACCCCAAGATCATAGCGAGTATTTCTCCCTGTGTGTTGGGGCGCACAACCAAGCCTAATCAGTCCTTACTATAATCAAGGTCAGTTTCTACATAATATTGGGTCATGACTGAAGGCTGATTAGGAGTGAAAACAGGATATGGGGCATGCGAATGACTAGCTCCTGCAGCATCAGATTGGGGAAGGTCACTCCTTGGCATAGTACAGTCTCTTACAATATGTCCCAATTTGCCACACCTAAAACAGGTGTGGTCTCCTTGATATCCCCCCACATATCCACAACCTCTACCCCTAAAGGGTACAGCGCCCCTACAACCTCTGCCACCACTTGCTCTACCTCGCCCCCTGAAATTTGGTTCATAACTTGCTACTTGGAGATTTAAATGTTTTTGGAGCTGTTTCTCCACTTTACCTTTGTCTTCATCCTTCTGCTTCTGGATCCGCTTTTCTGCATGCAAGGCAGCTTCCAAGATCTCTTGTGCAGACTTGGTAGACTATCCAAGCAAAGCATTTTCAAGAATTGCTTTTATTTCTGACTGCAATCCATTCACAAAAATTGAGGCAAATCCTTCCATTTCACCATTCTGAGGGGAAAAATCTCAGAACGCTAGGCAGCACCTGGTATGAAACTGGGCAACAGCTTCATCCCTTCCCTGCTTCAGGTCTAATAGCTTAGACAGATATTTCACAGGGGTACGTTTCTTTTCAATAACTTTTAACAAATTATTCCAGTCTTCCCGGAAGGCAGTCATTTGAGTAACATCAGAAGAATTAGTAACAGGGTCCGCAAGGGGCCACTCCCATTTTGCGTTATCCCGCAGTTGGGGGTGGGTGACTGCCCGCAATTCTATTTGATTTAAAAAGACTGATTTTAATAAATTTTGCAAATCTACCCAGGAGGGGTCATAAGTAGTTATTAGCTAACGCCAATAATCCACAAACTGACCAGGTTTTTCTCGGGAGTCAGGGAAAGATCTAGCCAAAATAAAAACTTCAGCTGGGGACCAATGAGATGCTAAAGTAACTAAACCACCATTCCCCCTAGCGAAGGCTCTGAATGGAGAAAGCAGATCTATTCTCTTACTCTGTTCTCTTTCCTCTCTAACCTCCTTATTTAAGGTTAAAAATTCCCCTAACTCTAAAGTCAAATGCTGCAAGTGTTTCCAGTTAGGTATCAAAGGAGCTTTTGTCCAGTGGCCAGTTCCTTTAGCAACTGCAGCCATGACATCTGCTACCAGTTCCTTATTCTGACTGCATGACAACAGCTCTAGTGTATGCTGTTTTACTTGTAGGTCAAGTGCCTGAAGTGTAGCTATAATGACTTCAGTCAACGCACGGGCTTTTTCTGCTAAGCGGGCAAGATATTGTGTCAACTGCTCCCTAGTGGTTATTAATTCAAGCTGACTTGCTTCTACCCCTATTAATTGCTCAAGTTCCAAAATGTCCTTTTTTAATTCTTGAGCCCATGTAGTGCGGGAGATAACTACAGGTTCTTCAGGGGTAGCAGAAAAGGGACCACCTGGCGTAATTAAATGAGTGGCGTCTGCCACAGATATAGAGATTGGGGAACCAGGGGAAGGCAGTACTACACCCGAAATAGAGCCTGAGGGGTGAGTATCAGACTTAATAGCGGTAGAAACACCAGGCATATCATCCAATTGGATGAGCGACACCTCCTGATCTTGGTGGGATGCTGGTGCTGCAGCACTATTCATAGTTAGTGATACAGCCAATGCAGTGAGCTCCTCCCCATAAGCCGGAGGAGCAGAAGCAACAGTATTGGGTTTGGGGTTGCAATTTTTTAAAGGAGTATGACTGCCAGAACTACTAGTCTTAATTTCAGCTTCTGTTTGTTTGGCCAAAACACAAATTTGTTCCTCCATTCTAAACACCTGATCTTTACATTTTTCAAACACAGAATCCGTGGCTTTTTGGGTTTTTTCTGCAGCCTTAGATTGCCACCACCCATACACGACCCATTCGTGACTGGTATGAGGTCACCCCAAGTCATCAAGGGCCATCTCATACTGTAACCAACACAGTTTGTCCTCCTGAAAAGTTCCACCCAGCGGGAACTGCAAACTGGGGTTAGAAGCAGTTATTGAATGCCAACGGCCAACATAATCTAAGGCGCTATCGCCAAACCTGCGCCTCATTTCATAATTTGGACTTCCTTTTTTCAGCCCTATACTACGAGCTTTTTCGCCCCACTCATCTAACTGAGTTTCCTGTTTAATTTTACCGGCCTTATTGCTCATTTCAAAACTCACGACAGAAACCTGCCTAACACAGAAAACTGCTTTATAACACTGTATTTAATACTCACAGACAGACTACTGCCCATGTCCACGCTTTTTGTTCCTGTGGAAGGGAGGCAATCACCAACTGTTGTAGCCCTTTTGGGGCAGGCCCTCCTACTTGGATTCCAATCTGTATTCTTAAGCATTACCTAACCCTTCTAACAGGAAGGAAAAAACAAGACACATACACAGCAAATCAATTATAATAATTACAGAGCTCTAGAAGGAAGACCGTCAAAGGGAGCAAATCATGGCTCCTCCCTAACTATCTTCAAAGATCCTCTGCCAGAGATCTGCCTTTTATTAAGAAGCATCAGCTGACATAGTTAATTTTTGATTAACATCGGATGATATTATTCATGTTACAAAATCATAGGTCTGAAATTCAATCTGCTTACAGGGTTAATTTTCTGCTGATGTTTTGCAAAATTGCATTAGAAAAACAGAAGTTAAAGGCTGTGATTATAATTACCAGGTGACAGTAGGTGTCGCTGTGATTCTTTCATATTACAAAAGCTGATTAGTTACACTATAAATTCTCTCTGAATTTTAGGTAATTTCATAAACTTTATCTGATTTCCAGTTATATGTTGACCTAAGGTCTCTGACTTTTGGAAAGTTCATGCTGACCTTAGTTAGCTAATTTTCAGCCTATCATCTATCACAAAAAAGAGGTAGCCCCTGTCTGGAAAGCAGAAACTACCCTTTGCGCCAGTAACTATGTACACAACTTTATTTGCTAATCTCTATTGTAACAAACTGTCAGCACTTTCTCACAAAGAGAGAAAACCAGGCAGAAGCTTCTATCTAAAAATGTATGTTTCAGTTAAGCCAGTTTGATTATAATAAACATGTTTCTTTTTACCTAAGTAAAGGTATATGGCTATAGCATATTCACAGCCCTGTTTCTTCATTATTCTCTGCACTTGAATTACTATCTGTGCCTATATCCAGGGTCCCATAAACAGATTCATCACTGTCTACTTCCAGGTCCAAATTGCCATAAACAGGATGGTCCATACTTGTTTAGGTTACCTTATCACCCAGAAGCTCATCAGTTTCTGCTATAGTTTCCAATCTTGTTCTAGGGCCTGGGTCAGTTCTTCCTTTTCCACAGCTCCTACATCTCTATAAAACTCCACCTCTGGAGTTAGGATCTGCTCCAGATCTCCTTTCTCAAGAGGACGGGATGCTGTGGCATCCCAATCTCCAGTCTCTGCATCTCAGGGCCTGGTTGCTGAAAGCCTAGAACTTCACAGTCTTAACCTTTCCCAGCAGGTAAAGGATATTCTTTATGCTTCCAGGAAGCCTTCCATAAGATGCTCTTATGCATTTACGTGGAAAAGGTTTACCATATGGTGCTCACAGAAGGGTCTTAACCCTCTTGCGATACCTCTGGAATCATTACTGGAGTATCTCCTTCATTTATCAAATGCAGGGTTTAAGACCAATTCAGTGAGAGTTCATTTGAGTGCTATTGCAGCTTCTTTCAAGCCTCTAAATGGACAACCTATTTCCTCTCATCCTCTCATAGTGAGATTTATGAGAGGCCTTCTTTTAACTAAGCCTCCCATTAAGCCACCACCGGTGGCATGGGACTTAAAACTGGTTCTTGGGCAGCTCATTAAACCGCCCTTTGAACCATTAGCCACTACCTCTTTGAAATTCCTTTCCTGGAAGATCATCTTTCTTATTGCAATCACATCAGCACATCGCATCAGTGAATTGCAAGCGTTGGTGGCTGATCCTCCTTATACAAGGTTCCATCATGATAAGGTAGTCCTTAGGACTCATCCACACTTTATGCCAAAGGTGGTGTCACCTTTTCATTTAAACCAAGCGGTTTACCTTCCTGTATTCTTTCCAAGGCCTCATGCCTCAAATGCAGAAAGGAATCTTCATACTTTGGACTGTAAAAGAGCTTTGGCTTTATCTCCAGGAACAAGCAGGAATGAGTCGTCACATATGGGTACGTCGGTACCGACGGAGCCTGCACGGGAATGCTCCCCAGCGTCCAAAAAGAAAGCTTTTGGGAGCATCCCACGCGCATGCGCGCTGCCTTCCCGCCCATTCACTTCCCTCTCATCAGTTTTCCGTTTTCCGCGGAGCCGGCAGGACGTATTCCTGTCACCGCAGAAAATTCTTCTTTTTATTCTTAGTTTTTTGTGGTCGCGTCTGCCTTCCCTCGATGCCACCGATACCGCCGGTGCTTTTCTTTCTTTTTTCTAAAGAATTTCTCTTTTCCTCAGAAATTTTTCCTGTTTAGTGTCTGACAGTTCTAGGCCACTAGGCCTCCATCTTTCCATTATGGAAAAGCCAGCCACTACTCTTAAGAAATGCTCAAAGTGTGGCGGTACAGATATTTTTTCTGACACCCATACTTGGTGTCTAAAATGTTTGGGTCCTGACCATCGCCCACTGGAGTGTCTTTCCTGCTGGAGCTCAAATAGAAGAAATCTTCAGAATCGAGCACAACTTGATACCCGGTTCACATCGCACTCGATGTCACCAGCTAGAATATCTCCACAGGATCAGGTAACCAAACAAAAGTCTGTAAAGACTAGCCAGTCCTCGAGTGGTAGATCTCCTTCCCAGTTTTGAGATGGCTCTGGCCTTGCCCTCGAGGACATTTTGGCAATAAAGCCCCGGCGGGAGTCTTCGGGCTCCAAAGCATTAACGGGGCTTCTGGTTGTTCCCGGGGTTCTTACCTCGATGAACATACCTGGGCCATGCTCGGTGGTTGTGGCCACTTTGAGCAGTGCCGACACCCCGGCATCGGCTATGGTGATGGATGAAACACTCCTCGCAGAGGATCGCAGTCTAGCGCTCTCGGCTACTTCGGTACCGCTAGAGTTGCTGCAGACCATTCCTCCAGCATCGGTATCGGCTTCGGTACCGGTATCGGCATCAGTGTCGGTACCGTCCATGCTTACTTCGACAGACTCGCTTCCTTCGATGCCGAGCCTGGAATTGATCTCTAGCATGGATGATTCGGTACCGACTCGTCTCAGTACCAACCTCAGGCGGTACCGAAGACATCGCTTTAAGGAAAATCTGATGCTTCATCCTTTCAGGTCTTCCAATCCCGATGACTGGGATGAATCTATTGGTACCAAGGCTAAATCGTCAACAAGTCTAGCCTTTACCCCTCATTTTAGAGGGTCCTCCTCAGGGGAGATTTCTTTTCAAGCTTTTCTGCTTGATATGGCAAAGTTACTTGCCATTTCTATACCTGGTAAAGAATCCTTGCCAGGGGATTCAGAGACCCTGCGATCCCCCTGGATTTCAAAGGAGGTTATCATGCTTCCTTTGCATCAGATCTTACAAGATCTACTTTTAAGCATGTGGGAAACTCCTTTAACGGTATCACCACATTCTAAGACACTTGACTCCATGTACAAGGTGCCAACTTCTCCAGGTTTTCAAAAGACTCAACTTCCTCATCATTCTATTGTTGTAGAATCAGCAATGAGGCGTATTAAGAGTGCAAAGAAGCATTCTTCTTATCCGCCAGGTCGTGAGTCTAGAACTTTAGATGCCTTTGGACGTCGATGCTTCCAGGCATCCATGCTTTCAGCAAGAATTATCTCATATATTTTCTATATGGGATTATCTCTTGAAGAGGTCACAAAGAACTTAAAGCTTTTGAACCCTTTTCTTCAAGAACATAAAAGAGCAGACTTTTTCATATTAGTCAGTCATGCTCAAAATGTCTCTAAATTCTTTAATCGTGCTTCCCTGGACTGTTTTGAGTCTATTAGCAGAACTTCTGCTATAGCCATAGGAGCACGACGCATGGCCTGGCTCCAAGCTTCAGACTTGGACAAATGGGTACAAGAAAAGCTGGGAAATACTCCTTGTACTGGTGAAAATCTCTTTAACAAGGATGCTTTATTTCAAGCTAATCAATTAAACACTGATATTATTGCTTTCAGAGGATTGTCAAAACTTTCCTCTCCCCAGCTAGTAAAAAATCTCCTAACAAACTTTATTCCCCTAGGGGGAAAACGTTTTATTCATTTTCTACCCATCATGCAGATGTTTCCAAAGAAGGGCAATATCATACCAGGCTAAGAAAACCAAACTCTCAACAGGCTCAGCAAACTCAGCAGTCACAGGGTTTCTGGTTTGTATTCATTAAATCTTTTTTTCCTGTTGAGTTTCAGAACCACTACTTCTTAACTACAGAAGCATTTACAGTTCTTCTCATCCTTATTGAGAGGTCAGTGATACACTGCCTTAATCCTCCACTTTAGGCATGACTCTCTTGCTAAGAGCAGTCTATCCTTTCAGCTCTTAGAGCTATTAAGGATAATCATGCCCTACAGGTAACAAGTTTCTCCTCTCCTTTGAAAAGAAAACAGAGGAGTTACAACTACTTATAAGGTATTCTATGGCCTTCGCCTTGGCAGTTGTCTTGTACGAGGATATCTTATACTTTTCACTGCAGGGGAGCTTACCCTTTCAGAGACTTACCAAATTGTAAGTCTTTCCAACTCTGAATTACTTCCATCCCTGTTAGTTGAGATTCTCAATCTAAGAGTGATACTATTTGACTGGAGGGCTTACCTTTAAGCCATAGGATTGTCCCTAATACCTACTCCAGTAAATAATTTCCATACAGAGTTTCTCCCCTCTGCAATCTTTCAAATATTTCTTTTAAGACAGCTTATCAGACCATAAGTGAGAGTTATCACTTCTGTTCGGTCTCTCGGTCCTTTTCCAATCTATAGGACCTAACTTCTTCTGCTGCCTTAATAACACATAATTCCAAGAGAGGTTCCAAAACCTACTTGGACAGTTTATCGTTGCAGGCAACCTGTCTGTCTGCTATTTTTAGCCATCTGCAATTCTTTGGCTTCCACAAAATAGCTTAGGTTGCACACTGGTAATTAAACAACCAGATCTCACCTGGGCAACCTACAACATGCTCTCTGCAATTCTACAAGAAGCTCTGCAACTATGGGCCTTTGCCAGAGAGCGTCAGAGCCATTCCTGGTGGATAACTTGCAGATGGTTGAAAGGCTTGCCCAGTCATGCTCCCACATGAACGGGTTTTTTCCTACTTTTACCATCTTCCTTAAAATTTTCTTTTTAGGGAAAATGAACCAGGGTTTAGATCACATGAAAGCATAAAGAATTGCTTAATTCCCTGAGTTGTTCCACATCTCCAGTGGAACTTCTCCAACAGGGATGCACTTCTTTTCACTGCAGTCTGTCCTTGTCTAGTGCATTCCTTCTAATTCCTAATACTTCATTGGAGCTTATGTTGAACAAAGAACGCATTATAGTCATATTGCCCTCATAGACGGGCAAATATGGTATTCCCTTTTATTGCGTCTTTCTCCACACTGAAGTTATAGAAGGATCCAGACTTGTTGTCTTAAGACTAAGGTTTTCTTTGCACGTAGATCTCCACTTCTGGTTATTCAAAGTCTAGAATTTTAAAGAGATCTAGACCTATCCTTCTGACTAGGAACATTCCACTGGTTTCCATGTAACCTTCTTCATGGTTCTTCCACGTGTAACCAATAAGGGGTTCTCTATCCATATTTTGCAAGCAGGTCTTACCCCTTCTTGTTGTTAAGTGAGTCTCTTATTCATATATATATATATATATATATATATGTGTGTGTATATATATATATATATATATATATATATATATACACACACACACACACATATATATATATATAAACACACACACAAATATATATATATATATTTGTGTGTGTGTGTGTGTATATATATATATATGTGTGTGTGTATATATATATATATATATATATATATATATTGTGACGCAGCGGACCCTCTTCTAGAGAGAAAAAAAGTTTTAAATTCTGAGAAAAAAAGAAATGACCTGCAATTTCCAAAGGATCCATCTAGGGGGAGCAGGAGAGGCAGGACAGAGACTCCAGAACCACGCCTCAGGGGGCAGGAGTCATACTCCAACACCACACATTTAAGGAGATGCAGGCAAGAGTCAGCAGTCTCGCAAGGGAGCTCAGAAGGTTCACCAGGAAGTGTGTCAGCTGGAAGAGAACAAGTTAGAAGCAGCTCCAGAGAAGGACCAAGAACAGGCTATGCAGAGGAGAGACCAAAGCCAAGGTCTAGGCCCAAGCCAAGCCTGAGCAGAAAGACAGGCTGGGGAAGGAGAACCAGTCCTATAGCCCAGAGGATAGGCCGAGAAGGCCGAAGCCTGACTAGATTAGGCTCTGAAGCCGGAAAGAAAACCAGCCATAAAAGCCAAAGGAGAGAAGAGTGGGAGAGCCGAAGGTACACACCAGAGAGCACTGACACGGAAGGCAGTAGCCAAGGTAGGCCTCCAGCTTTGTCCCAAAGAACCAGGAGAAAAGCAAGAGGTAAAGCTTTTAAAATTCGTTATAGTTTGCCTAGAGAAGAATCCTGGGAAGGTGACTCTCCTTATCATAAACAAGGACAGAAAAATAAGTTAAAAGACAGCTGTTATAAGCAAAGAACTGGCAGAGGAAAACATTACCAAGAAAATGTTTTTAAACATTTAGGAAAAGAGCTGCCACTGTGGTATTCCACCTTGCAGAAACCTAGGCCCAAACATTTGGCTAAGCCCTGGGAAGCACCAGAACATACTCCAGGGAAGGACACTTATTCGGTTTCCCCAGAGCAGTCAGAGGAGGAGGCCATGCAAGTGGAATCTATATCCGAGGACTTGGATAGCCCAATGGAATGTACCTATTGTGTTGTGGATGAGATTGAATCATTCCATGGATCTGCCAGTGAATGAAGCATTACTGTTTGAACATTTTGATACTGTGAAGTTAACAGCCCTTTTTGGTTAGTTCATGCCCTGTTTGGAAAATCCGTTGCAAAGACTTTTTCTGTTACGTTTACCAGTGTGTTGTGCGTATGATTTGAACCCTTGGTGCAAAAAGGGGAATAAAAGCCTTTTTCATTTTTCCTCCACTTTGTGCAAGAGTATAATTTTTCTCTTTGGGAGTTTGGTAATGAGGCCGGCACAAGGCTGGTACCCTTGACCCTCACACCTGGCCAACCCCAATCCAACCTTCTTGGTGACAGCGGACCAGCGAGCGGCGGCGCTCCCGCGGAACCCACCCTTTGGTGGAACTACTACGCCGCCACCAGGGGGTGCTGGCACACGCGCGCGCACACTCCGCCCGGCCCCCGCGTCACAATATGTGTGTGTATAAATACATATATCTCACTCTGAAAGATTTGTTACTGTGCATATTAATGCTGTTCCAGCATGCCATAGGATTTTAAATGGACAACTAATTTCTATGGTAGTCACAAACTACCTTCTTTTACTGTAACCTTTCTGGTTACGTCACATTTGAAGCTCTCCATGTAAAATCATCCTAAGTGACATCACTTACGGAAGACATTCCTGATCTTCAAGAAATTGGAGGCTACACCGCCTACTACAAATGTTTCTTTCTGTCTTTCATTTGGATAGAGGGGTCTCAAAGACCCATCCTTTTTCTGCAAACCAGTCAGATTTATCTCCTCTCTTTCCTAGAGCCTTTTTCTGCTCCAAGGACAAAGAGCTTCAAATGTTGGCCTACAGAAGCTTTAGCTTCTCATCTAAAGTCCAAACTCATTAAACTCTCCCAGTTTTTTCTTCTGGGATTAGTTCTAGCCTTTTGGGCTTCTGACCTCTGCCTGTATTGTGAAATTTATTTTCCTCTACTTTCCAGTAAGGTATTTTCTTTGAGGATAATGTACTGGTTTCTAGCACCAGACCATTAGTCTCAACAAATACTTTCGCAATACTTCTGTCTGAGGTCCACATTAGAGAATTGGAATCCAATTTTCACTAACTTTTCTGATCTACCCAGTTAGCAACACACGGATAAAGCTATGCGCAGTAAAAGCTGGCCTAGCTTTACCCATAGGAGCAAATCGGGCAGTGTTTCAATATCCCTGCTACCTGGTTAGCTTCTGCGGCTGCGGAGGCTGTGCGGCGACCCTGGATATTCAATTCCAGGGCGGCATATGACCCCACCATTGAATATCCAGGGTTAAAGGTTGGCGGCGATGGCTATGCACTATAGCAGTGCATAGCCATCTCTGAAGAATATCGGGCCCCTAGTCCTTAGTGGAACACAGGTTCTAGTGCAACATTTTGCGGCCGCTTGGCAATAACGATCATAACATGATTATATTGATTTAATAAATGGAGGGAGGATCGCAAAAGAAATTGACTGCACTAGCACTTAACTTTGAAAAAGAAGACTGTGATAAAATGAGAAAAGTGGCTAAGAAAAAATGAAAAGGAACAACTGCGAAGGTTAAGAGTTTACATCAGGCCTAGGCTTTATTTAGAAACCCAGACTAGATCTATTCCAGGCTTTAAGAAAGGTGGAAGGAAGACCAAATGACAGCCAGCATGGCTTAAATTGAGGTCAGAGAAGCTGTTATAGCTAAGAGAGAATCTTTTAGAAAATTGGAAAAAAAAGAGCCAAAAGATGAAAGCAGGAAACAGCATAAGTACTGGCAAGTTAAATGCAAGGCATTGATAAGGCAGGAAAAGAGAGAATTTGAAAAGAAGCTTGCCATGGAAGCAAAAGGGCATAATCATTTTTTTTCAAGTACATTCATAGCAAAAGACCTGTGAGAGAGTCAGTAGAACTCTGAGATGATTTATTATTTATTTATTTAACAGTATTTCTATACCGCCTTATCATACAATCAAGGAGGTGTCACAACAATCAAAAGTAGGGGGTGTAATTCATGCAGTGAAGGAGATTATACGATTTGCGTGTGAGAGGATAGTGAGTTAGATTAGGGTGAACTATGTACATTAAGCGCTATAGTACAGCATGAACTAATCTACAAGGTTATATACAATTATGGCTAAAGATGTATCATGAGTTGTGTTTCTTGTTGATTAAGTGACCGGACCATATTCTTCGATGAACAGCATAGTTTTCAGCTGTTTACGGAAGTCTTTGAGGTCCGTTGTCGATCTCAGTTCGTCTGGGAGGGAGTTCCAAATTATTGGGGCAGCCAGGGAGAGTGCTCTCTCTGTGGTATCTTTTCGTGTTTTTCTGAAGTCGCTCAAGGTATTGACTCTGTTGGAAGTTCCCTTTCTTCTTGGGCGAGAGCTAATGTCTGGATGAATGAGGGCATGCAGGCTTTTGTCTGAAATGTGGTGTTTAATTTTGAATATATTTATTATTGATTTGTATTTAATGCGTGAGTGGATTGGAAGCCAGTGTAAGTCTTTCAAAACTGGAGTAATGTGGTCATGTCTTGTTGAGCCAGATATAATGCGGGCTGCAGTGTTTGAGCTAGTTGAAGAGGTTTGATTGTTTGCTTTGCTAGCCCAAGAAAGATGGGGTTGCAGAAGTCTAGTAAAGGAGTGATAAGCGCTTGGCATACGGTACGAAAGTGTTCTGTGGTGAGGAGAGGCTTAAGTCTTTTTATGGTTCTCATCCTGTAGTAAGCATTCTTGATTGTTTTGTTTGTGTGTCTTGAGATTCAGTTCGCTGTCCAGAGTTACTCCAAGGTATAGATAGATAGGTAAAAGGAGCACTAAGAGAGAACAAGGCCGTAGTAGAGAGACAATGAATTCTTTGCTTCAGTCTTTACTTAAGATGATGTGGGAAACTTAGCAATGCCAGAAATGATATTTAAAGGTGATGTGTCAGAGGAATTGAAATAAATTTTGATAAATCGAGAAGATGTAATACAGCTATTTGATTAACTAAAGTAGCAAATCACCTGGGCCGAATGGCATACATCCCAGGATTATGGAAATTTGCTAGGCCGCCACCTCATCTTCGATCCATACCTTCGCAGCTCACTACTGCCTGGAGAGGGAGTCCCAACGGGACAGCGCCTTCAGCCAGGCCATACTCCATAATCTTTTTGGGGTGTAGGCAACTCCTGCCCTCAGACTCGTCTGTGTTTGGGCTACCGGAGTGCTGGTGTTCACTGGATGCTTGGGTGTTGCGAGAGTCTCTCTCTCAGGACTCAACTGCTGCTGGTCACGGCTCTCCCAATGCGGGTTGCCATAGCATTTTTCTTATGGTTACAGGTTCAAGGTAGCCTGTAGCTGGGGGAGTCCCATATGTGAGGACTGACTTCCTGCTTGTTGCTAGAGAAAGCATAGTTACTCACCTGTAACAGGTGTTCTCCAGGGACAGCAGGAATCAGTCCTTCCCTTGGAGTTGCTTCTTTATCGCCTTTCATTTTTGCCGTCTTATCTATGTCATTAAACTGAGGCAAGATGGCACCCTTGGGCAAGAAGTTGACCATGCATGTGTGGTGCATCTCCCAAAGGCTTTTCTTGAAAGCTGGGGAGATGCTTCCGCGCGTGCTCTGTCGACACTGACGTCACCCATATGCGAGGACTGATTCCTACTGTCCCTGAAGAACACCTGTTATAGGTGAGTAACTATGCTATCTCCAGGAACAAGCAGGAATGAGTCTTCACATATGGGTACGTCGGTACCGACGGAGCCTGCGCAGGAACGCTCCCCAGCGTCCATTCAGAAAGCTTTTGGGAGCATCCCTCAGCGCCTGCGTGCTGCCTTCCCGCCTTTCCAACTGTCTCTCCTCAGTTTTCGTTTTTCCGCGGAGCCGGCAGGACGTCGTCCTGTCACCGCAGAAACTTTTTTTTAAAAATTTTTAATTCTTGTTTTCTTGTGGTCGCGGCTGTTTTCCCGCCGCCACCGGTACTGCCGGTGGGGTTTTTTCTTTTCTTTTTCTCAAACTGAGGGAGAGTTTTCCCTCAGTTTCTGTCTTACAATTTTTTGGGCCTATAAGGCCTCTCCATCATGGAGCCTTCTTCTCCTAAGAAGTGCCTTCACTGTGGAAATACAGTTTTCTTTTTAGACTCCAATGACTGGTGTCTAACCTGTTTGGGTCCTGACCCTTTTTCCCCTGAACCGTCAGGCTACAATACTGTGAGAAGAGATTCTCTCTTTCGAGTTTCTCTCGATACCGTTTTCCCTCCCTATGGCAGGGCACCGGCCATTTCTTCTCTACAGGATCAGGTAACCCACAAACAGTCTGTTAAGACTAGCCAATCCTTGAGTGGTAAGTCTCATGCTAAGCATGCTGACGGCCCCGGCCTTGCCCTCAAGACCCCATTGGCATTAAAACCCCGGCGGGAGTCTTCGGGCTCCAAAGCATTTCAGGGGTTTCAGGTTGTTCCTGGGGCTCACCCCTCACAGAACATACCTGAGCCATGCTTGGTGGTGGCATCCGCTTCGAGCAGTACCGATAGCCCGGCATCGGCACCGGTGTTGAGTGATCCGCTCTTCACCAGGGATCGTCATCTGGCGTTCTTGGTACCTTTGGGACCAACCGAAACGTCCCAGATTGACTTTCTAGTATCGGCAGTACCGCCGATACCACCACCGACGTCGGTACCCTCTAGGCATGCATCGATAGACTCGCTTCCTTCGATGCCGAGTCTAGAATCGATTTCTAGTCTAGAGGACTGGGTACCGACGCGTCTCGGAACTGATGTTTACCGATTCCACATGCACGGTACCGAGGATAATTACCAAGGATTTTTACCTTGAGCAGCCTCCGATGACTGCTTCGGTGTCGGTTTGGCCTTCGATTCCGGCACAACTACCGGTATCGGTATCGATGCCGGCACCTGCAGTATCATCGGAACCAGCTCCTTCCATGCTTTTTTCACCTGGATCGCTCCTCTCTATACCTAGTTTGGAGTCGATACCTGGCATGGATGATGCACTACTGACTGTCTCATCTCATAACTGCCAGTTCCAGTGTCCATCCATTACAAATCCTGTTCTGCACCGGACAGGTACATCCTCCGGTGCCCAGGCTACCTTTTCAAATTTAGCCTGTCCAGGGATGGTTCCCATCGGAGATCCTTCTTTTCAGAAATTTCTCCTTGACATGGCAACCTTCCTTAATATTCCTATCCCTGGCTATGAGTCTTCTCAGGGTTTTTCTGCAGGAAAGGAAAATATAATGCTTCCTTTACATCACTCTTTGCAGAATCTTCTTCTGAGGGTATGGGAAAAACCTTTAAGGGTTTCTTCACCTCCTACAGCAACTGATCTTCTGTATCAGGTGCCCCCCTCTCCAGGATTTCAAAAGCCTCAACTTCCCCATCATTCCATTGTAGTGGAATCAGCAATGAGGAAGGTAAAAAGCAAGAAAAAACATTCTTCTTTCCCGCCAGGGCGTGCATCTAGAACACTGGATGTCTTTGGATGTCAAACCTTCCAAACATCTATGCTGGCAACAAGGATTCTCTCATATATTTTCTATATGAGTCTATCCCTTCAGGAGATCACAAAGAAATTATCTCTTTTGACTCCTTTTCTATCAGAGCCCAAGGCTGCAGACTATTCCTTACTTCTTAGTCATAGCCAAAATATCGCTTGGTTTCTTTCTCGTGCTTCCCTAGACTCTTTTGAGTCTGTTAGCAGAACTTCTGCTATAGCCATAGGAGCACGTCGTAAAGCCTGGCTCCAAGCATCAGACTTGAGTAGATGGGCACAACAAAGACTGAGTAATACTCCTTGTACTGGAGAAAATCTCTTCAATAAGGAGTCCTTACGTCAGGTTGCTCATTGCTCCACTGACTTTCCTGTTTCTGAGGGCCATCCTAAGCCCTCTCCTTCCTCAGCAGGTAGGAAATGCCCTACCAAACCTTCTTTCCCTAAAAGAAAGAGGCTTTCCTCTTCTCCTGCCCATCATTCGGATGTTCCCAAGCAGGGGAAGTCTCGCCCTGGTCTGAAGAATCCAAACTCTAGCCAGGCTGAATGAACACAGTAACCATAGGTTTCTGATTAATCTTTTTATAACTACAGTTAATTTCTTTTCAGCAGAAGTTTTTCACTGTTTTTCCATTCAAAACTCTGCTCAGGGATTCCTATTCTCAGGAAATCCATTTACTCTTCAGTATGCTGAACTGTCAGGATATTCATGTCTATAAGATAATGGGTTTTCCACCTCTTCCTGACTAGAAGAGAGGTTTAGCAACTATCACATGATAGTTTCTCTGTACCAGCATGATTTTTTTCCTTCCAGGGACTTACCATGTGGTAAGTCCTTCTTCAGCTTCTATCTCTACCCTCTTCGCCAGGGTTTCCCCTGTAAGAGTGGTACCATACCATTGAAAGACTTTTCTTGTCTTTCTTTTCACGGTAGAGTTTCTTCTCCTGAGTAAACTCCCTTCTTTATCTGGGCAGCTCTGCAGACAGAGACAGCTTGCTCTCTTTGTTCAGTCTGTTCTCTCTGTTTGACACAGACCGACTCTCTCTGTTGTCCTATTTAGTAGCTGCCCATGCAGGAGTTCCAGTAATTGACTACTGGTACTTTTCCACAAGTCCCAGTCTTGTCTTCCACCACTCCTGTCTGGCCTTAGTAGTGATTCCAAGACAGTTTTCTACATCTTTCTTGGATAATCATTTTCACTACAGGCTTATTACACTATCTTCTACCCTTGCCATCTCCAATCTCTTGGTTTGGCAACGTAGTGTACGTGGCTGTCAGTTTTCTCCATCAGCCAGTTCTACATCCCAGTTCTCCTGCATAATGCTCTCTGCAATCCTACTGAGAAGCTTTCCACTATGGGCCCTTGCTAGAGAGCATAGAGTTTCTCTAATGGCTATCCATCATGGTTGAAAAAGGCTTCCTCAGTCATCCCCTATGACTGTGAGGGTTCTTCACACCCTACTATCTTCTTTTAAAAAAAAAAAAAGGAGGGAAAAGGACATAAGCCTTCTCCACGTGAAAGTCTAAGAGTTATCCCATTCCTATAGGGAATATACTCTTTTTTTCTTGCAGCTTGTCCTCATGGTATCCTAATACTTCAAGGACAGCACATATTAATCTGGAAAACGCCTGATACCTCCTTTGTCCCTCGCGTAGGTCAACCTGGTATCTCATTCTATGCGTTTCTGTCCTTTTACCATGCTGGAGTTCCACAGGACTCCGGACTTGCTGTTTACAGACTGATATTATCCTCTGTTTTTTCACGTAACAATCCTGGTTATTCACTGGATAGCATTCCTTTACCATCATCTCTGGGGGAATAGATTCTCTATATATCTTCTCAAGTAGGGTTCACCTCCTTATTCTTAGATGAATCTTTTCCCTTCACATCTCCATGTGAATGTCCTGATATGCATAGCTCTGTCTGCTTAGTTGCAGGCATCTATCTTTAGACCTATATATTCAGATATCTATATCTATATCTATATATACCTATATACATCTCTGTAGATGTATCTGTCTGTCAGCTGAGTGTGCATATGCTATGCCCTTTAGATCTCATTATATATATATATATATACCTATATATATATATATATATATATATATACACACACATATATCTACATATATGTGTGTATCTGTATAGATACTTATTATAGGTAGATATGTATTTCCATACTTATCTCTCTAACTGTCTATGCTCATAAAGGTTTTTACCTTCCTGTATGTTTCTGACAGTGGGCTTGCACAGCTTCATACTGTTCCACAGTATGTTTTCGGATATTATGCACACAACCACTGCTGTAGTACTGACAGCCCTACTGTATCCTAGGTTTACGTATCCCTGAAGCTCCATGCCCCAATGTCTTCCTACCTCTCACCAGTTAGGAAAGACATGGTGGATCTTCAGTGGATTTCAGATTCAATTCCTCAAACATCTGTCGTTTCTTGGGAGTATGGGGTTCTTCTCATACCCTTTCCTCCCTCAAGGACTAGGTCTGTTTGTCCAGATCGGTCAGTCTTCTTCCTCTTTTGCTCCTACCTCTGAATACTTCTGTAGCCAAAAGAGTTTTCAGCTTTCCATGAAGCTTCCCACTGAAGACCTGCCGTGTTTGTGCTACCCCAATTGAATCCTGAGGTCACCTCTCACTTCCAGATGTTGACCTCCACCTTCACTCCAGTGAGGTCACCTTGAACATTATTCTACTGGATCCCCAGTAGACTCCATCAGCCTCTCTACTTCCTGCAATCCAGTAGGTGAGCGTCATATGGTGATTGTTCATTTCAATATATCTTTTGATAATGACCATACATACAAGGACTCCTTGTGGGTAGTCCTTTCTTAGGTTAGCTGTTTTTTCTGCAGCTCCTCTCTTTTCAACTCCTGCCCTCCATCCTCAGGATGCTTGGCCATATGAGGTGTAGCATGTTTCCAATCTTCAACATGTTAGGGCTCCAGGCATCTTAGCTTGGGAGTCCCCATATGTGAAGACTCATTCCTGCTTGTTCCTGGAGATAGCACAGTTACTTACCTGTAACAGGTGATCTCTGGGAACAGCAGGAATAAGTCTTCACAACCCGCCCACCTCCCCTAGGAGTTGTATTTCTATATCTATCTTTCCTTTCCTCTTTCTCTCTCTTTGTCTCAGCTATGAAACTCAACTGAGGAGAGACAGTTGGAAAGGCGGGAAGGCAGCATGCAGGCGCTGAGGGATGCTCCCAAAAGCTTTCTGATTGGACGCTGGGGAGCGTTCCCGCGCAGGCTCCGTCGGTACCGACGTACCCATATGTGAAGACTTATTCCTGCTGTTCCCAGAGATCACCTGTTACAGGTAAGTAACTGTGCTTTCTTCACTTTCAGCCAATAATGGAATAGTTAGCATAGAAAGCTGGCTGATTAGCCTTCCACCAATCTTCAGCCTCGGATGTCTTCATACAGTTCTGCTTCTCTGATGATTTCTTCTGCATATAACAAAATTCTTGTAGTTTCATAGCAAAATTGTTATGTTTATATGTGAACTATATTTAAATATGCAAGATTTTAGTGTTTGATTGATTGCTTTTGTTGTTTTTGGGTAAAGAATAAAATGAAAGCAATTTATCAAGATGGTTTACCATTACCAATTTTGCCAGTAGTTATGAAAATGAACCAAAATATGTATTTTATTGTTGAGAAGTGAGAGGCTACAATAGCAAAAGAACAGGGGTGAAAGGTTTCCACTAATTGTAGGCTTTTGGGGAGTATATCATACTGAATAAGTAAAGTCAGTTGGGTGCTATTATTTTTATTTAGATAGTGCTACTAGACGTCAGTGCTATATAGACACGTGTTTGTAGACTGTCTCTTATCCTTGAAACTTACAATCTAATACAAACAGAAAAGTAACGGGCAAAACATTTGGGGGGGCGAGGTAAGGGGGATCTTTGAAATGCAATGGAAGGGCCAGCTGTAATGAGTGAGGCCCCTTGAGAGTCTCAGAATAGTTGTTGTTAAGTGCCGTCAAGTCAGTGTCGACTTCTGGGGACCTTCTGGATAGTTGACCTAAACTTTGTTTGGTCTTCAGCCAAGCGTCTCATTGTTGATAGAGTGGTATCCATAACTGCTGTTGGGTTTTTTTTTTTGTAATTATATATTTATTGATGTTTTGAAATTATACAACAACAAAACACAGAACAAAAGGAAAATCTCCATAAAATTCACATTAAAGCATACCAAAAAGTAATAAATAAAGAAAAAATGTTTTTTTCCTTTACATTGTATTTTTCTTTTATTGCTCCCTTGATGTGGGCTAACTTCCTTTTTTTCTTATAACTGCTGTTATTGAATCAATTTCATTGCTGGCCTTCCTCTTTTACGGTGACCATCTACCTTGCCAAGCATTATGTCTTTCTCCAATGATTTCTCTCTTTGCATGATGTGTCCAAAGTATGAAAGTCAAAGTCTAATCATCTGAGCTTCTAAGAAAAGCACATAACAACATAAGATATGCAAAACTAGGTCAGACCAAGGTCCATCAGACCCAGTATCCTGTTTCCAGCAGTGGCCAATCTAGGTCATAGGTACCTAGCAGTCTCCCCAAAAGACACAGGTTCCACAATGCTTGAATGGGAGCAAGCAGTGGATTTCCCAGGTCTCCTTCAATAATGGTTAATGGACCTTTCCTCCAGGAACTTGTCCAAAAGTTTTTTAAACCCTGCTACACTAACAGCTTTTACTACATCCTCCGGTAACAAATTCCAGAGTTTGATTACACGTTGAGTGAAAAAATATTTTCTCTTATTATTCTTAAATAGGTTACCCTGTAGCTTCATTGCATGTCCCCTAGTCTTTTTATATTCTGATGTAAACAATCGATCTACGTTTACCCGTTCCACTCCATTCATTAATTTATAGACCTTTATCATATCTCCCCTCAGCCATCTCTTTTCCAGGTCGAAGAACCCTAACCTTTTTAGCCTCTCTTCATATGAGTATCCTTCCATCCCCTTTACCATTTTGGTGGCTCTTCTCTGTACCTTTTCTAATAACGCTATATCTTTTTTAAGATACTGTGACCAGAATTGCAGACAATATTCAAGGTGCGGTCACACCATCGAACGATAGAGAGACATTATAATATCCTTTGTTTTATTTTCCATTCCTTTCCTTATGATACCTAGCATTGTATTTGCTCTCTTGGCCACCGCTGCACACTGAGCGGAGGGTTTTAACACGTTATCCACAATGACGCCTAAATCTTTTTCCTGAGTTGTAGTTCCCAATGTGGAACCTTGCATCATGTAACCATAGTTTGGGTTGTTCTTTCCTAGGTGCATAACTTTGCACTTGTCCACATTAAATTTCATCTGCCATTTGGATGCCCAGTCTTCCAATTTATCAAGATCCTCTTGCAATTTTCCACAGTCCTCTTGGGTTTTAACTACTTCAAATAGTTTTGTGTCATCTGCAAATTTGATAACCTCACTTGTTATTCCCTTTTCCAGGTCATTTATGAATATGTCAAAAAGCAGCGGACCTAGCACAGATCCCTGGGGTACTCCACTATTCACCTTTTTCCATTGGGAAAATTGGCCATTTAGCCCTACCCTCTGCTTTCTATCTTTTAACCAGCTCCTGATCTTCAATAGTACACTGCCTCCTATCCCATGACTTTTTAGTTTTGCCTAACGTCTCTGATGAGGGACCTTGTCAAAGGCTTTCTGAAAGTCCAGATACACTATATCAACCGACTTACCTTTGTCTACCTGTTTATTCACACCTTCAAAAAAAATAACAGATTAGTGAGACAAGATCTTCCTTGTCTAAAGCCATGTTGGCTGTCTCCCATTAAGCCAAGACTATCTACATGCTGAGTAATTTTGTTCTTTATGATGGTTTCTACTATTTTTCCCGGTACTGAAGTCAGGATTACCGGTCTGTAGTTTCCCGGATCACCCCTGGAACCCTTTTTAAAAATTGTCGTTACATTAGCGATCCTCCAATCTTCAGGTATTACATATGATTTTAATGATAGTTAACAGATTACTAATAGCAGGTCTGCAATCTCATATTTAAGTTCTTTCAACACCCTTGGATGTATACCATCTGGTCCAGGTGATTTGCTACTCTTTGGTTTATCAAATAGTTGTAATACATCTTCCCGGTGTATCGATATTTCTTTCAGTTCTTTCGTCATGGATAACATCCCTACATCTTCCTCAGTAAAGACTGAAGCAAAGAATTCATTCCGTCTTTCCTCTATAGCCTTGTCTTCTCTTACTGCCCCCTTTACCCCTCTGTTATCTAATGGTCCAACTGACTCACAGGTTTTTTGCTACGAATGTACTTGAAAAAGTCTTTATTATGCGTTTTCGCTTCCACAGCAAGCTTCTCCTGAAATTCTCTCTTTGCCTGCCTTATCGGTACCGAGGGAGCCTGTGTGGGAATGCTCCCCAGCGTCCAATTAGAAAGCTTTTGGGAGCATCCCACAGCGCCTGCATGCTGCCTTCCCGCCTTTCCCAACTGCCTCTCTCTAGTTCTTCATTTTCCGCGGAGCCAGCTGGTCATGTTCCTGTCACCGCAAAAAATTGTTGTTCTTTTTTGTGGTCGCGTCTGCCTTCCTCGACGCTTTACCGGTACTGCCGTTTTTTTCTTTTCTTTAAAAAAAAAACAAAACCTTTTTAGTACTGTCACACCTCATCCGCCCCAGCCTTGACTGCTGGTATGGTTTGGCTTATGAGGGTGGTAGTTGTGCCGTGCTTGTATCTATACAAATCACACATAAACCTTCTTTTCTTTTAGGGTTTTATTCCCCGTCCCTTTGAGGTTTTCTTCTTTAACAACAGAAAGTAATAGCCTAACTTGGCTTATAACACAAAGTAACTGGATAACACAAATAGCTTTCTTCAGCATATAACGTCAAACAAAAGAAAAGAACAAACAGCCTACTTTGTCTGTTTGGCTAGGGAGAGAGAGAGAGTTTGTAGCCTTTGCTACCTGCACATGGAATTAAGGTTACACAAACCTTTACCTTAAGGAGTATTCAGGTTCTTTTGTAGTAAGAGAACATTCCATTAATTCTGTATCTTCTAATGTACCAGAATCTTCATATTCCATCAATTCTGGTCCGGAGGAATCTGCATTGCCCACTTCTAATGTGGAATAAAAGTATGGCAGATTTGCCTCGTTAGTTAGGAAGTTCCTCTTCCTCTGAATAGCACTGCTTCCCTGGGGAAGGTCACCAAACTCTGTATGCTGTTTTCTAGAACCCTGCCCCCGCTGGTGCTTCAGTGGATAGCTCAGGTCTCTGTTTAGCTTGCTAGCTGAGTAATTGTGATACGCTCCCTGCTGGGTCTGCCTCAGCTCTCCCGGCTCAGCTGTACCCGATTGCAAACTGTGTAACGGCGTTTCTCTTGGAGCTAAGAGTTCACTGTAATAAGGGATTTCTTCTGCTTCTCTCGGTAGGTGAAATTCCCTTCTTTTAATACTTTTATAAACAGGAGAAAACTTGCTATCAGCCTCTGAATGTCCAGGCTTTGTAAGGGTATTTTTATGCCTCCAAGACTCTTCCCTTTTAGAGGGCAAATATCCCTTATATCCCTTCTTTTCCCCTGTATCTGCTGTTGCAGCTTTCTTATATTTCACTTGCCTTCTCTCAGAGCCACACAGGTCTCTGGACTCTTTCCACAATTCTTCTCTCCAGGATTGCCTACTCGGCTCCTCTCTCCAAGATGGCCTGTAAGAACGCCTCTCTCTCCAAGGCTGTCTCTCTCTCCAAGCTTGCCTCTCTCTCCAAGCTTGCTTCCCACTCGAAGGTAGCCTCTCTCTCCAAGATTGTCTCTCACTCCAAGGTAGCCTCTCTCTCCAAGGTTGCCTCTCTCTCCAAGCTTGCCTCCCACTCGAAGGTAGTCTCTCACTACAAGGTAGCCTACCCCTGAATGTTTGGTAGTCCGTTTTATCTATGTATTTTCTGACTCCACCTTTCTTCAGCTGCGCTTCATTAGGTGAAGCAGAGTCCCGTGCCTTACTCCCGGGGTGTGTCTCTCCAGGCTCTGGGCACGTGTGCTTTCGTTGTCCCTGGCAACTGTCAAGCATTCTTTCATTCATCCTGTCACTTTTTCCTTGATCATTCATACTGCCCTGCATTCTCTCATGCTGCCCTAGGTCCACCCTGTGACAGTACGTTTCCCGTTTTTTTTCCAGGTGCACGCACCTTCCAGGATTTTTTCCACGATGGAAAAACCCTCCTCTGGGTTTAAAAAGTGCACCAAGTGTGGCGGTACCATCTCTGTCACTGACACCCATGACTGGTGTCTGAAATGTTTAGGTCCTGACCATTCCATCTCGGAATGTATGGCCTGTGCCATGATTTCCAAGAGAGGTCGACAGAACTGAGCTGCCAAGCTCAGTACCCTGTTTCCCTCTGATGCAGCTTCGGTGGCATCGACGTCTTCCAGGGCTTAGTCTTCCTCCCATGGATCTCAGGTAACTAAACATAAGTCTAGCCGGTCCTCAAAGGGTAGATCTCCTTCTAAGCATCGAGATGCCTCTGGCATTGCCCTTGAGGATTCTGCACCGGCAGAATTGCCCCGGCCGGAGGCTTCGGCTTCCAAAGCATTATCGGGGCTCCAGGATTTTCTCGAGGCCTCAACCTCAGCAGAACTACTGGTGCCATGCTCTGGGGTACCGGCTGTCTTCTCCGGTACCGACATTTAGGCATTGTCAGCGTCGATAGACCAGAGAGTCCTGGCTATTAAGTGCAGTCTGGCGGCTCTCCTTGCGGCATCGATGCCCTTGGAACCGTGACAGACAATCTGGCCGGTACCGGTACTTTGTATCAAGTCCCTCCTTGTCCTGGTTTCCAAAAAACTCTGCTTCCTCACCACTCTATTGTAGTGGAGTCAGCTATGAGAAGGATCAAGAGTGCAAAGAGGCATGCCTCTAATCCTCCAGGACGTGAGTGCAGACCCCTGGATGCTTTTGGACGTCGGTCTTCCAAGCTTCCATGCTTTCTGCCAGGATCAGTTCCTATAGTCTATACATGGGAATGTTCCTGAAGGAGGTCACAGGTGATTTAGAGGCTTTGAGTCCTATTCTTCCTGAGGATAGAAGACAGGATTTTCTCACATTGGTCAAACATGCCCAAGATGTTTCTAAATTTGTCAACCGTGCAGCTTTTGACTGCTTTGAGTGCATAAGCAGAACCTCTGCCATTGGCATAGGTGCATAAGCAGAACCTCTGCCATTGGCTCCAGGCATCTGATCTGGAGCTCTGGGTACAAGACAAATTGGGAAATATCCCTTGTACTGTGAGAACCTGTTTGGTAGAGACTGGCAGGAAAAGGCCAATGAGTTGGACGCTGACAACTCCACCTTGGATAGATTATCCAAGTCCACAGCTGATCCTGCTAGAAAGAAATCTTTCAAGAAACCATTCTTTTCTAAGAAGAAAAGATATTATCCTGCTTATGCTCAGCAGGGACGTTCTGCAGGTCAGCTTGTCAGAAAATGTCAGCAACCACCCAAACAGAAGAAAGCAAAGACTGCTAAGCCTCAGCCATCCCAGCAGTCTCAGCCTCCACAAGGCCTTTGACTTTCAGCTAGAGAACTTAGCCTTCCTGGCTTTTGTGGGGCCAGAGCCTTCCACCATTCCAGGAAGGTTATGTCACTTTGCCCCCAGATGGGGGCAGATAACAGCAGAGCATTGGACACTCTCCATCATAAAGGAGGGGTACAAGCTTTATTTTTCAAGCATGCCCCCTCCCACATTAATAAGGCAGTTCAATTCTCCAACCTCTCTCATCAACCTGTTAGGTCAGGAGGTCACTATGCTCCTTGCCCAAGGGGCAATAGAAGAAGTACCCATCCATCAGCAGGGTACAGGTTTTGACTCCCCCTATTTCCTTATCCCAAAGAAAACAGGGGGATACAGACCTATCTTGGACCTCAGAGAATTGAACAAATTCCTTGTCAAAGAGAAATTCAGGATGATTTCTCTCGGAACTCTGCTGCCATACCTTCAGAGTCAGGATTGGCTTTGTTCTCTAGATCTCAAGGATGCGTACACCCATGTTTTCATCCATCCAACTCAGAGCCATAGCTCAGTGCTTCCTTTTGGCCTGGCCTCAGCACCAAGGGTGTTCACGAAATGCTTTGGCTGTAGTAGCAGCATTTCTCCGCACTCTAGGGATATTCGTCTTCCCCTACTTAGACGACTGGCTCATTCGAGCCCCAACAGAGTCAGAGGCCAGGACTTCTCTGTCCTGCACAATGCGTATCCTTCAGTATTTGGGGCTGGTAATAAACATCCCAAAATCCAGTCTAACTCCCACTCAGTCTTTAGAGTTCATAGGGGCTTTGCTGGATACCAGAAAGGCAAGGGCCTATCTCCCCCAGGCCCGCTGCCTTCGCATGGTGCAGTTAGCTTCTCAAGCAGTGCTAAAGTCTCATCTCACTGCCCGAGAAATGCTACAACTACTAGGCCACATGGCATCTACTGTGCATGTGGTTCCCTATGCTCGCCTCCATATGAGGGCAGCCCAGTGGACTTTATCCACTCAATGGACCCAGGCATCAGGATGCCTGTCAGACAAAATAGCAAACACAAGGTGCCTTATTTTGTCCCTCCAGTGGTGGAAGTCCACTCAAAACCTGTTGCTGGGGTCTCCTTTTCAACAACCCTTACCCCAAGCAACTCTAACAACAGATGCTTCTCCGATGGGTTGGGGAGCTCATCTGCAAGACCTCTCCACCCAAGGCACCTGGTCTCCGCAGGAGACTCATCTACATATCAATCTCTTGGAGCTCAGAGCAATCTTCCTTGCTCTTCGAGTGTTCCACACCCTGCTCAGCTACAAGACAGTCCTCATTCATACGGACAATCAAGTAGCCATGTTCTACGTGAACAAGCAGGGGGGAACAGGCTCTCTTTCGCTTTGCAATGAAGCTTTGCGATTATGGGCCCTCGCCAGAGAGCATCAGATTCATCTCCTGGCAGTGTATCTTCCAGGCATACAAAACTCTTGGGCAGACAGACTCAGTCGAGTTCTGCTTCCACACGAGTGGTCTCTGCATGCAGACCAGGTGGCCAAGATTTTTCAAATTTGGGGAACCCCGGACATAGACCTCTTTGCAAGTCCGTTGAATGCCAAACTTCCCCGGTTCTGTTCCAGAATTCCGGCTCGGGGGCTCAGGCCAGGGATGCTTTCCTCCTTTATTGGGGTCAAGACTTCCTGTATGCCTTTCCACCCATTCCCCTGATTCCCAAAACCCTGTTCAAGCTTCAGAGAGACAAAGGCCTTTTGATTCTCATAGCTCCACATGGGTCACGACAAGTGTGGTACCCTCTGCTTCTACATCTCTCTCAAGCTCCCTCCCTGGAGTTACGGTCTGCTCCAGTTCTCCTATCTCAGGAGGACAGAATGTTATGGCATCCCAATCCCCAGTCTCTGCATCTCAGGGCTTGGTTCCTGAAGGCCTAGATCTCCATGATCTTAATCTCCCTCAGCAAGTAAAAGATATTTTTTTTGCTTCCAGGAAACCTTCCACAAGACACTCTTATGCTTTCAAGTGGAAAAGGTTTACCATATGGTGTTCGCAAAAAGGTCTTAACCCCCTTGCGATACCTCTGGAATCATTGCTGGAGTATCTCCTTCATTTATCCAATGCAGGACTTAAGACTAACTCAGTAAGAGTCCATTTGAGTGCTATTGCAGCTTCCTTTAAGCCTCGAAATGGACAGCCTATTTCCTCTCATCCTCTTATAGCAAGATTTATGAGAGGCCTTCTTCTAATAAGCCTCCCATTAGGCCACCACCGGTGGCATGGGACTTAAACCTGGTTCTTGGGCAGCTCATGAAGCCACCTTTTGAACCTTTAGCTACTACCTCCTTGAAATTCCTTTCTTGGAAGGTTATCTTTCTCATTTCAATCACATCAGCACGTTGCATTAGTGAGTTGCAAGCGCTAGTAGCTGATCCACCTTATACAAGGTTCCATCATGACAAGGTAGTTCTTAGGACTCATCCACACTTTATGCTAGAGGTGGTCTCGCCTTTTCATCTGAACCAAGCGGTCTGCCTACCTGTTTTTTTTCCAAGGCCTCATGCATCAAATGCAGAGAGGAATCTTCATACTTTGGACTGTAAAAGAGCTTTAGCCTTTTACTTACAAAGAACACAGCAACATAGAAAGTCCTCTCAACTCTTTGTTGCTTTTGATCCTTCTCATTTGGGACTTCCAATCTCCAAGAGAACACTGTCTAACTGGTTTGCTCAGTGTATTTCCTTCGCCTATCAGAGTAAGAACCTTTCTCTGGAGGGCCATGTCACAGCTCACAATGTGAGAGCCATGGCAGCCTCAATGGCTCATCTGCACTCTGTGTCTATCGACGACATCTGTCGAGCAGCCACCTGGGCCTCGGTTCATACCTTCACAGCCCATTACTGCTTGGACAAGGACTCCCGCCGGGATACCTTGTTTTGTCAGGCTGTTCTCCAACACCTGTTCCATACGTAATCAACTCCTACCCACCATCCCTGGTAGGATGCCAGAGATCCATGGGGGGAAGTGGAGCCCTGTTCAGGGGCACACAACTTCTGGGGTCTCTCCCTGGCACCTGCAGCTAGGGAGTGCCCATATGTGATGACTACAATCTCCAGGAACAAGCAGGAACGAGTCTTCACATATGGGTACGTCGGTACCGATGGAGTCTGCGCGGGAACGCTCCCCAGCGTCCAATCAGAACGCTTTTGGAAGCATCCCAACACGCCTGCGTGCTGCCTTCCCGCCTTTCCCAACTGCCTCTCCTCACTTTTCGTTTTTCCGTGGAGCCGGCAGGACGACGTCCTGTCACCGCAGAAAATTCTTCCTTTATTATTTGTTTTTTTCTTGTGGTCGCGTCTACCTTCCCTCGACGCACCGGTACCGCCGGTGTTTTCTTCTTTTTTCTTTTACAGATATTTCCTTCTGTAGGAAACTTTTTCCTATTTGGTGCCTGACAGGCTTCGGCCTGCTAGGCTTCTCCATTTCCCTCATGGAAATTCTAGCCACTAGAAAGTGTTTTAACTGTGGCACTACGAAATTACTTTTAGACACCCATAATTGGTGCCTTCCATGTTTGGGACCTGAACACAATCCGCTGGACTATCCCTCCTGCACTTCTATTTCTGTAAGAAGTTTTCAGCATCGAGCTCAACTCGATACGCCGTTCCCCTCAGCCCTGAGGGTACCAGCTCCATCTTCTTTTTCGCAGGATCAGGTAACCAAACAAAAGTCTGTAAAGACTAGCCAGTCCTCGGGTGGTAGATCTCATGTCCTTCATAGAGATGCCTTTCGGCTTACCCCCGAGGACATTTTGGCTATAAAACCCCAGCGGGAGGCTTCTGTCTCCAAAGCACTAACGGGGTTTCAGGTTGTTCCCGGGGTTTTTACCTCGGTGAACATGCCTGAGCCATGCCCGGTGGTGGTATCCGCTTTGAGCGGTGCCGGTACCCCGGCATCGGCAATGGTGCTGGATGAAACATTCCACACCGATGATCGCAGTCGAGCGCTCTCGGTATCTTCGGTGCCGCTAGAGCCGCTACCAACCGATCTTCCCACATCGGTCCCGGTACCGATCTTCCCACATCGGTCCCGGTACCGATGCTGGTATCCACGTCGGTACCCTCCCGATATGCATCGATAGACTCGCTTCTTTCGATACCAAGTCTAGAATCGATCTCTAGTCTGGATGACTGGGTACCGACTCGTCTTGGTACTGACTTCAGACGGTACCGTAGACATTCCACCGATGATCAAGGTCTGCCACATTTGGTTACCACAGTACCGATAGTGCCATTACAGACTGATCTTCATATATCAGTGTCACCGACGGTACCGATCCCGGTACCGGTAACGGCATCAGCATCGGTGTCAGTACCTCCCATGCTAGCCGGCTCGCTTCCTTCCATACCGAGTTTGGAATAGATCCCTAGCATGGACGACTTGCTACCGACAAGTTGTGGTACCGGTTTTCATTGGTACCCACAACTATCTTTCAAAGATAATCCGATGCTCCACCCCTCCAAATCTGCTATTCCACAGAATCTGAATGAGCAGGTCGCTGCTAGAGCTAGTTCTTCAACAGATCTAGTTCTTCCTCCTCTTCCTCGAGGACTCCCCTCTGGGGAGATTTCTTTTCAAGCTTTTCTGCTTGATATGGCGAAGTTACTTGCCATTTCTATACCTGGTCAAGTCCCTGCACCAGGGGATCCACAACCTATACAGAACCCCTGCAATCTAAAGGAAGTCATTATGTTTCCTTTGCATCAGACCTTGCAGGATCTCCTATTTAGAACGTGGGAAACTCCTTTAATGTTATCCCCACCTTCTAGGGCAACTGATCTTCTATACAAGGTGCCCCCTTCTCCAGGTTTTCAAAAACCTCAACTCCCTCAACATTCTCTGGTTGTAGAATCAGCAATGAGGCGTGTTAAGAGTACTAAGAAGCACTCTTCTTATCCGCCAGGTCGTGAGGCTAAGACTTTAGATGCCTTTGGACGTCAAACATTCCAGGCATCCATGCTTTCAGCAAGAATCCTTTCATATATTTTCTATATGGGATTATCTCTTGAGGAGGTCACAGAAGATTTATTACTTTTGACCCCTTTCCTCCAAGAGCCTAAAAGAGCAGATTTTTCTATGCTAGTCAATCATGCTCAAAATATTTCTAAGTTCCTTACTCGTGCTTCCCTAGACTCTTTCGAGTCTGTTAGCAGAACTTCTGCTATAGCCATAGGAGCACGACGTAGAGCCTGGCTCCAAGCTTCAGACTTGGACAAATCTGTACAAGATATACTGGGAAATGTTCCTTGCACTGGAGAAAATCTCTTTAATAAGGAGACTTTACTCCAGGCTACTCGGTTTACCACTGACACTATTGCTTTCAGAGGCTTGTCTACGCCTTCCTCTATCCCAGTTTGTAGAACGTCTACTACTAAGCTTTGTTCCTCTAATGGGAGAAGGTTTTATCCATCTTCTACCCATCATACAGATGTTTCTAGGCAGGGGAATCACCCAGCCAGGCTCAGGAAGCCACAACCTCAACGGGTTCAGCAAACCCAGCAGCCGCAAGGTTGCTGATAAACTCTTCCCTGAATCCTTTGCTTCTTACCTCTACAAGCATCTACATCGGTTCCATCCTAAAATTTACATATGTCCCTCTCAAGGACACATCCTAACTATCAGCTCAATGAGCTTCTTGGGATGATTATGCTTTACAGGTACTACAGTTACTCCTCGTCCTCTGATCTACACAGAGTAACAGTTGTCAGTAAGGTTCCTTACCTTTGACTTTTCGCCTGTATCAGCATCTCTCTTACTACTTATTAAGTATTTCCTCCACAATAAGTCTTCTTTTCAACTCTGCCACTCTTTCCAGGACATTTGGTCTGTAAGAGTGATACCACTTTACTGAGGGCTATTCCTTAAGCCCCTAACAGTTTCTTTCAGAGTTGTCTCCCCCTTGCATTCTTAGTTTTTCCTGGCAGCTTCTCAGACAGTAGCGGAGTCTTACCTCTCCTACTTCTGTCTGTATTTCTTTCCCAACCTTGGGACCTTTTTGCTGCCCTATCAATAGTTAGAACTGCAGGGGCTCTTACTGCTTAGACCACTGACTTGTTGGCCAAGCAGCCAGGGCTTGTTCTCCAATTTTAATGGTTTGTGGCCTTGCCACTAAGTCCCAGATGGTTTAAGAACCTTTTCTGGCTATTGTTGCAGACCTTACCTTCTCTCCTTAGCCTCCCCAATTCTTGGGCTTGGCGGAGTAGTTCATGCTGCCTGCGGGCTCTTGAACATCAGGTTTTCTTCTAATTAACCTGCAACATGCTTTCTGCATTTCTACGGAGCAGCTCTACACTATGGGGCCTTGTTAGAGAGCACATAATGTCAAATGCTTAGGAAGGGTTTTACTTAGTCAGGCTTACTGGATTCTCTTTGCCCTTACCATTTCCATTAAAGGCTTCTTAAATAAAGGTTATAGGCCTTTAATTAAGAGAAGACCTAAAGAATTATCCAATTCCCTGGTTTGCTTCACATCTCCAGGGGACCCCTTCACCAGAGATGGTTTGTTCCTTTCAGTATAGACCATCCCTGTCTGGTTTTTTCCTTCCATCCTCAATTCTTCATGGCGTGATCCATGTTGAGCACAGGAATGCACCATACCCCTTTTTACCCTCATTGAGGGTAAATATGGTATTTTTATGGCATATTTTTCTCCAGCTACCTCCTGGAGTTATGGAAGGATTCAGGCTCACTGTCTGCAGATTAAAAACATCCTCTGCATTTTCCAGGTAGATCTCCATTCCTGTTTTTTCAGGGGCAAGAGTTCTTAGAGGACTCTAGACTTCTCTTGCCAATGAGAGAACTCCCTGCGCTTCCTACCCTTAACCAGGAAGTAGGTATTCTCTGAATATCTTCTCAAGCAGGTACCTCCCTTCTTGTTGTTAGATAAATCTTTCTCCACATACCCTATGTGCGGACATGGGTATGTATACATATATATATATAATATATAAGTATATATATATGTATATGTTACATGTACATGGACATCTGCTCATCTATGTCCATATCTATATCTATATATATACATATGTGATGTATATATCTGTATTTACCTATCTCTATAGATATGTATTACAATATATGATAGTGAGTAGGTATATGTCTATATACTCTTCTGTCTGTCTGCCTATATATATATACCACCACGGACCGACAGATACTCTCTATCCCTTTCTATGCTGTCCCAGCATACTTAGGGTTCTCCATGATCAACCACTTCCTGTGGTAGTTCAGGAGTTTTTGTACCATGACCTTCAGTTGGGTACTCCTGAAACCCTCCACATACTTTCCTTTTCCATTACGAGGGACTTTTTTCTAAATCTTCAGAAAATGGGAGGCTACAATGCCTCATTACTCCTATCCTTCTTGTTTTTGGATATGGAGATCTTTCAAGCTTCCTCTCCTATAAGAACTAGGTCTCTTAAGGTCAAAGGAGTTTTCAGTTTTATCCAATGCAGACTTCCGAGTTTTCCGCTAAGTCCTACCTCATTGGACTACCTCAGTTCCACTGGGATTGTTTCTGTCACCCTAAGGGTTCTACCTCAGCCTGTTTTTTGCACAGTTGTTTACCTCTTCTTACATTGAGGTACCCCCTGGGGATATTCTGTTGGTTCATATTCACAAATCCTCATGAACCTCCATATACCCTTCTACAATTCCACCAGGTGAGGTCCATATTGGTTTATTGCTCTTCAATATTACCACTAAATATCACCTGCACAGAGCCTATCTAGGCATCTTGTTTGGTCGAGCTGTTCCACAGCAAATCATTTTAGCTCAACTCCTACCTTCCATCCCTGGAATGCCTGGGGGTTCGGTAAGATAGCATGGCTCTCAAACTCGCAACATGCTGGGACTCCTCCAGACATCTTAGCTTGGGAGTCCCCATTTGTGAAGACTCATTCCTGCTTATTCCTGGAGATAGCACAGTTACTTACCTGTAACAGGTGATCTCTGGGAACAGCAGGAATAAGTCTTCACAACCCACCCACCTCCCCTAGGAGTTGCATTTCTCTATCTCTATCTTTCCCTTTCTTGCTCTCTCTCTCTTTGCCTCAGCTTTAAAACTTAACTGAGGAGAGGCAGTTGGGAAAGGCGGGAAGGCAGCACATAGGCATGTTGGGATGCTTCCAAAAGCGTTCTTATTGGACGCTGGGGAGCGTTCCCGCACAGACTCCGTCGGTACCGACGTACCCATATGTGAAGACTTATTCCTGCTGTTCCCAGAGATCACCTGTTACAGGTAAGTAACTGTGCTTTCCTGCTTGTTCCTGGAGATAGCATAGTTACTCACCTGTAACAGGTGATCTCCGGGAACAGCAGGAATTTAGTCCTCACAAACCACCCACCTCCCCTAGGAGTTGTATCTCTCTATCTATCTCTTTCCCTTTCGCTCTCTCTCTCTTTGTCTCAGCTTTAAAACTCAACTGGAGAGAGGCAGTTGGGAAAGGCGGGAAGGCAGCACGCAGGCACTGTGGGATGCTCCCAAAAGCTTTCTAATTGGACGCTGGGGAGCGTTCCCGTGCAGGCTCCGTCAGTACCGACGATACCCATATGTGAGAACTAAATTCCTGCTGTTCCCGGAGATCACCTGTTACAGGTGAGTAACTATGCTTTCCATTTCTTGAAAGATGTTTTTTTGGCAACAACAGCCTCTCTCTGACCTCACCTTTAAATCATGCCGGCAGTTTTTTGGACTTCCTTTCACTTTTCTTAAAACGTGGAATACAGCTGGTCTGGGCTTCCAAGATAGTATTTTTTTTTTTTTTTTGTATCTTGAATTTTATTGGCACTTGCAACATCAGTACAACATAATAACCACCATACATCATTATTACATTCACAGATTATATCCAAACATATCTTTTTTCATTACAACTCGCTAAATATATCTTCCCTGCTTGTACCCTTTACCCCCTCCCCCCTCCCTCTAAACCCCTTATACATTAAAGCCATATACTTATTTACATAAGCACCTATGTAGACACCCTTACTCCCCTCCTCTACACCCCTCAATCCTCACCCTTCTCGGCTCCTACTTCCCTCCCCTCCCTACTCAGCCAACCCCACACCCCCATCCACTGCCTCTCCACTTTCTCCACCCTACCCTTCTTCAATCCCATTAACCTATGCATTTGGTACAGTTCTGACAATCGCGGAGCATAATTTCTTATAGGTGGCATTACCCTGTTCTTCCAGTGCAATGCAATTTCACATCTTGCCGCAATTATACATTTCCACACTATGCTCCAGTTACCTTCTTCTTTCTTTTCTTTAATAAGAGACACAATTCCGGCATTAGGCTAACCTTTAACCCAGAGATATCCCCTATAATATCCCTAATTTTCTTCCAATAAGGAACAACCACTGGGCATATCCACCACATATGCAACCAGGTTCCTTTCTCTCCACACTTCCTCCAACATTCATCCGACTCACATACCTCCGCTTTGTACAGTCGCTCTGGAGTCAAATACCATCGGGACAGCACTCTCCATCCATTCTCTCGCAAGGACGTGGCTATGGAAGCTTTCGCTATAACTTGTGCTATCCGCTCCCATTCTTCCAAATCCCAAGTGACCCCCAGCTCTTTCTCCCAAGCCTTCATATAGCTGAGCTTCTCCTCTCCTCTCTCTGTCAAACCCTTATAAATTCGGGAGATTACCCCCTTCCTGCCCAGCGATCCTAGACAGCTACCTTCAAACCACCCTGATTCCTTTACAATATCCTGCCAATGTTCTCTCTGTCTAACATAAGATCCTATCTGAAGATAATGGAATCTATCAGTTTCTCGCAACTGATACAAATCTCGTACACCCTCAAATTCCCTTACCCCTTCCTCCGATATTATTTGGGACACTTATCTTAGCTCCTGTTTCGCCTACCTCTGCACAACCGACATATCCGGACCTTTCCCTTCTTCACAACATGCCTGTACTGACATTACACGTGACCACCTCTTCTCCCCTATCAGACCCTTCCTATGCATCTGCCACAACCTTAAAGTGTGACCAACCAATGGGTTGTCCCCCTTACTACCCTCCCCCCCCCAAACCAATCTCTCCATCTCCCCCGGTCGGAATCCCGCTTCTTCCATCACCACCCAGTGCTTATGCTGTTCTCTCAACCATGAGTATACTGCCCTCAGCTGCGCTGCCAGATAATACTTCCTGAAATTAGGAACTCCCATGCCACCCTCCATCTTAGCGACTTGCAAAGTCCTGGCCGCCACCCTAGGTCTCTTACCCCCCCCCAATATAAACCCCTCCACTTGCTTTTGTAATCTATTTAATCTCTTCGCGGGGACCTCAACTGGTAGCACTTGGAAATAGAACAAGAACTGGGGAAGCAGCATCATTTTTATCACTGCCATTCTTCCCAACCATGATATATAACCCCTATTCCAGGCCCCTAGTTGCGCCTCTACCTGTCCAAAAGCCTTCTTGTAGTTCAGCTCATAAATATCCTTAAGCTGTCTCCCCAAATGAACTCCCAAATACCTAATAAACCTGCTTGCCCATCTAAAGTTAAAGTATGTCGCAGGGTCCTTTGCATCTCTTCCCCTACTGACAGGTTCAAGATTTCCGATTTACTCCAATTTATCCTAAATCCTAAACAGAATGGTTTAAAATAAGCAAAGGTGTAAGACAAGGCTGCATACGTTCCCCCTACCTGTTTAATTTATATGCAGAACAAATCATCAGAGAAGCATGATTGTATGAAGACAACAGAGGTGTGAAGATTGGTGGAAGACTCATCAACAACCTTCGCTATGCTGATGATACCACATTACTGGCTGAAAGTGAAGATGATCTGAAACATTTGCTTCTCACAATCAAAGAACATAGTCTCAAAATGGGCCTGCACCTTAATGTAAAGAAGACAAAGATCATGACAACTGGCATAATCAACAGGTTCATCGTTGAAGGAGAAGAAATTGAAATTGTGAACAACTTTAACCTACTTGGATCAACTATCAATAAAGAAGCAACAAGCAGTCAAGAAATCAGACGACGCATTGCTCTTGGCAGAATGGCTATGAAAGACCTAGATAAGATTCTCAAGAGCAGAGATGTCTCTCTCCATACAAAGATTCGACTTGTTCAAGCCATGGTATTTTCAATAACATCATATGGATGTGAAAGCTGGACAGTGAAAAAGATAGACAGGAAGAAAATTGATGCCTTTGAATTATGGTGCTGGCGGCGAATACTGTGTATACCATGGACTGCCCGAAGAACAAACCAGTCGGTACTAGAGGAGATCAAACCTAAGCTTTCTTTAGAAGCTCAGATGACAAGACTTCGACTTTCATACTTTGGACACATCATGCGAAGAGAGAGATCATTAGAGAAAGACATTATGCTTGGCAAGATAGAAGGTCAACGCAAAAGAGGAAGGCCAGCAATGAGATGGATCGATACAATAACAGCAGCCAGGGGTACCAGTCTGTCAACAATGAGCCGCCTGACTGAAGACCGAACACAATTTAGGATAGCTATCCAGAGGGTCGCCATGAGTCGACTCCGACTCAACGGCACTTAACAACAACATCCTAAATCCCACCAGATCCCCATAAATCTGTATCTCCCTCATAATCGCGGGCAGCGTCTCCATTGGCCGGGTAATCATGAGCAGAATATCATCGGCAAACATGGCCAACTTGTACTCATTCTGTCCCACAGCCACCCCCTTAATATCTATTCCCCCCCCTTATTCTCCCCGCTAACGGCTCGATGGATAGAGCAAAAAGCAGCGGTGAGAGAGGGCACCCCTGTCTCGTTCCCCTCCCTAATGATAAAAATTCTGAGTATCCCCCATTGACTCTCACACATGCTTTGGGCCCCACATAAAACGCCTTTATCCCATCCACAAAACCTTTGCCAAACCCCATATAATCCAGTACTGAGAACAAAAATTTCCACGACACTTGGTCGAATGCCTTCTCTGCGTCAAGCGATAGGAGCAGCGCCGGCTCTGACACCTTTTTTGCTGACCAAATAACATTTAAAATTTTCCGAATGTTATCCGCTACTTGCCTCCCTGGTATAAAACCCGCTTGATCCTCGTGCACTAACTTTCCTAGTATTCTGTTAAGTCTCCCCGCTAGTACTTTGGCCATCAACTTCGCATCTGTATTAATCAGGGAGATGGGCCTGTACGATGCGCATTCTTGGGCATCCTTACCCTCTTTATGAATTAATGTGATCTCCGCCCACCCCATCGACTCTGCCAATCTCTCCCCCTCCCTTAGTAAGTTAAACAAACTCGTCAGGGGCTTCACCAACACTCTCTGGAATTTTTTATAAAAGCTGGCTGTCAGTCCGTCCAGCCCTGGGGCCTTCCCAACTTTCAGGTCTTTAATTGCCCCCTCCCCTTCCTCTGCCCGTATTTCTCTATCCAGTGCTTCCTTCTCCTCTTCTCCCAACTGCGTGAGCCCAGCTGCCTCCAGATACTCCCTCATCTCATCCTCCGGCCTGTCTGGTTTTGCTTCATACAACCTTCTATAATAGTCCACAAATTCTTCCCTAATCTTCTGCTCATCTCTTTCCACCCCTCCCTTGCCCCTGATCTGTGTTATCAATGCCCTATTATGCTTCTGTTTTAATCTTTGCACCATATACTTACCCGCTCTATTCCCTCCCTCGAAGAAATCTTGGCGCAGTAATTGTAACCGGTACTGAATCCCTTCCGCTTCCAACGCATTCAGTTTGGCGCTAACCCCCAGTACCTCCTTCCTAAATTTCCTGCTTTTGTCACGGGCGTCTGCCTCTTCTAACTTAACTAGCTGCATCCGCAGTTTGAGTTCCTTCTCCTCCTTTTCCCTCTTTATTCTCGCCCCCCATTTAATCAAAATGCCTCTCACCACCGCCTTAAATGCATCCCAGACCACTCCCCTCTGTACTTCTCCATTATCATTATGCACAAAATAATCTGGTATCAGCTCTTCTAACTCTTGCACTACCCACCGTCACTCAATAATGTCTCATTCAATTTCCAATAATGCAATCCCCTATCCTCCCCCCGACACCGCAAACTCACAATCACCGGTGCATGATCCGACCATGTAATTTGCCCTATCTCACCTTCTTTAATCCTACTCGCTATCTCCTTCCTTACCCAGATGGTATCAATCCTTGAGTATGTACCATGTACCGCTGAGTAGAAGGAGTACTGACGTTTGCTCGGGTTAAGCAGGCGCCACACTTCTATCAAATCATTATCTTTCACAAATCTCTGATAACGTCTCCTGTCCGCCCCCTCCCCTCCCCTCTCCCTGTGGAATCCCTTCCAACCTCCCAAATCATATTGAAGTCCCCCCCACAAATTCTCACTCCCTCCCCTAGTGTGGTCATTTTCTCGTCTACTTCTTCCCAGAAATCCTTTTGAGTTCCACTGGGGGCGTACACATTAATCACACAAAACCATTCATCTCGTATCTTCAATCGCACCATTAAGTATCTTCCCCCTCTATCCCTGATTATTGTGTGCAGCTCAACTTTGAGTGCTGCACTCACTAGCAGTGCCACCCCTCCTTTCTTTCGCTTCCGCATATTAGAGGCAAACACTACTTCATTATACCCCTTTGGCTTGACCACAGACTCGTGCCGCCGCATCAAATGCGTCTCTTGCAGCATAACAAGTGATGCTTTCTGCCTAGTTAGCTCCCTGTATAATTTCTGCCTCTTAAAGGGTGAATTTAAACCTTTAACATTTAGAGTAACAATTTTCAGATCGACGGTGCTGTTCCCCATCCTTCCCCGCCCCCTCTACCTTGAAACCTCCCCCCTTCCTCTTCCCCCATCCCCCCATCCCATAACCCTTCCACCCAGCCCTCCCTACCCCCTCCACCACGCCCCCCCTACCCCCTCATCACCCCACCCCCCGTCCACCCTATCTCCCACCCTTTTCCACCCTCCCATAAAGGGAGAATCAACTTCCCTAATCGTGACTATCTCTCAAGCCGCTGCCTGGCCCCTACCCTTCCACCCACCTCCCCCCAGAATCTTACCCTCCTTCCCTCACCTTTAGCTATTCCCATCCCGTTAGATAACACTCCCCCCCTTCTCCTTGCATAGTTACTGCATTGTTGTCAACATTCAAAGTCCTCTCTTTCAGCTAGCTCCATTCTTCTCTATCTGCACTCCAGCGCTTCCTCGATTCAGCCTTGCCAATCTTCTCTCTCTGGCTGGTGCTCTCTGCCATCGTGTAGCATTCCTTCTGTCGGAGGAAGTCACTGTGACCCTAGCCACTTCACTAGATGTCTGCGCCCTCTCCGGCAAATTGGTTGATCCCAGCTCTCTTAAGGCTTTCCAAGCTTCCTCGCTTGACTGCACCCATCTCGACCTTCCCTGCACTGTCATCAGCAATCCAAATGGGAACAGCCATTTGTACCTTAGGTCTTCCCTGCGCAAGTATGCTGTCACCTCCTTGAGACGACTTCTGCGTTGTAATGTTCCAAAAGAGAGATCTTGGAAAAATTCCAGCTTGTGTCCTTCCCAGACAAATTGCTTCGCTTGCCTTGCCGCCCCCAGGAGCCTCTCTTTAATCTTGAATGAGCTAAGGCACACTACAATATCTCGAGGTTTATTGTCCCTCACAGGCCCCAAGCCTCTGTGCGCTCTCTCTATGAGCAGAGTCTCTCCTGTCTCCGTTTCTTCCAAGGCTTCTGTTGCCAGTAAAGATCTGAATATTTTAGCAACTACCTCTTCAGAATTTTTGTATTTCGGCTCTCCGGGAGACCTCGGATCCTTATATTACACCTCCGAGATCTATCCTCCAGGTCTTCCAATTTCATCTGCAGCTCACCTTGCGCACATGTGGATTCGTCCCATTTTTTTTGTAGTTCCTCTAGAGCTGACCCTTGTTGCTCCACTAGTACCTCTGTTTCTTCCATTCGGTTGCCCATATCCACAATATCTTGTCTCAGGGCCTGGATGGACTCCTTCAACTCCTTCTTCACTCCGCTAAATTCCATCTTAATCTCATCTTTTAGCTCTGTTAGCCATTCCTTCAACATGCCAGCCATCTCTGGATTGCACCCTTGCTCCAACTCTTGCTCGGGCTCATTCGGGCTTGCAGGCTGGTTTCTACCCTCCTTCTCCACCTCCTTTCCCCCTTTGGAAGCCACATATGGGGACCGGAACTCAGCCAGCTTCCTTCTCACTGACTGACTTCCTTTATTTTTCTCCATGAGCGCTCTTGTATCCCCAAGCTGTCCTGCTGGGGTTCACCAGTTGTTCCAGGGCTTATCCTCTCTCTATGCCTTGCCCTCGCCCCGTAACTGGCTCCTTCTCGGGCTTCTGTCTTCCCTCTTACACATGTAATCTGGATTCAGCTCCAATCCAGCCGGTCTTCCGGTCCTGCTATTGAAGTCACTCTGCCTCCTTTTTCTGGCAGATCTTCTATCCTGTAATTGTGTCCCTCCAGTAAAGTGAAATATTTGGCCTGAATACACCAAGGCCATCAGAATTTTTTTTATTCTTATTTTGTTTTGTTTTTCAGGTCTTCTCTCCCTTCCTCCAGCCTTCCCGGCTCCTTTTACAACTGTTTTCTCTCAGCGCTGCCTCAGCTCGTCTCCGTTTGAGCTCTCTCAGACCCTCCGGGAGCAGCCTCTTTCACCTCCTTCGTGTCCTGCTGCTTGCCGCTCACTCACCATTCTCTGTCTCCCTTGAGTGTGTGCACCTTTCAGTCAACCACCGGGGTACCTCTGCTTCCTCCCCCGGCTTTCACCCGGAACCAGACACTCTCTCCCGGGGCTCTCACGCACTTCTCAGTGCCTCCTGCAGTCCCTCTGCTGCTTTATGTGCTTTCCCAGCTCACCAGAGTCACACGCTGCCTTCCTGCTTCTTTCGCCGCTTTTTACACCTCTGCCTGCTGCTCTGCCGCCTGGCCTTCCTCTCCTGCTGCCGGTCTGTTTGCGGTGCCTTCAGGCACAGACCTTATGTCGGGCCCCACAGCCGGCTCGCACTCCCGCCTCCAGGCTTGCTCGTCGTCCTCCTCGTGCTCTCACTCACGGCAGTGCAGCTCCCGCGGTCGCCAGATTCAGTCTCGGCCGCCGCGCTCCTTTTTGCTTCCTTTTTCCTTTTCTTTTTTGTTTTTTTTTTTGGCTGCCGCGTGCCCGGGACTGCTTTCTCCTCACTGCCCCCACACTCTGGTCCCGTTTGGGCACTAGCTTCTGGGGAATATCCCCTTTTTTTTCAGGCTTGGCGGCGGAGCTCCTGCTTCACGCCGCCATGCAGCTCAATGACGTCACCGGAAGTCCACCAAGATAGTATTTTTAAACAACACCCAAGCTTGATATAAGTCTTTGACCTTTGCAACTGCTCCTTTTAGTTTTTTTCTTAACTATTTTCCTCATTTTATCATAGTCTCCCTTTTGAAAGTTAAAAGGTAGTACTGTGGATTTCCTTACCATCCCTCCTCCATTAATTAAATCAAACGCGATCATGCTATGATCACTATTGCCAAGTGGCCCCAACACCCTTATCTCTTGCACCAGATCTGGTGTTCCACTAAGGACTAGGTCCAAAATGGCTTCCCCTTTGGTTGGTTCATGAACCAGCTGCTCCAAGAAGCAGTCATTTATTTCATCTAGAAACTTTATCTCCCTAGCATGTCCTACCGTGACCCAGTCAATATCGGGATAATTGAAATCACCCATTATTATTACTGTTCTGTAACTTTTGTTATCTTCCTTGATTTCTTTGAGCATTTCATCATCTAATTGTTCATTCGGGCCAGGCAGATAATAGGCAGAATCAAGTCAGACTGCCATACTCTTTGCCCTAAAAATATCAGGGGGAGGGGGCGGGGAGGAAGGAATATTCAGCGACTGTGGCTAGTGCTGATAAAGCGGCTAGCCATTGCCTCTGAACCTGAATATTCAATGCCAAAAACATATCCGGCCACCAGCACTGAATAACTGAGTTGGCCAGATAGTGCATTAACTAACCATCAGACGGAGATATTCAGCCCTGGACAGTTAGCTAAGGCAGCTGAAGTTAGGTGAGCCTTTCCAATGCCTAAGTTTAGCCGTTGTATGATAACCAGCTAGCTGCTGAATATCTCTGCTGGTCATTTATCTCTGGGTGCCGCCTTGTTCCAGTCCCAGAATGCCCTGCTTCCAGCTGGCTAAAGTAAGGGTATTTAAGGTCCAGAACCAGGGATAAGCCTTAGAATATTTTCAAAGAAATTCCTGAAGCTTATATTTACAGCATTCAGATTTGCAAGGGAAAATATGGTTCTTTTCATATTCAGTTTCCAAGTTATGAATGCATGAATAGGTCCAAGGAGTCTAGGAATAGAAGAGACGCCTAGTTCTTAGGGCAGCAGTCTGGAACTGGAATGACCAGGGTTCAAATCCCACTGACACTTCTTGTGATTTTGGGCAAGTCATGTAACCCCCCACTGCCTCAGGTACAAACTTTGATTGTAAGCCCTCTGAGGACAGGGAAATAATTACTATACCTGAATGTAATGCGCCTTGAATGTGTACTGGAAAGGTGTGAGCTAAATACAACTAAATAGGTCATAGTAACATAGTATATGATGGCAGATAAAGACCAGCATGGTCCATCCAGTCTGTCCAGCAAGGTTACAAGAGTAGGTACACCTGCCGTCCCCTGCAGATCACCCCTCCCCATGCCTTTGTTAAGAGGTGTACCCACCGCTCCGTGTAGGTGATCCCTATCTGTTGAGATATAAGAGATGCAATGCAATGTGTGCCTTCGAGTCAGTCCTGACTCCTGGCGACCCAGAAGCTCCTGGGTTTTCTTGGCAGTGTCCCCGGAAGTAGATTGCCAGGCCTTTCTTCCGAGGCAATGGAGGGTTAAGTGACTTGCCCAAGGCCACAAGGAGTGGTAGTGGGAATCGAACCCTGGTTGCTTGGTTGCCAAGCCAGTGTTCTAACCATTAGGCTACTCCTCCACTCCACGATAGCTATGTTTATTTTGATTTTATCCTGTTGCTATAAAGGGATCCACTGTGTCTGTCCCTTGCCATTTTAAATTCTGTCACTGTATTTGCCCCACCACTTCCATCGGGAGGGGGGGGGGGCATTCCAAGCATCCACCACTCTTTCAGTGAAGAAGTATTTCCTGACATTGCCTTTCAGTTTACCCCCTTGCAGCTTCATGTTATGCCCTCTAGTTTTACTGCTTCCCCATCTTTGGAAGAGGTTTGTTTGTTCATTAATACTCTTTAAGTATTTAAAGGTCTGAATCATATCTCCCCTGTCCCTCCTCTCTCCAGTGTACATATTTGTGTCTTCATGTCTCTTCTCATAAGTCTTCTGAAACAGGCTCCAAATCATTTTAGTCGCCTTCCTCTGAACTGTTTCCAGTCTTTTTATATCCTTTGCGAGATATGGTCTCCAAAATTGAACACAATATTCCAAGAGACTTGTACAGAGTATTAGTACCTCTTCCTTTCTGCTGCTGGTAATTCCTCTCTGTATGCAACCCAGCATCCTTCTGGCTTTTGCCACTGCCTTGTCTGTAGTATAATTTAAGACAAAGGAGTCACTGGAATATGAGACATTCCTACATATCTCCATCAGACAGGCCTATCAGCTGGGATAACTAGTTTAATCTTGATTCTTGTACTATTGTTCGCTGTAATTGTAATGTTTGGTTTCAGAGAGGGCAGTGCTTCTCAACCAGTTTGCCAGAGCAAGTCCTGAGTGTGCCTTGATGGTGACAGTGAGGGGTGTGGCTAGGCATGGATTCATTAGGCGCTTGCCCATTTCTATTGGACAGTACTCTTAAGAATAGCCATCTGCTTCCTGCTCCATCCCATCTTTTCCATAGCAGAACATAGAGATCAGGAGAGAACAGGGTATGTTTGAAGTATATAGAGCAAAGAGCTAGTCAGCCTCTCCCCACCTTCATTCTGGGACAGCAGGAGCAGATTGTGAATTACTGGAGTACATACTCCAGATCAAAGCATAATCCCTACTCTCCTTGTCCAGTTCCTTTCTCTTCTATCTTAGATGTAGGGAAACAACTTTTATTTTCAGGTTAGCAATTGTACATAAGTACATAAGAACATAAAAATATAAGATATGGCATACTGGGTCAGACCAAGGTCCATCAAGCCCAGTATCCTGTTTCCAACAGTGGCCAATCTAGGTCATACGTACCTAGCAGTTTCCCCAAAAGACACAGGTTCACCAATGCTTGTACTGGGTCAAGCCTTGATATCCTGGGTCCCTTTTTAATAATGGTTTATGGACCTTTCCTCCCGGAACTTGTCCAAACCTTTTTTAAACCCAGCTACATTAACAGCCTTTACTACATCCTCCAGTAACAAATTCCAGAGTTTGATTACATGTTGAGTGAAAAAATATTTTCTTTTTTTAGTCTTAAATAGTTTACCCTGCAGCTTCGTTGCATGTCCCCTAGCCTTTCTATATTCTGATAACGTAAACAATCGATCTACGTTTACCCATTCCACTCCGTTCATTAATTTATAGACTTCTATTACATCTCCCCTCAGCCGTCTCTTTTCCAGGTTAAAGAGCCCTAACCTTTTTAGCCTTTCCTCATAGGAGTATCCTTCCATCCCCTTTACCATTTTGGTGGCTCTTCTCTGAACCTTTTCTAATAACGCTATATCCTTTTTAAGATACGGTGACCAGAATTGCACACAATATTCAAGGTGCGGTCTCACCATGGAACGATATAGAGGCATTATAATATCTTTTGTTTTATTTTCCATTCCTTTCCTTATGATACCTAGCATTCTATTTGCTCTCTTGGCCGCCGCTGCACACTGGGCCAAGGGTTTTAACATGTTATCCACAATGACGCGTAAATCTTTTTCCTGGGTGGTGGTTCTTAATGTGGAACCTTGCATCGTGTAACCATAGTTTGGGTTGTTCTTCCCTAGGTGCATAACTTTGCACTTGTCCACATTAAATTTCATCTGCCATTTTGATGCCCAGTCTTCCAATTTATCAAGATCCTCTTGCAATTTTCCACAATCCTCTTGGGTTTTAACAACTTTAAATAGTTTTGTGTCATCTGCAAATTTGATAACCTCACTCATTATTCCCTTTTCCAGGTCATTTATGAGTATGTCAAAAATCAGCGAACCCAGCACAGATCCCTGGGGTACACCACTATTCACCTTTCTCCATTGGGAAAATTGGCCATTTAGCCATACCCTCTGCTTTCTATCTTTTAACGAGTTCCTGATCCAGAATAGTACACTGCCTCCTATCCCATGACTCTTTAGTTTTGCCAAAAGTCTCTGATGAGGGACCTTGTCACAGGCTTCCTGAAAGTCCAGATACACTATATCAACCGAATTACCTTTGTCCACCTGTTTATTCACACCTTCAAAAAAACATAACAGATTAGTAAGACAAGATCTTCCTTGTCTAAAGCCATGTTGGCTGTCTCCTATTAGGCCATGACTATCTACATGCTGAATAATTTTGTTCTTTATGATGGTTTCTACCATTTTTCCCGGTACTGACATCAGGCTCACCGGTCTGTAGTTTCCCGGATCACCCCTGGAACCCTTTTTAAAAATTGGCGTTATATTGGCAATCCTCCAATCTTCAGGTATTACAGATGATTTTAATGAAAGTTCCCAGATTACTAATAGCAGGTCTGCAATCTCATATTTCAACTCTTTCAACACCCTTGGATGTATACCATCCGGCCCAGGTGATTTGCTACTCTTCAGTTTATCTAATAGTTGTAATATATCTTCCCGATGTATCGATATTTCCTTCAATTCTTCCGCATCTTTAAATACCACTTCAGTCATGGGTAACATCCCTCTATCTTCCTCAGTAAAGACTGCAGCAAAGAATTCATTCAGTCTCTCCGCTATCGCCTTGTTGCCTCTTAGTGCCCCTTTAACCCCTCTATCATCTAATGGAACAACTGACTCTCTCACAGGATTTTTGCTACAAATGTACTTGAAAAAGTCTTTATTTTACGTTTTTGGTTCCACAGCAAGCTTCTTCTCAAATTCTCCCTTTGCCTGCCTTATCATTGCCTTGCATTTGACTTGCCAGTGCTTGTGCTGTTTCCAGGTTTCGTCGTTTGGCTCTTTTTTCCATTTCCTGAAAGATGCTTTTTTGGCAACAACAACCTCTCTGACCTCACCTTTAAACCATGCTGGCAGTTTTTTGGACTTCCTTCCACTTTTCTTAAAGTGTGGAATACACCTGGTCTGGGCTTCCAAGATAGTATTTTTCAACAACACCCAAGCTTGATGTAAGTCTTTAACCTTTGCAACTGTTCCTTTTAGTTTTTTCTTAACTATTTTCCTCATTTTATCATAGTCTCCCTTTTGAAATTTAAAAGGTAGTACTGTGCATTTCCTTACTATCCCTCCTCCATTAATTAAATCAAACGCGATCATGCTATGATCACTATTGCCAAGTGGCCCCAACACCCTTATCTCTTGCACTAGATCTGGTGTTCCACTAAGGACTAGGTCTAATATGGCTTCCCCTCTGGTCGGTTCATGAACCAGCTGCTCCAAGAAGCAGTCATTTATTTCATCTAGGAACTTTATCTCCCTAGCATGTCCTGTCGTGACACTGACCTAGTCGATACTGGGGTAATTGAAATCACCCATTATTATTACTGCGCTGTAATGTGTGATCTAGTAGCCGTAATCTCCTGGACTAAGCTGGATGCCCTGGAACCCAGTGGAATTCAGATTTTTTCGGAAATTACAAATTATGTTTTTTTTGCTGACAAACCTTCTTTGGTTTCAGATGATTCGATCATCAAAGGCCCTTCGACATGGCTTCCTCCTGGCCCTACAGCGCCTTTCATAGCGACTTATCAACAATTGGTATTGTCAGATTTGGCTTGTTTAGAGAATTCATTATCTTCTTATTCTAATTTATCACAGGAAGAGCGTGATGCTCTCACTGCTCTTAGTAATAATATGGACGTGATTATTCGGAATGCTGATAAAGGGGTTCTATAGTTCTACTTTCTTTTTTATTTTATCATCAGCAAATCATGGGACATTTATCTGATTCTAAATACTATCGGTTATTACATCATGATCCCACTATTCAATTACAGTCTGAGATTGCAAAGATTGTGGAACGGGTGCTGGACTTTGGCTATCTAACCTCTTAAGGAAGCCAATTTTTGACTCCACGTCTCCCTCATATTCCAATATTTTATACAATACTTAAGGTACATAAGTCATTGCTTAATCTACCATGTCATGCCGTGGTTCTGTCTTAGAACCATTATCTAAGTTTTGTGACCACTTTTTACAAAGACTAGTTAGTTCGTTTAAATCATACTTAAGAGATACTTCTCATTTTTTATCCCTCATAGCACAATGTGAGGTTGCTATGGATACGGTGTGGTTGGTCACGGCTGATGTAACAGCACTTTACACTAATATTGACCAACAGGAAGCTATAGACATCATCCACTCAGCTCCGGTTCCATTACCTGATCGGATTCCACAATCATTATTTTTAGAATTACTTACTTTGGTTTTATCACAAAACTATTTTTTGTATGATTCCAAATTTTATCTTCAGATTTTTGGCATAGCCATGGGAGCAACTGTGACCCCTTCTGTTGCAACCCTTTACATGGCTTCTATGGAGCAATCTACTATTTATGTTTCTGAATGGTTTCGACATATTTCTTTGTGTTCGGTTTTTAGATGATGTTTTCTTTTTGTGGACAGACACGGAACACTCTTTATCTCAATTTTTGCTATGGTTGAACACTATTAAAGTGAACATACAATTTACGGCCAAATATCACTCTACTACAATAGATTTTTTACATGTCTGCCTATACAAATCTGATAACCATCTGTGTACTACCTTATACAGAAAACCTGTTCAACGCAACACTTTGCTGCAGTTCCAGAGCCATCATCCTGGTCCTCTTCGCAGAGCTTTACCCTTTGGCCAATTTCTCCGTTTAAAACCGATTTGTTCGTGTACTGAGCAATTTACTATTCATTCCAAAGATCTATATACTCGTCTCCTTCATCGGGGCTATCCCAAGCAGGTTCTTGACAAAGCATACAAAAGAGCGAAATATGTGCATCGGGACTGGCTCTTAAATCCAAATAGACTTACATCTTCGACATCTGAAGCTTGCATGCTTGCTTGCAGAAAGAACTTATGGTGGAATTTCAACGGAGTAGTAATCTCCGGGATATAGTTGTCCATTCCACAGTGGGTTTTGATCGCCCTATATGGGCCCATGAAGATCCGGGCCATTTTTCTTGTGATTCAGCTAGATGTCTTTGTTGTCCACTATCTCAGGTTGGTGCAGATTGGATACATCTTGGGACGGGTCGGCAATATGTTAATAAATGGCATACTTCATGCACTTCATCCTTTGTGGTCTATCTATTGACATGCCCTTGTGGCCTTCAGTATGTAGGACGTACTATTCGTCCTGTAAAAAAGCGTCTATTGGAGCACAAATCACGGATACACGCGAAGACCTTAACAGCCTCGTTGGTTTCTCATTGTGTTTTATTACAAAATGTTTTTTCAGATTTTAAATGGTGTGTCATAGATCACGTTCCTTTGGATCCTAGAGGTGGAGACAGAGAACATAATCTGCAGATATTAGAACAACCCTGGATTTTTACCTTAAATACTGTTATCCCTAATGGGTTAAATTTAGAACTAGATTGGTGGAGTACCTTGGGACCTTGAACTTGGTTTGACCCTTTGGCTCTTCCATCGCTGCCTTCCATTGGGTATATATTACAACACTCTGCCCTGTTGACGTCAGACGGTATCCTTCTTTGAGGGACTATGAGATTTAACAAGTGCGTTCCTAGGGATCTTTGAATATATGGAGCGTTTGCAAAGGATTTTGTTTTAAGATTTCATCGTATTATCTGGGAGCTTATTTTCTGCGTTACTACTTGAAAAAGGGTTGTGTTGGACCTGAAACACGACGTTGTGTCGCAGCTAGCTCTCCTGGACTGGTTTTCACGCCGGTTGGCTTGCCTTCAGTCTCCATTTCATTGATCCTGTTGTGATTTTCCAACTGCCAGCTAAGTATAAAATTTACATTGTGTTACATCTTAGCACTTATGGCTTTTTTGGATATTTGATAGAAATCACAAATGTTTTCACTTTAACACATCACTGAATTAAAGATTAAAAAGGAACGGTCCGCTGTCTGGAGGGTTTTCACTTTCCCCCTTGTATAACGGACATTTCTGACATGTGATTCTATTTTTGATATGTGTTTGCTCTCCTGTTATTCAATAGGATTAGCTTTATTTTTTACTGAAACCCAGTGCAACATCTCTGACTTGAACCTGTTTCCTACACAGAATTGACATGCTGGAAATAATTTGATTGTGTTAGCTAATCTGATTTTTCTCTGGTGCATAATTAATAATGAAGAAAGGCTAAAAAGGTTAGGGCTCTTTAACCTGGAAAAGAGACAGCTGAGGGGAGATATGATAGAAGTCTATAAATTAATGAACGGAGTGGAACGGGTAAACGTAGATCGATTGTTTACGTTATCAGAATATAGAAAGACTAGGGGACATGAAACCAGCCTGTAAACCGTATAGCAAAAGGGAATCAATTTCTATTTTAATAGAGGATGTGGGATCACAAGTTTTGATCCCACATCCTCTATTAAAATAGAAATTGATTCCCTTTTGCTATACGGTTTACAGGCTGGTTATATCACTTCACGAGAACATGCCTTCCTGGTGGTCAAGCACCCAGTGATTCTGACCATATATACAATACCCAAAATCCATAAGTCTCTTACCACTCCTCCAGGGCGCCCTATTGTTTCTGGCATAGGTTCTGTCTTGGAACCCCTTTCAAAATTCATCAATGTTTTTTTACGTCCTTTCATTCCTTGTATTGCCTCCTATGTTAGAGATGCCGCCGATGTAATTTCCTTTTTAGATACTTTTGATACCGACATCTCTTCTATTACCTTAGTGACTTTGGACATCGAGTCATTGTATACCAACATACCACAGAAAGAGGCTCTATTGGTTCTCACCAAATATTTGGACTCACGCCCTTTACCTGTTCGCACACCTACCCATTTTCTTATTGAGTTGGCTCAGATTGCTCTGACACATAATTATTTTCTTTTTAATGGTAACTTTTATCAACAGATTAAAGGTGCGGCCATGGGTGCATCCATGGCACCGGATATAGCTAACCTATATGTGGCCGAATTTGAGGCAACTTACCTTGTTGATTGCCCCTTTTCTTCCTTGATTTTATCTTGGAAAAGATATATTGATGATATTTTAATTTTGTGGCAAGGTTCTTATGGTCAGCTTCTTGAATTTTATGATTGTCTTAACACTCTTGATATCAATCTCAAATTCAAAATGCAATCTAGCACCACGGACTTACCTTTTTTAGATATACTCATTAAAAAATCCACCTCTGGTTTCAAAACTACTATTTTCCGCAAACCCACTGCTAAAAAATAAATTATTGCGGTTTGATAGTTTTCACAATAGCCACATTAAAAGAAATTTACCTGGTTCACAGTTTTTACGTCTCCGTAGATTATGTACGGATTATGATGATTTTATAAGTAAATCTACTGATATGGCAGCACGGTTTAAAGCCAGAGGTTATCCTATGGAATGTATCACTAAAGGTTTCCATCGTGCCTGCTCTTCCAACAGACAACATTTATTTTTACCCAAAAATAGATCTTCAGATGATAAATTTGTTTGTGTTCTTAAGTTTTCACACCTCTCATGGAAGATACAGAAAATTCTTAGGGCTCACTGGCACATTCTCCAAACCAGTCCCTGTTTTTCCAATCAACGCCTTATTATTGCTCACAATAGAGGTTGTAACTTGGCTGATAAGCTAGTTTCCTCTTATATGCCCCCCTGTCCAAGTTCTGCTGTTATAAATAAGGGACACTTCAGATGTAATGGCTGCTCTGTGTGCAAGCATACTGTCGTATTGTCTGTTTTTTCACATCCTGTCAATAACGTACAGTATAGGTTGCAGACTAAGACTAACTGTAATTCCACACATGTAGTGTATGTTATGGGTCCTTCAATAAAAAGTTTTTTATAAACTATTATACCTGTGTGTAGGCCTGGTCCTTGGTGTTCCGCTTCTGCTTTGGTCATGTCACGGCTCACAATGTCCATGCGATGGCTACATCGGTAGCCAACCTCTGTTCTGTCTCTGCAAAAGAGATCTGCAGAGCTGCGACATGGTCTTTGGTCCATATCTTCGCAGCCCACTACTGTCTGGATGGGGATTCGCAAGGGGACAGCAATTTTGGCCAGGCCAAACTCCAGCCTCTCTTTGGGTCTTGAGGGTCAACTCCTATCCACCGGCCCTTCTGTCCATCCAGGCTACCTGCTCAAAATTCCCTTGGTCAATGTTGACTGTGGATACTGCGGTCCCTCGACAGGATTGCCTCTCTGGTGTTCCTGGCTTCTTGATGCCCGGTTGGGTATTCTTCTCCTCGGGTTCCGGTAGCCTGGAGCTTGGGGAGTCCCATATGTGAAGACTTATTTCCTGCTTATTCACGGAGAAAGTGTAGTTACTCACCTGTAGCAGGTGTTCTCCATGAATAGCAGGAATAAATCCTTACAACCCTCCCACCTCCCCAGGGAGTTGCCTTTTGGCTCCTGCTATGTTATCATACTGGAGAATATGGATCTGCGGTGGGTGGGGAAGGCAGGCACGCGTGCACAGCATACCTCCCAAAAGCTTCCATAGGAAGCTGGGGAGCATTCCATGCGGGGCTCAGTCAGTGACATGACCCATACATGAGGACTTATTCCTGCTATTCACGGAGAACACCTGTTAGAAATGAGTAAGTACGCTATATAGTTTGAAGCTTTATTTATCTCTTGAGATTTATAATCCATCTATTTTCTGTATTTTTTACAGCATTTTTAGGTCTGTTTTGCTTAAGTGATTAGTGCCTATTGGGAAGGGTCCTTTGCCTGTCTCTCTGTCCATCCATCCGTCCATATGCATCTGTTTGTTTACTTATGAACAAACAGATGCCTATGCTGATGTAGGTCAGGATAGCAAAGAAAAGGAGAAGAGAAAGGTGCTGAATGTGCGTTGGGGGCTGCATATGCATGCACTTTCCCCTGTCCTCCTGCATCCACTCCTTGTCCTGTACACCCTCTTGCACTGTTTCTCCTTCATGCTCTTCACTGCCCACTCTCTTGCACTCTGCCTTTTTCCCTTCCATCCACCCATGCACCCTTCCTTCTCCTGCAACTTAACTTTGTGCTCTCTCTCCATCTTTGCCACCAGCCTTATACTCTCTCTCCCTTCCCTCTTAATGCACTCACCATCTCTTCTCCTTTTCTCTAACCACATCCCTTCCCTTATGCTTTACAGTGTTCTCCTTTCCTCCGATAACCTTATCCCTTCCCTTATGTTCTTGTCTCTCACTTTTCTTCCTCTGTAGTGCTGCCCCTTCTCTAATGACCCGCACCTTTATTTCCTCCTGACCCCATGCCCTCCCTTATGCTCTGCCCCTTTCTTTCCTCCTAAATCTACCTTTTCCTTTAGGCTCCATCAGCTCACCCTTCCCCTCACTCATCCTTTCCTTCCTGAATTGGCCACTGTTGGAAATGGGATGCTGGCTTGATGGACCTTGGTCTGACCCAGTATGGCATTTCTTATGTTCCCCAGCTGCAGGGCTGGCCTGTCCACTAGGAAAGCTAGGCAGCTGGCCTGGATGGGCGGCAGCAGCACACATGGGTTGTACCTCTCCCCCAGCTGCCGCCGATTCATTTGGGGGGAGGTGGGCAGCGGCAGTATTTCCAAAAGCGGCAGCAAAAGCCACCACTTTTGGACATACTGCCGCTGTCGCCTCCCGCTCCTGAGATGGAATCAGAGGCAGCTGGGGGGGTTGGCGACATTTGTGGGGGGGCGACGAGGCCAGGGTTTCTGCCCAGGGCAGCAAAAACTGCTCAGCTGCTCCTCTCACTCTGCTGGCAGAACCTGGGGCCTTTTGATGGCTCTTCACTGCCCCTCCTCTTCTTGTTGGTGGGATCAAGGGTCTCCTGTTGGCTTTTTACTGTCCTTTACTGCGTCAGTATAGGCATTTGTTTGTGCATACATAAACAAACAGAAGCATATGGATAGACAGACAGACAGATGGACCCTCCCCAATAGGCACGATCATTTAAGCAAAACACACCTAAAATATAATAGATGGATTATAAATCTCAAAAGAGAGTGAAACCTCTGATACTATGTCAGTGCACATCACAAATATTAAGTATTTTTATTGGGATTAAATCTATGTATATCTCTCTGTTCTTACACAAGTAGTCTAGAGGAGTAGCCTAGTGATTAGAGCAGTGGCCTTGTAACTAAGAGACCAGTATTCAATTCCCACTAGCACTCCTTGTGGGCTTGGACAAGTCACTTAACTATTGCCTTGGAAGAAAGGCCTGGCAATCTACTCATCAAACCTTAGCAATAAAACCCCAGGGTAGGTGGGTCATGAGCAATGACTTGATGGCACACAACCCCCCCCCCCCCGTACTGATTCAGAGAGGGGGTTGTCTGGGCTGTCCAGGGGGTTATCTGGGCTGTCCAGACATTCCCGAGGAAGACGAGCCAGTTAGGACCCGATTCTGGACCACGGAAACTAACGTGGTGCACAGAATCGGGCTCGTGGACTCTGCAGCTTAGGCCCCCCTCTTCCCTACCCACGGTTGGTCTTGCTGGGGCTTGGGTTGGGCGGCGGGGACCTGCCCCGCACCTGGCCCCGGCCCCAGGGGACATCCTTGGGCCCAATTTCTGGGTTGGTGCTGCTTATTCCTTCGAGGTGGAATAAGCATTACGTCGCCTTTGACACAGCAGGACTTACAGGGCTGTGACCTGAATTGGCACTGTACATCCTGCTGAGCTAGCCTGCCCCCGCTTCGCCCAGATCCCGCCCCCTGCCGGCTTTCCTGCTGCTCAGGACGTACAGGGAGAGCCAGAGGGGGAATTGGGCCCGGACGTCTTTGCAGCCTTGCAACCCGTGTCCCAGAATCGGTCACATAGTCCAGTTAAATTAACTAATACATTTTTCTGAGTGTTTTCATTGATTCTTCCAGATTACTATTTAGCAGTAATCTAAAATAATCAGAATAAGCAATTGTGATAATACTCCACATATCTTGGCTTAGGAGTGAGGTTCATTGCTGTCATGGTATGCGCAAATCTGTCCTATTTGGAGAAATTGCCCCTTAATGCATTCACACGCCGTCCTTGACACACACACATTGCACACACATAGTTCCTGACGCATGCACATGCACAGCCTCTAAAAGATGTTCAAGACACATACCCTAACACATACATGAACACACAAAACCCCCTGACACACACATGCACACAGATATGCATGCACAAAGTTCCTGACTCACTCATACATGCACACACAGTCATGCATGTAAAGCCCCCCTTACACATACATGTATGCACTTAGAGCCCCCCCAGACAAACGCATTCATGATGTACAATACTATGCCCGCCCACCCCGACACCTACACCCACATCTTTTGTTACCCTACTGAGACATTTTGCCATAACTGTTTTAGCTGAATCCTGCACACAGAAATGCCTGAGTCTAAATGAAGGAAAGGAGAAACTTGCCATTAGGTCACAATCTAAGTATGATCTTTCTAACTTGTTAGGTTGATTGTTGATGCATGAAAAATATTGTGAATTTTACAGCAGGGATGAAAATCACAGCCATTTTGAGCATTCCTGCATGAAGATGTATTGGGAGATATTTAAATATGATGCTGATTTATAGTAGTAAGTTAGATGTTCCTATGCATTTAACCCTTTCCAGGCCGGGCCCAAAACTCTTGGGATCCAAAAGTCTGACTAAATATTCCTATCAAATGGTATATAATATATGACCATAGCAGAAAGAAAATCACTATTAGAACATATTGAATAAGACGGGTACAATTTTCCTGAAATATGCAAAAATTAACCCAGCTGCAGAATGTGGATTAAAAATTTAAAGTAAGCCTTCAAAGAATCATGATTATTGGGCTATTTGTTTTGCAGGGCTTTATTGGACCTCCTGGGGTGGCAGGCCTTCCTGGACCAGAAGGAGAAAGAGTAGGTGTTTGTTTCAGAATATATTATTTAAAAAAATTATTGACTTAAGTATGTAATATAGCATCACTAGCATATGCTCCAAGATGAATGAACGTGCTCTTGACTGATCTTTGAAACTAAGCAGAGTTGGACTACCAGAGGCTGTAAATTCACTGCATGGAAGAATGTCTTGGCAATCGACTTCCGGTCACATCTTGCCAAGAAAACTCAGGGGCTAGAATTGACTCAACAGCTTGCATTATTTTGCAGAATACCTGGCAAGACTGAATAATATCTTTACATGATGTCCTTTATCGGCATGTTGTTATTCTTGACAAAACACATGCCAAGTCTGATACATCAAAGCCCATTAATGTGCTTATTTTTCATGGGTTTGTTTTTATATTATCCAGTTCTCAAGGCAAATGACTGAGCTAAAATGAGTTTGTGAGCAATCCTTTTAAATAGAAAAAAGAATTTTTGGATATGACATCTTGTATGTTTAACACAGATTATTTGAGTGTGATATGTAGACTTCAGAAAAAACATGACATGCTAACATTGTTTCCAAACCAAGTTTATGAAATTGGAAAACCAGTACTACAGAGATGCCAAGTTACTAAGTTCCAGGAGTGATATTTTTTGCCAATTCTGGTTTTAAATTTGCATTGCAATGCAATGCAGTATGGTATTTGTAGTCCCTGAGTTTACCCATTGGAATCAGTGCTGCAGATCCCATAGTGCATCAGAATGAGTGTCAACAATCAAGGACTGGCTTAAAATCTCACTCCTGGAACTGGATAACTTGGCAACTCCAAGTCCGACTAGAGCGCATTTTGTGATAACATGGATGAAGATGTATAACAAACAAAGAAATATGTGGAGGAAAATTTTAGAATAGATATTTAAACTAGAACATCTGGAAAAAAAGCAGGTATGTCCAAGTGCAGTCACGATTTCACAAACGTGGACATGCCCAATATGGACGTCTGTGGTGGCATCTACATAGACATCCCCAGAACTGCAATTCAGAACCTGGATGTCCAGGATAAGCCTAATGGTTAGTGAACTAGAAACAGGGCAGCCAGGGTTGACATTGTGCTAAGTACTGGAGATGATAGAATTCTATCTTCTCTACACTTTCTGGATGTTTTCCAGCCAAAGTGAGCACAGTTTGTGCCTGGAGCAGGTCTAAACTTACACCACGAGAAGCAATTGTACCACGTAGATGCAAAGACCAAGTCCAGGCATGGTAATAGGAAAGACAGACCTTTATTTGTCATATAAGGGTTGTCCCTGGTATACGACAAATAAAGGTCTGTCTTTCCTATTATCACACCTGGACTTGGTCTTTGCAGGTCTAAACTTAGACATGATGCTGGATGGCCATGACATTTCTGAGCAGGTGGGGACGTCCATGTTCCTGAGAATGCCCTGACCTCGCCTCCACCAGGCCCTGGTTTAGACATGGATGTCCTAGAGCCAGCTTCTAAAATGCCTCTGGAGATGTCTCTATGCTTTGGATGTCTCTATGCCAATATTCGGACGTCCAAAGTACGAAAAGGACTTCCAAAATGTCTTCCCTAGGGGAAGTAATCAATCATAGGGACCTATATTTCCAATTTAAACTGATGTTATAGTCATTCCTGGATTTTCACCCTAATTTGTAAACCTAGGTAGCAGCCTTTTGAAAACTCCCATCTGTAAGGGCAGCCCTTCCGGTAGAAAAAACGCAGCATTCTCCAGGAACAAGCAGGAAGTCAGTCCTCACATATGGGTGACGTTGGCACCGACGGAACCCACGTGGAACATTTCCCCATCTTTCAAAGAAAGCCTTTGGGAATGCCACCATGCATGTGTGGTCCCCTTCCTGCCCAAGGGTGCCATCTTACTCAGTCTCCCTTTTTCCACGGAGCCCTTCGGACGTGCATCTTGTCCCCGGAAATTTTTTTTTTCTATTTCCAACCAGTTTTTGCTAGCCGCCTTCGCCGGTCCTCTTCCCGCCTCTCGAGCACATCTGCATCGGCCTTGGTCTCAGGCTTTTCCCTTTTTGCCTTTTTTGTGTTTTTCTGCGCTTTCGTGCTCTTTTTAACCTCTGGCCGCGTCAAGGGTCTTCGATCTTGCAGGGATCCTTTTCCCCCCCAATGGCCTCCGGTTTTAAGAAATATGATAGATGTTCAAAAAACATGTTGCTTATGAATACTCATGACTATTGTCTCAGATGCCTAGGAGCTGACCATGACCTGGAGCTATGCTCCCTCTGTAAGAAGATGTCCTCCAAGGCCATCCAGAGTTGTGAGCAGAAGCTGGATGATCTCTTCCCCAAGGCAGCCCCGGTATCCCCGGAAGCCTCCTGCTTTTTGACCCCGCAACCCCTGGAGTCTCCCAAGGCTCCTCCCGGGCCCGGTGACACTCTGACCAGGGGTCGCTCGAATGCGAGCAGAAGAATAAGGCCACGAGGACTCTGTCAGGGGCGCCAGACAAGCGTGAGAGGTCATGTGCCTGGTCTCTCAGCCCCCCTCGTCAGACTTTAGAGTCAGAGAGGGAGCGGCTCAGTAAGGTACTTCAAATTGATACGGAGGCCTCTGGCGAAGGTGCCTGGTCATCTCCCGAGGGTCGTCCCGGCGAGGACCCCCTCTCCTCGACACCTGATCCGGTCACCCCGGCGTCGGTGTTGCAGGGCCCTACCCCTGAGTAGGAGACCCAAATGCTGGCCTTGGAGTGCAGTGTTTTTGCGTTCCTCACTGACAAGCAGGTGCTGCTGCCCAGCCCTGCCGGCACACGCCTCGAGACCACATGGACCTCAACCTCAAGGACTCCCCGGGTCACCGCAGTGACCCCCAAAAGCCAGAAACCTCATTTCCTCGGCACGGGTCTTGATCTCTGTCCTGGTCCTCTGGCACGAGATCTTCTCGGGTGAGTGCCTCCAGCTCTGGGCAGGTTTCGGCCTCGGGAGCCCAGCACGGATCACCGACCCATCTCAAGCCGCCCAACCTCGAGGAGAACTACTCAGAGTGGGAGTCTGATGGGGAAACCTCCCCGGAGACTCAGTCCCATCAAGACCTTCCCTCAGACCCCTCTTCTCCGACACAGAGGTGGTTGTCACCTCCCGAGGACACCTCCTTTTTGGAGTTCATCCGTGACATGGCGCAGCCCTAGTGCTCGCCGCTGAGTCGGAAGAGGAGCCCCGTGTGGAGGAGCTCGATATTCTTCAATATGAAGCTCCTCTGAAGGAAGTTGTCTCTGTGCCAGTTCCTTCATTCTGAACAGACTCCTCCTCTGCACGTGGGAGACCCTGTCCTCTGTCCCTATCGTGAGCAAGCGCCTGGATGCTATGTATAGGGTTCAGCGGGGCCTGGGGTTTCGGAAAGTCCAGCTTCCTCACACCTTGATGTCCCGCTGGGAAGAGAGTCTCGTACCCTTGATACCCTCTGGCACAAGGCTTATCAGGACTTCATGCTGTCATGCCACATTCAAGTTTACCAATTATACCTAGAGATGTTCCTCTGTGACCTCACTAGAGAGCTCGGAGGCATCATGGCAGGCTTCAACAGAGACCATCTCTGACGTTTTTTAAGGCCCTCTCGAAGTCCGTCGGAGAGTGCTTGGAGTACCTCTCACAAGTGGCGTATGACGGCTTTGAGTCTTCCACCAGAGTGGCGGCAGCTGGCATTGGAGCCCGCCAGCAGGCTTGGCTCGGACCTGGAAGAGTGGGTCCAGGAGAAGCTGCTGGACGTCCCCTGCCTCGGGAAGCAACTATTCGGCAAGCCCATGAAGGATAAGGCTGCGGATATTGAAATGGAGTACATGACTCGTACTTGCCTCTCCCTGAAAATTTCCTCCCTCCCCAGGAAGAAACAGCAAAGCAAGAAGCCTTTCTTCCACAGGAAGGGGCTCCCTTATAGTGGCTACTCGTCCTATCCACTGGCATTGACCACCATTCAGGACGGCCAGAGTAAGAGCATGGCCCAAGGCCCTCTTAAGCTGAAGGGCCCCAAGACCCAACCCCCAGCGCAGACTCAGATGTCCTTGGGGTTTTGATGCCATCGGCATAGCCTCTCATCCACAGACAGATCGGCTGGGAGGTGGGAGTCCATCTCCACTGATGCCTGGGTCATCCATGTCGTTTGGAAGGGCTATCTCCTCCATCTGGGCCAGCTCCCCCCTCCATACTTCCCCGGGGAGCCAAGGCGGCTTCCCCAGCACCAGGCCCACCTGAGTCATGAGCTTGCAGGCCTCCTCGAGGAAGGGGCAGTAGAACCAGTCCCACTGCAACTCAGAGGACGGGGGTTTCACTTCCGATACTTTCTCATCTCAAAGAGGACAGGAGACCTCTGGCCCATCCCCGACCCGTGGAACGTAAACAATTTCCTGGTGTGGAAGAAGTTCAAGATGCTCTCCCTTGGAACATTACTGCCCTACCTCCAGCAGGGCGATTGGCTATACTTCTTGGACTTAAAGGATGCTTATGCTCATATCCTTGTCCATCCCAAGCATAGAAAGTACCTCCGCTTCATGGTTTAGGGAAACCATTACCAGTACAGGGTGCTTTCCTTCAGCCTCATGTCCGCCCCGCAGGTCTTCACAAAATTCCTGACTATAGCTGCGGCTCACCTCCGGCTTCAGGACACCTTCGTCTATCCCTATCTAGACGACTGGCTCATAACAGGGGGCATGGCCTCCGAAGCCTAGCAGGCCATGGACCGCACCATTCACTTCCTGGAGCATCTGGGGTACGTGGTTAATTACCCAAAGTCCCACCTCACTCCATTTCAGTCTCTGGAGTTCATCGGGGCTCGCTTGGACACCCTGCGGTCCATGGCTTTCCTTCCTCAGGACAGGACGGACTACCTTGTCTCCCTGGCGTCTGAAGTGCAGTGCCGCAGTGTCGTCGCGGCCCAGATGATGCTTCGCCTTCTTGGCCACATGGCCTCCAAAGTCCATGTCATGCCCAATGCCAGCCTCAACATGCAGGCGGTGCAGTGGTGCCTCTGAGTGCAGTAGGCACAATTGACTGGCCGCCTCAAGAGATCCTATCTTGGTCACGCCCAGCATCTCTCGCATGGTGGCAGGAGGTTCGGAACCTGCTTCAAGGCATGCTCTTCCAAACTCTGGTCTTTATGGTTTTGACTATGGATGCCTCCCTGGTGGGCTGGGAGCCCACTGCGAGGGATGATGCACTCAGTGGACCTGGTCCCTCGAGGAGTCCCAGCAGCAAATCAACCTGCTGGAGCTCCGCGCCATCTGCCTTGCACTCAAGGTTTTCAGGAACCGCTTACAGCACCAAGCAGTGCTTGTCCAGACAGACAACCAGGTCATGATGTTGTATGTGAACAAACAAGGAGGGACCGATTCCTACAGCCTCTGTTCAGAGGCAGTGGCCCTGTGCTCCTTCACCACGAGCCAGGGCATGACCATCCGAGCCACCTACCTCCCGGGTCAGGACAATGTATTGATGGACCGGCTCAGCAGAGTCCTCCAACCACACGAGTGGTGCCTGTGTCCCTGGATGGCGCAGTGGCTCTTCCAACATTAGGGGACCCCAGTCCTGGACCTTTTTTCCAGCCCTGAAAATTTGCAGCTCCCTCGATTCTACGGTCCCCTCCCGCACCCGGATAGGGTAGCCCCGGATGCCTACCTCTTTTCGTGCACACCCCCTCATTGCCCGGACCCTTCTCAAGGTCCAGCGAGACAAGGCCTCGATGATCCTTGTGGCCCCGAGGTGGACCAGGCAGTTGTCGTTTTCCCTGCTGCTATGCCTCTCGATGGAACCCTCGGTCCCTCTCGGGAAGTCTCCAGAGCTGCTCACAGAGGAGGGGGGTCTGCTACTCCACCCCAACTTGAGGTCTCTATCCCTCACAGCATGGAGGTTGAGCGGGTCGTTCTAGCATCCTACCATCTCCCCTTCCATCTCCCCATGGAGATCGAGGATATTCTTTTGACCTCACGAAAGGACTTGACCAGACAGGCTTACGCTTTCCAGTGGCACCGGTTCTCGGTGTGGTGCTTGGAGCTCCGAGAGGACCCATTTTCCTGCCTTACTAGCTTGGTCTTGCAGTACTTAGTAAACTTCTTGTGAGTTGGACTGAAGTCTAACTCGGTCAGGGTACACCTGAGTGCCATATCAGCGAACCACCACCCCATCGAGGGTGAACCCCTCTTGGGACAACTGCTTGTCTCCCGCTTCATGCGGGGCCTACTCCTGTCCAAGCCCCCCATCCATCCTCCCCTGGTGGAATGGGCCCTCAATGTGGTCCTCATGCAGCTGACCAAGCCGACCTTTGAGCCCATGGCTACCTGCTCGCTGCGGCACCTGTCGTGGAAGGTGGCCTTCCTGGTGTCTCACACCTTGGCCCGAAGAGTCAGTGAGCTCTAGGCTCTAGGCATTAATGGCCGAGGCACCATACATGAGGTTTTATCGGAACAGGGTGGTTCTGCACATGCACCCCAAGTTCCTCCCGAAGGTCATCTCGGACTTCCACCTCAACCAGGAGATAGTGCTGCCCACCTTTTTTCCGAAGCCCCACATCACCCGGGCATCAGTGATTCTCCATACGCTGGATTGTAAGAGGGCTCTTTCCTTCTACCTGCAGCGGACTTGGGACCACCGCAGATCCAGGCAGCTGTTTACCTCCTATGATCCCAACCACCTGGGACTGGCGGTCACCAAGCATACCTTGTCCATCTGTGTGGTGGATTGCATCGCCTTTGCCCAGGCCCAGGCTAGGATTCCCCTGGACCACTGAGTCACAGCTCACAATATCCGAGCGATGGTGACGTCTGTCGCTACTCTGCGCTCGGTGCCACTGACAGATATCTGCTGGGCCGCCACTTGGTCCTCACACCTTTGTGGTGTATTACTGCCTGGAGAGGGAGTTCCATTGGGACAGTGCCTTCGGCCAGGCCGTATTCCGTAATCTGTTTGGGGTTTAAGCAACTCCTGCCATCCGACTCTTCTTGTTCTGGCTACCGGGAGCATGGCCATCCATGAACCCGGGGTCCTCAGGCTCCCTTCAGCCTTCACTGGTGACTTCTCATGGCTCTGCTGTGCTTTTTCCTACAGATCTTCAGTAGCCTGTAGCTGGGGAGTCCCATATGTGAGGACTGACTCCCTGCTTGTTCTGGAGAAACAGGTGTTATCCAGGGACAGCAGGAATCAATCCTCACAACCTTCCCTCCTCCCCTTGGAGTTGCTATCCTTTTCTTGCCATCTTCTTGGAGGGGCTGTAGCTATGGCACCTGACTGAGTAAGATGGCACCCTTGGGCCGGAGGTGGACCATGCATGCGTGGTGGCATTCCCAAAGGCTTTCTTTGAAAGCTGGGGAAATGCTCTGCGTGGGCTCCATTGGTGCCAATGCACCCATATGTGAGGACTGATTCCTGCTGTCCCTGGAGAACATCTGTTACAGGTGAGTAACTACACTTTCTCCAGGACCAAGCAGGAAGTCAGTCCTCACTTATGGGTGACGTCGGCGCCGACGGAGCCCTCGCGGAGCAATTTTCCCCAGCTTTCAAAGAAAGCCTTTGGGAATTGCAGCGCGCATGCGCGGTCCCCTTCCCGCCCAAGGGTGCCATCTTAGCCAGTCTTCTTTTTTCCGCGGAGCCCTACAGACGTACCCGTCGTGTCCCCGCGAAAAAGTTGATTTTCTTTAGAATTACTCTGTTTTTTCCATTCGGTTCGACGCCGGTCTTTTTTCCGCCGGACTCGCGACGCCGGTCACGAGTCCTCTTCTTATTTTTCGGTTTTTCTGACTTAGTCAGTTTTCGTTTCGGTTTTTCCCTGGCAGCCCGGTCCTTTGACCTCGCCGGGGCCCTTTTTCCCCCGATGGCTGCCAGTGGTTTCAAGCGGTGTGGTCAGTGTGACCGAAATATGTCACTGACACGCACGACAATTGCCTCCGCTGCCTGGGCCCGGATCATGATGAAATGATCTGTGGGCCTTGTGGCAAACTATCCTCCAAAGCGTTGAGAAGTCGGCGGCATCAGCGGGATAGAATCTTCGCTGACCCCAGCCGTACCCGGACCTCGTCGGAGGCCTCCGCGTCCAGGGGTTCCAGCTCGGACCGTCGCCGGAGTTCCTCCGACAGGGGTTCTCCCTCCGGGGACCATCGACGGAAGGTGAATACCCGAGGAAGGCGACTGCCTACAAACAATACCCCCACTATCAGGCCCCTGCAGCTCCCCAACAGGGCCAGCAGGCCAAGGGACGTGGTAACGGGTCCCGTAGGCAGCAAGCCCCCAAGCCTGCACCACCAGCCCCTGCTCCGCAGGGTGGGGGCTTTTGACTCCTTAAGCATAGCCTCTCCCCCCCCGCTGGCTCCTCCCAGCACCGGAGGCCGGCTGGTTCACTTCGCCCACAGGTGGTCCAGCATCACCTCAGATGCCTGGGTGCTTCAAGTCGTGCGAGAAGGCTATCTTCTCCACTTCCACCAGGTCCCTCCCTCCTATTTTCCGGGAGAACCTCCACGACCCCCTCTGCACAGGGACTTACTCCTTCAGGAGTTAGCAGGTCTTCTACAGGATCAGGCGGTGGAACCGGTGCCCCACCACCTGAAGGGTCAAGGCTTTTATTCCCGGTATTTTCTAATACCAAAAAGAACAGGAGGCCTCAGACCCATCCTGGACTTGCGCAACCTCAACAAGTTCCTCGTGCGGGAGAAGTTCAAGATGCTTACCCTTGGAATCCTTCTGCCCTACCTCCAGCAGGGAGATTGGCTATGCTCCTTGGATCTAAAGGATGCCTACACGCACATCCTCATCCACCCAAGCCACCGCCAATACCTAAGGTTTGTGGTGGCAGGAAATCATTACCAGTACAGAGTACTGCCCTTTGGCCTGTCCTCCGCTCCGCGAGTCTTCACAAAATGTCTCGCGGTGGTGGCGGCCCATCTCCGGCTTCACGGCCTCTATGTCTTTCCGTACCTCGACGACTGGCTCATCAGAGCAGCGTCCGCTCTGGAGGTCACCAACGCCACGCGCCGCACGGTGACTCTTCTGCAGTACTTGGGCTTTGTTATAAACTTCGCAAAGTCCACTTTGCTCCCCTCACAGGATCTCGAGTTCATCGGCGCAAGGCTGCACACTCCTCAGGCACGAGCGTACCTACCGCTCGACAGGGCTCAACGGCTCATGGACCTAGCCGACCGTTTTCGCAGCCAGCCCCTGGTCTCCGCCAGGCGCTTCCTGAGACTACTCGGCCATATGGCTTCCACCGTCCATGTGACCCCCAATGCCCGCCTGAATATGCGACCTGCTCAATGGTGTCTCCGCCGGCAGTGGCGACAAGCCACAGGCGGCCTTGCAGACCTAGTGCGCGTCTCCGAGCCGCTGATCTCGTCTCTCCGGTGGTGGCTTCAGCGGCCGAACCTGATATTCGGCATGCCTTTCCAGTCACCTCAGCCGGCCCGGGTGCTGACAACAGATGCATCTCTCCTGGGCTGGGGAGCACATTGCCAAGGGGCACGTACTCAGGGCCTCTGGACCACGTGGGAGTCTGCTCAGCAGATCAACTTCCTGGAGCTCAGGGCGATCCGCCTGGCTCTCAAGGCCTTCTCCCACCTGACTTCTCACCAGTCCGTCCTTGTCCAGACGGACAATCAAGTTGCCATGTTCTACGTGAACAAGCAGGGGGGCACGGGCTCCTTCCTCCTCTGTCGGGAGGCACAGAAGCTCTGCTCTTGGGCCGTCAGTCACGGCGTTCTCCTCAAGGCAGTTTATCTCCCAGGCCAAGAGAATTGCCTGGCGGACAAACTCAGCAGGATCCTCCAGCCGCACGAGTGGCGTCTGGATCCCTTGGTAGTTCAGAAGCTCTTTCTAAAGTGGGGCCTCCCCACGGTGGATCTCTTTGCCAGTCCTCACAACCGGCAACTTCCTCGCTTCTGCTCTCGTCAGCCACACCCCCTTCGGGTTGCGGCGGACGCTTTTCTACTCTCATGGTCGGGGAGCCTTCTGTATGCTTTCCCTCCCATCCCGCTAGTCTCTCGGACTCTCTTCAAGGTTCTCCGAGACAAAGCCTTCATGATCCTGGTGGCTCCTCGCTGGCCCAGACAGCCGTGGTTTCCACTCCTGCTGCAATTAGCGGTGGAGGATCCGTTCCCTCTGGGGTTTCAACCAGATCTCCTCACTCAGGATCAGGGGTCTCTGCTACACCCCAACCTCAGGTCTCTCAATCTAATGGCCTGGCTGCTGAGAGGGTAGTCCTTGCTCCCCTCCTCCTGCCGGCAGAGGTGGAAGAGGTCGTCCTAGCTTCTCGGCGACCTTCTACTCGAAAATGCTACGCCCTTAAATGGCGTCGCTTTTCCGTTTGGTGTACCCGACAGTCTCAGGATCCCTTCTCCTGCCCGGTGTCGGTGGTCTTGCAGTACTTGCTTTACCTCTCTAATCTGGGACTTAAGTCCAACTCCGTCAAAGTTCACCTCAGTGCTCTTTCCGCACATCATGTGCCGGTGGACGGCAGGCCTCTCTCCAACGACCCTCTCGTAGCGAGGTTTCTCCGAGGTCTCCTTCTACTTAAACCACCTCTGCGCCCGCCAGCGCCTGACTGGGACCTGAATGTGGTTTTACAGCGGATCACCTGTCCGCCTTTTGAACCTATGGCTACCTGTTCTCTCCGTTTTCTTTCTTGGAAAACACTGTTCTTGATAGCCCTCACTTCCGCTAGACGCGTAAGTGAATTGCAGGCCCTCGTGTCTGATCCCCCTTACACTCGGTTCTACAAAAATAGGGTAGTCCTACGGACTCACCCAAAATTTCTTCCAAAAGTGGTCTCCCCCTTTCACATCAATCAGGAGGTGGTACTTCCAACCTTCTTTCCCAGACCACACTCCAGCCGAGCTGAAACGGTCCTCCATACCCTGGACTGTAGAAGGGCTTTGAACTTCTACCTTGACCGTACGCGGGAGCACCGTAAAGCTGCTCAGCTTTTTGTGTCTTTTGACCCCAATAAATTGGGGCTCCCGGTCTCCAAGCGTACTCTGTCCATCTGGGTTGCGGACTGTATCTCTTGGGCTTATGGGGCAGCCGGACTCTCCTTGGAAGGTCGAGTCACGGCTCATTGCGTTCGGGCAAAGGCTACGTCAGTGGCTTACCTCCGCTCTGTTCCGCTGGCAGACATCTGCCGGGCCGCTACTTGGTCTTCGAGCCAGACTTTTGCGGTCCATTACTGTCTCGAGAGGGAGTCCCGCAGGGACAGTGCTTTCGGACAGGCAGTCCTCCGTAATCTCTTCGAGGTCTGAGCAACTCCTACCCTCCATCCCGGATGTGGGCTACCGGTGGGTAATAATTCAGCGAAGATTCTTTCCTTCTGTGCTGCTGAGCTAGAGGGAGCTCATTTTTGTGCTTAGGGTCTCCGGTAGCCTTGAGCTTGGGAGTCCCATAAGTGAGGACTGACTTCCTGCTTGGTCCTGGAGAAAGCGTAGTTACTCACCTGTAACAGGTGTTCTCCAGGAGCAGCAGGAATCAGTCCTCACAACCCTCCCTCCTCCCCGTGGAGTTGCAATCATCTGCTTTAGTTTTTTGCAAATTTTTATGCTGTCTTTTTTAGCTATGTCATCTGACTGGCTAAGATGGCACCCTTGGGCGGGAAGGGGACCGCGCATGCGCGCTGCAATTCCCAAAGGCTTTCTTTGAAAGCTGGGGAAAATTGCTCCGCGAGGGCTCCATCGGCGCCGACGTCACCCATAAGTGAGGACTGATTCCTGCTGCTCCTGGAGAACACCTGTTACAGGTGAGTAACTACGCTTTTTGGGACAAGGCAAATACTGCCTACTCCCAGCTCCAGGTGGCTTTTAAACACTTGCAGGCGGAGGCAGAAAATTGGCGCAGCCTGAAAGCACAGCTGAGTAGTTGATATGGAAGGGCAGACTAGATAGGCCATGTGGTCTTTTTTCTGTCATGTTTCTATGTTTAATGCCACTTTTAGAAAAAGCAAAAAAAAGTCATTACTGTATGAACCCTTGAGTTTGGTTCTATAAACCACAAACGTGGGTAAAGTATGTTACTGTCGGGAACCACCGATGTGAGAGAGGGAGAGGAAAAACTCCCCCCTCCGTTTCGGCAGAACCCTTTTGTTAAAGCAGGCGAAACTAGTGAAAATCCATAACTTTCAAAATTAGTGTAAACAACACTTATCTGTGAGCAGGCGATATCCTTATTTCAAAACGAAAGGAACTAACATTCAAACACGACATGCATGTTTCGAGCCCATCTGGAGCTCTGTGTCAAGTGTGTCCTTCCAAAAAAACGCCCTCAAGGTGACGAACCCACCGGTCCTCTTATATGAAGCGGAAAACCGCTAGATGGCTGATGAAAAACGGCGTCAGCAAAAGAAGGAGTCAAAAAATACCCCACCCCCCTGGAGGGGAGTGGGAGCAGTGGCAGCCACTCAGATCACACTCCATCAATCACATTCCAAATTCAAGCCGGTAGGGATCACTGTGTTCAGGCGGAAAATCCAACGTTGTTCACGTCGTTGTAATGCTTGTTCCCGATCACCCCCACGAGAGCCTGCAGGGATCCAGTCAATCACTCTCCACTGAAGATCCTCAAAGCTGTGATTGTTCAAAACACAATGTTCCACAAGCGGTGCGGAAAGCGACCTGGTACTCAAGTGAGAAGCATGTTCTCCCAGACGGATCCGAACCGGTCGTATAGTCCTACCTATATAAGACAGGCCACAAGGGCAGGTGATCATATAAACCACAAATGACGTCTGACATGTAGAATAGCCAGTAAACGAGAAGGATCTGCCCATAAATGGATGTGTCCTGTGAATACCCTCCTCAGTAGATCCACAAAACCGACACTTGCGACAAGGCCAATGACCCTGGAGAGAGGTAACATCAGGGATGTATGAATGACAGGTAAGATGACATGAACCAACCGATCCCTAATATTTTTTTCCCCTGGTGTACGCCAATCGAAGGGATTTTTTAAAACAAGGATGTACCTGTAAAACCCCCCAGTGCTTCTTCAAGAGGGTAGTGACGTGCGCTGTATGTTGCATAAAAGGGAGCACTCCTGTCACAATATCAGAATCATCCATCATCCAGGAGCTTGAAGAAGATCCGGAACACCTCAGGAGCCATTCCCAATGAGAAAAACGTGCACGAGTGTAGGCCCTCTTGATCACAGTCAAAGGATAGCCACGATCCAGAAGGCAGGCACGTAAAATCTTCGCTTGAAGTTTGAAGTCCGCCAAAGAAGAACAAATCCGATGTAGGCATAAAAACTGGCCAAAAGGGAGACCTCTCCTCAAGGAGGACGGGTGGTGACTATGAAAACACAGCAAGTTATTGCGCTGGCTTGGCTTTCGAAATAGAGTGGTGACCAAAGATTCCCCCCTGTTTCTGAACCAAAACATCAAGAAATTCAATTTGGTGATCATCCACATGAACAGTGAACTAAATGTTGGTCTTAATAGTATTCAACCAATGCACAAATTGTAACAGATGTGCCTTAGAGGATGATCATAACAAAAAAACGTCATCCAAAAACCGAAGCCAAAGACGAACAGATTGAAAATCCTGCGCTGGATAGATGAAGCGCTCCTCCATATCAGCGAGATACAAAGTAGCAATGGAAGGGGCCACCGTGGCCCCCATCGCTATGCCTTGAACCTGCTGGTAAAAGTGTCCCTGGAAAATAAAATAATTCCTGGTCAAAACCAATCTGATAAGATCCAAAAGGAGGATCTAGGAATACGAGGAGGTGCCGTGGTGAACGCCGAACCCAAAAGAGAAAGTGCCTCCTCTTGATGAATGTATACTAATACAGCGCCACCACATCCAGTGTTACTAGGAGATAATTGTCCAATGGCTCAGAAACCTCCGACAGGAGGTTTAAAAAGTGAGATGTATCACGCAAATAAGATTTTAATCCCTGAGCCTCCTGTTTCAAAAAAAACATCACTGAACTGAGACAGTGGTTCAAGGATCGAGCCCCTACAGGAAACGATGGGACGTCCAGGGGGGGCCGATAGAGATTTGTGAACCTTGGGAACGGTATAAAAAGCTGGAATCACAGGCTGTTTCTGCAAAAGGAAAGAAGCCTCCCGAGTAGTAATCCACCCCAGTTGAGATGCATCTGCTATCAAGGACCGAATCTGGATCTGCAACTGTGGCGTGGGATCCGCCGGCAAAGGTTTATAAAACCGTGAATCCCGCAGTTGAGCCAGAATGTCCTCCTGATAAATTGTTCTAGCTTGTTCTTTTTTCATTAATGCCACTTTTAAGCACACTTACTGCTACCGTCAAATGCAGAAAAGAGACGGACATGCGTGTAAACAGCGATGGAAAAATTAGTGCACAATTAATGCCACGAGCATTTAAATGTATTTAATTTTAGCAAATAAGCTTTACATAATAAACTTGTATGCAAATAATGGCTGCACCCAATGCAGAGATAGGTGTAGAGGATTTTGCAACCAGCCTTAGTGCCAATAGCTCTATGCCTGGATCTGAGGTTGCTTAAAACACTAGCGTGTGCCCCCCGACAGTATTTTAATAGCTTCAGGTGCTTTCCCCAATGCCATCAAAATACTGAAATCAAATCTCTGGTGGCTCAGTAGCCCCGATCCCCCTACTCGCCAAACAAAAAAAATCCCTGGTGACCCAGAAGCCCCAAATTCTCCATCCCCCACTTCGTGGGGTGATGTCTTCGCGGCTGCTGGGCCACCAGGTATTTTTTTTGGTTTGTCGGATGGGGGGTTCGGGGTCGCTGTGCCCCCGTGGAGTGTTTTTACTTGGCGAGTGGGGGAACAGGGGCTACTGTATTTGGACTTTCAGAAAGCCTTTGACAAGGTCCCTCATCAGAGACCTTTGGCAAAACTAAAGAGTCATGGGATAGGAGGCAGTGTACTACTGTGGATCAGGAACTGGTTAAAAGATAGAAAGCAGAGAGGTGGGCTAAATGGCCAATTTTCCCAATGGAGAAATGTGAATAATGGTGTATTATTTTATTTATTTATTTAACAGCTTTTATATACCGCGCTATTCATCATCAGCGCGGTTTACAATTTAACAACTTTATACTTAAAACATATAACATATGTCAAGTTTACAGATAACAGGGAGTAAAACAGGGATAACTGGGGTAACAAATATTAGCAACTATGTACACTAAATTAGCATGTGTACCCCAGGGATCTGTGCTAGGTCCGCTGCTTTTTGACATATTCATAAATGACCTGGAAAAGGGAATAACGACTGAGGTTATCAAATTTGCAGATGACACAAAACTATTTAAAGTTGTTAAAACCCATGAGGATTGTGGAAAATTGCAAGAAGATCTTGATAAATTGGAAGACTGGGCATCAAAATGGTAGATGAAATTTAATGTGGACAAGTGCAAAGTTATGCACCTAGGGAAGAACAACCCAAACTGTGGTTACACGATGCAAGGTTCCACATTAGGAACCACCACACAGGAAAAAATTTAGGCATCATTGTGGATAACATGTTAAAACCCTCAGCCCAGCGTGCAGCCGCAGCCAAAAGAGCAAATAGAATGCTAGGTATCATAAGGAAAGGAAGGAAAATAAAACAAAAGGTATTATAATGCCTCTATATCATTCCATGGTGAGACCGCACCTTGAATATTGTGTGCAATTCTGGTCGCCATATCTTAAAAAGGATATGGCGTTATTAGAAAAGGTTCAGAGAAGAGCCACCAAAATGGTAAAGGGGATGGAAGGATACTCCTATGAAAGGCTAAAAAGGATAGGGCTCTTTAACCTGGAAAAGAGATGGCTGAGGGGAGATATGATAGAAATCTATCAATTAATGAACGGAGTGGAGCGGGTAAACGTAGATCGATTGTTTACGTTATCAGAATATAGAAAGACTAGGGGACATGCAATTAAGCTACAGGGTAAACTATTTAAGACTAATAAAAGAAAATATTTTTTCACTCAACATGTAATCAAACTCTGGAATTTGTTACTGGAGGATGTAGTAAAGGCTGTTAGTGTAGCTGGGTTTAAAAAAGGTTTGGACAAGTTCCTGAAGGGAAAGGTCCATAAACCATTATTAAGAAGGGACCCAGGATATCAATGCTTGACCCAGTACAAGCATTGTGGAACCTGTGTCTTTTGGGGAAACTGCTAGGTACGTATGACCTAGATTGGCCACTGTTGGAAACTGGGCTTGATGGACCTTGGTCTGACCCAGTATGGCATATCTTATGTTCTTATGGGCCACCAGCGATTCGCTTTCTGTTGGGGCACCAGGCCCCCTCCCCCCCCCCCCCCGACAGTATTTTGATGGCATCGGGGGCTTTCCCTAATGCCTGGATCATCTAAGGGGAGCTTGACATTTCTCCTCAGATGATCCAGGCATCAGAGAAAGCCCCCTATGTCAAGGCTGATATGCAAATTAGCCACACGGTGCCCGTTTCTCTGGGAGAGCATGCTAAACTAGTGCTGACCTCTTGTGCAGATGTGTTTGGCTTGCTCTCCCAGTTTAATGGGTGGCTCATTTGCAAGCACATGGTCTAATGCATGGCTAATTTGCATGCTATGGAGGAGTAGCCTAGTGGTTAGAGCAGTAGCCTACTACCCAGGAAATCTGTGTTTGATTCCCGCTGGCACTCCTTTTGGCCTTGGGCAAGTCACTTTACCCTCCATTGCCTTGGAAGAAAAGGCATGGCAATCTACTTCTGCTCATACCTTGCCAAGAAAACCCAGGGGTTGCTGGATCACCAGGAGTCAGCATTGACTTGAAGGTACTTAAAAAATTTGCATGCTCACTCATTTCTGCATCTGCATGCTATTGGTATGCTACAAATAGGCATTAAAAGCCGATAGAGCATGACATCAGCTTCGGCTTTCTGCATCACCCTTTTGGAGCCTCATAATCCTCATAATCCAGCACTGTCCTCATGATGATTAGCCAGAATGTCAGGATTGTGGATACAACTTTAGGTGTCTTAGAGCCAGCCAGGAGTGAACCGTGGAGGTTGTGGGTGGTGGGAGAGTAAAAACAAAATGAGTGCTCAAAAAAGGCAGAAATGATATGGGGGCTACTAATAGTATGGAGAATAAACAAGGGGATTGTGGAAGATGGGGAGACTGAGCAATGGGGTTTTAGACAGTGTAGGGAATGAGAGCAAGTAATGGATGCTCTGGATGGTGGGGAGAGTAGAAATTGGATGCCGGGAAAAGGTGAGAGAGAGAGAGCAGTGTGGAGACTCTGGGTGGTAGGTGGTAGATAGTGGGGAGAGTAAACGAGGATTTCTTATTGTCTAACAAAGCAGTCCAGAACTTATGGGTTATGCCTGCCAACCAGCACATGGGGATATATAGACCAAGGCTCACAGCTCTATAGTCTCTAAGGCCCCACGCAGCCCCTGGCTTCCCAGTATTCTCTGTCTCCAGCACATGGTGCCTCGTACTGTGGAACTCTCCTGTTCTGTATGTGTTGGGCTCCATTGCCCAATCAGAGTTTAGGATCCTTAGTTAAGCTCAGCAGCAGGAGTGTAAGAAGGATCAGGCCCCTCCGCTCTTCTGGGTTATACCTAAAGGGGTCCAGTTCCTCTCTTTGGATTGCCAGCACAGGACTCTCTATTGCCATTTGTTTTGTTTTGAATTTATTTGGTTTTATTTCCTTTTTTTATTTTTCTTCTTTGGTCTTCCCTCCTGTCTTGTTTGGTGTTGTTCCACTCCCCTCCCCCCCCCCACCTCCTTGGTGGGGTGAGTATTAAAAAAGAAAAGAAAAGAGGGAGTTTGGGCAGGCGAGGACTGTTGTTCTCTTGCTGGCCCTTTCCTTCTTCCTGGGAGGGGGGGGGCCCACAAGTAGATTCTAATGTGTGCTGGCTGACGCAGCAGGACCATTCCCGCCGCAGGCACCACCAGAGAGAGATTCGGGAGCGGCATTCCTATGGAATTTAGCCTGAGACTGTGTCCTAAGCATCAGCAGGGAGGTGGAGCTCTGACAGCGGCAGGGAGCTGCGGTTCACAGGCTTGGTCCTCAGAGTGTGGGCAGATGGCAAAATTATTCTGCATTGAGGCTCTGCATCAGCAGGCCAAGTGCTGCTCCCACTGCTGTGCTTGAAGGGGCAGTGTTGGCCACTGTGTAGCTTGCAGTGGCGAGTCTTCTTCGTAGGGCTGTTCTTCTGTCAGGGACACAGACAGTCAATTGCTGTGTGCCCAGGGAGGCCTGATCAGCTTCCGTGGGTTCCCCTCAGCCTCCTAGGACCTCAGAATGACTTGTGGAGAGTCCAGTATGGAAGGAATTACATTATAGGTATTTATATCAGGGTTATGTAGATCCCCAGAGGGCTTATCGTATCATAGATGCATGTGGGAAGAGCGGACAGAATCTAGGGACCTTGATACATATGTGAGTGGCTGATTTTTGGAAGGAGGGTTTTCAGGCTTTGTCATAAATGCTCTCTAAGGACTTAACAGCTCCAACCAGAAGTCTGCTTGCTAGATCAATGGCAAGAGTTGTCATTGGTGAAAGGGGTGTGAATAACCTGTTTGAAAGGCCTGTTTCGCAGCTAAGAGATATCTGATGGTGCAGGGGATGGAGTCTGGAGCGCCGCAGGTATTCCATTGGAGGATTCAGATGCATACTCTGCTTCAGATGGGACAACTGACGGCCCTATGTGCAAGTCAGAAGAAGTAGAAACGATTCTTGAACATTTGGCAACCATTTTTTGTCAACAATGTCTGCTGGATGGAAAAATCAGCTTTTTAGTGCTTTAGCTCTGTAGTGGGAGGGGGAAGGAGCTTTGGTGGGTTCTTTTGAACTAATGTGTTATTTTGTAGTATGTTATTATCTCCAGGAACAAGCAGGAATGAGTCCTCACATATGGGTACGTCTGCGCGGGAACGCTCCCCAGCTTCCCAAAAAGGAAAGCTTTTGGGAGCATCCCACAGCACCTGCGCGCTGCCTTCCTGCCTTTCCTAACCAACTCTCCTCAGTTCTTCTTTTCCGCGGAGCCAGCAGGTCGTGTTCCTGTCACCGCTGAAGAAGTTCTTTATTTTAATTTATTTCTTTGGTCGCGTGTCTGCCTTCCCCGACTCCGGACCGGTACCGCTGGTCTTTTCTTTTCTTTCTAACAAAAAAAAAATATTTTTTTTTTTCCTCACTTGGTGTATTTTTCTTCTTAGGCCTCCAGGCCCACAAGAAACTTTCCCTCATGGAAAAACCAGCCTCCGGGTTCAAAAAACGCACTAAGTGTAGCGGTACAATTTCTGTTACAGATACCCATGAATGGTGTCTTAAATGTTTGGGTCCTGAACACTCCATTCCGGATTGCCAGTCCTGCTCTCTAATGTCTAAACAAGAGTTACAGAACCGAGCAGCCAAGCTCCATGTGCTGTTTCCCACGGATGCACCGGCGGTGGCATCGACATCTTCCAGGTCTTCCTCTCCCTATGGGTCTCAGGTAACCAAACATAATCCTAGCAGGTCCTTGAAGGGCAAATCTCCCTCTAAGCATCGAGATGCCTCCGGGCTTGCCCTCGAGGATCCTGCCCCAGCCAAACAACCCTGGCGGGAAACTCCGGCTTCCAAAGCTCCTCCTATGGGGTTACAGGTTGACATCGATGGCACGGCCTCGACCGATCACCTGTTAGACTGCTCTGGGGTACCGGCACTTTCTCCCGGTACCGACATCCAGGCAGTCGTGGCGTCCATGGATCACACTGTTCAATCCATGCAGCAGGCTATAATGGCTTTTATTAAAGCTGCGACGCAGACGGTACCGCAACGAGTTCCGTTGTCGGTACCGGTGCCGGTATCGGTACCAGCACCGATACCGGTACCGACTGCATCGACATTGGCCAGGATACCGACTCAGGTTCCTTGTCCAGGGCTATTTCTCGGTACCGATGCGGTACCGGGGATGCCCGATGTCGGTACCGATCGATACGCGTATCGATCATTGGAAGCGGACAGACGATACTTCGATTCCTCTGATGATTCTGATTCATCAGATGAGTCTCCTGAAGTATCCATTACCCTTCCTGAGGAGCCTACTTCTCCAAAAAGGAGAATGTCTCCTCCAGAGGATTTGTCCTTTCAAGACTTCATAATAGAAGTAGCTAAAGGACTCTCTATTTCAGTAACCTCTGAAACAGAGCCTAGAGCAAAAGAATTAGATATTTTAGGATACTCTAACGCTCCCAGAGAGGCAGTCACCTTGCCAATTCATGAAATTCTTCATGAACATATGATTGACTTATGGGAGACTCCTCTCACCCTTTCTCCTCATTCTCGCAGATTGGACACTATGTACCGTGTCCCTCCTTGTCCTGGATTTCAGAAAACAGCTTCCTCACCACTCCATTGTGGTGCAGTCAGCTATGAAAAGGATAAAGAGTACCAAAAGACACTCTTCTGCTCCTCCAGGAAGAGAATGCAGGACCTTGGATGCTTTTGGTAGGAAAATCTTCCAAGCCAGCATGCTTATTGCCAGAATCAATTCATATAGCCTTTATATGGGTATGTTTCTAAAGGAAGTTGCACAAAAGCTGCACAACTTTCTCCCTTTTATTCCAGAGGATAGAAGGGATGAGTTCCTCCTTTGGCTTAAGCATACTCAAGACATTTCAAAGTTTTCCAACAGGGCAGCCTTTGACTCCTTTGAAGGTGCCAGCAGAGCCTCAGGCATTGCCATAGCTGCTCGCAGAATTGCTTGGCTCCAGGCTTCTGATCTAGAACCCTGGGTTCAGGATGGCTTAGGAAATCTGCCCTGTACGGGTGAAAATCTCTTTGGCCAAGAGTGGCAAATAAAAGCCACTCAAATGGATGCAGAGAATTCTGCTCTGGATAGACTTTCCAAGTCAACCTCCATTCCAGCCAAGAAAAAACCTTTCAAAAAGTCTTTTTACAAAAGGAGCAGATTTCCTTCCACTTCTGGCCAACAATCTTCTACAGGTCGCTTTGCTACTACGCGTCAGCAACCTAAACAGGCCAGGCCTAAACCTGCAGGGACTGCTACAACCCAGCAGTTCCAACCCCCTCAGGGTTTTTGACTTGATACTAGAGAACTTAACCTTTCTGGCTCTACCACAGCCAGAACCTCTCACCATTCCAGGAAGGTTAGCTCATTTTGCTCCCAGATGGGAGCAAATCACATCAGAGCAGTGGACCCTCTCCATCATAAGAGAGGGCTACAAACTTCATTTCTCAGACCTTCCTCCCTACACCATGGTGAGACATTTCAATTCTCCCACATCTCGACCTTCTGGATCAGGAGGTGACCACCCTTCTGGCCCAGAGGGCCATAGAAGAAGTTCCTCTTCTTCAACAGGGGTCAGGGTTTTACTCCCCCTATTTTCTTATTCCAAAGAAAACAGGGGGATACAGACCCATTCTAGATCTCAGAGAATTGAACAAATTCCTATGCAAGGAGAAGTTCAAGATGCTTTCTCTAGGCACTCTCCTTCCATACCTGCAGAGTCAGGATTGGCTTTGTTCTCTAGATCTCAAGGATGCGTACACTCATGTCCTAATCCATCCATCTCACAGAAAATTCCTACGTTTTCTGTTCCAGGGAAAACATTATCAGGCCCGTTGTCAACGTCTAGTGCAGTTAGCCTCCCAGATTCAGTCAAAGAGCCACTTAACTGCCAGGGAGATGCTACAGCTGCTAGGCCATATGGCTTCCACAGTACATGTGGTACCCTATGCTCGCCTACACATGAGAGCAGCTCAATGGACTTTGTCCACCCAGTGGACTCAAGCTTCAGGAGCTCTCTCAGACCAAATAGCAACTTACAAATGTCTCTTTTGGTCTCTCCAATGGTGGATGTCCACTCAAAATCTGTTGCTGGGGTCCCCCTTCCAACCTTTGTTGCCCCAAGCAACCCTCACAACAGATGCCTCCCAAACAGGTTGGGGAGCTCATCTACAAGACCTCTCCACCCAAGGCACTTGGTCCCCACAGGAGACTTCTCTTCATATCAACCACTTGGAACTTCGAGCAGTGTTCCTAGCTCTCAAGGTCTTTCATACCCTCCTCAGCTACAAGACAGTCCTCATTCATACGGACAATCAAGTAGCCATGTTTTACATAAACAAGCAAGGAGAAACTGGCTCTCTTTCGCTTTGCAACGAAGCTCTAAGATTATGGGCCTTCGCCAGAGAGCATCAAATCCATCTCCTGGCAGTATACCTCCCAGGAATCCAAAACTCTTGGGCAGACAGACTCAGTCGAGTTATGCTTCCACACGAATGGTCCCCCTGCACATGGATCAGGTACTCAGAATCTTCCAGGAATGGGGAACCCTGGACATAGACCTCTTTGCAAGTCCGTGGAATGCCAAACTTCCCCGGTTCTGTTCCAGAATTCCGTGTCAGGGAGTTCAGGCCAAGGATGCCTTCCTCCTTCATTGGGGTCAGGACTTCCTGTATGCCTTTCCACCCATTCCTTTGATTCCCAAGACTCTGTTCAAACTCCAGAGGGATCAAGGATCTATGATCCTCATAGCTCCATGCTGGCCATGCCAAGTGTGGTACCCTCTACTTCTGCATCTCTCCCAAGCCCCTTCCCTGGACTTGGGAACTGCGCCAGACCTTCTGTCTCAGGAGGAAGGGACTTTGTGGCATCCAAATCCCAAGTCCCTTCACCTCAGAGCTTGGTTACTGAAGGCCTAGACCTTCAAGACTTCAATCTTTCTCAGCAAGTAAAGGATATCCTCCATGCTTCCAGAAAACCTTCCACTAGGCGTTCCTATGCTTTTAAGTGGAAAAGATTTTCCATTTGGTGTGCTGAAAAGGGTCTTGACCCTCTGGCACTTCCTGTGAATTCTCTATTGGAATATCTCCTGCATCTCTCCAATGCAGGCCTTAAAACAAATTCAGTAAGGGTCCATTTGAGTGCTATTGCAGCCTCCCTTAAGCCTCTCAATGGACAACCTATTTCCTTTCATCCTCATTGCAAGATTCATGAGAGGCCTAACTTTAACTAAACCTCCCATTCGACCTCCTCCAGTGGCATGGGACTTAAACTTGGTTCTTGGTCAGCTTATGAAGCCACCTTTTGAACCCTTAGCCACTACCTCCTTGAAATTTCTTTCCTGGAAGGTTATTTTCCTTATTGCAATCACTTCTGTTCGCCGCATCAGTGAACTGCAGGCCTTAGTGGCTAATCCACCTTATACAAGGTTCCATCTTGATAAGGTAGTCCTTAGGACAAATCCTCACTTCATGCCTAAAGTGGTCTCACCTTTTCATCTTAATCAAGAGGTATATTTACCTGTCTTTTTTCCAGCTCCTCATGCATCCAGTGCAGAGAGGAACCTTCATACTCTAGATTGTAAAAGAGCTCTTGCTTTTTACTTACACAGGACACAGCAACATAGAAAGTCTTCCCAGCTTTTTTGTTGCTTTTGATCCTTCTCATTTAGGACTTCCAGTCTCTAAAAGAACACTGTCCAATTGGATTGCTCAGTGTATTTCTTTTGCTTACCAGAGTAAGAACCTTTCTCTGGAGGGCCATGTCACAGCTCACAATGTGAGGGCCATGGCCACCTCTATGGCTCATCTTCATTCTGTGTCCATCGACCAGATCTGCGAGCAGCCACCTGGGCCTCGGTTCATACCTTCACAGCACATTACTGTTTGGACAAGGACTCCCGCCGGGATGCCTTGTTTGGTCAGGCTGTCCTCAGACACATGTTCCATTCTTGAACAACTCCTGCCCTCCTTCCCTGAATGGATGCCTGAGATCCATAGGAAGACGAGGAACCCTTCAGGGTCTCATACCCTTGGGGATCTCCCAGGCATCTTAGCTAGGGAGTCCCCATATGTGAGGACTCATTCCTGCTTGTTCCTGGAGATAGCACAGTTACTTACCTGTAACAGGTGATCTCTGGGAACAGCAGGAATTAGTCCTCACAACCCTCCCACCTCCCCTAGGAGTTGTATCTCTCTCTGTCTTTCCTTTCCTCTCTCTCTCTATTGTCTCAGCTTTAAACTCAAACTGAGGAGAGTTGGTTAGGAAAGGCGGGAAGGCAGCGCGCAGGCGCTGTGGGATGCTCCCAAAAGCTTTCCTTTTTGGGAAGCTGGGGAGCGTTCCCGCGCAGGCTTCGTCGGTACCGACGTACCCATATGTGAGGACTAATTCCTGCTGTTCCCAGAGATCACCTGTTACAGGTAAGTAACTGTGCTTAATTGATAAAACAAGAAACAGATTTCACCATAAATTGATGATTATAACCTGAGGTGTTGAAAAATAGAAGGCCTGGATATTTACTGGTTGCAGGAATAGGTTTTAATAGAAGGCTATGTTCTTCACAGTAGCACCTGTTATTTTTTCCCAGTATGAGCTATGTGGGTAAAGAAAAATGTTGTAGAAAGGCATTTAGAATATTTGCATCTAAGGTTTGAAACAAAGTGCCTGATGAGCTTTGGGGAAATATTACATTGTTTAATTTCAGGAAGGGTTTGAAATCTTATTTATTTTCATAGAGTGGTTGAGGATTATTAGTATCTCCAGGAACAAGCAGGAATGTAGTCTTCACATATGGGTATCGTCGGTACCGACGGAGCCTGCGCGGGAACGCTCCCCAGCGTCCAATTAGAAAGCTTTTGGGAGCATCCCACAGCACCTGCGTGCTGCCTTCCCACCTTTCCCAACTGCCTCTCTTCAGTTCTTCGTTTTCCGCGGAGCCAGCAGGTCATTGTTCCTGTCACCGCAGAAAATTTTTCCCTATTCTCCTTCTTTTTTTGTGGTCCCGTCTGCCTTCCCTTGATGCTATACCGGTACCGCCGGTTCATTCTTTCTTTCTTCTTTCTGTCTAAAAAAATATATATATATAGTATTTTTTTCCAAACTTTTCTTCCTCAGGTGCACGCGCCATTTTGGGCCTTAGGCCCAAAACGTCCTTTACCATGGAAAAACCCGCTTCGGGTTTTAAGAAGTGCACCAAATGTGGTGGTACCATCTCCGTCACCGACACCCATGAGTGGTGTCTTAAATGTTTAGGTCCTGACCACTCCATCTCGGAGTGTATGGCCTGTACCATGATGTCCAAGAGGGGTAGACAAAACCGAGCTGCTAAGCTCAGCACTCTGTTTCCCTCCGATGCAGTCTCTGTGGCATCGACGTTGTCCAGGGCTTCGTCTTCCTCCCATGGATCTCAGGTAACTAAACATAAGTCTGGCTAGTCTTCAAAGGGTAGATCTCCTTCCAAGCATCGAGATACCTCTGGCGTTGCCCTTGAGGGTTCTCTACCAGCAAAATTGCCCCGGTGGGAGGCTTCGGCTTCCAAAGCATTATCGGGGCTCCAGGATGTTCTCGAGGCCTCAACCTCGGCAGCACTACTGGTGCCATGCTCTGGGGTACCGGCTGTTTTCTCTGGTACCAATACCCAGGCATCGGCAGCTTTGATAGACCAGAGTTTCCTGGCTATTGAACGCAGTCTGTGGCTCTCCTTGCGGCATCGACACCCTCGGAACCGCGTCAGACAGTTCAACTGGTACCGGCACTGACTCCGGCACCGGTACCGACAGCATCGGCATCGACATCGGTGTCTGCATTGCCGGCACCCAGTCATGCTATGCCTTCCGGTACCGATACACTGGTACCGATTCCCCCCGGCACTGACTTCGGTCGGTACGGGTATCGTGCTCTACAAGAGCATCTGGACAGAAGGTACTTCGAATCCTCAGAGGAGTCTGAAGATTCTGACAGCTCCGTCGGTACCGGAGTACTTCTCCCGGAGGAACCTTCCTCTCCTAAACGCAGGATGTCTCCTCCAGAAGATATCTCCTTTCAGGACTTTATCAGGGAGGTGACTCAAGGTCTTTCTATTACTGTGTCTCCTGAAACAGATCCCAGGGCAAAGGAGTTGGAAATTTTGCAGTATCCCAAAGCTCCTAAAGAGGCAGCTACTTTGCCTATCCATGAGATCTTACGTGATCTCATGTTGAGAATGTGGGAGACACCTCTTACCACCTCTCCTCACTCTCGTAGACTGGATACCATGCATCGAGTACCTCCGTGTCCTGGCTTCCAGAAAACTCAGCTTCCTCACCACTCTATTGTAGTGGAATCAGCTATGAGAAGGATCAGAAGTGCAAAGAGGCATGCCTCTAATCCTCCAGGACGTGAGTGTCAAACTTTGGATGCCTTTGGACGTCATACTTTCCAGGCTTCCATGCTTTCTGCCAGGATCAGTTCCTATATTTTATATATGGGAATGTTCCTTAAGGAAGTTACAGGAGATTTAGAAGCTTTGAGCCCTCTTCTTCCTGATGATAAGAGGCAGAATTTTCTCACACTGGTTAAACATGCCCAGGATGTTTCTAAGTTTGTCAATCGTGCAGCTTTTGACTGTTTTGAGTGCATAAGCAGAACCTCTGCCATTGCCATAGGTGCACGTAGAATTGCCTGGCTCCAGGCATCCGATTTGGAGCTCTGGGTGCAGGACAAACTGGGCAATATCCCTTGTACAGGTGAGAATCTATTTGGCAAGAATTGGCAAGAGAAGGCCAATGAATTGGATGCTGACAACTCCACTCTGGATAGACTGTCCAAAGCCACAACTGATCCTGGAGTGGAGGAGTGGCCTAGTGGTTGGGGCAAGGTACTTTGGGCCGGAAGGTCGGGGGTTCAAATCCCACTAGAGGACAGCAACCTTGGGCCGGAAGGACTGGGGTTTCTAGTCCCACAGGTGCTCCTTGTGGTCTTGGGCAAGCCACTTAACCCTCCATAGCCCATGTTCCCTGTAAAATAGTTCTCTGTCTGCTGTGCTTTCCTGTCTAATCAATGTGTTTATACCTCAAAAACTTCCTGTCATGATTTGACAATTTCCAATCTGTAATCAAACCGCTGCTGATCGCTGGAAGTAGCGGTATACAAATGTATACTAAATAAAAATAAAATAAAATCCTGCAAGGAGAAAATCTTTCAAGAAACCATTCAAGAAGAAGAGGTTTTATCCTTCTTATTCCCATCAGGCACGTTCTGCAGGTCAGCCTGCCCGAAAGAGTCAGCAACCACCTAAACAGAGGAAAGCAAAGACTGCCAAGCCTCAACCGTCTCAGCAGTCTCAGCCTCCACAAGGCCTTTGACTTCCATCTAGAGAACTTAGCCTTCCTGGCTCTCAATGGTCCCGAATCTTCCACCATTCCAGGAAGGTTGTGTCACTTTGCCCCCAGATGGGGCAGATAACAGCAGAGCATTGGACTCTCTCCATTATAAAAGAGGGGTACAAGCTTCACTTTCTGTGCATGCCCCCTCCCACAATAGTAAGACAGTTCAATTCTCAGACCTCTCTCATCAATCTGTTAGATCAAGAGGTCACTATCCTTCTTGCCCAAGGGGCAATAGAAGAGGTACGCATTTCTCAACAGGGTAAAGGGTTTTACTCCCCCTATTTCCTTATCCCAAAGAAAACAGGGGGACACAGACCTTTTCTAGATCTCAGAGAATTGAACAAATTCCTGTTCAAAGAGAAATTCAACATGATTTCTCTGGGAAACCTGGTGCCATACCTTCAGAGTCAGAATTGGCTTTGTTCTCTAGATCTCAAGGATGCGTACACTCATGTTCTCATCCATCCAACTCACAGGAAGTTCCTTCGGTTCCTTTTTCAAGGAAAGCACTACCAATACAAGGTGCTTCCTTTTGGCCTGGCCTCAACACCAAGGGTGTTTACGAAATGCATGGCTGTGGTAGCAGCATTTCTTCGCACTCTAGGAATATTCGTCTTCCCCTACTTAGACGACTGGCTCATTCTAGCCCCATCAGAGTCAGAGGCCAGAATTTATCTATCTTGCACAATGCGTATCCTTCAGAATTTGGGTCTGGTCATAAACATCCCAAAATCAAGCCTAACTCCCACTCAGTCTCTGGATACCAGGAAAGCAAGGGCCTATCTTCCCCAGACCCGTTGCCTTCGCATGGTGCAGTTAGCTTCTCAAGCAGTGCTAAAGCCTCATCTCACTGCTCGAGAAATGTTACAACTACTAGGCCACATGGCATCTACCGTGCATGTGGTTCCTTATGCTCACCTCCATATGAGAGCAGCCCAGTGGACTTTATCCACTCAATGGACCCAGGCATCAGGGTGCCTGTCAGACAAAATAGCAAACACAAATCGCCTTATTTTGTCCCTCCAATGGTGACAGTCCACTCAAAACCTGTTGGTGGGGTCCCCTTTTCAACAGCCTTTACCCCAGGCAACTCTCACAACAGATGCTTCACCAATGGATTGGGGAGCTCATCTGCAAGACCTCTCTATCCAAGGCACTTGGACTCCACAGGAGACTCATCTACACTTCAATCTCCTAGAGCTCAGAGCAATCTTCCTTGCTCTGCGAGTGTTCCACACCCTGCTCAACTACAAGACAGTCCTCATTCATATGGACAATCAAGTAGCCATGTTCTACGTGAACAAGCAGGGAGGAACAGGCTCTCTGTCTCTTTGCAGCGAAGCTTTGCGACTATGGGCCCTCGCCAGAGAGCATCAGATTCATCTCCTGGCAGTGTATCTTCCAGGTATCCAAAACTCTTGGGCAGACAGACTCAGTCGAGTTCTGCTTCCACACGAATGGTCTCTACATGCAGACCAGGTGGCCAAGATTTTTCAAATTTAGGGAACCCCGGACATAGACCTCTTTGCAGGTCCGTTGAATGCCAAACTTCCTGGTTCTGTTCCAGAATTCCGGCTCGGGGCTTTCAGGCCAGGGATGCTTTCCTCCTTCATTGGGGTCAAGACTTCCTTTATGCCTTTCCACCCATTCCCCTGATTCCCAAAACCCTGTTCAAGCTTCAGAGAGACAGAGGCCTTTTGATTCTCATAGCTCCACATTGGCCACGGCAAGTGTGGTACCCTCTGCTTCTACATCTCTCTCAAGCTCCCTCTTTGGAGTTAGGGTCTGCTCCAGATCTCCTGTCTCAGGAGAACAGAATGTTATTGCATCCCAATCCCCAGTCCCTGCATCTCAGGGCTTGGTTGCTGAAGGCCTAGATCTTCATTATCTTAACCTTTCTCAGCAAGTAAAGGATATCCTTTATGCTTCTAGAAAACCTTCCACAAGACGCTCTTATACTTTCAAGTGGAAAAGGTTTACCATATGGTGCTCGCAGAAGGGTCGTAGACCCCTTGCGATACCTCTGGAATTATTACTGGAGTATCTCCTTCATTTATCCAATGCAGGACTTAAAACTAACTCAGTAAGAGTCCATTTGAGTTCTATTGCAGCTTCTTTCAAGCCTTTAAATGGACAACCTATTTCCTCCCATCCTCTTATAGCAAGATTTATGAGAGGCCTTCTTCTAACTAAGCCTCCCATTAGGCCACCACCAGTGGCATGGGACTTAAACCTGTTTCTTGGCCAGCTCATGAAGCCACCTTTCGAACCCTTAGCTACTACCTCGTTGAAATTCCTTTCTTGGAAAGTTATCTTTCTCATTGCAATCACATCAGCACGTCGCATCAGTGATTTGCAGGCACTAGTGGCTGATCCTCCTTATACAAGGTTCCATCATGACAAGGTAGTCCTTAGGACTCATCCACATTTTATGCCAAAGGTGGTCTCGGCTTTTCATTTGAACCAAGCGGTCTATCTGCCTGTGTTTTTTCCAGGGCCTCATGCATCAAATGCAGAAAGGAATCTTCATACTTTGGACTGTAAAAGAGCTTTAGCTTTTTACTTACAAAGAACACAGCAACATAGAAAGTCCTCTCAACTCTTTGTTGCTTTTGATCCTTCTCATCTGGGACTTCCAGTCTCCAAGAGAACACTGTCCAACTGGATTGCACAGTGTATTTCCTTTGCCTATCAGAGTAAGAATCTTCCTCTGGAGGGCCATGTCACAGCTCACAATGTGAGAGCCATGGCAGCTTCAATGGCTCATCTGTGTCTATCGACGACATCTGTTGAGCAGCCACTTGGGCCTCGGTTCATATCTTCACAGCCCATTACTGCTTGGACAAGGACTCCCGCCGGGATGCCTTGTTTGGTCAGGCTGTTCTCCAACACCTGTTCCATACCTAATCAACTCCTACCCACCATCCTTGGTAGGATGCCAGAGAACCATGGGGGGAAGCGGAGCCCTTTCACAAGGACTCACAACTTCTGGGGTCTCTCCCTGGCATCTAAAGCTAGGGAATCCCCATATGTGAAGACTACATTCCTACTTGTTCCTGGAGATAGCATAGTTACTCACCTGTAACAGGTGATCTCCGGGAACAGCAGGAATTTAGTCTTCACAACCCTCCCACCTCCCCTAGGAGTTGTATCTCACTATCTCTTTCTCTTTCCCTCTCTCTCTCTTTGTCTCAGCTTTAAACTCAACTGGAGAGGGGCAGTTGGGAAAGACGGGAAGGCAGTATGCAGGCGCTGTGGGATGCTCCCAAAAGCTTTCTAATTGGACGCTGGGGAGCGTTCCCGTGCAGGCTCCGTCGGTACCAATGATACCCATATGTGAAGACTAAATTCCTGCTGTTCCCGGAGATCACCTGTTACAGGTGAGTAACTATTTACTCTTGTTTAGATTTTATTGTGAGGCTTACGTTTTATTACATTTAGATAATATATATTATTTTTTTATTCTTTTTAATTATTGCTTTTTTTGAATATTTGTGAACCATCGTTAATATAATTTTTTCAGGAAAAGGGTATATAAACCTTTGTAAATAAATATGTCCAGTTATTTGTTTAAAATTGATTAAATATTCCAGCATTATGATTTGTTGAATTTCATGTAGTCTTGTGGAGAAAACCTTTACATGAACAGTCAATATATAAGGAAACACTAATCAACAATGCAATTCTACAAGGGCTCCCTCAATCCACCCTGAATCCACTCCATCTCGCAATGAATGCTGCGGCCAGAGTCCTACACGGTGCTTCCAGTAAGGATCATGTAACACCCATCCTGAGACATCTCCACTGGCTCCCCATCCATGGCAGAATCTCGTTTAAATCCCTACTACTGACTTTCAAGGCCATCAACAGGCTCTCCTCCACCTTCCTCATAGAGCTTATCCAGAAGAACCGCAGCAGTCAACACGCTGGTAATCCCTAAGGAAATAACACAATGCACCCAGGCAACGACAAACAGGGCATTTAGGTTCTATGCGCCCAGGTGCTGGAACGCCCTACCACCCAGCATACGGGCAATCTCCGGCCTGGCCCAATTTAGAAAGGCATTGAAGCACCACCTCTTCCTCAAACACTACTCGGATGACAGCGCACAATCATCCACCCCCGCCCCCAGGCCTGCCACTAACACACACAGCACGCAATGAGGCAGCCACACCCACTGGCGACACCATCGACTGCACTTACTTTGTAAATGGCAACATGTACATAGCCCTACTCTGCTGAAAAGCGGCGTCAGCCTTGATTATGCGCACCTTGTAAATAGCAGCATGTATATACCCTCACACTCTGTAAATATATATATATATATATATATATATATATACACTCTGTGAATAGTTACCCCAGCGTTGTCCAAGTTATAGCACCTGTTTTTCTGTAAATACAGAGCAGCTCAGTCTGCACTGTATAAGCTACTGTTGTATGTAAACCACACTGATATTAAATAGCGCAATATAGAAGAGATATTAAATAAATAAATAAATAACAGCAAAGTAGATATAACAATCTTTATTGACATCAGCTTGTTCAAGTCTCACAGGTACCTCAGCTTAGATACTGACACGCACTGTGTACAGGAGTACTACACTGGGCATTAGCAGTAGATTTGAGAGACCGAGATCATACTCCACATACCCTGGCTTAGTAGTGAGGTTCATGACTGTCATGGTATGCGCAAAACTATCCAGCTTGGAGAAACTGATTGAATTTTCTGTTTTAGGGCATTCTAGGACCTCCTGGAAGGAAGGGTTCCAAGGGAAGACAGGTAGGCCACAACAATAATAATATAGTAATGTGACCTTCACTGATAATTTAAAAAGCTTGATATTCAGTTGTATGTGTAGTATTATCTTACCTTGCTATTCATGCATTTACTTTATGCCTTCATACCTAGCATGAAAATGTAGACAGGACCAGGTGCAGTGGAAAACCTTTTTGGTTGGAGGGGCCAAACAAAACAATCTCCCGCCGCATCCCCATGCTTTCTAATTGCTGATGCTGTGTTGGGCAGAATATTGGTAGGGCAAAGGCCCCTGTTGATAGATGATGAAATGCTAAAAAAAAGTCAAAGAAGCTAACAAAAGTTCCAACACAGTTAAAATAAGCGATTTCAGTCACCTGGGTCAGTGTCACATCAGGACATGCTAAAGAGATAAAATTTTTAGATGAAATAAATGACTGCTTCATGGAACAACTGGTTTATGAACTAACACATAGGGAAGCTATTTTAGACCTAGTCCTTAGTGGAACACAGGATCTCCAGGATCAAGCAGTAATGTAGTCTTCACATATGGGTATCGTTGGTACCGATGGAGCCCGCGCGGGAACGCTCCCTAGCATCCAATATGAAAGCTTTTGGGAGCATCCCACAGTGCATGCATGCTGCCTTCTCGCCTCTGTACCTCTTTCACTTCAGTTCTTCGTTTTCCACGGAGCCGACAGGACGTGTTCCCTGTCACTGCAGAAAATTTCCTTTTATTCTTTGTTTTTCTGTGGTCGCGTCTGCTTTCATTCGATGCCTACCGGTACCACCAGTGGTGGTTCTTCTTTCTTTAAAAAAAAAAAAACAACCAAAAAAACTTGTATTTCTTCAGGGTCTTTCCCCTGTTTCTGGTGCTAGGTGCCGTTTTGGGCACTAGGCCCACTTTTCTTCAGGCATGGAGAAACCAGCTAGTGGTTTCAAAAAATCTTCAAAGTGTAGCGGAACCATTTCCGTCACCGACACCCATGATTGGGGTCTACAATGTTTAGGTCCTGAACATTGTCCAACAGAGTGTCTCTCCTGCACGAGGATGACCAAAAAGGGCCTGCAGAATAGAACTGCAAAACTCGGTACCCTTTTTTGCTGCGGATACGATATCAGTTGCATCAACGTCTTCCAGGGCTTCATCTTCCTCCCATGGATCTCAGGTAACTAAATTTAAGTCTTCTAAGACTGGCTGGTCCTTGAAGCATAGATCTCCTTCAAAGTATCGAGATGCCTCTGGCGTTGCCCTTGAGGATAGTTCACCGGCAAAACAGCCCCGGCGGGAGTCTTCGGGCTCCAAAGCATTAACGTGGCTCCAGGATGTTCCAGAGGCTTCCACCTCTGTAGAACTACTGGTGCCATGTTCTGGGGTCATAGCCACTTCCACCGGTACCGACACCCAGGCATCGGCAGGAGCGATGGATAAGAGAATCCTCGCTATTGAACGCAGTCTAGCATCCCTCTTAGCTTCGGTACCGCTATGACCGCTACAGATGTTTCAACAGGTATCGGTACCGACATCGGTACCGGTACCGACAGTACCTGCTTTGAAAGGACTGCATTTCCAGGAACAAGCAGGAATGAGTCTTCACATATGGGTATCGTCGGTACCGACGGAGCCTGCGCGGGAACGCTCCCCAGCGTCCAGAAAGAAAGCTTTTTGGAGCATCCCACAGCGCCTGCACGCTGCCTTCCCGCCTTTCCTAACTGCCTCTCTCCAGTTCTTCTTTTCCGCGGAGCCAGCATGTCGTGTTTCCTGTCACCGCTGAAGAATTTCTTATTTTCTTTTATTTTTCTTTAGTCGCGTGTCTGCCTTCTCGATTCCGCACCGGTACCACCGGTCCTTTTTCTTTCTTTAAAAAAAACAAAAACTTTTACTCTTTTCAGTGCATTTCTCTTCTGGGGCCTTAGGCCTACAGATATATTTTTCCCTCATGGAAAAACCCGCCTCCAGGTTTAAGAAATGCACAAAGTGCAGCAGCACTATTTCTGTCACTGACACCCATGACTGGTGTCTAAAATGTTTAGGTCCTGACCATTCCATTGCGGATTGTGAGTCCTGTTCCATGATGTCTAAGAGAGGGTTACAGAATCGGGCAGCTAAGCTCAGTACCCTGTTTCCCTCCGATGCAGCTTCCGTGGCATCAACGTCTTCCAGGGCTTCTTCTTCATCCCATGGATCTCAGGTAACCAAACTTAAATCTGGCAGGTCCTCAAAACGTTCATCTCCCTCTAAGTATCGAGATGCCCCCGGGCTTACTCTTGAGGATACCACACCGGCAAAATTACCCCGGTGGGAGGCTCCGGCTTCCAAAGCACTACCTATGGGGTCACAGGTTGACATCGATGTCTCGGCCTCGACCGATCACCTGTTACAATGTTCTGGGGTACCGGCAGTTTCTACTGGTACCGATATCCAGACATTGGTGGCGTCAATGGATCAGAATATTCTGACCATGCAGCGTGCCATCACGGCATTCATTCAAGCTGCAACGCCTACGGTACCGCAACAAACCCCATTGTCGGTACCTGTACCGATTCCGGTACCGGACCCGATATCGGCCCCGATACCAGTACCACTTGCATCGACATCAGCATCGACCGCAGCGGTACGCTATCCAGTGATGCCCATCAGTACCGACCCGGTACCGATTACTCCCGATGTCGATACCTCCCGGTACGCGTATCGGGCTCTACGAGAACATCCAGATAGTCGATACTTCGATTCCTCTGAAGACTCTGATTTTTCAGAGGCCTCAATTGAAGCATCGGGCATCCTTCCTCAGGAACCCTCTTCTCCAAAAAGGAGAATGTCTCCTCCTGAAGACTTGTATTTTCAGGACTTCATTAGGGAGGTGGCCAAAGGCCTGTCCATCTCAGTGACCTCTGAGACTGAACCTAGAGCCAAAAAATTGGATATCCTACAATATCCTAAGGCTCCTAAAGAAGCAGCCACCTTACCAATACATGAGATTCTTTATGATCACATGCTGGGCATATGGGAGACTCCTCTTTCCACCTCCCCTCATTCCAGAAGGTTGGACACCATGTATCGTGTTCTTCCTTGTCCTGGGTTTCATAAGACTCAGCTTCCTCACCACTCTATTGTGGTAGAGTCTGCTATGAAAAAGATCAAGAGTACAAAAAGGCACTCCTCTGCTCCTCCAGGAAGAGAATGCAGAACTCTAGATGCCTTTGGCAGGAAAATCTTCCAGGCCAGTATGCTTGTAGCCAGAATCAACTCCTATAGTCTCTATATGGGGATGTTTCTAAAAGAAGTTACAGATCATCTGCAAACCTTATCTCCTTTTATGTCAGAAGATAAGAGAGAAGAGTTTCTCACCTGGCTTAAACAGGCACAGGATGTATCCAAGTTTTCCAACCGTGCAGCCTTTGACTCTTTTGAGGGGGCCAGTAGAGCCTCGGCTATTGCCATAGGTGCACGCAGAGTTGCTTGGTTGCAAGCCTCTGATTTGGAATCCTGGGTACAGGATGGTCTAGGTAACCTTCCCTGTACAGGCGAAAACCTGTTTGGCAAAGATTGGCAAGCAAAGGCCAACCAAATGGATGCTGAAAACTCTGCTTTAGATAGACTTTCAAAGTCTACTACTGCTCCTTTTAAAAAGAGGTTGTTCAAAAAGGGATCTTTCCCAAAGAAAGGGAAATTTTCTTCTTATGGTCAGGCCTCTTCTCAAGGTCGTTTTGCTACAAAGAGACAGCAACAACCAAAACAGGCCAAAACCCAGGCTGCGAGGACTGCTACGGCCCAACAGCCTCAGCCTCCTCAGGGCCTTTGACTTTCTACTAGAGAACTTAGCCTTTCTGGCTCTAGAACATCCAGAGCCTCTCACCATCCCAGGAAGGTTAGCTCACTTTGCTCCCAGATGGGAACAAATCACAGCAGAGCAATGGACCCTCTCCATCATAAAGGAAGGGTACAAACTTCATTTCTTAAACCTTCCTCCTCACACCATGGTGAAACAGTTCAATTCTCCAACATCTCTCTTCAACCTTCTAGGTCAAGAGATTTCTACCCTTCTTGCCCAAGGGGCAATAGAAGAAGTACCCCTTCTTCAACAGGGCTCAGGGTTTACTCCCCCTATTTCCTCATTCCCAAGAAAACGGGGGGCTACAGACCCATATTAGATCTCAGAGAATTGAACAAGTTTCTATGCAAGGAGAAATTCAAGATGACTTCTCTCGGAACTCTCCTTCCATACCTCCAAAGTCAGGACTGGCTTTGTTCTCTAGATCTCAAGGATGCGTACACCCATGTTCTCATCCATCCAACACACAGAAGATTCCTTCGGTTCCTTTACCAGGGAAAGCACTACCAATACAAAGTGCTTCCTTTCGGTATGGCCTCTGCTCCGAGAGTGTTCACAAAATGCATGGCAGTAGTAGCTGCATTCCTGCGCACTCTAGGGATATTCATATTCCCATATCTGGACGACTGGCTCATCCGAGCTCCATCCCAGTCAGAGGCCCAGATTTCCCTGGCCTGCACAAGGTGTTTTCTTCAGTATCTGGGACTGGTAATCAACATTCCAAAATCCCATCTCACCCCTACTCAGTCTCTAGAGTTCATAGGGGCCTTACTGGATACCACAACTGCAAGGGCCTATCTTCCCCAGGCCCGTTGCCTACGCTTGGTGCAGATACCCTCCCAGATTCAGTTAAAATCCCATTTAACTGTTCGAGAGATGTTGCAACTCTTAGGCCACATGGCATCCACGGTGCATGTGGTTCCCTATGCTCGCCTTCACATGAGAGCAGCTCAGTGGACCCTATCCTCCCAATGGACCCAGGCATCAGGTTGCCTGTCAGACAAAATAGCAACCTCCAGTCGCCTTTTTTGGTCCCTCCACTGGTGGAAGTCCACTCAGAATCTGTTGCTGGGGTCCCCCTTTCAACAGGTGTTACCCCAAGCCACCCTTACAACAGATGCCTCTCCAAGGGGTTGGGGGGCTCATCTACAAGATCTCTCAACCCAGGGCATCTGGTCTCCACAGGAGACATCTCTTCATATCAACCTCTTAGAGCTCAGAGCAATCTTTCTGGCTCTCAGAGTCTTCCACACCCTGCTCAGCTACAAGACAGTCCTCATCCACACGGACAACCAGGTAGCCATGTTCTACGTGAACAAGCAGGGAGGGACTGGCTCTCTGTCGCTTTGCGACGAAGCTCTGAGATTGTGGGCCTTCGCCAGAGAGCATCAAATCCATCTCATGGCAGTATATCTTCCAGGGGTTCAAAACTCTTGGGCAGACAGACTTAGTCGAGTTCTGCTTCCGCACGAATGGTCCCTCCATGGGGACCAGATAGCCCGAACTTTTCGGATTTGGGGTACCCCAGACATAGACCTGTTTGCAAGTCCGTGGAATGCCAAACTTCCCCAGTTCTGTTCCAGGATTCCATGTCAGGGAGTTCAGGCCAGGGATGCCTTCCTCCTTCATTGGGGGCAAGACTTCCTCTATGCCTTTCCACCTATTCCCCTAATTCCCAAGACTCTGTTCAAGCTTCAGAGAGACAAGGGGACTATGATCCTCATAGCACCACTTTGGCCACGCCAAGTGTGGTACCCTCTACTTCTGCATCTCTCTAAAGCTCCCTCCCTAGACCTGGGGTCTGCTCCAGATCTCCTCTCCCAGGAGGAGGGAACCTTGTGGCACCCAAATCCTCAGTCTCTTCATCTCAGGGCCTGGTTGTTGAAGGCCTAGACCTTCAAAATTTACAACTTTCTCAGCAAGTGAAGGATATCCTTCATGCTTCCAGAAAGCCTTCCACCAGACGTTCATATGCTTTTAAATGGAAAAGGTTTTCCATTTGGTGTGCAGAGAAGGGTCTCAACCCTCTTGCAATACCTTTGCATTCTTTACTAGACTATTTGCTGCATTTATCCCATGCAGGCCTTAAAACAAATTCAGTCAGAGTCCATTTGAGGGCTATTGCAGCATCCCTTAAGCCTCTCAATGGACAACCTATTTCCTCTCATCCTCTTATAGCAAGATTCATGAGAGGCCTTCTTTTGACTAAACCTCCCATTAGACCACCTCCAGTGGCCTGGGACTTGAATCTGGTTCTTGGCCAGCTTATGAAGCCACCCTTTGAACCCTTAGCCACTACTTCCTTAAAATTCCTTTCCTGGAAGGTTATTTTTCTCATTGCAGTCACCTCAGCTCGCCGTATCAGTGAGTTGCAAGCTTTAATGGCTAATCCTCCTTATACAAGGTTCCATCATGACAAGGTAGTCCTCAGAACTAATCCACACTTTATGCCTAAAGTGGTCTCACCTTTTCATCTGAACCAGGAGGTGTTTTTACCTGTCTTTTTTCCAGGACCTCATGCATCAAGTGCAGAGAGGAATCTTCATACCCTGGATTGTAAAAGAGCATTTGCTTTCTACTTACACAGGACACAGCAACATAGAAAGTCCTCTCAACTTTTTGTTGCTTTTGTTCCTTCTCATTTAGGACTTCCAGTCTCTAAGAGAACTCTGTCCAGTTGGATTGCTCAGTGTATTTCCTTCGCCTACCAAACTAAGAACCTTTCTCTGGAGGGCCATGTCACAGCTCACAATGTGAGGGCCATGGCAACCTCTATGGCTCATCTAAACTCTGTGTTCATCGACCAAATCTGTCGAGCAGCCACCTGGGCATCGGTTCATACCTTCACAGCCCATTACTGCTTGGACAAGGACTCCCGCCGGGATGCCTTGTTTGGTCAGGCTATTCTCAAACACCTGTTCCATACCTAATCAACTCCTACCCTCCATCCCTGAACCGGATGCCTGAGATTCATGGGTAGAGGTAGAGCCCTTCCCAGGGACTCACAATCTGGGTGATCTCCCAGGCATCTCTAGCTGGGGAGTCCCCATATGTGAAGACTCATTCCTGCTTGTTCCTGGAGATAGCACAGTTACTTACCTATAACAGGTGATCTCTGGGAACAGCAAGAATAAGTCTTCACAACCCACCCACCTCCCCTAGGAGTTGTATCTCTCTATCTATCTTTCCTTTCCTCTCTCTCTCTTTGTCTCAGCTTTAAAACTCGAACTGGAGAGAGGCAGTTAGGAAAGGCGGGAAGGCAGCGCGCAGGCGCTGTGGGATGCTCCCAAAAGCTTTCTTTCTGGACGCTGGGGAGCGTTCCCGCGCAGGCTCCGTCGGTACCGACGATACCCATATGTGAAGACTTATTCCTGCTGTTCCCAGAGATCACCTGTTACAGATAAGTAACTGTGCTTTCTCCCCATGCCAAGCCTTGAGTCTATCTCGGGTATCAGGGATCAGGAACCAAGACATTTCGGTACCAACTTCGAGCGGTACCGATACCATGCGTTACAGGAGCACCCGGTACAGAGTGCCCTTGAGTCTTCCGATTCCGATGACTCTGATGATTCTACCAGTAGCAGAGCGAACCTACTAGAGGATTCAACTCCTTCTCCTCCACGCAGAATGTCTCCTCCAGAAGGTATGTCCTTCCAGGATTTCATACTTGATTTGGTAAAGGGTCTTGCAATTACTGTGATTCCAGAAAAGGAACCTAGGGCAGAAGAATTAAGAATTCTACAATACCCTATGTCTCCCAAGGAGGCAGCTATGCTTCCCATTCACAAGATCTTACATGATCTGATGTTGAGAATGTGGGAAACTCCTTTAACGGTATCGTCACATTCCTGACGCCTTGACACATTCAATGGTAGTGGAATCAGCCATGCGAAGAATCAAGGTTGCTAAAACACATTCTTCTAATCCTCCAGGCCGTGAATCCAGGACATTCGATGCCTTTGGGCATCGATGCTTTCAATCCTCCATGCAATCAGCCAGGATCAGTTCCTACATTCTTTACATGGGAATGTTCCTGGAAGAAGTCACAAAAGACTTAGAGCTCATTAGCCCTTGTGTCTCTGAGGAAAAAAGAGCAGACTACCTTACTCTGGTCAAGCACGCCCAGAATGTCTCTAAATTCATAAACCGTGCTACCTTTGATTGCTTTGAATGTATTAGCAGAACCTCTGCTATATCCATAGGAGCATGTCGTATTGCTTAGCTTCATGCAACAGACTTAGAACAGTGGGTGCAAGAAAAGCTGGGAAACATTCCTTGTACAGGAGAAAATCTCTTTGGCAAGGACTGGCAAAACAAGGCTAATCAGATTGAATCTGATAATACTACTTAGAACAGATTGTCAAAGTCCACAGCCAACCCAGCAAAAAAGAAAACATTCAAAAAACCCTTTTTCAGTAAGAAAAACGTTTTACCCATCTTACACCCATCAAAGCCACTGTCAGCTTTATGTTCCCCAGAAGGGGCAACAACAGAACAGACAGCAAAGAAAGCCGCAAGCTCAGAGAGCTCAACCGGCCCAACAGACCCAGCCCCCTCAGGGTCTTTGACTTCTACCTAGAGAACTTAGTCATTCTGCCCCTGAAAGGTCCAGAACCCTTAACCATTCCAGGAAGACTATGCTATTTTGCCAAAAGATGGCAACAAATAACATCAGAAAACTGAACTCTGTCCATTGTACGACTGGGGTACAAGCTTCATTTTTCTCAACTTGCCCCCACCTACAATAATCAAACAGTTCAATTCTCAGGCCCCTACCACCAACTTCTTGTGGCAGGAGGTCACATCACTTCTCGCTCAAGGAACAATCGAAGAAGTACCCATACCCCAACAGGGTTTGCGGTTTTACTCCAAACCAATATTTGTTCCGAGAAAAGTTCAAAATGATCTCCCTCGGGACACTCCTACCATACCTTCAAAGTCAGGACTGGCTATGTTCTCTAGATCTAAGAGATGCGTACACGCATATTCTCATCCACTCAGATCACAGGAAGTTCCTTTGATTCCTGGTCCAAGGAAGACACGTCCAGTACAGAGTTCTTCCTTTCGGACTGGCCTCTGCTCCAAGAGTGGAGGAGTGGCCTAGTGATTGGGGCAAGGTACTTCAGGCTGGAAGGTCGGGGGTTCAAATCCCACTAGAGGACAGCAACCTTGGGCCGGAAGGACTGGGGTTTCTAGTCCCACAGGTGCTCCTTTTGGTCTTGGGCAAGCCACTTAACCCTCCATAGCCCATCTTCCCTGTAAAATAGTTATCTCCAAGTTATAATGCCCTGTTCAATGTAATTTCAGTTTGTTCAATGTAAACCGCACTGATGCAGAATAGCGCGGTATATAAGAGAATGTAAATAAATAAATAAATAAAATAAATAAGAGTCTTCACAAAATGCAATTATGAGGACTCTGGGAATATTCGTCTTCCCTTACTTAGACGATTGGCTCATTCGAGCATCGACAGCTCCAGAGGCCAGCTTCGCTGTTTCTCGAGCAATGAGAATTCTTCAATACTTGGGACTGGTCATAAACCTCCCAAAATCTCATCTCACCCCCTCTCAATCTCTCAAATTCATAGGGACTCATCTAGACACACGACAGTCAAGGGCTTTCCTGCCACAGCCACTCTGTCTACGGATAATACAACTGGTATCTCAAGCATCTATGAAGGTGTTCCTTACTGCTCGGGAGATGCTTCAACTTCTGGGACACATGGCATCCACTGTTCATGTAGTTCCCTATGCTCGCCTCCACATGCGAGCAGCCCAGTGGGCCCTATCCTCTCAATGGTCACAGGCCTCGGGTCAGCTAATGGACAAGATCAGAAACACCACACATCTGATTTTGTCCCTGCATTGGTGGCAATCTCTAGAAAACATCCTCATAGGCTCTCCTTTCCAGCAGCCTCTATATCAGGCCATCCTAACAACAGATGCGTCCAAGATGGGTTGGGGGGCCCACTTGCACGATCTCTCCACTCAGGGTCTTTGGACCTCACAGGAGGTTTCCCTTCACATAAACCTAGAGCTGAGAGCCATTCTCAATGCTATTCTAGTCTTTCAGGCCCGTCTCAGCAACAAAACAGTTCTGGTCCAAACCAACAATCAGATAGTTATGTTCTATATGAACAAGCAAGGCAGAATAGGCTCTCTGTCGCTATGCAACAAAGCTTTGCAACTATGGGCCCTCGCCAGAGAGTTGCAAATTCACCTGTTAATGATATACCTTCCGGGCATTCAAAACTTATGGGCAGACAGACTCAGTCGAATACTGCTGCCACACGAGTGGTCCCTCCACTCAGTTCCTGTTCAGCAGAGCTAGAGTGCAGACCTCTCCCAGAGAGCTCCTGCTAGGGGGCGGGGCTTAGCAACTACCTGAGACTGGATGTCGGGTCCTGGGCCACCTCCAGCAGGAGAGGCCCAGGCCCAGAGGCCTACCAAGTCTGGTGGGCCTCCTTCTCTGAACCCGGATGGAGGAACCAGCAGCCTGGAACAGCCGGCGCCCCGGGTGTGGGACCCCCCAGGTAGGACTGTGCCTGGCCAGGGAGGAGGGACCCACAGGTATGGAGGTTTGGGCCCGCTACCCCAGGGAGGAGGCTCCTGTCTCCTCCCCAGGCAGGGTGTGGAGGCTGGGTGGCAGCAGGGAGAGGCCCTGGGGAGACCCTGGAGGACCGTGCAGTATAGCACTGGAGGAGGCGGGTTCCCCCCTCTGCCTCGGGTCCTGGAGGAGGCCTCTACCTCCTCCAGTGAGGATGAGGATGGAGGGTCGGGCCTGCCATCCTTCCAGCAGCCAGCTAGGGCCCCAGACGAGGTCGTGGCGGCGGTGCGGCGGCTCCGGGGTCTCCAGGAGGAGGCGGCCCAGCTGCAAGTCCAGCTCTCCCACCTGGAGAGCCTGCAGGCCACCGTTCCCGGGGAGGAATGGGTGGCCTATAAAACCTATAAGAAGGGGGTGAAGCGGGCCCTGAGAGACAGGTGTATACAGATTATGTCTTTAAAAACCCAGGGTTGTGGGTCCCTCACAGAAATTTATCAACAGTATGATCGTTGGGCAGCCTTAGGTGCAGTTCAGGGGGGGCCCCAGGGGGTGGGACGGCCGGTGGATCCCAGAAGGTTTTGTTACCCACCATTGCCTGCCCTGGGTAAAGTGGAGAAAGGGTTATCATCATTGGCAGTGGAGCATAATGTTCCAGACCCCAGAGTTCCTTACCTGTCGGCTACTGTGGAAGATGGATCGACGGATGAGGCATCGGTGGCTATGGTGGCATGTCCTGCTGTTCCTTCAGTGTGTTCTCTGAGGTCCGATGCCCCCGGGGCGGTTGGGGGAGGGGCACTGGCCCAGCGTACTGCACAGGATCCCACAACCGATGTTGCATCCCTGTATCAGGAGGAAGGGCTGGTGGATGAAAACCGAAGCCAGAAACCGGTTCCCGGGGCTCTGTCTCTGTCCATTCCGGCACTCCCTGGGTCTGTGGCAGCTGAACAGAGTGTCCAAGATGGCCGCCAGAGTCCCCGCAGGTGTCTTGGTGCAGCTGATGGAGTTCCTCTACAGGAAGTGCGGTTGGCAGGGCTTTCCCCGGCTCCTTTGCAACCCCAAGATGGCCGCCGTCGGGATGATTACATCATTTCCGGGTCTTCCAGGAAGTCTGCAAGTCACTATGGGTCTGCTGCTCTTCTGATGCCGGCTCTTTGCAGTGATGCTGTGGAGGATTTATTGCTGCTTTCCCAGCGAGGTTTGGTGTCCGATGGTCCTTGGGGGGCTGGCTCTTCTTCGGCAGCAGTTAAAGTCCCGGTGCAGGGTTTTGATAGGGGGATGGCTGGCAGACAGGATTCCCCTGTTTTGGCTGCCCTTCCGGCCCCAGAAAGCTACAGGGTGCTCGCTCAGCGTCTTCTGCGGTGGCTGGCTGGGGCCGGAAGGGTGCTGGAAGGGGGAAGGAGCAGGATGGGGGCTGCTCTTTCTTTTCTGCGGCCCCCGGAGGGGGTCAGGGAGGGAAGAGTATTGGTCAGCTGTCTCTGCAATCTGGGACCGTGGAGCGGGCTGTGCAGCTGCCTGTCTTGTCTGTTGCTGTGGCCGAGGGAAGCCTGGCTCGCAGGGGGGCGTCCGCCCTTGCTGCTGGAGCCCTGGCTGCCGGTCACGAGGTTCTGGTCTCCTGTGCCACGTCTGGCACCGACAATAAGGTAGGACCTGGGAGGGACGGGGGGCAGGGGGGTGGAGATTTGGGGGACGTTATTGTTGGGGGCTCTGCCCTGCTGTCTCGGGTAGGTCCTGCCTTATTGCCGGTAGCTGTACAGGGGGTAGCGGACGGTGGGTCGGTGGAGGGTCTGGTGGAGGGAAAGGGGGAGCGGATGACTGGTCTAATAGTGGGGAAGGAGGTAGCGGTTGGTCCTGATCGGGGGAAGGGTCCGTTCTCAGTGGGGTTAGGGGATGGGGTGGTCCCCCTGGATCCCGGGAATGGAGGGGAGCGGGGTCCGTCCCCGGTAGTGGTGGCCGAGACCCAGGAGCCTTGCGCTGGGTCGGGAACACGGGACGGAGGTTTGGGGGGGCTTTCTGGTCCCCTGAGTGTTACCGAGAACCAGGTCCGTGATGCCCTTCAACTAGCTTTGGAGACCCCGACAGGCCCTCCAGGGGCCTTTGCTGCCTTTCGGCAGCCGGAGGTGGCAGCAGGGGGTGATCCGGGGGTTCTCGGTGGCACCCAGGGATCCGGAAGGGATAGCATCCCTGATTCTGTGTTTGCGGAGCTGACCTTGCCCAGTCCTCAGGTCGCCCCATGTGAGGCGGTTGCGGATCCTGCAGACCAGCAGCAGGGTCCCCCGCAGGTGGATGCAGGAGAAGACCAAGGAGGGCAGGGGCTGGGAGCTGGGGGGTCGGTTCCCCCCCCCGTACCTTTGCGGAGGCTCTGAGGGGGTCGGGCACCACTCCAGGGACGTCAGGTGGGGCTGGGGGGAGGGGGGGTTCCCAGGGGAATGGTCCTGTAGGAGGGGGAGGAGGTGGGGGAGGGTTCCGAGGGGTAGGGGGTGAGGTCCGACGGCGCAACGTGGTGCAGATCCGGTGGGCTGGGGAGGGGCCCCCTCCAGCCAGGGAACAGGTCTTGAGGATGGTCCTTGGGTTGGGATTTCTCCCGGGAGATCTCTACGCCTTCATCCACATGAACAACACCATTGAATATGATGTTAGTTTCATGCTGAGACGGGGGCTGGAGATTTTCTGGGACCGATACCAGCAGCAGAGGGGGCAGGGAGGGTGGGCTGACTTTCGTGTTGTGCCTATCTCTCGCCAGGGGACGGTACCTGTGACCATCCTATCCCGGAATGAGTCGCTCCCAGGGCAGGACATCCAGTTTTGGTTGTCGCGCCATGCGGTGCTCCTCGCACCCCTGGTTAAGGGCGCTGGGCCCCTAGGGGTGTGGGACGGGTCGTGGATGGGCAGGATCCGTTTGCGTGAGGTGGGAAACGTGGTGCAGCACGTGCCCTCGGCCGGTTTCCTCGGTCGGGATCGCATCTTGTGCTATTACCCCGGGCAACCCCGCGAGTGTCACCGCTGTGGCTCATTCCGCCATTTGAGCATGAACTGTCCCGAGCAGGTCTGCACCCGTTGTGGTGTACGGGGTCACGCCTCGGCCGGGTGTTTGCTTATTCGGTGTAACCTTTGCGGGGAGTTGGGCCACCCCTTCGCCCGCTGCCCCTCCGCATCACACAATGGACTGGGGGGGGATGCCGTCACTCCACCTCGGGCTCCTGTGCGGGAGGAGGTTGTGGAGGCCCCTCTCCCTCAGGAGGAGTCCGAGGGCCCTAGGGTGGAGGAGTCCATCGAGCCGAGGGAGCCACCAGGGGGAGGGGATTTGGGTAGGAAGGAGGAGAGGGTTGATGTGGTGGAGGTTAATGTATCACGACAGGATAGCGGGTTGCGGGTGGTGCCACCTGAGGAATGGACCACGGTCCCTTCCAAGGGTGGCAAGTCCAAAAGGAAGAAACGGGAGACATCCCCATTGCCGGATGCAGAGCCCGTGTTGGACATCAACCGTTTCGTCTTTTTGGCTGCTGATGCGGCTGAGGCGGATGAGGGTTTGCCTGTGGAGGCAGGGCTTCCTGTGCGGCGCTCGGAGCGGTTAGCGGCGGGGGCGGCCCCTCTTCCTCAGCGGCGGCCTTCCAAAATAGCGAAGGCGCGCCGTGGTCAGGGTCCTCCAATCAAGGGGGATACTGGCGCCCGACGGGTGAGGGAGGATGGGTTTGTACCCCCGCAGTTGGGTTCGGGGCCTTCGCAGGAGCCCCCTGCTGACCCGGCCGCCCTGGCCTCCCCCGAGGGGGTGGGCACTGTCGTATTGTCGCAGTCTTTGTCCAGGGAGGGGGGGGCAGCACAGGGGGTGGACCCCACGGAGGAGGTCATTCCTCCGACCCCTGACCCGTTTGTGCCTCCTCATCCCGTGGGGACTGGGTCTGCCCTCGCGACAGCTTTGCCTGGTGGTCCCGGGGGCGCCAGCACCTCCTGGGGCGATAGGGTTGAGCGGGAGGAGGAGGAGATCCTCGAGGTGGTCGACGTGGACCAGGAGGAATTGCTCCAGCTTGCGGGCTTGTCCTGCAAGCGGGATTCTGGGGATCCTGGGGTTGGTGAGAAGAGGAGGAAAGGGTCACTGCACTCGAAATAGGCATGGCGTGCACTCCTGCGTTCTCGTGCGCCACCATCAACGTGGCCAGCATTTTCTCAGACCAGGCGCGGGCTACGGCCTATGATTTTCTTTCCACGAGTGGGCTGGATGTCATCTTCTTGCAGGAGACCAGGCTCACCTCGCTCGCTAGCCTTCATCGGGTGAAGCGGGAGTGGAGGTGGGGCCCTTCGTACTGGTCCCTTGCGGCACAGCCCTACGCAGGAGTGGCGGTTTTGTTCACGTCTAACCGATTTCAGGTGCAGTACGTGTGGGAACTGGAGCAGGGCCGGTGTCTGCTCTTAGACGGCTACTGTGGGCCCCATCGGTTTCGTTTCGTGGTGGTCTACGGCCCCCAGTCTAAGTTGGCGTGGAAGACCCTGTTTGGGGTCATCCGCCCTACTTACACACCTCCCGTTTGGTGGTCCTCGCCGGGGATTTCAACACCACCACCTTTTTGCAGGACCGAGGGGGGGATCGTTGCCCACCCAGTTACGAGGGCCTCTTTTTGGCCGAGATGACCCGGACGGCTGACCTAGAGGATGTCTTCCACCGGGCCTTTCCACGGTCGCCGGGTTTCACCTATTACCATGGGACCTGCAGGAGTCGTATCGATCGGATATATGTGAGTGCCCGGGTGGAGTGTTCCCCTCCGCAGTTGCAGGCGGTTGACTTCTCGGACCACCGCGTCCTCTCCGTGTCCTTCCTGGCTAACCACGAGGAGCTCAGCAGGGGTCCTGGTCTGTGGCGACTGAATGTGCAGTTGTTGGCAACATCAGAGGTGGTCCAGGAGTTCTTGGCCTTTCTCGCAGACCAGGAGACCCTGTTGGGCGTTTTTCCTTCCCGTGGCGCCTGGTGGGGATGAGGTGAAAACGCGTGCCCGCCAACTCTTCCGTTCCCGGGGTACCTCCATGGCTCGATCCCGCTACCTCACCTACACTGTCCTCCGGAGGTCGCTGGATCGTTTGGTATCCCGAGGGGCAGCACGGGAGGAGGTGGAAGAGGTACGCGTCCAGCTCCGTGGCCTGCTTTATGATCGCCATGCCTCCCTCTGCTTTGAGGGGGCGGCCGGTGGGGTCGGCACTCCAGACCCTTTCTTGACTTGCAAGGAGAGGGTTCGGCGTCGGGAGGTCATGGCCCTGCGGGGCGAGGACGGTACCATTCATACCTCCCAGGAGGACCTTTTGCGGATGGTGGGGGAATACTTCTCGGACCTGTTTGGGGATCGCCCCGTGGACCTCACCCATATCTGAGAGTACTTGGGCCTTCCCCCGGTGTATTCGGCTGTGGTTCAGGCACAGGTTGATGCACTCGCTGCTCCGATTCAGCAGGTGGAGGTGGAGAGGGCGATTCGTGCCATGCCGTTGGGGAAGGTGCCTGGGCGCGAAGGGCTCCCTGTGGAGTTCTATCGCACTTTCATCGCCCAGCTGGCCCCCTTCCTGACCTCTCTGTTTCAGGAGATCATGGACACGGGGTTTCTCCCGCGGTCATTTCGCGAGTCTGTCCTGCTGCTACTCTCCAAGGGGAAGGACGATAGCTCCTTGGACGTTTGGCGGCCGCTCTCTCTTCTGAACGCGGACCGGAAGATCCTGGCCAAGTGTTTGGCCAACCGACTGGTGGAGGTGTCGGGCGCTTTGCTGTCCCCTTCCCAGTATTGTTCCGTTCGGGGGAGAGGGGTTCTGGACGCTGTCGCCACAGTCCGGGAGGTGGTGGAGAGAGGCCGGTCGCTCCAACGGGACCATTGGTTGGTCTCCTTGGATCAGTCCAAAGCCTTCGATCGAGTCAGTCACCGGTACCTGTGGGTGGTGCTCCAGCACTTCGGCCTCCCTGCAGGTTTCCTCTTCATCGTGCAGGCGCTGTACCGAGGGGGGGGTGAGCTTCTCGTTTATTAACGGGTGGCTCGGACGGCCGTTTGGTGTCGCCTCGGGGGTGCGGCAGGGGTGCCCTTTGAGCCCCTTGCTGTATGTCTTCTCCCTCGACCCCTTCCTCCGGAGATTGTCCTCAGGTGGGTTGCGGGGCCTGGAGGCGCCGGGTGCGCCCCCGGTGTCGGTTATTGCCTACGCTGATGACATCTCAGTTTACGTGGACGGCACTGAGGGGGTGGAGGCCCTGCGGGAGGCCGTGGAGGAGTACTCGGAGGTAGCCCATTCTGTTGTTAACCACAGCAAGTGCCAGACACTGTGGTTGGGCCCCTCGGAGGCCTCCCCGCCTTCCTGCGCCCCCTTTCCTCCTCCCATGGGGGAGGTCCGCGTTTTGGGCCTCGTCTTCGGGTCGGAGGACTGTGCAGAGTCCAATTGGGACCGTTGTCTTGAGACTGCACGGTGTCGGGTGCTGCGGTGGAGGGGGTGGAGGTGTACATACGAGGAGAAGATCAAATTCCTCGGGACGTTTCTGCTTCCTCTCTTTCTGCACGTGGCCACGGTCTTCGTCCTTCCGTCGTCCCGTCAGGCGTCTGTCTGTGCTGTCTTTTTCTGTTTTCTGTGGGGTAATCACCTGAACCCCGTCCAGCGCAACATCGTTTGCCTGGATCGGGCAGAGGGCGGTTTGGGTATGTTGCACCCCCTTGTCTTCCTGTCAGTCTTGTCTATGGCGTTCCACTTGGGTAGGATGCGGGAAGGGGGTGGGGTTTGGTGGGTGGCCTCCTATCGGGAATGGTTCTCCCGCTTCTGGGAGCAGTGGGAGGGGGCGTCCTCGGTCCCACGTGTGCGTCGGAGCGGGGAACAGGCCCCATCGTACGTATTTGCGATGGTGGGGCTCATTCGGCGGTGGGGGGTGACCGACCCGCTCGCCCAGTCCTTGGGGCGGAAAGGATTATACCGGATGGTACTCACCTCTCACTTTCAACCACGGTGGGCCCTGCGGGACTGTCCGGCGGATGTGATGCAGCGAGGCCTTCGGTTGTTGAACTCCCCTCGGCTACCGAAGAAGGTTCAGGATGTGGCCTGGTTGTCTTTCCACGGGCGTTTGTACGTGAGGGACAACCTCAAGTACAGGTCACAGGCTGAGCGGGTCTGTCCGAGGGCCGGGTGTGAAGGGCAGACGGAGACTATGGACCATTTCCTCCGGCAGTGCCCCTTCAACGTGGAGGCCTGCCGGTTGGTGTCCGCTGCTCTTCACCTGCGCGACCTTTCCCTTCTCACGTATGCGGAGTGGGTGTATGGGGCCTGGTCCTTTCCTCTAAGGCAGCACTCCGGGACCCTCTACCTCGTCACGGCAGTAGTGCGCTACCACCTGTGGCAAGCGCTGTCATGTCTTGACCCGGGGGTTGGTCCTGCCCCTCGACGAGGTGGTGCGGGACATTCTGGAGGAAGTGTCCAGCATGGCGCAACGCGAAAGGCGGGTGGTGGAGGCCCATCGTTGGGAGCGTCTGCGGCGTCACCTCACCCTCCGCCCCCCGTGAGGGGGAGGAGTTCCCTGGGGTTCTCGTCCCTGTAGAGCTTTGGGGTTGTGTTGTTTCCCTGGGGAGGGGGGTGTGACAGGAGAGGGAGGGTTTCCTTCCCTGGGGTTTGTTCATGGGTAGGATTTTGGGGTTGTTTTTCTCTCAGGGGGGGGGTGGGGAGGGGGTGTGCTGGGTTTGACCACTTGTCCGCTCTCCCTTTCTCCTTGGGGGTTGGACGTCCCCCCTAGTTTTTGTTTTTGTTTTTGTACATGTCCTTGTCTTTTTTCGTGTTCTGTGCATCCCGTTCCGCTGTCTCGGTTGCAGGGCAGGGCTGGGGTGTGTTTCTCTTTTCTCTTTTGTTTTTGTATAATTGGTTTTGTTTGGAGGGATTTTGTTGGGGACGGGCTCAAGGTGCCCTTATGTTTTTGTTTGGGGGGGTGGGGGCAGGGAATTTTTGCTATGGCTGTTCTTGTTTTGTGGGGTGGATGGGGAGGAGGCAGGGATCGGGGGAGGGGGAGGGGGGAGCTGCTGCTCCCTCTGCAGGGGAGGGGATGGGGACAGGGGATGTTGTATTTGGGTGGGTTTGGGGGGGGGGTTCCGGCAATCCCCACCAACGGACAATGCGGACAATTTGGACTGGTGGGGGTTGTTGTGCGAGGGAGGGGTTTTGCGATGCACCATGGACATTGGACTGAAGGGGGGGGGGGACATGGACATTGTCATGGACTATTGCGGGTTGTTGTTGGGGGGAGGGGCACGTGTGTTGGGTGCTGGGTGTGGTGGTGGGTTTGGGGAGGTGGGTCATGGGGGGGTTATGATATTTATTCTGTGATATGTCAGGGGGGTGGGGGTTTTGGGGGGGTGTGGGACTTGGTTGGGGTGATTGTTTTTGCTTTTTGTCTGTTTTTCTGTTGCTTGTCACAATAAACAAAATTTCCACTCATACCAGCTTGCTCGAGTATTTTAAATCTGGGGAACACCAAATATAGACCTCTTTGCAAGTCCACAGAATGCAAACTTCCCCGATTCTGTTCCAGAATCCCAGCTCACAACTGTCAGGCAAGAGATGCTTTCCTACTCCACTGGGGTCAGGACTTCCGCTATGCCTTCCCACCCATTCCCCTCATTCCCAAAACTTTATTCAAACTTCGGAGAGACAGAGGTCATATGATACTCATAGCTCCACGCTGGCCACGACAAACGTGGTATCCTCTTCTTCTGCGTCTCTCTAAAACCACTCCTCTGGAGTTGGGGAAGGCTCCATATCTTCTTTATCAGGAGGGCGGATGCTTACTGCATCCCAATCCCCAGTCCCTATATCTCAGGGCCTGGTTACTGAAAGCCTAGAATTCCAGGATATTAACCTTTCTCAACAAATAAAGGATATCCTTCTGGCTTCCAGTAAACCTTACACAAGACGTTTCTATGCTTTTAAGTGGAAAAGGTTCTCTTTGTAGTGTTCACAAAAGGGACTTAACCCCCTTTTGGTACCTGTAGAGTCGCTACTAGAGTATCTCCTCCAATTATCAACTTCTGGTCTAAAGACCAATTCAGTGAGAGTCCATCTTAGTGCTTTTACTGCTTTTCATAAACCTTTCGATGGACAACCTATTTCCTCTCATCCACTTGTATCAAGATTTATGAGAGGCCTACTCTTAACAAAACCACCCATTAAACCACCACCGGTGGCATGGGATCTGAATCTTGTTCTTGATCAGCTTATGAAACCGCCCTTTGAACCTTTAGCCACTTCAGACCTAAAGTTTCTTTCATGGAAAGTTATTTTCCTAATTGCCATCACTTCTGCAAGACTCATTAGTGAACTACAGGCATTAGTAGCTGACCCTCCTTATGCAAGGTTCCACCATGATAAAGTAGTCCTCAGGACTCATCCTCACTTTATGCCAAAGGTGGTTTTGCCTTTTCATTTAAACCAGTCGGTTTCTCTTCCTATATTCTTCCCTAGGCCTCATGCCTCTAGTGCGGAAAGGAATCTTCACACATTGGTTTGTAAAAGAGCCTTAGCCTTTTATCTCCAAAGAATTAAGCCACATAGAAAATCTTCTCAGCTTTTTGTGGCTTTTGACTCTAGTCATTTGGGACTTCCAGTTTCCAAAAGAACTGTCAAATTGGATTGCAGATTGCATATCCTATACATATCAGAGTAAAGGACTTTCTCTTGAGGGCCATGTTACAGCTCACAATGTGAGAGCAATGGCAGTCTCAACGGCTAACCTTCATTCTGTGTCTATTGATGACATCTGCAAAGCAGCCACTTGGGCTTCGGTACACACCTTCACAGCCCACTACTGCTTAGACAAGGACTCCTGTCTGTATGCCTCGTTTGGCCAGGCTGTTCTCCAGCATATCTTCCATACTTAATACAACTCCTACCCACCGTCCACGGTTTGGATGCCAGAGGTCCATGGGAGGAAGCTTGACCCATCTCACCTGAGTTCGCAGCTTGCTGGGGGTCACCCCTTGGCATCTTTCAGCTGGAGAGTCCCCATATGTGAAGACTACATTCCTGCTTGTTCCTGGAGATAGTATAGTTACTCACCTGTAACAGGTGATCGGGAACAGCAGAAATTTAGCCTTCACAACCCACCCACCTCCCCTAGGAGTTGTCTCTATCTATCTCTTTCTCTACTTCTCTCCTTTGGTCTCAGCTATAAACTCAACTGAAGTGAGAGAGGTACAGAGGCGGTAAGGCAGCACACATGCGCTGTGGGATACTCTCAAAAGCGTTCCTATTGGATGCTGGGGAGCATTCTGCGCGGGCTCCATCGGTACCGACAATACCCATATGTGAAGACTAAATTCCTGCTGTTCCCGGAGATCACCTGTTACAGGTGAGTAACTACGCTATCTGGTATGAATGATAACTGTGGTAGGGCCACTTGGAAATAGTAATCATAACATGATCACATTTGATTTAATTAATAGAGAGAGGACAGCAAGGGTTTTATTCCCGCTGGCATTCGTTTTGGCCTTGGGCAAGTCACTTTACTCTCCATTGCCTTGGAAGAAAAGGCATTGCAATCTACTTCTGGTCATACCTTGCGAAGAAAATCAGTGCCAACTGCAGTAATTTGGCACCGAGCAGATCTACTAAAAAGAAAGATTCCCAGATCTCAGGGTATATCCTGGCCGAGGAGCCACGCTACCCTGAATTGAATACCCCGTCAATAACCCTGCACCTTAGGCACGTCCACCACACATGCACCACTCAAACCACACTCTCGCCAACATACACCTGATACCCCCTGATATGCCCATGCAAGCCTCTCCGGAGTCATATACCAGTCATAGAGTATTTTCTAGTTAGTTTCTTTGACATTAACTGCAAGGGACTCTTCCAGAGCCTATTTGCAGCATACCAGTAGCATGCAGATGCAGAAATGAGTGAGCCTGCAAATTTCTTAAGTTCCTTCAAGTCAATGCTGACTCCTGGTGATCCAGAACCACCCCTCAACCTGTTCCCATTGCTGCTTAATGTATGATAGGCCCAATTCTCATGCCCAGTACTCCCTGTGCCTCTGTCCCCTATGTGCCAGTTGTTATAGACATGTATAGATAGCAGTGATCTGTCCCTTGGTAGAGGTCTGAGCCTCACAAAGGGATTCCAGGTCTGAAAGCAGTCGTGTCACCTGACTCCTGATGGCCTTCCACCCCACCCAGTGTACCAACTGGGCATGATAGAGCAAATTTGGCCAGTCTCCAAAGTCTTTAATAGTTGCAAGTCCCTGCATGTAATTGACTCAGGCCTCCATTTGCCTGGTCAGCTTGCTACCTGCCATGTAAACCACTTCCACCCCTTGGCAGGCCTTACTTGATTCGGTCACGGAGACATCCATGTGGGCTTCGGATATCGAGTCCTCCCTTGAACTTCAATCTTCCTGTTCCCACTCCATTTCACTATTGTCCTCTGGAGGGAGGCCCATCTCTAGGTCCATGTCAGAGCAGGTGTTTCCCTCCCATACTACTGTTTCCATATTTGTTATTTTTGGGGTCCCAACTACCCCTTGTTTCCAAGGGGATTCCCCTCTTTCTGTCCCCCCCCCCATCCCAGGGATCAGAAATCCTCCCACAACAGACATTATAAGAGCTACCATGGTCCCAGATGCATTCCGCAAGTTAGTAAAAACTTTCCTTTTCAAAGAGCACTTTGGGGACTCGGTAACTTGATCCAAAACACCTAAGGTCAATCTTAGTTCCCAATTCAATACTGTTAACTAGAACAACCAGAAGTAATTATATACTAAATTTAAATAAGTTCAAGGAATCTAATGGTAAATCTCCAGGAACAAGCAGGAATGTGGTCTTCACATATGCGTATCGTCGGTACCGACGGAGCCTGCGTGGGAACGCTCCCCTGCGTCCAATAGGAACGCTTTTGGGAGCATCCCTCAGCACATGCGCGCTGCCTTCCCGCCTTTCCAACTGTCCCTCTCCAGTTCTTCGTTTTCCGCGGAGCCGACAGGATCCATATCCTGTCACCGCAGAAAATTCCATCTTTAAAATTGTTTTCTTGTGGTCGTGTTTGCCTCCGCAAGACGCTTACTGGTACCGCCGGTTCTTTTCTTTTCTTTTCCAAAAAACCCCCCAAAAAAACAAACTTATACTTTGAACTGTTTCTCTTCAGAAACTTTTCTTTTTTTGGTTCTAAGCCCCATTTTGGGCACTAGGCCCCATATTCATAAAACATGGAAAAACCAACTAGTGGTTTTAAAAAATGTACTAATTGTGGCGGTACCATTTCCGTCACTGACACCCATGATTGGTGTCTTAAATGTTTAGGGCCTGAACATTCTCCATCTGAATGTCTCTCCTGTATGGGGATGACTAAAAAAGGAAGACAGAACCGGGCTGCAAAGCTCGGTACCCTCTTTTCTTCAGATGCCAGATCCATTGCATCAACATCGTCAAGGGCCTCCTCTTCCTCCCATGGATCTCAGGTAACTAAACATAAAAGCCAGTCCTCAAAGGGTAGCTCTCCTGCTAAGCATCGAGAGGCCATTGGCATTGCCCTTGAGGGAACCACACCGGCAAAGCATCCCCGGCGGGAGACTTCGGCTTCCAAAGCATCAATGGGGCTTCAGGATGTTCTCGAGGCCTTGACCTCGCAAGAACTACCTGTGCCATGCTCAGGGGTCCCGGGCATTTTCACTGGCACCGACACCCAGGCATCGGCAGCGCCGATAGACCAGAGGTTCCTCGCTATCGAATGCAGCATAGCAGCTCTTCTCTCAGCTGCGGTACCGTTGGTCCAACGGGCACCGGTACCGACATTGATACCGATGCCAGTACCTACACCGGTACCTACACTGGTACAGACACCGGTACTGGTAAAGACGATATGGTACCGACGGTACCGGCCCCGGTGGGAATTCTTCCCATGCCATCTTTGGCTGGAATTGACAGATCGGTACCAGATCAATTTGGTACCGACTTTGTTCGATACCGGGACCGTGCTTTGCATGAGCATCGTGGTCAAGAATACTTTGAATCCTCCGATTCCGAAGACTCTGACAATTCTGCTGGTACTAGAGGGTTTCTCCCAGAAGATCCCTCTTCTCCCCAATGCAGAATGTCACCTCCAGAGGACATTGTAACCTTTCGCCGCTTCCTACATTCGGTTACTCTCCTGTTGGTCCTGGGTCCACTTCGCAGAGGCAGTAGGGTTTGTAGCACACAACAAGACAACCAAACTAGTGTGGTTTGAAAAAAAGGTTTTTATATAGAAATAGGCCTCTTACATGGGTACAGAACAGAGGTATAAGTTACCAAGCTGCTTCAGTGTATATCAGTGACTCGAAGTGTGTGCCTGTGTGTGGGAGAGAGAGCGAAAAAAGGGGGGGGGAGGTAAAGAGAAGTGTGTGTCAGAGTCTCATAGTAAGAAGTGTCCGATGAATAGGAAGAGAGAGAGAGTATTTTTGTCCTTCTCTGTATTTATAGTGAAGTTCTCCTTTTCCAGCACCTCCCTTTGTCATACTTTGGTCTGTTTGAGGTCTGTTATCACCTTTTTAGTAAGGAGGGGTTGTTGTCCTGCAGACTAATCTCATCAGGCATGCTAAGCCCATCAAGTCTGGAGATGTCCTATCTGACATCACCAGGGTGTCAGAGCTGCCTGCAGGCCAAGGTCTGGGAAAAGCCACGAAACCTATGCTAGGCATAATGTCATGTTGTATGCTGACATCTCCCACACCTTTTTTTTTTTCTCTGGGAAATGGTGGAAGCAAACCTGTGGTACCTGTCCCAGCTGCAATTGCTATATACTTGATAGTAGGCAGCTTGTCTACTGCCTCCTGTTTAAATACCTTGCTATGTCCAGCAGGTCCCCTATCCTGCACAGTACTGTCTCTAGTGTTCTAGAGATGAGCAAGTCCCATTATGAGTCCAAACCTCGTGTCTTAGGTAGGGCAGCCACTACTGGGTGGGGAAACCCAATATGCCACCTCAGTGCCCGTCTTAGAGAGAATGAACAGTGCATAAATGATGCAGGAATTTCTGAGGAGGTTAAAGCCAAAAGGTACCAGGATGCTATGAGTGAGGGTAGGAAGTAATACTAGACTGCAGCTGACTCTGGTATTCAATGTAGTAGGAAATGCCAAATTAGCCACATTAGCAGGCCAAATGAGCCTGGATGTAGAGGTGGATGCTGGAAAAATTAAGTGTAACTACCTTAAAATGTTGATGGTATTTTGTAGGACATGCACTGCAAAGAGATGTACATGTGTTTCATTTTACAACACAGGAAAATTATGATAATGCATAGCAATATTTGTACAGCAGTTTAAATAATAATAGGGTGAATAAAAGCATTAAAGACATGATCAGCAGTAGGTGAGTAACCAAATAACAGTTCCCACTCAGACACATGAGCATCTTGTAGCAAGTGTTCAACAGTTTGTCGAATGTACCCATTCTCATAAGTGATGGTGTGATTCACTTCGGTGGATGTTATTTTAAGGTGATCAATATAGGCATGGAGTTCTGTAAAGTTGAGCAGTTTATGTAATGTCTCTTCTCCCATGCCAAGTGGTAATGGATGCACAGCATATGAGATAAAGTCTGGAATGTCAATAAAGTCATTGGTAACCAGCAGTGTGGAATAAGTTGTCCCGTTAATGGTGATGGAGTCCAGTGGTGTATGACTGCACCAGGTATTGTTTAGTAAATAGTTTGAACTGTACAGCAAAGTGTTCTTAGGAAGGCGAATGTTATGCATTCTGGGAGCAATTGAAAAAGAAACATTCTGGGGAAAGAACAGATGAAAACAAAAGTGTCCAGCTCCAAACTGTGTGAGGTAGTCAGGGAGTATGAGAGCTTAACAGTCAGAGAGCAAGAGGAAGAATTGTTCCAGCAGGAGGTGTCAGCCTCTTTAAATTGGTGTGGTTCACACTTGAACTGAAATGCAGTCTGCTCACACAAACTGGGGTCCATAGGCTTGAATGAAGTCAAGGTATCGTCCAGTGGCTGCACCCAGGTGAGATGGTCCACAGGATACATAAGCGTGTTATCAAGCTGCACACCGATATTAACAACAGGATAAATAACTGTGTGTTGTCCTGACCATGGGATCAAAGTACAGATAGAGCAGCCTTGTGGTGAACAAATGGGAGCACTAACTGTCCACCAATCAAGGTGAGCTATAGCAAATTCAGGTATTTTGGTACTAGCCATATGGACAAGAGATGGTGACCAGTGTCCTAACTTAGCAGTGATCAGAATTTCCTTTAATATAGTAATAAGCTCGATCTATACTTGATCACAGGCCAGAGTCCAGGAAATATTCTTTCCCAATCTGTATTCTGCCTGTGCTAAGGTAACAATTTTCTGTTCTATAATGGGAGATATAAGAGCAAAGGTATCTACAACTACATTGGACAGTTTAGAGGAAGCTTCATTAATAGTATGTTGTGAGGTAAAACCATCAGAAGCATGCTGCGCAGTGGATCCCATTTTATTACGGAGCACCTCTATATCAGTTATATTAAGGGCACCCAGTGCAGTCCCTCAGCCACCTAAAATTGTATCAATTAATTCCTGCTTGTGTCGTAATTGCTTGGCTTGGGGTGTTACTGACTGGAGTAGCCTAGTGGTTGGGGCAAGGTACTTCAGGCCGGAAGGTTGGGGGTTCAAATCCCACCAGAGGACAGCAACCTTGGGCCGGAAGGGTTGGGGTTTCTAGTCCCACAGGTGCTCCTTGTGGTCTTGGGCAAGTCACTTAACCCTCCATAGCCCATGTTCCCTGTAAAATAGTTATCTCCAAGTTATAATACCCTGTTCAATGTAATTTCAGTTTGTTCAATGTAAACCGCACTGATGCAGAATAGCGCGGTATATAAGAGAATGTAAATAAATAAATAAATATCAAACCAAGTATTGAGCATTTGTATGTGATTGGTAATAAACTGAGAGCAATTTGGATATTTGTGAGTAACTAGAAACAATTTAGGAAATAGATGCCAAGTAAGGAAATGGTATTCTACCTCATGTAAAACATTGTGTGGTGCATCATATTTGATCTGAAAGGGATGTCCTTCCTGAAATGGGTGAATATCAGAAAGGTAGAGTACAGGAGGAGCCGAAGTGGTTGGAGGGGTGGGATGAGGGGTGGTAGATAAACAAGATACATCAAAAAAGAATGAAGTCTCAGTGATTAATTACTCAGAACCCATGTATAAGTTATTTTCCAGGTACCTTTGTCCTGACAGGAAATATTGTACAAAATCAAGGCAGGAGGACCTAGAAAGTAATGTTCTGGAGGTGCCCTCAATTCTTGTGTCCTTTCTAGAGAAGTGGAAACTGGTGGCGCCCACTGTACTTGAGTGATGTTTAATGAATAGGACACTGGCTTGTCCTGTATGGAACAGAAACTCAGGATGACCAGATCCTTTCCTTCCGGGGAAGGTGGGGGTATTTCTTGATAGCGATATACACCATCTGTGGAGTTAACCCAACCAATCGTGCATATTCGGATGATAGTTCCTGTAATGACTTGGGTAGAAGAGAACAGATATAAGAACAACAGGAAACTGGGACATAATAAAAGCTAACTCGTTTCACTCTTCTAGGGGGTAAACTAGTTCTCCCCACTTATACTATTCAACCACAGAAATAATGTTTACTATTTATTTACATAACTCTTAGATACATGTCTAGTATATAGGACACATCAACTATACAGCAGAAGTAAATAGTTACCATCCTCAAGCGACTTTTGTTCAGAAAGCAGCTGTCCGTGCTGTCGTCAGGTGGTACCTGAAAACAAAGACTGATAAAACACATATTACCCATATGGTTTCAGCTGGGTGATGTGTTTCCAATACTGCTGGTTGTCGGGCATTAGGATCTGGTATAGGCTTGGGCCTAAGGTATCCGTAACTAAGTATGGCCCCTCCCACTTTGCAGTTCCAAAGGGGAGGTTTGGTCTAGGTGTCAGGGTCATCACTTTACTCCCAACCTTGAGGGGCCTTAAATCAGAACCTTTTCCATGTACCTCCTGCAGATAATCTCTAGCTTTTTCTGTGTTAGCTAACACAGTGGTCTGAATTTCTTTTAGATGTTCTTGCAGGGATTTCATCCACTCATTAGTAAGAATTACGGTCTGGTCTTCTGGAAGAAAAGGATGCAGCAGATTTTCCCACCGTCGCATTGGCCTTCCCATTAAGGCTTCGTAGGGTGCAAAGCCTTTAGATTTACAGACATTAGCTCTGATATGCATAAGGACTACGGGAGCACCCAATCCCAATTTTTCCCAGTCAGATTAAGCATAGGGCTGAGGTGGGCCTTAATTGTTTGATTCATTCTTTCTACCTGCCCTGCTGCCTGTGGATGGTACGGAATGTGGAGTTGTTCTATGCCTAGAAAATCAAACAATTCCTTGATCAGCTGAGAAACAAATGCAGGACCATTATCAGAATCAATAGTCTTAGGGATGCCCCAGCATGTAAAAAATTGCATAGTTAGGATTTCTGCAGTGGTTCGAGCGGTTTGATCTGGGACAGGGACTACTTCTACCCAATGAGAAAAGGAATCAACAACCGTGAGTAAAAATCTATTTTTCCTAGCTGTTAATGGAAGAGGGCCCACATGATCTATTTGCAATCTCTCAAATGGGCCATGAGGAGGTGCTCTCATTAACTGTCCCCTTCTCTTTTTAGGTTGCCTCCCAAATGAAGTACAGATTACACAGGAGGAAACATGATCCTATATATCATGTTTCATTTCTGGTCACCATACCAACCTATTAAGGATAGTCTGCATTTCTTCTGCTTTAGGGTGTCCCATAGGACCTGCACCATGAACCCAATGCATCCATTCTTTACCTCGAGCTCTGGAGATAGCTATAACCAAGCCTTCCTCTCTTTTTGCACATAGAATGTCTTTCTCTATAGTGAGTGTGAGAAAGGGTGTGTGCTGATACCGGTTATCTGGGGCATCCTGCACAAGCTTCCTCAAATTGGAAAGTTCAGGGTCCTTTGTCTGCAGTGCTATGAAGTAATCTGGTGGTGTTATCTGCTCATACTCTGTGGAACGTGTAACAATAGCGACTATGCGTGTCTGCTCATACCAGGGCCATATGAGGCCTACATAGCATGCTTCCTTGGCTAGTGAGTCTGCTAATGTGTTTCCTTTTACTAAAGGGCCTTTCTTCCTATGTGCCTTCACTTTAATTAAATGTACTCTCTGACACTTCTCACTCAGTTCTTGTGCCATAGTCCACAGTGATGAATTTTTCACCGTGGACCCATCTGTGGATTTAAATTTATTTGCAAGCCACCAGGGTAACAGGGCAATGGCACTTTTAAAGACATAATCAGAATCTAAAATGATTTGTATCTCTGGGTGTGAATCCTGATATTGTTGCATACAAGCCACAAAAGCAGCCAGCTCACAGTACTGTGCTGACGCTGCCCCACAGGAATACTGTCTCTGCAGTACCACTTGGTTATTTGGGTCCAATTGTACAATTGCAAAACCTGCTAGTCGCCTGCCTCCTTCACATTGGCTACTACCATCAATATATACTGTAGGAAGAAAAGGTGAAATTTTGTCTAGTCCCAGTTCCCTAAAGATCATGTGATTAGGGGCACTGGGTGAGGACTTACAGTCATGAGGTTGCCCCTCCAGCAAGATTCCAGCCACTTGCACGTTAGGTTCTTTCAACAATTCAAACTTTACATTCTGTGCTTGCAACATGAGAGTCCACTGGACTATTCTTTCAGTCCTAATCTTGCTACATGCTAACTTTCCCTCTACAATGAATTTGAGTGGGGTGTGATGGCTGCATATGTATGTGGTTTGAGCACCAATGATGTATGTAAATTTCTGCATAGCAGCATAGGAAGCCAGTACATGTTTTTCACAGTTTTCCATTTTGAGTTCAGGAGAAGTGAGAACTCTGGAACAGAAGGCAATAGGGCGATCTACTCCTCCTAGCCGTTGTGTTAGAGCTGCACCTATACTGTTCTCTCCAACTACAGGGTACAGAAAAAAATGTTGTGTATGATCTGGGTGTGCAAGAACCGGAGCAGAAGTCAGAATGTGCTTTAATTTAGTTACAGCTTCTGTATGTTCTTCCTCCCAAACATAACCTTTACTTTTTAGCAGGGAGTAAAGTGGAGCTGCCACTTCAGCATAGTTGTGCAGGAAGTCACGACAGAAACCCGTGAGCCCTAGAAAGGACTGGAGTGATTTCTCATCTGTAGGAAGTGGAAATTTCCGTATCAGCTTTATCCTCTGAGAATCTACAGATTTACCATCCTCGCCAATTGTAACCCCTAAAAAGGAAACCTGTGATTTGCACAGTTGAGCCTTGGCAGGATTAACTTTAAGACCAGCTTGTAAGAGGGCTTTTAAAGCTTCTCTTACATGATTCCAGTGTACAGCTTCATTCTCAGACTGAATCAGAACGTCATCTACATACTGAATTATATTATCTCTGCAAGACACTAGTGACAGGGCTTCCTGCATGTATTGTGATAAGGAAGCTTATCATAGCTCAGGAAGGGGCTACAGAAAAGGTGAAGTGTCTCTGAACAAGCAACCTGTCAGTGCTGGTAGAAATGAGAAAACAGAATTTTGCCATAAAAGACTACCATTCCCAGAATGCACCAGGTTTCCAACAGCCATGAGAGGAGCTGAAGTGAGAAAACGTGTGTTCAATCAGGAGGGCTATGAGGTAATCCCTAAGCACTCATCTCAAAGGGCAGGGCCTGATTCAGCACAGCTGCGCTGTGTTAGGGAGGAGCACTCATCTAAGCAGAATAAGAGTAGAGTTTATTCTACAGATGACCATCTTCATGATCACCTTGGATATCCAGAGAATTGTCCTCAGTATCCTGAGAATCAGCTTGAGTTTGATCATCAGTTTCATCTGAAGGATCATCAGAAGCAGAAGCCAAACCGGACGGACAGAGAGGGAAAGAGACCCTTTGGAAGAAGGAAGAGAAAAGCCTTTGAGAGGTCTAGAAGAGTCCAAAGCAGTACGTATACTGGGAGGTATTCCAAGGGCCAGCATACACCATTGGACTGGGGAAAGCCAGAGGAATGGTGCTGCAGAACTAGGAATCACCAGAGGCTACCTGTGAGGGAGACGGCTGCACGTGGAAGGGACCCTAAGACCTGTGCCAGAAGGTATGTGAAGAGAGATCCAGTGTCCAGGGATCTGGATTGGAAGGCTGGACATAAGAACTGGACTACATACTGGCCAGGCTATATAGAGAGGAACTCTAGCAGCAATGGAAGCTCAGGTATGAACACTGATCTATGCCCTAGCTATAACCTTGAAAGACAGCAGGGAAACAAGTATTCTCCTGAAAATGCTCCATTGAGAGATTCATCTGTGCCAATCCATGATATTGAACCCATGCTTGTTGAACAAGGGGGAATAATAGCAGATGAGGATCCTGTTTATATGGACTGCTCTCTATCTAAACTCCGTTGGTAACTTTCTGTTATAAAGTACAGCAACCATCACAAAGAAATACAAATTTGTTCTTTAATCTACTCAGAAAAGCTCCTGAAGCAGGATTTGACCCACACAGTAGAAGGCAAGCCAGCTAAGGGGTTTCAGCTGAATAACTGCTAGCAATTAAGCCTTACCTAATTGCTTGTGAGCTAGGAGAGAATCCCTTCTGTATCTATGTGAGAAGTAATCAGAAGTTAACCTGAAAAGAACAGTTTGTTTCTTGCTTTGTGGCTTTTCATTTTGTTGTTTTCCTGATTTTGACTTTGTTTTTCCAAGTTAACACTGAAAGCAAGTAACCTAATTTATGTGCTACCAAGCATATCTGTGTTGGGAGAAATAACCCCATAAATAAAAATCTTATTGGCTTTACCCAAGAGCACAACTAAATTATTGCCAGCAGCTGTGTCTGGTGTGAATGAACTACATTGCCCACAATACCTTGCAAATCATATAGATATATGCACTTGTCAAGACTGTGAAGATTCTCACCCAGGCAGCCGTCTGACAAATGGCGTAGTTTTTCGGATTGCTTTTGCACAAAAGGGATTTACTTGCTGAGGATTACAACTAAAGTTCAAGTTTAAAGCTGGAAAAAAAAAAGATTTTCCCTCAACTACACTTTGGAGGAAAAGGGGTTGTTCCAGGAAGCTGTCCCAGGAGGAAAAGACCCTGTGCAGAGCTGGATTCATCACTGAGACAAGGTAATAAGTACCTGGGCATGTCTAGTGGTGGATGGGAGTAAGCACAGGGTAATTGAAAAAAAAAAAAAGTGTAGAAAAAAACACCTGTTTGGAAGGTGGTGCACTGTGTTTTTTTTTTCTTTGTATTTTCTTACAGGGTTCAAGATGGATTCAAAGGAACTAGCTCAGTGGATGGCAGCCCAGTTCAGCAGGCAGCAGCACAGCAGGCTCAGGACACTGCTATGAGAGCCTTAATGGACCAGCAGAGGCCAGTGCTTGATCTGGTGCAAGCCCTAGTTGAGCTGAAGAACCAAAGTGGAACAGATGCAAGACCAGCAGTGAATACTGGTACACCACATGTGGACAGTGTGGGACTCAATCAAGGGATTGGGGCATTTAGTTTTGGGAAGCTAACTCCAGATGATAATGTTGATGATTTTCTAGAGTCTTTTGAAAGAGTGACACAAGCATTAGCATGGCCAGAGACCCAGTGGGCAGTAAGGCTGGCAGCCTCATTAACTGGAGAGGCGCTTGCAGCTTACAGAGCAATGCCAGCAGCCCAGGCTTTGAATTATAAGGATGTAAAGGCTGCTATTAGAGATCGCCTAGGGTTGTCTATTTCAGAGTATAGGCGAATGTTTAGAGCTACTACATTGAAAGTGGGTGAAACACCCAGGGCTCTGAGTCAGAGAATCAGAGGTTTAGCTATAAAATGGTTGGAGCCTGAGCAAAAGACGGTAGAAATGTTATTAGACATTATAATGCTGGAACAATTTATGTCTGGGGTGCCTAAAGATTTGCACACTTTCCTTATACAGCAAAATTGCCAAAATCTTGGAGAGGAAACCATGCTAGCAGAGAGATTCTTGGAAGCCACGTAGGCTTGCCATAGAATGGGTGGCCCTCTGAAGATTGGTACTGAGGCAAGATGTGCTGTATCAGAAAAGAAAATAATTAAAAATGTTTCTGAAAATGAATGTACTGTATCAAACCAGATGACACAGTGGAATAGAAAGAAATGTTTCAAGTGTGGAAAATGGGGACTTTTAAAAAAGAGATGCCAGACACACACTAGCTTAATGGGGGTGGATTTAAAACAGCCCAAAGAAGGATTTCTTTTGATAGTTGATGTGCAAGGAATTACCACAAATGCTTTGTTAGACTCTGGGGCAGACCAGAGTATGATGTCAAAAAGGCTTTGGAAGAGGATAGAGGCCCAAGAAGGATTTGTGCCTAGAACCGCTGAAAGCCAAGTTCACATCAGATGCATTCATGGTGCTGCAACACCATATCCCACCTATAGGCTAAAGGTTAAGTGCCTGGGGGAACAAGAGGAAGTCCTGTTAGCAGTGGTGCCTAGGCTACCTTTTGATTTGGTTCTAGGAAGAGACTGGCCAAGATTTAAGCAGGGTCTAGTGGAAGGACTAGGAAAGAAGGAGGGAGAAGGTTTAATGGTAATAGCTCCCGGGCCTTTATTTGGAAGTCCTCAGACCCCAGCTAAAAAGATGGTTAAGCGTCCAGAAGACCAAGCTCCCCCAAAGCAGACATTCGTCCTAAAGTACCATAGGGTCACGGAGAAGGCCCAAGCTCCTAAGTGGGCAACCCCTCAAGCTGCTGGGTTTGACCTGTGCAGCATAGAAAATGTGACTGTACCTAGCCAAGGGAGAGCCCTGGTGGACACTGGTCTCCAAGTGGAAATACCTATTGGATGCTATGGGAGAGTAGCCCCAAGGTCCGGATTAGCCCTTAAATATTTCATCGATGTGGGTGCGGGAGTAATTGATCCCGATTACAGGGGCAATATTAAAGTTCTGTTGTTTAATTTTGGACAGAATGATTATCACGTGAAGACAGGAGACAGAATTGCCCAATTGATCTGTGAGAGGCTTGGTTTTCCACTTGTGGAGGAGGTCACATCCCTGGAGAATTCTGAACGTGGAACCAAAGGCTTTGGTTCTACTGATGTCAAAGGGGTTAAAAGCCTAGCTGCCACCTGTGCCCGAGAGAGGGAGGTGAATGAAGAGGAAGATTTGGGACCCCAGGTATCTGATTGTAAAGAAAAATCAGAGCCCCAAATAGGTGAGGACCTGACAGTGGTACAACAGGAAGAAATTAAGAAATTGCTGAAAGAATTCCCAGATGTGTTGACACCCATACCTGGGGAGACACATTTGGTTGCCCATGAAATAATAACTCCACCTGGGAAATTAGTTTGTCAAAGGCCATACCGCTTGCCTGAAGCCAAGAGACAGGAAGTAGTGGCACAAGTCCAGGAGATGTTGGACATGGGAGTAATAGAGGAGTCAAAGAGTCCCTGGAATAGCCCCATAGTCCTGGTGCCGAAGCCTGATGGATCTTTAAGATTTTGTATTGACTTCCGGCAGGTAAACGCCATATCAGTTTTTGATGCATATCCAATGCCAAGAATTGAAGAGCTGTTGGACCAGCTGGGACAGGCTCAATACTTAACCCCCCTTGATATGACAAAAGGATATTGGCAAATCCCTCTCACCAGGGAGTCGAAGCCGAAGACTGCGTTCAGCACCCCCGTTGGCCTTTTCCAGTTCAAGAGGATGCCTTTCGGACTGCATGGAGCAGGGCTACCTGCCAAAGGTTAGTGGATCAGGTACTTCGACCCCACCAAAATTATGCTTTTGCATATATGGATGATGTCATAATCCATAGTAACACCTGGGCGGAGCATCTAAAGAGGATCAGGGCAGTCTTGTGCTCCATGAAGCAAGCGGGAATCACTTTAAACCCGAAGAAGTGTGCCTTTGCAAATAGGGAGGTAAAATACCTGGGCCACCTAGTGGGAAGAGGAAAAATTAAACCTCTAATGAGTAAAGTAGATAGCATCAGGAATTTTCCTCCTCCAACAACAAAGAAACAACTAAGAAGTTTCTTAGGACTTATTGGATACTACTGCAGGTTTATACCGCAATTCGCAGAGAAAAGTGCAATTTTCACGGATATGCTGCGGAAGAATTGTCCAAACCAGCTAAAATGGACACCTGAAGCTGAAAAAGCGTTTTCAGTCTTAAAAGGAAAATTGTGTACAGGACCGGTACTGAAAGGGGTGGACTTCAAGAAACCCTTTCTGGTTCAAACGGATGCATCGGATGTAGGGCTAGGAGCGGTTCTATCCCAGTGTCATGATGGGGAGGAGCATCCTGTGATGTACCTGAGCAGGAAGTTGTCACCGGGCTGAACAAAAGTATTCCACAATAGAAAAAGAATGTTTAGCTATCAAGTGGTCAGTGGAGGCGTTAAGGTTTTACCTTACAGGGAGAAAGTTCCAGTTGGTCGCGGACCATGCCCCACTTAAGTGGTTGCAGCAAATGAAGAACCACAATGCCAGGTTGACACGCTGGTACATGGCCTTACAGGCATTTGATTTTCAAGTTGAACATCGTGCTGGGAAGTTACACAAGAATGCGGATGCCCTTTCCCGTATTACGGACTGTAGAGAAGAAGTTTCACCAGTGACACCAGTCCGTAATAACTTAAGCAGGGGGGTATGTGATAAGGAAGCTTATCATAGCTCAGGAAGGGGCTACAGAAAAGGTGAAGTGTCTCTGAACAAGCAACCTGTCAGTGCTGGTAGAAATGAGAAAACAGAATTTTGCCATAAAAGACTACCATTCCCAGAATGCACCAGGTTTCCAACAGCCATGAGAGGAGCTGAAGTGAGAAAACGTGTGTTCAATCAGGAGGGCTATGAGGTAATCCCTAAGCACTCATCTCAAAGGGCAGGGCCTGATTCAGCACAGCTGCGCTGTGTTAGGGAGGAGCACTCATCTAAGCAGAATAAGAGTAGAGTTTATTCTACAGATGACCATCTTCATGATCACCTTGGATATCCAGAGAATTGTCCTCAGTATCCTGAGAATCAGCTTGAGTTTGATCATCAGTTTCATCTGAAGGATCATCAGAAGCAGAAGCCAAACCGGACGGACAGAGAGGGAAAGAGACCCTTTGGAAGAAGGAAGAGAAAAGCCTTTGAGAGGTCTAGAAGAGTCCAAAGCAGTACATATACTGGGAGGTATTCCAAGGGCCAGCATACACCATTGGACTGGGGAAAGCCAGAGGAATGGTGCTGCAGAGCTAGGAATCACCAGAGGCTACCTGTGAGGGAGACGGCTGCACGTGGAAGGGACCCTAAGACCTGTGCCAGAAGGTATGTGAAGAGAGATCCAGTGTCCAGGGATCTGGATTGGAAGGCTGGACATAAGAACTGGACTACATACTGGCCAGGCTATATAGAGAGGAACTCTAGCAGCAATGGAAGCTCAGGTATGAACACTGATCTATGCCCTAGCTATAACCTTGAAAGACAGCAGGGAAACAAGTATTCTCCTGAAAATGCTCCATTGAGAGATTCATCTGTGCCAATCCATGATATTGAACCCATGCTTGTTGAACAAGGGGGAATAATAGCAGATGAGGATCCTGTTTATATGGACTGCTCTCTATCTAAACTCCGTTGGTAACTTTCTATTATAAAGTACAGCAACCATCACAAAGAAATACAAATTTGTTCTTTAATCTACTCAGAAAAGCTCCTGAAGCAGGATTTGACCCACACAGTAGAAGGCAAGCCAGCTAAGGGGTTTCAGCTGAATAACTGCTAGCAATTAAGCCTTACCTAATTGCTTGTGAGCTAGGAGAGAATCACTTCTGTATCTATGTGGGAAGTAATCAGAAGTTAACCTGAAAAGAACAGTTTGTTTCTTGCTTTGTGGCTTTTCATTTTGTTGTTTTCCTGATTTTGACTTTGTTTTTCCAAGTTAACACTGAAAGCAAGTAACCTAATTTATGTGCTACCAAGCATATCTGTGTTGGGAGAAATAACCCCATAAATAAAAATCTTATTGGCTTTACCCAAGAGCACAACTAAATTATTGTCAGCAGCTGTGTCTGGTGTGAATGAACTACATTGCCCACAATACCTTGCAAATCATATAGATATATGCACTTGTCAAGACAGTGAAGATTCTCATCCAGGCAGCCGTCTGACAGTATTTATGAAAGATTGATGATGAATCTTTATAGCCCTGTGGCAGCACGGTCCATGCATATTGTTTATTCAGCCACTGAAAGGCTGTTTTGTACTGGCATTCAAGGGCCAGGGGCAGACTCCAAAACCCATTGGATATGTCTAAAACAGAGAAAAATTTACATTTGGGATTCAGTTTAGAGATCATTTCCGGGTATGAGGCTACTATGGGCACTACAGATTTTGAAACTTGATTCAGGGCACGGAAGTCCATAGTGAACCTGAAGGAACCCCCGGGTTTAACTATCGGCCAGGCTGGTGAATTGCATGTGGAAGAAAAGGGTCTGATCAGACCCCTCTCCTCCAGTATCTTCATAATTTTAGTCACTGGCTCTATAGCTTGATGAGGTACTGGGTATTGTTTCTGTGGTGGAGGATCCTTGCCTTCCAACAGTATTTCTGTGTTCATTTTCCCACAATCTAACTTGTCTTGTGCCCAGACTGGAATATCAGCCACCTCTGAGGGAATTACACACAGATCATACTGCTGAGCTGCCTTGGTGCACTGCGTTGCTAACTGCATGGGAATGACTTCATGCACTAAAGTTTTAGAAGCACTTGAAGTTCCTGTATACTGCCACAATTTAAGATTAGCCATATCCACCACCAGATTTAACTGGTTGAGAATGTCAATTCCAATTATTTCTTTTGGTGTGTTCACTATAGTGGAGGCAGTGGTTTCCAACATTTCATTGTTTTGTTCCCTGTGCACCGGGATACCCCATTTAACTGGGATAGCCACACACTTGGAAGCTGTGTCATTAATTCCTTGAATTTCATAAATTTCCTTATTTTTCTGATCTGCAGTGGGAGAAACTCTGTTTGTAAAGCAAAATCTCCAGGAACAAGCAGGAATGTAGTCCTCACATATGGGTATCATCGGTACCGACGGAGCCTGCATGGGAACGCTCCCCAGCATCCAATAAGAACGTTTTTGGAAGCATCCCTCAGCACATGTGCGCTGCCTTCCCGCCTTTCCAACTGTTCCTCTTCAGTTCTTTGTTTTCCGCGGAGCCAACAGGACCTATTTCCTGTCACCGCAGAAAATTACATCTTTAAGCTTCTTTCTGTGGTCGTGTTTGCCTACCGCACGACGCCTACTGGTACCGCTGGTTATTTTCTTTTCTTCTTTTTAAAAAAAAACAAACTTTCAGTGTTTCTTTCAGAAACTTTCCTTTTTGGTGCTAGGCGCCATTTTGGGCACTAGGCCCCATTTTCCTAAATCATGGAAAAGCCAACTAGTGGCTTTAAAAAATGTACTAAGTGTGGCGGTACCATTTCCGTCACTGACACCCATGATTGGTGTCTAAAATGTTTAGGACCTGATCATTCTCCAGCTGAATGTCTCTCCTGCATGGGGATGACCAAAAGAGGAAGACAGAACCGGTCCACAAAGCTCGGTACCCTTTTTTCTTTGGATGCCAGATCCATTGCATCGACATCTTCGAGGGCCTCTTCTTCCTCCCATGGATCTCAGGTAACTAAACATAAGAGCCGGTCCTCAAAGGGTAGCTCTCCTGCTAAGCATCGAGAGGCCATTGGCATTGCCCTTTAGGGAACCACACCGGCAAAAGAGCCCCGGCGGGAGGCTTTGGCTTCCAAAGCATCGATGGGGCTTCAGGATGTTCTCGAGGCCTCAACCTCGCAAGAACTACCTGTGCCATGCTCAGGGGTTCCGGCTGTCCTCATAGGTACCGACACCCAGGCATCGGCAGCGTCGATAGACCAGAGGTTCCTCGCTATCGAGCGCAATATCGCAGCTCTTCTCTCGGCTGCGGTACCAGTGGTCCCAAGAGCACCGGTGCCGACATCGACACTGACACTGATGCCGGTACTGACACTGGTACAGACACCGGTACCGACACCGGTGATGCCGGTACCGACGATGCCGGCCCCCGTGGGACCTCTTCCTATGCCATCTCTGGCTGGAGGGGACAAAGCGGTACTGGCTCACCTCGGTACCGACTTTGATCGGTACCAGGATCGTGCTTTGCAAGAGCATCAGAGTCAGGAATACTTTGATTTCTCCGATTCCGAAGACTCTGACAATTCTGCTGGTACTAGCGGGTTTCTTCTAGAAGATCCCTCTTCTCCCCAACACAGAATATCACCTCCAGAGGACATGTCATTTCAGGATTTCATCCGTGATATGGCCAAAGGTCTTTCAATCACAGTAGCTCCTGAAGAAGAACCCAGAGCAAAGGAACTGGAAATCCTCCAGTATCCTAAAGCTCCCAAGGAGGCAGCTACTCTGCCTATCCATGAAATTCTGCATAGCTTGATGCTCAGAATGTGGGAAACACCTCTGACCACTTCTCCTCACTCTAGGAGGCTTGATACTATGTATTGAGTTCCACCATGTCCCGGTTTTCGGAAAACCCAGCTGTCACACCATTCAATGGTAGTGGAATCAGCCATGCGTAGGATGAAAAGTGCAAAGAGACATGCATCCAATCCTCCAGGTCGTGAATGCAGGACTCTGGATGCTTTTGGACGCAGAACCTTTCAAGCTTCCATGCTTTCAGCTAGAATCAGTTCATACATCCTATATATGGGAATGCTCCTTAAGGAAGTCACAGGAGACCTGGAACTTATAAGCCCTTTTCTCCCAGATGATAACAGACAAGATGTTCTTGCTCTAGTTAGGCATGCTCAAAATGTCTCAAAGTTTGTCAATCGTATAGCTTTTGACTGCTTTGAATGCATCAGCAGAACCTCTGCTATTGCCATTGGTGCACGACGGATTGCCTGGCTACAGGCTTCAGACTTGGAGACTTGGGTACAGGACAAATTAGGCAACATTCCTTGCACAGGGGAGAATCTCTTCGTCAAGAACTGGCAGGAAAAGGCTAATGAGTTAGATGCTGACAATTCTACCTTAGATAGATTGTCAAAGTCTACAGCCACTCCAGCCAAAAGGAAGCCTTATAAAAAACCCTCTTTTAGCAAAAAGAGAAAGTTTTATCCTTCCTATACCCAGCAGACTTTAGGTCAGGTTGCCCAAAAGGGACAACCTAGACAACAAAAGAAACCAAAAGGCCCGAGAGCCCAACCAGCTCTCCAGGTTCAGCCCCCTCAAGGGCTTTGACTCCTTCCCAGAGAGCTTTGTCTTTCTGCCTCTGAGGGGTCCCCAACCCCCCAATATTCCGGGCAGGTTATGCCACTTTATCAACAGATAGCACCAAACAACAGCAGAAGATTGGACTTTGTCCATTGTAGGAGAGGGGTACAAACTTCATTTTCACAGCATACCCCCTCCTACAACTCTAAAGCAGTTCAATTCACAAACCTCTGCAGACAATCTGCTAGATTACGAGGTCTCCACACTTCTTGCCCAAGGGGCAATAGAAGAAGTACCCATTTTTCAACAGGGAACAGGGTTCTTCTCCCCCTGTTTTCTTATCCCAAAGAAAACTGGGGGACACAGACCCATTCTAGACCTCAGAGAACTGAACAAATATCTGTTTCAAGAGAAATTCAAAATGATTTCTCTAGGAACTCTTCAAGGCTAGGACTGGTTTTGCTCTCTAGACTTAAAAGATGCATACACACACACATTCTCATCCATCCAGATCACAGGAAATTCTTACGTTTCCTTTTCAGGGGAAGACATTTCCAGTACAGGGTTCTTCCTTTTGGTCTGGCTTCAGCACCAAGGGTGTTCACGAAATGCATGGCAGTAGTAGCAGCATTTCTATGGACCCTGGGGATTTTTGTCTTCCCCTACTTAGACGACTGGCTCATTCGAGCCTCCACAGTTGCAGAGGCCAGCACTGCACTGTCTCGTACAATGCGAACCCTCCAATACTTGGGATTGGAAATCAACTGCCTAAGTCTCAACTAGTTCCTTCCCAATGCCTAGAATTCATAGGACCCTGTCTGGATACCAGGCAGGCAAGGGCTTTCCTACCACAAGCCCGGTGTCTTCGCATTATGCAGCTAGCTTCCCAAGCAGCAGGAAAATCCTCCCTCACGGCTCGGGAACTACTGCAGCTACTGGGACACATGGCATCCACAGTTCATGTAGTCCCAGATGCGAGCAGCTCAGTGGAACCTCTCCACACAGTGGATACAGGCCACGGGCAATTTGTCGGACAAAATAACAGTCTCTCAAAGACTAATTTTGTCCCTCCTATGGTGGCAATCACTAGAAAATCTGACAGTGGGGTCTCCTTTCCATCAACCCCTCTTTCAGGCCACCCTAACAACAGATGCCTCACAGGTGGGTTGGGGGGCGCACCTGGGTTATCTCTCTACCCAGGGCACCTGGACTCCACAGGAGGCAGGTTTACACATAAACCTCCTGGAATTAAGAACAATTTATTTAGCTCTTCGAGTGTTCCACGCCCAGCTCAGCTACAAGACAGTCCTGGTCCAGACGGACAATCAGGTAGCCATGTTCTATGTGAACAAGCAGGGCGGAACCGGCCCTCTGTCGTTATGCAACGAAGCTTTACAACTATGGGCCCTTGCCAGAGAGCACCAAATTCACCTTCTAGTGGTATATCTTCCAGGCATTCAAAACCTTTGGGCAGACAAACTCAGTCGAGTATTGCTACCTCACGACTGGTCACTCCACCTAGACCAGGTGGCAAAGATTTTTCATCTCTGGGGTACTCCAGACATAGACCTCTTTGCAAGTCCACTGAATGCCAAACTTCCCCGGTTCTGTTCCAGGATACCGGCACACCACTGTCAGCACTGGGGTCAGGACTTCCTTTATGCTTTCCCACCCATTCCCCTCATTCCCAAAACACTCTTCAAGCTTCAGAGAGACAGGGTTCGCATGATTCTCATCGCACCACGATGGCCACGCCAGGCATGATATTCCCTGCTTCTGCATCTCTCTCAAGTGGCACCTCTGGAGTTAGGGCATGCTCCAGATCTCCTTTCTCAGGAGAACGGGACACTATGGCACCCGAATCCCCAGTCCCTGCACTTCACGGCCTGGTTGCTGAAGGCTTAGACCTCCAGGATCTCAACCTGTCTCAGCAGGTAAAAGATATTCTTCGAGCTTCTAGGAAACTTTCCACAAGAAGATCTTATGCCTTCAAGTGGAAACATTTTACTATATGGTGCTGCAGGAGGGGATTAAACCCCCTGATCGTACCCTTAGAATCGATACTAGAGTATCTTCTTCACTTATCGAATTCTGGGTTAAAGACCAATTCAGTAAGAGTCCATCTTAGTGCAATTGCAGCTTCTTATAAGCCTCTGAATGGACAACCAATTTCCTCTCATCCACTCATATCAAGATTTATGAGAGGCCTGCTATTAACCAAACCTTCCATCAAGCCACCACTGGCGGCATGGGATCTATATCTAGTTCTCGGGCAGCTCATGAAGCCGCCTTTTGAGCCTTTAGCCACTGCAGCCCTTACGTTTTTGACCTGGAAGGTCATCTTCCTAATTGCAATCACCTCTGCCCATCGCATCAGTGAATTGCAAGCTTTAGTGGCTGATCCTCCTTATACAAGGTTTCATCATGATAAGGTTGTTCTTCAAACTCACCCCCATTTTATGCCAAAGGTGGTTTCGACTTTTCATTTAAATCAATCAATTTACCTTCCTGTATTTTTTCCCAGGCCTCACGCTTCTAATGCAGAAAGGAACCTTCATACTTTGGATTGCAAAAGGGCCTTAGCCTTTTACATACAAAGAACACAGCAACATAGAAAGTCTTCACAACTTTTTATAGCTTTTGACCCTAGTCATTTGGGACTTCCAGTCTCCAAAAGAACTTTATCTAAATGGATTGCCCAATGCATATCCTTTACTTCCTGGGGCTATCTCCCTGGCATCTTCAGCTAGGGAGTCCCCATATGTGAAGACTACATTCCTGCTTGTTTCTGGAGATAGCGTAGTTACTCACCTGTAACAGGTGATCTCCGGGAACAGCAGGAATTTAGTCTTCACAACCCACCCACCTCCCCTAGGAGTTGTCTCTCTATCTTTTTGTCTCTTTCCTCTCTTTCCTCTCTCCCTCTATCCTTTCACTCTACAAACTTAACTGAAGAGGGACAGTTGGAAAGGCGGGAAGGCAGCAAGCATGTGCTGAGGGAGGCTTCCAAAAGCATTCCTATTGGACGCTGGGGAACGTTCCCGCGCAGGCTCTGTTGGTACCGACGATACCCATATGTGAAGACTAAATTCCTGCTGTTCCCGGAGATCACCTGTTAGAGGTGAGTAACTACGCTATCCTTTTTACTCCTGCCCCATCTTGTGGCCATAGCAAAATGACCGCCATCACACGATGCTGCCCTCTAGCCTCCTTCTCTTAGGCCCTAACAAAATGGCCACAGTCTCAAGGTGTTGCCTTCTAACATGAGACTAGAGGGCAGCACTCGTGTTGGTGCCATTTTGTTATGGCCGCAAGACAGGGCAGGAGCGAATAGGAACCAGGAACATTGAAGGTATGTGCTAGGGGAACAGGGATCTGCGGGTGCTCACGTTTTCCGGCAAACTAGCTGAGACAGCATTTGGATTGGTGAGTTGGGAGGGAGCTCAGAGCAAGAGGGCTTAGCCTGATTGGCTATCAGGGAAACTATTTACTTTGGGAATTGGTGCTGAAGGGGAGTCACCATTTTTTTTCAATATTATTGGTGCTGCAGATTTCAGCACCATGTCACCGAAAATACTGTAGGGGAGGCCCCATCACAGCAGTTGGAAGGGGCATGGTAGCGAGTGGGGCACAGAGCTGCTAACAGCTCTGTGCACCCGATCGCTATCATTCTTCCCATGGATTTACCGCGGGGAGCTATGGTACCTGCTTCAGCAAGCGCTGTGGCACTTTTCTTGCAGAATCTGCTAAGGCAGATAACCCGGGGTCTCCGCGGGAAATCCAGATGTCAATGGTATCTGCAGGGTCTGCCTTGGGAATACCTTTTGCATATACCACGTGGTTTAGTAAACATACCCCTAAATACTGTGAAGTATATTCCAACAGCTAATGAGAGAAGGAAGCGTGCCTGGGAAATGTTTTCTGCAGAGAAAGAAACAAACTTGGTGCCAGCCTAAGGAGGAAGCCAGGCTGAGAGTTGTGTGTGAGCTCCAGGTTAAGTCTGCTGAGAAAGAGACAGACTGGGTATGAACCTGAGGAGGAATCCAGGCTCGAGGTGGTGTGTGTATGTTTTGGGAGAGGAAGCCCAAAGGTTCAGTCTGCAGAAAGTGTGTCAGACTTGGGAATCAGCCTGAGAAGAGAATCAGGCTGGGATGTGGGTTTTTTTGTAAAATCCTATTGTGTATTGATCTGCCTGAGAAGAGAGCTAATTTATCAGGGCTGGCCCGTCCATTTAGCAAGAATGTTTTTTGCACAGGGCCCCGCATTTCAGGGGGCCCCTCGCAAACAACATTCTGCATTAAAAGTAAATATTAAAAAAAAAAAAAAAAAGCCGACTGCTGCCGCTGCCGCCGTAGCAGCGGCAGACTCGAGTGTCCCGTGGCCCCCCCCCTTCCTGGCAGAGCCCTCCTTCCCTCCCTGCATCAGTCCCTCTCCGTGCTGGCTTTCAGAGCCGTGAAAGGAGAGGTTCCCTTTCGCGGCTCTGTTAAGCCCGCTGGGGCTAATGGGAAACAGGAAATGCCTGTTTCCCATCAGCGCCGGCAGGCTTAACAGAGCCGCGAGGAAGAAACTCTCCCTCCGCGGCTCTGAAAGCTGGCGCGGAGAGGGACTGATGCAGGGAGGGAGGGCTCTGCTGGGTGGGGGGGGGGCTGCAGGACACTAGATTCTGCCGCTGCTACGGTGGCGGCGGCGGCAGCAGCCAACTTTTTTTTTTATTTTAAATTTTCCCTGGGCTGATGGGGGGGAGGAGGGTTAGGACTGGTAATGGGCTGGGCTGTGGGCTGATGGGGGGTTAGGACTGATAATGGGCTGTGGGGGGGGGCTAAGACTGAAAATGGGGTGATCTGGGGTTAGGACTGAAAGTGGGCTGATGGCGGGGCTAGGACTGGTAATGAGCTATGAGGGGGCTAGGACTGGAAATGTGTTGATGGGGGGGGTTAGGACTTGAGGTGGGCTGATGGAGTTAGGATTGGTAATGGGCTGTGGGCTGATGGGGGGGGTTAGGACTGGTAATGGGCTATGGGGGGGCTAAGACTGGAAATGGGCTGATGGGGTTAGGACTGGAAGTGGGCTGATGGGGGGTTTGGACTGGTAATGGGCTATGGGGTGGGCTAAGACTGAAAATGGGGTGATGGGGGGGTTAGGACTGGAAGTGGGCTGATGGGGGTCTTAGGACTGGTAATGGGCTATGGGGGGGCTAGGACTGGTAATGGGATGGGGGGTTGCTAGGACTGGAAATGTGCTGAGTGGAAGGGGAGGCTTGAACTGCAAATGGCTGATGGGGACGGGGGCTTGGAATGGAAATGGACTGAATGGAGGGGAGCTAGGATTTGACATGGGCTGATGGTGGGGCTAGGAAAGGACTAGAAATAGGCTGATGGTGGCTGGGGTTGGAAATGAACTGATGGAGGATAGGACTGGAAATGGATGGGGGAGCTAGGACTGGAAATGGGCTGTTCCTTTACGTCACTCCAGTCCAGTCCTGGAATTTCTGGGATACAGGTTCCTCCTGCAGTTTGGAGACTGAACAATGACACTCTTCTGATACCACTATAACCTCCTGAGGGACCGCCCCCTGGCTTCAGTTTGTTCAGTCTCCAAGCAGCTGGAGGTTGTAGAGCCTAGGGCAGGGCTCTATAGAGGGACAATTAAGTGTTTTATTTCTTCTTAATTAATCTTTATTTCGTTTAAAAAAAAAAAAAAAAGAAGAGATACCAAGAATGCAGTTTAAATGGTACTGTAGCTTTAAGAGCTAGCTCATGCCCTCCCTCTCTCTCTCTGGAGGAGTTTACTCTACCGCTTTAGAAGCCGCGGTATTTGAAGCTGCATCAAGTCTCCCGATCCTACTTTGGTTAGGAGAGGAGCACTGGGAAGAAGTAAGGCGTCTTTTACCTTGTTTCTCTCATCGAAAAGGTAAAGTCTTGCCTTTGAAGATAAGTTTCTGTCTCTGCGGAGAACTAATTAAGCTGCCGTTTTTATTCTGGTTGATTTGTTTTAAAGGCACTTCCGGGTTTATCCGATCTGCATAGAAACTTATGATCGGAGGCCCGGGGGTGGGAGAAAGCAATTTAAGCATTTTTTCTTTGGAAACGCTGCAACTATGATGATTTTATTGCTGCGCAGTTAAGAGTAGACGTTTTATTAAGTTTTCTTCTTAAAAGGTGTTGCTAAGACTGTTTGTTAGTATTTGTTAGTATTTGTTAGGATTTTATTTGTTTTTTCATTTAAAAAAAAAAAGAAAAAAAAGAGAGTAAATAAGAAATAGTATTTATATCCGTGGCACTTTACTACAAAATGCCTTCTAAACCACAATGTTTGGTGTGTGGTTCTAGGAGAGGCATATTTTTAGACTCAGGAGTTTGCAAATCTTGTGTTCAGGAGAATGCAGATCTTCAAAATGTTTTAGAAGCCACTGCGGAAGGGGTTAAGCAGCTTTCTTCACCATTAAGAGATGTTGATTCTCCTCCACAGCTCTTACCTGAGCCTGTTCCAGTTCCTTCTTCCAGGCCGGACATGCCTATGATGCCTGCAACTTTTTCTTCAAGTTTAGCAGCATTATTTTCGAAAGAGTTTGTTTCTCTACTTCAGCAAACTTTTAAGGATGATCATAAAGTATCTGAACTGCCTCTTGTATCTGATCTTGGAGGGAAACGTTCGGCTGTTCCTTTGAAGATTGATGAAACTCCGCTACCTGGTAAGAAAATTAGGGTAGGAAAGGATTCAAAGGATTTTTCAATAGCATCTGAAGAAATACATTCAGATTTAGATGCAGATGTTGAGGAAGAATTAGAAGAGGGAGAACTTGTAGAACAGGAGGACCAGTCTAGAATAGTACGTGTTTTTCGTAGGGAGGAGTTACCTGCATTGATTATGGAAACTCTTAAAACATTGAATATGCCAGTGTCAGAGCCAGAGGAAAACTTGTAATTAGAGGATCCTTTGTTACAGGCGTTTAGGAAAACGCAGAAAGCTTTTCCAGTTCATAGAGTGGTAAAAGAAATGATTCAGCAAGAGTGGAATGTTCCTGAGGCTGGATTAAAAGGCTCCAGAGTTATGGCTCGTTTGTATCCTTTTCAAGATCGGGACCGTGAATTATTTAATCCACCTAAGATAGATGCAGCAGTTTCAGCTGTTACTAAAAGGACTACTATTCCAGTAGAGAGCGGTGCAGCTCTTAAGGATAGTTATGATAGAAAGTTAGACACTGTTGAAACAAGTGTTTGATATAAATGCGTTGTCCATTCAGGCATCCATTTGTGGAGCATGGGTAGCTAGAGCATGTTTGCGTTGGTCACAGGGATTACATACTAGCATTGAGGGGAGCTCTGCAGAGGAGGCATCTAAGTTAGAGACTGGAGCAGCTTATTTAGCTGACATTCATTATGATCTTATTAGAGCATTATCAAAAGGTATGGGCTCAGTGGTGGCAGCTAGAAGGTATGTGCGGTTGCGTACCTGGGCTGCAGATGCTTCTTCAAAAGCAAGACTTTCTAAGCTTCCTTTTAGGGGTAAGCTTCTTTTTGGAGAAGACTTGGATAAGTTAGTAAAGGATCTGGGAGATTGTAAAGGAGGCAGGCTGCCTGAGGATAGGCAAAGGTTAGGACGCTCAGTTCAGGCGTATAGAGGTCCGTATAGGGATTTTCATCGTTTCCATTCTGTTCGTTTTGGTCAGTTTCAGAGAGGACATCAGTATTTTAGGAGTCAGGGGTTTCGAGGATTTCGAGGAGCAGGAAGAGGTTTTACAGCCTCCTCTTCCTCTGCAAACCCGAGAAAGACACAGTGAAATGAGGGATGCCCAGGTGAATTTTATTCCCATAGGGGGCAGGCTCCGGGATTTTTATTCCGCCTGGGTTCAAATCACATCCGATCGGTGAGTGTTGGAGATTATTCTGAAAGGATATGCTCTGGAATTTCAGCGCCCGCTGGTCGATTTGTTCGTTCAATCTCCTTGCAAGGCGCGCATCAAGCATGCTGCAATACGCGAAACCTTGCAAAAACGTTTGAAACTGGAAGCTATTTTATTTATTTATTTAGCTGTATTTATATCCCGCTTTTCACTGGGTCAAAGCGGTCAATTGGGAGATACATTTAACACGAGGGGATATGACACACATACGCTAATACTTACAGGGAACATGGGCAATGGAGGGTTAAGTGGCTTGCCCAAGACCACAAGGAGTGCCTATAGGACTAGAAATCCCAGTCCCTCCGGCCTGAGATTGCTGTCCCCAGGTGGGACTTGAACCCCTGGTCCTCCGGCCTGAAGTACCTTGTCCTAACCACTAGGCCACTCCTCCCACTATTGTACCGGAGCCATTAAATCAACACGGTTACGGTCGATACTCAATTTATTTTGTAGTTCCAAAAAAGGAGGGCTCGTTTCGACCGGTTTTGTATCTTCGCGGAGTAAATCGTTATCTTCGGGTAGCTCATTTTCGTATGGAAACGTTAAAATCTGTGATAATGGCGGTAAGAAAAGGGGAATTTCTTACGTCTCTGGATTTAACAGAGGCGTATCTTCATATTCCCATTCGTCAGGAACATCAAAAGTTTTTAAGATTTGCAGTTCCAATGGGCCATTTCCAGTTTCAGGTATTGCCGTTCGGTTTGGCAACAGCTCCGAGAATATTTACCAAGGTAATGATAGTGGTGGCAGCAGCGTTGAGAAGAGAAGGAATTCTGGTTCACCCTTACCTGGATGATTGGTTGATTTGAGCAAAGTCCGAAGAGGAAAGCAGGTTAGTGACGAACAGAGTAGTGGAATTTTTACAGAGTTTAGGTTGGGTGGTCAATATGAGGAAGAGCAAGTTAATACCATCGCAGAATCTGGAACATTTGGGCGCTTGATTCGATACAAGGATGGGAAGAGTTTTTCTTCCTCACTCTCGAGCATTAGCACTAAGAAATCTAGTGAAAAATTTTTGACCAGGAAAGACCCCACGGCATGGCATTATCTGCAGTTACTAGGGACCATGGCAGCAACCTTAGTGCCGTGGGCGAGAGCTCATATGCGTTCGTTGCAAAGAGCATTATTAAGGAGGTGGTCGCATCAAAAGAGTCCGCTATCGGAGAGATTACTCTGTCTTCCGGAGACGCGTCAAGCTTTGCATTGGTGGTTAAGACTGGAAGTATTACAGATGGGAATGCGCCTGGAGTCGCCAGTTTGGATTCAGCTTATGACAGATGCCAGTCTAATGGGCTTGGGAACACATTGCGAAAAAGAATTCATTCAGGGTCAATGGACCAGACAGGAGAAGGTGTGGTCAATAAACAGATTAGAGTTAAGAGCAGTGACTTTAGCGCTATGAGCATTTCAGGGTCGCCTTCAGGGGAAGGCTGTTCATGTCCTGTCAGACAACGCGACTGCGGTGGTTTACATCAATCGTCAGGGGGGCACAAGCAGTGTGGCTCTGGAGGACGAGGCAGAACAGTTGTTCGTCTGGGCTGAGAAAAACTTGGATGCTTTGTCTGCAAGCCATGTTGCAGGAGTAACCAATATGGAAGCCGATTTTTTGAGTCAAGTGAAAGTGGATCCAGGGGAGTGGAGTCTGCACCCCCAGGTGTTTCAGTTAATAATAGAGCGATGGGGACTTCCGGTGATGGATCTCATGGCAACATTCCAGTCAGCAAAGGTCGATCGATTTTTCAGTCAAAGACGAGAAAGGATGTCAGAAGGTCTGGATGCACTAGTTCAAAGTTGACCAGAAAGACAGCTGTTATATGTTTTCCCTCCGTGGGTGTTGATAGGTCGAGTTCTGCAACGAGTGGAATGTCACAAAGGGCTAGTGATATTAATAGCTCCAGATTGGCCAAGACGGCCATGGTATGTGGATCTCATGAGATTATTAGTAGACCGTCCTTGGCGTTTATCGCTGAGGGAGGATCTATTGAGTCAAGGACCCTTACACATGCCTCAGGTGGATCGATTCTCGCTTACGGCTTGGCTCTTGAAAGGGCGAGATTAAGAGCCAGGGGTTACTCTTCAGCAGTGATTTCTACTTTGTTAAAATCAAGAAGGAAATCTACTTCTTTTACGTATATTCGCACATGGAGGATATTTGAAGCGTGGTGTGAAGACAAGTCTGTTGAAGCATTGAAAGCTTCTATTTCTCAAATTCTTTCTTTTTTGCAGGAAGGATTTGAGAAAGGATTAGCTCCAGTGTCATTAAAGGTTCAGCTGGCAGGTTTATCTTGTTATAGAGGGAAGATAAAGGGTGAATCGATTGGAACTCACCCAGATGTAAAACGCTTTTTGAGAGCGGTTACATTATTAAGGCCACCATGTATATATCTTATATACCGCACTGATGCAGAATAGCGCGGTATATAAGAGAATGTAAATAAATAAATAAATAAAAATGTAGACCATGGATTCCGTCTTGGAGTCTCCAATTGGTTTTGGAGGCTTTGGTACGGGAACCCTTTGAACCACTATCTCGAGCATCGTTAAAAGATCTTTCGCTCAAGGTATTGTTTTTGGTGGCTATTGCATCGGCCAGAAGGATTTCGGAATTACAAGCGTTATCTTGTAGAAAGCCTTTTCTGGTGTTCTTTAAAGGGAAGGTTGTTTTAAGGTCAGTGCCTTCTTTTTTACCCAAAGTGGTATTTGCTTTTCTTATGAATCAAGAGGTCTCACAAGAGGTCTCATTGCCAGTATTTGAAAAGAAGAGTAACAGCAGTCAACTCAATATGTTGTATTTTTTAGATATTCGTAGAGAATTGAAAATATATTTGAAAAGAACAAATGATTTCCGTAAGACGGATAGATTGTTTGTTCTCTTTGCAGGCCCAAAGAAGGGTCAGGCGGCTTCAAAGGCTTCTATGTCTAGGTGGCTCAAAGAGGCTGTATCTTCGTCATATTTATTAAAAGGTAAGACAGTTCCAGACGGGCTTAGAGCGCATTCAACAAGGGCACAGGCTGCGTCCTGGGCTGAATACAGTTTGGTGCCGCCTGTAGACATTTGTAAAGCGGCTACTTGGTCGTTGATGAATTCTTTTGTAAAGCATTATAGGCTAGATTTGCAGGCACAGGTTGATACCTGTTTTGGGTTGGCAGTGCTTCAGGCTGGTCTAGCGGGACCCATCCGTTAAGTGTTACTGCTCTGTTATATCCCAGAAATTCTGGGACTGGACTGGAGTGACGTAAAGGAAGGTTAAATTAGACTTATCTGCTAATTGTTGTTCCTTTAGGAACTCCAGTCCAGTCCCGCATCCCTCCCTGATATGCGTTTGAATTTAGAGATTAGCCTGTAGCGTGTACATATGGTAATTACAGTGAAGCATTAGATGTCATTTAACATTCTTGATGTTTTTTGAATATTCTTGGTAAAGTAATATTCCTTTATATAGAGATGGGGGGCAAGATGTTTAAAAAAAATTTAATTTATTTAGAGCATATTGGAAATCTTAATTAAAAGTTTATTAGCTAAGGTAACTATGAGTGGTGCTTAATTGTTGCTCTGGTGAGTCTGCTTTGTCAATAGGAAAACTGAAGCCAGGGGGCGGTCCCTCAGGAGGTTATAGTGGTGACATCAGAAGAGTGTCATTGTTCAGTCTCCAAGCTGCAGGAGGAATCTGTATCCCAGAAATTCCGGGACTGGACTGGAGTTCCTAAAGGAACAACAATTAGCAGGTAAGTCTAATTTAAACGTGGGGGGCTAGGACTGGAAATGGGCTGATGCGGGGACTAGAAGGGAGCGGATGCTGGGTGGGGCTGGAACTAGAAGGGAGCTGATGTTGGGGGAGGATTAGAATGGGATGGGGCTGGGAGACTGAAATGGAGAGAGGAAAAATATTTTGTGTGGGAGGGAAGAAAAATCTACAATTGGCCGGGTAGTGGGAGAGTAAGTGAGGATTGAGGATGGAGGGGTAAAATTTGAGTGGATGAAATAGGAATGAGGAAAGAGCAAAAGGAGAAAGATTAGTATGTTAAAGCAGATATAGAGAGAGAATGGAAAAAAACTAGAAGAGAGAAGAAAGGACAAATGGACAGCAGACGATGGAGAGTTAGCTGAAGACACGAAGAAACCAGAAGAATGTGGCTGGAGCAATTGCAACTGAAAAAAAATGCACAAAAGGTAGAAAAATATCTCTATTTTGAATTTATTAACGGGAATATGTCAGCTCTGGGAAATGTGCATCATTAACGTCTGCGCTTTGTTTAGTACAAGAGGAAATTAATTTAAAGTTTTATTTCTACAGTGTTGTTGTACATTCCAAGTTTGGCTTTTGGGGTTCCCAGTTTAATTATTGTCTTCCTGTTTCTAAATTGTGATTCCTTGTTTGGTGATGGTCTATGTTCTGCATGTGTAACTGAACTGAGGTATTCTGTTTATGTAATTCCTATTTGACATTGCCACTTGTTTTCTTTCCCCAGTAGGTCATGTATTGTTATTCTCTGAAATATATTGGTTTAATATTTGAAGTGTTGCCTTTTGATAGGTAGGGTCTGGTGCTTTGTGAGTCCTGATAGTGCTTTTACGATACGACGGGTTTGCTATGGGTTCTAAATGGGCAGTGTTTGTGGTAGTTCCTAATGTGCCTGGCGGTTGTCACTGGATTATAGTAATGTAGAAATCTTTTAGTCTTTCTTTATCCATACACTCATTAAGAGGCATGTTTACTAAAAGTTAGTGTATCGTAACATTATGCAAATATTTATGCAAATGAGGCCCCGCACCGAGTCTCCGCACATGGCCCCGCACCCCCCTTGGGCCGCCCCTGAATCTAGTGTATGGGTTTGGTTGAAAAACCTTAGTGTTTGTTGTCAGCTAGAGAGAGATTGAGAGAGAGACAGGCAAGATATGTGCTTGCTACTTTAAGTGCTGGTAGTATGGAATACTGACAAGGGTGCTCCAATGGATAGCCTGTGAGGGAGCCAGGCTGGATTTGAGTGTGATTATAGCAAGAGTTATGTCTAAGTGATCAGCCTGCCTAGAAGTCAGGTTGAGGGTTTGGGAATTATTATGTTTTTATATGTTCCAGCTGTTATTAAGTTGGGTTAGAACTAGTAGCCTGCTGGGTATGGTTCCTAGGAGATCTGGGTTTAATTTGTAAGGCAAACTGGATGCTAATAGCTTGTGGTTTGTGTTCTATATATGTTCAAGGTCATTTGTATTAAAAATGAAATGTTTATGTGCACCCTGAAGCGTGAGTATGGAGTTATTTAAGGGCCTACTGGAGATCCATGTCCTAAATTGACCACTGTGTTGTCACAATGGACAAGCCAGTGCAGACGTGAGGGATGCTGGAGAATGAGGGAACAGTAAGAAGCTTGGATAGGCAGCAGAGATGATCAAACCACCCGAGGGTCCTCAGTGGAAGTATATGAGAGAATATTTGCTGACTTTCTGCAGCTTATTACCCTGGGAACCTGCTTATGCTGCTTGATTGCTGGTTTGGCCTTGTCTGTGTTCCATTTTAGCGCCCACCTATAGCCACTATCATGGATGGATAATTGATACTAGTAAAATACATAAATACATTTTTATGATTATGAATGTTAACATTGCACAGATTTATATTTCTGGGATTTATGAGAAGTGTGTTTCAGGTGCTGGCTTGAATGTAAGGCTGCTGCAGCTTCTAATAATTTCTGACGTTTGTAAAATAAGTTAATGGAAAGTAACTGTTGCCAAGTTAAAGTTATTCACTACTTAGTGTATTAAATATTTCTGCAACTTGGCACAAGTTACATGATACTCATAACTTAGTGTGGGATTTACAGTGTGACTGCATGTACAGAAATCCTTTCTGTGTTTTCAGATAGCTGCAGCATTAAGTTTTTTTTTTAATTTCGATATATTATGTACATGCTGCAAAGGGTCACTTGTGTGAATAGATCGGACTATACAGCTTCCCTAAGATCATAATAAGCTTAAAAGGATAAGGATCAGGTTATATTCAAGAACCTGAGACTCTTATTTAAGCTTAAAATTACACTTAAGTTCTGAGACATGCGCTGAGGATGGTTCTTTTTTGGCCTTGTGGCCTATGAAAATGAAGCTATTTGGATCTTACCAAACAGGAAAATTAAAACTTCCATTAAAAAGAAAAATGTTGACTAAGCGCACCTGTATTATGATGATTTCTTGCCATTAAATGTTTTATTTCATATTGATGCGGTGAATTCATATAATTGCTATGATGATGCAGATTGTGTTGGGGCCAAGGACTCTTTAAAAATCCCTTCCTTCATCAACTCCTAATTATAAGTCCAAATAATTACAGCATGTACAGGCAATTGGTAACAGACCCCACACGTGAAGGGGCCATACTGGACTTGGTGCTTACCAATGGTGAAAGTGTTTCTGATGTTGTAGTGGGAGATCATCTTACATCCAGTGATCACCAGATGGTGTGGTTCAGTATTAGGACTAGGGCTGTTAGAATCCATTCAAAGGCGAGGATCTTAGACTTTAGGAAGACTAACTTTGCGAAGATGGGCCAATACCTCAGGGAGTCGTTAGTTGGATGGGAACAGCTGAGGGATGTAAAAAAACAGTGGGAAAAACTGAAAGGGGATATTTTAAGGGCAACCAATCTTTTTGTTAAAATGGTAAATAAAGGTAAAAGGAAAAGGAGACCGCTATGGTTTTCGAAAGAAGTAGCTGAAAAAGTGAAGAAAAAGAGGGAGGCCTTCATGAAATACAAGAGATCACAGAGAGAGGAAGACAGGCATCTGTATTTGGAAAAACTTAGAGAAGCTAGCAAAGTAGTCAAGAAGGCAAAGATTCAAAAGGAGGAGGAAATAGCCAATGCAATAAAATGGGGGGATAAGACATTTTTCAGATATATTAGTGAGAAGAGGAAGGGCAAGAGTGGTATTGTCAGACTCAAGGGTGCAGGGGAGGAATATGTAGAAGCTGATAAGGATAAAGCGGAATTGCTTAACAAATATTTTTGTTCTGTGTTCACAGATGAAGAACCAGGAGCAGGACCTCAGAAAACACCCACAAATAGGAACAGAAGCAAAGGACATCTTGAACAATTTATAAAAGACTGTGTTCGTGAGAAACTATCTCAACTTAAAGTAGACAAAGCAATGGGACCGGATGGGATACACCCGAGAATACTGAGGGAACTTGGGGATGTTCTAGCAGCTCCACTGACTGACCTTTTCAATGCCTCGTTGGAGTCGGGAGTGGTGCCAAAGGACTGGAGAGAGGCTCATGTGGTGCCTTTACACAAAAGCGGAAGTAAGGATGTGGTTGAAAACTACAGGCCAGTTAGTTTAACTTCGGTGGGGAGTAAATTATTGGAAACGCTGCTGAAAGAGAAAATAGTGAGGTTTCTGGAGTCCAGCGAATTACAGGATCCGAGGCAGCATGGATTCACCAGAGGCAGGTCTTGTCAGACAAAGCTGATTGATTTCTTTGACTGGGTGACCAGGGAGTTGGACCGAGGGAGAGCCCTAGATGTGCTGTATTTAGATTTCAGTAAAGCCTTTGACACTGTTCCTCACAGGCGACTTATAAACAAACTGAGCACCCTAGGGATGGACCCTAAAGTTACTGCTTGGGTTAGAAATTGGTTGGGTGGGAGACGACAAAGAGTACAAGTAAATGGAGCTCACTTTGAGGAGAAGGATGTTATCAGTGGTGTGCTCCAGGGATCTATCCTTGGTCCGATTCTTTTTAACATCTTTGTTAGTGATATAGCGGAAGGGCTTTCAGGTAAGGTTTGCCTCTTTGCGGATGATACCAAAATCTGCAATAGAGTAGACACCCAGGAAGGGGTAGATAACATGAGGAGGAATCTAGCTAAGCATGAAGAATGGTCTAGAATTTGGCAGCTGGGATTTAATGTTAAAAAATGTAAGGTCATGCATTTGGGCTGCAACAATCCAAGGGAGCAATATAGTATAGGGGGTGAAGTACTTTTGTCCACTAAAGAAGAGCGGGACCTAGGCGTGGTTGTGTTTGATGATCTTAAAGTAGCTAAACAGGTAGAAAAGGCGATGGCAAAAGCTAGAAGGATGCTTGGGTGCATACGGAGAGGAATGGCTAGCAGAAAAAAGGAGGTGATAATGTCTCTGTTTAAGTCTTTGGTGCGACCTCATTTGGAGTATAGTGTGCAATTCTGGAGACTACACCTTCAAAAGGATGTGAACAGGATGGAGTCGGTGCAGAGGGTGGCTACTAAAATGATTAGTGGTCTTCATTATAAAGCATATGAGGACAGACTGAAGGATCTTAATATGTACACCTTAGAGGAAAGGCGGGATAGAGGTGATATGATTGAGATGTTTAAATACCTCCGTGGCATAAATATTCAGGGAGAGAGCCTCTTTCAATTGAAAGCAAGTTCTGCTACGAGGGGACATGGGATGAGGGTGAAGGGAGATAGATTCAGGAGTGATATGCGGAAATATTTCTTTACGGAAAGAGTAGTGGATCCGTGGAATAGCCTCCCAGTGGAGGTAGTAGAGATGAAGACAGTAACTGAATTCAAAAAAGCATGGGACAAACACAGAGGATCTCTAAAGGTAAAAAGGGGACTGTTGTAGTTGTTATGGAAGGACAGACTAGATAGGCCATGTGGTCTTTTTCTGTCGTCATGTTTCAATGTTTCTATGTTTCTAATAAGAAGCAGTAGAAATGTTTCTGCAGGAGGGGAAGATTCAGGCATGGGGATTCATCATGTGAAGGGAATACAGAGGGAACAAGAGAAGATATATCTCCAGGAACAAGCAGGAATGTAGTCTTCACATATGGGTATCGTCGATACCAACGGAGCCTGTGCGGGAACGCTCCCCAGCGTCCAATAAGAACGTTTTTGGGAGCATCTCTCAGCATATGCGCGCTGCCTTCCTGTCTTTCCAACTGTCCCTCTTCTGTCCTTCGTTTTCCGCGGAACCGACAGGATCCATACCCTGTCACCACAGAAAATTCCATCTTTAAAATTGTTTTCTTGTCGTCGTGTTTGCCTGCCGCACGACGCTTACCAGTACCGCCGGTTCTTTTCTTTTCTTTTCCAAACCCCCCCCCCCCCCCCCAAAAAAAAACCCTTATGCTTTGAGCTGTTTCTCTTCAGAAACTTTTCTTTTTTGGTGCTAGGCGCCATTTTGGGCACTAGGCCCCATATTCCTAAAACATGGGAAAACCAACTAGTGGTTTTAAAAAATGTACTAAGTGTAGCGGTACTATTTCTATCACCGACACCCATGATTGTTGTCTTAAATGTTTAGGGCCTGAACATTCTCCATCTGAATGTCTCTCCTGTATGGGGATGACTAAAAGAGGAAGACAGAACCGGACTGCGAAGCTCAGTACCCTCTTTTCCTCGGATGCCAGATCCATTGTATCGACATCTTCAAGGGCCTCCTCTTCCTCCCATGGATCTCAGGTAACTAAACATAAAAGCCGGTCCTCAAAGGGTAGCTCTCCTGCTAAGCATCGAGAGGCCATTGGCATTGCCCTTGAGGGAACCACACTGGCAAAGCAGCCCCGGCGGGAGGCTTTGGCTTCCAAAGCATCAATGGGGCTTCAGGATGTTCTCGAGGCCCCGACCTCGCAAGAACTACCTGTGCCATGCTCAGTGGTTCCGGCCGTTTTCACCGGTACCGATACCCAAGCATCGGCAGCATCGATAGATCAGAGGTTCCTCGTTATCGAACGCAGCATTGCAGCTCTTCTCTCAGCTGCGGTACTGTTGGTCCAACGGGCACCGGTACCGACATCGACACCGATGCCGGTACCTACACCGATACAGACACCGGTACCGGTACCGGTACCGACACCGGTGGGAATTCTTCCAATGCCATCTTTAGCTGGAATCGACAGATCGCTACCAGATCAACTCGGTACCGACTTTGATCGATCCTGGGACGGTGCTTTGCATGAGCATCGTGCTCAGGTATACTTTGAATCCTCCGATTCTGAAGACTCTGACAATTCTGCTGGTACTAGAGGGTTTCTCGCAGAGGATCCCTCTTCTCCCCAATGCAGAATGTCACCTCCAGAGACATTTCTTTTCAGTATTTTATTTGTGATATGGCCAAGGGCCTTTCAATCACGGTGGCTTCTGAAGAGGAACCCAGAGCAAAGGAATTGGAAATTCTCCAATATCCTAACCCTCCAAAGGAGGCAGTCACTCTGCCCATCCATGAAATTCTGCATAACATGATGCTCAGGATGTGGGAGACACCTCTGACTACATCTCCTCACTCTAGGAGACTTGATACTATGTATCGAGTTCCGCCATGTCCTGGATTTCAAAAGACTTAGCTGCCACACCATTCAATGGTGGTGGAGTCAGTCGTGCGTAGGATGAAAAGTGCAAAGAGGCATGCATCCAATCCTCTAGGTCGTGAATGCAGGACTCTGGACGCTTTTGGGTGCCGAACCTTTCAGGCTTCCATGTTTTCAGCTAGGATCAGTTCATATATACTGTATATAGGAATGTTCCTCAAGGAAGTTACAGGAGATTTGGAGCTTATGAGCCCATTTCTCCCAGATGACAAGAGACAAGACTTTCTTGCTCTAGTTAAGCATGCTCAAGATGTCTCCAAGTTTGTAAATCGTGCAGCCTTTGACTGCTTTGAATGCATGAGCAGAACCTCTGCTATTGCCATTGCACACGACGGATTGCCTGGCTTCAGGCATCAGCCTTGGAGACTTGGTACAGGACAAGTTAGGCAACATTCCTTGCATGGGAGAGAATCTCTTCGGCAAGAACTGGCAGGAAAAGGCTAATGAGTTAGATGCTGACAATACTACTCTTGATAGATTGTCAAAATCTACAGCCACTCCAGCCAAAAATAAGTCTTATAAAAAACCCTCTTTCATCAAAAAGAGGAAACTTTATCCTTCCTATACCCAGCAGAGTCAATCTCAGGGTCAGGTTGCCCAAAAGGGACAAACTAGACAGCAAAAGAAGCCAAAAGGCCCCAGAGCCCAACCAGCTCTGCAGGTTCAGCTCCCTCAAGGGCTTTGACTCCTTCCTAGAGAGCTTAGCCTTCCTGCCTCTGAGGGGTCCCCAACCCCCCAATATCCCTGGCAGGTTATGCCACTTTGCCATCAGATGGCATCAGATAACAGCAGAAGATTGGACTTTGTCCATTGTAGGAGAAGGGTACAAGCTTCATTTTCACAGCATGCCCCCTCCTACAATTCTAAAGCAATTCAATTCTCAAACCTCTGCAAACAATCTGTTAGATCACGAGGTCTGTGGTACTGCAGAGCCTATGCAAACAGAAAAAAAGGTTTTAAATTCAGAAAAAAGATTCCAACACCAGATGCGACATTACGAGGAGCCAGATAGGGGGAGCAAGAGAGACCTTCCAGGGCCTAGAGAACCGCATCCCAGAGCTTGTGATGTGATGCCGGCCAACAGCCAATCCAGGAAAGGGGGAGTTCCTTTTAAGAAAGGCTGGGAAGTTGGAAGAGAAGGAGAGAAGAAGGAGAAGGAGTCTTGGCAAAGAGACCCGAGAGGAAGGAGTTCCTGGCAAGGAGACACAGGGAGTCTGGTGCAGCAGGACACCAGGAGTTCTTGGCAAGGAGACACTGGGAGGAAAGGTACCAGGAGAGAAGCAGAGGTTAGAGGTTTATCTGATGAACCGGTACCAGCAGACTCAGGACCCTGTGAAAGTTACCAGAAGGATGGTGAAGTCATTGCCATAGGAGATAACACTCCTTATTCAAGGAGCAAGAGGTATGGGTGTGAAAGGGAGATAACCCCACCCGAAGGCCAGCTGGACAGTGGGAGGCCTGCTACTCGAGTAAGGCTGAATTGCAGCAGGACTAGGCCTGGAGAACAAGGTAATCCACATTTTTTTACTTCTAATCGTTATAACCTGGTGACACAGGGAGCACAAGGAACAAGGGTGTGCTCGCCTTATCAAGCTGTTTGTAAGACAGGACACAAGCTTTTACCAGATAAAAGACTGTTTGATACAAGGCACCAAGACAAGGGAAGGTATTCTCATAGCAAGCATTCACATGACCAAGGCCTAAACCTTGGCCCAGAACATTGGAGGCTGGTGCAAGCTATATATGAAAAGCCTCAACGTATTCCACCAGACTATACTGATACAGAGTCATGGCTATCAGACCCACAGCCCATGCAGGTGGAATTTAATGAGGACCCTTCCGAAGTGGCCATGGATTGTAGCTACTGTCAGGCAGGAAGCCTAGAATCCCTGCCTGGTGTGTAAAGCAGGGCTCAGCAAGAAAAGACTGTATGTTTTATTGTATAAATTCCTGTGAAGATAACAGTGGATGAGGCAATAACTGGTTATGTTTCTTTTCTACCTGAAGTAAGGTTTCTTTATGTTGACGTAGATTCCACTACCTGAATCATTGTGCATTAAGGGAAATAAAAAGCCTTTCTTTCCCTACACTCGGACTTTGTGTTTACTTGAGGCTTTGGTACACAGAAGGCCACTGGGAACAGATACCCAGACCCCGCATACAAGAACCAAACTCAAACTAGAAAAATAACTCATGTCCACCCGACCTGCCTTAACCACCTTTGACCACTAGGGCGGCGGTGCGACATGTCTCAACACTTCTTACCCAAGTGGCAATAGAGGAGGTACCCATTCTTCTATGGGGTGCAGGGTTCTACTCCCCCTTTTTTCTTATTCCAAAGAAAACAGGAGGACAGAGACACATTTTATCTAAATGGTTTGCCCAATGCATAGCCTTTACTTTTGAGAGTAAAGGTCTTCCTCTTCAGAACCATGTCACAGCTCATAACATGAGATCCATGGCAACTTCCATGGCTAATCTCCACTCTGTCTATCGATGACATTTGTCAAGCAGCCACCTGGGCTTCGGTACACACCTTCACAGCCCACTACTGCCTGGATAAAGCCTCCCGTCGGGATGCCTTTTATTTATTTATTTATTTATTACAGGCTCTTATATACCGCTCTATTCAGCATCAGCGCGGTTCACAATATAACAACAGACCAGAACAATAAACTGTTTGGTTTTACAGAGAACAAGGTCAGAGAACTTGGATAAAACATGGGACGTCATTACTGCAACTATTTACATGAGTATTTACAAGTATACACAATAGGATTTGTTATTAGTTATAGGGTAAGGATAGAGATTGGTTAGCTGGTCAGGTAATATTGGGGGAAAAGGTGGGATTTGAGAGCCTTTCTAAAAAGGGATAGATGAGTGATAGCACGAATCTCTGGAGGTAGGGCGTTCCAGCACTTAGGGGCATAGAATCTGAAGGCCCTGTTAGATGTCGTTGATAGGCATTTTGTCGCTGCTTTAGGGATAACTAGTACATTTGTTGATATCGTTCTCCTGGATCTATTGGGTGGAACAGTCTGAACGAGGTCTATTAGAGAGGAAGAGGTGATGATTTTAGTGGCCTTGAAGTTTAGTAGTAATGTTTTGAACAATATTCTGCCATGTATGGGGAGCCAGTGGAGTTGCTCTAGGATGGGTGTTATATGGTCCCTTCTTGATGCTCCGTAGAGGACTCTAGCAGCGGTATTCATGGCGAGTTGCAATGGGTTTAATGTGGAGTGTGGGAGGCCTTGGAGAATGGCATTAGCATAGTCAAGGTGTGGTAGGGTTAGGGCTTGAAATATCGTCCGGAAGTCATCAGGATCAAGCAGGGGGCGAAGATGGCGGAGTGTCCGGATCTTGAGGTAGATGGCTCTGACTACGTTGGTTATATGTAGTTTCAAATCCATGCGCTGGTCCAAAGTGACCCCAAGGTAACGAATGGAAGGTTTGGATTGGAGCTCAGCTTCAAAGATGGAGCTCAGCTTCAAAGATGCCTTCTTTGGCCAAGCTGTTCTTCAAAATCTCTTTCAGTACTAATTCAACTCCTACCCACCAACCCTGGTGGAATGCCAGAGATCCATGGGAGGAAGGATTTCCACCTTTCCAGGGTGGCACCTTCCTGGGGCTATCTCCCTGGCATCTTCAGCTAGGGAGTCCCCATATGTGAAGGCTACATTCCTGCTTGTTCCTGGAGAAAGCGTAGTTACTCACCTTTAGCAGGTGATCTCCGGGAACAGCATGAATTTAGTCTTCACAACCCATCCACCTCCCCTAGGAGTTGTCTTTCTATCTCTTTGTCTCTTTCCTCTCTCCTCTCTCCCTCTATCTATACTTTTCACTCAGCTACAAACAACTGAAGAGAGACAGTTGGAAAGGTGGGAAGGCAGCACGCATGTGCTGAGGGATGCTCCAAAAAGCTTTCCTATTGGACGCTGGGGAGGGTTCCCGCGCAGGCTCCGTCGGTACCGAGGATACCCATATGTGAAGACTAAATTCCTGCTGTTCCCGGAGATCACCTGTTACAGGTGAGTAACTACGCTTTCTCTGCTGCAAGTATAGTTGATAAGTGGAGTAGCCATCTAAAAAAAATAACTAAGACTCCAAAGCAAATATATAATATAAGCCCCCCCAAAAAAACAGTGTACAAAGGAATTAAATGAATTATAATAAAAGGGAGCATCAGATACAGGCAATTGCCTGCTCATTCGCCTCTGCTTCAAAAGGAGAACGCCATGGAGCATATTTACTAAAGCGCATTAGCTGCTACCGTGGCAATAACATGGAATGATCGTGCTTGGGGTAGCAGCTAATACGAACCAAATGCAGGCTTCGTAGTGATTTTTTTGTGATGTCTGCATTTCATGCAGTAGAGGCAGGCTTGGGTGGGATTATGGAGGAGAGTGGGCATTCCTGCAACTCGCCATTATTACAGATGTAAATATCGTACTGTAATTATCAAAGTTGCAGACACCACGGATGCACCTATTGTGGTGCTGGCCAACTGCGATCTCTGCATTTTCACAGTGGTATCTGTAGGAGAAATGCTTGGAATGCCCCCTGCAGATACCACCAAAAAAAGAAAAAAATGTTCTTAAAGGCCTGTTGCCACCAAAAACGCTGTTAGATGCCTACTGTTTTATTCCCCTTTTTGTTTCAAAGCAGCCTATAGCTAGGGATTCCCATATGTGAGGACTATGAACTGACAAGAGGGGAAGCTATTTTGGGCCTAGTCCTTAATTGAACACAGGATCTGGTTCAAGAGATAAGGATGTTGGGGCTACTTGGTGCTAGTGACCCTATTACGCATGTTCAAAGATTTTGGAAAATTCTCTGTCCTCAAATTAAATCTTCAATAGTACTGATGATCTCTCCCAGAGTTTACATATGATACTTCATTTAACAAAAACAGCTCCAACTTCTCACCTTATCACAATATTGTTCAAATTAGCAAACACAAGAGGAGAGAAAGCAAACCTCAGAAACTCATATGCAAAGCTGATTACCCTCACCGGGATCAAGCATCTGCCAGACTTAGCACATCAGCAGTCTGCTTAAATCTCTCTCTCCTCATTTACATCACAAAGCATGGATAACGTTCAATATTGTAAACCAATATACACCCCTCTTAACACTCTAATATACAACAAATGTTTCTAATACAGCAAAAACTGTTATAAACAGAAACCAGCACATGTATAGGTGTGGGGTATACTGAACATTCTTCACCACGTCACCCACTTCTCAAACAGTGAACCAGAGATAAAAAATCAACCCCGATGCCCGCCGATTGTTGTATGTAGGCAAGACGATCCGCCCATTCAAGATCAGATTAGGAGAGCATAGGAGTAGATTAAGATGTAAAAGGCGGGAGGCCCCTATGGGTAGAACATTGTTTACAGTGTAAGCATTCTTTTAGTGATTTGATATGTTTTTGTATAGAGCGTGTAAATTCGGGATTTCAGGATATGACGCAAGAGCAACATCTCATGTATAGGGAGCAACCGTGGATTTACTCTTTGGGAACGGTCATTCCCGAGGGGTTGAACTCGGGAATTGATTGGAAGGCATGTATATGACGTATGGTGTTTGCGTCTGTGCCGGTTTGCTAATAGGAAACTGGCAGAGGTCCTTCCTCCTATTTAAGTTAGCTCATTTCCGTTTGACTTTGTGCTGTGAAATTGGATCAGAGGAAGTACTGATGGGCAAGTGATCATCTGAAAAGATAGTTGTGTGGCGACACAAAAGTATATTCTGTTTTGGGTATCAGTCGGGTAAGATAAATTGGGTTTTAATATGGGAGGTAGGTGGTACTTTTAAGCATCACGGTATGTATAATATAGCAATTTTTTTATTTTTGTTTTCTAGTTTGTGATTCCCCCTGAAGCAGCGAAGGCGAAATGTTAGAGGGACGTCTAGGCAGGCGTCGGTTGATTTTTTTAATCTCTGGTTCACTGTTTGAGCAGTGGGTGACGTGGTAAAGATTGTTCAGTATACCCCACACCTAAACATGTGCTGGTTTCTGTTTATAACAGTTTTTGCTGTATTAGAAACATTTGTTGTACATTAGAGTGTTAAGAGGGGCGTATATTGGTTTACAATATTGAACATTATCCACGCTTTGCGATGTAAATGAGGAGAGAGAGATTTAAGCAGACCGTTGATGTGTTAAGTCTGGCAGATGCTTGATCCCGGTGAGGGTAATCAGCTTTGCATATGACTTTCTGAGGTTTGCTTTCTCTCCTCTTGGGTTTGCTAATTTGAACAATATTGTGATAAGGTGAGAAGCTGGAGCTGTTTTTGTTAAATGAAGTATCAAATTAAATCTTGACAAATCAGAGGCCTTACCCCCTACACCACCAGACTCGGACAAACTGGATGGGAGATTTCCCTCTAAAATGGACTTTGAAGGCTTTTAAATATTTGGGGATCTTGATGCCAGCAGAAACTGGGAAGCTGCACGACATGAATATAAAGGTGCTCTTATCAAATACAAAGAATGCCTAGCTAGGTGGAGGGATCTTCCCCTCTCCTTGGGAGGGTGAATGGTGCTATACAAGATAATTATATTCCCCAAGTGGCTCTATATATGCTGTAGGTGCTCCCCATCCTGCTGACACCGAATGTTCTCCGCCACCTTGAGAGATTACTTAACACATTTCTGTGGAGAGGCAAGAGGCCTCAAATTTGCCTTAGCCTCCTACAACAGCCCTGGGATCGAGGTGGCATGGGAATGCCAGATATTCATAGATATAATATTGCCTGCCTATTGCAGAATCTACAGGACTGGCTTAGCTCGACTACTGACTACACCCCCCTGCTGATAGAAATAGAGTCTCACTATTGGCTCTGCAATATGTCTTACATGCCCCGGCAGCTGTTCTCCCAAAGGTACTCGACCAACATGTGGTATTCAGGAAAATGTGACAGGTTTGGAGGGTGACATGCCGTCGGCACCAAGGAAATCCAAAATCTTCCCCTTTCCTCCCCCTGTATGGCAATGGTGCCTTTTTGCCAGGTATAGAGGGGTCAACCTTCGGACAATTGGAATCCAAGGGCATTACGGCTATTGAGCAGATGATTGACACGGAAGGTAAGATATTATCATTTGGTGAGTTGAGGGTAACATATGACATAACGGTAGTCGATACCTTTCGATACCTACAGGTCAGCAGTTATATACGCAGTCTACCAGTTCCTGACCTAAAAGAGGAGATCTGTTCCTGCTTGGAGGAACTGTTATATGCCGGGGCATCACAGCAAGCATGTATAACCACTCTCCAGAAAGAGTATTTAGCCCTAGAAGAAAGACAGACAGAAACATCATTGGCGACTCTATGGGCGCAGGATCTGAATGTTGATTTTTTAGAAGAGTCAATAATAGCAGCATTTCAACAGATCCCACAATCTAGCATCAACTCAGATTATTGAGAAATGCAATACAGAATATTACGGAGAAGTCATTATGTTCTGTACAGAGCGTATCGAGCAGAATGCACTGCCACTGCGGATTGCCCAAAGTGTGGCCAAGATAGGGCCACCCTGGGACGTATGTGGTGGAACTTCCCCAAGGTCATCCAGTTCTGGAGGAAAATGTACAAATACGTAGGGACTATATTAAAAGTGGATATATTGGTTGCGGCACAAATGGCGATATTAGGATTGATAAATCGTAATAAAGAGGTTCCGAAGAAGCATTGGCTGGGCCGCACCCTACTACTCGCTCGTCGCCTCATTTTGCAAAGTTGGTTAGCGCAGAGTTGACCCACTTTGGAAATATGGAAGAAAGAACTTTATGTGCTCATGTTACTAAAACATGTTGGAGCACAGAGGAACGAATGTCTGAGAGAGAAGAATGGGAATGTTCAGACCTTGCTTCCAAAAGAAAAAAGCCGCATCCTTAATGTACTATAATAGATGGTCATAGAATGGAGAAAAGTATAGATCCTCCTGCTGCGAACTCCAGAGGCAGAAGGGTGGGGATAGGGAGGGGTGGGAAAGGGCGAAGGATGGGAATAGAGAGGGATGGGGAGAGATAGGGATAACAAAGGAGGGATAAGATAAATGGTAGGCACCGGACAACAACCTAACTGGCAACATTAGCCACTGGGGGAATATGTGGCCTGTCTCTTTATGCGACAGGTACAATGGACCTTCTGCATGCAATGGAAGTAGACCACAGGCTGCCTTCGGAACAAGGTAGCGGTCACCCTGCCACTGGTACAGTCCCTTGGCTGGTGGATGGACCCACTGAACCTTCTCCAGGGCCTTCCATTCTGGGCAGAGTTCCCCCATTGGACGCTAACATCTGACATGTCCAAGCTTGGATGGGGTCGCACCTGGACGGCCTGCATACACAGGGCCTCTGGTCTGAACAGGAGAGCCTGCACCAGATAAACTTCCTCAAGCTCCAGGCCATAACAGAAGCCCTCTGGGCTTTCCAGGCATACCTGGCTAATCAGGTCATCCTGATTCAGATTGAAAACTAGGTGGCAATGTTCTATGTCAACAAACAGGGAAGTATGGGCTAGTACCTCATCTGCTGGGAAGCGGTCTGGCTTTGGAAGTTTGTGCTGCTTTATAGAATGGAGCTCCATGTGACCTGCCTGCCTGGTGAGCTCAGTGTCCTGGCGGATCAGCTGAGCAGTCCTCTAACCGCATGAGTGAGCCCTCTGCATGAGAGTGGTGGAGCGCATCTTCCACGAGTGGGGCACTCTCACATGATCAATCTCTTTGCCGTGTCACAGAACACCCAAGTGGATTGATTATACTCCAGGAGGCCCACCAGCGACCGTGTGGCCTTGAATGCCTTCCTCCTCCACTGGTGGTGGGTGTGCTTTATACATTTCCTCCAATCCCCCTCATGGTGAAAACACTGCTGAAACTGCAGGCAGACAGGAGCCCCGACAGCTGTGGTTCCCCCTGCTGCTCCAGCTCACTCAGAGGGAGCCTCTACATCTAGGCTCTACTCTGGACCTCATCTCCCAGGATGAGGGGACCCTGTTGTTCCCAAACATCACCTCTTTGGCCCTCATGGCCTGGATTTTGAGCAGGTAGTCCTGTTAGAGCTCAGTCTACTCGACTGGGCCATGGATGTCCTTCTCGCATCGTGCAAGGACTCGACGCATCGCATTTACACATTCAAGTGACAGAAGTTCGCAACTTGGTGTGAAGATAGGATGCTGGATTCCTTCACCTGCGAGGTGGATCCTCCACCTCTCGGTCTCCAGCTTGAATTCCAACTCCATCTTGGTCTACCTCAGTTTGATCAGCACCTTCCATCACTGCGTGGGGGACTGGGCCATCTCTGCTCATCCGCTGGTAGTTCAGTTCATGTGTGGCCTGCTTCTCTTAAAGCCTCCCATCAAGCCATCAACGGTAGCTTGGGATCTCAACGTGGTCCTCATGCAGTTCATGTGGGCTCCTCTTGAGCCACTGGACTCCTGCCCCTTTAGTACTTGACCTGGAAGGTCATGTTCTTGGTGACGGTCACGTCGGCCCGCTGTGTCAGTGAACTCTAGGCACTAGTGGCCCATCCGTCTTACACTAGGTTTCACCAGAATAGGGTAGTCTTGCAAACACACTCGCACTTTCTGCTGAAGGTGGTCTCCAAGTTCCACCTCAACCAGTTGATTGTCCTGCTGATTTTCTTCCCATGCTCCATGGCAACTGAGGGGAGGCAGTATTGCACACGCTGGACTGTAAGCATGCCTTGGCCTTTTATGTAGATTGTACCATGGTCCACCAGTGGCCCACGCAGCTGTTCATCTCATTTGAGCCTAGTAAGTTGGGGACTGTTGTCTTTGCACGCTAAACCTGTGGTTGACTGATTGCATCGACATGGCATACTCGCAGGCTAGTCTGAGCCTCGAAGGTTATATCATGGCTCATAATATTCGAGCCTCTGGCTGCTTCAGTTGCTAAACTGCACTTGGCCTTCATGGAGTAAATCTTCAAGGCTATCAAGTGGTCTTCGGTCCACATGTTCACAGCCCACTACAGTCTGGATGGGTATTCCCGATGGGACAGCAACTTTGGCCAGGCCGTGCTTTGGCACCTTTTTGGGTATTAAGTCCAACTCCTGCCCATCGGCCCTTCTGTCCATCCAGGCTATCTGCAAAAGTTGATTAACCTCAGTGTGCTGTTCGCTGAGGATGCTGAATTGGTGGAGTCCCTAGAGAGACTATATTCCTGTTCATCAGTTTTATTGCCCCTTTTGGGCTTGGGCCTCTTCTGTTTTCGGTAGCCTGTAGCTTGGGAGTCCCATACGGGAGGGCTTACTTCCTGCTTGTTCACAGAGAAAGCATATTTACTCACTTGTAGCAGGTGTTCTTCGTGAACAGCAGGAATAAGACCTCGCAACCCTCCCACCTCCCAGAGGAGTTGTTTTCTTGGCTACTGCTTTGAAATTTGAGAAGATGGCACCAAGGCAGGCGCTCATGCGTGGTGTAGTTCCCAAAAGCTTCCAATGGAAGCTGGGGAGTGTTCCGTGTGCGCTCCATTGGTTACTTCACCCATATGTGAGGACTTATTCCTGCTCTGCACATAGAACATAAGATATGCCATACTGGGTCAGACCAAGCTCCATCAAGCCCAGTATCCTGTTTCCAACAGTGGCCAATCTAGGTCATAAGTATCTAGCAGTTTCCCCAAAAGACACAGGTTCCACAATGCTTGTATTGGGTCAAGCAGTGATATCCTAGGTCCCTTTTAATAATGGTTTATGGACTTTTCCTCCAGGAACTTGTCCAAACCTTTTTTAAACCCAGCTACACTAACAGCTCTTACTACATCTTCCGGTAACAAATTCCAGAGTTTGATTACACGTTGAGTGAAAAAATATTTTCTCTTATTAGTCTTAAATAGTTTACCTTGTAGCTTCATTGCATGTCCCCCTAGTCTTTCTATATTCTGATAACGTAAACAATTGATCTACGTTTACCCATTCCACTCCATTCATTAATGTATAGACCTCTAACATATCTCCCCTCAGCCGTTTCTTTTCCAGGTTGAAGAGCCCTAACCTTTTCAGCCATAGGGCTATCCTTCCATCCCCTTTCCCATTTTGGTGGCTCTTCTCTGTACCTTCTAATAACGCTATAATCTTTTTAAGATACGGCGACCAGAATTGCACACAATATTCAAGGTGCGGTTGCACCATGGAATGTTACAGAGGCATTATAATATCCTTTGTTTTATTTTTCATTCCTTTCCTTATCATACCTAGCATTCTACTTGCTCTCTTGGCCGCTGCTGCAGATTGGGCAGAAGGTTTTAATATGTTATCCACGATGACACCTAAATCTTTTTCCTGGGTGGTGTTCCTAATGTGGAACCTTGCATCGTGTAACCATAGTTTGGGTTTTTCTTTCCTAAGTGCATAACTTTGCACTTCTCCACATCATCTGCCATTTGGATGCCCAGTCTTCCAATTTATCAAGATCCTTTTGCAATTTTCCACAATCTTCATGGGTTTTAACAACTTTAAATAGTTTCGTGTAATCTGCATATTTGATAACCTCACTCATTATTCCCCTTTCCAGGTCATTTATGTCTATGTCAAAAAGCAGCGGACCCAGCACAAATCCCTGAGTTACTCCACTATTGAACTTTCTCCTTTGGGAAAATTGGCCATTTAGTCCTACCCTCTGCTTTCTATCTTTTAACCAGTTCCTGATCCACAATAGTACATTGCCTCCTATCCCATGACTTTTTAGTTTTGCCAAAAGTCTCTGATGACGGACTATCAAGGGCTTTCTGAAAGTCCAGATGTACTATATCAACTGACTCACCTTTGTCTACCCGTTTATTCACCTTCAAAAAAACATAACAGATTAGTAAGACAAGATCTTCCTTGTCTAAAGCCATGTTGGCTGTCTCCCATTAAGCCATGACTATCTCTACATGTTCAGTAATTTGTTCTTTATTATGATTTCTACCATTTTTCCCGGTACTGACGTCAGGCTCACTCCGCAGTGCCTGGTATAGGATGGTGTCAAGGGGTTTGAACCCCACTTAATCCTTAAGCATTCCTTGTGTTATACAGCTCAAAACTTATTCAGTGCACAATGACTTGATGCAGACATGTGGGAAAGGCCTAATCAGATAGGCCATTGTAGTTTTCCGGATCACCCCTGGAACCCTTTTAAAAATAGGCGTTACATTGGCCATCCTCCAATCTTCAGGTATTACAGATGATTTTAATGATAGTTCACAAATTACTAATAGCAGGTCTGCAAGCTCATATATCAGTTCTTTCAACACCCCTGGATGTATACCATCCGGTCCAGGTGATTTGCTACTCTTTTATCAAATAGTTGTAATACATCTTCTCGGTGTATCAATATTTCTTTCGATTCTTCCGCAGTATCACCTTTAAATACCACTTCAGTCATGGATAACATCCTTACATCTTCCTCAGTAAAGACCGAAGCAAAGAATTCATTCAGTCTCTCCGCTATGGCCTTGTCCCCTCTTAATGCACTTTTTACTCCTCTGTCATCTAATGGTCCAACTGACTCTCTCACAGGTTTTTTGCTACGAATGTCCTTGAAAAAGTCTTTATTATGTGTTTTTGCTTCCATCAAGCTTCTTCTCAAATTCTCTCTTTGCCTGCCTTATCAATGCCTTGCATTTAAATTGCCAGTGCTTGTGCAGTTTCCAGTTTTCATCATTTGGCTCTTTTTTCCATTTCCTGAAAGATGTTTTTTTGGCAACAACAGCCTCTCTGACCTCACCTTTAAACCATGCTGGCAGTTTTTTGGACTTCCTTCCACTTTTCTTAAAGTGTGGAATACAGCTGGTCTGGGCTTCCAAGATAGTATGTTTAAAGAACCCCCAAGCTTGATATAAGTCTTTAACCTTTGCAACTGCTCCTTTTAGGTGTTTTTTAAACTATTTTCCTCATTTTATCATAGTCTCCCTTTTGAAAGTTAAAAGATAGTACTTTGGATTTTCTTACCATCCCTCCTCCATTAATTAAATCAAAAATGATCATGCTATGATTACTATTGCCAAGTGCCCCAAAACCCTTATCTCTTACATCAGATCTGGTATTTCACTAAGTACTAGGTCCAAAATGGCTTCCCCTCTGGTCGGTTCATGAACCAGCTGCTCCAAGAAGCAGTCATTTATTTCATCTAGAAACTTTATCTCCCTAGCATGTCCTGCCGTGACACTAACCCATTTAATACCGGGGTAAATGAAATCACCCATTACTGTGCTGTAACTTTTGTTAGCTTCCCTGATTTCTTTGAGCATTTTATCATCCATTTGTTCATTCTGGCCCCCACTGCCATCGCCTTCCCCTTTTTACATGGAATTTCAATCCATAGAGATTCTACAGCAAATTTTTGTTTCCTGCAAAACTTTAATCCTCTCTGACTCAATGCCCTCTCTAACACAGAGCGCAACCCCTCCACCTATTTGATCAATTCTATCATTGCGATATAGTTTGTACCCAGGTATCACAGTATTCCACTGGTTGTCCTCTTTCCACCATGTCTCTGACTTCTCATTTAGTGCTATATATTCTAACTCTCCCATCTTATTTTTTAGACTTCTAGCATTTGCATACAAGCATTTTAGAGACTATATTTTATTCATATTAATCTGGCTATTGGTAGACAGGGGTAATTTTGAATCTTTAAACTCTGTTCTGAACTCAAGGGCATTTGGGCTTCTTTTGTCTTTATTGGAACCTCTCTGCTGATATGCCCTAATTTCATTCTTTTGGTAGTATTCTTCAAGGATACATTGTTCCGAATCATGCACTCTTGGGTGATTGTCGGCTCTCCCCTATTATATAGTTTAAAAGCTGCTCTATCTCCTTTTTAGAGGTTAATGCCAGCAGCCTGGTTCCATCCCAGTTAAGATGAAACCCATTCCTTTGGAAGAGCCCCTCCTTTCCCCAGAATGTTCCCCAATTCCTAAAAAATCCAAAACCCTCATCCTTGCACCATCGTCTCATCCACACATTGAGACTCCGGAGCTCTGCCTGCCTTTTGGGTCCTGCGCGTGGAACGGGAAGCATTTCAGAGGACGCTACTCTGGAAGTTCTGGATTTCAACTTCCTACCTAAAAGCCTAAATTTAGCCTCCAGAACCTCCCTACCACATTTTCCTATGTTATTGGTACCGAAATGTACCAAGACAGCACACTCCTCCCCAGCACTATCTAAGACCTTGTCTTGATAGTGCGTGAGGTCCACTCCCTTCGCACCAGGTAGGCATGTTACCAGGCAATCCTCAGGTCCAACAGCCACCCAGCTATCTACATGTCTAGTGATCGAATCACCAACTATAACGGCTGTCCTAACCCTTCCCTTCTGGGCACATGGCCCTGGAGAAACTTCCTCGGTGCGAGAGGGTTTTACATCACCTGGAGGACAGGTCCTAGCTACAGGATCACTTCCTGCCACACCAGGGTGATGCTCTCCTGTCATGTGACCTCTCTCCTCCATGGCAATAGGGATGCTACCAGACTGGAGGTGGAACTTCAGTACTACATCCCTGTAGGTCTCGTCTATGTATCTCTTTGTCTTCCTTATGTCCTCCAAGTCAGCTTCTCTAGTCTCCAGAGATTGGACTAATTCCCTGAGAGCAAAGAGCTCTTTGCACCTAGTGCACACGTAAGATCCATCACCAACTGGGAAAAAATCATACATGTGACACTCAATGCAAAAGCCTGGAAACCCTGCATCTCGCTTCTGGACTGCTGTCTGCATTTTAGTTTAGTTTGTTTAAATATTTAAGTTCTTTACTTACTAAGGGGTGCTGGGGATATTTATACTAATAAAAATAGATCTAATACGTTTTATGTACTTTGTTCACCTGAAGCTTAATTGATCTCAGGTCCTGATGTGGATAAACTGCTGCACCTGAGAGTGAATATGGCACCTCCTTTCCTTTAAGAGGTTTAAGCACCTATAAAGCTACAATTATCCCTGCTACACCGGAGTAACTATGCTTTACACCTATTTGATAAACTAAAAAGTAGTAAATCACCTGGACCAGACTGTGTACCTCCCATGGTGCTGAAAGAACTGAAATATGAAATTGCAGACCTACTATTAGTAATCTGTGAACTTATCTTTAAAATCATCGGTAGTACCTGAAGATTGGAGAATGGCTAGTGTAACGCCAATTTTTAAAAAGGTTTCCAGGGGATATCTGGGAATCTACAGACCGGTAAGCCTGCCATCACTACTGGGCAAAATGATAGAAACCGTTATAGAGAATAAAATTACTGAACATGTAGATAGTCATGGTTTAATGGGATAAAGCCAATATGGATTTAGCCAATGAAGGTCTTGTTTTATTAATCTGTTATATTTTTTGAAGGTGTGAATAAAAAAGTAGATAAAGATGGGCTGGTTGCTATAGTGTATCTGGATTTTCAGAAAGCTTTTGACAAGGTCCTTCATGAGGCTTTTGGCAAAATTAAAAAGTCATGGGATAGGAGGCAGTGTGCTGTTGTGGATCCTGAACTGGTTAAAAAATAGGAAACAGAGAATAGGGCTAAATGGCCAATTTTTTAAATGGAGAAAGGTGAATAGTAGAGTACCCCAGAGCTATTTGCTAGGCCCACTGCTTTTTAACATCTTCATAAGTGGCCTGGAAATGGGAATAATGAGTGAGATGATCAGATTTGCAGATGACACAAAATTATTCAAAGATGTTAGAGCACAAGAGAATTGTGAAAAATTGCAAGAGGACCTTGATAAATTGGAAGAAAGGACATCCAAATAGCAGATGAAATATAATGTGTACAAGTGCAAAGTTATGCACCTAGAGGCACATTGCAATGTGCCTGTCCAGGCCCCTGTGTTTCCGATTGGAATCAGGATGCCCAGAGGCAAACCCGATTCTGATCCCACGGGAGCTAGACGTGCCTGTGGGATCAGAATCAAGTCTAGGGCCTAAACGTGCAAGCCGGGCCCCGAATCAGATCGGCCTGCACACACAGCCGCATGCCCGGCTACCTCAGTCAGGCTCCTGAATGGAGCTGCGAATGCCGGCTGCCACAGATTTACTTAGATGACCCTCGAAGAGCCTGATATCATCGGTGACCTCCTCGAGTGATGAGTTCAGAACTATGGGGAAGTCCCATGGCACCCAGCCTCAGAACCCTTGCGAGGCCGAGGGTGATGGCTGGGAGCAGCCCTTGAAGTTGCCCTGGTGGAAGAAAATGCCATCAGCATCCACGGATTGTTCTTTGTCCTCTGAGGACACACCTTCAACTGTGCCGGTGTTGGACCTGAGGTCCTCAGTGCCCGCACTGGTGGCTGTGGAGCCATCAGGCATCGAGGTCCAGATGATGGCCTTAGAATGTAATCTGTCTGCCTTTGTGGCCCAACAGTGGGCTCTGATGCCCGGTTTCACTGGGTCATCAATCCTGATCACTAGCCCCTCCACAGCGAGGGCCTCCCCAGAGGTGGAGCCAATCTTGGAGTGCCACTGGCCTCCAGATGCTCCTCAGGCCCAGTATCGGTCCTGGTCAGGGCCGAGGACTTCCTCGCACAGTGCACCTGACTCCGGGGCCCAGGGGCATCAGGCCCCCAGGTCATTGGGACTAGGGTTCCAGCCCAAGGGCCCAGGAACCTTCAAGGTCTCCCTGGACTCTGAATCGGGCTGGGAGACTGAGGACAATGAGTCCCCAGACACCCGGCTCCACAGGCATGTGCCCTTGGACCCTTCCGCTTCGGAGACGCATCACTGGTCCCCATCTGGCCTTCGTAAGGAACATGGTGAAGGCCCTTTCCTTAACCACCAAGGAGGTGCCTTGGGAGGAGGACCTCAAGATCCTCCAATATGAAGCTCCCCCCAAAGAGGCCCTAACAGTGCCAGTTTCTTCTATCCTGGAGCGGTTGCTGTTCTGCATGTGGGAGAACCCAGCCTCAGTTCCCATCGTGAGCAGGCAGCCGGACTCATCGTACTGGGTCTGCCGAAGCCCTGGCTTCCAAAAAGCCCAACTACCCCACAACTCCATGGGACGGCTGAAGAGCCTGAAAACACACTCTTCGGTGCTCCCTGATAGGGAGGCCTGCGCCATGGACGCCCTGGGCAGGAAATGCTTCCAAGGCTCGATACTCATCAGCTGGATCCAGATCTACCATCTGTACATGGACATGTACTTGCAGGACATGGCAAAGGAACTTTCTGGGTTTGTGGCTTGTCTCTCCAAGGAACCTCTTCAGAGGTTCCAGATCCTGATCTCCACGGTCAGGGAGTGCTCTAAATTTATGGCTCGGGCGGTCTATGATGGCTTTAAGTTGGTAGCTAGAGTAGCAGTGGTGGGCTTTAGTGCCAGGGGAGACCACCTTCGGCAAACCCATGATGGAAAAGGCCACTGAGCTGGTGTCTGAGTTCATGACCTGGACCAGGTTCACTAAGAAGACCACTGACCCTTCCCAAAGAAGGCTTTGGGTAAAAAGCCCCTATACCCAAAGAAGAGGAAGGCTTATGGAAACTATCCTCAGCCCTCAGAATTCCCAGCTCCCCAACAGGGCCAGCAGGCCAAGGGATAAGGGCATTGCCCTCCTAAGCCTAAGGCTCCCAAGCCCCAGCCATAGACGCAACCTGGGGTGGGGGGGTTTGACTCCTCGGGCATAGTCTCTCTTCCCTCAGAATGGCCTGCCCCGCAGCACACTGGGGGTTGTCTGTTGTTTTTTTCCGACCTCTGGTCTGCCATCACCACTGATGGGTAGGCCTTGCAGATGGTGAAGGAGGGGTACCTCCTCAAACATATGCCCCTACCATTCTTTCCAGGAGAACTCCTGATGCATCCCCTTCACCGGGACCTGCTTCAACAGGAACTCGCAAACCTCATGGCAGACAGGATGGTGGAACCCGTCCCCCTCAAACTCAGAGGACAAGGATTCTATTCCTGCTACTTCCTGGTACTCAAAAGGGCCGGGGGGGTTGGTCTATCTTAGACCTGCAAGACCTCAACAGGTTCCTGGTGAGGGAGACATTCAAGATGCTCTACTTTGGAACATTGCTTCCATACATCTGGCAGGGAGACTGACTATGCTCTTGGATCTAAAGGATGCCTACACTCACATCCTTATCCAGTCCCTTCACAGGCAGTAGCTCCGCTTCATGGTGGGAGGCTGCCAATATCAGTACAGGGCTCTACCCTTCGATCTGGCTTCCACCCCGATGGTCTTCACTAAGTGCTTGGCAGTGGTCTCCGCCTTCCTGCATCTCCAGGAGGTGTTCATCTTCCCATACCTGGACGACTGACTCATAAAGGGCAGCAGCGCCACAGAGGCCCACCAGGCTACAGTCTGCACCATCCTCAATCTGGAACACATGGGGTTAGTCATCAACTACTCAAAGTCTCTTCTCCAGCCAACACAGTGCCTGGAGTGCATAGGAGCTATGCTGGACACCATACAGACCAAGGCCTTCCTTCCTCTGAACAGGATCCAGCGCCTCCAATCGCTCATAGGGCACATCTAAGCCTCTGCCCACCTCATGCTTACCTCAGGTCACAGGGTAAATGATCTCCAGGCCCTGGTGGCTCACCCATCTTATACAAGGTTCTAAAACAACAGTGTCTTGCTCCGCATGCACCCAAAGTTTCTCCCAAAGGTGGTGTCTCCGTTCCACCTCAACCAGGAGGTGGTACTCCCATTTTCTTTCCACAGCCTCACACCAGCAGGGCAGAAGCTGTTCTCTACATTCTGGATTGTAAGCAGGCCCCGTCCTACTTGGCATGTACTCAGGCCCAGCACCGCTCCTCACAGCTCTTCGCCTCCTGTGACCCAGGTCTGCTGGTGATGGTGGTCTCTAAGCATACCCTGTCCACATGGGTGGCAGATTACATTACCTTTGCTTACAAGAAGGCTGGTCTTTTGCTGGAGCCCCTGGTGATGGTGCAAAGCATACAGGCCATGGCGGCATCTGTAGCAAACCTGTGCTCCGTCCCTTTGGCAGAGATCTGCCGGGCTGCCACCTGGTCCTCTGTTTATACCTTCACAGCTCACTACTGCCTGGAGAGGGAGTCCCGCCAGGACAGCACCTTCAGCCAGGTAGTGCTCCGTCATTTGTTTGGAGTGTAAGGCAACTCCTGCCCTTTGGCACTTCGGTGTGTTCAGGCGAACGGAGAACTGGTTCCTTGCTTGACACGGGTCGCTTGTGGGTTGGTAGTCTTTCATCTCAATTGCTGCTTCTCATGGCTCACCTTTTCTGGCCACTCATGGCTTTTTACAGTTTTTTTCTGTAGTTGTAGCTGGGGAGTCCCATATGTGAGGACTGACTTCCTGGAAAAAGCGTAGTTACTCACTTGTAACAGGTGTTCTCCGGGGATCATTCCTCACAATCCTCCATCCTCCCCGTGGAGTTGCTTCTCTTTTTGCCATCTTGTGCTATGTTATCAGATTGAGGCAAGATGGCACCCTCAGGCAAGAAGGATACCACTCATGTGCGATACATCTCCCAAAGGCTTTCATTGAAAGCTGGGGAGAGGTTATCGCGCAGGCTTCGTCAGTGCCAGCATCACCCATATGTGAGGACTGATTCCTGCTGTCCCCCGAGAACACTTATTATAGGTGAGTAACTACGCTTTATTGATGAGTGACATTGACTTTACTCACACTATCATCTATAAATCAGATCATACATGTATCCATAGTAATTTTCTCCCTGAATTTTTCATTCTCTTAATATGACAAAATTCACTGTGCCATGACCTCTGCTACTACTACTACCACCACTACTACTACTTTTACTTAGCATTTATATAGCGCTACAAGGTATACAAAGTGCAGTAGTTCGTTCCAGGCATATGAAAAAACAGTGTGGAATGAACAGTGTCTTGAGTTGGCAGTGGCAGTGAAGCATACAGATAAAGGGGATCTGCCAGAGGAGTAGAGTTCCCAAGGAGGAGTGTAGGGTGAGATAAGAGAGGGGAAAGGTAGTGAGGAGCCGCAGAATGAATGCACTTGTAGGTTAGTAGGCGAAGTTTGAACTGGATGCGGAATTGGATAGGGAGTCATTGAAGTGATTTGAGGTGTTACATGGGCATAGCGACATAGCTGAGTTTGGAATAGATTTAAAGGGAGAGAGATGATTCAGAGGGACAAGCAGGTTGCAATAGTCAAAATGAGAGGTGACTAGAGAGTGGATAAGGGTCTTAATTGTGTATTCAGAAAGGAAGGGACAAATTTTGCTGATGTTATAGGTTTTATCCCTCACTTGGTTTGCAGCTTGTCGTGCAGTGAGGGCTTGTATGCATCAGTGATGCTGAGGGCTAAGCTATCGGTAGTTTAACTACTGGCAGGGTATCCCAAGATGGACAGGTCTCAGCTGAGGTGCCAGACCAAGATAAACCACCCATCTGGGCAGCAGCAGAATGGACAGTGTTGACGGCAGAGGATCACATTTCTGTGACAACAGCAACAACACTAAACTTAAACTGCACGGAGGAAAGGCCTGGCAATCTACTTCTGTATCTTGCCATGAAAACCCAATGGATAGTCACAACAAAACAAATTGCACTATAGTAATGGAAGATGAGACCCCCAGGTCGGAAGGCACTCAACTAGCTACCGGGGAAGAGCTGAAGACTTTTCAGAGTAAAGCCAGCATTTATGATGTGGTTGGATCAAAGCCCTCAGTACGTCTGATTGCTGATGTAGCTGCGCATGAAATGAGAGTCAGAAGCTGTAAAGATGTCTTACATATTGGAACATGGAACGTACAAAGCATGAACCAAGGAAAGTTGGAGGTGGTCAAGAATGAAATGGAACGTGTACAACTTGATCTGTTGGGAGTCAGTGAACTGAAATGGACTGGCATCGGGCACTTTGCATCTAAAGATCACATGGTCTACTATGCTGGAAATGAAAGACAAAGAAGAAATGGTGTTGCATTTATAATAAAGAAGAAACTTGCAAGAACTGTAATGAAATACAATGCAGTCAGCGAAAGCTTAATCTCTATTTGTCTACGAGGAATGCCTATCAGCACAACTATAATTCAAGTATATGCCCCAACAACAGCTACAGAAGAGAATGAAATTGAAGAGTTCTATGAAAAAGTTCAAGCTGAAATTGACAGAACATGCAAACAGGATATCCTGATAGTCATGGGTGACTGGAACGCAAAAGTTGGCAACAAAGAAGAAGGCAAAGTAGTTGGAAAATATGGACTTGGCAACAGAAATGAGGCTGGAGAAAGACTGATAGAATTCTGCAAGACCAACGATCTATTCATCTCAAACACGTTTTTCCAGCAACACAAGCGGCGACTGTACACATGAACTTCACCCAAATTGACTACATTTTTGGAAGTCAACGATGGAAAAGCTCTATAACATCAACAAAAGCAAAACCTGGAGCTGACTGTGGTACAGATCATCAACCTCTAGTATGCAAACTCAAGCTAAAGTTGAAAAAGAGCAAACCACTCATGAATGCAGCAAAATATGACCTTGAGAATATACCACTGGAATTTAAAGACTGCCTGCAGAGTTGATTTACTGCTTTAGATACAAATGACAGAGCTCCAGAAGAGTTATGGAATGACATCCAGAAGGTTGTGTTGGAAGAAAGCGAGAAGTCTCTACAAATTGAAAAACCAAAGACGGCCAAAATGGATGACGGAAGAAACTCTGAAAATTGCCCAGAAATGCAGAGAACCTAAAGCCAGAGGAGAAAGACAGTCACAGAACTCAACAGAGATTTCCAATGTGCAGAAAGACAGGACAAGGAAAAGTACTACAATGACACATGCAAGGAAATAGAAGCAGAAACTATTAGAGAAAGAACAAGATCGGCTTTCCTAAAGCTACGAGAGTTAAAGAAAAAATTCTAGCCTCGAATTGGAATGTTACAAGATGCTCAAGGTTCTATGTTGAATGATGCTGAGAAGATCAAGAAAGAATATACAGAGTTTTCATATGATAAAGATCAAGTCGACCAACAGTCATTTCAACCTGTACCTTATGATCCGGAACCATTGGTGATGAAAGAAGATGTTAATGCAGCATTGAAAGCCTTATCAAAGAACAAAGCACCAGGCATTGATGGCATTCCCATAGAAGTATTACAGCAATCTGATGCAGCTGTTACTGTACTTACAAGGCTCTGCCAAGATATTTGGAAGACAACATCATGGCCAAATGACTGGAAAAGATCTGTGTTTATACCAATACTAAAGAAAGGTGATCCAACTGACAGTGGAAATTATCACACAATCGCTCTACTCCCACATGCCAGCAAAATTCTACTGAAGATTATTCAACAGAAACTACAACCATACCTGGAACAAGAACTACCTGAAGTGCAAGCAGTGTTCAGGAAAGGGCGAGGAACGAGAGACATCATCGCGGATGTGAGATGGATCCTTGAAAAGACTAAAAAATACCTAAAGGTTATCTATTTGTGCTTTATCGACTATAGCATGTGGTCTTGACTGTGTAAACATGTCCTCTTGACATGTTTACACAGTCAAGAGGGCATGTGTTCAAGACTTTATTTGCGATGTTGCTTCAGTACCCTACAACCCAGAAGGAGGCTGCTACGCTCCCTATCCATCACGTACTTCACGACCTTATGCTTCGTATGTGGGAGACACCCCTTACTATCTCTCCACATACCCGATGACTCGATACCATGTACTGGGTACCGGAGTGTTCCGGTTTTCAAAAGATGCAATTGCCGCACCATACCATGGTGGTTTAATCGGTAATGCATTGAATAAAGAGTGCTAAGAGACATTTCTCGAACCCTACAGGTAGGGAATCGAGAACGCTAGATGCCTTTGTTTTCAGGTCTCCATATTATTGGCCAGAATCAGTTCCTACATACTCTATATGGGTATGTTCCTTAGAGAGGTGGCTAATGATTTGGAGTTAATGGCTCCTCTTCTCCCTGATGACAAGAGAACAGATTATCTCATCCTTGTAAATATGCTCAGAATGTTTCAAAGTTTAACAGGGCAACCTTTGACTGTTTTGAGTGCATCAGCAGAACTTCATTCATCTGCATTGGTGTATGCAGGATTGCTTGACTCCAAGCATCGGATCTTGAACAATGGGTTCAAGATAAGCTGGGTAATATCCCTTGCACCGGTGAAAACCTTTTTTTTGGCAAGGATTGGCAGGACAAGGCCTCTCAGAATCCGAGAACACCACTCTTAATAGACTATCTAGATCTACTGCCAACCCAGCTAGGAAAAAAGCAGCAAAGAAAGCTTTTTTCAATAAGAAGAAGTACTATCCTTCTTACACCCCTGCTGTACAGTGTCAACACCATGTTCCTCAGAAGGGGCAGCAGCCATCAAAGCAGCAAAAGAAGGCTCAGACTCCTAAGTCATAGCCACCTTAGCAGATCCAGCCTCCTCAGGGTCTTTGACTCCTTTCTGGAGAACATAGCCATTCTGCCTCTGGAGATTCCAGATCCCGTCCACATCCCTGGCAGACTGTCAGTTTGCCCACAGGTGGCATCTTATTACATCAGAGCAGTGGACACTGTCCATAGTACGAGAGGGGTGCAAGCTTCATCTATGAAGTATACCCCCCCTGACTCCTCCAAGAGAGTTCTGCTCTCAGCCCCTTCTCACTGCTCTGTTGCTGGAAGTGGTCATCTCCCTTCTCTCACAGGGCGCAATAAAGGAGGTTCCTCCATCCCAGCATAAAATGGGCTTTTATTCTCCATACTTCCTCATTCCAAAGGAAACAGAAGGGTACAGGCCCATTCTGGACCTCAGAGACGTAAACAAGTACCTATTAAGGGAGAAGTTCAAAATAATCTCCCTAGGAGCCCTTCTCCCCTATCTCCAGAGTCAGGATTGGCTCTGTTCTCTAGATCTAAAGGAGGCATAAACTCACTTACTTATTCACTCACAGCACAGAAAGTTCCTGAGTTTCATGTTCCAAGGGAGACATTATCAGTACAGAGTCCTGCCTTTCGGCCTCACCTCCGCCCCAAGAGTCTTCACAAAATGCATGGCGGTAGTAGCCATATTCCTAAGGACTCTTGGGATATTTGTCTTCCCTTACTTAGACGACTAGCTTATTCGAGCAAATAACTCTCAAGAGGTCAGCCTTTCCCTCTCGCGTACCATGCAGGTGCTGCAACACTTGGGATTTGTAATAAATCTTCCAAAGTCCCAACTCGTCCCCTCTCAAACTCTAGAGTTTATAGGGGCTCTCCTAGACACTCAGCAATCAAAGGCATTTCTGCCCCAACTCCGCTGCGCTTGACTCAATCAGTTATCTTCTCAGGCATGCCTCAAGAACTGTCTCACTGCTCGAGAAATGCTACAAATTCTGGGCCATATGGCATCAACAGTAGATTTTGTTCCATATGCTTGTCTACATATGTGCGCATCCCAATGGACTCTGGCTTCCCGGTGGTCTCAGGTATCGGGTCGCCTAGGAGACAAAATAATTGTCACTACCCCCCTAATCTCGTCTCTCCAGCGGTGACAATCCTCAGAAAACCTCCTGGTAGGGTCACCTTTTCAGATGCCAGCACATCAATGTACCCTGATGACAGATGTGTCCACATTGGGCTGGACAATCTCTCCACTCAGGGATTCTGGTCTCATCAGGAGTCACAACACCACATAAATCTGCTGGAGCTCAGAGCCATTCACAATGCTTTCAAAGTGTTTCAGGACCATCTTAGATTCTGCACAGTTCTAGACCAGACGGACAATCAAGTAACCATGTTCTACTTGAACAAGCAGGGTGGAACAGGCTCTTGGACCCTCTGCAACAAGGCCCTGCATCTATGGTCTTTTGCCATACAGCATCGCATTCACCTGCATGTGGTGTATCTTCCGGGCAAACACAATGTCTTGGTGAACAAACTGAGTCGAGTTCTTCTACCCCACGAGTGGTCTCTCTATGCAGACACCGTCGCTCACATTTTTCAGATCTGGGGAACCCCAGAGATAGACCTATTCGCAAGTCCTCAGAATGCCAAGCTTCCTTGCTTCTGCTCCAGGACTCCTGCACTGGACAGCCAGCAGTTGGATGCTTTTCACCTCCACTTGGGTCAAGGCTTCCTATATGCCTTCCCTCCCATTCCCCCCATTCCCCTCATTCCCAAGACTCTCTTCAAACTCTGGAGAGACAAGGGCTACATGATACTCATAGCCCCACGCTGGCCACGACAACCATGGTATCCTCTCCTTCTACAGCTGTCTCAGGCTCAATCCATAGATCTGGGGTCTGCTCCAGATCTCCCCTCTCAGGAGGAAGAGACGTTCCTCCATCCCAATCTGCAGTCCTTCCATCTCATCACATGGCGGCTAAGGCCTAGCCTTCCAGAACATTAACCTTTCCCAGGAGGTTAAGGACATCCTCTTGACTTCTAGGAAGCCATCCATCAGGTGCTCCTATGCCTTCAAGTGGCGTAGATTCGCTCTCTGGTGTTCTGAGAGGGATCTTAACCCTTTCTCAGCTCCAGTGGAGGCATTACTTGAGTATCTCCTCCACCTATCTTCTTCTGGCCTCAAAACCAATTCGATAGAGTACACCTAAGTGCGATTATGGCCTCTCACATGCCCTTAGTTGGCCAGTCCATCTCTTCTCAGCTGCTTGTAGCACGCTTCATGAGGGGTCTTCTATTAACCAAACCTCCCATTAAGCCCGCTTCAGTGGCATTGAATCTTAATGTTGTTTTAGGACAGCTTCTCAAGCTGCCCTTTGACCCTCTTGTCACTACTTCACTGAGGTTTCTCACATGGAAGGTCACCTTCCTTATTGCCCTCACTTCAGCAAGATGCATTAGTGTGCTCCAGGCCCTCCTTATACACGATTCCACCATGAAAAGATAGAACTCATCCTCACTTTATGCTGAAGGTGGTCTCATCCTTCTATTTAAATCAGTCAGTCTACCTTCCTGTCTTTTTCCCTAGACCCCATTCTTCTAGGGCAGAGACATCCCTTCACACTCTGGATTGCAAACATGAGTTGGCTTTTTATATTCAGAGAACTCGAGAGCACAGAAAAGCTTCCCAACTTTTCATCTCCTTTTGCTGAAGTCACCTGGTGTTGCCAGTATTCAAACAAACTCTTTCCAGGTGGTAGCAGACTGCATCTCCTTTGCTTATGAAAAGGCAGGACTCTCTCTCTCGGGTCACGTCACTGTCCATAATGTTCGGGCCATGGCTGCCTCTATGGGAAATCTATGCTCTGTAGCGATTGATGAGATATGCAATGCAGCAACTTGGTCTTCTTCCCACACTTTTGCTGCATACTGTTGCCTGGATAAGGACTCCCGCTGGGATGCCTTGTTTGGCCAAGCTGTTCTCCAGCATCTCTTTCAGACTTAGATCAATTTATACCCTCTGTCCCAGGTTTCGTCACCAGACATCCTTGGAGGATACATGACCTCCTTATTTATACCTGTGATTCCACAGCCGACTCTGAGGTCAGCTGCTACTACTACTACTACTATTTAGCATTTATATAGCACTACGCATGCAGCGCAACTCTCTGGCATCTCCGATCTAGGGAGTCCCATATGTGAAGACTACATTCCAGCTTGCTCTTGGAGATAGCATAGTTACTCACCTGTAACAGATGATCTCCGGGAACAGCAGGAATTTAGTCTTCACAATCCACCCTTCTCCCCTAGGAGTTGTAGGTCGTCTTCTTCTTCTCCTTCTCTCCTTTTATCTCAGCTACAAACTCAACTGAGGAGGGAAAGATGGGAAGGCAGCTACGTAGGCACAGTGGGATGCTCCCAAAAGCTTTCCTATTGGACGCTGGGGAGCGTTCCTGCGTAGGTTCTGTCATTGCTGATGTCACCCATATGTGAAGACTAAATTCCTGCTGTTCCCAGAGATCACTTGTTAGAGGTGAGTAACTACGCTTTATCCACAGACCTCCTATCATGGTTTGCTCTTTTGATCATTCCCACCAATCTACTAAGTTCTATCTCTTCCACCATCATTCTTTCCATCTGTCATATCCTTAACCTATCGCTTTCTGCTGCAACTGTTCTGTGACCTTGAAATATGCTGTGGTTACACCTCTCCTCAAAAAGCCTTCACTAGATCCTACCTGTCCTTGTGGTTATCAGGTTATCTCTCTCCTCCCATTTGCTTCAAAATTACTTGAACGAGCAGTTCACCACCACTGTCTTGACTTTCTCTCCTCTCAAGCCCTTTTGGATCCACTGCAATCTGGCTTGCGTTCTCTACATTCCACAGAAAAAGTTCTTACCAAAGTTTGCAGCAACTTGTTCTTTGCCAAATCCAAAAGCCTCTACTTTATTCTCACCGTTCTTGACCTTTCTGCTGCCTTTGACATTGTTGATCACCATCTTCTCCTTGATACTTTGTCCTTGCTTGGATTTAGGGGCTATGTTCTGTCCTGGTTTTCTTCTTATCTCTCAGCGCACTTTTAGAGTATGTTCTGGTGGACCCTCCTCTACTGCCATCCTGCTTTCAGTGGGTGTACCTCCGGGTTCTGTTTGGGACCTCTCCTTTTCTCTCTCTACACTCAGTTCCTTGGTGCACTTATTTCCTCCCATGGTTTCTGTACCATCTTTACGCTGATGACTCTCAGATCTGTCTTTCTGTGTCTGAAATCTCTTCAGGAATCCAAGAGACCAGTGAGGAGCAGGTTACAATAGTCAAGACAGGAGATGACTAGTGAGTGAAAGAGAGTCTTAATAGTATGTGTAGAAAAAAAAGGGACAGATTTTACCAATATTATAAAGAGAAAAGTGACAGGTTTTAGCTATCTGTTGGATGTGTGCTGAGAAAGAGATAGTAAAGATGATGCCCAAGGTTGTGAGCTGAGGAAACAGAAAAGAGTGTAGTGTTATCCACAGAAATAGAGAAGGGAGGAAGAGGGGAGGTGGGTTTAGGGGGAAAGATAAAGAGCTCAGTTCTGGCCATGTTCTGTTTTCAGACTGTGGTGAGTTATCCAGGCAGCAATGTCGAATAAGCAGGCAGAGATCCATGCCTGGATTCCTGAAGAGATTTCAGACATCTTTCTTTCCTTGAATCTGTTCAATCTTTCTCCCCTTCAATCTCTTCAAAACTCAGTTGCAGGGCTTATCTTCCGCCATTGTCGTTATGTTCTTGTAACCCCTCTTCCCAAGTCACTTCACTGGCTCCCTATCTATTTCCGCATCCAGTTCAAACTTCTCCTAGTTACCTACAAGTGCATTCATTCTGCAGCTTTTCAGTACCTTTCGTCTCTTATCTCATTCTACTCCCCTCCTGAAGCATCTGCACTGGCTCCTAGTGCATGCTCGAATCAAATTCAAGACCATATTGAATACATTCAAAATCCTATTTCACACATCTGCAGACACACTCCAGTTGCTGATAAAATGAGACCCAGAAGTCAGGCCAATGAGATCCAATAACAAAAGCCAGCTTATAATTCCTAATATCAAAACAAAAAGTAAACAAGCAACTTATAACAGGGCATTCTCTAAATCAGTGCCAATGATATGAAACATTTTACCAGAAGACCTCAAGGCAACTACAGATATCCAAGACTACCTCAAGAAACTAAAAACATTTCTATTCTCTGAACATTTTAGAAGTATCACATAGCCCAGAATGAGCCTGCCATTACAACCTCTCCTGTAATTTACTTAATTCTCAACCCATCCCTCTCCTACTCTGTATCCTAATCAATCCCTCAACCCAAACTTGTCTTTTCTAATCTAATGTATAATCCCTCTGAACATTAACAGTGTTGAACCCTAGCTCATGTTTATACTCCAAGTTTGTTGCCCTTGTTATAGTGTAATTGTTGAGCTGATGTTATACTGTAAACCGCTTTGACTATATGATAAAGCGGTATAAAAACACCTGTTAGATAAATAAATAGATACTCTCTTCCTCGGGAACTCTGCTCCTCTGGCAGATCCCTTTTATCTGTGCCTTCCTCTGTCACTGTCAATTCCAGACTTCATTCATTCCACCTTGCTGCTCCATATGCCTGGAACAAACTACCTGAGTTGGTCCGTCATGCTCCTTCTCTGGACCTATTCAAGTCCAGGCTGAAGACCCACCTCTTTAAGGCTGCTTTTGGATCCTGATGGTCCTCGTTCTCTTGTCCATTAGTTATATGTATCTTGCTATACTCTAGTCCCCAGTTTTTTTGCGATGGTTTTTCATTTTGATTAGGTTGTAAGCTCTGATTAGCAGGGACTGAGTCTTACATTTGTATGTACAGCACTGTGTACATCTTATAGCGCTCTACAAATTATTATTCATATTCATTTATTTGATTGACCGCCCTTCATGGATAGGCAGAGCGGTTTACAATAAAAAGTATAAACAGAGTGGCACAAGCCAGAAAATTGGAAAGGAAGTTACAATTGAAATAGAAAAAGAGAGAGAGACATGAGTAGGTAGGGCAGAGGGAGGGACGGCGGGTCAGGGCTGGGGAGGGGGGAGGTCGAAAGCAAGGGAGAAAAGATAGGTTTTAAGTGAGCGGTGGTAGTGGTAGTAGTCTACAATATTCCATCGTGAGATGACAAAACTCTCTAGGCCACTCCATTCATTGGGTTCACTTAGCACTCACTTCTTTGTTTCACTCTGCTTGGTGGATTTTTCTTCATTTTCGTTAACCGACCAACCATATGTTTGGAACACCACTCTTAGTTCAGCCTTGGATACTTTGGCTTTCCTTAAATTCTCATCAGGATGCACCTTGGTTTCATGATCTCAAATGTTAGGCCTACATTGCAGATATTCTATGGTGGAAAGAAAAATCATCTAGCAATTACTTACTAGATAAGAAGTGGTACACTAGCTAGAAAACGCAGTGTGCTAAAAAAGAGTACTAGTCACGGCACCTGTGCCACTGGGAGAAATGCCCCAAACAGTTCTTTGGTCTGGTTACTAAATCCAGACGTGCTAAGAGTCATGGTGTTACAAAAGAAAAGCAGCCAAAAGGAGCAAAACCAAAAGAATGAATTTTATAAAATCATTAGTCTTCAGCTATTCTGAATGAAATTGCTCTCTGTTGATCTCTGAAGCTAAGCAGGGTCATGGCTGGCTAGTACTTAGATGAGTGACCGGGGCTATAAACTCACTGTCTTGAAAGGCCTGGCAATCTTCTTCCGGTTGCACCTCCCCAAGAAAACCAGGGGCTGAGTTGCCAGGAGTCAGCATTGACTGAATGGCAGGCATTTCATTTTTGCAATAAAATGTTTGGGCACAATATTCCAAAGTATTTACACTGTTTACAGAGCTGTAAACCATGTAACTTCATCTAATCGGGATATTTTATTTTATTTATTTATTTTTATTTGCAACATTTTTCTGTACCGCCCCTTGCAGAGATCAGGGGTGGTTTACATTGGAACAATTCTTTTACATGGAACATTGAAACTGTATGCCGCAGAATATCCCTAAGTAATGCCACTAACCACTTAGCATCGGGGCGTGTCGGGGGCATTCCAGTGTGGAACAGAGGCGGAGCTGATCACAAACCAGTCAGCAGCGATATTAAGCCACTGCCCTGGCCTAACTTTCACCGCGTATCACTAAATAAGCAGTGGCTCTATATTGCCGCTGATCGATTAGCAAGTGGACTCTGTGGCAACCCCAGATATTCAGTGCCAGGGCCGAATATGATCCCAGCATTGAATATTCACATTTAATGTTCAGCTCCTGTGGCTAGCCACTGTAATCGCGCTATTCACTAGCATTGAATATCAAGCCCATCATTCATAAGATGAATTGTTAAGTCCATAAAACCCAATATTGCCAAGTTTTGGCTTCTTCCTATGTTGGGGTAAATTACATACAATAACAATGAAGATCTATAGACAACAATAAAGCAAATGTATCACTTAGGGGTCTGTCTACTAAACCGTGTTTGCCTTGTACAGCTTACGCAGAGCAATAGCTGCAAAAGTGGTACGTTAGCTGCAAAAGGCCCATGGTATCTGCAGAGGGCATTTCTAGTGTTTCCCCTGCAGCTTCGCGGATGCAGCTATTGCCACCCATTCAGATGGCAGTAGCTGCATCCACAAAGCTTGCAAATCAGAGCAGCTACCATGCGATGCAATCGCCCACAGTAGCTGCGCCCGGAAGGTCTGCCTACACGCCACGCACTCTCCACCCTAATTCCACCTTTGCCTGCAGCTACCATGCAAAGTGCAGACATTGCGGAAATGATCCTTGATGTCTGCCCTTTCCCCACATTAGCTGCTACCACCCAGCAGTATTTCTGTGTTAGCCCCACGGCAACTGCTAACACTGCTTAATAAACAGACTTTTCAGCAACCTTTCAGTAATTCACATCATGTATTTCTTATATAAAAATATACATTTATGTAATTTGTACCTTTTCATTAACAGAAGATATCACACAACTTTCTTTGACAAAAGGATATGTAATCTATCTAATAAAATCATACAAACAAAATCAAATAGAAGGATGCTTGTACTAAAATAACAGAGTTAATTTTTTTTAAAATATGTCAGGGAAGCTGATTTCTAGAGGGTAGAAAGTGGCTGGAGGTGCTAGAGGGGAACTTGTTGGCATCAAAAGCATCCTTTCTTTGTTGCCTGTGCTACTCACCGCCAAACTGGAAGTGACCTTGTCAATGTTCCTGGGGCTACTTAAGAAATGAGCCTAAGCAGAGCCAATGTGGTGAGATTTTGTTTTTTAATGAGTTGCTTCTGAAAGTCAGGTGAATGGTGTCATCATGGGGAAGCAGAAAGGAAAGGAGAGAACTGTGAATACTGCAAAGACTGCAGAGGCACAAGCCCCAATGGATAAATTTGTGCTGAGATGAAAGAGTGTGGTGGCTGACTGCTCTACTCCCAGTATGGCAAAAGGGCAAGTAAATCTATTAGCTGAGGAAGTTTCACTCAGCTCTAGCATCTGCTTACCTCCTCCACTCCCAGTTGCTACACAGGATATGTTTTCCAGTGATGGAAAGTTTACAGTAGATTTTCCTTTATCTGGAGTACAAGACTATCTCTAAATGGGACTAACTTGAATGTTACTGGCTGTGGTAAGATTGGAAGTGTTGTATCTCAGATTCTGGGTGACTTATTGGAAGAATGAAGTGAAAAGTTTGCAATTTGGTAATATGGGTGCATGCTTGCATGTGGAACTGCTTTGCTAATGACGGCCCCTAGAGAGATTTCAGATCTGGAAATTTGGCTATTGGTTGCCAGAATGGAGTCCACTTTAACATCTTGTTTGACACAGCTTTGTTCCTTTTCAGGGGAAACTCTAGATAGGTTTAAGAAACTAGATCAAGAATTAAATATAATAGAATCTAGATTTCAATCTCAAGATCAGCATCTGGAATCTGTTGAATTGGTTAAATGCAGCCCTTGTTAAAGGGAATAATGTTCTGTATAATAATCTGAACAAGTTGGAGAATTTTATTTGTTATAATAACTTGCATTTTCTAAATTTTCCGTATGCTAGATTTATTTCTCTCCTTTTGAGATTTTAAAGCAATATTTTTGTGATATTCTCTTTTTGGATCTGCCATCTCAACTATCTATTTCTAGAGCCTACTATGTGGCAGGTTCTATGAGGAAACTGGGGAAGGGGCTGGAATCAAACAGGAATCCTTAAATCTGAGTTTGCAGTTAGAGACCTCCCTAGATGAGACTTATAATAGGGCAAACTTGGTTGTCATTTTTGTGGCAGCCTCGGATAGAGATAGGATTCTGAGAATATATTTGACCACTAGAACACAGAATTTTCATGGTCACAAAATATGCCTTCCCTGATGTGTCCAAGGCAACACAGAAAATAAGGAAAGACTTTCTTCTACTTCACACCAGAGCATTAGTCCTGGGGATGAATTTCTTTTTGAAATTTCCAAGGGACAAGATTATGTTTTCTTGGAGTTAAAGCAATTTGAAGAGCTAATAGCCAAGAACAGGCCCTTATCGGGTCAGTGTGCAGGGGAATATGTGGGTTAAATATATGGCTGTGATTTGAGAATGCATGTTTCTTTACCGCTATTTAATTTTTCCCTTATACGTAATAGCCATCTCCACTGTTGTTTCTTCATTTAAGTCAAGATAGGGGGAAATACTATCATTGCTTTTTTTAAGGGGGTACACGGTAGTAGGGATGAATGGCACCTTATTGCCTGCTAAAATTGAACTTATATGTTCTTCTGTTATTTTATAATCCTCATGTGTTATTAAAAGAGCCCTGCACATGAATACTGGCACCTTTTTATTTTCCTAGGAAAAATCCACAGGATACTATTGAGTTGATATTCCTTTTTTTAAATTGTGCAAACCTCTTTAGTCATTGCTATTATTTGTTGTCTTTTTTCCTTTCTGTATGTTTCATTTAAAAGTCAATAAGGAATAAATATATCTATATATTATGTAATAGTAAATATCAACTACAGTTTTATAACTCCCAGATTATCAAATTACTTTGTTAGATATATACATTTTTTCTACATAATCATCCAGTTATATCCCGCTTTTCTCCAGGACCAAGCAGGAAGTCAGTCCTCACATATGGGTGACGTTGGCGCCGACGGAGCCCTCTTTTGGAGCATTTCCCCAGCTTTCAAGGAAAGCCTTTGGGAATACAGCGCGCATGCGCGGGTCCCCTTCCCGCCCAAGGGTGCCATCTTGCTCAGTCTTTCTTTTTCCGCAGAGCCCAACGGACGTGAGTTCGTGTCACCCGGGAAAATAGATTTTTTTTTGCGATTTTAGCTTTTTGTGATCCGGTTCGACGCCAGTTCCCCTTCCTGCCTGGGCTCGGTACACTGGTATCGACTCTGGAATTTCTTTTTTTGTTTTTTGTCCTTCGTGACTAGCGTTCGCGCCTTTTTTGTATTTTTCACTGGCAGCCCGGTCTTTTGACCTTGTAGGGGCCCTTTTTCCCACGATAGCTGCCAGCAGGTTCAAAAAGTGTGATCGGTGCAAGAAACTTATGTCTCTCACTGACACACATGACTCCTGCCTCCGATGCCTCGGGCCCGACCATGACCTGCTGGTCTGTGGCCCATGCGGCAAGATGTCGTCGAAGGCACTTCAGAGCCGTCAGCAACAACGTGAAAGAATTTTTTCTGAGTCCACGTCTGGCCGGGCCCGGACTTCGTCAGAGGCCTCGACATCTCGGGAGTCTGACCCCGAGCGCCGTCGGGGTTCTTCTGAGAGGGAGTCTCTCGCCCGGGAGCACAAAAGGAAGAAGAAGCTTGTGAGGGCGGCATCAGTGGAGGCTCCTGGGTCCTCGAGGGCCAGGTCGCGTAGCCCCGACCCCCGACCCGGGCTCTCGGAGTCGGAGAGGCCGTCCAAACTATCTCGCATGGAGCTGGAGTCCCCGAGTCACGTAAGTGCTGTTGTCCTCATGGACTCTCCTCTGGGAGAACCGGCGCAGTCTCCTGAGTTTGGACTCAGGCTGATGGCCTTGGAGATCGCCGATCTGACCGGTGCATCTTCCCCGACCACCGGAAACTCGACATCTAAGTTGACCCTGGAGACCGAGCCGATCCTCGAGTCAATGAAGTCTTGAGTCGATCCTCGGTCAGGGTACCCTCGGCGTCGGGGTGGGTGGCACCGAGGCCCACATGGCCAGAGCCGCTCGATTCCTCCTCGGAGGAGTCGGCATGGGAAACAGAGGACGAGGAGTCCCAGGACAGCTTCCGGACCCGGTGCGTCCCTTCGGACTCACCGGAGTCCGTGCCTCGGAGAAGGTTCCCCCCGGAGGATACCCGGTTCTCGGACTTTGTGAGGGACATGGCCAAAGCTTTGGCATTTCCTGCGGATGCCAAAGAGGAGCCTCGAGCCGAGGAGCTCGATGCCCTCCAGTATGACTTTCCTCCGAAGGAAGCCTTTACTGTACCGGTTCCTCCGATGCTGGAACAGCTGTTCTTCCGTATGTGGGAGGCACCGGCCTTGGCGCCTGTTCTTAGCAAATGGGTCGATTCCATTTATCGAGTCCATAAGAGCCCTGGGTTCCAAAAGGCACAGCTACCGCACAATTCCATGGTTGTGGAATCGGCCATGCACCGTCTGAAGAGTAAGAAGATGCACTCCTCGGTGCCCCCCGGCCGGGAGGCCCAGAACCTGGATGCCCTCGGTAGAAAGTGCTTCCAGGGCTCTATGCTATCTTGCCATGTCCAGACTTACCAGCTGTACATGGGCATGTACCTACGAGACCTGGCAAAGGAGATTGCTGGGTTCTCAGCTGGCCTCTCTGAGGAACCTTTGCAAAGATTCAAAGCCTTGTCAACAGGGATCCGAGAGTGCTCGAAGTTTATCTCTCGAGCAGCCTATGATGGTTTCGAGGCTTCGGCCCGGGTAGCCGCGGCCGGCATCAGTGCACGCCGTCATGCCTGGCAACAGTCATCGGACCTGGAGTCATGGGTGCAGGACAAGTTGGTCGATGTCCCCTACCGAGGTGAAAACCTTTTCAGTAAGCCCATGTCTGAAAAGGCTGCAGAAATCGAGACTGAGACTTTCAGCAAGACAAGGCTGTCCAGGAAGACTTCTGCCCCTTCTCAAAAAAAGAAGGGCTCGGGAAAGAAGCCTTTTTTCCCGAGGAAGGGTGCTGCCTACAAATCCTACCCTCAATATCAGGCCTCTCCAGCTCCCCAACAGGGCCAGCAGGCCAAGGGGCAGGGGCATGGGCCCCGTAGGCAGAAGACCCCCAAGCTGCCAGCTCCGGCTCCTGCACAGCAGGGAGCGGGGTTTTGACTTCTACAGCATAGCCTCTCCTCTGCCGGTGGCTCCACTCAGCACAGGGGGTCAGCTGACCCTGTACGCCTACAGGTGGCCAGACATCACAAGGGATACCTGGGTACTGAGCATAGTCCAAAAGGGCTACATGCTCCACTTCCACCAGCTACCCCCTCCTACTTTCCAGGGGAGCCTCCAAGACTCCCTCTACACAGGAACCTCCTCCTTCAGGAGTTGGCAAGTTTTCTAAAGGAACGGGCGGTGGAACCAGTGCCTCACCACCTGGAAGGGCAAGGCTTCTACTGCAGGTTCTTCCTGGTACCAAAAAGGACAGGAGGCCTTCGGCCTATCCTAAACTTGCGAAACCTAAACAAGTTTCTGGAGAGGGAAAAGTTCAAGATGCTTACCCTTGGGATACTGCTGCCTTACCTCCAGCAGGGAGACTGGCTATGCTCCTTAGACCTAAAGGATGCTTATACTCATATCCTCATTCATCCAGACCACAGATAATATCTCAGATTTGTGGTGGGAGGAAACCCTTTTTAGTACAGGGTACTTCCTTTGGCCTAACCTCTGCCCCCAGGGTTTTCACCAAATGTCTGGCGGTGGTAGCGGCTTATCTCAGGAATCAGGAAATTTTTGTCTTCCCATATCTGGGGAGACTGTCTCAGGGACCAGTCTCCCCAGGAGTCCTGACAAGCCACTCTTCACACTGTCTCTCTTCTTCAGCATCTGGGCTTTGTCATAAACTATGCAAAGTCCACTTTGCTCCCCTCTCAGAACCTACAGTTTATAGGGGCAAGATTAGACACCCTTCAGGCAAGAGCCTACTTGTCCGAGGACAGGGTCCACAGACTGATGGACTTGGCCAACCATTTACAAAGCAGTTCTCATCTTTCCGCCAGGCACTACCTGCGGCTCCTGGGCCACATGGCATCCACTGTGCATGTGACTCCCAACGCCCGCTTGCACATGCGGGCTGCTCAATGGTGCCTCAGAGCTCAGTGGATGCAGGCCACAGGCGACCTCCAAGACAGAGTAGAGGTGTCCAAACCACTTTTGGACTCCTTACAGTGGTGGCTACATCTCCCAAACCTTCTCAGGGGGGTACCTTTTCAGGTTGCAACACACACAAGGGTGCTGACGACTGATGCTTCCTCAAAGGGCTGGTATGCACATTGCCAGGGCATGTGCACTCAAGGCCTGTGGTCTCCTCAGGAGGCCAAGCATCAAATCAATCTTTTGGAGCTGCGAGCAATCTGCTTAGCTCTGCAAACATATTCTCATGCCCTTATTCACCAGTCTGTCCTAGTTCAGACGGACAATCAAGTGGCAATGTTCTACGTGAACAAACAAGGGGGAACGGGGTCCAGGCTTCTATGTCAGGAGGCACTGGCCCTCTGCTCCTTTGCAGTCAAACAAGGCATGTTTCTCAAAGCAGTTTATCTACCTGGTCAGGAGAATTTCCTAGCAGACAAACTAAGCAGGATTCTCCAGCCTCACGAATGGCAGTTGAATCCATTGGTGGTCCAGCAGATCTTCCTCCGCTGGGGACTTCCATCCATCGATCTCTTTGCAAGTCTACAGAATCGTCAGCTGCCCAGGTTCTGCTCCAGACAGCCGCATCCCCTGCGGATAGCAGCAGATGCTTTTCTGATCTCTTGGTCTACGGGCCTACTGTATGCATTTCCTCCCACGCCTCTGGTGGCCCAAACTCTGTTCAAGATTCTCCAGGATAAGGCCTCGGTGATTCTGGTAGCTCCCAGATGGCCGAGGCAGCTGTGGTTTCCACTTCTGCTGCAGTTGGCGGTGGAAACTCCGTTCCCTCTGGGGTTGCAACACGATCTCCTGTCTCAGGAGCAAGGTTCCCTTCTGCACCGCAATCTCAGGTCCCTCAATTTGATGGCCTGGCTGCTGAAAGGATAGTGCTAGCTCCCTTACCTAAGGAGGTTGAGGAGGTGGTCTTGGCCTCTAGGAGGCAGTCCACCAGAAAATCCTATGCCCTCAAGTGGCATAGGTTTATGGTATGATGTGCTCAGCGCAATAAAGATCCTTTCTCTTGCCTTGTACCAATAGTTCTGCAGTATCTACTTCACCTGTCAGACCTAGGCCTTAAGTCTAACTCTGTTCGGGTCAACCTAAGTGCTTTGTCAGCGCACCATTCCTCGGTGGAGGGATAGCCTCTGTTGGTTCACCCTCTGGTGTCCCGATTTCTCAGAGGTCTGCTTCTACTCAAGCCTCCGGTTCGTCCACCGGCGACTGAGTGGGATTTGAATGTGGTCTTGCAGCAACTTACTTGCCCACCGTTTGAGCCGATGGCTACTTGCCATTTGCGCTTCCTCTCTTGGAAAGCACTCTTCTTGGTGGCTCTTATCTCGTCCAGACGTGTGAGTGAACTACAAGCTCTGGTTTCTGATAGACCGTACACACGGTTCTATAGGAACAGGGTGGTCCTACGGACCCATCCCAAGTTCCTTCCTAAAGTGGTCTCCTCTTTCCACCTCAACCATGAGGTGGTTCTTCCGACCTTCTTTCCCAGGCCACATACCAGCCGGGCTGAAACAGTCTTACATACCCTGGACTGTAAGAGGGCATTGTCTTTTTACATAGAACGTACGCGGGGACATCGAAGGGCTACTCAGCTCTTCGTTTCCTTTGACCCTAATAAGATGGGGTTACTTGTCTCCAAGCGTACGTTGTCCACTTGGGTAGCAGATTGTATCACCTGGGCGTACAAGGCAGCCGACCTCCCCTTGCAGGGTCGAGTCACAGCCCACCGTGTCAGGGCGAAAGCCGCGTCAGTAGCTCATCTCCGCTCTGTTCCATTGGCAGACATCTGCCGGGCCGCAACTTGGTCTTCAAGCCAGACTTTTGCAGCCCATTACTGCCTCGAGAGAGAGTCCTAAAGGGACAGTGCTTTCGGACAGGCGTTACTCCGTAATCTCTTTGAGGTTTAGGCAACTCCTACCCTCCGGCCCTTGTGTTGGGCTACTGTACGGGGGTGTTCTCAGAGGATATTCTTATCACGAATGCTGAGGCTCTTGAGAGGGAGCCATTTTTTCAGCTTAGGGTTCCCGGTAGCCTAGAGCTGGGGAGTCCCATATGTGAGGACTGACTTCCTGCTTGGTCCTGGAGAAAGAGTAGTTACTCACCTTTAACAGGTGTTCTCCAGGAGCAGCAGGAATCAGCCCTCATGACCCTTCCTCCTCCCCTGGAGTTGCAGTTATATACTTCATTTTGATTTTTTGCTGTCTTTTAGCTATGTCATCAGACTGAGCAAGATGGCACCCTTGGGCGGGAAGGGGACCGCGCATGTGCGCTGCATTCCCAAAGGCTTTCCTTGAAAGCTGGGGAAATGCTCCGCACGAGTGCTCCGTCGGCGCCGACGTCACCCATATGTGAGGACTGATTCCTGCTGCTCCTGGAGAACACCTGTTACAGGTGAGTAACTACTCTTTATCACCCTTAAACTTAAGGGACTAGTTATTAAGTTGCTGTAAAATTTCACATTTTCTCACAGCTTAATTTACCATGGGAATCACTTATTGGTGGTAACTCAGTACTGTAAGTTAGTGACTCCCACAATAAAAGAAAAAAGCCCTTTTATGGAAGTTTAATCCCAAGCTGTAGAAACATGAGAAAGCTGTTAGAGGTTACTTGGTGCCATTTTAAACCCACATCAGAGGGAGTAGGTGCAACTGTGGATTGCTTCTGCCCCAGACCCATAAGACCACTGGGGAGGCCTTGAGGTAGGCTTGTTGAGGATGGGAGTAATTTGCTTTGGTGAGGTTGGCTTAGAGGTCAGGACTGGGGGTGTGAGGGAGGTCTTGACTGGAGAGGAAAAAGGGAAAGAGGTCTGTGAGACCTAATAGGTACTGGCTCCTTTAAGTTGGCACTCTGGAGCATCAGGCCGCATGATAGCAGCCCAATGTTTCCAGGCAGGAAAAAAGTAGCTTGCGATGTTCAGTGCAAGGTGCTTTCTTTGATTTCCATAATAAGCTGTTTTGCTTGCCTTTGCACATCTCATTATTAGGAACAGCCTGGTAGTGGGAAACAGTCACTTTCAGCACCCTTGCAAACACCAGCTTACATGGCACAACCCATCTGGTGAAGATTCGGCCGTCCTGGACTACATCCTGATCAGCTCACGATTGCGATCGTTGCTCAAAGATGTACATGCAATGAGGGGGTCCAATTGTGAATCTGACCACTACTTCTTCTGTGTCAAGGTACCGCTGTGATTACAGTGAGAAAAGTGCAAGGCACCTCTATCAGTCAAACTGAACTGGGCATGTCTGAGGGATCCGGCACTCAGACAAGAATTCCAAATTGCCCTATCCAACAAATTTGTAGCACTCGAACTATTGGATGATGTCGATGCAGAAGAAAAGCAGATATCAGAGTCTATCCTGGAATGTGCTGCCCCTTTGTGTCCACCCATCCGATGGATTTCGTACAAGTGCCTGGGTCTGATGGATAAACAGAAACTAATCAAACACGTCGACTTCGAACAGTACCGGCAATTGAACAAAGAGGTCAGACAGAATATGAAGGCAGAACAAGAAGCCTACTGGAATGAAGTCGCAGCCAACCTGGAAGAAGCAGCATCCAGGCACAAGTCCTGGACTCTGTATCAGACCCTCGGGAGACTGAGTGGTAAACCAAGTCGACCAATGACAACATCAAGAAAGCGGATGGCATCTTTGTGAGCTCTCCTGGTTAATGTCTGCAACAGTGGAAAGAATTCTTCCAATAGCTATACAGCCATGATCCTCCCCATGTACCACCACTAGAGTCACCAGCCATTGAACTGCCAGAGAATCCATTCCTCAATGGTGAGCCAACAGTCATCGAAATGAAGAGTGTGATAAGATCATTGAAGAACGGAAAGATGCCTGGAGTGGACCACGTCACTGCTGAAATGATCAAAGCTCGGGGAGACATCTTGCTGCAACGGCTTTACACCCTCCTAATACTCATCTGGCACATGGAATGAGTTCCATCAGCATGGAAGGAAGCCATCATTGTGCCAATCCTGAAGAAAGGTGATAGCTGGGAATGCAAGAACTACCGTGGCATCAGCCTCCTTTCAATCATTGGCAAGGTGTTCATGAAGAACATACTATCAAGGCTGCAGAAACACCGCGAACAGACCAGCCGAGAAAAGCAAGCAGGATTTAGGCCACATCAGGGCTGCACCGATCAAATATTCACCATTCTTCAATTGGGGGAAAGGATCAGGTGTGGAAAGTGAACCATCATCGTCGTCATTGACATCAAATCCACATTCAACTATGTTCACTGGCTTGCCCTGTGGAGGGCATTGGAGAATGAGCATGTGCCACTGAATTATCCAGCTTCTCCAAACATCATACAATGGCTCAACCAGCAGTGTGCGGATCCAAAATGAACTATCCAAGGAATTCCCTATCCAAACTGGAGTCCACCAAAGAGATGTCACTTCATCCCTGCTTTTCAATATCGTGATCGACGCCATTATGAGGAAAACATTTGAGGACAGATCTGGGGTCCAGTACGACATGAATAACTTCCTGACCGACTTGATGTTCGCAAACACCAGTGCCATGTTTGCTGACATGGATGCAGAGGCTGCTGACATTCTTTACCACATCGCCCGCATCGCCCAATCTTATGGCCTAAAAATCAATGCGGACAAAACCAAAGTTATGACCACGGATGGATCACAGGCCTATGTTCACCTCAATGGAATCCAAATCGAGCAGGTCCCAGAATTCAAATACTTGGGATCGATGGTGCAGGAGAAGGTGGTGGCATCCATCACCAAAGTCCACAGCAGGATTGGCCAGACAGCAGTAGCATTTGCCTCTCTCAAATGGTACCTCTGGGTGAAGGCCAATATCTCCACCAAGACCAAAATTTGCCTCTTTCGAAAACCGATCCTGCCAGTTCTCCTGTACAGATCAGAAACATGGACTCTGCTCAGACCTGCCATGAACAAGCTCAAGGTCTTTCAAATGCAAGCCTGAGATAGTAACATAGTAAATGATGGCAGATAAAGACCAGTATGGTCCATCTAGTCTGCCCAGTACGATGCTAAGAGTAGGTACACCTGCCGCTCCGTGCAGGCCCCCCCTCCCCATGTCTTTGTCCAGGGGTGATCCCGCCACTCCATGTAGGATACCCCTATATGTTAAGGAATTAGATGGTTCAGATTATTTTGATATTTTCTTGTTGCTGTAAAGGGATCCACTGTGTCTGTCCCATGCCCTTTTGAACTCCGTCACTGTATTTGGCCCCGCCACTTCCATCGGGAGCACATTCCAAGCATCCACCACCCTTTCAGTGAAAAAGTATTTCCTGACATTGCCTTTCAATTTACCACCTTGTAGCTTCATGTTATGCCCTCTAGTTTTGCAGCTTCTCCGTCTTTGGAAGAGGTTTGTTTGTTCATTATTTCTCTTTAAGTATTTAAAGGTCTGAATCATATCTCCCCTGTCCCTCCTCTCCTCCAAAGTGTACATGTTTAGGTCTTCAAGTCTCTTCTCATAAGGCTTCTGACGCAGGCTCCAAATCATTTTGGTCGCCTTTCTCTGAACAGCTTCCAGTATTTTTACATCCTTTGCAAGATACGGTCTCCAAAACTGAACACAGTATTCCAAGTGAGGCCTCACCAGTGACTTGTACAGTGGCATAAGTACCTCTTCCTTTGTCCTGGTAATTCCTCTTTGTATGCAGCCCAGCATCCTCCTGGCTTTTGCCACCGCCTTCTTGCACTGTTTTGCCACCTTGAGATCTTCAGAAATAATCATTCCAAGGTCTTTCTCCTGATCCGTACACACCAATCTCTCGCCCCCCTATCGCGTACATTTCCCTTGGATTTCTGCTTCCCAAGTGCATGACTGCACTTCTTCGCATTAAATCTTAATTGCCAAGCATTAGACCATTCTTCCAGCTTTTGTAGATCATTCCTCATGTTAACCACTCCCTCGGGGGAGTCCACTCTGTTGCAAATTTTTGTGTCATCTGCAAAAAGTCAGACTTTTCCATGCAGTCCTTCAGCAATATCACTCACAAATACATTGAACAGTGCCGGGCCCAGGACCGACCCCTGGTGCACCCCGCTAATCACCTTCCTTTTATCCAAGTGAGCTCCTTTTACCATCACCTTCTGTCATCTGTCAGTCAACCAATTTCTGATCCAATTTACCATCTTGGGATCTATCCCTAAGCTACTGAGTTTGTTGATAAGCCTCCTATGAGGAACAGTATCAAAGGCTTTGCTGACGTCCAGGTAGATGACATCCATTGCATGCCCCTGATCTAGTTCCCTGGTCACCCAGTCAAAGAACTCAATCAGATTTGTTTGGCAAGATCGTCCTTCGGTAAAACCATGTTGCCTCGGATCTTGCAGTCTGTTGGCTTTGAGAAAGTTCACAATTCGCTCTTTCAGGAGCGCCTCCATTACTTTTCTAGCCACCGAGGTAAGGCTCACAGGCCTGTAGTTTGACACTTCTTCCCTGTCACCACTTTTGTGTAGAGGTACGACATCAGCCATTCTCCAGTCCTGAGGAACCTCTCCTGTTTCCAAGGATCTGTTGAAAACATCCTTTAACAGCCCTGCAAGAACCTCCCTGAGCTCTTTCAGTATCCTGGGATGTATCTCATCTGGTCCCATGGCCTTGTCCACTTTCAGTTTTGCAAGTTGTTATAACACATCATCTTCTGTGAATGATGTGGTATCTACTTCATTCCCATTTTTATATTTGGGAGTCACAGGTGGTTCTTCTCCAGGACTTTCCTTAGTAAAAATAGAACAGAAGTATTCATTTAGCAACTTCGCTTTTTCAATGTCACTTTCCACGAGTGTGTTCCCAGCACTTCTGAGTCCTGCAATTCCACCTCTGATCCTCCTCCTTTCCCCAATATACCTGAAGAAAGTTTTGTCGCCACACTTCACATTTTTAGCCATCTTTTCCTCTGCCTTTGATTTTGCTATCCTTTTTTCTCTCTTTGTCTCTTTGAGTTTGATCCTGTATTCATTTCTGTGTTCCTCTGTTTGCAAGCTTTTGAATTTTGCGAAAGCTGTGGTTTTTGCCTTTATTTGAGCAGCCACTTCTTTTCCTCTTGTTTTTGCTTACTTTTCTTACATATTTATCTGTTGCCCCTTTTATTGCCACCTTTAGTTTAGCCCATTGCAATTCCACTTCCCTTATCTCTTTCCACCCTGTCAGCTCTTCCTTTAGATACTTGGCCATTTTATTGACGTCTGTGTTTTTGAAGTTTAGGACCTTGAACTTGATATGATTGGCCTGTACCATGGCTTTTATCTCAAACCACACCGTGTGATGATCGCTGCTGCTTACAGGCGCACCCACGCAGACATTCGACACGCTATCACCGTTGGTGAGCACTAAATCCAGTATTGAGCTTTCCCTAGTTGGTTCCATCACCACTTGTCTAATAATGCGTCTTGGAGAGCATCCACAATTTTTTTGCTTCTTTCCAGATTTGCAGAAGGAGTAATCCAATTTACATCAGGTAGATTAAAGTCACCCAATATGATCGCTTCTCCCTTTGTGGCTATCTTGGCAATATCTATAATCAATTCATTATCTATCTCTTCAGTTTTTGTCAGAGGTCTGTATACTACAGCAGTGTTTGCAGTGCCATCTCCTCTTTCCAATACAATCCAGAGCGCTTCTTCTTTTCCCCATGCACCCTGCATTTCAGTAGCTTTAATATTGCCCTTGACATACAAGGCTACTCCTTCTCCTCTTCCATTTTCTCTGTCTCTTTTGAATAGATTATAGCCAGCTATGGCTATATCCCAATCATGCGATTTGTTTATCCAGGTTTCTGTAATGGCCACAATGTCCAAATCCATTTCCACCATTAGGGCTTCCAGGTCCGGAACATTGTTGGCTAAGCTTTGAGCATTAGTGCTCATTGCTTTCCAGGATTTAACTGGCTTGTGTATATTTTGCATTGTTTTTGTTCTGCCTACATTCTCCCACTTGTTTTTGATGTGTGGTTTAAAAGTGTGGCTGTTACTGATGTTGTTCTGCTTTTGCAGGGGGTGACGTCCAGAGCTTGACCTTCCACATCTGTGTTCACTTTCTGATTTAAGTACTTCAACAACTTGGTTTGTATTCCTGCTGGTTGAAGAGTCTGGGAGGCACTTGACTATCTTCTCTCCACTGATCTGTTTTCCCAAGTTGGTGCCTCTGATGATGGAATCCCCAAGTATTAGTAGTTTGCTGTTTTAGTTTGCTGTTTGGTGAGGTTTTCTTCATATTTGGTCCTCTAGCAGGAGATTGGGCATTGTCTGTCTCATTTAAGGGCCCTTCAGTTTCTTTGGATTGGGCATCCTCATTAGCCAAGGCAGAGTAGGCATTATGCAGGGATATTTCCTGATGCATAGGATGTCTTTGTGTCACAGGTCGCAATCTACCAGATCCCACTGTGATCCATTTATTCCTGGGGTGTTTGATTCTTTGTTGGAGTGGTGGTGGATGCTGTTCAGTTTGTATCTTGGAAGAGGTGTGTTTCATTTCAGCCAATTCCTCCCTGAGTTCCACATCCTCATTAAGCAAGGCAGAGGAGGCATTAAGCAGGGATATCTCTTTATGCATCGGATGTCTGTGTGTTACAGGTCGCAGTCTACCAGAACCCACTGTGATCCATTTGTCCCTGGGGTGTTTGATTCTTTGTGGGAGCGGTGGTGGACGTTGTTCAGTTTGTATCCTAGAAGAGGTGCGCTTCATTGCAGCCAGTTCCTCCCTCAGTAGGGTCACTTCTTTATGCTTGGCAGCTAGGTCTTCCCATAGTAGAGTCAGTTGTTTATGCATGGAAGCTGACCTGAAGCACAGAGGACAAGCTCTCAGGTTCCAAATGATTTGTCTTGGAATAAATGTACCGCAGTTATTGCACTGAATACACGACATGCCGAATAAGCAGTCCTAGAAGAAGAAGAAAGGAAGACGAAGGGGCGGGCCTTAACCCAAGTTGAAAGGATAGATGGCAATGAATGCGACCACTATAAAGGCAATGTAGCCCCTGGGGTGGGTGGGATGAGGGGTAGGGTTGGCGGGATCCTAAGTGTCTCTGGCCAGTAGGCTGTTCCTGAACTGGGGCACCCACAGATATCTGCTCCAAGGCTACATAGGAAAGCAGTCAGTCTGAATATCCCAAAACTTAATGTATAGCCACAGTTAACCTTATATTGGTGATATCCCAAAAAAACAAACATTTAAACTCTATATTGGTAGCTAGAAACCAGCAGAGATAATAAGAAATTTAAAGTCTTAGCTTTTGGCTTTCTGACCACTCCAGAGCTTATGCAGTCTGCCTTAGACCGGTATTGTGTGTCCACGTGTGAGATGGACTACAATCAGCACCTCCCTGGGAGCAAGCTATTCCCCAAGCAGTGCAACAGATTTAATCCTTTAATATATGGATACTTAGGCCCCAGTAGTCTAAATATCCCCAAACCTAATGTATAGCCACAGTTAACCTTATATTGGCGATATCCCCAAAAAACAAACACTTAAACTCTATATTGGTAGCTAGAAACCAGCAAAGATAATAAGAAATTTAAAGTCTTAGCTTTTGGCTTTCTGAGCACTCCAGAGTTCAGGCCCCAGTAGTAAAGATAGATCTTTGGTTTCTCTCTTCGTGATCGCCATCGAAACGAGACTATTCGGATAAGGTGCATCCATCAACCCTCAGTCGAAAAACAAATCCAAAAACTCAGACTGCGATGGTTTGGCCACGTTTGCAGAATGAACACCAGTCAGCTGCCAAACAGACTCCTTTGGCAAGAGCGACCTGTCGACTGGAGGGTTCAACGAACAGTACCAAAGTAAACATGGTTCAAACACATTGAGGAAGACCTAAGGAACCAGTGACTGACCATCGACGAGGCCAGAAATATCGCCACTGATCTCCAAGGTTGGAAGCGTATTGTGAACAACACATGGAATCCAGCGGCACCTACAGCAGCATATTGGTTAGAGGATGACCTGCTCCCCAAATGCCATCTAAGGATTAAAGAAGAAGAAGATTATGGAACACTTCTTGCTTTAAATCTGTGGTTCTCAACTATTTTTCCATTGGGACATACTTCATGGATGATGCTCACATATATGACATACCGCACATGTGACCCTCATGAACATTTGGTCTGACAGCATAGTAGTTAAATGGAAACATGTTCTGTATCTGCAGAAACCCTACTACAGGTGCATATCAGAACTAGATTTCTCCATAGAAGTAACCATACAAAAAATATTCTGATACACACATCATTTGAGTAACAGCAACATAGTTCTTCCCATTATCAGATGCATTGTGGAAGAACACAAAACCTGAAAAAAACACCACTCATATATGTAACAAATGTGCCATACCATAGTGGTACTAATTCCTATAATTCAAGCAGTTAGAACCCTGCCAAAGAATAGGCAACACTAAAAATATTACATTGGGCCATAGAACACTCATACGCCTACTTCTGGTAAAACAGAACAAGTGGGACTACTACGAATCTCTACAGAAACTACACACTAATGCCACCGCACCTTGGTCACATGCAAAACTCTAATAGACTCACCAAATACAGAACAAGGGACTACAAATTAGAAATAGAAATACGAAGACAAAAAATGAACTCTGAATCCCAAGAAGGCAGGTACTGCAACACTAGAAAAATAAAAATAGAAATGCATTTCCTCTTCTACTAAACATCTGCAATGCACATCTCCCAAAGCTAACATATTCTAGTTAATAAATTCAAAATAAAATTCTTTTTTCTACTTTTGTTTTCTGGGTATTTTATTTTTCCATTCATGTTGGTCCCAGTTTCTCTTTTCTGCTTTCTTCATCGGTCTTCTACCAGCTCTTTCCAGTGTTTGCTGTCCATCTATCCTTTATCCTCTCTCCTCCTAGCTTCCCCCATTCCCTCCCTATATCACCCTCTGACATATTGATCATTCCCTTTTCTTTTTTTCCTGCTTTTCTTTCCACTCAAATTTCACCCTCGTTTTCTCCTTCTAGTCTTCAATCTTCTCCTTTTCAATTTTCAAATTATCAAAGAAAAATTGTAAATCAGCAATGCAGACAGTGTCAGTGCTTGTCTGTGAAATCATAAGAGAGGAACGGAAAAAGAGTTATAACTGGGTTAGGACAAACAGAGAATCAAATTGTCACGGAGACCCCATCTCATTTTTTGTTTCTCCGTGACAATTTGGTTCTCTTTGTTTGAGAAGCCTTATTTCATAAACAAGTAAGTCCTCTGAGGTTCTCATTTTGACTTTATTTACTCCCTCCGACTCTGTGCTGGTTTTAGTTTGAAACATCTCCTGGTGGTTATAGCATATATTGTCTTTCTCCAATTTGGAGGTATACAGTGTAATCTGTTATTAATGCATTATGCATTTTTATCAATATATTGATTCTCATCCTGTTCTTTTTGGGGTTTATCACACATACATAATATGGAATGTTTTATTTTTTTTTTTTTATATATGTTTTAATTTAATCCCCTTTTACTATTTATTTAATTAACACATATCTTATCATTTTATTGTTTAGCTAGCTCATTTATTTTCTATTAATTCAACTTTTTATATTTTAATTTTAATCTGTTTTATGACTCATGGTATTTTATATTATGCCAGAAAATAACTGCAAGGAAGGGAAATACAATATTCAAAAAAAACCACCAACCTTCCTTAACACCAACCTTCCTTAATACATAGTGCTAAAATAAATCACCAATTCACAAAGGCAAACAGGCCTCAGAGAAATCTTACCCTTCACTTGGCGAACCGAGCCACCATAGGGTTAGATGGAAAATTCCACATCACGGGCCATAAAGCCTTTTACTTTTTATTTTAACAATTTAATTACACCAATTATTATCAATAATCAAATCAGACCTAATTAAAAAAGACTACTTGGATCACCTAAAAGTACTTTTTCGGGATTTCAAAATAATCTCAATATCTTAATCATACAGCTGAAATAGTGTGTACGGAATACCCAGTGCGGGTACTATCAGGCCTCACAAGAGGCTCCGTGACCTGCAAAAAGTACAAGAAATCTTTCAAAGTGAGTTATGGCAACATCGAAATGTAAATAGCATACTCAACTTAGGGTTCTGTTGAAATCTCCCACACACGCTTGTCATCAAAACCGCACACACTTTCAGTTCTTAGATATCAGCCTCAATCTGGAGAAGCAGAGTCAATGCCGAGAAAACTTTTTTTTAAAGTCCAACAAAAGCTTTTGTTTCGCCTAACAGGCTTCTTCAGGGACAATAGACTCAAGCATGATAACTACAACTCCACAGCTCAAAGATAAACTCTTACGGGCGAAATGCCTCCAACCTGACTGACTGACTGATTGACTCTGCTTCTCCAGATTGAGGCTGATATCTAAGAACTGAAAGTGTGTGCGGTTTTGATGACAAGCATGCGTGGGAGATTTCAACAGAACCCTAAGTTGAGTATGCTATTCCTGAGCAAGCGGGTCGATTCTATCTATCGAGTCCGCAAGAGCCCTGGCTTTCAAAAGGCACAGCTGCCACACCATTCCATGGTAGTGGAATCGGCCATGCATCGTCTTAAGAGCCAGAAGATGCACTCCTCGGTGCCTCCTGGAAGGGAGGCCCGTAACCTGGATGGCCTTGGCAAGAAGTGCTTCCAGGGCTCTATGCTCGCCTGTCGTGTCCAGACTTACCAGCTATACATGGGCATGTATCTCAGGGATCTGGCTAAAGAGCTAGCCGGATTCTCCGCTGGTCTCTCCGAGGAGCCCTTGCGGAGGTTCCTAGCCTTGTCCACGGGTATTCGGGAATGCTCAAAGTTCATGTCCCGAGCAGCCTATGATGGCTTTGAAGCCTCGGCTCGAGTAGCCGCAGCCGGCATCGGTGCCCGCCGACAGGCTTGGCTTCAGTCGTCCGACCTTGAGCCCTGGGTACAGGACAAGTTGGTCGATGTCCCCTGCCGAGGCGAAAACCTCTTTGGCAAGCCCATGGCGGAAAAGGCTGCACAAATTGAGACTGAGACTCTCACCAGGACCAGGCTTTCTAGGAAGACCTCCGCCCCTTCCCAGAAAAAGAAGGGCTCGGGAAAAAAGTCCTTTTACCCGAGGAAGGCAGCTGCCTACAAACAATACCCCCATTATCAGGCCCCTGCAGCTCCCCAACAGGGCCAGCAGGCCAAGGGACGGGGTAACGGGTCCCGTAGGCAGCAAGCCCCCAAGCCTGCACCACCAGCCCCTGCTCAGCAGGGTGGGGGTTTTTGACTCGCTCAGCATAGCCTCTCCCCCCCCGCTGGTTCCCCCCAGCACCGGAGGCCGGCTGGTTCACTTCGCCCACAGGTGGTCCAGCATCACCGCAGATGCCTGGGTGCTTCAGGTCGTGCGAGAGGGCTACCTTCTCCACTTCCATCAGGTCCCTCCCTCCTATTTTCCGGGAGAGCCTCCGCGCCCCCCTCTGCACAGGGAGTTGCTCCTTCGGGAGTTAGCAGGTCTTCTGCAGGAACAGGCGGTGGAACCGGTGCCACACCACCTGAGAGGTCAAGGCTTCTATTCAAGGTATTTTCTGATACCAAAGAGAACAGGAGGCCTCAGACCCATCCTGGACTTGCGCAACCTCAACAAGTTCCTTGTGCGGGAGAAGTTCAAAATGCTTACCCTTGGAATCCTTCTGCCCTACCTCCAGCAGGGAGATTGGCTATGCTCCTTGGATCTAAAGGATGCCTACACGCACATCCTCATCCACCCAAGCCACCGCCAATACCTAAGGTTTGTGGTGGCAGGAAATCATTACCAGTACAGAGTACTGCCCTTTGGCCTGTCCTCCGCACCGCGAGTCTTCACAAAATGTCTCGCGGTCGTGGCGGCCCATCTCCGGCTTCACGGCCTCTATGTCTTTCCGTACCTCGACGACTGGCTCATCAGAGCAGCGTCCGCTCAGGAGGTCACCAACGCCACGTGCCGCACGGTGACTCTGCTGCAGCACTTGGGCTTTGTCATAAACTTCGCAAAGTCCACTTTGCTCCCCTCACAGGATCTCGAGTTCATCGGCGCAAGGCTGCACACTCCTCAGGCGCGAGCGTACCTACCGCTCGACAGGGCTCAGCGGCTCATGGACCTAGCCGACCGCTTTCGCAGCCAGCCCCTGGTCTCCGCCAGGCGCTTCCTGAGACTGCTCGGCCATATGGCTTCCACCGTCCATGTGACCCCCAATGCCCGCCTGAATATGCGGTCTGCTCAATGGTGTCTCCGCCGGCAGTGGCGACAAGCCACAGGCGGCCTAGCAGACCTTGTGCGCGTCTCCGAGCCGCTGGTCTCGTCTATCCGGTGGTGGCTCCGGCAGCCGAACCTGATATTGGGAATGCCTTTCCAGTCACCTCAGCCGACCCGGGTGCTGACCACCGATGCATCCCTCCTGGGCTGGGGAGCACATTGCCAAGAGGCACGTACTCAGGGCCTCTGGACCAAGTGGGAGTCTGCTCAGCAGATCAACTTCCTGGAGCTCAGGGCGATCCGCCTAGCTCTCAGGGCCTTCTCCCACCTGACCTCCCAACAGTCCGTCCTTGTCCAGACGGACAATCAAGTTGCCATGTTCTATGTGAACAAGCAGGGGGGCACGGGCTCCTTCCTCCTCTGCCGGGAGGCACAGAAGCTCTGCTCTTGGGCCGTCAGTCACGGCATTCTCCTCAAGGCAGTTTATCTCCCGGGCCAAGAAAATTGCCTGGCGGACAAACTCAGCAGGGTCCTCCAGCCGCACGAGTGGCGTCTGGATCCCTTGATCGTTCAGAAGCTCTTCCTCAGGTGGGGCCTCCCCACGGTGGATCTCTTTGCCAGTCCTCACAACCGGCAGCTTCCTCGCTTCTGCTCTCGTCAGCCACACCCCCTTCGGGTTGCGGCGGACGCTTTTCTGATCTCATGGTCGGGGAGCCTTCTGTACGCTTTCCCTCCCATCCCGTTAGTCTCTCGGACTCTTTTCAAGGTTCTCCGAGACAAAGCCTTCATGATCCTGGTGGCCCCTCGCTGGCCCAGGCAGCCGTGGTTTCCGCTCCTGCTGCAACTGGCGGTGGAGGATCCAATCCCTCTGGGGGTACAACCGGATCTCCTCACTCAGGATCAGGGGTCCCTACTGCACCCCAACCTCAGGTCTCTCAACCTCATGGCCTGGCTGCTGAAAGGGTAGTCCTTGCTCCTCTTCTCTTGCCGGCGGAGGTGGAGGAGGTCGTCTTGGCTTCGCGACGGCCTTCTACCCGCAAATGCTACGCCCTTAAATGGCGTCGCTTTGCAATCTGGTGTTCCCAACAGTCTCAGGATCCCTTCTCCTGCCCGGTGTCGGTGATCTTACAGTACTTGCTACACCTCTCTAATCTGGGACTTAAGTCCAACTCCGTCAAAGTTCACCTCAGTGCTCTTTCAGCACATCATGTGCCGGTGGACGGCAGACCTCTCTCCAACGACCCTCTCGTAGCGAGGTTTCTCCGAGGTCTCCTTCTACTTAAACCACCTCTGCGCCCACCAGCGCCGGACTGGGACCTGAATGTGGTTTTGCAGCGGATCACCTGTCCGCCTTTTGAACCTATGGCTACATGTTCTCTCTCCGTTTTCTGTCTTGGAAAACACTGTTCTTGATAGCCCTCACTTCCGCTAGGCGCGTAAGTGAATTGCAGGCCCTCGTGTCTGATCCCCCCTACACTCGATTCTACAAGAATAGGGTAGTCCTACGGACTCACCCAAAGTTTCTGCCTAAAGTGGTCTCCCCTTTTCACATGAATCAGGAGGTGGTACTTCCAACCTTCTTTCCCAGACCACACTCCAGCCGAGCTGAGACGGTCCTCCATACCCTGGACTGTAGAAGGGCATTGAACTTCTACCTTGACCGTACGTGGGAGCACCGTAAAGCTGCTCAGCTTTTTGTGTCTTTTGACCCCAATAAATTGGGACTCCCGGTCTCCAAGCGTACTCTGTCCATCTGGGTTGCGGACTGTATCTCTTGGGCTTATGGGGCAGCCGGACTCGCCTTAGAAAGTCGAGTCACGGCTCATTGCGTTCGGGCAAAGGCCACGTCAGTGGCTTACCTCCGCTCTGTTCCGCTGGCAGACATCTGCCGGGCCGCTACTTGGTCTTCGAGCCAGACTTTTGCGGTCCATTACTGTCTCGAGAGGGAGTCCCGTAGGGACAGTGCTTTCGGACAGGCAGTCCTCCGTAATCTCTTTGAGGTCTGAGCAACTCCTACCCTCCATCCCGGATGTGGGCTACCGGTGGGTGATAATTCAGCGAAGATTCTATCCTTCTGTGCTGCTGAGCTAGAGGGAGCTCATTTTTGTGCTTAGGGTCTCCGGTAGCCTTGAGCTTGGGAGTCCCATAAGTGAGGACTGACTTCCTGCTTGGTCCTGGAGAAAGCGTAGTTACTCACCTGTAACAGGTGTTCTCCAGGAGCAGCAGGAATCAGTCCTCACTACCCTCCCTCCTCCCCTTGGAGTTGCAATCGTCTGCTTATGTTCTTTTTGCAAATTTTTATGCTGTCTTTTTTAGCTATGTCATCTGACTGGCTAAGATGGCACCTTCGGGCGGGAAGACGACCGCGCATGCGCGCTGCAATTCCCAAAGGCTTTCTTTGAAAGCTGGGGAAAATTGCTCCGCGAGGGCTCCGTCGGCGCCGACGTCACCCATAAGTGAGGACTGATTCCTGCTGCTCCTGGAGAACACCTGTTACAGGTGAGTAACTACGCTTTATGCACCATTAATGTATCCAGTGAGTTTGTTTTATGTGTTACTAGTTTTTAGCTTCATGCTATTTATGTCTAACGATGTTATGTCTTATGTTTTAATTCTATAATTTGTTTTTTTTTGAGGTACCTCCTGACTGTGTTTGCTGAAATGTGGCTGAGTTGAGGTCACTTTTTGAATAAAGAACTTCACACCTTGCTTTTTTCGTGTTTTTCATGACATACTTTATACATAATTCAAACCAATCAGAATGTCATTGAAAGCTTGCCATTTTTTAAATGTAGTGTTTATACCATACTACAACGAGTTATAAAGTTATATTTCAAGTCTTGAAATTTACTGTAAAAACAGAGAATTTAGAGAGAATCAGTTTAGAGCAGGGGTTCCCAAACCTTCTTCCCAGCCACTCTGGTTTTCTGGATATCCACAATGAATATGTATGAGAGAGATTTGCATGCACTGCCTCCATTGTATGTAAATCTCTCTTATGCATATTCATTGTGGATATCTGGAAAACCCGACTGGCTGGGGATGCCAAAGAACAGGTTTGGGAACTCCTGGTTTAGAGAATATTTGATATTTTATGTTTAAATCATTTTTATTGAAACCACTAGCAAACCGTAACAGTACAGGCACCAACTCTTGACTTGTGGTGACAATTACATGGAACCAGGGGTCCAGCAAAGTAGTATTACAAATGTTTTTTATCCTCCCAGAATCTCCCATCCTCCCATCCCTCCCTCCATTCCAACTGTCTTCTCTCTGCCCCTTCCACCCACACCAACAAGGCAGGTCCTATCCAGTGCCAATAGTGCAACTAAACAACTCACAAATCATGAAACGTGGAACTGGATGTCCAGGTACTTATGCGATCCAAATATCTAACCTCCCCCTCTTCCCCCCGCAACAGCCTATCCCAGAATGTAGCTATTGGGACTAGGAGGATTGACAGAATTCAAATAAAGACACAGTTCAGAGCCCTTCTGTGACCCAGAGGTGGCAAAGATTGAATGTAAGGTTCCCAATTTGCTATGAATTTCGCGTGCCACTGGCCCGGACCCTGAGCCACTAGATTCTCCATCTGCATGAACTTATGCAAGCTGTTGTGCCAGCCCCAAAAGGCGGGCGGTTCTGAATTCAGGCACGTCCGTAACACCCCCTGAAGGCCAAGCAAATAGGTCTTACACACAAAGAGCTTCGAGCGGTGCCCTTTCACCTGGAGCAATGCGGGGTCCCCTAGCATGAGCCCCTCTACCCGAAAGGACTTAATATGACCTAATATGGACCCTAAATACTCCCTTACTTTATCCCAAAAAGCATGTACTGTACTTCACTACACAGCCAGAACATGTGACCCAGGGTGCCACGTCCCGCACGACATTTGGGACAGGCCCCAGTAGCCACCAAGCCAGCCGTCCTCACCCTCGTGGGTGCAAAAAGCATGCAGGATCACTTTGTATAGGGTTTCATGGAGTGCCACAGCAGCAGTAACCTGGGGAACCCTCTCTAATGCACAAGTGAGGTCCTCTCCCTCCCAGGCCATACCCAATTCCTCATTCCACTGACAGACCAGCTCAGTATGGCACTGTGTTGTTTCCAAGGTATCCACCGCCTTCCGCATCAAGAGAGAGAAATGTGCTCTCAGCTATCTATCTCAAAGAATGCCATTAGCTTATCAACAAACCCCCTGATTGAGGTCAGAGCGCATCATGGAAGCAATATAATGTCGCACCTGCATGAGCGCATAGACTCCCCCCCCCCAAGGCAGCTGAAATTCTTTAGTCAACTCCGCAAGGGATTTTAGTTGACCTCCGAGGACAAGAATTGAGATAAGCGATCTAAGCCTTGCTGACCCCAAAGTTGAAACTCCCTTGACGTCTCACCCACCGGGAATGCCAAGTTGCCCCATAATGGTAATAGCCCTGAATGCTCCGGATCCTGCTGCAGATATCAGCAGAGATATTGCCAAGCTCCCCACGAAGAGTGCACAATGGGGCTAGTACCTAAGTATCATGGAAGCTTTCCCCGACGGGCGTGCAGGATGAACACCGAGTGCAAGGCCCCTAGAATATCTCATTCTAATTGTAACTGGAGTACACCAGGACGTCAAATGAATCCAATCCCGCAGATGTCGCAAAAAGTAACTAACATTATATTTATTTATTTATTTATTTAGACAGTTTTGTATACCGCCTTATCCTTCAATCAAAGCGGTCACAACACAATTGGGGGATACATTTAACACGCGGGGATATGAGACACATACACTAATACTTACAGGGAACATGGGCAATGGAGGGTTAAGTGGCTTGCCCAAGACCACTCAAGATATTGCTCAAGATCTGGTACCCCTGGTCCTCCCTTCCCCCCCGGGCTGCCACCTCCTGCAGGTACCTGAAGGAGATCTGGTGCCCCTGCCAGAGGAACCGGCTTAACTGCCACCGCCATACCCACAGGTGTTTCTTAAGCACATGGATGGAGAGGACCTGAAAGAAGTAAAGCCATCAGGGGAAGAGAGTCATCTTATGCAGTGTCACATGCCCCAAAAGAGAGAGCGGGAGGCCCTCCCAAGGCTGCAGCTGCTCCCATTCTTGCCATAGCATGGGCAAAAACATTTAAACCATACAGTTGGTATAGCTCCGCAAACACCTACACCCCCAAATATTTAATTGAAAACTTTATTTAGAACCATAATCAACATAGAACTAGCACAAGTATACCACAGTACTATAAAATAAAGGGGTATATTACATATACACATCAACAACAACATACTGTCCCTCCCACCCCAACTCTCTTACCACCTGGAGGCCTATCCGATGAAATCACAAGCAGATCACAACTCGCAGTATGTCAATTAAGAAGAGGGAAAATAACAAGTGCAAATTCCCAAAGATTCTTAGGTTCCCCACACCCTCACCCCACCAAACCTCCCCCTCTACAATCATCCCCTCCCATGGTAGAGCCCAAAAAGAGCTGCTCACACCCCACACATACACCACCAAAATGTCACGCGGCAAATACTATCACTCATCCCAACTTATCCCGTCTCTCCCATGCATTCACAGATTGAGCAAAGCACCCCCAAATATTTAAAGGTGCCTGACATTCATTTCAAGGGGAAAGGGCAGACCCATCTCTGAGGTAGCTGAGGGTCCAGGGGCAGCGCCTCAGACTTGTCCATGTTCAACTTAAGGTCCAAACAGGCCCCGAACCACCAAAAAACATCAATTAACACTGGCAATGAAGACTGAGGATTCTCCAGGTGTATTAAGATCTCAACTATGTATGCTGCGATCTTAAAAAACATGCGCCCAACTTGCACCCCTTCAATTCTTGTGTCTGCCTATATCATGTGCAGCAATGGTTCAAGAAAAAGAAGGAACAACAAAGATTGTGTGCCCTATTGCATGCCCTGTCCAAGTTTGAAGGCTTCCGAGACCTGCCCGTTAGCCACTACGGCTGCCCAAGTGGTTGTGTGCCAAAGCTCTGCTTGCAGATGACGTGTTCAGGACTGAAGGATTGAGAAAAACAGGAGAAGTCCCTCTTTGGCTCATCTGATTCAGCATCCTCAGCCCCGACCCCCTCGTCCACCCAGCTACCAACCCCATACAATCCAGGGCGGTACCCCATGGACCCCGCACACCTGAGCCTCCTGCAGACTGAGGTCGTGACTCTACTGGCCGACCTTGCCATCGAGTCAGTTCCCCCCAGCAGGTTCCACTCCATTGTGGATCTGCGAAACCTCAACCAGTTCTTGGTGCGCAAAAAATTCAAAATGGTCTCGTTGGGGACAGCGCCCATTCCTCCTACAAGATGACTCACTATGCTCCTTGGATCTGAAGGATGCGTACACGCATATTCTGATCCACCCATATAACAGAGAGTACCTTTGGTTCGTGCTGGGCGGCCAGCACTATCAGTACCGAGTGCTATCCTTCAGGCTGGCTGCAGCCCCCAGGGTCTTCACAAAGGTCCTGGCAGTCATGACTGCCTTCCTCCCGCCTCGGGTGATCTTTGTCTTCCATACCTGGATGACTGGTTCATAAAGGGCCTCATGCCAGCCTGTGTACGGCAGTCCACTGAGCTTCACCATTCAGGTGCTCAAAGGAGTTGGCTTCATGATCAACTATTTGAAATCTTGCCTCCAGCCGGTACAACAACTGGAGTTAATCAGGACCCTTCTCGATACCATTTGGGTGACAGCTTTTCTGCTGGTGGACCACCTGCAGTGTCTCATCGAGATGGTGGTCATGTTGCAGCACCAGTACCACACAATGGCAGCAAGCCTCGGGCCGCCTGTGGGACAGGGTGGTAGTCACTGCACCACTCGCCCAATCCCTGAAGTGGTGACTCATGTCCGCATACTTGCATTGGGACCTCCCATTCCAACCAGCAGTGGGCTGCTGGCTGCTCACAGTGGCTGCCTCCAAGCTCAGCTGGGTTGCACACTTGGACGTCTCCACACCCAGGACCTCTGGTCCGAAAGAAAGAGTCTCCGTCAGATCAACTTGCTCAAGCTCCAGGCCATTGCAAATGCTCTCTGTGTCTTTCAGGCACACCTAGCGAATCAGGTGGTTCTGATCCAGATGGACAATCATGTGGCCATGATTTATGTGAACAGGCAGAGGGGCACGGGCTCATACCTCCTGTGTTGGGAAGCTGTTCACCTCTGGAAGTTTTCCCTGCTCCACAGCATGGATCTCAGGGTGACGTATTTACCCAGCGAAAGCAACAGCCTAGCAGATAGTCTCAGCCAGGTTTTTAAGCCAGTGGTCCTCAAGAGGAAGGTGATGGACCAGATCTTTTGGGTGTGGGGCACTCCCGATGTGGACCTTTTCACTATGGCACAGAATGCCCAGGTAGCTCAGTTCTGCTCCCAGAGGCCGGCCAGCGATTGCCTGGCTCCAGACACTTTCCTGGTCTAGTGGGGGAGAGACCTGCTCTATGCCTTCTCCCGATTCTGTTCATCACGAAGATGCTCTTGAAGCTCCAGGCTGAGAGGGGTTCCATGATTCTCATTGCCACTTACTGGCTTCGACAGCTGTGGTTCCTGTTACTGCTGCAGCTCTCACAGAGGGAACCTCTTCACCTGAGCTCCAACTTGGACATCATCTCGCAGGAGGACGGCTCCTTGATGCATCCCAACATCCATTCCCTGGTGCTCATGGCATGGATGCTGAGTGGGTATCTCTCACGGAGCTTGCCCTCCCTGAGGGCGTCACTGAGATCCTGCTAGCAAGGAGTCAATGCATAAAGCCTATGGCGGTGGTTTGCCATCTGGTGCGCTGGTCGGGCATTGGACTCCTTTGTCTGCCCCGTGGATGGAGTACTTCTTGCACCTCTCCACTTCTCCAATTCTAGGCTGAAGTCCAACTTGGTGCGTGTTCACCTCAGTGCGATAGGAGTGTTCCATCGTGGCTAAGAGGGGAAACCCTTGTCAGCTCAACTCTGGTATGCTAATTCATATGGGGCTTGCTTTTTTCAAAACCTCCAGGTAAGCCTCCTATGGTCTCTTGGGACCTGAATGTGGTCCTTGGCCAGATCATATAGGCTCCTTTTGAGCCACTGGATGCATGTCCGCTGAGGTTTTTGACCTGGAAGGTCCTCTTCCTGGCAGTTGTCATGTCGGCTCGATGTGTAAGTGAGCTCCAGGCTCTGGTCGTACATCCTCCATACACCAGGTTCCACCAAAACTGAGTGGTGCTCCACCCGCACCCATGTTTTCTGCCAAAGGTAGTCTCGGCTTTTCACTTCAACCGTCCATTGTCCTTCCAACATTTTTTTCCCGGCCTCACACCAGTCGTGGTGAGGCAGCTTTACACACTCTAAATTACAAGCATGCGTTGGCCTTCTACATGAAGTGCACAAAGGTGCGCCATAAGTCTTCTCAGTTGATCATTTATTTCAACACCAGTAGGCTGGGTGTCGCTGTTTTGAAGTGTACATTATCCCTCTGGTTCGCTAATTGCATCGCCCATGCATATTACTTGGCTGGTTTGAGCCTTGGGGGTCATGTTATGGCTCACAAAGTCCTTGTGATGGCTACATCGGTGGCCAACCTCCGTTCTGTCTTAACAGAGAAGATCTGCAGCGCTACAACATGGTCTTCAGTCCATACCTTTGCAGCCCATTAGTGTTTGGATCGGATTCCAGAAGGGACAGCAATGTTGGCCAGTGCATGCTCCTCCATCTCTTTGGGTCTTGAGAGTCAACTCCTGCCCATTGGCCCTTCTGTCCATCCAGGCTACTTGCTCAAAATTCCCTTGGTCGATGTCAACTGATGAGTCCCTTGATGGAACTGCCTCTCTGGTCTTCCTGGCTTCTCCAGTTCTTGATGCCCGGCTGGGCTATTCTTCTCCTTAGGTTCCAGTAGCCTGGAGCTTGGAAGTCCTATATATGAAGACTTATTTCCTTCTTGTTCACGGAGAAAGCATAGTTACTCACCTGTAGCAGTTGTTCTCCTTGAATAGCAGGAATAATAAAGAGGTTATGGCTCTTTAACCTGGAAAAGAGACAGCTGAGGGGAGATATGATAGAAGTCTATAAATTAATGAACGGAGTGGAACGGATAAACTTAGATCGATTGTTTACGTTATCAGAATATAGAAAGACTAGGGGACATGCAATGAAGCTACAGGGTAAACTATTAAAGACTAATAAAAAAATATATTTTTTCACTCAACGTGTAATCAAACTCTGGAATTTGTTACCGAAGGATGTAGTAAAGGCTGTTAGTGTAGCTGGGTTTAAAAAAGGTTTGGACATGTTCCCGGAGGAAAGGTCCATAAACCATTATTAAGAATGGACCCAGGATATCAATGCTTGACCCAGTACAAGCATTGTGGAACCTGTGTCTTTTGGGGAAACTGCTAGGTATGTTTGACCTAGATTGGCCACTGTTGGAAACAGGATACTGGGCTTGATGGACCTTGGTCTGACCTAGTATGGCATATCTTATGTTCTTATGTTGTCCTACCCATGCCGCCTGGGGGGGCTCTGTCCATGGCGGAATCTAAAATACAATTAAAATCTCCCAGAATCAAGGAATGTAATGGGAACCCTCCCAACACCCTACCCAGACCCGCAAAAAGGGACTTATTTGGAGTGTTTGGCCCATAGATATTGCAAAAGGTAAAGTGGGTGCCCACTAGCGTCCCATCGAGGATAAGGTAATGCCCCTGTGGGTCTGCTACCTGGTGCTCCATTACAAAATGAAGACCCTTTTGAAACAGAATAACCACCCCGTCTCTGGGAATTAGTCAACACCCCATAGGCCTGACCCACCCACCATCTTTGCAGCTTAGCATGCTCTGCTGCATCCATATGCATCTCTTGCAGCATGGCAACATCAGCCTTTGAGTCTTTATACCTCTTGATAGGGGAGCCCAACCCGCAGACATTCCAGGTGAAGCATTGAACGGCGGGGTCACCCATCCTCCCACCACACAACATGGATCATTGAAAACAGAGAAGCCATCTTATCACTACGGGATACCCCCAGCCTAGAATTTTCCACAATATCTCCCCAGACATCCAGAAATGCACAACCCAAGTTTGTCCTGCTCCCCCCGCATAAGTCCTAACACCCATCCAGAATCCAGCCCCCCTCCCATCCCCAAGCCCTCCTTCCTCTCACCCACCACCTGCCCCCCTCTCTCACCCCACACAGCTCCAAAGGAGCCGCCCTCCATCACTCCCCTCCCTATCCACCCAACCCCTGCTGCACTGATCCCCCTAACTCCCTCTACACAGAAAGTACAAACCCATCACCCCTGAGTCCTTCAGCCAGTCTATAAACCCCATGGCAGGACCAAGGGAGTCTCACCAGGCAGCAGTCTATTCACAACGTAATTGGGGCATAGAGCAACATTTTAGGGCCACGACCCCCCACCATCATCGGATTCCCCAAACACTCTGTGGACCCAGAAGCCCTCCAGAGCACATACATAGCCCACAACCAGTTATTCAAGCCAATCTTCCCCACCGCGTCCCCATTGCACTAGCATACATACTCACATCTATCCCCAAGCACACTGTCAACCTTCCCCACAGATCAGAAAGACCCCCCCACGTACCTCCCTCGCTTTTATACCCCTACCCTCCATACCATATCACTTGCCCCTACCCCACACGGCTCCGCCTCCCCCTCCCCCTCCTTCCCCAGATCCAGGAAGCCAAGGGCCACTTTATAGCAAATGGTGTTAACAAAAAAAAGGAAGAATCCCAAAAAGGAGGAAAAAATAAAGACAAAAACAAAGGAAAGGAGAAACATAAAACCCATCTCTCTACATCTCAGGTCCCAAAAACAATGAGCTTGGACACACAGGGGGCCACAAACAAGTTGGGATAGCCCCTCCTCTGCTAGCACAGGAGTACAAGACAGCCCTGGAGTGGGCATGCACCCCCTGACCACAGAGACATCTCACCCTGCCAAAGCAAGTGGAACCCTACCTGACCCGTGACCCCTCTACCCCCCACAACAAACTACCACCATTCATGACCCCTAATGTCTCCCCCACACCCATCCCCCATTTACTCCTCCTCCCATACACCACTTTCCCAAACACAGAGAATTAAAGAAATGAACACAAGAACAATTGCAATATTCAGGAATCACTGTGTCTCTTCAAAAAAAGAGCTGCAGGTCCAGGCTGCCCCCTGCTTGCGCCACATAGCCGTCAACACATCGCATCCCATAAAGGGAGAAGAAGGGAAATAGTACACATCCCTCTGGAACCTCATCTGGGCAGCGGAGGCCAGAAAGTTCCAAGATATTCCCAGAGCGCCAACCAGCACTCCTCCAGCAACTCTAGGGTCTTACCAGTAGGAATCAATGCAGTTCAGTTCATGTTCTCCCTGCAATATTTCAAGGCCTCCTCCAGTGCATGGAACACCAGTTGCTGGCTCATATGTTGAAATTGGAGCTTGGTGGGATACATGAGAATGAAGCAAACTCCCTTCTGGATTAAACAACCTCACACCTCCTCAAAACCCTTCCGTTTCATAGAGACTGCAGTTGAGTAATTTATTTATTTATTTAGCTGTATTTATATCCCGCTTTTCACCGGGTCAAATCCCGAAATATCAGGATGTGGGACCCATTGTGTTCCACCGACTGGGGATTCCTTGCCATGCAGAGCACTTCCTCTTTATGTTGGTAATTCAAAAAATGTGCGATAACAGGTCTGGGTTGCTGATTGCCCTACTGGCGGGTTCCCAGCTGGTGTGCACGCTCGATAATCACCTGGCCCACAATCCCCTCCAACTTAAGGGTTGTGAGCAGTTGTTTCTCCAAAAGTCCTTGCAGCTCAGCTTCTTGGACAGACTCGGCGTTGCCAGTAAACCACAGGTTCTTCCGTACACCTCAATTGTCGAAGTCATCTATTTTCTCCTCCTATCACTGAAACTGGGCCTCCAACCTTTGGATAGCCGATCCTGCGGTCCGACCACTGTCCTTGATGTCGGAGACCTGCTGTTCCAGCTGAGTTACCCTCGTATTGAACTCTGCCAGAGAATTTGCCACCTGTGCAATCTGTGCCAACAAGCCATCAAATCGGCACTCTGATGCCTTCACTACTGCAGTCAACATCATGTTCACTGCTAAAGCAGCTCCCGCCACTGCCTCACGCGGGCTCGGGGGATTGCACTTTGCCATCTTAGGCTCAGCCACACGGTTCCTGCCCTTTTTTAAAGTTTTTGCAGCCATCCAGTCACTCGGGGCAAGCCACAACCTCACCAGTCAGCAGCCCGCTCGCCACGCTCCACCGCAACCCATTTGGAGGGTTGTTACCTGCAGAAAATTTGGGGGAATAGGGTTAGATTAAGGCAAAGAGTCCTGAAGCAGCAAAGACCACATCTTCACAAACCCATCAAACCATGTGATCCCACTATTTGATATTTTCAAAGACAAAATTATTTTCCATACTTTTGTCTATATATTGCAGTTCCTTAAGTAGCAATTTAATAGACAAAACTATGCCTTTGTTTACATCATTTGTGTTTCCTTGTTAGCATTTAGTTCAGTTTTAGCACTCATGATACTGATGCCAAGGGACTTGTAGTTTGGCTGAAGTCACAAATTTGTGTTGGGCACCATGCCAGATTTCCTTCACAGCTGTTTCCACTTCATCCCTGAATGGTAGCCTTCCTTCTGTTCCATTCCTTGATGTCTTTGCTTGCAGACAGAATCATGCTTAATTTGTTGTCTACTGTAATGCAAATCATTGGGCCTGAGGGCCTGATTGAGGCTGGATCAATGAAGCAATGAAGGTCCTCAAGGAGAAGGGAGAAAGGATAAAGTCAAGGCAGGGGTTCCAAAACCTGTCCTGTGGACTCCCCACAAAGTCGGTTTTTCCGGATATCCACATTGAATATGCATGAGAGAAGGGCCGGCTCGTCCATTAGGCGAGCTGGGCAGCCACCTAGTGCAGTCAACAAGGGTGGGTGTCTTTGTGCCGTTGATTTGTTGCCCGCGGTAGGCCATGTGCTTTGGCACACATGGCCTGTTGCTTCTGATCCTCCTCTGACAGTAAGTTGCATCAGAGGGTGATCAGAAACAGCAGGCCATTTGTGCTGAGGCCCATGTCCTGCCGCAGGCAATAAGTTTGCGGCACAAAGCCACTGCTTTTAAAATACTGCTGCTGCTACCGCCCCTGCCTCCCCCCAAGACAGAATCGGCGACAGCAAGGGGCAGCAGTGCGGCTCATTAGGAGAGGCTTGACATGGGATGAGGGACGGCAGAAACCCTTGGGCTAGCCGTGCATGAGAGAGATTTGCATACAATGGATGCAGTACATATCTCTCTCATGCATATTCAATGTGGATATCCTGAAAACCTGAATGGCTGGGAGGCAGGTTTGAGAGCCCCTGGTCTAAGGTCCATTGGGCTAGCGGCAACATTATTTCTTGACCTCCTTCTCCTCTGGACTGCAGGCCAGAATTTGTTCTTGTGTCCGACTGTAGCTTACTTTATTTGTGGCTTATATCATCTTCTCTCTTTGAATACTGATGTGAGTGTTTTTTCGTACCAGCTTAAAAAAAAACACTAGCGCTTCAGCATTGTTACATGCCGTGCATAGTATATAGGATAGTACTGCAGTTTATTATCTAGGTAACATAATTTAATAAATCTTTTGATGGTGTATTAAAACAAAATTAGATATTAATATAGTTTTAATTTTATATGTGAGTTAAAAATGCCTGGATACTGCAAGATTTTCTGAACATGAAGAAAAGAGTTTAGAATTGTATCACATTATATGGCCAGTTGACATAATATCTATAAGGGAGACATTTTATAAAGCATTTCCAGTATGTAAAGCGTGTTTTACATTAGGGATGTGCATGGCCAAAAAACGTTTGATTTATTTAATTTAAAATCAATTTTTACTGATTTTCAGGTATTTTTTATGTTCATTTCATATATTTATTTTTTAGGCACATATTGTATGTGCACTAGAAGATTAAGCACGCAAATCAAGTGTACACATGCTAATTAACAGGTATTTGCATGTACAAATGATTTGTGCACCCTCTAAATTTTTAGGCAACCAAACCTAATGCACATCATTATTATCTCCAGGAACAAGCAGGAATAAGTCATCACATATGGGTACGTCGGTACCGACGGAGCCCGCGCGGGAAAGCTCCCCAGCTTTTCAGATTAAAAGCTTTTGGGGCCTCCCACTGCACATGCGCGCTGCCTTCCCGCCTTCCTGACCAGCTCTCGTCAGTTTCTTTTTTTCCGCGGAGCCAGCAGGTCGTGTTCCTGTCACCGCTGAAGAAATTGTTAATTTTATTGTTTTCTTTAGACCGCGTACCTGCCTTCCCCATTCTGAAACCGGTACTGCCGGTCTCTCTTTCTTTCTTTAAAAAAAAAAAAAATATATATTTTTTTCTTTTCTTCAGCACAGCTTAGTACTTTGTTAGGCCTTCAGGCCTACACAAATTCTCCTCATGGAGAAGCCAGTTCCTGGTTTTAAGAAGTGTACCAAGTGCAGTGCTGTCATTCCTCTTACAGACACCCATGAATGGTGTCTTAAATGTTTAGGACCTGACCATTCCATACCGGACTGCCCATCCTGCTCCCAGATGTCGAAACGTGGATTGCAGAACCGGGCCAACAAGTTCCATGTGCTGTTTCCTTCAGAAGCATCACAGTCATCCAGGTCTTCCTCTCCGGATGGATCTCAGGTAACCAAAACTCCAGTGGGCAAATCCTCTAAAAGCAAATCTCTTTCTAAAGATCGAGAGGCTCTCAATTCTGAGTTCGAGGATTCTGCCCAGGCCAAAAAACCCCGGCGGGAGGTTCCGGCCTCCAAAGCAATCATGGGGTCACAGGTTGACATCGATGGCGCGGCCTCGACAGATCACCTGTTGTACTGCTCTGGGGTACCGGCCCATACCGGTACCGACATCCAGGCAGCAGTGGCGTCTATGGGCAATACTGTCCAAGTCATGCAGCAGGCCATTCTGGCTTTTATTAATGCTGCTACGCCCTCGGTACCGCAGCCAGCGGTACCGGGTCCGGTTCCGGTAATGGCTTCCATACCGGAACCGAGGCCATCGTCTTCCAAACGCAGATCGGTTCCGCATGCCGGATCCGGGCTTTTGCCCGGTACCGATCCCATACCCGGTACGCCCGATGTCGATACCAAACGGTATGCGTATCGTGCGTTGGAAGCACATAGAGGATACTCTGCTTCTTCATAGGATTTTAACTCCTCTGATGATTCTGATGAGTTCTCCCTTGATCTTCCTGAGGAGCCTTCTTCTCCTAACAGGAGAATGTCTCCACCAGAGGATTTGTCCTTTCAGGACTTCATCATAGAAATGGCTAAAGGTCTTTCTATTGCTTCATCCTCTGAAAAGGAACCCAGATCAAAGAAACTGGATATTTTAGGATACTCTAAGTCTCCTAAAGAGGCAGTCACCCTGCCTATCCATGAAATCCTTCAAGAACACTTGATGGACTTATGGGAGGCTCCTCTAACATTGTCTCCTTCTTCTCGCAGGTTGGACACCATGTACCGTGTCCCCCCTTCTCCTGGTTTCCAAAAAACCCAGTTGCCTCACCATTCTATTGTGGTGAAGTCTGCAATGAAGAAGATAAAGAGTACCAAAAGGCACTCTTCTACTCCTCCAGGGCGAGAATGTAAGACTCGACTCTTTTGGCAGGAAAATTTTCCAGGCTACTATGCTTATAGCCAGGATTAATTCCTATAGCCTTTACATGGGCATGTTTCTCAGTGAAATCGCTCTAAAAGTTCGGCATTTTGCCCCCTTTCTCCCTGAGGATAAGAGGGAGCAGTTCATTTCCTTGGTGAAACACCTTTTGGATATTTCAAAGTTCTCCAACAGGGCAGCTTTTGATTCCTTTGAGGGTGCTGGTAGGGCTTCGGGCATTGCTATAGCAGCCCGACGTCTTGCTTGGCTCCAGGCTTCTGATCTAGAACCTTGGGTCCTAGATGGCTTACGAAATCTGCCCTGTACAGGTGAGAACTTATTTGGTGAGGAGTGGCAAATTAAGGCCACTCAAATGGATGCAGAAAATGCCACCTTAGATAGACTTTCTAAGTCTACCTCCACTCCTGCCAAGAAGAAGTCTTTTAAGAGGCCTTATTACAAGAAGTCCAGATTTTCCACAAATACTGGCCAACAATCCTCTCAGCCTCGTTTTGCTGCTAAACGTCAGCAACCTAAACAGGCAAGGTCAAAGCCTGCGGCGTCTGCTACGCCTCAGCAGGCTCCACCCCCTCAGGGGTTTTGACTTGCCCCTAGAGAACTTAACTTTTCTGGCTCTAGAACAACCAGAGCCCCTCACCATACCCGGAAGGTTAGCACACTTTGCTCCCAGATGGGAGCAAATTACATCAGAGCAATGGACCCTCTCTATCATCAGAGAGGGTTACAAACTCCATTTTTCCGACCTTCCTCCTTATACTATGGTGAGGCAGTTCAATTCTCCCCCATCTCTCCTGGCCCTCTTGGGTCAGGAAGTCTCCTCCCTCCTTGCCCAGGGGGCAATAGAGGAGGTCCCTCTTCTTCAACAGGGGACGGGATTCTACTCCCCTTATTTTCTAATACCAAAGAAGACAGAGGGCTTCAGACCAATTCTGGATCTGAGAGAATTGAACAAATTTCTTTTCAAGGAGAAATTCAAAATGCTTTCTCTGGGCATTCTCCTTCCATACCTTCAGAGTCAGGATTGGCTTTGTTCTCTAGACCTAAAGGATGCGTATACACACATACTTATCCACCCATCCCACAGAAAATACCTTCGATTTCTGTTTCAGGGAAAACATTTCCAGTACAGAGTACTCCCCTTCGGTCTAGCCTCTGCTCCACGAGTGTTCACCAAATGCATGGCAGTCGTAGCTGCCTTTCTAAGAGGCCTGGGAATTTTCATATTCCCATACCTGGACGACTGGCTCATCCGGGCTCCCTCTCAGTCCCAGGCCCAAATTTCCCTGGACCGCACAAGGCGTCTTCTGCAGTATCTAGGACTGGTAGTAAACCTTCCCAAGTCTCAACTAATCCCTACTCAGTCTCTCGAGTTCATAGGGGCCCAGTTAGACACCATCACTGCAAGGGCCTACCTGCCTCAGGTCAGGGCCCAGCGCCTGCTGAGTTTGGCCTCCCAAGCTCAGTCCAGCAGTCATTTGACAGCCCGGGAAATGCTGCGACTTCTGGGCCACATGGCCTCCACGGTACATGTGGTGCCCTACGCTCGTCTGCATATGAGAGCAGCTCAATGGACCTTGGCCACCCAGTGGACTCAAGCATCTGGAGCGCTCTCCGACCAAATACTCACCTCAAGCCGTCTATTTTGGTCCCTCCAATGGTGGACATCCACCAAGAATCTGTTGTTGGGGGCCCCCTTCCAACCTTTGTTGCCCCAAGCAACCCTCACAACAGATGCCTCCCAGACAGGGTGGGGAGCTCATCTTCAGAACCTCTCCACTCAGGGCACTTGGTCTCCACAGGAGGCCACCCTTCATATCAACCTCCTGGAACTGCGAGCAATTTACATTGCCCTCAAGGTCTTCTATACCCTCCTTGTCAACCTGACTGTCCTAGTTCAGACAGACAATCAGGTAGCCATGTTCTATATAAACAAACAAGGAGGGACAGGCTCTCTGTCGCTTTGCAACGAAGCTCTCAGATTATGGGCCTTCGCCAGAGAGCATCAAATTCACCTTCTTGCAGTGTATCTTCCAGGAGTTCAAAGCTCTCGTGCAGACAGACTCAGTCGAGTTCTGCTTCCACACGAATGGTCAGATACGCAGAATCTTTCAGGAATGGGGGACCCCGGACATAGACCTCTTTGCAAGTCCGTGGAATGCCAAACTTCCCCGGTTCTGTTCCAGAACTCAGTGTCAGGGAGCTCAGGCCCACGATGCCTTCCTCCTGCATTGGGGTCAGGAATTCCTCTATGCCTTTCCACCCATTCCTCTAATATCCAAGACTCTGTTCAAGCTCCAGAGGGATCACGGGACTATGATCCTCATAGCTTCCCGCTGGCCACGCCAGGTGTGGTTCCCTCTACTTCTGCATCTCTCCCAGGGATCCTCCCTGGACCTGGGAGCTGCGCCAGACCTTCTGTCTCAGGAGGAGGGGACTTTGTGGCACCCAAACCCCAAATCCCTACATCTCAGAGCTTGGTTACTGAAGGCCTAAGTCTTCAAGACTTTAATCTTTCTCAACCTGTGACAGATATCCTTCATGCCTCTAGGAAACCTTCCACGAGGCGTTCTTATGCTTTCAAATGGAAACGTTTTTCCATTTGGTGTGCTCAGCAGGGTCTTGACCCTCTAGCACTTCCTTTGAATTCCCTCTTGGACTATCTCCTGCATCTTTCAAATGCAGGCCTTAAGACGAATTCAGTAAGGGTCCATTTAAGTGCTATTGCAGCATCCTTAAAACCTATAAATGGACAACCTGTCTCCTCTCATCCTCTTGTTGCACGTTTCATGAGAGGCCTGACTCTAACTAAACCTCCCATCCGACCTCCTCCGGTAGCATGGGATTTGAACCTAGTTCTAGGTCAGCTTATGAAGCCACCTTTTGAGCCTTTGGACTCTACCTCCTTCAAATTTCTTTCCTGGAAGGTTGTTTTCCTTATTGCAGTCACTTCGGCTCGCCGCATCAGTGAACTGCAGGCTTTAGTGGCTCATCCACTTTATACTAGGTTTCATCATGATAAGGTGGTCCTTAGGACGAATCCCCACTTTATGCCCAAAGTGGTCTCGCCTTTTCATCTTAATCAAGAGGTATATCTACCTGTCTTTTTCCCGGCTCCTCATGCATCCAGTGCAGAGAGGAACCTTCATACTCTGGATTGTAAAAGAGCTCTTGCCTTTTACCTCAACAGGACTCAACCACATCGAAAGTCTTCCCAACTTTTCGTGGCTTTTGATCCTTCTCATTTGGGACTTCCAGTCACCAAGCGTACACTTTCCAATTGGATCGCTCAGTGTATTTCTTTTGCTTACCAGAGTAAGAATATTTCTCTGGAGGGCCATGTCACAGCTCACAATGTGAGAGCCATGGCCACTTCTATGACTCATCTTCACTCTGTGTCCATAGATCAGATCTGTCGAGCAGCCACTTGGGCCTCGGTTCATACCTTCACAGCCCATTACTGCTTGGACAAGGACTCCTGCCGGGATGCCTTGTTTGGTCAGGCTGTCCTCAAACACCTGTTCCATACTTAAACAACTCCTGCCCACCTTCCCTGGATGGATGCCTGAGATCCATGCGAAGATGGTTTACCCTTGGAGGGGGATCTCCCAGGCATCTTAGCTTGGGAGTCCCCATATGTGATGACTTATTTCTGCTTGTTCCTGGAGATAGCACAGTTACTTACCTGGAACAGGTGATCTCTGGGAACAGCAGGAATTAGTCATCACAACCCACCCACCTCCCCTAGGAGTTGTATCTCTATCTATCTATCTTCCTGTCCTCTCTCTCTATTGTCTCAGCTTTAAACTCGAACTGACGAGAGCTGGTCAGGAAGGCGGGAAGGCAGCGCGCATGTGCAGTGGGAGGCCCCAAAAGCTTTTAATCTGAAAAGCTGGGGAGCTTTCCCGCACGGGCTCCGTCGGTACCGACGTACCCATATGTGATGACTAATTCCTGCTGTTCCCAGAGATCACCTGTTACAGGTAAGTAACTGTGCTTTACTTGCAGAAAATGGCTGTTGTAAAATTGTGTACTGACAACATGTGTAATTAAATATGCACTGCACATAGGCAGCACAGAGATTTAGTTTGGGTGGAGTTGGGGCAGAGTTGCAGTATACATTCTGTCTGTTGCTCCTCCAAACCCTTCTTAGTAACTTCATCCACTACCACTTGGCCATTTTCCTAAATTTCAGCAAGCTGGTCTCTTTTCATAACTCCACCGTGCCAATAAGCTCTTTTGGGAAAACTACCACTAAACAGCCCTGGCTAGATCTTAGTCCTCTAGCTTGGCAATACCATTATAAATATTGAGCCAGATAACCAAGCTCATTATTATGTATAATACAAAATGTCAGCAACTATTCACTAGCCGAGCCATTGTATTTTGCAAAGTTTGCAGTCTTTTTATAGATTTTCCTGGAAGATTTCCTGCAGTAATCTAAAATATAAACAACTGGAAATCCAAGATGGCTGCCACAGGATAGCCTGCTCCGACGCTGCTTGTGTTGGGTTTTTGTTGCTCTTTTATTTTTTTAAACTCTGTTTATTAAATCACAAATTAGCAGTAATTACAACATTCATATCCATGCTTACCGGGCGGTGTGGGTTTCTTATCCTTCGCCCAGTCGAGCAATCCAACGACAATCGTGATTTACAGGATTTTCTACTATTTCCGGTACCCCTTAACCCCCCTTTCTTCCTTTTCCCTCTCCCCCCCAACACATCCTCCCTCCCGGTTGCAGCCAACCCAACTCCTCCTTATTACCCTCTCTCTCTCTCAACTTCCAACACCTCTCCCTGCATCCCTTCTACTCCTACCCTACTACCTCATGCGGTCGACACCTCATTACGGGAGTGTGAGCACAGCGTATTAATACATGACTCCCAAAGTGTCAAGAAGGATGTCCAGTGAGCTGCATCCCCACGGGACGCCAGGTGTTCAAACAACATCAACTGGTGAAAGCAATTTTGCCATTCCCAGAAAGTCGGAGGCGACAACTCCCTCCATTGCTGAAGCAATGGTCCCTTTCCCACCAGACTAGCCTTACACACCAACATGCGCACCCAGCGCCAGTTAGGGTGAAGTGGTTCAAGTTGATCAAACACCACGAGGGAGCTTGTCCATGCTATATGCTGGTTAATCAGTATACTTATATATTTGCTAATGTGTGCCCAGTAAGCACGCATTTTCTGACAGTCCCACCACATATGGCCCAGATCTGCCAGTGGACAGGAGCAGTGCGGATAGCTCCCCTCCTGGGTTAGGTGACTACGCAATGCCCGCCGTGAGGAAGAATGTGCCCGCATTACACTTTTAAACTGCACCTCTCACCATTTTGCCACTCCTACTAATTCTGGGATACAGCCAATGGCTTGTTAAATAGTCCCTGGGGTCACCACATGCCCTAGCTCTTTTGTGCAGTTTTGCTTGGATTCTGTAGGAAGAGAAAAGGGAAGGTTTGGACTTACCCCAAAGTTGCCCCATCCACCGGTGAGTGCTTGTGCCCTGGTGAAGCCGCCAGTGGTGACTTTGGATGTGATTTGGGCAGCAATTGTTTTACTGGAGAAATCAGTGTCTAATCGTTTGTCTGGTGTAGAAGGAGCAACCCAGGAATTACAGTCTAAACTTTTGTTACTTGAACAAGCATGTATGAACACAAGCGTTATGGTTGAATCTTTGACTACTCAGGTGCAGTCTTTGCAAACGCAGAGTTTGTCTTCTATTCGAAACAGCTCTACTTTACATGCTAAAGTTCAGAAGTTGGAAAATTTCTCGAAGAGGCTTAATTTATGTTTTGTGAATTTTCCTAAATCATCTACTGTCTCTCCGGTTGACCTTTTTAAAAAGTATATGTTGGAGGTATTGCGGATGCCTGAGAATGCTTTGCTCCCCCTACTTCCAAAATCTATTATCTTTCATCTAAGAAAAGATCTAGCAGTACTGTTACAGGAGAAGAGTTGGGAGCAGCTTCATTGGACACTCTGAACTTGACTCAGGTTCTGGAGGAATCATTAAGTGAGATAGTACAGAGAGCTACTCTTCTGGTCACCTGTGTTTGAGCCTGACCATGCTTGGACATTGTGGCTTTACTTTAGGAATGCTCAAAAACTTCTTCTGGGGCAATAAGTTTGAATTTTTCCAGATATTTCTTATAGAACACAATTAAAAAGGCATCAGTTTTTGGCTATGCATTCTGAGTTTTTTTCAGTAGGTTTTTCTTGTTTACTTTGTTTTCCTTGTAAATGTCTAATTAAATCTTCTTCTTTGAGGTATGTTTTTATGATTCAAAGCAATTACATTCTTTTTTGGATGCCCGTAAGGCTCCAGATTCAGTTGTTGTAACAGTTGCACTGTTTTAAGATAAACTCCATCTGGGATGCTTTATTTATGTTAGGGCCATATGACATGCTTATGCCTTTTGTTTTTATTTCCTGTTATATACAGCGTGTTTCAAAAAGAATGACCCAATTCTGAAACGTTATATTTATTGATTAGAGTGCATTACAATAATGGAACAACGTGCAAAATACTAATATAATAACAGTTTCAATTACAAATGCTCTATATGCCCTCCATCAGCAGCATGGACAACATCAAGACGATAGCTAAACTCGTCCCACACTTTTCGCAAGGTAACTTCTTCAACTGAATTCACTGCTGCTGATATCCTGTTTTTGAGCTCGTCTAGGTCACGAGGTAACGGTGGAACAAAAACATGTTCCTTCATGTATCCCCACAAGAAGAAGTCACATGGGGTCATATCTGGAGATCTTGGAGGCCAAGAGTGTAGGGCAGTGTCTCGGGGTCCCGTGCGCCCTATCCAGCATTGGGGCAGTGTGTCATTGAGGAATTGCCATACATTGTTGTGCCAGTGTGGTGGGGCTCCATCCTGTTGGAATACAAAATCATCAGAGTCCTCATGAAGTTTTGGTAAAAGCCAGGTCCGCAGCATTTTAAGATAGCTCAGTCCCGTCACTGTGTTTCCCTCAAAAAAGAATGGCCCATAAATCTTTGTATGAGAAATCGCCCAAAAAACGTTTACTTTTGGTGAATCTCGCTCATGCTCTACGATTGCATGAGGATTCTGGAGTCCCCATATGCACACGTTATGACGGTTAACTTTGCCGCTTACATGAAACACACTTTCATCACTAAACATCAACCGCGGTAAAAACCTGTCGTCTTCCATGTCCTCTAAGATAACATTGCAGAACTCCACACATTTCATTTTATCACCTTCACCATCACAAAGAGCCTGCGCTAGTTGTAATTGGTATGGTTTATAGTCCAACGCGCGGAGTGGCATTTAGTGTCGGTTCGCTAAAACTCTAGTCCATGCCCATTCGAGCAACACACCTTTCATTCACAAGATGTTCGTCGTTTGATAAATATAACATTTTATAATCGGGTCATTCTTTTTGAAACACGCTGTATATATTATTGTGATGTTAACTAGCCTCTTTTCTGGATTTCCTAGTTTTATTGTGTCATTTTTAGTGTCTAGCACAATTTATTGTTTGTTGCTCTTCTTTTTGACTATTATTTCCTGTATTTTTCTATTTACATTTCTGTTATTCCATTTCCTTCAAGTTAATGTATATTGCTTGATGTAAATTGTTTATTGAAAATGAGAAATAACAAGTTAAAAAAATATATAAACAACCAAGGTTTGCATAACTACATAAATCTGCAAAATCCAGAACCAGATTTAATAGTTGAACAAGCCGACTCTTGCAGTATACATTATTGGTTATGGGGGTCATTCCTGAACATGAGTAAGCTGGTTAGACGTGAGGGATAGATATTTTTCTCATGAAAATGTCCAGAACCAAATTCCGAAACCACGCACCCCTGCACGTACACAGCAATTTATCTTTATTAGTAATTCGATATACCGTCCTTGGCTACTTAGAAGGTGAATGGAACGCCATAGTTAAGATAGGACAAAGGAAGAGAGATAGAATAGACAGTGTGAGAGAGAAGTGGAGCAGACAATTAGGACAGGGGGAGAGGAAGGTCAAAATCCTGGTGAAACAAGTGAGTTTTCAGCATAGATTTGAATCTTAGGAATGAGAGTTCTGATTGCAGGGTGACAGATAGGGAATTCCACAGGGCAGGACCCAGAAAGAAAAAAGGCAGAGTTCCATGTTTGTTCCAAATGTGCCTGTGAAACTGAGGGGAGTGCTAGGTGGTGAGTGTGAAGAGATCTGAGAAGGCAGTGGGAGGTATGGAACTGTAGAAGATCATCCAAATATTTGAAATTGGCAGTGTGAATAGCTCTGTGGATCAGGATGAGGATCTTATAATCAATATGGTATTTAACAGGAAGCCAGTGAAGGTGAATGAGAATGGGAGTGATGTGGTCAGAGCGAAAGGAATGCGTAAGTATTTGTGCGGCAATGTTATGAAGTAGCTGGAGGTGACGGAGTTGATAGGCAGGAAGACCAGCGAGTGCAGAATTACAGTAGTCAATTTTGGAGATGTCATAATTTTAAAAAGCACTAGTGAAAACATGGTACAATTTCATGTGGCAAATCAACAACTAGTTTTAAATTTTGTGTAATATGTTATTTACCTATCTGTAATTTCTAGGAAAATTATGCAAAAATACACAAATTACTGAAATATGTTTAAGTGCTCTGATAATAATTTTTGTGTGTTTGAATTGCATATTAAAGCCTTTTGTGCCTCAATTATGGAGTGGAGGAGTGGCCTAGTGATTGGGGCAAGGTACTTCAGGCCAGAAGGTCAGGGATTCAAATCCCACTAGAGGACAGCAACCTTGGGCCGGAAGGACTGGGGTTTCTAGTCCCACAGGTGCTCCTTGTGGTCTTGGGCAAGCCACTTAACCCTCCATAGCCCATGTTCCCTGTAAAATAGTTATCTCCGAGTTATAATGCCCTGTTCAATGTAATTTCAGTTTGTTCAATGTAAACCACACTGATGCAGAATAGCACAGTATATAAGAGAATGTAAATAAATTAATTAATTAATTAAATTATCAGTTTCTTACTTATTTACCCATATTGACACAAACACATTAGTTTCATTTTCTCATTCGCAGGTTTTCAACATAGCATCGTCATAACGATAATCTTATATTGAAAATGTCCAATAGAAAAACTAGACTGCAAGTTCAGACTCATTTACATTATTTGGTGGGATCAGGCAGAGAACTACCTGTAGCTGAACTACCAACTGTCAGGAATCTCATTAGATATGGGTTGTATTTGAGAGACCTCAGTGATCAAGACAGATGGAATTAAAGCACTGATAAACTGGTCAATAACCTAACAACTGGATTACTTGCTTAGTAGTACAAAGCAAATCCAATATTCAGTGGTCCTGTTATAAACAGTCACATTAGGATTAAAGCAAAGTTGAAATCCCATGTGGGAACAAGCCAGCAAGGTTTCTGTGGGCAGAGCAAAACTGGAGGAGAAAGATAGATTTATGGAGAAGCTCGACAGATAGACATACTTAACTGCAGGTATGAGATAGAGTTGTACTGATGTGGGGTGCAGTTCTGCCTGTGTGTGTAGAATACGCATACTTTGTGACTGCAGCAGAGAGAAGAAGATTCCTGTGATTGAGTTAGCCTTTATAAAAGGTCAAAGAAAGAAAGTTGGGAGTGTTGGATCTCCTTAGATTGGACTAGTCGACCACCCTGAGACCAGAAGTCAAGAACTATAGAAGGAAAGGCAAGCAAAAAGGAAGGAGAATGAAGAAAAGCTGAGATTGAAGAGTGAAAAAAGAACAGCAGAGGACAGGAGATGATGGAGAGTTCTGTGCTTGAAGTAGAACAGGGAGACTTGGATGACGTGGCGGAAGAACCAATGGAGGAAGCTCCTGTTGCTCTAGAGAAAGTTAGGAAGAGGCCAAAATGTAATACTGAGGATATAACCAACATAGCCCTTGCCAGTTTAAGACACCATACTGGACTGAGAGAGACAGCAGAGATTGCTACTACTGCCTGGATTGATGCAGGACTCATCGCTCACTTAGACACTGTTTTGGTGCTTGATCACAACAAGGTGAAGAGGGCTCAGGTGAGAATCATGAAAAAATTGGAGGTACAGTTTGAGGAGGAACTGCAGCAGAATGGCATCGGTTGATTTCTTTGATGGTCGCCGTGATGATACCAGCTCATGTTAAAGGCAGAAGATAATGGCAAAATGTATCCAGGTATGGTGAAACAGGAACATTACAAAGTTTGTATGGAGCCAGGAGGCAGATATCTGTGGCATTTTGTTCCTGCAAGAGAAGACTCATGCAGAAATAATTGCTGATAATTTGGTTGCATGGCTAAGAGAGAAAGAGGAGCAAACAAAACTCTTCAAGCTATTTGAGGTGGTTCCTGTAATGTAAACACTGCTTGGGAGGGAGGAGTGATGCATCATGTTGAGGAGAAACTACAAAGGAAGCTGGTGTAGATTGTCTGCAATCTGCATACAGGCGAGCTACCATTGAGGCATTTGGTGACTGCTTTAGATGGCAAGACATTAAGCAGCAGCAAATGGTCAGGTCCCATAGGAAAAATGCTCAATTCTGCTACTGAACAGGAAATAAATCCTGATTTTACTCTGTTAGCCCTGATCTTCCTCAACTCAGCAATGAAGTGATCAAAGACTTAAGCACAGTTCAGTGCTATGGCTATAGAATTGTAACTGCCATTAGAATAGGTGTCTTGCCAAAGGATCTGGCTCTGTTGGAAATAGCACCTGTATCACATAGCAGATGGCTTATAACAGCTCTAAGGTTCATGAGAATATGGATTTCCAAGCATAATTTGAAAGGAAAGAATCTGAAATACTTAAGAATGATTACATGTAGAGTTCTATATTGGGGTTTACATGGTGAACTGGTTCGATATAAAAATAAATAGCAATTGGACAGAAGGTCCCAGGCATCTCCTTTTCCAGCTGTAACTATTGAAAGAACAGTGTGAAGAGGTAAAAAAGATAGTCATGCCTATAGTGAGAAGGTCAGCTTGGTATGGTTGCAGCGAGTCTGTTCTGTAAGCTATGTTGTGCAGTGAAGAGGTACAGGACAGAGGAGATGCACTGGAGAAGATATTGAAGATCAGAAGTGAAAGAGATGAGAAGACTCAGCTTGAAGACAGCAGTGTGAGACCCAGGAAAACACCATCCATCGACACTGAGGCAATAACACTCACCCAATTACTTGACTAGAGTTCCGGAGTTTCTGAGCCTCCTCTTTACCTGTACCATGATAACAGCAGAGGTCAAGGCATTTCTCAGCAAGTCCATGATGGTTCTAGACTGGCCATCACACACCCAGTCCATAGAAAGGTGTGTAAAAATGACAACTGAGGCTGCTGATCATGTGTACAATCAGGAGAGGAGAGAACATTATATTAGGAGTCAGATGGTCAGCAGGGAGCTCAGGAGCCCAAACAGAAGCAAACAAGATATGGCTTCTTTGCTGGATTTTGTTAAATAGTATTAAATTAACTGCATAAATGACATTTTATAGGCAATTGTGTAGCTACAGGTGTTGCTCAGACTTATTGTAATGTCAAATAAATATAACTTAATTTCCACATATTTCAACTATGATTTGATGTAGATAAGACTCACTTTAAGTAGTTTCTGAAGATAGCTTTAGATTCAGCATGCAAACCTGCATAATTTGTCACTAGTAGTTTGTAAAGTTTGGAAAACTAAAAATCTACCCCTAAAATTGGCACGCCCTAGCCTGGTAAAAACTAGAGATAGCAGGAGGGTCGTGAGAGAAGGTGTGCCAAAAAATGGATGGAAGGAGTATATCTGTCATAAGGAAAAGAATGAGCATTGAACCAGGGAGGACAGGTGGTCATGAAAGGATAGCAAGAAATCCAGGATGACCCCGAGGGACAAGAGGGACAGGGGAATTGATAATTGTGGGGGCTAATGTGAGGCAGAGGGTGTGCAAGGTGAGCCAGATAACAGCGCATTTGGAGGGATTGAGATGAAGGCGATTATTGGATAGCTAAGTAGAGACATGTGACAAACAGGATTTCAAGGGGGCCAAATCAGGGGAATGAAAGTTCATGTGATGGATGAGAATAATATCACCTGCATAGAAGTAGGCAGAGATTCCAAACTGTTGAATAATCATTGCAAGAGGGGCTAGAAATATGTCAAAGAGAAGGGGTGCCAACACAGAAACCTGAGGGACACCGCAAGTGAGACGAGTGGCAGGTGATGTGGATGACCCATAGGATACAGAGAAAGAACAAGAGGACAGAAAAGACTGGAACCAGAGAAGAACGGTGTCCTGGAGCCCACAGTCGTTAAGATGGGAAAGAATAGTGTGGTCAGCCAGGTCAAAGGCTGCAAAAAGATCTATTAAAACTGCAAGTGATAGATCACCCCTATTACGGGAGATGTGGACTTCATTGAGCAGTGAGGGGAGAATGGTTTTTGTATGTGACCAGATCTGAATTCTGATTGATGGCGGTGGAGGGCGTGAGTGGAATCAAGATGGGAGGAGAATTGTGCAAATACTAATTTCTCTAGGATTTTGGAAAGAAATGAGAGATTGGAAACAGGATGCCAGTTTGCCAAGTTGGTAGGATTCAGGGATGTTTTTTAAGTATAGAAAGGATGATAGCATGTTTCCAAGGAGAGAGAAAAATGCCGGAGGAGAGTCTGGAGTTGAAAATACTAAGCAGAAAGGGAAGCAGATCAAGAGAAGGTTCAGTAAGCCAGTGTAAGGGAATAGAATCTAAGGGGCATGTGATCTTGTGAGACAAATATGCGGAAATATTTCTTTACGGAAAGAGTGGTGGATGCATGGAATGGTCTCCCAGTGGAGGTGGTAGAGATGAGGACAGTATCTGAATTCAAAAAAGCATAGGACAAACACAGAGGATTCCTTAAAGAAAAAAGGGGTCTATTGTAGTAGTTGATATGGAAGGGCAGACTAGATAGGCCATGTGGTCTTTTTCTGCCTTCATGTTTCTGTGTTTCAATTTAATAGCTTTGGAAAGCTTGAATAGGGTAATGGGCTGAAATGAGGACCAAGCATGGGAAAGAATAGTAACTGAGGTGGAGGAATGGGGTGGCTCAGATGGAGGTGAGGGACAGCTGGGAAAATTGGAATGTAAGGCAGCAACCTTCTTTGAGAAGTAGATGGATAGATGGCTGGGATCAGGCAGAGAGGGGCAGCTGTGTCAGACAAAGTATAGGGGAAGGAGAGAGAGCAAAGTACTGAGTGAAGTTGCTTGGTGAAGATGATATCTGAGTAGAATAATATGATTTCTTAGCTGAATGGATCATTTCTTGTAGTGACGATGGCAACGATGAAAGTGTAGGAGGGTTTCAGATGAGGGGTGGTGACTCCAGAGGTGTTTGGCCCTGCGGAGGTAGTCATGGAGAAGGGAGAGATCAGCAGTGAACCATGGGTGGCATCGAGGGTGTTGCCGGGGAAGGACTGGTTCAAGTGGCGCCAGTTGATCTAAGTGGCTGCCAAGGGTGGTATGTCATGCTTGTGCCTGGATATTAGTGGGGAGAGATGAAAAATCCAACGGGAATAAAGAGTCAGCGGAAGAAGATTTCTGCAGGGTGGCAGGAGAGAGGCGACATCTCAACAAGGATTGTTGAGAGGCGGATGATGGTGGTACTGACGTAACTGCTGAAAGATATAGAGAAAACAAAACACAAAGGTGATCCAACTAGGGTAGGGCGAGGATTGAGATCATGGAGGGAGCAATGGGGGAGGAGTATGAAATAAGAATGAGATCCAAGATGTGACCAGCGGTGTGAGTGGGAAAGTGAACATGTTGAAGAAGAGACAACACTAGATGTAGTGTTATAGAACAGAAAGCAGATGTGAGGGAAGGTGGTACGGTAAAGAAACAGTAATAAACACCCCCACATAAATATGAGGAAGTGCATCAGTGTTTATTCTGGCAATGCTGACATTTGCTGCCAGTGCGAAGGGAGCAGATCCAGAGTTTCCAACAGTCCCTATGACCAAAACAATGTGACAGTTGATGGAGCCCTGGGACTCCATGCTCTAATGTTATACCAGTTGTTATTGATAGTTGCAAGGCATCGTTGCTGCAGATATATGTCGATTTTGAGACTCTAGGTGACAGTGTGTATGTGTTGGGTTTGAGTCCTGCACTGGAGGATCTAGAGTGCTCATTCACATATCTGGGGGGGACATGCATGGATGGTCGGTACCTGGACCATAGGGATGACTACACTGTCACTAGGTGCCAGTGTGATCGAGCAGAAAACCTTAGCACAGGTACTCCATAGCTAAATGTCAAAACATATCCCTGTCACAAATAAGGGCCCCCCTGAATGAGAGCATTCGACAGTGCAAACACCACTAAGACATGCCCAGAGGCACCATCATTACTTTCTACAGACCAGTGATGGTGCTCTTGGGCATATATTGCATATATTAGTGCTGTTTGCACTGTTGAATGCTCTCATTCCAGAGTTGGCTTATTACTGACAGGGATATGTTTTGACATTTAGTTATGGAGTACCTGTGCTGAATTTTTCTGCCCAATCACACTGGCACCTGGTGACGGTGCAGTCATCTCTATGGTCATGCCTTAGTGGTGTTTGCATTGTTGAATGCTCTCATTCGGGGGGCCCCTTATTTATGACAGGGATATGTTTTAATGTTTTTCAAAGAATGACCTGTTCTGCTTTGTTCTGGCCCTTACTTAGCAATTTACAGACATTTTCCAGAGCTATCCAAAACATGCATAACTAGGGAGGTCTTCTACTGCCATGTATGTTGTGATGCAATGCATCTCGTGTCAAACATATCACTTGCTGCTTGTTTTTAAACTATCGTTGAGTGCACTGAGATCACTTTGCAGTATTCTGGGCGTGCCACAGACTGATTGATGTAGTTTACCTTGCATCCACACATATGTATCATCAGCTTTCATGTGTAGTTTGATTCAGCATGACACTGTCAGTGAACACATCACCTCAGGAGATGCACGTTTTACAGGGAGGCGTGGCCATTTGCGTGTATGTTGCGGAGATAGGCAAAATCAAATACGTCTATCTTTTCTGAATATGGTGAGCTTGGGGACATGCACAACCGTTGGCTGCGTATACCCATCTCTCGTACAACATAGTGTTTTGTTCGTGCCACATCTATGTCCTCCATTCTGGACCCACGGCTGCAGAATCACGTTTCAATCGGGCACATTTTTTGATTTAGATGTGCCCACGGGACGGATGTGCATGTTCTGGAATTGGCCTCTATCTGAATGATTTGCAAATCCAGAAAAATGACTGGGATATCATTCAGGAAAGATGGGGAGGAAGAAACAGAGAAGAGTAGCACTGTATGTATTAAAGCTACAGAATTGCAGAGCTTACAAGGGAAGGGGGAAGCTTTACAGGTTAGTCTGGAAAGATGGAATGAAAAATCTGTTTACTTTGGTATATATAGAACTTCCTTGCAGGCAGAAGAAAAAGGAAGTACTCTTGGTAGAAGATCTCAATCTGCCAGATGTTGATTATTACAGTATTATCATTATTACTATTTAGCTCACACCTTTCCAGTGGTAGTTCAAGGTGAGTTACATTCAGATACGTAGGTATTCCTTGTCCCCAGAGGGCTTACAATCTAAGTTTGTACCTGAGGCAATGGATGGCTAAGTGACTTGCCCAAGGTCACAAGAAGTGCCTTTGGGATACGAACACTGGTCTCTCTGATTACCAGGCTGCTGGGATATCCCTGCTGTGGTGTCATCTAGAAGTATGGAGATCCTGGATTCTCAACAGGGAGAACAGAAGACACATGAGAAGGGTGATACTGGGCTTGGGGCTTTTAAATGGGGGGACTGTTTATGATGTTGTAGCGGGTAATCATCTGGTATGCAGTAATCATCGGATGGTGAGCTTCAGTATTAGGACATGGGTGGAGATGATTCATTCAAAAGCAAGGGTCCTAGATTTCAGGAAAACTAACTTAGCAAAGGAATTATTAGGTAGGAAGTAGAACAACAAAGTGCAAAACTGAAAGGAGATATTTTATGGGCAATGAATCTCTTTGTTAGGAAAGTAAATAAAAGTAAGAGGAAAAGGAGGCTGTTAAGTTTTCAAAAGAAGTAGCTGAAAAGGTAAGGAAAAAGAGGTTAGCCTTCATAAACTATAAGAGATCGCAGAAAAAGGAAGACAATATCTGGAGAACCTAAGGAAAGCTGGTAAAGCAGTAAAGTAGTAGGAAAGCAAAGATGCAAATGGCAGAAAATTTGCTGATTCAGTAAAACATAGGGGCAAAACATTTTTTTTAGGTGAAGTAATTACAGGAGAAAGTGCAAAGATGGCATCGTGAGACTCAAGGGTGAAGAGGAAGAATATGTAGAGGCTGATGAGGATAAAGCTGAATTGCTAAACAAATATTTCTGTTCTATGTTCACAGATGAAAGGTCGGGAATGGGACTTCAGTAAGCTTGAACTCGAACTATTTTCAGAAAACTAAAAGTGGACAAAGCAATGGGACTGGATGGGATTCATCCAAGTGGATTGAAAGAACTTAGGGAAATAATGGCGGCTTCACTGACTAACATTTTGAGTTGGAAGTGATCCCAGAGGATTAGAGATGGGTGAATGTACTTCCTGTCCATAAAAATGGAAGGATACTCCTATGAGGAGAGGCCTAAAAGGTTAGAGCTCTTCAACCTGGAAAAGATGGCTGAGGGGAGATATGATAGAGGTCTAGAAATTAATGAACAGAGTGGCATGGGCAAACATAGATTGTTTCTCCGGGAACAAGCAGTAAGTCCGTCCTCACATATGGGTGATGTCAGCACCGACAGAGCCCGTGTGGTAACTCCTCCCCAACTTTCAAAGAAAGCCTTTGGAGATTCACCACGCATGCATGGTCCCCTTCCCGCCTAAGGGTGCCATCTTGCCTCAGTTTCCTTTTTCTGTGGAGCCCATCAGACGTGAGTCTGCTCCTCCTGGAAAAAGTAGGTGATTTTTGTTTTTAATTTTTGCTTTCTCCGGTCATGTACCGGTCTCTTCTCGCCCCCGAGCCCGCTTGCCTCGGCATCCCATTCTCGGGTTCTTTTTCTTTCCTTTTTTGATTGGCGCAGGTTTGCGCCTTTTTCCTGGTCGGGCCAAGTGAGTTTGACCTTGTGGGGGCCGTTTTCCTCACCATGGCCTTCGTCAGTGGCTTCAAGCCGTGTGACTGCTGCGCACACAAAATGTCACACATAAACCCGTACGACTGCTGCCCTTGATGCCTCGGGCTGGACCACGATCCCATAGTCTGCAGTCTCTGCAAGCAGATGCTCCCAAGGCCCTCAAGGGCCATCAGCAGCAGCGTGAGTACATCTTTCGAAAGACCGTCTGAACCCTGGAGTCATCTACAAGACCTCGCTCCAAGACCACCTCCGGTACCTCTGACCCTTGCAGGGACCGAGCAGCCTTGGAGGCTAAGGCCACGGAACCTCTCCGTTGACAAGGGCTGCTCAAAGAGCAGGAAGCACTCAGAGTGCGTCAGGAGACGAGTCAGGGAAAGTGGGTAAATCCCATGGGCCCAGGACCCGCAGCCCCTAATGCGAGGCCGAGGTCGATGGTCGGGATAGGCCTTCTGAGTTGCCCCGATTGGAAATGTTGACATTGAGGGATTGGCCTCGGACCCCAGGACCATACTCATCAAGAACTCTCCCTCAATGGAGCTAGCACCAGCCCCGAAGGTCTTGGTGCCCGTGCCAAAGGCTGCGGAGCCATCTGGTTTCGAGGCCAGGATGGGAGCTTTGGAGTGCAGTTTGTCTGCCTTCTTGGCCCAGCTGCAGGCTCTGATGCCCAGTTTTTCTGGGTCATCACGCCCAACCACAGGACCCTCTACATCGAGGGACTCCCCAGATGTCGAGCCGATCCTCGAGCACCACCGACCTCAAGAGATGCCTCGGCATTGATTCCAATCCAGATCCTCAATGCTGTGGTCTTCCCAGCTCAGTGCCCTTGGCTCTTAAGTAGAGGGCTGCCGGGGCAACAGAGTCATCAGGAACGGAGCCTGACCCGAGGACCCTTGACTCATCCACCGCCTCGGAGTCAGACTGGGAGCCGGAGGACAAGGAGTCTCCAGATATCCGCCACCACTGGGGCGTGCCCTCAGACCTGTCTCCCCCAGAGACACGGCGCCAGTCTCCACTCAAGGACATGGTCTTCCTCGACTTCTTGAGGGAGGAGGATCCTCCAGTATGAAGCTCCTCCGAAGGAGGCACATACAGTGCCCGTCCCCTCCCCATACTGGAACGGCTGCTCCTCTCATGTGGGAGACCCCCTCCTCAATGCCCATAGTGAGCAGGTGGCTGGACTTGATGTATCGGGTCCGCCAGATTCCTGGCTTCCAGAAGACTCAACTGCCTCATAATGCCATGGTGGTGGAGTCGGCCATGTGTTGGCTCAAAAGCCAGAAGACACTCCTCGGTGCCCCTTGGTAGGGAGGCCCACACCATTGATGCCATATGCAGAAAGTGCTTCAAGGGCTCGATGCTTGTTAGCCAGATCCAGGCCTACCAACTGTACATGGGCATGTACTTGTGGGACCTGGAAAAGGAACTCGCTGGGTTCTTGGTTGGTCTCTCGGAAGAACTCTTTCAGTGGTACTGGCCCCTTGCCTTGGCAGTCAGAGAGCAGCCTAAGACGGCTTTCAATCGGCAGCTAGAGTAGCTGCAGTGGGTATTAGTGCTCGATGCCATGCCATGCTACTGGAGCATTGGGTACAGGGAGAGAGCCTCTTTGGCAAGCCCATGACGGATAAGGCTGCCAAGTTGGAGTCTGAGTTCCTGTCTAGGATCAGGCTCTCCAAGAAGACTACTGACCCTTCCCGGATGAAGGCTTTTGGCAGAAAGTCCTCATTCCCAAAGATGAGGAAAGCTTACGTAAACTACCCCCAGTATCCGGCCTTCCCAGCTCCCCAAAAGGGCTAGCAGGCCAAGGAACAGGGACATGGCCTACCTAAGCCTTGGACCCTCAAGCTCCAGACCACACCCCTGGCACAAGCTGGAAGGGGCTTTTTCCTTGGGCATAGACTTTCTTCTCCCAGGAGGCAGAGCCCTGCAGCACACAGGGGGATCCTGTGTTGCTCTATGCCCACAGGTGGCCCTTCATCACCACCGACGCATAGCCCCTACAAGTGGTCAGGGAGGGGTACCTCCTCCACTTCAGCAGATGCCCCCACCATTCTTCCCCACCATTCTTCCCAAGTGGAACCCATCCCCACCCACCTCAGGGGCAAGGGGTTCTCCTCCCACTACTTCCTGGTCCCCAAAAGGACCGGAGGGTTTCGGTCTATCTTAGACCTGTTTGACCTCAACAGGTTCCTGGTGAGGGAGAAGTTCAAGATGCTGTCCCTTGGAATGTTGCTGCCATACCTCCAACAGGGAGACTGGCTTTGCTCCTTGCTTAAAAGACTTAAAGGATGCATACACTCACATCCTCATCCACCCCCTCCACAGGCAGTAACTTTGCTTCATGGTGGGGTGGAAATCACTATCAGTACAAAGTGCTTCCCTTCGGGCTGGCCGCTGCCCCATGATGATCACCAAGTGCCTGGCGATATTCGCAGCCCACCTCAGGCTCCAGGGGGTCTTCATCTTCCCCTATCTGGATGACTGGTTGGTAAAGGGCAACACTGCCGCCAAAGTACAACAGGTGATGGGTCGCACTATCCTTGTCCTAGAGCACTTGGGGGTTGTCGTCAGCTACCCAAAGTCTCATCTCCAGCCAACTCAAAAGCTGGAGTTCATAGGGGCACAGCTTGACACCATCCAGGCCAAGGCTTTTCTTCCAAGAGACAGGATCCTGCACCTCCAGATACTCGCAGAGGGCACCCTGTGCCATCGCTGGGTGTCATCCTGCCACATGCTCCGCCTACTGCGACACATGGCGTCAGTGGTGCACATCTCCCTGGACACCTGCTTGCAGACAGCCCAGTGGGCCCTCCGCTCTCAGTGGTCCCAGGCCACAGGATACATGCGAGACAGGGTGATCGTCACCTGTCCCCTGGATGACTCTCTCGACTGGTGGCAACACCTCCTGCATCTACTGGCAGGGATGCCTTTCCAGACCCCCGCACCTCAGAGGGTCCTCATGACAGACGCCTCCAAACTGGGTTGGGGGGAGCCCATTGCAGCGACATCTGCACTCAGGGCAGTTGGTCGCTGGAGGAGAGCTTCCAGCAAATCAACCTCCTGGAGCTCTGTGCTGTGGCCTTAGCCCTCCGGGCTTTTCGCTACCACCTGTGGGACCAAGCAGTACTGGTCCAGACCGACAATCAGGTGGTGATGTTTTACATCAACAAGCAGGGGGCACAGGGTCGTCCCTGCTTTGCCAGGAAGAGGTGAACATCAACTCTTACACCAGCAGCAACAGGATGCTCCTGCAGGCAGTATACCTCCCAAGCCAGGGCAATGCCCTGGCAGACTGACTCAGCTGGGTCCTTCAGCCACACAAGTGGAGGCTGGACCCCAGGGTAGCTGGCCGGCTATTCTGGCGCTAAGGCTCCCATGGATGGATCTCTTTGCTAGCCTGGCCAGTGCTCAGCTGCCCCGCTTCTGTTCCTGGCAGTTGTACCCCATCAGGGTGGCGGCATTCTCGATTTCATGAGCGGAGGGCCTCCTCTATGCCTTCCCATCCACACCCCTGATTGCTAAGATCCTCTTCAAGGTCCAACGTGATAGGGTCACAGTGATTCTGGAGGCTCCACAGTGGGCCATGCAGCCATGGTTTCCCCTGCTTCTCCACCTGTCCAAAGTGCCCCCAGTTCTCCTGGGGTGCAACCCAGGCCTACTCACGCTGGAAGAGGGCTCTCTCCTGTACCCCAATCTGGGGTCCCTGCCACTCACAACTTGGCTGCTGAACGGGTAGCCCTGGCTCCCTTCAGTCTCTCTACTGAAGTGAAGGAGGTGCTCTGGCCTCCCATAAGACCTCCACACATTGGGTGTACCCCTTCTATTGGCAGAGGTTCTCCATCTGGTGCATGGAGAGACTGATCAGCCCCTTCTTCTGCTCCATTCAGCTAGTGCTGCAGTATCTGATTCACCTGTTTCATGTGAGGTTGAAGTCCAACTCAGTGAGTGTGCACTTTAGTGCACTGGCGGTACACCACCATCTAATCTAGGGCAAACCCCTCTCTGATCAACCAGTAGTGGCTCGCTTCCTGAGGAGTCTCCTCCTATCGAAGCTTCCCATCCACCCTCCGGCGATGGAGTGGAACCTGAACGTCATACTCTCAAAGCTTACCATGTCACCCTTTGAGCCTCTCAGCTCCTGCCACTTAAAGTATCTTACTTGGAAGGTGGTGTTCCTCATGGCACTCACTTCTGCTCTCAGGGTAATCGAGCTTCAGGCGTTAGTGGTGACTTGCTGTACACTAGGTTCTATAGGAACAGATTTGTACTTCGCATGCACTCCAAGTTCCTGCTTAAGGTGGTGTCTCCGTTCCACCTAAACCAGCAGGAGGTGCTTCCCACCTTTTTCCGCAGCCCCATGCCAGCAGGATGGAAGCTGTTCTCCACACACTGTACTGTAAGCGGGCACTATCCTTCTACCTACAGCACACCGCCGAGCTTCTCAACTCTTTGTCTCCTTTGACCCAAGTCGGTTGGGGGCGGTGGTCTCTAAACACACCCTGTTCATCTGGATGGCAGACTGCATCACCTTTGTCTATGAGCAGGTCACTCTCTCAGTGGAGCGCCATGTCACGGCGCACAGCATCTGGGCCATGGAGGCTTCTGTAGCAAACCTTGTTGGAAATCTGCTGGGCTGCCACCTGGTCCTGAGTCCATACAGCTCATTACTGCCTGGAGAGGGAGTCCCATCAAGAAAGTGCCTTCAGCCAGGCAGTACTCCGTCATTTGTTCAGGATGTAAGCAACTCCTGCCCTTCAGCCCTTGATGTGTTCGGGCTATCAGTGAACTGGTTCCTCGCTGGACACTTGGGTCACTTGGGAGTCTGTTATCTCTTGACTCAGTTTCTGCTGCTCACGGCTAACCTTTTTCTAGTCACTCTTGGGTTTTTACAGGTTTTTTAAGTAGCCTTTAGCTGGGGAGTCCCATATGTGAGGACTGACTTCCTGCTTGTTCCTGGAGAAAGTGTAGTTACTCACTTGTGTTCTCCGGGGACAGCAGAAATTAGTCTTCACAACCCTCCCTCCTCTCCGTGGAGTTTCTTCTTATCGTTTTTGCATTTTTGTGCTATGATATCATACTGAGGCTAGATGGCACCCTTTGTGCGGGAAGGGGACCATGCATGTGTGGTGCATCTCCTAAAGGCTTTCTTTGAAAGCTGGGGAGAGATTACCACGCAGGCTCCTTCAGCACCAATGTCACCCATATGTGAAGACTGATTCCTGATGTCCCCGGAGAACACCTTTTACAGGTGAATAACTACGCTTTACGCCATCAAAAAGTAGAAAGACTAGGGGACATGCAATGAAGCTACAGTGTAAGACTAATAGAGAACGTAGTTTTTCACTCAATGCGTAATCAAACTCTGGAATTCATTACGTGAGGATGTAGTAAAAGCTGTTAATGTAGCTGGGTTTAAAAAAGGTTTGGGTGGCCTTTCCAAGATGGCGGCAGTGGAGAATTAGTCAACTGACTATGCCTAAGAGGAAAGGTAAAGCTAAGGCTAAAGCTCTTCCTGCGGAGCTATTACTTTCTGGTGAGGGGCCCATGGACCGCTTTGTTCAGTTGACGAAGGAGCAGGTTCAGGGGATTTGAGGGGGCTTGGCGGCACCGATGGATTCTGACTCGGCGTCCTCCGCCCTGGATATCACGCTCTCCCCAGATGGACGTCTTCCCCCGGTGCCTCCTGGGTCTTCGGCTGCTCGGTCGACGAGTGACGACGCGTTGTCTCCCGGAGTGGTAGCAACTGCGTCTTCTGAGCGGGACTCGCTTCCAGAGCATGTTCGAGGTCGAAATGGAGGACTGCAGACCGTTGCTTCGGCACTTCCATCTCAGCCTGAAACTGGGGTTCATACTCAGGTAGTTGAAGGTGCTTCTTTGCCTCCAGGTGAATTAGACCAATCCTTACCTCGACCCCCTGGTTTTTCTTTTGTTCTGGCTCGCCCCGCTTCAGTGACTTTAGACAACATCTGGGATGCCATTTCCCACCTTTGTAATATGGTGGGTAATCAGTTTTCAGTCCTTTCTGATCGGATTTCTGTTCTTGAAGCGGCTTCTCCATCTATGCAAGCTTCCATTGAGGATTTTAACACCAAGCAAGCTAGTATGGCTCAGCGGCTTGTAAGAGTTTCAGATCTAACTGATTCTTTGGTTAAAGATAATGTTGCTCTTCGGGCCAAGACTGAGACATTGGAGAATGCGGTTCGAGCATCTAATGTTTGCCTCTTAAACTTTCCCATTATACCTGGAATGGCGCCTTTAGATTTATTTAAGAACTACCTCCAAGAAGTTCTCTTGGTTCCTTCGGAGTTGATGCCTCCAGTTTCTAAAGCTTATTATCTCCCTTTAGGGAAGGGAGATGGGAAAGTGCCTGTAGGGCCGTTAGAGATGGATTCTCTTAATGTCTCTGAGTTGCTTTGTACTCCCAAAGGAGAGGACATAGCTGTGTCAACATTTCTAGTTACATTATCTCTCTCTTCAGATAGGGAATGGTTGTTAAAATTGTTTTATAAAAAGCGAGATAGCATGTTTCATGGGAAAAAGATTTTTCTTTTCCCAGATGTTGCACGGGAAACACAGAAACGGAGGAGGGCCTTCTTATTATTGAAATCTGGGGTGGTGCGTATTGGTGCTTCATTTATGTTACGATTTTCTTGTAAATGTTTAATTACCTATAAAGCACAGAAATATGTCTTTTTCACTCCTGAGGATCTTTCTGCTTTTTTAAGTTTGCATTTACCAACTACTTCTTCTCCTGAGGTATGACTCCATCTATTTTAAATGCTCTCCTTGGCGCACTGTCTCGTCTCATTTTTCTTTGGTTTATTGCTAAGTGTTAGGAGTTTCTCCTTTTTCTTTGGTTGACTCCCCCATTAGGGGACTACTTCCTTGCATTATTATTTCTTTGATCTTTATGTTTCTGTATATTATGATTGCAAATATTATTGTTCTGTACAAGCTTTGCTTGATTTATTGTTAAAAAAATTCATAAATAAATAATTTTAAAAAGGTTTGGACAAGTTCCTGGAGTAAAGGTCCATAAAACATTATTAATGGGGACCCGGGAAATCTACTGCTTGCTCCCATACAAGCATTGTGGAACCTGTATGTCTTTTTCAGAAACTGCCAGGTACTTCTGATCTGGATTGGCCATTGTTGGAAACAGGATATTGGGCTTGATGGACCTTGGTCTGACCCAGTATGGCATATCTTATGTTCTTAAGGAAGAGGTTGGTAGGTATGTGCTTTTGTTTCAAACGAAAGCAGGGATCTCTGCAAAACAAGAAATGACTACCACATCATCACCTCTCTGTTTTCCATCAATAGTGCACACTCTTTTGCGAGAGTACGCCCTATCAAACAAGATTGAGCACTATTAAGCAATAGGGTGCACTGTTCACAAAAAAGTATGCACGATTGCTCAATAGGGTGCACTTTCGCAAATGAGTGCGTGCTATTGACAGAACAGAGCACACTGTTAAAAATACATGAAGACGAAAAAAAAGAAAAATAGAAACAAAATTAAATTTTTTTTGGCCTGTACATCCCTTGAGGTTGGTAACTATAAACTAGTTAGTTTGACTTCTGAGGTGAGTAAATTAATGGAAATGCTGCTAATGCAGAGAATCTAAGGGATTACAGGATCCAAGACAGCAAGGTCTTGTCCAGGGCCATACCAAGCTATAAATGCACCCTGTGGAACTTGCAAACCTGGCACCTCCCCCGCAGTGACTTCACACTTTTGTCATTGCCTCATCTCCTCATCCCCATCTTACCCACCTCCTCATATCAAGCCAGTTCCCCCCGCACTGTCTGCCTGTCCTGCCCTTGCTCCGCCACGGCTTTTCCGTTTCCCTTGGTGGCAGCAGCAGACCTCCAATTTAAAAAAAAAGCAGGTCTTTCTGACTCCATGCTTGCATATCTGGTCTCATCCCTCCCTCCTCTGATTTATGCATGCGTCAGAGGAGGATGGGACCAGACCAGCCATGCAAATGTGGAGTTGCAAAGAACTGTGCTTTTTTTAAATTTGAAGTCAGCTGCCACTGCTGCCAAGGGAACAGGAAAAATGGCAGCGAGGCAAGGGTAAGCCGGACAGGCAGTATGGGGAGGAGCCTAGTTTAGTGGTCGGCAACCCTAAATGCACCCTTATTGTTTTGCACCGTAAGCGGCTGTACTGGTCTCACAGTAGCCAGACAACTAGATTGGGGGAGAGTGCTAGATGTGGTACACTTAGACTTGAGCAAGTTCTTTGACACCATTTCACATTGGTAACTTATAAGTAAATGGAGTGCCCTTAGGATGGAACCTAAAGCTGACTGACTGGGTAAGAAATTGGTTTACAGGGAAGCACCAGAGGGTAGTAGTAAATGGAGTTCATTCTGAAGATAGAGGTATTACCACTGGTGTGCTTCAGGGATCAGTCCTTGGCCTAGTTCTTTTTAACATTTTTGTAAGTAATATTGTGGAAGGTCTGTAGCACAGTATCCTGTTTGCAACAGTGGCAAATGCAGGTCACAACTACCTGTCAGATTCCCAAAAAGGCCAACCACAAAGCACACCACACTCACAGGAGCAACAGCAGACCAGTCAGAAGCAAGGTGTAAAACCAAAACCAGTTTATTGAAGTGAATCACTAAAAACCTCAGGACCCGTCATGGCCATGTTTCGGCATTGCCTTCATCAGGGGTGTAGGCCTCAAGGGTTCACGCCACAGTCTATCAGTAAGCATGAGTTAAAACTTGCAGGAATCTCGTGATGACGGGGAGCTAAGCGGATGCCTTCCAGCCGAGCCTGCTCCTGGCGCACCAAAAACTGCAGAAAAAAAACCCAGCAGAGAAATTGGATTTTCATAGCCTCGCACCCACCAGTGGATCCCGGAGGCATCATTAAGTGAGAGGGATGAGTGAGTGAACGGTGAAAAGCCACGGTATGCCTGTAAAAACCCCCAAACCAGCCAAAGAATGGGCTCCCAAGCTGGCGATGGACAAACAATCCTCGCCAAGTATCATGACCCATGATGAGGCGGTCTGAGAAATCACACAAAGGTTCACGGCTGTGTTAGATGAGCGCTTGGCCTGACTCCACACCTCGCTGGAGGAATTAAGGGGCAGCCTGGAAGCCCTGACCTAGTGGGTGCAGCAGGTGGAAGACTGCATCACAACGCAGGAGGGGAGACTGGAGGCCCTGGAGCAATAGGTAGGGCAACTAGAGCAGATCAAGCAGGAACTGATTAACCAGGTTGATGAACAAGAAAACCGTAGGTGAAGGAATAATATACGTTTAATAAGACTGCCAGTGAGTTACGAGGACAGTGATGTCTGGGATATTATGGAGACCTGGTTACTGGGACAACTAGGTTTGCAAATGGCTGGGGAAAAAATTGACTGTGGAGCATTTACACCACTTAGGGCCGCAGCGGGAAAATGCAGAAGAGACCATGACTTCTTGTAGCCTGGATTCTGAATTTCACTGCAAAGTCAAGTTGATGAGGAGATATCGCACCCAGCGTCAGCTAGAGTAGCACTGTTACAAAATATTATTATTTAATGACTACTCTGCAAGGGTTTGCTGTGTGCATGAGAGTTATGGCCCTGCTGTGCTCTGTGCTGATGACAAGGGGAATAAAATTATCGCTACAATACCTTGCAAGAGTCAGAGTGCAGCACGGAAACCAGATGACATACTATGATACCCCTGCAGCCCTGCAGGCATTTGTGAGCAGCCTACTGGGTTCTTAGAGACGGCAGAAAAATGGTAGCATAAGCCAAATAGGACATTTAGCCTCGGGCCCACTTGGTGTTTTTCATCTTGGACAACTGCCATTACCACAGTAGTAATGATACAGTGGAGTGGAGGAGTAGCCTAGTGGTTAGAACACTGGCTTGGTAACCAAGCAACCAGGGTTTGATTCCCACTAGCACTCCTTGTGGCCTTGGGCAAGTCACTTAATTCTCCACTGCCTCGGAAGAAAGGCCTGGCAATCTACTTCCGGTGACACTGCCAAGAAAACCCAGGAGCTTCTGGGTCGCCAGGAGTCAGGACTGACTCGAAGGCACACATTGCATTGCAATGATACATTGGAACAGAGAACTTTGGACTATAAGGAGCCAGCACATCTGACTAAGGAGCTGTACACGGGCCCTTATTCTCCTACCCTTTGTAGAGACTGCATATTGCAAAAGACATGGGACTGAACCAGCTGGCATGGAAGGGAGGCGTGAAGATTCAGGAAACGCAACTGAGAATATGCTTCAAGTGCACCTAACAACGCAGTACTACGGACTGTGAGATATGGGCCCAAGGCAAGATGCTGTTAGCGGGAGGGAGCCGGGAGGGGGGCCTATGGGACAAATAAGGGCATTTGTTTTGCTGCAGGAGGACACTCTCTCACTACCCCCAATACCCCCTGATACTTCTTTGCTCATAGGGGATGGCTTTGTTGAGAGGGGGAGGGTATGAGCGAGTACCGCATGATTGTAAGGGCAGCATGCTGAATGAAATGGAAAGGGGGTAAGGGGAGAATGACAGTAAGGGGAGAATGACGGGGGAAGGGGATGCTGGATGACCCGGGAGGGTGTCGAATGAAGAGGGAAGTGCGCCAGAGAAAGGGTGAGCAGGTGGGAATGGGAGCAAAAAGAAGGGAGGGAGGGGAAGCAGTGGGAAGGGAGGGAGGGGGTCTGGGGGAGAAGGGGAAGAGGTAGGGACAGATTGGGAGGACTGGAGGTACCGGGACAGGGGTGTTGGCTCGGCAGGGAGGCAGACATTCCTGAGGAATATATAGCTACATATGCGAGACCACAAACCTTTGACTGCCAAGGAGTTGAATAAGATAAAGATCATCACATTAAACATTGAGGGGATCCATTCACCAATTAAACAAACCAAAATTCTTAATTACCTCCGCAAGGAAAAGGTGGATGTAGCTTTGCTACAAGAGACTCACTTAACTGACAGAGAACATGAGAAATTACAGCTGGGGTGGGTGGGAGAGGTGGGCTACTCATCATACAACAGCCACCAAAGAGGAGTGGCGACCTTGATAAATTGTGGTTTACCCTTTACCCACCACAAGAGTGTGGTGAATATAGAGGGACGCTACCATATCATGGGTGGAGAGATAGGGGGGGCAGATAGTTTTTTGCAATATATATACACTTAATGTGTATAATCATAGTTTCTTCGTCAATCTCCGTGTGAAAGTGCTTCCGTTCAGAGAGTACCAGATGGTCGTTGGGGATGACTTAAATCTACCCCGCGATGGGACCATAGACTGCAAACCCCCAAGGGGCACATTGGCATATACACAGGGGAAAGGGGCTACAGCTGATTGACACCTAGAAGGTCCTCCGCCATGCGGAAGCAGACTATACATTTTATTCGCATCCACATAAGAGCTATGCTAGGCTCGGTGACCTCCTGGTAACAAAGTCTTTATTCTGGACACTAAACCGGCCAGAAATTGGAGTGCAGGACTATCGGACCATGAACCGGTGTGGATAGAAGTGAGGTTGGGGGGAGGGAAGGGGAAATCCTCCTGGAGGATGAATCCCACATTGTTCAAAGACCAGAAATTTTAGGAACACCTATGTGAAGCTTGGCGGCTACACTGGAACGAAAATAGCATGGAGGATATGGACCCCCACATGCTATGGGAGGCGGTGAAAGCTACTATGAAGGGGGAAATCATTAATTATATGGTGGGGAATAGAAAGGCCCTAAATTGGAGGCCATGCTGGCGCAGGATATTTGTGAAAGCAAGTGGAAGGGTGGTTTCCTACTCGCATGGGTGGGGGACTCAGTGAAATATTTGGGCATACACCTATGCGCAATTAAATGCCTCTTGTACCAGAAGAATGTGAGTGATAAATTAGCACAAATGCAGGTTTGGTGCAAAAAGTGGTGCAATATCCCGTTATGTCTGCTAGGGAGGGTAGCGCTAGCGAAGATGGTACTCTTGTCCTGGGTGCTGTATTCACTACAGGTGCTGCCTCTTTGGGTAAAAGGGATGGAGGAGAAGCTCTATAGGAACTTGGTGGGTAATTTCCTGTGGAGGGGATTGCCCAGCCTGCATTAGCTATGCTAAACTAGTGGCGGGGAGAGAAACGGGGGGACTCAACTTAACAGGTCTCCGCCTATATAACGTAGCTGCATTATTGCAATGTATACACAAACTGCACGAAGTGGGGAGACACTATGCCCTATTGGGATTCCTGGATGAGGGATGTGCTCCATACATATTTTGTAGTTTCCTGCAACTAAACCAACAATGGTGACAAAGGGCTTGGAGGTTTCACTGTTTCTTAGAACCTCTGTGGAGGGCATGGAAATTGTGGTGGGAGAAGGTGGCAGGAGCCGGGACATTATTGGGAAGCCCTGAGTTCTCCCCAGGTTTTGATAATGTGGCCTTCCACAGATGGGACAAACAAGGATATTGTTATGTGGGACAGATACTGGATCTGAGCAAGGGGGTGTTTCTTTCCTTTGAGCAAATCAAGAATAAGTGTTGACTCCCCAATAAGCACCTAATAGTCTATTTGCAATGTCGGCACTACACCACAGCCAAGAAGGGATAGAGTCAGCTCACTTTTACACAACTAGATAGGATGTTTTTGGCAACCCTCCCCCCCCCCCCAAACCAAATAAAGTGGCATATTGGTACAGGACAGGAAGGGACATGAAACTGCGAGAGTGGCCAACATCGTTGGGGGAGGTCTGGTCTAGAGAACTGGTTTAGAGGAGATTGATTTGCATACCCTGGAGCCACTTCTGGCAGAAATCCCCAAATTGACCCCAAATGTAGCCTTACAGGAGATGCAGTATAAAATTATCCATAAGGCCTACTTGACCAGAGAAAGGGGAGCCGAGATGCACCTTTTGGACGATCTTTGGGGCAATGTGTCTGCTTTGCCAGGTCTTTATCTTTATCTTTATTGATACACTTGATATAACGCCAACGTCAAGACATTAGGGTGGTTTACAATAACAGCAAAATGCTGCAGAAAAGAGGAAAAGAACGCCATTATATAATAGGAAAGAGGTAGAAAAACAATATAGGTCAAACAAAGACAGAAAGTACAAAAGGAAAAACACTTAAGTGGTGCTAACAGTTGTTACATTTGGTTTACAGTCACATCAATACAAAATATACTGTATAACAGATCATCATCTATAAAATAGAAAAGAGATAGGGAATATAGTGAGATGAAATTAAGAAGATACAGCAGTAGTAGGGTGACTGAGCGACTACCATATTGACCAGGTCTTATAATACTTGTTATCAATTATGCTATCTTTCTTTATTCTCGCCAAGGTCCTTGGACACACACATTTCTAGAATGCCCTAAGCTACAGATATATTGGGGGAAAGTGTTGAAAGAAATTACAGAACTCATGGTGGCTAACATAGAGTGGACGTATTCTGCTCTCCTGCTGGGAGTTGGGCAGCCATTTCAGGAAGTGCTGAGAAACCCCCCAGAGAAAAACTTTTGGCAGATGGCACTTATGCTTGCTCGAAAAATAATAGTAAAACACTGGAAAGAGGACAGAGTTTCAGTTCCTGAGCAATGGGTGAAGGGAATGCGAGATATGGCTGAATGGCAATTGCGAGAGCATGAGTCAAAGGAATCCCTGGTGAGGCAACTATACTGGTCGATCTGGGAACAATGCCTCAGGTGCCTGTAGTCCTGAGGGGGGAGGGAGGCTAGAGGGGGGAGGGACAGAGGACGGATAGGACTAGGGGGGGGGGGTGTTAAGGGAAGGGAGGGAGAAAAGAGAAACAAGTGACCCAGTATATACATTGGCATGTCCCCGACCGAGCAAGAAAGGGCAAAAGAGTGATCCCATTTAATAAATAGTGACTGGACAAATAGAGAGAACCCGGTGCAGAGGTTCTATGTACAGGAGTGCATCTTCAGATAAGGACTCAGTCTTGCAGCGCCATTTTTATGTTACATAACATGTTGATACCAGTAGTCATGAGTAGTTAAATAGGCTGAGTGGGGGGGGGGGGTGCTCTTTTTTCCCTCCCTGACCTCTCGGATACAGACATTGTATGGATAATGTTATTTGGCTATGTTGTTATGTATCTGTTGATGTGTGAAAGAAGCCTGTAAATCTCAATTTTCTGATTGGAGTCACAATTAAAATTGCTTACAAAAAAAAAAAATTGCAGGCTTTGGTATTGAAATCTCACTGAACTCATCAGGATCCAGTATCAAGACTTATTGTCTATGTCAAATCTCCTTCCTTTCAGTGGTAATTTCAGTTTTGGAAACAAGAAAAAGTCATAGTGTGCACGATCAGGTGAGTACGGAGGCTGACGGACTTGCTGGATTTGGTGTTTGATCAGAAACTGTTTGACAAGATGTGATGCATGAGCTGGGGCATTATCATGATGAAGCAACCATTCACCATCCCTCTACATGACGAACTGCATCTCTCAAACAAATCAGAACTTATTGATTACTCCTTATTGATGGTTTGTCCTTTTGGAGCATCTTCATGATGAACAACACTCTGGTAATCAAAGAAAACCATGAGCATGACCTTGACATTGCTCCTCACCTGATGGGGTTTCCTGGGTCTGGGAGAATCTGGAGTCTTCCATTGTGAGGATTGAGCCTTAGTTTCTGGGTCATAACCTTAAGCTCATGATTCATCACCAGTAATAATCTTTTTGATGAAACCTGAGTCATTTTCAACGAATTCCAACAACTCCCTGGCTGCAGACAGTCAATCTTCTTTTTGGTCAGGGGATAGGAGTTTTGGCATGAATTTTGCAGACACACATCTCATCCTCAAATCAACAGTAAGAATGGACTTACCAACCTGAAATTGATGTCCATGTCCTCAGCAAGCTCCCTGATAGTCGATAATTTGAGCGTATTGCGGCAGCATGCACTGCTTCAACTTTGTCTTCATTCCTGCTTGTGGATGGCCTTCCAGGACTTTCCTCACTGTCACACTTTGGTGGCCCTCTTAGAAACATTTGTACACTCATAAACTCGAGCACGACTCATGCATTCATTGTCATACACTTGCTGTAATTTGTCATAAGTCTCTGGCAGAATTTAATGCAAATTCGCTGTTCAGTTTTTTCACTCATCGTAAATCTGATGAACTACTTTTACACGATACCAAACATCACGTACAGGTGTGCTGCAGCTGCACTACACTCTGCACATGCAGAGCACATAACCAGGTTACTGCATGCTTAATAGCGTTGTGGTGCGACGTATTGTTATATAGCTACACAAGTCTCTATACTTTTTGATCACATCTCGTAATTGTGGAAGTGGAACAACTTAAGACCAAATAGACATCTGCTTGTAAACACGCTTATCGATAGCAGCCCCAGTAGCGGCACCAAACTAAGAAGCACTGCACATGCAGAGTTAATTAACTAACAATGTCTGACAACAAAGCATCTTAAGTCATCAAAAGAATGGCTGATTGCTATACAGTATCCTACAAATGGTGCTGTCTCTGCTCTCCGTTTTTTGATGGTTTCTATGCTCAATAAGTCTCTTCCTCAGTGGCCTAATGGTCTTGCCTATATAGAAGCTTACATGGGCAGATGATGACATAAATAACATAACATGTTACAATCTTATCTTTGGCATAAAAAGAACTTTCTGCATGTTATCGGATGCACAAAGGAGTCAGGTTCCAGTGTGACCAGACAGATACATTTCCCATATCTATAATGGTCAAAGATAGCACTGTATTTGAATGAGGGGGAAGTAATGTAGATGGAACCAATAAATCTAAGATTTTTTTTCTCTTGTATATGCTACAATAAACCTCTTTTCTTTGAAATAGTTGTGTTTCTGTAGAATATGTCAATGCCTCTTCAAAATCGTAGAGATCTGGCTAGATATGTTTGAGAATTTTAAGTTCAAACTAAAGTGGAATCAGGATTCCTAGATATACCTCTTAGCAGTTCTTCACGATCGGAGAACCTAGCCCTTGAATATCCCTTCGACAGTCCGTCCTTTGAGTATCCTTTATCTTTAAATCTACAGACCATATCCACTGCCGGTCTATTATATTCCTCCATTCTGGTGCATAATCTCCTAAATGAGAAATTGGGAATATGGTAAATTGCTCTTTAAACTCCTTGTATAAAATGTATCATATCTCAAAAGTTTATTTCTATCCATTGATTTTCTAAATATAATGGTTTTAAACCCAAAATCACCTTTAAAAATCAGAATATCTAAAAAAGCGATCTTCTCTGAGCTATACTGCATTTGGAACCTAAGGTTGTTATCCCTAGTTGACCCAGGGGGTCATGTTTACTAAAGGTTAATGCGCGTTGTGCTGCCGCTACCCATTCATTTCTGTGGGCCATTGTAGCACTCAATGTGTGTTAACTTTGCTTAACGCACATTAACCTTTAGTAAACATGCTCTACAATATTGATACTGAGCCAGGAGCCACACTGTACGTAGTAACATAGTATATGACGGCAGATAAAGACCAGCACGGTCCATTTAGTCTGCCCAGCAAGGTGGCAAGAATAGGTGTGTCTGCCACTCCGTGCAGGTCACCCCTCCCCATGCCTATGTTTACATGTAGAGAAAAAAATATTTGTAATTTGGAACATACTCGTAATTATCAGTGGGATACTGAAAACAGAAAAATGATTAATTTGTTTAGGGTAAAAATTAAACTGGGTAAAAATGCTTGGCCAATCAGAAAATACTGGAAGCTGTGCAATGGCCACACTCCAGTTGCTGGTTGTTTAGTTTCTTACAGAGCTTTGAGATTAGACATGGGGAAAGTGGAGGAAACCAAATGGAGATCCTTTAAGCTTTTCAACACAAGTTAGTAGAGGACCGAGGAGAAAGATTAAAAAGGCTGTCCTGGGTAAGAAGAATCTTGCAGATGCTCAGACTTAGTGAACAGACTGAGTAGACTGAATAGTCCACAGTATATCCATCATCATTTACTGTGAAAATGAATATGATGAAACAAACTCCACTTTTGATTTTTCAGATTTTCCATCAAAAGTGTTTTGATAGAAAATTCAGTGAAACCTAACAATTTTAGAGCAGAGCGAATTGTCTGAATAAACTATTTTGAAGACGTTTGCATGTCTCACTATTCATTATCTCCTCTTCAAACTTTGAAAACCTTGTGCCAAAGAATCTGGCACATGGGATGTGGTGCTTTAGCACATCCTCACTACTACATAGCATTTAAGTCAGGCAAGTGCTGAAGAAGTCTGATATATACTGGAGTAAAAGAACCATATTCTCATGTCTCCTCTGCACAATAGAGCAGGTAATAAGTTAAGGCTTTATTGAGACAATTATAGGGAAAATGTCTGCAAGCAGATTGGAATGTTTATTTTACACATGTGAAGTGGCGTTTTATAAAGGGACATCCAAGTCCAATCAGGGACACCCAGGACAGAACATGCCAGGAAATGCCAGGGACAACTATGTCTCTTCTTGATTTTGATAACATAGACATCCCCCTTCAGAAAGTATGGGGCGGGGGTGTTATAATATCCACGTTTAATGTAGGTGCAAGAACTTACACCTGTGCCTAGATTTTTCTGGAGCGCATGTAAATTATAGCATTTTATAATTTACACGTGTAAATTTGTGTGCCGCCCATGCTCCATCTGTGTTCATGCCCACAGTGAAAGTATGCATCATCAGTCAAATGTTCGAGCATATAGAATAGCAACTGGCTATAGCGTGTACAAAAAAAACCATTAACACACGTAAATCACTCAACTTTATGAAAGAGACACTAGAGACACACAGAAAAACATGCAAATGTGAGAAGAGGAGTAGCCTAATGGTTAGGGTAGCAACCTGGGATCAGAAAGACCAGTGTTTGAATCTCACAGACTCTCCTTGTGACCTTGGCACGTCACTTAATCCTCCATTGCTTCATGTACAACCTTAGATTGTAAGCCCTCTGTGGACAGGAAAATACCTTCAGTACCTGATTGTAACTCACCTTGATCTACTTCAGAAAAAGTGTGAGCTAAATATATAAATAAACATGAAGTACATGGGACTTTTCTAAAATTACCCTCTATATGTGCACCTTGAATCTGGCTTCTAGGTGTCATCATTGTGTGATAACACTTCCTCTTCCCAGGGTGGAAGGTGGGGGGTACTGAACATTGTCTTTGTAGTGTCCACAGCCTGATGGATCTGAAGAGTAGGAACGAAGTCTGAGAATCAGAGCTAGATCTCTTGCATGACACTGAACTGTCAGGCTAGCCCAAATAACTGTGTTCAAAATTTGACTGGAACAGTCTCCATGCAACCTTCGTTATGTCTTAATAATGTAATATGTACAGATTACAAGATGAGGTTTAGTCTGAGTTTTTCAAAATTTATCCTTTCCTTCTACACTAGGGACTTCCAGGGGATTTTGGAGACAGAGGGCCTCCTGGACCTGATGGGAGTCCTGTAAGTATAAATGTATATGTTTACATGATTTTCTATTTTAAAGCAGTTTGAAAAATGGGTCATACCAGTATGTCTTGCAGGCAGGTAATTAAAATTTTGCTGAAGGCAACACATTTTTTCCAAGTTTATTTTCAAATTTAGGAGAGTAACAATAGTGTAATTAAGAGGAACACCAAATCTTTAACAATACAAAACAAAACAAAATTTAAAAATAATTGAATAAAACGACAGAGGTGCATTTAACAATAAAATGATAAACATTATCTATAGAAAAGGGTTTAGGTATTAGCTAAATATATTTTTTATGTTTGAATTGGAACTGTATGTTAACCATCTAATGACAATACTTACTGGGTCTGATTAAAAACATTTATCTGGTTAGCAGCACCTGCTAACTGGATAAATGCCGTGGACCAGGGCAAGACACAGATTTTCAGCAGGATTATCCAACTAATACCATTACAAATCATTGTAGATCACCCCTGCACTATCCGGATAGCACCATGGGGGTCTGAGGATGGAGTCAGGGCGGACTGGCAGCTTATCTGGATAACTATTCCCATAACGTAGGACAGCAAAATAACTGTCCTAAGTTGTACAGATGGCTATCCAGATAACAGTACTCTCTTTGGACCAGCTGTTGCCCTCTCTCCCTCCTCCTAAGCACTATCTTTCCAGCTCTGCTGCTTCCAGTCCTATTGCTCTCCATCTCTGAAGCTCTGGCCATCCTCCCTCCAAGTGCTGGCTTTCAAACTAAGTTTACCCTGGACCTACTGTCCTCCCTCCTGTGAGGACAGCAGCCAGCTCAGCGACAGCTGAGTTTGACAGATGTAGCTTTGAGAAAAGGTAGTGTGCCAGGGTAGGTGGATTGGAATTGTGGATACACTTTCAGTAAACCGCTAAAGTGATTTAATCAACTTTATTCCTAATCGTCTCTCCAGTCCAGTCCCTTCATTCTGGGTTGTGCTCCTATTCCTGCAGCTTGGAGACTGAGTAAGTCATTTTCTTGATGACGTCAGGATATATGTAGCACTGGCACCACCCACCAGCCTCAGTCTTTACTCCGTCTCCAAGCAGCTGGAGTGAGCAGCAAGCTAGTGGAATAGGCTTGCTGGAGAGACATAGCATAGGAGGGGTCTTTGCTTTTTTTCTTTACTTTGTGTTTACTTTGATTTAATTCCCTTCCGTTTAGTTAGTTTCTTCCTGGGGTTCCCCTTGTTCCTCTCCTCCCCTCCCCCTCCCTCCCCGGTGAAGGAGGCTTTCAGCGGCTTGGCCCGTTCTTAAAAAAAAAAAAAAAAAAGAAAGGAGCTTTTTACTTTGTGGCAGCGGAGACCAGCTTATTTCAGTGCAGCCGGGTCTCCAGCTGAGAAGGGCCTCTTCTTCGGTCTCCCGCCTCGTTGCTGAAGCCCCAGAGGCAAAAATCAAAAAATTCCCATGGTTTAGTAACAAAAGTATCACTAGAAAATAACGCTAAACCAAATACAAACAGTTCCCCCAATTATAATATCTTTTTGTTGGAACGGGCTGGAGGCGGCTGAAAGAACAACACAGCTGCTCCAGACAGCCAGTTCCGTTTTACTTAACCAAAAACTTTTTTGGTACTTATCCCATCCGTGTCCTGGTGAAATTATGTGAATATTCTTCAAACACCATTTAATCTTCTGATATAATAGCGGTCACAAGCAGCTTAATCACTCCACGACGCGCACGTTTCGAGCCAATAAGCCCTGTATCAAGTGTTCACAAATGCGCCGTAGTTCCAGAGGAGGCTGAGCACGAGGGCAGGAAGACCACGGCGTCCACTCTCCTCATTCCACAGTGAAGAGCAGAGGAGCGGCAAGGGAAAGCAGGTAGGAGGTTGGCAGAGGGGTTTTTATTCGGGCTGCTGGGCCCGCAGCCGTTGCCTCGTGCAACAGGGTGGTGGCTGTATGGAGTGAAAGTTCCCGCTCTGGCCTTCGCGTGCATTTGAGCCGCAGTGTGCTTTGCTGGAGGAGGTGAAGGAACGGACCTGGACGGTAAGAGGGGATTCTACCGTTTTCAGTAGGGGCCTTTGAGGTAAATTTAGTTTTATTTGGTCATATTTTCGACAGTTTAAAAAAAAAAAGAAGAAAAAGGAGATAAAAATATATTAGATATAGTTCTAAATTTTGTATATGGGAAGATAGTTATAGTTTTCTTTTTTTTATAGAGTTCACGTTTAAAAAAAAAAAAAAAAAAAAAAAGAAGAAAGAGTAGTGTCAAGCGGGTGCAATGCCTGCGCGTCCACAGTGCCTTCTCTGTGGGGCCCGCAGGGGTGCGGTTTCTGAAACTGGAGTGTGCAGGGGGTACACTCTGGAGGCAGCCTCTGTGGAGCAGGAGCTCTAGAACAGTGTAAAGCAGCCCCCGTCAGCTTCCGGATCAGTGGAAACAGGGGAAGCATTGGAGGGGGGTCCTTGGGAAGGGATCACTGCCCCCCTTGCCAGCAGGGCAGCAGGTATCCTCTCAGCCACTACTGGGCACCTCCTCGGTGGGGGGAGGCCTCTGTGGTTTTTCCCCAGAATTTGTGCTTTTGTTGCACAAAGTTTTCTGTATGCGTCAACAGGAGAGTCAAGGCCCTCATAAGCGGGAGGTGGAGAACAAGCTTCTTGTGCCAGACGTTCCTGCCAAGAGGGCGAGAGCAGAGGAGGAAGAGCCCACTTCCCCAGATTCAGAGATTCTGGAATCAGACAGAGAATTGGGGGAAGAGGAAGAGCTCGAGGAAGGTGAGATTCCTGAGGAGCAGGCGAGAATTGTGAGTTTTTCACCATGAGGAGTTACTGGCATTGATTGGAGAGTCCTTGAAGGTACTTAATATGTCCACTGGAGTGCAAGGGAGCGAGGATGCTCTAGAGGATCCATTGATTCAGGCAGTCTGGAAGTCGCAGAAAGTCTTCCCAGTGCACAGGGTAGTCTGGCAGATGATACAAGATGAGTGGGATCAGCTGGAGTCCGGACTAAGGGGAGCAAGCACATGTTCCCCAGAAGGGGCAACAATAAACTAGACAGAGAAAGCCACAAGCTCAAAAGGCTCAGCAGACCCTTAGCCATTCTTCCTGTTCTAAGCCCAGAACCTTTAAATATTCCAGGCCGTATCTACCATTTTGCCAAGAGATGGCAACAAATCACATCAGAAACTTGGACTATCTTTCGTGAATCTGGGATACAAGCTTCATTTCCTCAGCTTGCCCCCATCCACGCTAATAAGACAGTTCAAATCTCAACCACCGGTCTCAGACCTATTGTGGCAAGAGGTCACCACTCTTCTGGCTCAAGGGGCTAAAGAAGAGGTTCCAATATCCCAGCAGGGCACAGGATTCTATTCCCCCTATTTTCTCATTTCAAAGAAGTCAGGGGGACTAAGACCAATCCTGGACCTCAGAGAACTGAACAAATATTTAGGGGTATGTTTACTAAACCGTCTTAATGTGCGCTCTGCCACGTTATCGCGCAATAAGGTACCCTATCGCGCAATAATGGCGCTTTATCGGGTGCAGAGGTACCATAACGCACGCAGTGGCGCAAATGAGCGCTGAGGGTGGAGAAAGGCTCCCGGAGGGCAGAGTAAGGCTCCCCAGGGGCGGAGAGAGAGGGTCAATGGGCGGAGAGTGGGAGGGGAGAGGCTCCCTGCACACTAACGCTGTGAAATTCAAGGCTGAAAACTAACGCCAGTGAAACCCTGGCGTTAGAGCTGATTTAAAGGGAAAAGAAACCATTTCCGTCAGCAATGTACAGCAAAACCAGAGAAACCTACAAAAAGTGATGTGTGATACATGTGCACAGAACAAAAGGGCAAATAAACAGTGAAAATGACCAGCAGAAAATGTAATAAAAACATAACCACGCTGGCCAGTAGTGATTTTAATGGGAAACATCAAAAAACACTCCCAAGAAAGCTCCAAAAAAAAAGATATGAATTTTGGAAGGGTCTGTGCTCCTTCCCCATACAAGGTGAATGAGCCCACAGTGAAATTGCGCTGAGCAGGGTTTTCTCCAGGACCAAGCAGGAAGTCAGTCCTCACATATGGGTGACGTCGATGGAGCCCTTGCGGAGCATTTCTATGAAAGCCTTTGGGAATGCAGGCACGCATGCGCGGTTCCCTTCCTGCCTAAAGGTGCCATCTTGCTCAGTCTCTCTTTTTCCGTGAAGCCCGTCGGACGTGTGTCCTAGTCCTCCCGGAAAATAGTTGGATTTTTTTGCGATTCCTTCGCTGTTTTTTCTTCGGTTCGACGCCGGTTCCCCTCCTGCCGGGTTCGGTACACCGGTATCGAGCCCGATCTTATTTTTTTGGTTTTTGCCCTTTGTGGCTGGCGTTCGCGCCCTTTTTTTCTTTTTCCCTGGAAGGCCGGTCCTTTGACCTCGCAGGGACTCTTTTTTCCCCGATGGCTTCCAGTGGTTTCAAGAAGTGTGATCGATGCAAGAAACTAATGTCTCTCACCGACACACACGACTGCTGCCTTCGGTGCCTGGGTCCTGACCACGATCCTAAGATCTGTGGACCATGTGGAAAGATGTCCACCAAGGCGCTTCGAAGTCGTCAGCACCAAAAGGAAAGGCTTTTCTCCGACTCGTGGGCCCGAACCTCGTCTGAGGCCTCGACATCTCGGGAGTCTGATCCCGAACACCGTCGGGGCTCCTCGGACAGGGGGTCCCCCGACCGGGAATGAAAGGGGAAGAAGCGGCTTGCGAGGGCGGCATCGGAGGAGGTCCCTGGCTCCTCGAGAGCTAGGTCTCGGACCCCCGACCGCCGTCCCGGGCCCGTGGTACAGGAGAAGCCGCCAAAAGTACCTCATGTGGAGCCGGAGTCTGCTGGACACGTAAGTCCTGTAGTCCTCGTGGACTCTCCTCCCAGAGAGCCAACATCGGGCCCGGCGCCACCGGGGCCTGAGTCGGTGGCTGCTGAGTCTCCTGAGCTGGGTCTCAGGCTGACAGCCTTGGAGTGCAGATTGTCTGCCTTCATGGAACAGCAGCGGGCGCTGATGGCCAGCCTGTCTGGTGCATCTGCCCCGACCACTAGGACACACGTCCGACGGGCTTCACGGAAAAAGAGAGACTGAGCAAGATGGCACCTTTAGGCGGGAAGGGAACCGCGCATGCGTGCCTGTATTCCCAAAGGCATTCATAGAAAGCTGGGGAAATTCTCGGCAAGGGCTCCATCAACGTTGATGTCACCCATATGTGAGGACTGATTCCTGCTGCTCCTGGAGAACACCTGTTACAGGTGAGTAACTACTCCTTCCCTCTCCATTGGGCAGGTTTCCTATGGCATGCACATGTTCCGCAACAGCAGGGCGGGCATGTCGGAAGGGGCAACTGGACAGATGCTTGAAAAGGGGACACACAGGGCTGCAGGCGGCACATGCTTTGGTGCAGCTGGGTCACAGTGGACTAGGGTGATGCATAGGTGGCCTATAGGAATGCTGAAACAGTAGTGCAGCCAGACAGCAACTGATGAGGGCCCAACATGGGCACGAGTGTGCTTCCCACAGTGTCACAGGGGATAGTACCCAGCAGGTACCCCCAAGGGCACAGAACATTGGCAGGCGGTGCTGGGGGAAGCATGGACAGCTGCAGGCACCCCTACCCCAGAACTCGCACCATAGGCAGCTGCCTACCCACACACTGGATGGCCTGAGCCTGCACTCCACCAGCACCACCAGCAGAAGGGCATGTCAGCAAGGTGGCGGAGGGGTACTGGTGGTGGAGGGGGCAGTGGCAGCTGCCCAGAGCAGACCGTGGCCTAGCCCTGTGTAGGTGGGTGCCATGCACTGCAACAGACAGGCCCTGTCTGACGAACAGTCATGGTATCCCCAGGGAATGCACTGTCTCTGTGGCAACACGGTGGTGCAGTACACACAGCTGTGTTCAGGACCAGAAGGTCACAGGTTCAAGTCCCAGCTGTGTTTACTGCCAACCCAGCCCCTATATTTTACCCACTACTAAAACGTGCTAAACCAGACAGAACCTTTATTGCAGATGATGTAGACATGCCCAAAACACCTACATTTTACCCTACAGAGCACAGACACTATAAAGAGGCGTATTACCTAGAGCAGAGTCTCCCAAATGCAGTCCTGGAGGGCCAAACACCATTCAGGTTCCATGCTGCCTCTAATAAATATGGCTGTGCTGCATTTCTATGCACCGCCCCCATGGTATGCAAATATATCTCATGCATATTCATTAGGGACAACATGAAAACCTGAACAGTGTTTGGCCCTCCAGGACTGGGGTTGGGAACCTCTGCCCTAGAGCAGCGGCCAAGAGGGGCAGACACACCTGCACCCACAGGCTCCATTATCCGAAGCCTCCTGGAGAGGCAGGATGTTGGGCCCTGCGTGCATCTCCCAATACTAGCACTTGCATACCATAGCAATGCTACCCTAAACATGGGAAAACTGTACACAGCTATCAAAAGGTTGCTATGATAACTGGCAGATAGCAAGTCCAACGTTAAGCACAATTGGCTGATTGAGCTGCATCATAGCAACCTTTCTGATGTCTGTGGAGTGTGCCTCAGGTCTGGTGTCTGACAGAGTGACCCAACAGTATTGCGTACCATAGCCATGCCTGCACTGTGCCCAGGACTGGTGTGGTGGCCAGGGCTGCCAAACACCTCTATAGTTGCACAATGCTGGCATAGGTGTGTGGAATTTGTGTCTGTCTATCCAGTGTGTGGTGGCTGCCAACACCCTCCACAGCCCACACTGCTAGCACTGTTGCCAGTATTGGCCTGCCAATGTGCATAATGAGGAGCAAGGTACTGTGGGAATAGCCTGGATAGGGTGGCCTGGCCAGGCTGCATCTGCACAGGGCATAGGGCAATGGCTCAGACATTGTAGTGCCCGGCCACCACCTGCACGGACAGGGTGGCCACAGCATGTCCTGCTGGGAGGTCACTCTCACCCTGACTGAGCAGTGACCACGGCATGGCTAGGTTCCCCCATAGTGCTATATAGTATTTTTCTCATGTGATATTTATGGGTTCTCTTTTGGGGCCCAATCACTGACTTATCTGCTTGGTGTGTATGCTAACATCCCAGTTCTGGGTACATGCATTTCCTCCAGGAACATGCACTATGGACTAGCTAGCAGACTGTCTGCAGCTAGTATGTGTCTTGCTGGAACACCTTACAGGGTGCAGCACCTGGAGGCTTGCTGCTGGAGAATGTCAGATAGTGGTGGGGGGCAGCTGAGCATTTTCAGGCCTACTGTCTATCTGCTATTGCTTTATGGATGTGTACAGATCTGCATTGACTGTCCTGTAGGGTGTCTGTTCCCTAGCAGGACTGGAGTTGATGGTCCTCTCTACTGCCACCATTGCAGGGGGGTAGAATGTGGATCTGTTGGTGGGAGATCCTGTTTCCCACCCTGAGCCCCAGAGGGTGGGTTGGGTGGTGGTACATAATCTGCCTATGGGTCAAAACACCCCCCCCCCCCCTTCACCTACATCATGTAGCCATGGCACCAACACAGGATATGCACTATTCTGGGTGCATCATAGCCCATAGGGCTAGACATGACTGAGAAATACAGATGGACACAGATGTATCCTAGGTGTGTCTGCAGGAACTACCTATCACACACAGTAGCACTGATGGGGACCTGCAGCATGGCATATATCAGCCATGAAAGGTGCTATGGACCTGGTGCTGGGTGCCCCACCTCACCCTCAGGGTGAGCACAGTACCCACACAATGTGACGGCCTGTAGCTACTCTGTGCCAGTAACACACACGGTCAGTACCCCCTACCAGGCTGAGGTGCTGTGGGGGTACATACCCCATCTTGTGATCATCTGTAGACTGCTGATTTGCATGTGCAGTACATCATGGGTACGGGTGGGTTAACCCTATCCTGGTAACCACAGTTTGTGTGGTGACCTGCAGTCCTTCTGTAGCCAGCCAGGGATTTGTTAGCAGCTATAGAGCTGTAGCCCACTGGTTACTTCACTGCCTGTGGAGCCAGAGGTCATGGGTTCACACCCACGGTGGGGTTATTTGATAGGGCTGTCCGAGGCATTGTCTATTTTTAATGTACATTAGTGCTGCCAGCAAAAACACTCTCAGAGTACTGTAGCCATACGGTGCTTCATAAGGCGCCCCATAAGGCACCTTATAGGGCGCCTTATTGGGCGCCGTATAAGGCGCCCTATAAAGCACCTTCTACGGTGCCTTATAAGGTGTCCTATAAAGCGCCTTATGAGGTGCCTTATAAGATGTCCTATAAAGCGCCTTATAGTGTGCCTTATAAGGTGTCCTATAGGGGACATTATAGGGTGCCTTGGCGGACAGTGCACTTTATAATGTGCCCTGTGGAGTGCCTTATAGAGTGCCTTATGCGACACCTTTGGTTACGGCACGTGTGTTTGCTGGCAGCACTAATTAAAATATACATAACATGCCTCAAAAAGCAATACTTACTCATAACAGCTAATGCCTCAGCCAGCCATATGCATTAGGCACACTGGGGGATCAAACTCATGACCGCTGTACCATCAGTCAGTGTATTAACCATTGTGCTACACCTCTGTTTCTGTGTTTGCATGTCTGCGCGCCTACTTAAGTTTACTACGCGTTAACCTGCTTAGCGGCGTCTCGCCCGATAATGTGCGCAGTGCGCGTTATCGCGCAATAATCCAGTTTTGCTACATTAAGACCGAAACGCCCACTCCTTTTATGGCAGCCTGCACACTATCACCGGGCGCACGTTAAGACGGTTTAGTAAACATACCCCTTAGTCCGAGAAAAGTTCAAGATGATCTCCCTCGGCACACTTCTTCCATGCCTTCACGACCAAGATTGGCTGTGTTCTCTAGATTTAAGGGATGCTTACATACATATCCTTATTCATGCAGATCACAGAAAATTCCTTCGATTCCTAGTCAAGGGAAGACATTTTCAATACAGGGTCCTTCCTTTCGGACTGGCCTCTGCTCCAAGGGTCTTCACAAAATGCTTGGCAGTAGTAACAGCATTCATGAGGACTCTAGGAATTTTTGTCTTCCCTTACTTAGACGATTGGCTCATTTGAGCACCGTCAGCTCTAGAGGCAAGTCATGCTCTTTCCCGAGCGATGCAAATACTGCAATACTTGGGATGGATCATAAACCTTCCAAAGTCCCAGCTCACCCCATCTCAATCCCTTGAGTTTATAGGGGCTCGCTTGGACACACAGCAGTCAAAGGCTTTCCTTCTTCAGCCTCGCTGTCTGCTCATCATCGAACTAGCATCTCAAGCAGTGCTACAAACCTTCCTCACTGCCCGACAGATGCTTCGACTTCTAGGACACATGGCATCTACAGTCCATGTGATTCCTTATGCACGCCTTCACATGCGAACGCCCCAGTGGACCTTAGCTTCCCAATGGTCCCAGGCATCAGGGTGCCTGACAGACAAGATCAGTGTTACCACACGCTTGATTGCGTCCCTGCATTGGTGGCAATCTCTGGAAAACCTTACAGTAGACTCTCCTTTTCAGCAATCCCTACCTCAAGCTGTCCTGATGACAGATGCATCCCAGTTGGGTTGGGGAGCCCACTTGGGCGATCTGTCGACCCAGGGGCTCTGGACCCCACAGGAGGCTTCTCTTCAAATAAATCTCCTAGAACTAAGGGCCATTTCCAATGCTATTCGAGTATTTTGCTTTCATCTTATAAACAAAACAGTTCTGGTGCAAACTGACAAGTGGCCATGTTTTACCTAAACAAACAAGGTGGAACAGGCTCTCTGCAATTATGCAACGAAGCTTTGCAACTGTGGGCCTTTGCCAGAGAGCATCAGATTCATTTGTTGGCAGTATACCTTCCAGGCATTCAAAACGTTTGGGCAGACAGACTCAGTCGAGTACTCCTGCCACACGAGTGGTCCCTCCACTCAGTTGCTCCTCAGTAGTGGAGGTGTGCAGACCTACTGTGCAGAGCTCCTGCTAGGGGGCGGAGCCTAGCTGTTGCCTGAGCCTGGATGTCAGGTCCTGGGCCACCTCCAGCAGGAGAGGCCCAGGCCCAGAGGCCTACCAAGCCTGGTGGGCCTCCTTTGCTGCCATCGGATGGGGAGGAAGGCAGACTGGTGCAGCTGGCACCCCGGGAGGGGGAGCCCCCAGGTGGGACTGCGCCTGGCCAGGGAGGAGGGACCCACAGGTATGGAGGTTTGGGCCCGCTACCCCAGGGAGGAGGCTCCTGTCTCCTTCCCAGGCAGGGTGTGGAGGCTGGGTGGAAGCAGGGAGAGGCCCTGGGGAGACCCTGGAGGACCGTGACGTATAGCACTGGAGGAGGCGGGTTCCCCCCTCCGCCTCGGGTCCTGGAGGAGGCCTCTACCTCCTCCAGTGAGGATGAGGACGGGGGGTCGGGCCTGCCTTCCTTCCAGCAGCCAGCTCGGGCCCCAGATGAGATCGTGGCGGCGGTACGGCGGCTTCGGGGTCTCCAGGAGGAGGCGGCCCAGCTGCAAGCCCAGCTCTCCCACCTGGAGAGCCTGCAGGCCACCATTCCCGGTGAGGAATGGGTGGCCTATACCACCTATAGGAAGGGGGTAAAGCGGGCCCTGAAGGCCAAGTATCAGCAGATTACATCTTTAAAAAGCCAGGGTTGTGGGTCCCTCTCGGAACTTTACCACAACTATGATAGATGGGCTACTACATATGGTATGTCTGCAGTCCAGGGGGGCCCCCGGGGGTAGGTAGGATGGGTGGCTATCCCCAATCTAGCAGCTTGCCCTTCCCCTATCCAACCCCTGTGAGGGGAGAAGAATGTATGTGGTCAGGAGACCCTTACCTGCACGCAACAAGGGTTGATGGAAGGAGGGCTGTCCCGTTTCTGGAAGTTGGGCCAGTGATCCCTGGTTCTGCAGATGTCCAACGTTTGCGGGCTTCTACAATGGCCCCTCATCTGTTGATTCCTGTTTCCAGCAACGACGGTCCTGCACTGGAGGGGGGGTCCGGTGACGTCGATCCCCCCCACCCGCGGGCATTTTCGGCCGGTTTTTCTGCGCCTCTCAAAGTAGCAGCTGCAGAAGCATCTTGTCATCGTGATCGCCGAGGAGTGCCTGCAGACGGTATCCGCGGTCCTGAGAAGGCTGTCCCGCTGCAGGATGCCATTGTAGGGCGTCCCTCCACCAGCTTGCACTCCAAAGCTGGCCGCCGCGAGTCCGATGAGGTCACTTCCGGGTTCTCCCGGAAGTGTGTAGACGACCATCTTCCACCCTCTGCCCTGCTACAGGAACACCGGAGGCGATCAACGGGGACCGTAGGGGATTGGTTTCCGTGCCCCTCTATTGGAGGGGCTGTTGCAGAAGAAGAGCAATGTTCAGAGGCTGCTTTCCCACGTCGGGGGTCACAGAATGCTGCTGAGGCTCGTCGGCTGCCTGCTACAGCCAAGAAGATCGCCGGTGCTGTACAGCCTCTGGCTGTGAGAGGATCTTTGGGGGGTTCTGCGTCCTCTCTCCAGGATCCCCGGAGGCTGAAGACTGGCCGGCCCCAGTCCTCTGTGCTTGCTGTGCCACTGGAGGCTCCGTGGGTGGATGATCCTTCTACTCTGCATCCGGTTCTGCAGCATCGGGGGTCGGTAGACTCCATATCTGCTGTGTATCCGGCTCCTTCTCCTGCAGTACTTGCCAGGATCCCTGGGCAGGTGTTTGGTGGGGGGGAGGTTGGTGTCAGGAGTCCCCTGGTGTGACTGTCTTTCCGGCTCCCAGACAGCTGCAGGATGGCCGCCCAGCCTTCCCTGAGGTGGCTGTCTGGCACCGGAAGGGCACAGGAAAGGGGACGGAGCAGGGGAGGGGTTGTTTTTCTTTTTCTGCAGCCCCCAAGGGGAACCGGAAGACCGTTCCTCCACTGTCTTTGCAACTTGGATCGGCTGAGCGGGATGCACAGGTACTTGTCCTGCCTGGTGGCGTGGCCGAGGGGGGCCTGGCTCGCAGGGGGGCGTCCGCCCTTCCTGCTGGAGCCTTGGCTGCCGGCCAGGGTGTTCCGGATCCCTGTGCCACGTCTGGCACCAGCAATAAGGTAGGACCTGGGAGTGACGGGGGGCAGGGGGGTGGAGGTTTGGGGGGATCTGCCCTACTGTCTCGGGAAGGTCCTGCCTTATTGCCGGTAGCCTTACAGGGGGTAGCGGATGGTGGGTCGGTGGAGGGTCTGGCGGAGGGAGAGGGGGAGCAGATGACTGGTCTATTAGTGGGGAAGGCGGTAGTGGTTGGTCCTGATGGGGGGAAGGGTCTGCTATCAGTGGGGTTGGGGGATGGGGTGGTCCCCATGGATCCCGGGAATGGAGGGGAGCGGGGTCCGTCCCCGGTAGTGGTGGCCGAAACCCAGGAGCTTTGCGCTGGGTCAGGAACACGGGACGGGGGTTTGGGAGGGCTTTCTGGTCCCCTGGGTGTTACCGAGAACCAGGTCCGTGATGCCATCCAATTGGCTTTAGAGACCCCGACCGGCCCTCCAGGGGCCTTTGCTGCCTTTCGGCAGCAGCAAGATGTGGCAGAAGGGGGTGCTCCGGAGGTTCTCGGTGGCACCCAGGGATCCGGAAGGGATAGTATCCCTGACTCTGTCTTTGCGGAGCTGGTCCTGCCTAGCCCCCAGGTCGCCCCCTGTGAGGGGGCTGCGGATCCTGCAGACCAGCAGCAGGGCCCCTCGCAGGTAGATGCAGGGGAGGCGAGAGGAGAGCGGGGGATGGGGGCTGGGGGGTCGGTTCCCCCCCCCGTACCTTTGCAGAGGCTCTGAGGGGGTCCGGCACCACTCTGGGGACGTCAGGTGGGGATGGGGGGAGGGGGGTTCCCAAGGGAATGGTCCTGCAGGAGGGGGAGGAGGTGGGGGAGGGTTCCGAGGGGTAGGGGGTGAGGTCAGACGGCGCAATGTGGCGCAGATCCGGTGGGCTGGGGAGGGGCCCCCTCCAGCCAGGGAACAGGTCTTGAGGATGGTCCTTGGGCTGGGGTTTCTCCCGGGGGATCTCTACGCCTTCATCCACATGAACAACACCATTGAATATGATGTTAGTTTCCTGCTGAGACGGGGGCTGGAGATTTTCTGGGACCGATATCAGCAGCAGAGGGGGCAGGGAGGGTGGGCTGACTTTCGTGTTGTGCCTATCTCTCGCCAGGGGACGGTACCTGTGACCATCCTATCCCGGAATGAGCCCTCCCAGGGCAGGACATCCAGTTTTGGTTGTCGCGCCATGCGGTGCTCCTCGCACCCCTGGTTAAGGGCGCTGGGCCCCTAGGGGTGTGGGACGGGTCGTGGAAAGGTAGGATCCGTTTGCGTGAGGTGGGAAACGTGGTGCAGCACGTGCCCTCGGCCGGTTTCCTCGGTCGGGATCGCATCTTGTGCTATTACTCCGGGCAACCTCGTGAGTGTCACCGCTGTGGCTCATTCCGTCATCTGAGTATGAACTGTCCCGAGCAGGTCTGCACCCATTGTGGTGGACGGGGTCATGCCTCGGCCGAGTGTTTGCTTATCCGGTGTAACCTTTGCGGGGAGTTGGGCCACCCCTTTGCCCGCTGCCCCTCCGCATCACACAATGGACCGGGGGGGGGATGCCGTCGCCCCACCTCGGGCTCCTGTGCGGGAGGAGGTTGTGGAGGACCCTCTCCCTCAGGAGGAGTCCGGGGGCCCTAGGGTGGAGGAGTCCATCGAACCGAGGGAGCCACCAGGGGGAGGGGATTTGGGTAGGAGGGAGGAGAGGGTTGATGTGGTGGAGGTTGCTGTGCACGACAGGATAGTGGGTTGCGGGTGGTGCCACCCCAAGAATGGACCACGGTCCCTTCTAAGGGTGGCAAGTCCAAAAGGAAGAAACGGGAGACATCCCCATTGCCGGATGCAGAGCCCGTGTTGGACATCAACCGTTTCGTCTTTTTGGCTGCTGATGCGGCTGAGGCGGATGAGGGCATGCCTGTGGAGGCAGGGCTTCCTGTGCGGCACTCGGAGCGGTTAGCGGCGGGGGCGGCCCCTCTTCCTCAGCGGCGGCCTTCAAAAGTACAGAAGGCGCGCCGCGGTCAGGGTCCTCCAATCAAGGTGGATACTGGCGCCCGACGGGTGAGGGAGGACAGGTCTTTGCCCCCGCAGTTGGGTACTGGGCCTTCGCAGGAGCCCCCTGCTGACCCGGCCGTCCCGGCCTCCCCCGCGGGGGTGGGCACTGGTCCGTTGTCTCAGTCTTTGTCCAGGGAGGGGGGGGAGGCACCGGTGGTGGACCCCACGGAGGAGATCATTCCTCCGACCCCTGACCTGTCCGTGCCCCCTCGCCCCATGGGAGCTGGGTTAGCCCCTGCGACAGCTTTGCCTGGTGGTCTCGGGGACACCAGCACCTCGTGGGGTGACAGGGTCGAGCAGGAGGAGGAGGAGATCCTCGAGGTGGTCAACGTGGACCGTGAGGAGTTGCTCCAGCTCGCGGGCTTGTCCTGCAAGAGGGATTCCGGGGATCCAGGGTATGGTGAGAAGAGGAGGAAAGGGTCACTGCACACGAATTAGGCATGGCGTGCACTCCTGCTTTCTCGTGCGCCACTATCAACGTGGCCAGCATTTTTACGGACCAGGCGCGGGCTACGGCCTATGATTTTCTTTCCACGAGTGGGCTGGATGTCATCTTCTTGCAGGAGACCAGGCTCACCTCGCTCGCTAGCCTTCATCGGGCGAAGCGGGAGTGGAGGTGGGGTTCTTCGTACTGGTCACTTGCGGCCCAGCCGTACGCAGGAGTGGCGGTTTTGTTCACGTCTAACCGATTTCAGGTGCAGTACGTGTGGGAACTGGAGCAGGGCCGGTGTTTGCTATTAGACGGCTACTGCGGGCCCCATCGGTTTCGTTTCATGGTGGTCTACGGCCCCCAGTCTAAGTTGGCGCGGAAGACCCTTTTTCGGGTCATCCGCCCCTACTTACACACCTCCCGTTTGGTGGTCCTCGCCGGGGATTTCAACACCACCACATTTTTGCAGGACCGAGGGGGGGATCGTTGCCCACCCAGTTACGAGGGCCTCTTTTTGGCCGAGATGACCCGGACGGCTGACCTAGTGGATGTCTTCCACCGGGCCTTTCCACGGTCGCCGGGTTTCACATACTACCATGGGACTTGCAGGAGTCGTATCGATCGGATATATGTGAGTGCCCGGGTGGAGTGTTCCCCTCCGCAGCTGCAGGCGTTTGACTTTTCGGACCACTGCGTCCTCTCTGTGTCCTTTCTGGCTAACCACGAGGAGCTCAGCAGGGGTCCTGGCCTGTGGCGACTGAATGTGCAGTTGTTGGCAACATTAGAGGTGGTCCAGGAGTTCTTGGCCTTTCTCGCAGACCAGGAGACCCTGTTGGGTGTTTTTCCTTCCCGTGGCGCCTGGTGGGATGAGGTGAAGATGCGTGCCCGCCAACTCTTCCGTTCCCGGGATACCTCCATGGCTCGATCCCGCTACCTCACCTACACTGTCCTCCGGAGGTCGCTGGATCGTTTGGTATCCCGAGGGGCAGCGCGGGAGGAGGTGGAAGAGGTGCGGGTCCAGCTCCGTGGCCTGCTTTATGATCGCCATGCCTCCCTATGCTTCGAGGGGGCGGCCGGTGGGGTCGCCGCTCCAGACCCTTTCCTGACTTGCAAGGAGAGGGTCCAGCATCGGGAGGTCATGGCCCTACGGGGCGAGGACGGTACCATTCATACCTCCCAGGAGGACCTTTTGCGGATGGTGGGGGAATACTTCTTGGACCTGTTTGGGGATCGCCCCGTGGACCTCACCCATATCCGAGAGTACCTGGGCCTTCCCCCGGTGTATTCGGCTGTGGTCCAGGCACAGGTTGATGCACTCGCTGCTCCGATTCAGCAGGTGGAGGTGGAGAGGGCGATTCGTGCCATGCCGTTGGGGAATGTGCCTGGGCGCGATGGGCTCCCGGTGGAGTTCTATCGTACTTTCATCGCCCAGCTGGCCCCCTTCCTGACCTCCCTGTTTCAGGAGATCATGGACACGGGGTTTCTCCCGCGGTCATTTCGCGAGTCTGTCCTGCTGCTGCTCTCCAAGGGGAAGGACGATAGTTCCTTGGACTTTTGGCGGCCGCTCTCTCTTCTGAACGCGGACCGGAAGATTCTGGCCAAGTGTTTGGCCAACCGACTGGTGGAGGTGTCGGGCGTTTTGCTGTCCCCTTCCCAGTATTGTTCCGTTCGGGGGAGAGGGGTTCTGGACGCTGTCGCCACAGTCCGGGAGGTGGTGGAGAGAGGCCGGTTGCTCCAACGGGACCATTGGTTGGTCTCCTTGGACCAGTCCAAAGCCTTCGATCGCGTCAGTCACCGGTACCTGTGGGTGGTGCTCCAGCACTTCGGCCTCCCCGCAGGTTTCCTCTTCGTCGTGCAGGCGCTGTACCGAGGGGGGGTGAGCTTCCCGTTTATTAACGGGTGGCTCGGACGGCCGTTTGGTGTCGCCTCGGGGGTGCAGCAGGGTGCCCTTTGAGCCCCCTGCTGTATGTCTTCTCCCTCGACCCCTTCCTCCAGAGATTGTCCTCAGGTGGGTTGCGGGGCCTGGAGGCGCCTGGTGCGCCCCCGGTGACCGTCGTTGCCTACGCTGACGACATCTCCGTTTACGTGGACGGCACTGAAGGGGTAGAGGCCCTGCGGGAGGCCGTGGAGGAGTACTCGGAGGTAGCCCACTCTGTTGTCAACCACAGCAAGTGCCAGACGCTGTGGTTGGGCCCCTCGGAGGCCTCCCCGCCTTCCTGCGCCCCCTTTCCTCCTCCCGTGGGGGAGGTCCGCGTTTTGGGCCTCGTCTTCGGGTCGGAGGACTGTGCGGAGTCCAATTGGGATCGTTGTCTTGAGACTGCACGGTGTCGGGTGCTGCGGTGGAGGGGGTGGAGGTGTACGTTCGAGGAGAAGATCAAACTCCTCGGGTCGGAACTGCTTCCCCTCTTTCTGCACGTGGCCACGGTCTTCGTTCTTCCGTCGTCCCGTCAGGCATCTGTCAGTGCTGTCTTTTTCTGTTTTCTGTGGGGGAACCGCCTGAACCCTGTCCAGCGCAACATCGTTTGCCTGGATCGGGCAGAGGGCGGTTTGGGTATGTTGCACCCCCTTGTTTTCCTGTCAGTCCTGTCTATGGCGTTTCACGTAGGTAGGATGCGGGAAGGGGGTGGGGTTTGGTGGGTGGCCTCCTATCGGGAGTGGTTCTCCCGCTTCTGGGAGCAGTGGGAGGGGGCGTCCTCGGTCCCACGTGTGAGCCGGAGCGGGGAACAGGCCCCATCGTACGTATTTGCGATGGTGGGGCTCATTCGGCGGTGGGAGATGACCGACCCGCTCGCCCAGTCCTTGGGGCAGAAAGGATTGTACCGGATGGTACTCGCCTCCCACTTTCAACCACGGTGGGCCTTGCAGGACTGTCCAGCGGATGTGATGCAGCGGGGCCTTCGGCATTTGAACTCCCCTCGGCTGCCGAAGAAGGTTCTGGATGTGGCCTGGTTGTCTTTCCATGGGCGTTTGTACGTAAGGGACAACCTCAAGTACAGGTCACAGGCCGAGCGGGTCTGTCCGAGGGCCGGGTGTGAAGGGCAGACGGAGACCATGGACCATTTCCTCCGGCAGTGCCCCTTTAACGTGGAGGCCTGCCGGTTGGTGTCCGCTGCACTTCACCTGCGTGACCTTTCCCTCCTCACGTATGCGGAGTGGGTGTACGGGGCCTGGTCCTTTCCTCTAAGGCAGGACTCCGGGACCCTCTACCTCGTCACGGCTGTAGTGCGCTACCACCTGTGGCAAGTGCGCTGTCATGTCTCGACCCGGGGGTTGGTCCTGCCCCTCGACGAGGTGGTGCGGGACATTTTGGTGGAAGTGTCCAGCATGGCGCAACGCGAAAGGCGGGTGGGGGAGGCTCATCGTTGGGAGCGTCTGTGGCGTCACCTCACCCTCCGCCCCCCGTGAGGGGGAGGGGTTCCCTGGGGTTCTCGTCCCTGTAGGGCTTTGGGGTTGTTTTGTTTCCCTGGGGAGGGGGGTGTGACAGGAAGGGGAGGGTTCCCTTCCCTGGGGTTTGTTGCTGGGTAGGATTTTGGGGTTGTTTTTCTCCCGGAAGGGGGGGGGGGTGGGCTGGTGCTGCAGAGGTTAGACCACTTGTCCGCTCTCCCTTTCTCCTTGGGGGTGGCTGTCCCACTTGTTTTTGTGTTTATGTCCGTCCTTTTCGTGTTCTGTGCATCCCGTTCTGCTGTCTGGGTTGCAGGGCAGCACTGGGTTATGTTTATCCTTTGTTTATCTTTTGCTTTGTATAATTGGTTATGTTTTTTGGTGGGATTCTGTTGGGGACGGGCTCAAGGTGCCCTTATGTTTTTGTTTGGGGAGGTGGGGGCGGGGAGGTTTGCTTTTGCTGTGTTTGTTTTTGTGGGGTGGATGGGGAGGGGGCGGGGATCGGGGTGGAGGGAGGGGGAAGCTGCTGCTCCCTCTGCAGGGGAAGGGATGGGGACAGGGGACTCTGTATTTGGGTGGTTGGGGGGGGGGAGTCTGGCAGTCCCCAACCAGCGGACAGAACGAACAATTGGACTGGGGGGGGTTGCTGTGCGGGGGCGGGGTGTGGGTCTGCAAACACAAATGGACAATGTTTGGACTGCTCTGGGGTGTTGTTACAGGGGGAGGGTTGGATCAGGTATGGACATTGGACTGAGGGGGGGGGAGGGTGGGACATGGGCATTGTTTGGACTCTTGCGGGTTGTTGGTGGGGGAGGGGCACGTGTGTTGGTTGCTGGGTTTGGTGGTGGGTTTGGGGAGGTGGGTCACGGGGGGTTATGATTCCTGTTGTTGTACTATGTCGGGGGGTGGGGGTTTTGGGGGGGTGTGGGACTTGGTTGGGTTGATTGTTTTTGCTTTTTGTATGTCTTTTTGTTGCTTGTCTAATAAATTCAAAATTTCCACCCATATCAACTTGACCGAGTATTTCAAGTCCGGGGAACACCAGACCTAGACCTCTTTGCAAGTCCACAGAATCCCAAACTTCCCCGGTACTGTTCCAGACTTCCACTCAAAATTGTCAGGCGAGGGATGCATTCCTGCTCCATTGGGGACAGGATTTTCTCTATGCCTTCCCACCAATTCCCCTAATTCCCAAAACTTTATTCAAACTCTAGAGAGACAGAGGTCGCATGATACTCATAGCTCCCTGTTGGCCAAGGCAAACATGGTATCCTCTTCTCTTAGGTCTCTCTCGAGCCACTCCTCTGGATTGGGGAGTGGTTCGGATCTTCTGTCCCAGAACAACGGATCTCTACTACACCCCAATCCCCGGTCCCTTCATCTCAAGGCCTGGTTACTCAAGGCATAGAATTTCAAGATCTAGGCCTTTCACAACAAGGGAAGAATATTCTTCTAGCTTTCAGAAAACCTTCCACAAGGCGTTCTTACGCTTTTAAGTGGAAGAGGTTCTCAGTCTGGTGTTCCCAAAAGGGACCTGATCCCCTCTTGGTACCAGTAGAGTCCCTTCTGGACTATCTCCTTCACTTATCAGCTTCTGGTCTCAAGATCAATTCTGTTAGGGTCCATCTTAGTGCTATTGCTGCATCTCATAAACCCTTTGATGGACAACCGATTTCCTCTCATCCTCTTGTTTCAAGATTTATGAGGGGCCTCCTTTTAACAAAACCTCCCATCAAACCACTTCTGTTGGCATGGGATCTTAATCTTGTTCTGGGTCAACTCATGAAGCCACCCTTTGAACCTTTAGCTAGATGGGGGTTTCAAAGGAGTGGAGGAGTAGCCTAGTGGTTGGGGCAAGGTACTTCAGGCCAGAAGGTCAGGGGTTCAAATCCCACTAGAGGACAGCAACCTTGGGCCAGAAGGACTGGGGTTTCTAGTCCCACAGGTGCTCCTTGTGGTCTTGGGCAAGCCACTTAACCCTCCATAGCCCATGTTCCCTGTAAAATAGTTATCTCCAAGTTATAATACCCTGTTCAATGTAATTTCATTTTGTTCAATGTAAACCGCACTGATGCAGAATAGCGCGGTATATAAGAGAATGTAAATAAATAAATAAGTTTCTTTCATGGAAAGTCATTTTCCTAATTGTTATCACTTCTGCAAGACGCATTAGTGAACTGCAGGCTTTAGTGGCTGACCCGCCTTATACGAGGTTTCATCATGACAAAGTAGTCTTGAGGACTCATCCTCATTTTATGCCAAAGGTGGTATCACCTTTTCATTCAAACCAATCGTTTATCTCCCAGTCTTCTTTCCTAGGCCTCATGCCTCCAGCGCGGAAAGAAATCTTCATACCTTAGATTGTAAACGGGCTCTGGCCTTTTATCTTCACAGAACTCAGCCATTTAGAAAATCTTCTCAGCTTTTTCTGGCTTTTGACTCTAGTCATTTAGGACTTCCAGTCACTAAGAGAACTCTCTCTAAGTGGATTGCAGACTGTATTTCCTTTACATTTCAGAGTAAAGGAATCCCTCTTGAAGGCCATGTCACGGCTCATAATGTTAGAGCCATGGCAGCCTCAACAGCTAATCTTCGTTCAGTTGCTATTGATGAGATCTGCAAAGCCGCAACTCGGGCTTCTTTGCATACTTTCACTGCCCACTACTGTTTAGACAAGGACTCCTGTCGGGATGCCTTGTTCGGTCAGGCTGTTCTACAGCATCTGTTCCATTCCTAGATCAACTTCTTCCTACCATCCACTCTTGGATGCCTGTGGTCCCTGGGGGGAAGCATGGCCCATCTCACATAGATCCGCAACATGCTGGGGTCATCTCTAGGCATTTTCAGCTGGGGAGTCCCCATTTGTGAAGACTACATTCCTGCTTATTCCTGGAGATAGCGTAGTTACTCACCTGTAACAGGTGATCTCCGGGAACAGCAGGAATAAGTCTTCACAACCCACCCATCTCCCCTAGGAGTTGTCTTTCTCTCTTTCTTTTTTTCTTCTACTTCTCTCCTTTGGTCTCAGCTTTCAACTCAACTGAAGTGAGAGAGGTGGTTGGGCGGGAAGGCAACACGCATGTGTGGTGGGATGCTCCCAAAAGCTTTCCTTTTGGACACTGGGGAGCGTTCCCGTGCAGGCTCCGTCGGTGTCGACGGTACCCATATGTGAAGACTTATTCCTGCTGTTCCTGGAGATCACCTGTTACAGGTGAGTAACTACGCTTTATCGGGCAATGTTTTCTTGCCAGCTCAGAGGGCAGAGAGCCTACGCTGTTTGGTGAGAGAGTTTGTGGCTCGGAAGACTCCGTCAGCGTGGCATTACCTGCAGGTACTGAGGACGATGGTGGTGACGTTACACCTAGTGCCATGGGCCAGAGCACATATGCGTCTGCTCCAGCGGGCTTTGTTGTGGCGCTGGTCACATCAGAAGCAGCCTCCGTCAACATTCCTACCCTGTACAGCAGCAGCCAATGCATCTCTACAGTGGTTGCTCTCGCCTGGGATTCTGGAGAAGGAAATGCCTCTCGACACCCCCCGGTGGATGCAGGTGACGATGGACATGTGTCTGTCAGGCTGGGGGGTGCACTGCGAGGGACACTTTGCCCAGGGAAGCTGGAGTGCCCAGGAGTCGCAATGGCCCATCAACAGATTGGAGTTGTGGGCAGTGACGATGGCCCTCAGAGTGTTCCGGAGTTGGGTTCTCGGGAGAGCGGTCAGAATTCTTTCGGACAACGTTACGGCAGTGACCTACATCAATTGGCAAGGCGGTACGAGCAGCCTTCTATTGGAGGAGGAGGCAGAAGGTCTCATGAGATGGGCCGAGGATCATCTCGTAGCCATTTTTCAGCCCAGCATGTCGCCGGAGTGGAGAACGTCACGGCCGACTTCCTCAGCAGGCACAAGATAGATCATGGCGAGTGGGAGCTCAGCCAGGACGTCTACGAACAGGTGGTCCTCCGATGGGGGCCACCGGTGATGGATTTGATGGCGCGCTGGGAGTCGGCCAAGACAAGCAGATTCTTCAGGAGAAGAAAAAGGATGTTGGAAGGGCTGGACGCCCTAGTTCAACGGTGGCCCTCGGAGGGGTTGCTTTATGTGTTCCCTCTTTGGGCGCTTATCGGCAGAGTTCTTCAGAGAATAGAAGCACATCAGGGGTTGGTGATCCTGATTACTCCAGACTGGCCGAGGCGGCTGTGATATGCCGATCTCGTTCGTCTACTGGCAGATTGACCATGGAGACTCCCGGTAAGAGAGGATCTTCTCAGGCAGGGTCCGGTAAGGATGCCGTAGGTGGATCGGTTCTCGCTTACGGCATGGCTATTGAGAGGGCAAGGCTGCTTAAAAGAGGTTATTCGGGAGCAGTGATTTCAACCTTGCTGAAGGTCCGCAAGCGGTCTACCTGTTTAGCGAATGAAGGTTTGGCGCATCTTTGAGAACTGGTGTGAGGAAAGAAGCAAGAAGCCCTTGTCAGTGGCGGTATCATAAATGTTGGATTTTTTACAGGCCAGCCTGGAGAAGGGGCTGGCAGTCAGTTCCTTGCGGGTACAGCTAGCGTCTATCGCTTGCTACAGGGGCAAGGTTAAGGGTAACGAGTTAGGCCAACACCCTGATGTGGTTCGATTTCTTAAGGCAGTCAGGCAGATGCGGCCGCATCAGAGTTTGATTTTACCTCCTTGGGATCTCAATTTGGTGTTGGATTCTCTGGTCGGGGTGCCGTTCGAACCCCTTGAGCATTCTTCTCTTAAGGACTTAACTTTCAAGGTGGTGTTTTTGGTGGCCATCTGTTCTGCCAAGTGAGTCTCTGAGTTGCATGCATTGTCTTGTCGCCCGCCCTTCCTAGTTTTTTCCATGGAGAGGGTGGTGTTGAGAACGGTTCCATCCTTTTTGCCAAAAGTAGTTTCTCCCTTTCATGTCAATCAGCCGGTGTCACTCCCGGTCTTTGCCGGTTTAGAGCAGGGAGAGGGAGATGCACAGCTGCGCCTTCTGGACATGCGTAGAGTTTTGAGATGGTATCTGAAGCGTACTAAGGCCTTCCGCAAGTTGGAGCGTTTATTTGTGTTGTTCGGAGGGCCGCGCAAGGGAGAAGCAGCGGCCAAGGCCACAATTTCCAGGTGGATCAGGTAGGCCATTGCTTCCGCATATATTCTAAAGGGAAGACAGGTCCCGGTGGGATTGTGAGCGCATTCCACTCAAGCTCAGGCATCTTCTTGGGCGGAGGTTAGTTTGGTTCCTCTGTTGGATATTTGCAGAGCGGCAACTTGGTCTTCTCTGCATACTTTTGCCAAGCACTACACTGTGCAGGATGTGCAGGCAGCGGCAGATGCAGGTTTTGGGAGAGCGGTGCTTCAATCCAGTTTGGCAGGATCCTCCCAAGCTTGAACTGCTCGTTTACATCCCAGAATGAAGGGACTGGACTGGAGAGATGATTAGGAAGTAGTAATTAGACTTTACCTGCTAATTAGTGTTCCTGAAGGATCTCCAGCCCAGTCCCTGGTCCCACCTGGTTCAAAGCAGTTTATGGGGAGTGGTTGGCACAGAGGGTTGTTTGTGCCAGGCTTCTCTGGAAGTTCCAGTGTCAGGGCGGATTGGACCGAAGCAGAGCCCTGTTATCAGTAGTGCTGCACATCTTGTTAGGTAATTTACAGGGTGCTGTGTCAGTTAAGCCTCCTCCTCTTCCCTTAGGGGGTGTTGGGGGTCATCCTCAAGGTTCGGGAGGGGTAGTATAATAGTTTTTAGTATTATAGTTGTTTTTATCATTGGTTAGTTGTCTCTCCGTTAGTTTTGCTTTGTCAACAGGATACTGAGGCTGGTGGGTGGTGCCAGTGCTATATATATCCTGACGTCATCAAGAAAGCACAGTTACTTACCTGTAACAGGTGATCTCTGGGAACAGCAGGAATTAGTCCTCACATATGGGTACGTCGGTACCGACGGAGCCTGCGCGGGAAAGCTCCCCAGCCTTTCAGATGAAAGGCTTTTGGGGCCTCCCACTGCACATGCGCGCTGCCTTCCCGCCTTCCTGACCAGCTCTCCTCAGTTCGAGTTTATAGCTGAGACAATAGAGAGAGGAAAGGAAGATAGATAGATAGAGATACAACTCCTAGGGGAGGTGGGTGGGTTGTGAGGACTAATTCCTGCTGTTCCTAGAGATCACCTGTTACAGGTAAGTAACTGTGCTATCTCCAGGAACAAGCAGGAATAAGTCCTCACATATGGGGACTCCCTAGCTAAGATGCCTGGGAGATCCCCCTCCAAGGGTAAACCATCTTCGCATGGATCTCAGGCATCCATCCAGGGAAGGTGGGCAGGAGTTGTTTAAGTATGGAACAGGTGTTTGAGGACAGCCTGACCAAACAAGGCATCCCGGCGGGAGTCCTTGTCCAAGCAGTAATGGGCTGTGAAGGTATGAACCGAGGCCCAAGTGGCTGCTCGACAGATCTGATCTATGGACACAGAGTGAAGATGAGCCATAGAAGTGGCCATGGCTCGCACATTGTGAGCGGTGACATGGCCTTCCAGAGAAATGTTCTTACTCTGGTAAGCAAAAGAAATACACTGAGCAATCCAATTGGAAAGTGTACGTTTGGTGACTGGAAGTCCTAAATGAGAAGGATCAAAAGCCACGAAAAGTTGGGAAGACTTTCGATGTGGCTGAGTCCTGTTGAGGTAAAAGGCGAGAGCTCTTTTACAGTCAAGAGTATGAAGGTTCCTCTCTGCACTGGATGCATGAGGAGCCGGGAAAAAAACAGGTAGATATACCTCTTGATTAAGATGAAAAGGCGAGACCACTTTAGGCATAAAGTGGGGATTCGTCCTAAGGACCACCTTATCATGATGAAATCTGGTATAAGCTGGATTAGCCACCAAAGCCTGCAGTTCACTGATGCGGCGAGCCGAAGTGACTGCAATAAGGAAAAGAACCTTCCAGGAAAGAAATTTCAGGGAGGTAGATACCAACGGTTCAAAAGGTGGCTTCATAAGTTGACCCAGAACTAGATTCAAGTCCCATGCTACCGGAGGAGGTCGGATGGGAGGCTTAGTGAGAGTCAGGCCTCTCATGAACCTTGCAATAAGAGGATGAGAGGAGACAGGTTGTCCATTTATAGGTTTTAAGGATGCTGCAATAGCACTTAAATGGACTCGTACTGAATTCGTCTTGAGGCCTGCATTGGAAAGACGCAGGAGATAGTCCAGTAGAGAATTCAAAGGAAGTGCTAGAGGGTCAAGACCCTGTTGCGCACACCAAATGGAAAAACGTTTCCATGTGAAAGCATAGGAACGCCTGGTAGAGGGTTTCCTAGAGGCATGAAGGATATCTTTCACTGGTTGGGAAAGATTAAACTCATGAAGGCTTAAGCCTTCAGTAACCAAGCTCGGAGATGTAGGGACTTGGGGTTTGGATGCCACAAAGTCCCCTGCTCCTGAGACAGAAGGTCTGGTGCAGCTCCCAGGTCCAGGGAGGAGCCCTGGGAGAGCTGTAGAAGGAGAGGGAACCACACTTGGCGTGGCCAGCGTGGAGCAATGAGGATCATGGATCCGTGATCCCTCTGAAGTTTGAACAGAGTCTTGGGAATCAAAGGAATGGGTGGAAAAGCGTACAGGAATTCCTGACCCCAATGTAGGAGAAAGGCATCGTTGGCCTGAGCTCCCTGACACGGAGTTCTGGAACAGAACCGGGGAAGTTTGGCATTCCACGGACTTGCAAAGAGGTCTTTGTCCGGGGTCCCCCATTCCTGAAAGATTCTGCGTATCTGGTCCATATGCAGGGACCATTCGTGTGGGAGCAGAACTCGGCTGAGTCTGTCTGCCCGAGAGTTTTGAACTCCTGGAAGATATACTGCCAGAAGATGAATTTGATGCTCTCTGGCGAAGGCCCATAATCTGAGAGCTTCGTTGCAAAGCGACAGAGAGCCCGTCCCTCCTTGTTTGTTGACATAGAACATGGCTACCTGATTGTCTGTTTGGACTAGGACAGTCAGGTTGACAAGGAGGGTGTGGAAGACTGTGAGGGCAAGGAAGATTGCTCGCAGTTCCAGAAGGTTGATGTGAAGGGTGGTCTCCTGAGGAGACCAGGTGCCCTGAGTGGAGAGGTGTTGGAGATGAGCTCCCCACCCTGTTTGGGAGTCAACTGTTGTGAGGGTTGCTTGGGGCAACTAAGGTTGGAAGGGGATCTCCAGCAACAGACTTTTGGAGGATGTCCACCACTGGAGAGACCAAAACAGTCGTTTTGAGGTGAGTATTTGGTCTGAGAGCAGTCCTGATGCTTGAGACCACTGGGTGGCCAAGGTCCATTGAGCTGCTCTCATATGAAGACGAGCGTAGGGCACCACGTGTACCGTGGAGGCCATGTGGCCCAGAAGTTGCAGCATTTCTCTGGCTGACAAGTGACTTCTGGACTGAGCCTGGGAGGCCAAGCTTATTAGCCTTTGGCCTCGGACCAGAGGGAGGTAGGCCCTTGCAGTGGTGGAGTCCAATTGGGCCCCTATGAATTCCAGAGACTGAGTAGGGATGAGTTGGGATTTGGGAATGTTTACCACAAGTCCCAGATATTGAAGAATATGCCTTGTGCGGTCCAGAGAAATCTGGGCTTCTGACTGAGATGGAGCTCGGATGAGCCAGTCGTCCAGATATGGGAAGACAAAGATTCCCATGCCTCTGAGAAATGCGGCTACGACTGCCATGCATTTTGTGAAGACTCTTGGAGCAGAGGCCAGACCGAAGGGTAGTACTCTGTACTGGAAATGTTTTCCCTGGAACAGAAATCTTAGATATTTTCTGTGGGATGGATGGATGAGTATATGAGTGTACGCATCCTTGAGATCTAGAGAACAAAGCCAATCCTGACTCTGAAGGTGTGGAAGGAGAAGGCCCAGAGAGAGCATTTTGAATTTCTCCTTGAATAGAAACCTGTTCAATTCTCTCAGATCTAGGATAGGTCTGAAGCCCCCTGTCTTCTTTGTTATGAGAAAGTAAGGGGAGTAGAAACCTAACCCCTGTTGAGGAGGAGGAACCTCCTCTATTGCCCCTTGGGCAAGGAGAGAAGAGACTTCCTGACCCAACAGGGTCAGAAGAGATGGGGGAGAACTGAATTGCCTCACCATGGTATGGGGAGGAAGGCTGGAGAAATGAAGTTTGTAGCCCTCCCTGATAATAGAGAGGGTCCAGTGCTCTGATGTGATTTGTTCCCATCTGGGAGCAAAATGAGCTAGCCTTCCAGGAATGGTGAGGGGCTCTGGTTGTTCTAGAGCAGGGGTCTCAAACACGCGGCCCGCGGGCCGCATGCGGCCCGCGAGAGACCCTTGTGCAGCCCGCGATGCAAAGGGGGGGAAAAAAAAACCGGCTTCTGCTGCTGCTGCCGCCGCTGCCGTGGCCGGCAATAGCAGCAATATCGCAAGTCCCGCGGGCTCCCCCCCACCCGGCAGATCCCTTCCTGCTTGCCTGCCAATGCTGCCAGTTCTCCGCTTCGGCTTTCAGAGCCGCGAAGGGAGAACTTCTCCCTCGCGACTCTGTTAAGCTCGCCGGGGCAGATGGGAAATTTCCCATCTGCCCCAGCGGGCTTAACAGAGTCACGAGGGAGAAGCTCTCCCTTCGCGGCTCTGAAAGCCGAAGCGGAGAACTGGCAGGCAAGCAGGAAGGGATCTGCCGGGTGGGGGGGGGGGAGCCCGCGGGACTTGCGATATTGCTGCTATTGCCGGCCACGGCAGCGGCGGCAGCAGCAGCAGAAGCCGGGTTTTTTTTAAAGTTTAATTTTCCCGGGGGGGGGGGGAGGGAGCAGGACTTGATGGGGGGGGGAGCAGGACTTGATGGGGGTGGGGAGCAGGACTTGATGTGGGGGGGGAGCAGGACTTGATGGGGGGGAGCAGGACTTGATGTGGGGGGGGGAGCAGGACTTGTGGGGGGGGGGAGCAGGACTTGTGGGGGGGGGGAGCAGGACTTGATGGGGGCTGGGGGGGGGTAGTACTGAAAATGGGGTGATGGGGGTTAGGACTGGTAATGGACAGATGGGGGTTAGGACTGGAGGTGGTCTGACTGGGGGCCTAAGACTGAAAATGGGGTTATGGGGGGGGCTAAGAATGAAGATGGGGCGATGGAAGGGTTAGGCCTGGAAGTGGGCTGTTGGGGGGCTTAGGACCGATAATGGGCTAGGGGGGGGCTAGAACTGGTAATGGACTGGGGGGGGGTGCTATGACTGGAAATGGGCCGAGTAGAAGGGGGAGCTTGAACTGGAAATAGCTGATGGGGACAGGGTCTTGGAATGGTAATGGGCTGAGTGGAAGGGGGCTTGGAATGGAAATGGGCTGATGGGGAGTGGGGCTTGGAAAGGAAATGGGCTGTGAGGGGAGGGAGCTAGGACTGGAAATGGGCTGATGATGCGGGGACTAAAAGGGAGCGGATGCTGGGTTGGGCAGGAACTAGAAGGGAGTTGATGTTGGGGGACGATTAGAATGGGATGGGGCTGGGAGAGTGAAATGGAGAGGGGAAAATATTTTGTGTGGGAGGGAAGAAAAATCTACAATTGGCCGGGTATTGGGAGAGTAAGTGGGGATTGAGGATGGAGGGGTAAAATTTGAGTGGATGAAATAGGAATGAGGAAAGAGCAAAAGGAGAATGATTAGTATGTTAAAGCAGATGTAGAGAGAATGGAAAAAAACTAGGAAAGAAGAAAGGAGAAATGGACAGCAGACGATGGAGAGTTAGCAGAAGACACAAAGAAACCAGAAGAAAGTGACTGGAACAATTGCAACTGAAAAAAAATGCACAAAAGGTAGAAAAATATCTCTTTATTTTGAATTTATTAACTGAAATATGTCAGCTCTTGGAAATGTGCATCTTTAACGTCTGCACTTTATTTAATACAAGAGGAAATCAATGTATAGTTTTATTTCTACAGTGTTGTACATTCTAAGTTTGGCTTTTGGGGTTCCCAGTTTAATTGTCTTCCTGTTTCTAAATTGTGATTCCTTGTTTGGTGATGGTATATGTTCTGCATGTGTAACTGAGCTGAGGTATTCTGTTTATGTAATTCCTATTTGACATTGCCACTTGTTCTCTTTCCCGAGTAGGTCATGTATTGTTATTCTCTGAAATGTGTTGATTTAATATTTGCAGTGTTGCCTTTTGATAGTTAGGGTATGGTGCTTTGTGAGTCCTGGTAGTGCTGTTAGGACACGGCAGGTTTGCTATGGGTTCTAAATGGGCAGTGTTTCTAGTAGTTCCTAATGTGCCTGGCGGTTGGCACTGGTTTATAGTAATGTAGAAATCTTTTAGTCTTTCTTTATCCATACACTCATTAAGAGGCATGTTTACTAAAAGTTAGTGTATGGTAACATTATGCAAATATTTATGCAAATGATGCCCTTATGCAAATGATGCCCTTATGCAAATGAGGCCTGCGTCTTGTGCGGCCCCCGGGTTACTCTACAAGTCCTCATTTGGCCCTCAAAGCAATTTGAGTTTGAGACCCCTGTTCTAGAGCCAGAAACGGCAAGTTCTCTAGAGGCAAGTCAAAACCCCTGAGGGGGTTGAGCCTGCTGGGGTGTAGCGGACACTGCAGGCTTTGACTTTACCTGCTTAGATTGTTGACGCTTAGCCGCAAAGCGAGGCTGAGCAGATTGCTGGCCAGTATTTGTGGGAAATCTGGCCTTCTTATAGTAAGGCCTTTTAAAAGACTTCTTTTTGGCAGGGGTAGAAGTAGACTTGGAAAGTCTATCTAGAGTGGCATTTTCTGCATCCATTTGAGCAGCTTTAATTTGCCATTCTTCCCCAAATAAGTTCTCACCGGTACAGGGCAGATTCCTGAGGCCATCTACAACCCAGGGTTCTAGGTCAGAAGCCTGGAGCCAAGCGAGACGTCGGGCTGCAATAGCAATTCCCGAAGCTCTGCCTGCAACCTCAAAGGAATCAAAGGCTGCCCTGTTGGAGAACTTGGAGACCTCTGAAAGTTGTGTCACCATAGAAAAGAAGTCCGCCCTTTGATCATCAGGGATAAAGGGGGCAAAATTCTGTATCTTTAGGGCAAGTTGCCCAAGAAACATGCCCATATAAAGGCTATAAGAATTGATCCTGGCTATAAGCATACTAGCCTGGAACATCTTTCTTCCAAAAGAGTCCAGGGTCTTACATTCTCGCCCTGGAGGTGTAGAAGAATGCCTTTTAGGACTCTTTATTTTCTTCATGGCAGACTTCACCACAATAGAGTGGTGAGGCAGCTGAGTTTTCTGGAACCCAGGAGAAGGAGGGACCCGATACATGGTGTCCAACCTACGGGAATGGGGAGACAGTGTTAAAGAAGTCTCCCACAAATCCATCAAGTGTTCTTGAAGGATTTCATGGATAGGCAGAGTGACTGCCTCTTTAGGAGCTTTAGAGTATCCTAATATATCCAATTTTTTTGATCTGGGTTCTTTCTCAGAAGATGTAGCAATAGTTAGTGCTTTAGCTACATCAACAATGAAATCCTGAAAGGATAAATCCTCTGGAGGAGACATCCTCCTCTTTGGAGAAGAGGGCTCCTCAGGAAGAGTAAGCTCAGCAGAGTCATCAGAGGAATTGAATTCATCAGAAGAATCTGAGTATTCCCTCTGTACTTCCAATGTACGATACGCATACCGATCGGTATCGACATCGGGCGTATCGGGCATGGGATCAGTACCGTGCGGAACCGATCGACGCTTGGAAGTCGATGGTCTCGGTTCCGGTGTGGATACCGGAACCGGGGCCGGTACCGATGGAATCGGTACCGAGGGCGTCGCAGCCTTAATGAATGCCAGAACGGCCTGCTGCATGGTCTGGACAGTATTGCCCATAGACGCCACTACTGCCTGGATGTCGGTACCGGTATGGGCCGGTACTCCAGAGCAGTCCAACAGGTGATCGGTCGAGGCCGTGCCATCGATGTCAACCTGTGACCCCCTGATTGCTTTGGAGGCCGGAGCCTCCCGCCGGGGTTTTTTGGCCTGGGCAGAATCCTCGAACTCAAAATTGAGAGCCTCTCGATCTTTAGAAGGAGATTTGCTTTTAGAGGATTTGCCCACAGGAGTTTTGGTTACCTGAGATCCATCCGGAGAGGAAGACCTGGATGACTGTGATGCTTCTGAAGGAAACAGCACATGGAGCTTGTTGGCCCGGTTCTGCAAACCACGTTTAGACATCTGGGTGCAGGAGGGGCAGTCCGGTTCGGAGTGGTCAGGTCCCAAACATTTGAGACACCATTCATGGGTGTCTGTGACAGAAATGACAGCACTGCATTTGGTACATTTTTTAAAACCAGGGACTGGCTTCTCCATGAGGAGAATTTGTGTAGGCCTTAAGGCCTAACAACAGGTACCAAGCTGTGCTTAAGAAAATAAAAAAGTATTTTTTTTTTTATAAAGAAAGAAAGAGAGACCGGCGGTACCGGTTTCGGTATGGGGAAGGCAGGTACGCGGTCTAAAGAAAACAAACACATTTCACAATTTCTTCAGCGGTGACAGGAACATGACCTGCTGGCTCCGCGGAAAAAGAGAAAACTGAGGAGAGCTGGTCAGGAAGGCGGGAAGGCAGCGCGCATGTGCAGTGGGAGGCCCCAAAAGCCTTTCATCTGAAAGGCTGGGGAGCTTTCCCGTGCAGGCTCCGTCGGTACCGACGTACCCATATGTGAGGACTTATTCCTGCTTGTTCCTGGAGATAATGACTTACTCAGTCTCCAAGCTGCAGGAATAGGAGCACAACCCAGAATGAAGGGACTGGACTGGAGATCCTTCAGGAACACTAATTAGCAGGTAAGGTCTAATTACTTCTTTTAGCCTATAAATGTAGGTGTAGAGAAATTTTCATCCAGAACCTAACCGAAGTCAGCAGTAATGCAGCTGGCCAGTTAATGTGCAACTCTATCTTACTGAAAAATTTTCCAGTAGTGACTTGTTATTTAGGGAGGTGTTTATTAAAGTGCACTAAGCTGTCATGTGGTAAGCCCCCAAAATTAACTCACGAGGTAGCATAGACCCACGCTAACTGTTGGGGGGCATACCTGACATGTACTCCTGCAGTTACTGCGGGGAGACGAACCTCATGGCGCCAACGGGCCAGCACATCCAATGCAGGTGCAAATACTGCTGGTCATTGAGGATGTGGTAAGTGCACCTGTGCTAACAGCAGCAATTATGTTTAGCCACGCCATTGTCAGCTGCACTAAGAGCAATGTGCTATGAGTGCTCACACTCCACCACTTACTCGCCTGGTCACCGCTCCTTCCTGCGCTACTGTTTAGCATGGGCCATGTACATAAGAACATAAGATATGCCATACTGGGTCAGACCAAGGTCCATCAAGCCCAGTATTCTGTTTCCAACAGTGGCCAATCTAGGTCATATGTACCTAGCAGTTTCTCCAAGGGACACAGGTTCCACAATGCTTGTATTGGTTCAAGCATTGATATCCTGGGTCCCTTCTTAATAATGGTTTATGGACCTTTCCTCCAGGAACTTGTCCAAACCTTTTTTAAACCCAGCTACATTAACAGCCTTTACTACATCCTCTAGTAACAAATTCCAGAGTTTGATTACACGTTGAGTGAAAAAATATTTTCTTTTATTAGTCTTAAATAGTTTACCCTGTAGCTTCATTGCATGTCCCCTAGTCTTTCTATATTCTGATAAGGTAAACAATCGATCTACGTTTACCCGTTCCACTCTGTTCATTAATTTATAGACTTCTATCATATCTCCCCTCAGCCGTCTCTTTTCCAGGTTAAAGAGCCCTAACCTTTTTAGCCTTTCTTCATAGGAGTATCCTTCCATCCCCTTTACCATTTTGGTGGCTCTTCTCTGAACCTTTTCTAAAATCGCTATATCCTTTTTAAGGTACGGCGACCAGAATTGCACACAATATTCAAGGTGCGGTCTCACTATGGAACGATATAGAGGCATTATAATATCTTTTGTTTTATTTTCCATTCCTTTCCTTATCATACCTAGCATTCTATTTGCTCTCTTGGCCGCCGCTGCACACTGGGCCGAGGGTTTTAACATGGTATCCACAATGACGCCTAAATCATTTTCCTGGGTGGTGGTTCCTAATGTGGAACCTTGCATCGTGTAACCATAGTTTGGGTTGTTCTTCCCTAGGTGCATACCTTGCACTTGTCCACATTAAATTTCATCTGCCATTTTGATGCCCAGTCTTCCAATTTATCAAGATCCTCTTGCAATTTTCCACAATCCTCTTGGGTTTTAACAACTTTAAATAGTTTTGTGTCATCTGCAAATTTGATAACCTCACTCGTTATTCCACTTTCCAGGTCAATTATGAATATGTCAAAAAGCAGCGGACCCAGCACAGATCCCTGGGGTACACCACTATTCACCTTTCTCCATTGGGAAAATTGGCCATTTAGCCCTACCCTCTGCTTTCTATCTTTTAACCAGTTCCTGATCCACAAGAGTACACTGCCTCCTATCCCATGACTCTTTAGTTTTGCCAAAAGTCTCTCATGAGGGACCTTGTCAAAGGCTTTCTGAAAGTCCAGATACACAATATCAACCGACTCACCTTTGTCCACCTGATTATTCACTCTTTCAAAAAAACATAACAGATTAGTAAGACAAGATCTTCCTTGTCTAAAGCCATGTTGGCTGTCTCCCATTAGGCCATGACTATCTACATGCTGAGTAATTTTATTCTTTATGATGGTTTCTACCATTTTTCCCGGTACTGATGTCAGGCTCACCGGTCTGTAGTTTCCCGGATCACCCCTGGAACCTTTTTAAAAATTGGTGTTACATTGGCGATCCTCCAATCTTCAGGTATTAGAGATAATTTTAATGATAGTTCACAGATTACTAATAGCAGGTCTGCAATCTCGTATTTCAGTTCTTTCAACACCCTTGGATGTATACCATCCGGCCCAGGTGATTTGCTACTCTTCAGTTTATCTGATAGTTGTAATACATCTTCCCGATGTATCGATATTTCCTTCAATTCTTCCGCACCTTTAAATACCACTTCAGTCATGGGTAACATCCCTTCATCTTCCTCAGTAAAGACTGAAGCAAAGAATTCATTCAGTCTCTCCGCTATCGCCTTGTCGCCTCTTAGTGCTCCTTTAGCCCCTTTATCATCTAATGGACCAACTGACTCTCTCACAGGTTTTTTGCTACGAATGTACTTGAAAAGGTATTTACTTCGCGTTTTTGCTTCCGCAGCAAGCTTCTTCTGAAATTCTCCCTTTGCCTGCCTTATCAATGCCTTGCATTTGACTTGCCAGTGCTTGTGCTGTTTCCAGGTTTCGTCGTTTGGCTCTTTTTTCCATTTCCTGAAAGATGCTTTATTGGCAACAACAGCCTCTCTGACCTCACCTTTAAACCATGCTGACAGTTTTTTGGACTTCCTTCCACTTTTCTTAAAGCGTGGAATACAGCTGGTCTGAGCTTCCAAGATAGTATTTTTCAACAACAGCCAAGCCTGATGTACATCTTTAACCTTTGCAACTGCTCCTTTTAGTTTTTTCTTAACTGTTTTCCTCATTTTATCATAGTCTCCCTTTCGAAAGTTAAAAGGTAGTACTGTGGATTTCCTCCACTAATTAAATCAAAGGCGATCATGCTATGATCACTATTGCCAAGTGGCCCCAACAACCTTATCTCTTGCACTAGATCTGGTGTTCCACTAAGGATTAGGTCTAATATGGCTTCCCCTCTGGTCGGTTCATGAACCAGCTGCTCCAAGAAGCAGTCATTTATTTCATCTAGGAACTTTATCTCCCTAGCATGTCCTGACGTGACACTGACCCAGTTGATACCGAGGTAGTTGAAATCACCCATTATTATTACTGTGCTGTAACTTTTGTTAGCTTCCTTGATTTCTTTGAGCATTTCATCATCCATTTGGTCATTCTGGCCAGGTGCTCGATAGTACACCCCCACTGCCATTGCCTTCCCCCTTTTACATGGAATTTCAATCCATATAGATTCTACAGCAGATTTTGTTTCCTGCAAAACTTTATTCCTTTCTGACTCAATGCCCTCTCTAACATAGAGAGCAACCCCTCCACCAATTTGATCAGCTCTATCATTACGATATAGTTTGTACCCAGGTATCACAGTGTCCCACTGGTTGTCCTCCTTCCACCATGTCTCTGATATTCCAATCATATCTAACCTTTCATTTAGTGCTATATATTCTAACTCTCCCATCTTATTTTTTAGACTTCTAGCATTTGCATACAAGCATTTTAGAGAATGTATTTTATTCATAATTCGATACAAGATTTTAATCACTACCTTCAAAGCTTTAAACAATCAAGCACCATTAACGGTCGCCTACCTTTTACACATGCAGACCCTCAATAGACCCAGAAGATTAGCTGCTATAAATACATTAACAATCCCAAAACAAACAGTCAGATACACTAAGGAAACAACTAAAAGAGCCTTCAGCATTCACGCCCCAATAGCCTGGAATGCCCTCCCACCAGAATTGAGAGCTATAACCAGCCTAACACAATTCAGAAAAAGTCTCAAACACCACCTATTCTTAAGCTATTTTCCAACTTAATCTCCCACAAGGGAAATAATAACGCCATATTCAGACCAAGACAATCCCTAATGTGACTAATGCGTAGAGATTATTGTAGATAGTTTTATAGTAGACATAGTTACCTTGTTGTTCCCAAGTTCTAAAATCCTGTTACTTGTAAAATGCACTACAGTTTCCTGTATGTATATGTTTGTTTCATGTAAACCGCGCTGATGATAATAGTGCGGTATATAAGAGATGTTAAATAAAATATTAATTTGGCTATTGTTAGACATGGGTAATTTAGGATATTTAAGCTCTGTCTGCTCCATACTTGAGGGCATTTGGGCTACTTTACTCTTTTGTGGAACCTCTCTGCTTTTGGTAGTATCCTTCAAAGATACATTCTTCCGAACCATCCGCTCTTGGGCGACTGTCGGCTTTCCCCTAATATCTAGTTTAAAAGCTCCTAATTACTGTGCTGCCCTGCACTAAATGTCATCAATATGAAAGAAACTTCCAAAGTGTCCACCTCTATTCAACAGTCAATACATAAAGTTCGACCAAATTAAGAGCAGATACTTTATAATTCCCAACTTGTCAAATAATATTTTTTGTCGGATTGAATGCCAAGAGAGGGCACAAACAACTATCCTGTGGCAAACTTTCCCTTTTGCTTTTTTTTTTTTGTATTTTATAGGCAAAGCTTAATAAATGTAAAAGCACTCAGCTTATAAAGCGCAAATAGAGCCAAGTAATGAGGCATTCCATGACGTGCTATGTTTTGAGCTGTCACAATTCTGTCCAACAGCTCTGCATTAGGTGCCATAGAGCCTCTTTCTCCCATATAACAAAAAGCACAGTCGCATAACATAATTTATTATGTGGGAGCAAGAGGCTTTATGGCACCTGACGCAGAGCTATTGGATGGAATTGTGACAGCTCGAAACATGCCATGTCGTGGAACACCTCACTACTTGGCTCCATTTGTGCTTTAGAAGCTAAATGCTTTTACATTTAATAAGCTTTGCCTATAAAATAAAAAACATAAGCAAAAGGGAGAGTTTGCCACAGGAGAGTGGTTTGTGCCCTCTCTTGGCATTCAATGTGACAAAAAATATTGTTTGACAAGTTGGGATAGTCACAACAAAACAAATTGCACTATAGTGCTGGAAGTTGAGACCCCCAGGTTGGAAGGCACTCAACTAGCTACTGGGGAAGAACTGAAGACTTTTCAGAGTAAAGCCAGCATTTAGGATGTGGATGGATCACAGCCCTTGGGACGTCTGACTGCTGATGTAGCTGTGCATGAAATGAGAGTCAGAAGCTGTAAAGATGTCTTACACATTGGAACATGGAACGTACGAAGCATGAACCAAGAGAAGTTGGAGGTGATCAAGAATGAAATAGAACATGTACAACTTGATCTGTTGGGTGTCAGCGAACTGAAATGGACTGGCATCAGGCACTTTGCATCTGATGATCACATTGGCTACTATGCTGGAAATGAAAGACAAAGAAGAAATGGTGTTATATTTATAATAAAGAAGAAACTTGCAAGAACTGTAATGAAATACAATGCAGTCAGTAAACACTTAGGGGTATGTTTACTAAACTGCGGTAATGTCAGTCGCGTTAGGTTCCGCGGTAAAAGCAGAAACGGCCAAATAAGGACATGGGTGGTACATCGTTACAGATAACGCGCGTTACCAGGCGCCATAGCCTAACGAGCATTAAAAAACACCATGTAGAGCGCCACGCAAGGCGCTCTGTACGGCGCCCATAAGGCGTTTGATAAGGTGTCTAGCAAGGTGTCTAGAGCTGTAGCACAATGGTTAATACACTAACTAATGGTGCAGGGGTTGTGAGTTCAATCCCCCTGTGAGTCTAATGAGTAAAGCTGGCTGAGACATTACCTTTTACTTTAAATCAGTGCTGTCTGAAGCATTTTGTTTTTTAATTTTTAATTAGTGCTGCCAGCAAACACACCCTCACAGGGCCGTAACCTAAGGTGCCGCATAAGGCACCCCATAAGGCACCCCAGAGGGCACATTATAAAGTGCGCTGTCCGCCAAGGCACCCTATAATGTCCCCTATGGCGCACCCTATAGGGCGCATTATAGGGTGCCTCATAGGGCACTGTATAGGGCTCCTGATGAGGCACCGTAAGGAGACAGCACTGTGAGGGTTTTTTTCCTGGCAGCACCAATTTAAATTAAAAAAAGAAAATGCCTCAGACAGCCTTACCAAATAACCCCACTGTGGGATCAAACCCATGACCTCTGTCTCCACAGCCAGTGCAGTTGCCAGTGGCCTACATCTCTATAGCTCCTGCTACATGCCTGGCTGGCAACAGAGGGACTGCAGGTCACCACACAGACCGTCTGCTGTGGTTACCAGGGTTGGATTGGATCAGCCACACCCATGATGCACTGCACATGCAAATCAGCAGTCTACAGATGGTCACATGTTGCGGTATGCACCCCCCAGCACCTCGGCCTGGTGGAGGGTCCTGACCATGTGCAACCCCACAGCACCTCAGCCTGGTAGGGGGTACTGACCGTGTGTGTTACTGCCACAGAGTGGCTACAGGCCGTCAAAGTGGACGGGTCCTGTGCTCACCCTGAGGGTGAGGTGGGGTGCCCAGCACCATTTCCGTAGCACCTGGCTTTGCTGCGATGGGCTATGCTACAGGTCCCCATCGGTGCCACTGTGTGATAGGTGGTCCCTGCAGATACCCTTAGAATTTGCCTGTGTCCATCTGTATATCACGTCTTGCCCGTGTGGACTATGATGCTCCCGGAATAGTGCATACACTGTGTGGGTGCCATGGTCACATGATTTCAGGTCAGGGGGGGTTTGGGCCCATAGGCGGTTTATGTACCAACACCCAACCCACCCTCTGTGGCTCAGGGTGGGAAACAGGATTTCCAACCTAAAGATCAACATTTTACCCCCCTGCACTGGTGACAGTAGAGGGGACCATTCACCCCAGTCCTGCCGGGGAATGGACACCCCTACAGGACAGTCTATGCAGATCTGTACGCCTCCATACATTGGGCAGTGACAGACAGACAGTAGACCTGGTACTGCGCAGCTGCCCCACACCATTATCTGACATCTTCCAGCAGCAAGCAAAGTGAGTCACCAGCCGCTGCACCTTGCAAGGTGTTCCAACCACACACATACTAACTGCAGACAGTCTGCTTGCTAGTCCATAGTGCATGTTCCTGGAGGTGACGTGTGCACCCACACCTGGGATGTGCACACACCCACCAAGCAGATAGGTCAGTGATTGGGTTCCAGAGGACAGAGCCCATATATCTCACTTCAGAGGGACACTATGTAGCACTATGGGGGAACCCAGCCATGCCGTGGTCACTGCACAGTCAGGGTGAGCGTGACCTCACAGCAGGACATGCCGTGGCCACCCTGTCCGTGTAGGTGGTGGGCAGGCACTACAATGTCCCAGCCATTGCCCTGGGCCCTGTGCAGGTGCATCCTGCCCAGGCCGCCCTGTCCGGCTATACCCACAGTACCTTGCTCCTCATTATGCACATTGGCAGGCCAATACTGGCAACAGTGCTAGCAGTGTGGGCTACAGAGGGTGTTGGCAAACACCACACACTGGATAGACTGACGCACACCCCCACACCTATGCCAGCATTGTGCACCTATGTAGGCTTTTGGCAGCCCAGGACACCGCACCAGTCCTGGGCACAGTGCAGGCATGGCTATGGTATGCAGTACTGTTGGGGTCTCTCCCCAAGGTGGTGGACACTGTCAGGTACCAGACCTGACACACACTCCACAGACATCACAGAGGTTGGTATGCTACAGCCCACTGGGCAGCTTGTGCTAACCTTAGGGATTGCTATGTGCCAGTTATCATAGCAACCTTTTGCTATCTGTGTACCGTATTCCCGGGTTTTGGGTGGCATTGCTAGGGTATGCAAGTGCTAGTTTTGGGAGATGCACACAGGGCCCAACATCCTGCCTCTCCAGGAGGCTGTGGCTAATGGGGCCTGTGGGTGCGGGTGTTTCCGCCCCTGTGGGTCACTGCTCTTGGACAGGGGTTCCCAACTCCGTCCTGATGGGCCACACCATGTTCGGGTTTTCATGCTGTCCCTGATGAATATGCATGAGATACATCTGCATACCATGGGGGCGGCGCATCGACATACAGCACAGGCATCTTTATTGCAGACAGCATGGAACCTGAATGTGTTGTTTGGACCTCCAGGACTGCATTTGGGAGACTGCTCTAGGTAATGCGCCTGTTTGTGGTGTCTGTGCTCTGTAGGGTAAAATGTAGGTGTTCCAGGCATGTTTATTCTATCAGCACTAGAAGGTTCCGTCTTTCTTACCACAGTCTATTACTGGATAAAGCTATGGGGCATTTTTATTCTATCAGCACTAAAAGGTTCCGTCTTTCTTACCACAATCTATTACTGGATAAACCTATGGGGACAGAGTTGGCAGGGACCACAGCTAGGGTTTGAACCTGTGACCTTCTGCTCCTGAGCACACTGGCTGTGCATACTGTGCCACACTGATGCCACAGGGACAGATCATTCCCTGGAGGTCCCATGACTGCTTGTCATACGGAGCCTGTCTGTTGGAGTGCACGACACCCACCTACTTGGGTCTGGGCCATGGCCTGCTATGGTCAGATGTCACTGACCCCTCCGGCACCAGTACCCCTCCGCCGCCATGCTGCCATGCCCTTCTGCTGGTGGTGCGCAGTCTCTGGCCATCCAGTGTGCGGGTAGGCAGCTGCCTATGGTGTGGGTAATGGGGTAGGGGTGCCTGGATGGACGTCCACACTTCCCCCCAGCACCGCCTGACACTGTTCTGTGCCCTTAGGGGTAGCTGCTGGGTACTGTCCCCTGTGACACTGCGGGAGACACACTCGTGCCCATGTTGGGCCCTCATCAGTTGCTGTCTGGCTCTACTGTTTACGCATTCCTATGGGCCAACTGAGCATCACCCTAGTCCCCACTGTGGCCCAGCTGCACCACAGCATGTGCCGCCTGCAGCCCTCTGTATCCCCTTTTCCAGCATCTGCCCGGTTGCCCGTTCTGACATGCCCACCCTGCTGTTGCGGAACATGTGCACGCCATAGGGAACCTGTCCACTAACAAGGGGAAGCCCTGATCTGTGCTATTTCACTGTGGGATCATTCACCTTCTATGGGGACAGAGCATACACACCCTTCCACAATTAATATCTTTTTCTGAAGCTTTCTCAGTGGTGTTTATTGCTGTTTCCCATTGATATCACTATTGGCTAGCTTGGTTATGTTTTTTTCCTCGTTTCTTCTGGTCATTTTCACTGATTTGCCCTTTTGTTCCGTGCACATGTATCACACTTATCACGTTTTGTGGGTTTCCCTGCCTATGCTGTACATTGCTGACACTTAAATGGTTTCTTTCCCCTGCAAATGTGCATCTAACGGCAGGTTTTCATTCGCGGTAGGATTCAGCCCTTGAGTTCAGCACGTTAGTGTGCCTGGAGCCTCTCCCCGCCCACTCTCCGCCCATTGACCCCTTCTCTCCGCCCTCTCTCCACCTTCTGCGGTGTTTTACCGTGCCGTGGAGCTTTACGATCATTATGTAACGTTAACGCACGTTCTGAGACGTTAACGTCTCATAACGCGCGTTAACGTTACGTAACGATCATTAACGTTACATAACGCGCGTTATGTAACGTTACCGCAGTTTAGTAAACATGCCCCTTAATCTCTGTTTGTCTACGAGGAATGCCTATCAACACAACTATAATTCAAGTATATGCCCCAACGACAGCTACAGAAGAGGATGAAATTGAAGAGTTCTATGAACAAGTTCAAGCTGAAATTGACAGAACATGCAAACAGGATATCCTGATAGTCATGGGTGACTGGAACGCAAAAGTTGGCAACAAAGAAGAAGGCAAAGTGGTTGGAAAATATGGACTTGGCAACAGAAATGAAACTGGAGAAAGGCTGATAGAATTCTGCAAGACCAACGATCTATTCATCTCAAACACCTTCTTCCAGCAACACAAGCGGCGACTGTACACCTGGACTTCACCCAGTGGATTATATAAAAATCAAATTGACTACATCTGTGGAAGTCAACGATGGAAAAGCTCTATAACATCAACAAAGACAAAACCTGGAGCTGACTACAGATCATCAACTATTAGTATGCAAACAAGCTAAAGTTGAAAAAGAGCAAACCACTCATGAATGCAGCAAAATATGACATTGAGAATATACCACTGGAATTTAAAGATTGCCTGCAAAATCGATTTGCTGCTTTAGATACAAATGACAGAGCTCCAGAAGAGTTATGGAATGACATCAAGAAGGTTGTGTTAGAAGAAAGCGAGAAGTCTCTACAAAAGGTGAAAAAGCAAAAACGGCCAAAATGGATGACGGAAGAAATTCTGAAAATTACCCAGAAACACAGAGAAGCTAAAGCCAGAGGAGAAAAAAAACCCAATTGCAGAACTCAACAGATTTCCAACGTGTAGCAAGACAGGACAAGGAAAAGTACTACAATGACATATGCAAGGAAATAGAAGCAGAAACCATTAGAGAAAGAACAAGATTGGCTTTCCTAAAGCTATTAGAGTTAAAGAAAAAATTCCAGCCTCGAATTGGAATGTTACAAGATGCTCAAGGTTCAATGTTGAATGATGCTGAGAAGATCAAGAAAAGTTTGAAAGAATATGCAGAGTTTTTATATGATAAAGTTCAAGTGGACCAACAGCCATTTCAACCTGTACCTTATGATCCAGAACCATTGGCGATGAAAGAAGAAGTTGAAGCAGCATTGAAAACCTTATCAAAGAACAAAGCACCAGGCATTGATGGCATTCCCATAGAAGTATTACAGCAATCTGATGCAGCTGTTACCATACTTACAAGGCTCTGCCAAGAAATTTGGAAGACAACATCATAGCCAACTGACTGGAAAAGATCTGTGTTTATACCAATACTAAAGAAAGGTGATCCAACTGACTGTGGAAATTATCGAACAATCGCTCTGATCCCACATGCCAGCAAGATTCTACTGAAGATTATTCAAAAGAGACTACAACCATACCTGGAACAAGAACTACCTGAAGTACAAGCAGGGTTCAGGAAAAGGCAAGGAACGAGAGACATCATCGCGGTTGTGAGATGGATCCTTGAAAAGACTAAAGAATAACAAGAGGATATCTATTTATGCTTTATCAACTATAGCAAGGCTTTTGACTGTGTAAACCATGAAAAGTTCTGGGCCACATTAAGATGCATGGGTATGCCAGAACACCTGATCGTTCTCTTGCACAATCTGTATATTGATCAAGAAGCAACAGTTTGAACGGAACAAGGAGAAACCAAATGGTTTAAAATAAGCAAAGGTGTAAGACACGGCTGCATACTTTCTCCCTACCTGTTTAATTTATATGCAGAACAAATCATCAGAGAAGCAGGATTGTATGAAGATGACAGAGGTGTGAAGATTGGTGGAATACTTATCAACAACCTTCGCTATGCTGCTGATACCACATTACTGGCTGAAAGTGAAGATGATCTGAAACATTTGCTTCTCACGATCAAAGTACATAGTCTCAAAATGGGCCTGCACCTTAATGTAAAGAAGACAAAGATCATGACAACTGGCAAAATCAACAGGTTCATCGTTGAAGGAGAGGAAATTGAAATCATGAATAACCTACTTGGATCAACTATCAATAAAGAAGCAACAAGCAGTCAAGAAATCCGAAGATGCATTGCTCTTGGCAGAATGGCTATGAAAGACCTAGACATGATTCTCAAGAGCAGAGATGTCTCTCTACATACAAAGATTTGACTTGTTCAAGCCATGGTATTTTCAATAACATCATATGGATGTGAAAGCTGGACAGTGAAAAAGATAGGAAGAAAATTGATGCCTTTGAATTATGGTGCTGGCGGCAAATACTTTGTATACCAGGGACTACCCGAAGAACAAACCAGTCAGTACTAGAGGAGATCAAACCTAAGCTTTCTTTAGAAGCTCAGATGACAAGACTTCGACTTTCATACTTTGGACACATGCAAAGAGAGAGATCGTTAGAGAAAGACATCATGCTTGGCAAGATAGAAGGTCAGTGCAAAAGAAGAAGGCCAGCAATGAGATGGATCGATACAATAACAGCAGCTACGGGTACCAGTCTGTCAACCATGAGCCGCCTGACTGAAGACCAAACACAATTTAGGACATCTATCCAGAGGGTCACCATGAGTCGACACCGACTCAACGGCACTTAACAACAAGTTGGGAATTATAAAGTATCTACTCTTAGTTTGGTTGATCTTTATGTATTGAGTGTGCTAAATGTTAGCACGACACACAGCACACAGTAAACCCTGCACTAACCATTGTTGCTGTTTTATAAACATGCCGTTTAATGCACTAGCCACATGTCAGGATTAAAGTTATGCCACAAAAGATGATTTTGCATTAACATTCCTATAGTTCTTGATGTTTGAAGCAAGCTTCTAGAAAATACTGAGTGATGACCTCTGTGTAATTTTTGTTTTGAATAGTGGCCCCTGTATTTTTTTTTCATGTTCTGAATTGCATCCCCATATTTGTTTACCTTGTGTTGAACAATGACCCCTGTGTAATGTGTGTTGTGCTGAATGGCACCCTCTCTGGGGGTTTTGTTATATGGCTATTGCACTTTTCCATTTTTCAAAATAAATTTATATTATTTAATTGTCATTAAGTCAGATTTATGCATACATTCCACATAATACCCAGAGGATTTTCTTTTATACATAAATCCCATCTGCATAATATCATCAGTAGGCAATGATAGATCTGATCCCATGTCTCTCCTGTAGTGACTCCAATGAAAACTGCACCAGCCCCATATTATTCAAAATTCCAGCCCCCCCCCCCCCCCACCCATGCCAAGTAATGACATGTTATCGCACAGTTACTGGGTCTGGGTCTGCAGCATTACCAACTGTAATAGACGGCAAAATATGTTTATAGAAAGAACTTATTATTCATTAACATCCACCTATTGACTGTTGTCTTCCATCACAGATGGTGAATGCCAGTTTGATGGAAAATGTGCTTTATTGGTTATACAATCTGCTTTCATTTTAACTACAGCAGAAACATCCTCAGAGGGAAATTAGGAGGCCTGATATGCAGTAACAGTATATAATGCAGCAGTTCCCAAACTGTAGGTAGTGATCCTAAATGGAGTTACAGAATTATCCATTGCGCTTACGATGAAATATTTAAGTGGGGCCAGTTTTTAGGACGTATGATCTAGTGGTGGTGGGGAATAAATCATAATAACCAATGAAGCAGCTGGGCCTGAAAACAACTATGTAGCAATTATTCGGCAGCTTCCCAGGGCTACTAATCATACCATTCAGAAGGCAGCTTAAATCTGGATTATTCTTGACTAGGAATGAGTGTTGTAAAATGTGTTTGCCAGGATCTATCTTACTGTATATGCTTGATCTGTGTAGATCAAGTGGCATGGTCCTCTCATTCTAGGCCTTTTCCCATGTAGGAGTTGTAGAGTGTGCACAGGCTGGTCCCCTTCCTAAATGGGAGGTGGAATATTGTGTCCTTAAGAGCAAATCTGGAAGAGGAGTTCAGAGTTTGCTCCTGCCCCTCACTACATGAGAGATGCAGTAATACAACTAAGTGGGGTTTCTGCAGCTTTCAGCTGGTGAGTAATGGAATTACTGTTTGTTAAACATTTGGCTAGGGAAGCTGAGGATTAAACGTAAGTGCATAAAATGTGCCATACTAGATCAGCTTAAAGGTCCATCGCGCCTAGCATCAACAGTGGCCATTTCATTTCACAGGTACCCAGCAGGATCCCAAGGAGTAAATCAGTTTCTTATTATTCAGACTTCGAGATAAGCGATGGTGTTCCCAGTTCTGTATGGCTAATAATAGCTTATGGACTTTTCTTCCAGGAACTTGTCTTAATCTTTTTTAAACTCAGGTATACTAACTGCCTTGACCACATCTTCTGATAACAACTTCCGCAGCTTTGTTTTACATTGAGTGAAAAAATACTCTCTCTGATTTAAATGTACTTTTAGTTTCATGGATTGTCCCCTCATCTTAATAGTATTTGGAAGGTTAGAAAATGCAGGGGCGGCTCTATAATGAGGCGAAGTGAGGCGGCTGCCTCAGGCAGCAGAGTCTTGAGGGCGGCAAAAAAATGCCCCCAAAACAGCCGCCTCACTTCGCCTTCAAAAGTTAAAACAAAATCCCAAAAAATGAAGTGCACAAGTTGATGCCGAGTCTGCTTCTCGGCAGCGGCAAACTCGCCCTCCTTTTCCAGGCAGCCGCGGCTCCCTGCCTCTTAGAGAACCACGGCTGTGCTGTGACTGTAGTTCTAAAGAGAAACAAAACCGGTGCGGAGCCTTCTCGCCTCCGTGAAAACCCCATGCAGCTTTGTCCTGCTCCCAAAGGAAGTTACATGTAACTTTAAATTGTTACATGTAACTTCCTTTGGAGGGGGGACAAAGCTGCATGGGGTCTTTCACGGATGCAGGAAGGCTCCGCACCGGGTTCGTTTCTATTTAGAACTGCAGTCACAGCACAACTGCGGTTCTCTAAGAGGCAGGGAGCCGTGGCTGCCTGGAAAAAGAGGGTGAGTTTGCTGCTGCTGGCTTTCAAAAAACCCAACAAAAAAAAGCAAACCTGAGGAGAGGAGCCGCTGCAGCAGCAGGAAGTGCCCCGCGGCCGTCCCGCAGAGCCCTCCTGTCTTCCTCAGCGCAGCTTTAGAGAGCCGTGAAGGGAGATGGGAAACTCTCCCTTCACAGCTCTGTAAGCCGTGCTGAGGGAGACAGGAGGGCTCTGCCGGGGTGGCCCCAGGGCACTTCCTGCTGCTGCGTCTTCAGCAGCCAAGTTCTTTTTTTTTTTTTATTTCCCGGGGGGCGTTAGGACTTGTAATGGGGAGGGGGGGTTAGGATTGGTAATGGGCTATGGGGCTTCTAGGACTGGAAATGGGCTATGGGGGGTTCTAGGACTGGAGGTGGGCTGATGGGGAGTGTTTAGGACTGGTAATGGGCAATGGGGGGCTAGGACTGGAAATGGGCTGATGGGGGGTTATGACTGGTAAGGGGCTATGGGGGGTCTAGGACTGGAAATGGGCTGATCGAGGGCTAGGACTGGAAGTGGGCTGATGGAGGGTTAGGACGAGGTGGGCTGATTGGGGGGTGTTTAGAACTGGTAATGGGCTATGGGGGGCTAGGACTGGAAATGGGCTGATGGGGGGGTTAGGACTGGTAATGGGCTGTGGGGGGGCTAGGACTGGATGTGGGCTTATGGGGGGGTAGGACTGGAGGTGGGCTGATGGGGAGTGTTTAGGACTGGTAATGGGCTATGGGGGGCTAGGACTGGAAGTAGACTGATGGGGGAGATAGGACTGGAAATGGGCTAATGGGGGAGGAGAGGAGAGTGCTGCTGGCTCTGGAAGAAAACTAGGGGCTAGGGCTACAAATGGGCTGATGCGGGAGGATGGTAGAATGGGATTGGAAGGGAGCAGATAAGGGGAGGGTCTGCCAGGGGAAGGAGGGAGCACGAAGGGAACTGACACAGGGGAAGGAGGGGGCTGGAAAGGAGCTGACACCTGGGATGTACTGAAGGGGGAATGGAAGGGAGCTGACACTTGGGGATGGGAGTGGTAGGTGGTTGGGTAATGGGGAGAAGGCTGGAAGGGAGCTGACATGCAAATGGCACTGGAAGGGGGATGGACAGAGGATAGGGTGACTGGAAGGGAGCTGACCTGGAGGGTGGCACTGAGCGTGGACCTGAACTAATATCTGGGATGGTATTTGGACTAGAAGGGGCTGGACAGTGGGGAAGGAGGGGGACTGGAAGGGAATGGACACCAGTTGCAGTCGTGGGAATGCAAGGCAGTTGACATTGGAAGGTACTGGCAGGGAAGGACTGGAAAGGGGGCTGATACTGGGGAGGGTTACTGGAACTGGAAATGGGCTGATGGAAGGAAGTGAAGAAAACAAAAGAGATAAGAAATGGCAGATGGGCCATAGACCACAGAAAGAGAGCTAAGAGAAGACAGGAAAGCAGAAGCCTCAGATCGGGACCAGCATGATCAGAGCATAAAATGGTCAGACAACAAAGGTAGAAAAATAATTTTATTTAATTTTAGTGATTGGACTTTGTGCTATTTTTATATTTTACACAGTATTGGGGAACTGCATCTCTTATTTAACTGATGTTGCACTGCATGTGGACTCTGGCTTCTTGGGGTTTCAATTTAAATTTAGTCTACATATTATTATTTTTACTTTAGATTGTGGTTACTTATTCTGTACTTGGTGAGGGTCGATGTTGCGAGTGTGTGACTTAGTTCAGGTGTTCTGTTAACATGGAGTTTGTACATAAAGATCTATACTGTACTGTAGTAATTTGACTTGTTCAGCTTTTCAAATAGGTGTATGGATGTTCCAGGGCCCACTGTAATATTTACAGTGATGCTTTTTTTGGATGGGCTCCTTACGTGCGTTTTGGAAGTTTGTGCTGATATAGTATGATATGGTAGGTTTGTTCTTTGTTGTAGGGTTTTGTATTAGTTCACAATATGCCTGGTACTGGAGAATAGTGGTGGTGGTGGTTGTTGTTAGTGAGATGATCAGAATCAGATTTTTTTTTTTTTTAAATATTGAGTTCTGTGGATGAATGTCCTGGATCTGCTCTGCACCTACTGTGGATGCAAAATATATGTTGAAAAAGAAAAAGCAAGAACCATAACACAGTTTAACAACAAAATAAAAATGAGTTATAATTTAGTTTTATAATCTGTGCTGTTAGTTCTTGCTGTCTTTTAGTTCCTTGGTGTGCAAATGGGACCATACCCAGCCCTGTGCAAGCGGTTCAGCTGCACAGGGCGAAAAGGCTTGGGAGTCGTATTTCGGCTGTCTGCTGTTACCCTGCCGCCACTGGCAGGACAATAGCAGGCAGCCGAAATGTGCTCCCCAAGCCTTTTCGCAGCACTTTAAGCAGGTCTGGTCCCTCCCTCCTCCAACTCGATGTCAAAGAGGGACAGATCTGCTTAAAGTGCCGGTGCCTTTCAGATCGGGCGCATGCCCCCTTCTCCTCCCCATACCTCCATCCAGCGCTGCCTGCTCTTTCCCTGCTGCTATCACCTCCGTGAAAAAAACAGAGGGCAGCAGCAGCAGGGAAAGAGCAGGCAGCGCTGGATGGAGGTATGGGGGGAGAGGGGTGTGTGCATCCAAGCTGCAAGTCTCACAGGGTGTGATTGCAGCTCTCTATGGCCGTGTGTGCAAACATCTTGCATTTCCTCCGTATAATCTATGATCTCCAGGAACAAGCAGGAATAAGTCCTCACATATGGGTACGTCGGTACCGACGGAGCCCGTGCGGGAAAGCTCCCCAGCTTCTTAGAATAGAAGCTTTTGGGACCTCCCACTGCACATGCGCACTGCCTTCCCGCCTTCCTGAACAGCTCTCCTCAGTTTCTCTTTTTCCTTTCCGCGGAGCCAGCAGGTCGTGTTCCTGTCACCGCTGAAGAAATTGTTATTTTATTTGTTTCTTTAGACCGCGTACCTGCCTTCCCCATACCGATACCGGTATCGCCGGTCTTTTCTTTCTTTCTTTAACAAATTATAATTCTTTTTTCTTATTTTTTAGCTTTTTGGTCACTTCAGAGAGGCCTCTCGGCCTACTCAATTTCTCCTCATGGAGAAGCCAGCCCCTGGATTTAAGAAGTGTACCAAATGTAATGCTGTTATTTCAGTCACAGACACCCATGACTGGTGTCTGAAATGTTTGGGGCCTGACCATTCCATACCGGACTGCCCATCTTGCTCCCACATGTCTAAACGTGGGCTGCAGAACCGGGCCAACAAATTCCATGTGCTGTTTGCTTCAGAGAATACAGCATCACAGTCATCCAGGTCTTCTTCTCCGGATGGATCTCAGGTAACCAAACCTTCTGTGGGCAAGTCCTCAAAGAGCAAATCTCCTTCAAAGCATCGAGAGGCTCTTAGCTTAGAACTTGAGGACCCTGCCCCAGCCAAACAACCCCGGCGGGAAGTCCAACTTCCAAAAACGCCAATTCAGGGGTCTCAGGTTGATATCGATGCTACGGCCTCGACAGATCACCTGTTAGCCTGCTCTGGGGTACCGGGTCACTCCGGTACCGACATCCAGGCAGCTATGGCGTCCATGGGCGATACTGTACAGTCCATGCAGCAGGCCGTCATGGCTTTCATTAAAGCTGCAACGCCATCGGTTCCGCTTTCAGCGGTTCCGGGCCCGATACCGGTATCGTCCGCCATGCCGGTATCGAGGCCATCCACCTCTAAACGCAAGTCGGTACCGTATGGGCTTTCGCTCCATACCGGTTCCATACCCGATACGCCCGATATCGATACCGATCGGTACGCGTATCGTGCGTTAGAGGAAAGCACCGATTCCTCTGAGGATTTTCACTCCTCTGATGATTCTGCTGAGTTTTCACTCAACTTACCTGAGGAGCCTCTTCTCCTAAAAGGAGAATGTCCCCTCCAGAGGATTTGTCCTTCCAGGACTTTGTTTTAGATATGGCTACAGCCCTTTCTATTACCACATCCTCTGAAAAGGAACCCAGATCCAAAAAACTGGATATTTTGGGATACTCAAAGGCCCCTAAGGAGGCAGTTACCCTGCCTATCCATGAAATCCTTCAAGAACAACTGATGGATTTCTGGGAAAATCCTTTGACTTTGTCTCCTTATTCCCGTAGGTTGGACACCATGTATAGGGTCCCTCCTTCTCCTGGTTTCCAAAAGACTCAATTGCCCCACCACTCTATTGTGGTGAAGTCTGCAATGAAGAAGATTAGGAGTACCAAAAGACACTCTTCCACTCCTCCAGGACGGGAATGTAAGACTTTGGACTCTTTTGGTAGGAAAATTTTCCAGGCTAGTATGCTTATAGCCAGGATTAATTCCTACAGTCTCTATATGGGCATGTTCCTGGAGGAACTTGCCAAGAAGGTGCGGCATTTTGCCCCCTTTATCCCTGAGGATAAAAAGCAGGGATTCCTTTCCCTAGTGAAACAACTCTTAGAGGTTTCTAAGTTCTCTAATAGGGCAGCATATGATTCCTTTGAGGGAGCCAGTAGGGCTTCGGGCATTGCTATTGCAGCCCGACGTCTTGCTTGGCTCCAGGCCTCTGATCTGGAACCTTGGGTTCTAGATGGCTTACGGAATCTGCCCTGTACAGGTGAGAACTTATTTGGGGAAGAGTGGCAAATCAAAGCCACCCAGATGGATGCTGAAAATGCCACCTTGGAAAGACTTTCAAAGTCCACTTCAATTCCTACTAAGAAAAAGTCTTTTAAAAGGCCTTACTATAAGAAGGCCAGAGTTGCTTCAAATACTGGCCAGCAGTCTTCTCAACCTCGCTATACTGCTAAGCGTCAGCAATCCAAACAAGCACGAGCTAAGCCTGCAGCAGCTACTGTAGCTCAGCAGGCTCCAACCCCTCAGGGGTTTTGACTTGCTCCTAGGGAACTTGCCACTTCTGGTTCTAACACAACCAGAACCTCTCACCATACCCGGAAGGTTGGTTCACTTTGCTCCCAGATGGGAACAAATCACAACAGAACAATGGACCCTCTCTATCATTCGAGAGGGTTACAAACTTCATTTCTCCAGCCTTCCTCCCCATCATATGGTGAGACCATTCAATTCTCCCCCATCTCTCCTAACCCTGTTGGGTCAAGAGGTTTCCTCTCTTCTTGCCCAAGGGGCCATAGAAGAGGTTCCTCTTCCTCAACAAGGGTCCGGTTTCTACTCCCCTTATTTTCTCATTCCAAAGAAGACAGGGGGATTCAGACCAATCCTAGATCTGAGAGAATTGAACAAATTTCTCTTCAAGGAGAAATTCAAAATGCTGTCTCTCGGCATTCTCCTTCCTTACCTCCAGGGTCAGGACTGGCTTTGTTCTCTAGACCTACAGGATGCGTATACACATATACTCATCCATCCATCCCACAGAAAGTATCTTCGCTTTCTGTTTCAGGGAAAACATTTCCAATACAGAGTACTCCCCTTCGGTCTAGCCTCTGCTCCAAGAGTATTCACAAAATGCATGGCAGTCGTAGCCGCATTTCTAAGAGGCATGGGAATCTTTGTCTTCCCATATCTGGACGACTGGCTCATCCGAGCTCCCACTCAGTCACAGGCCCAGATTTCCCTGGACCACACAAGGAGCCTTTTGCAGTATCTGGGACTGGTAGTAAACCTTCCCAAGTCCCAACTCATCCCTACTCAATCTCTAGAATTCATAGGGGCCCAGTTGGACACCATCACTGCAAGGGCCTACCTTCCACATGTTCGAGGCCAGCGCCTCCTGAGTTTGGCCTCCCAAGCTCAGTCCAGCACTCACTTGACAGCCAGGGAAATGCTACGCCTACTGGGTCATATGGCCTCCACAGTGCATGTGGTGCCCTATGCTCGTCTTCATATGAGAGCAGCTCAATGGACCCTGGCCACTCAGTGGACTCAGGCGTCAGGAGCGCTCTCAGACCAAATACAAACCTCCGATCGTCTGTTTTGGTCCCTCCACTGGTGGACTTCCACCAAGAATCTGTTGTTGGGGGCTCCATTTCAACCATTGCTACCCCAAGCAACCCTCACAACAGATGCCTCCCAAACAGGGTGGGGAGCCCATCTGCAAACTCTCTCCACTCAGGGCACTTGGTCTCTACAGGAGACCACCCTTCATATCAATCTTCTGGAACTGCGAGCAATTTACCTTGCCCTCAAGGTCTTCCACTCCCTCCTAGCCAACCTCACTGTCCTAGTTCAGACGGACAATCAGGTGGCCATGTTTTACATAAACAAACAAGGAGGGACGGGCTCTCTGTCGCTTTGCAACGAAGCTCTAAGACTATGGGCCTTCGCCAGAGAGCATCAGATTCACCTGCTAGCAGTGTATCTCCCAGAAGTTCAAAACTCTCGGGCAGACAGGCTCAGTCGAGTTCTGCTGCCACACGAATGGTCCCTACATTTGGACCAAATAAACCGAATCTTTCAGGAATGGGGGACCCCGGACATAGACCTCTTTGCAAGTCCGTGGAATGCCAAACTTCCCCGGTTCTGTTCCAGAACTCCGTGTCAGGGAGCTCAGGCTACGGACGCCTTTCTCCTGAATTGGAATCAGGCATTCCTATATGCCTTTCCACCCATTCCTTTGATTCCCAAGACTCTGTTCAAACTCCAGAGGGATCATGGAACTATGATCCTCATAGCTCCACGCTGGCCACGCCAAGTGTGGTTCCCTCTACTTCTACAGCTCTCCCAGGGATCCTACTTGGATCTGGGAGCTGCGCCAGACCTCCTGTCTCAGGAGGAGGGGACTTTGTGGCACCCAAACCCCAAATCCCTTCACCTCAGTGCTTGGTTACTGAAGGCTTAAGCCTTCAAGACTTTCATCTTTCCCAACCAGTGAAAGATATCCTTTCTGCCTCTAGGAAACCCTCTACCAGGCGTTCCTATGCTTTCAAATGGAAACGTTTTTCCATTTGGTGTGCTCAGCAGGGTCTTGACCCTCTGGCACTTCCTTTGAATTCTCTTCTTGATTATCTCCTGCATCTATCCAATGCAGGCCTCAAGACGAATTCGGTAAGAGTCCATTTAAGTGCTATTGCAGCATCCTTGAAACATATAAATGGACAACCTATCTCCTCTCATCCTCTTGTTGCAAGATTCATGAGAGGCCTGACTCTCACTAAACCTCCCATCAGACCACCCCCGGTCGCATGGGATTTGAATCTAGTGCTCGGTCAACTTATGAAGCCACCTTTTGAGCCAATGTTTTCCACCTCCTTGAAATTTCTTTCCTGGAAGGTCATCTTCCTCATTGCAGTCACTTCGGCTCGCCGCATCAGTGAGCTGCAGGCTTTAGTGGCTAATCCACCTTACACAAGATTTCATCATGATAAGGTGGTCCTTAGGACGAATCCCCACTTTATGCCTAAAGTGGTCTCGCCTTTTCATCTTAATCAAGAGGTATATCTACCTGTCTTTTTTCCAGCTCCTCATGCATCCAATGCAGAGAGGAACCTTCATACTCTGGATTGTAAAAGAGCTCTCGCTTTTTACCTTAATAGGACTCAGCCACATCGAAAGTCTTCTCAACTTTTTGTGGCCTTTGATCCTTCCCATTTGGGACTTCCAGTCTCCAAGCGTACACTTTCCAATTGGATTGCTCAGTGTATTTCTTTTGCTTACCAGAGCAAAAACATTTCTCTGGAAGGCCATGTCACTGCTCACAATGTGAGGGCCATGGCAACTTCTATGGCTCATCTGCACTCTGTTTCCATAGATCAGATCTGTCGAGCCGCTACCTGGGCCTCGGTTCATACCTTCACAGCCCATTACTGTTTGGACAAGGACTCCCGCCGGGATGCCTTGTTTGGCCAGGCTGTCCTCAAGCACCTGTTCCATTCCTAAACAACTCCTGCCCACCTTCCCAGAATGGATGCCTGAGATCCATACGAAGATGGCGAACCTTTACAGGGGATCCCATGCATCTAAGCTAGGGAGTCCCCATATGTGAGGACTTATTCCTGCTTGTTCCTGGAGATAGCACAGTTACTTACCTGTAACAGGTGATCTCTGGGAACAGCAGGAATTAGTCCTCACAACCCACCCACCTCCCCTAGGAGTTGTATCTTTTATCTATCTATCTTCCTGTCCTCTCTCTGTTGACTCAGCTATAAACTCGAAACTGAGGAGAGCTGTTCAGGAAGGCGGGAAGGCAGTGCGCATGTGCAGTGGGAGGTCCCAAAAGCTTCTATTCTAAGAAGCTGGGGAGCTTTCCCGCACGGGCTCCGTCGGTACCGACGTACCCATATGTGAGGACTAATTCCTGCTGTTCCCAGAGATCACCTGTTACAGGTAAGTAACTGTGCTTTCCCTGTAAAATAGTTATCTCCAGGTTATAATGCCCTGTTCAATGTAATTTCAGTTTGTTCAATGTAAACCGCACTGTTGCAGAATAGCGCGGTATATAAGAGAATGTAAATAAATAAAAAATAAATAAAATCTAACCGGCTTTTTGGTTTGTTCAGTCTCTGATTGGATTTCTGAAAAAGCCCCGCCCCCTCTAAGGTTGGGGGGGGGGGAGCCTTTTCATACTTCGCCTCAGGCAGCAGATTGCCTTGAGCCGCCCCTGAGAAAATGTATCTATTTAGTTGTTCCACTCCACTTCACTCAAGATCTTATAGACCTCTGTCAGATCTCCTGTCAGTTGTCTCCTCCCAAGCTAAAGAGTCCTAACCTGTTTATCCTTCATAGCAAACCATTCCATGACCTTTATCGTTTTGATCTCCATTATCTGTACCTTTTCTAGTACTGCTATATTGTTTTTGAGAAGGAATGACCAGAACTGCACACAGTACTCAAGGTGCAGTTGCACCATGAATCAGTATAAAGGAATCATTATAATATTTTTTGCTTTATTTTTCATCTCTCTTAATTTTATGAGAGCCCATTTACGTACATAAATCAGCATTTTCTGTGCAAATATCGTAGTTGATTACCTGTAACAGGAGTTTCATAACGTTCCTCAAGCCTAGTCCAGACTCCTGGGAGTTGTGCCCCTCTTTCAGCAGATGGAGACTGAGCATGCTAGTTTCTCTTTGTCTCTCCTGGCCAGTCCAGGAACTGTAGGATTGTCAACCTTCTCCAGCAACTGAGAACTGAACTCACCAAGTCTTGCTGACAGCCATCCAGCTCCCCCTGGCTTCAGGGACCCAGTCGTTCAGTCCTCAGCAGCTCGATAGGACGTGTGCTGACAGGCTCCCGGTCAGACGAAGAGGAAAGAAGTAGTATTAATAGGAAAAGAAAATAAATAAACAGCCGAACAGCCCTGGGTTACCCTAGCAGGTTATTATAGCCAGGACAGAGGCAATTGTTAGGTTGCAGTAAGCTGTGTTAAAAAAAAAAAAAAGGCTGCCGGAGATCGGAGCAGAGGCAGAGCCTGCCTCAGGGATCAGCTCTGTAGGCGGCATTGTGAGAGCATCTGGGAGCCCCAGAGTCAGTTTCTCTTCTTCCGGAGCCCGGACTAACTCTCCCGCTAGCAGCGGAGGCAAGAGTCCCGGGAGTTTAGTTCACAAGGCGCAGGTACGTCGCAGCAGCTTGCCTTCGCGCACAGTTCTGTGTAGGGGGGGCAGGCCTGTCTGCGGTGCTGAGTCCACAACCGTCGGGAGATTTGAACGGGCGGTTTTTCATCTTTAGCGCATGCTGCCGGGTCCAGCAGCGGGCGCACGCACCACGAACCGCCGGGATTCTAGCACCCGGGGCTGAGGGTTAGCTTTAAATTGAGAGTAGAGTGTCGGCATTCATTCTGAGAGCATGGAGGATACCGCGGCCTCGTTGGGGCCCTTGAGCAAACCGCAAAGCACAGCTGGGAAGGCGGGAGCGGCGGCCATTTTAAAGGAGACGGCCGTTTCTCCCGCGCTGCAAGAAAAGCCATTCCTACTCATCAGGCAGGCCATACACTTGATTTATTCCTCACCCCCTCCTCTTCCACCTTTTCACTCTCAAATGTCCGCACCACATCCCTTCCCTGGTCAGACCATGCCTGCCTTTCAGTCACTTGCTTAGGTCCAGCTGATTCTTCTTCCCCCCTCATTTCCTCCTCACCCCCACCAGGGCAGCTCCACCGTGTCCTCACCACTCGCACACTCCAGCAGTTTCCTACAGCTTCAGATCTTCTGCCCTCCGACTTTTCCCTGCTTTCCCCAAACTCCCAGGCGTCACTCTGGTCCTCCTCTCTTTCCACTGCTCTCGATCGCGTTGCCCCCCCCTTCGCTCCTGCCCTGCCCGTCGTCGTCCCTCAGACCCCTGGTACCACGCTGGTCTCCGGCTCCTCCGGACCCAACTTCGTAGAGCAGAACGGTTTTGGCGCAAATCCCCCTCTCCGACTACTCTATCCATTTTTCATTCTCACCATTCCTTCTACCAGTCCCAAGTACACTCTGCCAAGCGCTCCTACTTCTCGACTGCGATCTCTTCTGCTCCCAATCAGACGAGGCACCTCTATTCTGTTCTCCGTTCCCTCACTTCCCTACAGGATCCTCCTTCCACTTCTGTTGCTCCCTCGCTTCCTTCCCCATCACAACTTGCCTCCTTCTTCAGCGACAAGGTCTCTTCCCTGAGGGTATCCCTACCTTCCTGTCCTCCCCCTATTACCTCCCCTCCCCCCGCTCCCTCCCCTCCTCCTACCTCCCACCTCTCTCACTTCTGGGCCTCATTTGATCTGATCACAGCCCCTGAACTTCTCCATCTCCTCTCCACTTCTAAGAAAACCACCTGTCCTCTTGATCCTATTCCTTCCTCCTGGCTGTTGACCCCTTCCCTAGGCTTTCTTCCTTTTATCCTCTCTATGTTTAACTCTAGTCTTTCTACTGGGTCTTTACCAAAATCCTGGAAACACGCTCTAATTCGCCCCATTCTTAAAAACACCTCGCTTGATCCTCTGCTTCCCGCTCACTATCGTCCTGTTTCAAATCTTCCTTTCCTATCTAAACTCTTGGAGAAATTTGTCTTTGCTCAGCTTTCCCATCACCTTGATTCTACTAACTTCCTTCACCCCCGTCAATCTGGGTTTCGTCCGGGTCACAGCGTTGAAACTATTCTTCTGGCCTTCACAAATGCACTGCATGTTGCACATGATCATGGTGACATTTCGGTGGCGGTTGCTCTAGATCTATCGGCTGCTTTCGACTTGGTTGATCACTCTCTCCTCCTTCACCGTCTGCGGGATGCAGGTCTCTGCAGCACTGTGCTCCATTGGTTCCACTCTTTCCTCTCCTCCAGATCCTGTGCAGTTCTTTCATCTTCCCCCTCCTCTCCCCCTCCTCTCCCCCCTCTGCTCCTCACACTCTCCCCTGTGGGGTTCCTCAGGGCTCTGTTCTTGCCCCCCTTCTTTTTAACCTCTTCTTAGCCCCTCTTGCGTCCCTGATTCAGCAGTTTGGTATTTCTACTTTTTTCTATGCGGACGACATTCTCTTGCTCCATCACACTTCCCCCTCCTGCCCTGATCTCTCGGTTCTAGACTCCTGTCTTACTGCTGTCGCAGATTGGTTGACAGCTAACTGCCTCCACTTGAATCTTGCTAAAACTATTGCTATCTGGTTCTCTCACGGTGGCTCCTCCCCTTCTCTGGCTCCTTCTTTATCTGGCTCTCCTGTACCCTTGGTCTCCACCTTCCGGTACCTTGGTGTGCACTTTGACTCCGACTTGTCTTTTCATTCCCATATTTCTCACGTTACTAAATCGTCTTTCTTCTTTCTTCATCAAATTCGCTCTATTCGTCCTTTTCTTTCCCCCTCAGCTTTGGTCACCCTGGTTTTGGCTTTAGTTGTGTCTCGGGTGGACTTTGCGAACTCCCTTTTTATCGGTCTCCCAAAATGTCAACTTACCCGACTCCGACGGATTCAGAACACTGCTGCACGCCTGGTCACATGCTCTTCTCCCCGGGATCACATAACTCCTTTACTCTTCCACCTTCACTGGCTGCCTATCCCTTTCAGGGCTACTTTCAAGCTTCTGATTCTGACCCATAAAGCCTTCCATACTAGCACTCCCCAATACTTAACGGATCTCCTCTTTTTCCACTCTCCCATACACACTCCCCGCTCTTTCCATCTCAATCGCTTCACCCTCCCACCACCCTCTCGCGCTCACCTGCAGTCTACCCGCTCCTCTGCCTTCTTTTTTGCTGCTCCCGCCCTCTGGAATGCTCTTCCCCCCTCCCTCCACCTCGAACCGCAGTTTACTAACTTCAAACAACAGCTAAAAACCCACCTGTTCTCCTTAGCCTTCGATGTTCCCTCTCCTTTTGTTTGATTACCTCTTCTCCCTCCTTTTTGTTTTTTCCTGGCCTATCCCCTGTCTATGTGTTGTCCTGTCTTCTTGATCTTTCAGCTGTCCTGTCAAACATTGTAAATTCCTTTTCCTTTTCGTTGGCCTCGGCCTTCTTTTATTGAATTTTAATTGTACACCGCTTTGGTTCCAGTGAAAGGCGTTTTTTTATCAAATTTAATAAACATAAACATAAAAACTAAATCTAAGTCGAAGACGCCTACCCAAGCGGAGGTTGTGGCTCAGACTCCAGTAGCCCTTATTTTCTGCAGATTTCATTCTTTCTTTGCATAAGGCATACTGTCTGAAATTGGAGCAGTCACAGGGGAAGAAGTCTCCTTCCAGTCTGTTAGGGTTATCTGGGAGATAGGATCCTGGAGAGGGGTCCTCAAAGAGAGGCTGGTCAGGGGAGACTGCTGCCGATGGCTTAGGTCAGCAAGATCCTGGTCTGCTGGTGACGGAGGAAGGAGAGATCCTCTCGGAATCCGGTATGGATCAGTGGACAGGGGAGCTGTAGGAAGGGGAGATTGGTCCAGGAGAGGATCCCAATATTTTCCGGGTATTTCGGAAAGAAGAACTGGGGGCGCTTATTGCACATTCACTGGCGGCCCTGAATATTATCCTGCTGGTAGTTCAAGAAGAACCGCTGGAAGATCCATTGCTCCAAGGTTTCAAGGCAGAGCAGAAGTGTTTTCCAGTCCATAGAGTAATTAAACAGATGATAGAATCGGAATGGGAATGCCCGGAAGCTACGCTGCGGGGGTGGGGGGGGTCGAGCGTTAGGCCATTTGTACCCGGTGCCGCAGGAAGAGAGGGAGATGCTGCGGATGCCAAAGGTAGATGCCCTAGTGTCGACAGTGACTAAAAAGACTACGATTCCGATAGAAGGCGGAGCAGCTCTGAAGGATCTGCAGGATAGGAAGTTGGAGTCTCTGCTAAAGCAGGTGTTTGATGCTAGTGCTCTGTCTCTGCAGGCGTCCATTTGTGGGCTTATATGTCCAGATCTTCCATTCGGTGGCTCCAAGGGGACTCTTCCCCGGAGGGGGAGGAAGCTTCGGCTGCAGAGGGTGCGAAATTAGAGGCGGCGGCGGCGTACCTCACAGATGCGTTTTATGATTTGGTCAGGATTTCTGCCAAAGCTATGGCGTCCGTGATTGCTGCTAGGAGGTTTCTCTGGATCAGGAATTGGGCGGCGGACACGTCTCCCAAGACGCGCCTTAGTAAGCTCCCCTATAAGGGCAAACTGCTCTTTGGGAAAGCATTGGAAAAGATTGTGAAGGATTTGGGCGATTCCAAAGGTGGGCATCTGCCGGAGGATCATCTGAAGGGTACAAGACCTGGGACTCTGCAGAGAGGTCAGGGCAGAGAGTTCCGGAGGTTCCGAAGGTCTCCGTTTACTCCCTATCAGAGAGGTCATTTTGTAACAAGAGATCAGTCCTTTCGAGGGGCTAGAGGGTTTGGACGGGGCTATTTTGGAGCTCAGCAGAACCCTCTAAAGAAGCCGCAATGAAAGGAGGGTGGTCAAGGTGGAGGTGCCAATCGGAGGACGTTTGCAGGGCTTCCACTCCGTCTGGACCACCATAACGACAGATCAGTGGGTGCTGGAGATCATCTGCGAGGGGTATGCGCTGGAGTTCGCACATCCAATAGTGGAGGCCTTCATGGTTTCTCCATGCGGCTCTTCGGCAAAGAGGCAGGTGGTAAACAACACCCTCCAACGTTTGCTGCATCTTCAAGTGGTGGTTCCGGTGCCGCCAGACCAGTACGGCTTAGGTCGATACTCGATTTATTTTGTGGTGCCCAAAAAGGAAGGGGCTTTTCGATCCATTCTAGGTCTCAAGCATGTGAACCGCTGTTTGAGGGTACCGCATTTTCGGATGGAGACTCTGCGGTCAGTGATCCCGTCGGTAAGGCTGGAAGAGGTCCTTTCATCCATAGATCTAACGGAAGCGTATCTGCACATTCTCATCAGACCAGAGCATCAGAGATATTTGCGCTTTGCCGTGCCCATGGGGCATTTTCAGTTCCGGGCGTTGCCGTTTTTACGGCCCCGCGCACATTCACAAAGGTGATTGTGGTGGTTGCGGTGGTGTTGAGAATGCAGGGTATCCAAGTTCATCCCTACCTGGACGACTGGCTGATTCAAGTAGAGTCAACGGTCGGGTAGTGGAGTTTCTGGAAAGCCTAGGTTGGGTAGTAAAGTCAAGAGTCAGTTGCTTCCAGTGCAACGCCTAGTATATCTAGGGGCGTTGTTCGATACAAGTGTGGGAGCCGTTTTCTGACAGAGGACAGAGTACAGAAGATCATGAGACAGGTGTCAGCATTTTTGCGCATCAAGGCCCCGACGGCGTGGAGATACCTGCAGCTCCTAGGCTTCATGGCGGCGGCATTGGACCTGGTGCTGTGGGCCAGAGCACATATGCGTCCCCTGCAACGGGCATTGCTCTCCAGATGGTCACCACAAGAGCACTCGCTGGGGAGCACTCGCTGGGGAGAAAGCTGGTGTGCTCGGCGGCAATAGGCGACAGTCTACAGTGGTGGTTGGACCCCAGGCATCTTCAGGCGAAGATGCCGTTGGACTCGCCGGATTGGATGTTGGTTACCAAGGATGCCAGTCTCTCCGGCTGGGGGGCGCATTGTATGTCTCAGGTAGCACCAGGCCACTGGTCGACAGAAGTGAGCAGATGCTTGATCAATCAGCTGGAGATGAGAGCAGTGCGGCTAGCACTTCAGTAGTTCGGCAGTCTAGTGACGGGGAAAGTGGTGCGCATTTTCTCCTATAATGCGGTGACGGTTTCCTATATCAATCGGTAAGAGGGCACGGGCAGTGCAGTTTTGCTGGAGGAGAGTCAGCTCTTGATGCAGTGGGCAGAAAGCCATTTGGTGACGTTTTCAGCAGCGCATGTGGCAGGAAAGGACAATGTACAGGCCAATTTTTTCAGCTGACATGTCCTGGATCCAGAAGAATGGGAATTGAACGAGGCGGTCTTCCATGACATTACGGTGTGGTGGGGATAGCCGGTCATGGATCTGATGGCCACTCCCGAGAATGCAAAGGCATCAAGGTTTTACAGCAGGTGCAGGGAGCAAATGTCGGAAGGCCTCGATGGGCTGGCTCAATCCTGGCCGTCGGAGGGACTGCTCTATGTGTTTCCTCCATGGCCAATGATCGCTCGGGTCGTTCGGAAGATAGCGAGTCACGGAGGATCGGTGATCCTCATTGCTCCGGACTGGCCAAGGAGAGAGAGCTTGGTATGTGGACCTGATACGGCTATTGGTGGATCGACCTAGGAGACTTCCCAGTCGAGTCAATCTGTTGTTTCAGGGCCCTATTCTAATGCCGCAGGTTGATCGTTTCTCGCTTACGGCTTTGCTCTTGTAAGGAAATTCCTGAGGCATTGAGGATATTCCATGGAGGTGGTGGAGACCATGTTGCAGGCCAAAAGAAGGTATATTTCCCTTGCCTATGTCTGTATTTGGCGGATATTTGAGGTTTGGTGTGCGAAGCGTGGCGTCAGACCTTTTGGCACAAAGGTGCGGGACATCTTGTCGTTTTTGCAAGGGGGTCTGGATAAAGGTTTGGCTCTCAGCACTCTCAAGGTTCACTTGGCGGCCCTGGCTTGTTATAGAGGCAGGATGCAAGGAGGCAGCTTATCTTTGCACCCAGATGTCCTGCGTTTCTTACGAGCAGTGAAGAATGTATGGCCGCCAGTAAGACCAGTAGTGCCGGCTTGGGATTTGAATTTGGTGCTGGAAGCAGTGGTGCAATCCCCGTTTGAGCCTGCGGGTACTGTTGGTTTGAGAGAGTTGTCTTGGAAGACTGCTTTTTTGGTAGCTCTCTGCTCGGCGAGAAGAATCTCGGATCTGCAAGCATTATCCTGTTGAGAGCCTTACTTGCAGTTTTCGGCGGAGAAGATGGTGTTGAGACCAGTTTCTTCGTTCCTCCCGAAGGTGGTGTCGGTTTTTCATTTGAACCAGCCGATTTCTTTACCTACTTTTCGGGCTCGAGAATGGCCTTATGGATGGTACGTTTAGGAAGCTGGATCTAGGTAGGGTCCTCCGTTGGTATCTCAGGAGGACAAAATCCTTTCGGAAGACAGACCGCTTATTCATTCTGTTCGGAGGAGTGCGTAAAGGGGAGTCACGCGTCGAAGGCCTCGATTGCTCACTGGGCGATGCAAGCGGTTTCTGTGGCGTATCAGGCGAGCGGGAAGATGCCTCCCACAGGTATCCAAGCTCATTCTACGCATAGCCAGGCGACTTCGTGGGCCGAGTTTGCTTTGGTTCCGCCGGCGGACATTTGTAGAGCGGCTACTTGGTCGTCTCTGCACACGTTTACGAAACATTATCAGTTGGATGTGCAAGCACAGGGGGACGCGAAGGTAGGATCTTCCGCCATAGTGGCGGGGTTATCGGGACCCCCTGAAAGTAGTACTGCTTTGGTACTTCCCTACAGTTCCTGGACTGGCCCGGAGAGATGAAGAGGAAGGAGAAATTAGGTCTTACCTGCTAATTGTCTTTCCTTGAGTTCTCTCCGGGCCAGTCCAGGGCCCTCCCAGTTATTGGATTCGTTGGTTCTGTGAGGTAATTGTGTTTAGCGGAAGAGACTATTCAGTGCTAAGGATCACCACAATGGGGAGGTGTGCCCTCGGTGGTTTCGGAACAAAGCTGATTTTGGGGCTCCTGATGATTGGGGGGAGGAGCACTGACACTCAGATCTGGAATATGTGAAAAAAAAACAGCGAAGAGGATAGAGGAGACTAAATCTGTGGGAGCTATAAGTAACGGCAGTTTGTTTCTTTGGTTTAGTTCATTACGCTTCGAGTTGGTTAGTTTCGATATCTTAGGTTAAGAACAGATGTGTTAGAGGAGCTGCTTTGACAATAGTAGACTGAGTCCCTGAAGCCAGGGGGAGCTGGATGGCTGTCAGCAAGACTTGGTGAGTTCAGTCCTCAGCTGCTGGAGAAGGTTGACAACCCTACAGTTCCTGGACTGGCCCGGAGAGATCTCGAGGAAAGACAATTAGCAGGTAAGACCTAATTTCTCCTTTTTGGTGATGTCACTGTACAAGAAGCCAGTATACTCAATATCCTGTGGATGGGATACATCTCCATGTAGTCTGGGCTATACTGAGGGCCTTTTGAAAGTAAGAAAGAAAAAAAGATTACTTGACAAAGATTAAAGGAGAGAAATTCTTTCCATTTCAAATGCTGGTGATCCTGCTTGACAATAGCTCTCAGAGGAAGGTAGGGTAAGGGAAGAAAGTGTGGTGAAATGCCTGCCTCGAGGGTCCAACGCTATTGAGTCAGCTGCAGAACCTCAGGGGGAGGGGGGTCTGACCTCTAAATCAGGCACGCGTTTACCGCGGCCTCTCCACCTTGCCCTTAATACACCAACCCGCACCCTCTGCAATGCACACAAAACTTAACATAGTAACATAGTAAGTGACGGCAGATAAAGACCAGCATGGTCCATCTAGTCTGCCCAGCAAGATGGCAAGAGTAGGTGCACCTGTCGCTCTGTGCAGGCCACCCCTCCCCATGTTTTTGTTTCTGTTTCTGTTTAGGGGTGAACCCACCACTCCATGTAGGACACCCTTATTTGTTCAGACGCTAGATAGTTCAGAAGTTAGATGGTACCGTTTATTTTTCTTTTATCCTGTTGCTGTAAAGGGATCCACTGTGTTTGTCCCATGCCGTTTTGAATTCCATCACCGTGTTTGCCCTCACCACTTCCATCGGGAGGGCATTCCAAGCATCCACCACCCTTTCAGTGAAGAAATATTTCCTGACATTGCCTTTCAATTTACCACCTTGCAGCTTCATGTTATGCCCTCTAGTTTTACAGCTTCCCCGTCTTTGGAAGAGGTTTGTTTGTTCATCATTTCTCTTTAAGTATTTAAAGGTCTGAATCATATCTCCCCTGTCCCTCCTCTCCTCCAAAGTGTACATATTTAGGTCTTCAAGTCTCTTCTCATAAGGCTTCTGACGCAGGCTCCAAATCATTTTGGTCGCCTTTCTCTGAACAGTTTCCAGTCTTTTTACATCTTTTGCAAGATATGGCCTCCAAAACTGAACACAGTATTCCAAGTGAGGCCTCACCAGTGACTTGTACAGTGGCATAAGTACCTCTTCCTTTCTGCTGGTAATCCCTCTTTGTATGCAGCCCAACATCCTCCTGGCTTTTGCCACCGCCTTGTCACACTGTTTTGCCACCTTGAGATCATCAGAGATAATCACACCAAGATCTTTCTCCTGAACCGTGCATACCAACTTCTCACTCCCTATTGTGTACTTTTCCCTTGGATTTCTGCTACCCAAATGCATGACACTGCACTTTTTCACATTAAATCGTAGTTGCCAAGCATTAGACCAGTCTTCCAGCTTTTGTAGATCTTTCCTCATGTTATCCACTCCCTCGGGGGAGTCCACTCTGTTGCAAATTTTTGTATCATCTGCAAAAAGACAGACTTTTCCATTCAGTCCTTCAGCAATATCACTCACAAATATATTGAACAGTGCCGGGCCCAGGACCGAACCCTGAGGCACCCCGCTAATCACCTTCCTCTCATCCGAGTGAGCTCCATGTACCATCACCCTCTGTTGTCTGTCAGTCAACCAATTTCTAATCCAGTTTACTATCTTGGGACCCATCCCCAAGCTACTGAGTTTATTGACAAGCCTCCTATGAGGAACAGTATCAAAGGCTTTGCTGAAATCCAGATAGATGACATCCATTGCATGCCCCAGATCTAGTTCCTTGGTCACCCAATCAAAGAACTCAATCAGATTTGTTTGGCAAGACCGTCCTTCGGTAAAACCATGTTGCCTTGGATCTTGCAACCTCTTGGTTTTGAGAAAGTTCACTATTCGCTCTTTCAGGAGCGCCTCCATTACATTTCCTGCCACCGAGGTAAGGCTCACGGGCCTGTAATTTGACACTTCTTCCCTGTCACCACTTTTGTGTAGAGGTACAACATTAGCCATTCTCCAGTCCTGAGGAACCACTCCTGTTTCCAAGGATCTGTTGAAGACATCCTTTAATGGTCCTGCAAGAACCTCTCTGAGCTCTTTCAGTATCCTGGGATGTATCCCATCCGGTCCCATGGCTTTGTCCACTTTCAGTTTAGCAAGTTGTTCTAACACCTCATCTTCTGTGAATGGTGTGGTATCTACTTCAGTCCTATTTTTATATTTGGGAGTCACAGCTGGTCCATCTCCAGGATCTTCTTTAGTAAAAACAGAGCAGAAGTATTTGTTTAGCAATTTCGCTTTTTCAGTGTCACTTTCCACGAGTCCTTTCCCAGACTTCTGAGTCCTGCAATTCCAACTCTGATCTTCTTCCTTTCCTGAATATACCTGAAGAAAGTTTTGTTGCCACCCTTCACAACTTTAGCCATCTTTTCTTCTGCCTTTGATTTTTGCTATCCTTATTACTCTTTTAGACTCTTTGAGTTGGATCCTGTATTCATTTCTGTGTTCTTCTGTTTGCAAGCTTTTGAATTTTGCGAAAGTTGTGTTTTTTGCCTTTATTTGCGCAGCCACCTCTTTGGAAAACCAAATAGGTTTCCTTCTCCTCTTGTTTTTATTTATTTTTCTTACATATTTATCTGTTGCCCCTTTTATTGCCGCCTTTAGTTTAGTCCATTGCAATTCCACTTCCCTTATCTCCTTCCACCCCGTCATCTCCTCCTTTAAGTACTTGGCCATTTTATTGAAGTCAGTGTTTTTGAAGTTTAGGACTTTGAGCTTGCTATGATTGGCCTGTACCATGGCTTTTATCTCAAACCACACCGTGTGATGGTCGCTGTTGCTCACAGGGGCACTCATGCAGACATTCGACACATTATCACTGTTGGTAAGCACTACATCCAGCGTTGAGCTTTCCCTGGTTGGTTCCATCACCATTTGTCTAAGTAATGCATCTTGGAGAGCATCCACAATTTTTTTGCTTCTTTCCAGATGTGCAGAAGGAGTAATCCAATCCACATCAGGTAGATTAAAGTCACCTAATATGATCGCTTCCCCCTTTGTTGCTATCTTGGCAATATCTATAATCAATTCGTTATCTCTCTCTTCAATTTGAGTCGGAGGTCTGTAGACTACAGCAATATGGATGACAGTGCCATCTCCTCTTTCCAACGCAATCCAGAGCGCTTCTTCTTTTCCCCATGTTCCCTGCATTTCAGTAGCTTTAATACTGCTTTTGACATACAAGGCTACTCCTCCTCCTCCTCCTTTTCCATTTTCTCTGTCTCTTCTGAATAGATTATAGCCAGCTATGGCTATATCCCAATCATGCGATTCATTAAACCATGTTTCCGTAATGGCCACGATGTCCAAATCCATTTCCACCATTAGGGCTTCCAGGTCTGGAATTGTTTTGGCTAAGCTTCGAGCATTTGTGCTCATTGCTTTCCAGCATTTACCTGGCTTGTGTGTATTTTGCATTGATTTTATTCTGCCCACTTCTTCCCACTTGTTTTTGATGTGTGGTTTAAGAGTGTGGCTGTTTCTGATGTTGTTCTGCTTTTGCTGGGGGTGGCATGCAGATGTTGACCTTCCACTAATCACATTATTCCCTTCCTTAAAGAATTGTATTGGCTAACCATTACTGAGCGCACCAAATTCAAATTCCTAATCGTCTCTCCGGGCCAGTCCAGAACAGATGGGTAGTCCATCTCCCTCCTCTAGCAGCTGAGGACTAAACACTGATTCTTGTTGCTAGGATACCCAGCTCTCCCCTGGTGATAGAAGGCAGTCTTATTGTCCTCAGCAGCTGAGCTGGATGTGTGTGGCTTTAGCTCCCCACAAGAAGCCTGATACTTTTATTTCTCTTTATTTTATTTTCTTATTTGATTCTGGTGGAAGTGTTCACACAGAAGGGATTGTGCTTTACCCTAGCAGGGTATTTCTGCACATGAGTGTTTTTTCTGCTCTTAGTATAATAGCACTTCAGCGCTGGTGTCAGTTAGCCGAGAAACCGGCTCGGAGAATGAGGCAGAGCCTGTCTCCTCTTCTCTGCTAGTTTGTACAGGTAGGGAACAGACCTGGGAGCCCCAGCAGCTGTTTTCCTCAGTCCATTGTTTCCTGTATCCCGTAACCGCTAGCAGCGGTTTTTTCTCTGTCGGGCCTTGCAGCTTGGCTGCACTGTTCAGGTATTTACTCAGCGCGGGTGCCGCCGCGTGCGTTTCCCCTCCTCCCTCGTGTAGTCGGGGCAGCTCGTTGCCCGGTGCTCGGGTTCTTGGGCGTTCGGGGGTTCGCCTTTTTGGGCGGTCACAAGCTCTCCATTGGGGGGGCGGGCGGGCTGCGTTATGCAGGATCAGCAAGGCCATCAGAGTGAGCAGGTAAACAGCTTTCAGCCCTCGGGGGAAAGCGCGGGAACGGCGGCCATGTTAGTGGGACAAGCCGTTTCGTCAGCTCCTCACCCTAAGGCAGGCAAGCGCAAGGCAAAGTCTCAGCATAGCGCTGAGGGGCAGGAGCAGCCTTTGTTAACAGCGGTACCGGAGGTTCTGGACCCTCTCCTTTCCGCAGAGTTTATTTTGGCATTTCACAGAGCTTATTTGCTTAAGAAAGCTCAGGCTCCTGCTTCAGTTGTGACAGACTCTGTGCAGGTTTCTCAATCGGGGGTCTCTGGCCTGTCAGATCCCGCTGACGGGGTCTCCTCGTTGGCAGCGTTTAGGGACTCCAAGGTGGAAGCTGCTTCTCTGGCTGCAGAGGCTCTGGGGCCGGAGGAGGGAGAGCTTCTGTCAGACCCGGGTTTGGAGTCCTGGCCCGCGGACTTGGAAGAAGGTGAATTGGGCCCCGGGGATGATCCTAATATATTTTGAGTTTTTAGGAAGGATGAACTGGCAGCACTAATTGCGCAGTCTCTGGTGGCGCTTAATATCGTGCCTCCTGTGGTTCAGCAGGAACCTTTAGAGGATCCCTTGTTACAGGGATTCAAGACCGAACAAAGATGTTTCCCTCTGCACAGGGTGATTAAACAGATGATAGAGTCCGAGTGGGAATGTCCTGAGGCGTCCTTGAGAGGGGCTCGAGCTATGGCGCGTTTATATCCCGTGCCCCATGAGGAGAGAGAGCTGCTGCGTATGCCTAAAGTGGATGCGCTGGTTTCTGCAGTCACCAAGAAGACTACCATTCCGGTGGAGGGTGCTACGGCCCTTAAGGATATTCAGGATCTCAGGTTGGAGGCGCTGTTGAAGCAGGCCTTTGATTCCAGTGCGCTGGCGTTGCAAGCGTCCGTGTGTGGGGCATACGTGTCCAGAGCTTCTATTCGGTGGAGTCAGCTGGCTTCTGGACAAGAAGGGGACGCGGCTCCTTCTGGAGAAGGGGCTAAGCTGGAATCGGCGGCGACGTATTTGGCGGATACCTTTTATGATTTGATTTGCATTTCCACGAAGGCTATGGCTTCCGTGATTGCCGCGCAGCGGTTTCTATGGTTAAGGAATTGGGTGGCGGATGCTTCGTCCAAAGCGCGTCTCAGTAAGCTCCCGTACAAGGGTAAGCTACTTTTTGGGGAAGCGCTAGAGAAGATTGTTAAAGACTTAGGTGACTCCAAAGGCGGGCGCCTTCCCAAGGACCGTCCTAAGGCGGCTAAACATGGCTCCTTCCCTAGGGGTCAGGGGCGAGATTTTCGCCGTTTTCGGGGGGCCCGCTTTACTCCTTATCAGCGTGGTCGGTTCCCTTCCTGGGGGCAGTCCTTTCGGGGAGCTAGAGGTTCCAGTAGAGGCTATTTTGGGGCCCCTCCAGCCTCCATTAAGAAGCCGCAATGAAGTGAGGCGGGTCCCTGCGGAGATTCCGGTGGGAGGTCGGTTGCAGGAATTTGTCTCCGCTTGGGCCGCCATTACTACCGACCAGTGGGTGCTCCAGATTGTCAAAGAAGGGTATGCTCTCGAGTTCGGATGTCCCCTGGCGGACGCCTTCGTTTTCTCTCCATGCGGTCCTCTCACCAAGCGGAGGGCGATCCACGACACGTTGCAGCGATTGTTGCGGCGTCGTGCCGTGGTTCCAGTTCCTTCCGACCAGTGCGGCTTCGGTCGATACTCGATTTATTTTGTAGTGCCCAAAAAGGAGGGGTCGTTTCGGCCCATCTTGGATTTAAAGCACGTGAACCGGTGTTTACGCGTCTCTCATTTCAGGATGGAAACCTTGAGATCGGTGATTCGCTCGGTGCACCCGGGGGAGTTTCTCTCCTCCATAGATTTGACGGAAGCCTATCTGCACATTCCTATCAGACCGGAACATCAGCGATTTCTTCGCTTTGCAGTTCCCATGGGTCATTTTCATTTTCGGGCCTTGCCGTTCGGTCTGGCGACGGCGCCACGCACTTTCACCAAGGTGATGGTGGTGGTAGCGGCGGCTCTGCACAAGGACGGAATTCAGGTTCACCCGTATCTGGACGACTGGTTGATTCGAGCGGCGTCGCGGGAGGAGTCCGTCCGGGTGACCGCTCGGGTAGTTTCCTGTCTCGAGAGTCTTGGATGGATTGTGAACCAGGCGAAAAGTCGTCTGGAGCCGGTGCAGTGGCTAACCTATCTCGGAGCCTTCTTCGCCACAGACAGGGGGGTCGTCCTTTTGCCTCCGGAGCGGGTTCGAAAGCTTCTCTCTCAGGTGACGAGCTTTTTGCGTGTTCGGGCTCCGACGGCTTGGAGGTACTTGAAATTACTGGGGTCGATGGCGGCAGCCTTGGATCTGGTGCCTTGGGCCAGGGCGCACATGCGGCCGCTCCAACAGGCGCTACTTTCGCAGTGGTCTCCGCAGTATCATCCGCTCTCTCGTCGCTTGTGTTGTCCCGATCACGTCCGTGTCAGTCTTCAGTGGTGGTTGGTTCCGGACCATCTGCAGGCGGGGGTTCTGCTGGCGCTCCCGGAATGGATTTTGGTGACTACGGATGCCAGTATGACCGGTTGGGGGGTGCATTGTTTGACTCACATAGCGCAAGGTTCCTGGTCAGCGGAAGAGAGTCTGTGGTCCATAAATCGCCTGGAACTGAGAACAGTACGTCTAGCGCTTGTGGCGTTTGCCAGTCTTCTCGAGGGGAAGCCGGTGCGCATATTCTCCGACAACCTAGTGACGGTCTCCTACATAAATCGCCAAGGCGGCACAAGCAGTGTCCTTCCCCTGGAGGAGAGTCAACAGTTGTTTCACTGGGCGGAATTGCATCTCGCGGCGCTTTCGGCGGCTCATGTGGCGGGGAAGGACAATGTTCAGGCCGACTATCTCTTTGAGCTTGCTATGATTGGCCTGTACCATGGCTTTTATCTCAAACCACACCTTGTGATGGTGAATTTTGAATTTTGCGAAAGCTGTGTTTTTTGCCTTTATTTGCGCAGCCACCTCTTTGGAAAACCAAATAGGTTTCCTTCTCCTTTTGTTTTTATTTATTTTTCTTACATATTTATCTGTTGCCCCTTTTATTGCCGCCTTTAGTTTAGTCCATTGCAATTCCACTTCCCTTATCTCCTTCCACCCCGTCATCTCCTCCTTTAAGTACTTGGCCATTTTATTGAAGTCAGTGTTTTTGAAGTTTAGGACTTTGAGCTTGCTATGATTGGCCTGTACCATGGCTTTTATCTCAAACCACACCGTGTGATGGTCGCTGTTGCTCACAGGGGCACTCACGCAGACATTCGACACGTTATCACTGTTGGTAAGCACTACATCCAGCGTTGAGCTTTCCCTGGTTGGTTCCATCACCATTTGTCTAAGTAATGCATCTTGGAGAGCATCCACAATTTTTTTGCTTCTTTCCAGATGTGCAGAAGGAGTAATCCAATCCACATCAGGTAGATTAAAGTCACCTAATATGATCGCTTCCCCCTTTGTTGCTATCTTGGCAATATCTATAATCAATTCGTTATCTCTCTCTTCAATTTGAGTCGGAGGTCTGTAGACTACAGCAATATGGATGACAGTGCCATCTCCTCTTTCCAACGCAATCCAGAGCGCTTCTTCTTTTCCCCATGTTCCCTGCATTTCAGTAGCTTTAATACTGCTTTTGACATACAAGGCTACTTCTCCTCCTTTTCCATTTTCTCTGTCTCTTCTGAATAGATTATAGCCAGCTATGGCTATATCCCAATCATGCGATTCATTAAACCATGTTTCCGTAATGGCCACGATGTCCAAATTCATTTCCACCATTAGGGCTTCCAGGTCTGGAATTTTTTTGGCTAAGCTTCGAGCATTTGTGCTCATTGCTTTCCAGCATTTACCTGGCTTGTGTGTATTTTGCATTGATTTTATTCTGCCCACTTCTTCCCACTTGTTTTTGATGTGTGGTTTAAGAGTGTGGCTGTTTCTGATGTTGTTCTGCTTTTGCAGGGGGTGGCATGCAGATGTTGACCTTCCACTAATCACATTATTCCCTTCCTTTAAGAATTGTATTGGCTAACCATTACTGAGCGCACCAAATTCAAATTTATTCTCGTAGTGTTCAAGAGCCTCCATAGCTTATCTTCCAGCCACCTTCAAATGTTATTATATGAGACCAAAGTCAATCACACAAGAAGCTCTGGCTCCCAAAACACCCCAGTTCTATTCACCAAATCTAATATCACCATATCTAAGACAGCATTCTTCTTATATGCTCCATCCCTCTGGAACACGCTCCCATGCAACCTCCGAGCTACAAAAGACCTACTCGCATTTAGAAAAAGCCCTTAAGACCACCTATTTATGAACTGTTACCCAGATAACAGTGTATAATCCCACTCTTTCTCCAGGACCAAGCAGGAAGTCAGTCCTCACATATGGGTGACATCGACATCGATGGAGCCCTTGCAGAGCATTTCCCCAGCTTTCCAAGAAAGCCGTTGGGAATGCAGGCACGCATGCGCGGTTCCCTTCCCGCCTAAAGGTGCCATCTTGCTCAGTCTCTCTTTCTCCGTGAAGCCCACCGGACGTGTGTCCTAGTCCTCCCGGAAAATAGTTAGATTTTTTCGCGATTCCTTCGCTATTTTTTCTCCGGTTCGACGCCAGTTCCCCTCCCGCTGGGTTCGGTACACCGGTATCGAGCCCGATCTTATTTTTTCATTTTTTGCCCTTCGTAGCTGGCATTCGCGCCCTTTTTTTCTTTTTCCCTGGAAGGCCGGTCCTTTGACCTCGCGGGGACTCTTTTTTCCCCAGTGGGTTCAAAAAGTGTGATCGGTGCAAGAAGCTAATGTCTCTCACCGACACACACGACTGCTGCCTTCGGTGCCTCGGTCCTGACCACGATCCTAAGACGTGTGGACCATGTGGAAAAAGGTCTTCAAAGGCGCTTCAAAGTCGTCAGCACCAAAAGGAAAGGCTTTTCTCTGATGGCCTCCGGCCGGGCCCGGACCTCATCTGAGGCCTCGACATCTCGGGAATCGGATCCCGAGCACCGTTGGGGCTCCTCGGACAGGGGGTCCCCCGACTGGGAACGAAAGAGGAAGAAGCGGCTCACGAGGGCGTCGTCGGAAGAGGTCCCTGGCTCCTCGAGAGCTAGGTCTCAGACCCCCGACCGTCGTCCCGGGCCCGTGGAACAAGAGAAGCCTCCCAAAGTACCTCGAGTGGAGCCGGAGTCTGCTGGACACGTAAGTCCTGTAGTCCTCGTGGACTCTCCTCCCAGAGAGCCGACGTCGGGCCTGGCGCCGCCAGGGCCCGAGTCGGGGGCTGCTGAGTCTCCTGAGCTGGGTCTCAGGCTGACAGCCTTGGAGAGCAGACTGTCTGCCTTCATGGAACAGCAGCGGGCACTGATGGCCAGCCTGTCTGGTGCATCTTCCCCGAACACCGGGACATCGACATCAAAGTCAACCCCGGAGACCGAGCCGATACTCGAGACCATAAAGGCTCGAGGTCGACCTCGGTCGCGGTCTCCCTCGACCTCCCGTTCAGGACCGAGGGCGTCGACGCCGGTGCCTTCGGCGTCGGGGCGGGTGCTCACTGGCCCTGTGCGGTCGGACCCCGATTTCTCATCGGACGAGTCCGCCTGGGAGACGGAGGACGAGGAGTCCCCCGACACCTTCAGGACTCGTTGCGTCCCGTCGGACTCACCGCAGTCTGAGCCCCGGAGTACATCCCCCCCCGGAGGATACCCGGTTCTCGGAGTTCGCCCGGGATATGGCCACTAAGTTGGCTATCCCTGCGGACCCCGAGGAGGAGCCGCGAGCCGAGGAGCTCGAGGCCCTACAGTATGACTCTTCTCCGAAGGAGGCCTTTACTGTTCCGGTTCCTCCGATGCTGGAACGGCTCCTCTTCCGGATGTGGGAGGCACCGGCCTCGGCGCCGGTTCTAAGCAAGCGGGTCGATTCTATCTATCGACTCCGGAAGAGTCCTGGCTTTCAGAAGGCACAGCTACCACACCATTCCATGGTGGTGGAATCGACCATGCATTGCCTGACAAGTCAGAAGATGCACTCCACGGTGCCCCCTGGCAGGGAGGCCCGGAACCTCAATGGTTTGGTAGAAAGTGCTTCCAGGGCTCGATGCTTGCTTGCCGTGTCCAGTCTTACCAGCTGTACATGGGCATGTACTTGCGAGACCTGGCCAAGGAGCTGACCGGGTTCTCTGCTGGTCTCTCTGGGGAACCCTTGCAGAGGTTCAAGTCCTTGTCCTCGGGGATTCGGGAATGCTCCAAGTTTATGTCCCGCGCTGCCTACGATGGCTTCGAGGCTTCGGCCCGTGTTGCGGCAGCCAGCATCGCGGCTCGACGCCAGGCATGGCTGCAGTCATCGGACCTCGAGCCATGGGTTCAGGACAAGTTGGTCGATGTCCCTTGCCGAGGTGAGAACCTTTTTGGCAAGCCCATGACCGAGAAGGCCGCACAGCTCGAAACCGAGCACCTCACGAGGACAAGGCTGTCTAGGAAGACTTCTGCCCCTTCTCACAAAAAGAAGGGCTCGGGTAAAAAGCCCTTTTACCCGAGGAAGGGCACTGCCTACAAACAGTACCCACAGTACCAGGCCGCCCAGGCTGCCCCTCAGGGTCAGCAAGCCAAGGGGCAGGGTAATGGGCCCCGTAGGCAGAGGACTCCCAAGCCTCCGGCCCCTGCTCCCACTCAGCAGGGTGGGGGTTTTTGACTCCTTAGGCATAGCCTCTCCGTCCCTGCTCTCCCAACCCTGCACAGGAGGTCGCCTCGCCCTGTTTGCCCACAAGTGGCCACTCATCACTGGAGACAATTGGGTGTTAAGCATAGTCCACAAGGGCTATCTGCTACACTTCCAACAGCTGCCTCCTCCATACTTTCCAGGGGAACCTCCAAGGCCTCCCCTGCACACAGATGTTCTCCTTCAGGAGCTCCAAAGTCTGTTGGTGGACAGGGCAGTGGAGCCTGTGCCTCCCCACTTACAAGGTCAAGGGTTCTACTCCAGGCATTTCCTAGTACCCAAAAGAACCGGTGGCCTTCGGCCTATTCTAGATCTCAGAAATCTCAACAAATTCCTAGAGAAGGAAAAGTTCAAGATGCTTACTCTTGGAACACTTCTGCCCTACCTCCAGCAGGGAGATTGGCTATGCTCCTTAGATCTAAAGGATGCGTACACTCACATGCTCATTCATCCAGACCACAGAAAGTACCTCAGGTTCATTGTGGGAGGAAACCATTATCAGTACAGAGTACTGCCTTTTGGCCTCACCTCCGCTCCCAGGGTCTTTACCAAATGCCTGGCAGTGGTGGCGGCCTACCTGAGAAATCAGGGAATCTTTGTCTTCCCCTATCTGGACGACTGGCTCATCAGGGGTCAGACGTGCCAGGAGGCCAGACAAGCCACCCTCAGAACTATTGCTCTTCTTCAAAGCCTGGGGTTTGTAATAAACTTCGCAAAGTCCACTTTGCTCCCCTCCTAGAACTTGGAGTTCATAGGGGCAAGGTTGGACTCTCTGCTGGCAAAGGCATTCTTGCCAGAAGACAGAGCTGAAAGACTGATAAACTTAGCAAATCAGTTTCTCAGCAGGTCACTGGTCCCCGCCAGACTCTGCCTGAGGCTTCTTGGCCTCATGGCTTCGACAGTACATGTGACCCCCAATGCCAGGCTCCATATGCGGCCTGCACAGTGGTGCCTTCGGACTCAGTGGTCACAGGCCACAGGCAGCCTCAGAGACAGGATAAGGGTGTCCAGACAATTTCTGAACTCCCTCAGCTGGTGGCTGCACCCACCCAATCTGCTACAAGGGGTACCTTTTCAGATTCCTGGGTTCACAGTGGTGTTGACCACGGACGCCTCCCTGCAGGGCTGGGGAGCTCATTGTCTAGGCAAGTACACCCAGGGCCTGTGGTCTCCCTGGAAAGCCGCACAGCAAATCAATCTACTGGAACTCATGGCTATTCGGTTAGCCCTCAAAACTTTCTCTCTGACCCTGGATCATCAGTCTGTCCTAGTTCAAACAGACAACCAGGTAGCCATGTTTTATGTGAACAAGCAGGGCGGAACTGGGTCCAGGCTCCTTTGTCAGGAAGCACAGGACCTTTGCTTATTTGCTCTCAGGCACAACATGCTCCTCAAGGCTGTGTATCTCCCTGGCCAGGAGAACTACCTGGCCGACAGGTTGAGCAGGATTCTGCAGCCCCACGAGTGGCAGCTCCATCCTTTGGTGGTTCAGAAGATTTTCCTGAAATGGGGACTTCCATCCATAGATCTGTCTGCCAGTCCACTGAACAAACAGCTGCCAAAGTTCTGCTCCAGGCAACCACATCCTCTGTGGATAGCAGCAGATGCTTTTCTGCTTCCATGGTCTCAGGGCCTCCTGTATGCGTTTCCTCCCACGCCCTTGGTGGCCCGAACCCTGTTCAAGATTCTTCAGGACAAGGCCTCGGTCCTGCTGGTGGCTCCCAGGTGGCCGAGGCAGCCTTGGTTTCCACTTCTGCTTCAGCTGGCAGTGGATCCTCCACTGCCTCTGGGGTTGCAACCCGACCTCCTCTCTCAGGATCAGGGTTCCCTTCTGCACCCCAATCTCAAAGCTCTCAATTTGATTTCCTGGAGGCTGCAAGGGTAGTTTTGGCTCCCTGGGGCCTACCTCAGGAAGTTGAGGAGGTTGTCCTAGCCTCTAGGAAACAGTCCACTAGGAAAACCTATGCTCTCAAATGGAAAAGGTTTTCTGTGTGGTGTCAGCTACGTACAGAGGATCCTTTCTCCTGTACTGTACCAGTAGTGCTTCAGTACTTACTGCACTATCAAATCAGGGACTTAAGTCCAATTCTGTTCGGGTCCACCTCTCAGCTCTAGCAGCTCACCACTCACTGGTGGAAGGACATTCTCTGTCTGTTCACCCCTTGGTGTCCCGGTTTCTCTGAGGCTTGCTTTTGCTCAAGCCTCCAATCCGTCCTCCTGATCCTGAGTGGGAGTTGAATGTGGTCTTGCAGCAACTGACTCGCCCCCTTTTTGAGCCGATGGCTACTTGCCCTCTACACTTCCTGTCCTGGAAGACACTCTTCTTGATAGCCCTAACCTCGGCCAGGCGAGTGAGTGAGCTTCAGGCCCTGGTCTGTGACAGGCCTTACACCCGCTTCTGTAGGAACAGGGTAGTCCTTAGGACTCATCCAAAGTTCCTCCCAAAAGTTGTCTCCTCCTTCCACCTTAACCAAGAAGTGGTTCTTCCAACATTCTTCCCTACGCCTCATGCAAGCCAAGTTGAAGCAATTCTGCATATCCTGGACTGTAGGAGGGCCTTATCCTTCTACCTTGACCATACGCAGGGGCATAGAAGGGCTACTCAGCTCTTCATATCTTTTGACCCTAATAATTTGGGGTTAGCTGTGTCCAAGCGTACCTTGTCCACCTGGGTAGCTGACTGTATCACCTGGGCTTACAGGGCGGCTGACCTTCCTTTGCAGGGTCGGGTCACGGCCCATCGTGTCAGGACAATGGCTGCCTCAGTGGCTCACCTCCGCTCTGTACCGTTGGTGGACATCTGCAGGGCTGCAAGTTGGTCCTCAAGCCAGACTTTTGCGGCCCATTACTGTCTGGAAAGGAAGTCCCGTAGGGTCAGTGCTTTTGGCCAGGCAGTACTCCGGAATCTCTTTGAGGTTTAGGCAACTCCTGCCCTCCAGCCCTCCGTTGGGCTACCGGTGGAGGTTCTGTCAATGAAAAGCCTTTCTTTGATGCTGGGACTAGAGGGAGTTCTCTTGTTCAACCTGGGTTCCTTGGTAGCCCAGAGCTAGGGAGTCACCCTTATGTGAGGACTGACTTCCTGCTTGGTCCTGGAGAAAGAGTAGTTTCTCCAGGACCTAGCAGGAAGTCAGTCCTCACATATGGGTGACATCGGTGCCGCCAGAGCCCTCGTGCGGAGCATTTCCCCAGCTTTCAAAGAAAGCCTTTGGGAATTGCAGCGCGCATGCGCGGTCCCCTTCCCGCCCAAGGGTGCCATCTTGCTCAGTCTTCTTTTTTCCGCGGAGCCCGACGGACGTAGTTTGTTTTTCCCCGAGGAAAAAGTTGATTTTCCCTGTTTTTCTCTTTTTTCTCCGGTTCGACGCCGGATCCTTTTCCCGCTTGGACCGATACGCCGGTATCGTGTCCTTTTCTCTCTTTTTCGGTTTTTGTCCTTTGTGACTGGCGTTCGCGCCATTTTTCTTTTTTCCCTGGCAGCCCGGTCTTTTGACCTAGCAGGGGCCCTTTTTCCCCCGATGGCTACCAGCGGGTTTAAGAAATGTGATCGGTGTAAGAAACTTATGTCTCTTACCGACACACATGACTGCTGCCTCCGTTGCCTCGGACCTGATCATGACCCAGTGATCTGTGGTCCGTGTGGCAAAATGTCCTCGAAGGCGTTGAGGAGTCGGCAGCACCAGAAGGATAGAATTTTTTCTGACTCCGCGTCCGGCCGGGCCCGGACCTCGTCAGATGCCTCGACGTCTCGGGACTCCGGCCCCGAGCAGCATCGGGGTTCCTCTGAGTGGGGGGTCTCCTTCGCGGGAACATCGAAGGAAGAAGAAACCCGCGAGGGCGGCGTCGGTGGACGTTCCTGGTTCCTCGAGGGCCAGGTCACATAGCCCCGATAGCCGTCCCGAGTCTTCTGAGTCGGAGAGGCCTGCCAAGCATCCTCGTGTCGAGATGGAGTCTCCTGGACACGTAAGTGCTGTTGTCCTCATTGACTCTCCTCCGAGGGAGCCGACGTCGGCCCCGACGCCGTCAGGGCCCGAGTCGGGGGCTGCTGGGTCTCCTGAGCTCGGACTCAGGTTGACAGCCTTGGAGAGCAGCTTCGCTGCCTTCATAGAAACATAGAAACATAGAAATATGACGACAGAAAAAGACCACATGGCCTATCTAGTCTGTCCTTCCATAACAACTACAACAGTCCACTTTTTGCCTTTAGAGATCCTCTGTGTTGGTCCCATGCTTTCTTGAATTCAGTTACTGTCCTCATCTCTACCACCTCCACTGGGAGACTATTCCACGGATCCACTACTCTTTCCGTAAAGAAATATTTCCGCATATCACTCCTGAATCTATCTCCCTTCACCCTCATCCCATGTCCCCTCGTAGCAGAACTTGCTTTCAATTGAAAGAGGCTCTCTCCCTGAACATTTATGCCACGGAGGTATTTAAACATCTCAATCATATCACCTCTATCCCGCCTTTCCTCTAAGGTGTACATATTAAGATCCTTAAGTCTGTCCTCATATGCTTTATAATGAAGCCCATTAATCATTTTGGTAGCAACCCTCTGCACCGACTCCATCCTGTTCACATCCTTTTGAAGGTGCGGTCTCCAGAATTGCACACCATACTCCAAATGAGGTCGCACCAAAGACTTATACAGAGGCATTATCACCTCCTTTTTTCTGCTAGCCATTCCTCTCCGTATGCACCCAAGCATCCTTCTAGCTTTTGCTGTCGCCTTTTCCACCTGTTTAGCTACTTTAAGATCATCAGACACAACCACGCCTAGGTCCCGCTCTTCTTTAGTGGACAAAAGTACTTCACCTCCTATACTGTATTGCTCCCTTGGATTGCTGCAGCCCAAATGCATGACCTTACATTTTTTAACATTAAATCCCAGCTGCCAAATTCTAGACCATTCTTCAAGCTTAGCTAGATCCCTCCTCATGTTATCTACCCCTTCCTGGGTGTCTACTCTATTGCAGATTTTGGTATCATCCGCAAAGAGGCAAACCTTACCCGACAGCCCTTCCGCTATATCACTAACAAAGATGTTAAAAAGAATCGGTCCAAGGACAGATCCCTGGGGCACACCACTGGTAACATCCTTCTCCTCAGAGTGAGCTCCATTTACTTGTACTCTTTGTCGCCTCCCACCCAACCAATTTCTAACCCAAGCAGTAACTTTAGGGTCCATCCCTAGGGTGCTCAGTTTGTTTATAAGTCGCCTGTGAGGAACAGTGTCAAAGGCTTTACGGAAATCTAAATACATGCCTTTACATGGAACAGCAGCGGGCATTGATCGCCGGTCTCACCGGTGCATCTGCCCCGACCACCGGGACCTCGACGTCCAAGTCGACCCCGGAGGCCGAGCCGATCCTCGAGTCCATGCGGGCTCGAGTCGATCCTCGGCCACGGTCTCCCTCGACCTCTCGTTCGGGGCCGAGGTCGTCGACGCCGATACCCTCGGCGTCGGGGCGGAGGGCATCGGTGCCCGCCCGACCAGAGCTGCTCGATTCCTCCTCCGAGGAGTCGGGCTGGGAGACGGAGGACGAAGAGTCACCCGACACTCATCGGACTCGGTGTGTCCCATCGGACTCGCCCGAGTCCGAACCTCGGAGACGGTCCCCACCGGAGGATACCCGGTTCTCGGACTTCTTGCGGGATATGGCCAAGGCCTTGGCATTCCCCGCGGATCCCGAGGCCCTCCAGTATGACTCTCCCCGAAGGAGGCCTTTACTGTTCCGGTTCCTTTGATGCTGGAGCGGCTGCTCTTCCACATGTGGGAGACCCCGGCCTCGACGCCGGTGTTAAGCAAGCGGGTCGATTCCATTTATCGAGTCCAAGAGCCCCGGGTTCCAAAAGGCACAATTACTGCACCACTCCATGGTTGTGGAATCGGCCATGCATCGGCTGAAAAGTCAGAAGATGCACTCCTCGGTGCCTCCCGGCCGGGAGGCCCGGAACCTGGATGCCCTCGGTAAGAAGTGCTTCCAGGGCTCTATGCTTGCTTGCCGTGTCCAGACTTACCAGCTCTACATGGGCATGTACCTCCGAGACCTGGCAAAAGAGATTGCCGGGTGCTCTACTGGTCTCTCCGAGGAACCTTTGCAGAGGTTCCAGGCCTTATCCACCGGTATTCGAGAGTGCTCGAAGTTTATCTCTCGAGCAGCCTATGATGGCTTCGAGGCTTCGGCCCGAGTAGCCGGGGCCGGCATCGGTGCCCGCCAACAAGCTTGGCTACAGTCATCTGACCTCGAGCCATGGGTCCAGGACAAGTTGGTCGATGTCCCCTGCCGAGATGAAAACCTCTTTGGCAAGCCCATGGCTGAAAAGGCTGCAGAACTCGAGACCGAGACTCTGACCAGGACTAGGCTTTCCAGGAAAACCTCTGCCCCTTCTCAGAAGAAGAAGGGCTCGGGAAAAAAGACCTTTTACCCGAGGAAATCATCGGCCTATAAACAATACCCTCATTATCAGGCCTCTGCAGCTCCCCAACAGGGTCAGCAGGCCAAGGGGCAGGGTCAAGGGCCCCGTAGGCAGAAGGCCACCAACACCGGCCCCTGCTCTGCAGGGTGGGGTTTTTTGACTCAAACAGCATAGCCTCTTCTCCTCAGCTGGCTTCTCTCAGCACGGGAGGCCGGCTGGCCCACTTTGCCCACAGGTGGTCAGCCGTCACATCAGATACCTGGGTTCTTCATATAGTCCAAAAGGGCTATCTTCTCCATTTTAACCAGGTACCTCCCTCCTATTTTCCAGGGGAGCCTCCAAGACCCCCTCTGCACAGGGACCTACTTCTTCAGGAGTTAGCAGGTCTGCTAAAGGATCAGGCTGTGGAACCGGTGCCCCACCACCTGAGAGGTCACGGCTTTTATTCCAGGTACTTTCTGGTACCAAAAAGAACAGGAGGCCTCAGACCCATCCTAGACTTGCGAAACCTCAACAAGCTCCTGGAGAGGGAAAAGTTCAAGATGCTTACCCTTGGAATCTTGCTGCCCTACCTCCAGCAGGGAGACTGGCTATGCTCCTTAGATCTGAAGGATGCGTATACTCACATCCTTATTCATCCAGACCACAGACAATATCTCAGGTTTGTTGTGGGAGGAAACCACTATCAGTACAGAGTACTACCCTTTGGCCTGTCCTCCACTCCCAGGGTGTTCACCAAGTGCCTGGCAGTGGTGGCGGCCTACCTGAGGCTACAGGGTCTTTTTGTGTTTCCGTACCTGGACGACTGGCTCATAAGGGGCCAATCTTCCCAGGAGGCCAACCAGGCCACCCTTCGCACTGTGGCTCTGCTTCAGCACTTGGGGTTTGTCATAAACTTCGCAAAGTCTGCTTTGCTCCCGTCCCAGAACTTGGAGTTCATAGGGGCCAGGCTCGACACTCTTCAAGCAAAGGCTTTTCTGCCTCTGGACAGGGCCCACAGGCTAATGGATCTGGCCAGCCAGTTTCGCAGCAATTCCCTGGTCTCTGCCAGGCAATTCCTGAGACTACTCGGCCATATGGCTTCCACGGTTCATGTCACCCCCAATGCCCGCCTACACATGCGGCCTGCTCAGTGGAGCCTTCGCACTCAATGGCATCAAGCCACAGGGAGCCTAGCGGACTCAGTGAAGATATCCGACCTACTGGTCTCCTCTCTGCAATGGTGGCTTCATCTTCCGAATCTGGTGCTCGGAGTGGTTTTTCAATCCCCTCCGCCTTCTCAAGTGCTCACAACAGATGCTTCTCTTCTCGGTTGGGGATCACATTGCCAAGGGACATGTACTCGGGGTCTATGGACCCCTTGGGAGGCTACTCAACAGATGAACTTCCTGGAGCTACGGGCGATCCGCCTAGCTCTGTGAGCCTTCTCCCACCTCGCCTCTCACCAGTCTGTACTGGTTCAGACGGACAATCAAGTTGCCATGTTTTATGTGAACAAACAAGGCAGCACAGGCTCCTCCCTTCTTTGTCAGGAGGCACAACGGTTGTGCTCTTGGGCTGTCAATCACGGGATCCTTCTCAGGGCTGTCTACCTCCCAGGTCAGGAAAATTACCTGGCAGACAGACTGAGCAGGATCCTGCAACCACACGAATGGAGATTGAACCCATTGGTGGTTCAGCAGATCTTTCTCAGGTGGGGACTCCCCACCATGGATCTTTTCGCCAGTCCTCTGAACCGGCAACTCCCGAGATTTTGCTCCAGACAACCGCATCCCCTCAGAATAGCAGCGGATGCGTTTCTGATCTCGTGGTCCACAGGCCTACTGTATGCGTTTCCTCCCACACCACTAGTGTCCAGAACGCTGTTCAAAGTCCTCAAGGACGGGGCTTCATTGATTCTCATTGTCCCCCGGTGGCCGAGGCAACCGTGGTTCCCGCTTCTGCTACAGCTAGCGGTGGACACCCCTCTTCCTCTGGGGTTTCAAAATGATCTCCTATCTCAGGATCAGGGGACTCTCTTGCACCCCAACCTCCAGTCCCTTCATCTGATGGCCTGGCTGCTGAAAGGGTAGTCCTGGCTCCCCTACTACTGCCTCGAGAGGTGGAAGATGTCGTCTTAGCTTCTAGACGGCAATCCACCAGGAAATCCTACGCTCTTAAGTGGCGTAGATTCTCCGCCTGGTGTGCTCAGCACAGCGAGAATCCCTTCTCGTGCTTGGTAGCGGTAGTATTGCAATATTTGCTTTACCTCTCCAATCTGGGCCTTAAGTCTAACTCTGTCAGAGTTCACCTTAGTGCTCTCTCCGCACACCACTCGCCGGTGGACGGCAGGCCTCTTTCCAACCACCCTTTGGTGGCTCGTTTCCTCAGAGGCCTCCTTCTGCTTAAGCCTCCTTTGCGTCCACCGGCCCCAGAGTGGGATCTGAATGTGGTGTTGCAGTGGCTTACTTGTCCGCCTTTTGAACCTCTGGCTACCTGCCCTCTCCGTTTTCTCTCCTGGAAAACTTTATTTCTGGTAGCTCTCACCTCTGCTAGGCGAGTGAGTGAACTGCAGGTGCTAGTGTCTGATCCTCCTTACACTAGGTTCTACAGGAATAGGGTAGTCTTACGGACTCATCCTAAGTTTCTTCCTAAAGTTGTCTCACCTTTTCACCTCAATCAGGAGGTGGTTCTTCCGACCTTCTTTCCCAGGCCGCATGCCAACCGGACTGAGATGGTCTTGCATACCCTGGACTGTAGGAGGGCGTTATCCTTCTACCTTGACCGTACGCGGGAGCATCGAAAGGCTGTTCAGCTTTTCGTTTCTTTTGACCCCAATAAGTTGGGGCTCCCTGTCTTCAAGCGTACGTTGTCCATATGGGTCGCTGACTGTATCGCCTGGGCTTATGGGGCAGCCGGCCTCTTGTTGGAGGGTCGAGTCACGGCTCATCTTGTCAAGGCGAAGGCTGCGTCAGTGGCTCATCTCCGCTCTGTTCCGTTGGCAGACATCTGCCGGGCCGCTACTTGGTCTTCAAGCCAGACTTTTGCGGTCCATTACTGCCTTGAGAGGGAGTCCTGCAGGGACAGTGCTTTCGGACAGGCAGTACTCCATAATCTCTTTGGGGTTTAGGCAGCTCCTACCCTCCGGCCCTGGTGTTGGGCTACCGGTCGGGGGCGTTCTCAGAGAAGATTCCTTCCTTCTGTGCTGACGAGCTAGAGGGAGCTCATTTTTTCCGCTTGAGGTCTCCGGTAGCCTTAAGCTAGGGAGTCCCATATGTGAGGACTGACTTCCTGCTTGGTCCTGGAGAAAGAGTAGTTACTCACCTGTAACAGGTGTTCTCCAGGAGCAGCAGGAATCAGTCCTCACAACCCTCCCTCCTCCCCTTGGAGTTGCAGTCATGTGATTTGTTTTTGCTAATTTTTTGCTATCTTTTAGCTATGTCATCAGACTGAGCAAGATGGCACCCTTGGGCGGGAAGGGGACCGCGAATGCGCGCTGCAATTCCCAAAGGCTTTCTTTGAAAGCTGGGGAAATGCTCCGCACGAGGGCTCCGTCGGCGCCGACGTCACCCATATGTGAGGACTGATTCCTGCTGCTCCTGGAGAACACCTGTTACAGGTGAGTAACTACTCTTACTCACCTGTAACAGGTGTTCTCCAGGAGCAGCAGGAATCAGTCCTCATAACCCTCCCTCCTCCCCTGGGAGTTGCAGTTGTACATAGTTTATTTTTACATTTTTGTGTGCTGTTTTTAGCTATGTCATTTGACTGAGTAAGATGGCACCTTTAGGCGGGAAGGGAACCGCCCATGCGTGCCTGTATTCCCAAAGGCTTTCTTGGAAAGCTGGGGAAATGCTCCGCAAGGGCTCCATCGACGTCGATGTCACCCATATGTGAGGACTGATTCCTGCTGCTCCTGGAGAACACCTGTTACAGGTGAGTAACTACTCTTTCTGTCCCCTCCTACTTCCTTAACTCATATGCTCCCTTTTTTTCCCTCCTACCTTTCATTTGTTGATTCCCTTTCCTTTTAAGTTTGCCCCAAGTTTTATTATCTTCTTTTAATGTATTGTGTTCTGTTTTATTGTAAACTGATTTAACCATAGGATAAAGTGGTATAAAAAAAAAAGAAGCTGTTAAATAAATAAATTAATAAATCACCTTCAGTGGTGGGAGGGAGCTGGCAGCTGTGCATAGCAGTGATTGCTGCTTTTTCTTACTTTGTTGAGGCTTTGGGAGTTTCAGTGAGCAGGGATTCCCGGCTTCGGAGAGCATGAAGGGTGCGAATGGTGCAGGGGGCGTTATTGTAGCCCTTTGCAGCATGACGAGTTTATGGGTGATGTGTGCATCGTGTGGCCTTAAGCAGAGCCACCTTTCTGTGGACGGCTTCTGCGAAGCCGTTGATAGGGAGGCAGGCAGCTCCTTGCGCTCGGCATCCGATCAGGAACAACAAGGGGTTGCTGAGCTGGCTCAGATCTTGCCACCCATTTTGTCCGTGGTGCCGGAACCTGCAGTTTTGGCAGGAACTGCCGCCATTTTGTCCTCAGCATGCTCAGTGGAGAAATAGCCCGGGCCCAGCAAGAGAGACCATTTTTTGGGGTTGGGAGGGCATATAGGGGCAAATTCAGAGGTCCCCTTTTCCTCTGAATTAATCTTAATAATGCATCAAGATTTTGCTCCAAATGGGTCAGGGGGGGGGGGGGGGGACTGGCATCGGGCCCTCTGTCTCCTTTCCTTCATTCAGGAGGGGAAGGTCATCGGGGGAACGTCCAGCAGTCCAATCTTCTCGGAGGGGTTCATCTCCACAACTTTCGTCTTCACGGATGGGAATCAGGGATCTTATCTCTCGGAGGGGTCAGAGGACCCCTTGGAGAGGAGCACTGGTCCTTTGGACAATGATGCGACCTTCGGAGAGGTGGTGGAGATACCGTCTGCAGGAGAGGACCCTAGCATCATATGGGTTTTCCAGCAGAAAGAGCTGACTGTGCTGATCACTCATTCCTTGGCAGCCCTTAATTTGTCCATCGAGGCTCTGGCAGAGGATCTTCCATTGGAGGATCTGCTTCTGCAGGGCATTACAATGTCTGAGGTGGCATTCCCGCTTCATAGGACTTTGAAGCAGATGACTGACCTTGAGTGTGAAGTACTGGAAGATGGACTCCGAGGAAGTATAGCTCTGCAGCAGCTCTATCCCATCGCAGTGAAGGAAAAGGAGGTGCTGAAATTGCCCAGAGTGGATGCATTTGTCACAGCAGTGACCAAATAGACCACGATCCCCATGCAAGGGGGGCAGTATTAAAGGACCCACAGGATAAGAAATTGGAGACCCTGCTGAAACAGGCCTTTGAGGTCAACACTTTGGCTCTGCAGGTATTGGTCTGCAGTGCCTACGTGGCGTGAGCGTGTATGTGGTGGTCGCAGTCCCTGGGAGATTCAGAATCTGAGCCGGTACCAGGGCTGCCGGAAGCCATCCAACTGGAGTCAGGAGTGGCATACCTGGCAAATGCTTTCTACGATTTGCTGTGGTTCACCGCCAAAGTCATGGTGTTGTGGTCGCAGCCTGTTTGCTTATCTGGCTTCAAAATTGGTCAGCAGACGTGTCCTCCAAGCATTGTTTAACAAACTTTTCTTTTGTGGGAAACTGAAGACTAAGAGAAGTTAGTAAAAGAGTTGGGGGGCTCTAAGCCTGTTTGACTGCCAGAGGACAAGCCTAAGCCCCCCAAGGGGGTGCTGGCTCCCAGGGGTCAGAGCCGAGATTTTGGCCTTTTCAGGCCTCTCGGTTTGCGTCCTACCAGATGGCCAAGGTACCCCTCTCGGGGACAGCCATTTCACAGAGGGAGGGCCTCCAGTTGGGATTTCTTCCCCAGTGCCGGGGCCAACTCTAACAAACCACAGTGAGTTATAGGGGACTCAGGCGGAGTGCGTGCCAGTGGGTGGTTGACTTTGGTGCTTCTACTTTGTTTGGGTCCAGGTGACAACAGACCAGTGGGTCCTAGAGGTCATTCGGTAGGGCTATGCATTGGAATTTGCATGCCTCCTGCCAGATGCCTTCCTCTGTTCGCTCTGACAAGCGATCGTCAAACGGCGGGCGGTGTGAGACACCTTGCTCCGGCTGATGCACTTGCAGGCGGTAGTGCCAGTCTCTCCAGACCAATTGGGACGCAGTCGATACTCGATCTACTTTGTGGTTCCCAAGAAGGAGGGGTCCTTCAGGCCCATTCTTGATCTGAAGCAAGTCAATCAGGCACTTCAGGATGGAAATGCTGCGTTCTGTCATCATGGCAGTGTGCCAGGGGGGAGGGGGGTTCCTGAGCGCCTTAGATCTCACAGAGGTCTACTTGCACATGCCCATCCGACCAGGTCATCAGCAATACCGTCGGTTCGCCGTACCTGTGGGCTATTTTCAGTTTCAGGCCCTTCCGTTTGGCTTGACAATGGCATCGCGCACCTTCATGAAGATCATGGTGGTAGTTGCAGCCTCGCTACACAGTCAGGGGATATTGGTGCATCCCTACCATTTTATTCTGATAAAAATCATTTGGAACCTAAGAGCTTGTCCTATATGCCTCAAGTTAGCTGCCATGCATAAAGAATTGACTCTACTAAGAGTAGAAAATCACCTGGACTGGATGGTATACATCCAAGGGTGTTGAAAGAACTGAAATATGAGATTGCAGACCTGCTTTTAGTAATCTGTGAACTATCGCTAAAATCATCTGTAATACCTGAAGATTGGAGGATCGCCAATGTAACGACTATTTTAAGAAGGGTTCCAGAGGTGATTCCGGAAACTACAGACCGATGAGCCTGACATCAGTACCGGGAAAAATGGTAGAAACCATCATAAAGAACAAATTTACTCAAAATGTAGATAGTCATGGCTTAATGGGAGACAGCCAACATGACTTTAGACAAGGAAGATCTTGTCTTACTAATCTGTTATGTTTTTTTGAAGGTGTGAATAAACTGGTAGACAAAGGTGAGTTGGTTGATATAGTGTATCTGGACTTTCAGAAAGCCTTTGACAAGGTCCCTCATCAGAGACCTTTGGCAAAAATAAAAAGTCATGGGATAGGAGACGATGTTCTATTGTGGATCAGGAACTGGTTAAAAGATAGAAAGCAGAGGGTAGGGCTAACTGGCCAATTTTCCCAATGGAAAAAGGTGAATAGTGGAGTACCCCAGGGATCTGTGCTGGGTCCACTGCTTTTTGACATATTCATAAATGAACTGGAGAAGGGAATAACGAGTGTCATCTGCAAATTTGATAACCTCACTCGTTATTCCCTTTTCCAGGTCATTATGTCAAAAAGCAGCGGACCCAGCACAGATCCCTGGGGTACTCCACTATTCATCTTTTTCCATTGGGAAAATTGGCTAGTTTGCCCTACCCTCTGCTTTCTATCTTTTAACCAGTTCCTGATCCACAATAGTACACAGAATATCACTAGGGACACAGAATATCACTGCTTGACCCAATACAAGCATTGAGGAACCTGTGTCTTTTGGGGAAACTGCTAGTTACTTATGACTTAGATTGGCCACTATTGGAGACAGGATACTGGGCTTGATGGACTTTGGTCTGACCCAGTATGGTATATCTTATGTTCTTATTTAAGAATTAGCTGGAATGAAATGCACCTCTTCTAGGATACAAACCGAACAAAGCCCACCACCGCTTCCACAAAGAATCAAAAATCCCAGGAACAAATGGATCACAGTGGGCTCTGGTAGACTGCGACCTGTAATGCAGAGACACCTTATACATCAAGAGATATCCCTGCATAATGCCTTCTCTGCTCTGGTTAATGAGGATGCCCAATCAGTGGAAACCGAAGGGCCCTTAAATGAGACAGTCAATGCCCAATCTATTGTTAGAAAAACTCACAAAACAGAAAACTACTACTATGTGGAGATTCCATCATCAGAGGCACCAACTTGGGAACATAGTGTGCAGCGGCGGCCAAGAAAGCAAATAGAATGCTAGGTATCATAAGGAAAGGAATGGAGAACAAAACAAAGGATGATATAATGCCTCTGTATCATTCCATGGTACGACCGCACCTTGAATATTGTGTGCAATTCTGGTCACCATATCTTAAAAAGGATATAGCATTATTAGAAAAAGTACAGAGAAGAGCCACCAAAATGGTAAAGGGGATGGAAGGCTACTCCTATGAAGAGAGGCTACAAAGGTTAGGGCTCTTCAACCTGGAAAAGAGACGGCTGAGGGAAGATATGATAGAGGTTCATAAATTAATGAATGGGGTTGAACGGGTAAACGTAGATCAATTGTTTACGCTATCAGCATATAGAAAGACTAGGGGACATGTAATGAAGCTACAGGGTAAACTATTTAAGACAAATAAGAGAAAATATTTTTTCACTCAACGTGTAATCAAACTCTGGAATTTGTTACCGGAGGATGTAGTAAGAGCTGTTAGTGTAGCTGGGTTTAAAAAAGGTTTGGACAAGTTCCTGGAGGAAAGTTCCATAAACCATTATTAAAAAGGGACCCAGGATAATCAATGCTTGACCCAGTACAAGCATTTTGGAACCTGTGTCTTTTGGGGATACTGCTAGGTACGTATGACCTAGATTGGCCACTGTTGGAAACAGGATACTGGGCTTGATGGACCTTGGTCTGACCCAGTATGGCATATCTTATGTTATTAGTTCAAAGGAGAGAAGATAGTCAAATGCCTCCAAGGCTCTTCAGCCAGCAAGAATACAAACCAAATTGTTGATGTACTTAGCGCAGAAAGTGAGCACCCCAAAATTGATGATGTCATCCATTTGGTACAAATGAAACAGTGTCTCTGCAGTTCAAATCGACTTCCAGACTCTGGAAGAGAAACTCAAGCCCATTGTTAACACTGTAGCATTCTCAGAAGTTCTACCTGTTCTTGGTAAGGGGGCAGAAAGGCTGCATCGCATAAACAACTTTAATACATGGCTCCAGACCTGGTGCAAACGAGAAGGATTCAGATTTATAGGTGACTGAGGAAACAGATGGACCAACAAGAGACTATACTGTGCTGATGGACTACATCTGTCTGTCGCAGGGAAAAAAATCCTAAGTGAAAAATTCAGGCAGTATGTGGATATGCATTTAAATTAGAAAAATAGGGTGACAGATGGGGAAGGACAAGTTCAGGACGTCACTCCCGGCAAAAGCAGAACAACATCAGAAACAGTCACACTTTTAAACCACACATCAATGACAAGTGGGAAGAAGTGGGCAGAACAAAATCAATGCACAATATATGCAAGCCAGTTAAATGCTGGAAAGCAATGAGCACAAATGCTCGAAGCTTAGCCAACAAATTTCCTGACCTGGAAGCCCTAATGATGGAAATGGATTTGGACATTGTGGCCGTTACAGAAACATGGTTTAATGAGTTGCATGAATGGGATATAGCTATAGCTGGCTATAATCTATTCAGAAGAGACAGAAAAAGTGGAAAAGGAGGAGGAGTAGCCTTATATATCAAAAGCAATAATAAAGCTACTGAAATGCAGGGGGCATGGGGAAAAGAAGAAGCGCTCTGGATTGTGCTGGAAAGAAGAGATGGCACTGTCATCCATACTGGTGTAGTCTACAGACCTCCGTCTCAAATCGAAGAAATAGATAACAAATTAATTATAGATATTGCAAAGATAGCCACAAAGAGGGAAGTGATCATATTGGGTGACTTTAATCTACCTGATGTGGATTGGACTACTCCTTCTGAAAATCTGGAAAGAAGTAAAAAAATTGTGGATGCTTTCCAAGATGCATTACTTTGACAAATGGTGATGGAACCAACCAGGGAAAGCTCAATGCTGGATTTAGTGCTCACCAACTATGATAGTGTGTCAAATGTCCTGGTGGGTGCCCTTGTGAGCAGCATCGATCATCACACGGTGTGGTTTGAGATAAAAGCCAAGGTGCAGTCCAATTATAGCAAGCTCAAAGTCCTAGACTTCAAAACACTGACTTCAGTAAAATGGCCAAGTACCTGAAGGAGGAGTTGGCAGGGTGGGAGGGGATAAGGGAAGTGGAATTGCAATGGGCTAAACTAAAGGTGGCAATAACAGGGGCAACAGATAAATATATAAGGAAAGTAAATAAAAACAAGAGGAGAAGGAAACCTATTTGATTCTCCAAAGAAGTGGCTTCTCAAATAAAGGCAAAAAACACAGCTTTCACAAAATTTAAAAGCTTGCAAACAGAGGAACACAGAAAGGAATACAGGATGAAACTCAAAGAGACAAAAAGAGAAATAAGGAAAGCAAAATCAAAGGCAGAGGAAAAGATGGCTAAAGATGTGAAGTGTGGCGACAAAACTTTCTTCGGGTATATTTGGGAGAGGAGGAAAATCAGAGGTGGAATTTCAGGTCTCAAAAGTGCTGGGAATGGACTCGTGGAAAGTGACATTGAAAAAGCGAAATTGCTAAACAAATACATCTGCTCTGTTTTTACTAAAGAAATTCATTGAGAAGGACCACCTGTGACTCCCAAATATAAAAATGGAAATGAAGTAGATACCACACCATTCACAGAAGATGATGTGTTAGAACAACTTGCAAAACTGAAAGTGGACAAGACCATGGGACCGGATGTGATACATCCCAGGAAATTGAAAGAGCTCAGAGAGGTTCTTGCAGGGCCGTTAAAGGATGTTTTCAAAAGATCCTTGGAAACAGGAGAAGTTCTTCAGGACTGGAGAAGGGCAGATGTGGTACCTCTTCACAAAAGTGGTGACAGGGAAGAAGTGACAAACTACAGGCCCTTACCTCGGTGGTGGGAAAAGTAATGGAGGCGCTCCTGAAAGAGCGAATAGTGGACTTTCTCAAAACCAACAGGTTGCAGGATCCAAGGCCAATATGGTTTTACCAAAGGATGATCTTGCCAAACAAATCTGATTGAGTTCTTTGATTGGTTGAACAGAGAACTAGATTAGGGGCATGCAATGGATGTCATCTACCTGGATTTCAGCAAAGCCTTTGATATTATTCCTCATAGGAGGCTTATCAATAAACTCATTAGTTTGCGGATGGGTCCCAAGGTGGTGAACTGGATCAGAAATTGGTTGACAGACGACAGAATGTGATGGTAAATGGAGCTCACTTGGATGAAAGGAGGGTGATTAGCGGGGTGCCCCAGGGTTCATTCCTGGACCCAGCACTGTTCAATGTATTTGTGAGTGATTTTGTTGAAGGATTGAATGGAAAAGTCTGTCTTTTTGCAGATGACACGAAAATTTGCAACAGAGTGGACTCCCCTGAGGGAGTGGATAACATGAGGAAAGATCGACAAAAGCTGGAAGAATGGTCTAATGCTTGGCAGTTAAGATTTAATGCAATGAAATGCAGTGTCATGCACTTGGGAAGCAGAAATCCAAGGGAAATGTATGTGATAGGGGGCGAGAGGTTAGTCTGCACGGACCAGGAGAAGGACCTTGCTGTGATTATTTCTGAGGATCTCAAGGTGGCAAAACAGTGTGCGACAAGGCAGTGGCAAAAGACAGGGGGATATTGGGTTGCACACAAAGAGGAATTACCAGCAGAAAGGAAGAGGTACGAGTAATGCCATTATATAAGTCACTGGTGAGGCCTCACTTGGAATACTGTGTTTAGTTTTGGAGGCCATATCTCACAAAGGATGTAAAAAGACTGGAAACGGTTCAGAGGAAGGCGACCAAAATGATTTGGAGCCTGTATCAGAAGCCTTATGAGAAGAGATTTGAAGACCTAAATATGTACACTCTGGAGGAGAGGAGGGACAGGGGAGATATGATTCAGACCTTTAAATACTTAAACAGAAATAATGAACAAACAAACCTCTTCCAAAGACGGGGAAGCTGTAAAACTAGAGGGCATAACATGAAGCTACAAGGGGGCAAATTGAGAGGCAATGTCAGGAAATACTTTTTCACTGAAAGGGTGGTGGATGCTTGGAATGCCTTCCCAATGGAAGTGGTGGGGGCAAATACAGTGACAGAATTCAAAATGGCATGGGACAGAGTCAGTGGATCCCTTTACAGCAACAGATTAAAATCAAAATAAATATAACTATCTAATTTCTCAACAAATAGGGGTGTCCTACACAGAGCAGTGGGTTCACCCCTAAACAAAGACATGGGGAGGGGTGACCTGCATGCACGGAGCGGCAGGTGCACCTACTCTTGCCATCTTACTGGGCAGACTAGATGGACCATACTTGTTCATATCTGCCGTCATTTACTATGTTACTATGTTAATACCTGAACGATTGGCTCATCAGGGCAAAGTCAAAGGAGAAGAGCGTGTAGGCCACACAGCAAGTACTCTGCCTCCTTCAGAGCCATGGTTGGATAGTGAACTTGGCCAAGAGCCTCTCTCTGTCTCTCCCAGGTGCTTCTCTATCTTGGGGCTCGGTTTGACACAACACTGGGAATGGTGTTGGTGCCGAAAGAGCACAGGTGCAAACTTCAGGGTCAGATCCGTTAGTTTCTGAGACGCCGCTCTCAGCGTGGTCTTATCTGCAGGTCTTGAGGTCCATGGCAGTGTCCTTGGACCTGGTGCTCTGGACGAGGGCGCACATGCGTCATCTTCAATGAGCGCTGCTGTCGCACTGGTCGCCGCAGAAGTATTCCTTGCAGAGATGACTTCTGTGCCCTTTGGGGGTCCGCCGCAGTCTGGCCTGGTGGCTGGTGGAGGCCAACCTCACCAAGAGGATGCCCCTGGAACCGCCAGAGTGGATTTTGGTGATAACGGATGCCAGTCTTTTCGGATGAGGGTGCATTGTTTGGGACAGGTGACTCAGGATCGGTGGTCGCCAGCACAGGCCCTCTGTTCGATCACTCACCTGGAAATGCGGGCCATTCGTTTTGCGCTACCGGCATTCTTTTCCTTGATTTGTTATTAGGCAGTGTGTGTTCTGTCAGACAATGCTACCATGGTGCCCTATATCAATTGCTAGGGTGGGACAGGTAGCACACTCTTGGCAGTGGAGATTGCTCTGCTTCTTCAGTGGGCGGAGGCACATCTTCTTCAGTTGTCAGCAGCATACATGGCAGGAAAGGAGAGCGTGCAGGCCGATTTTCTCAGTCGTCATCGGCTGGATCTAGGAGAGTGAATGTTAGCACTATCAGTATTTCAAAGTTTCATCCGGCAGTGGAGGTTGCCAGTCATGGATTTAATGGTGGCGATGGATAGTTCCGAGCGCTTCTTCAGGTAGAGCGCTTCTTCAGTGGCCATAGGGAGTGCATGTCCAAGGACCTCGATACGTTGACTCAACCATGGCTGCGGGAGGGCCTTCTTTATGTCTTCTCGCCGTGGCCTCTAATAGGCAGGGTGGTGCAACGCCTAGAGGCACATCGAGACTGTGTTATTCTTGTGGCATCGGATTGGTCTCATCACCTCTGGTATGTGGATCTGATTCTCCTAACGATCAGTGAACTGTGGTGCCTGCCACCGCAACCAGACCTACTAGTTCAAGGACCAATTCAGATGCCCCAGGTGGATCAATTCTTGCTTATGGCTTGGCTCTTGAGAGGGTGTGCCTGAGGAAGTGTGACTATTTTTCGCAGCAAGTCTTTGACATCTTGTTGAAAACTCGACGTCAGTTGACCTCCCTGGTCTATGTCCAACTCTGGTGTGTCTTTGAAGCCTGGTGTGCAGACCGAGGTCTTTTTCCTTGTTTACCGCACTTCTGGATATCTTGGCATTCCTACAGGATGGAATGGATAAGGACTTGGCCCTGAATTCCTTGAGGGTACAAGTCGCCGTTCTGGCCTGTTATTGTGGTTGAGTGTGAGGCATCGCTCTCGTGTCGCTTCCAGATGTGCGTTTTCTCAGAGCAATCAAGCAGCTGAGACCCCCATGCAGGCCACTGGTCCCTTCCTGGGATTTGAATCTGTTTTGTCGGCATTGGCGAAAGCATCATTTGAGCCTTTGGCCTTGGCTTCCCTGAAGGATTTGACTTTGAAGACAGTTTTTCTCATGGCAATTTGTTCAGCCCACCGGCTATCCAAGCTCCAGGCGCTCTCATGTTGGAGCCATACCTGGTTCTTGCTAAAGATAAAGTCATTCCTCGCACAGTCCCTGCCTTTCGGGCTAAAGTTCTCTCCAAGTTTTACCTCAACCAGTCATTCATCTTGCCCTCCTTTTTGCCGGATGTGGGAGCACAACTACATTGTCAGGACGTATGGCGGATGCTGTGTCACTATTTGAAGTGGATGTCTGCCTTTTGGAAGTCCGATAAGCTATTCGTGCTCTTTGGAGATTCCTGTAAGGGTGTGATGGAATCCAAGGCCTCCATTACTTGGTGGTTGAAGGATGCAATCAGTTCCGCTTACCTCTTGCGGGATCGGCCGGTTCCAGAGAGCCCATTCGACTCGTGCACAGGCGGCATCCTGGGTGAAGTGTGCTCTGGTTCCGCCTGTGGACATCTGTAGGGTGGCCACGTGGACGTTCCTTCACACCTTTGCTTGTCATTATCGCCTGGACTTACAGTAATGTTCAGATACACTATTTGGGTCTTGTATTTTGCAGGCTGGGCTTCCTGGTCCCTCCCAAGGCTGAACACTGCTCTGATATATCCCAGGATTCTGGACTGGACTTGAGGAATGCTATGGAAGGTGAAATTAGGTCTTACCTGCTAATTTTCTTTCCTTTGAGTTCCTCAAGCCCAGTCCACAACCCTCCCATGGCATTCTGTTTGTTAGAAAGCCTGCTCACTTTTGTTTATATAGACTCGTCCTCTGTCTCTGTCTTTGGTAGAGGGGCCAGGAAGGGACCCTGGGTTTAGTCCTGTGAGGTTATCTAATTGGCAGCGGCCTTTGCTCTCATGGGCTATTTTCATTTCACCACACATTCACACACACGCAGGGGTATGGATAGGTACATAATGTAGATAGTTGGTAATTGTTGCTATTGATGATTACATGGGGTGTTTGTTTACCTGGAATGTCTTTGACAGGAGAGTACTGGTCTGGTGGGAGGAACACTGGCTTCTTGTACAGTGACATCACGAAAAACTAGCATGCTCAGTTTCCATCTGCAGGAAGAGGGGCAAAACTTCCAGGAGTCTGGACTGGACTTGAGTAACTTAAAGGAAAGAAAATTAGCAGATAAAACCTAATTTCACCTTCTCTGTATATAGCAGGGGAAAGCAAGGTATGAATCCAGTGTGTGGAGCTCTCTCCTAGGTTTCTTTGGAACATTTATTTTTTTACACTGAGAATGCACAGGAACTCCCATGTCTCCTGACTCTCTGTCATCCAATTAGTCATTTCAAAGGTTTAAGAAATTGCAATAAAACAAAAATGGGGATTGGAGAGTGGGAAATGTGTCACTGCATTCTGCTGTCTGTGGAGAACTCCTGTTGTCTGTGGAGAGCTCCTGTTGTAGGAAAGCAACTACGCTTTCTCCATGGTTAAAGGGAGATGCAGGCACACCTGTTGGTGAGCCCAGAGTAGAGGGTCAACAAAGAAGGTATAACTGCTGGTACGTAGGTGACCCGACAGAAACCTCTGTGAGGTGGACTCGATGATTAAAGCGCAAAAAGGCTGTAGAGGACAGATTGTCCAAAAGCAATATCTTAAGAGGTTAAGCAGTCAAGACAGTAATGCTTGGTGAAAATATGAATTGTTGACCATGTGGCAATGTTTCAAATCTCATGTATCAAGACAGAGTGCAGGTTAACTGTGGTAGAAGCTTTTGCTGTGAGTTGGTGTTGAGGGTCACTCTAACTCTGAGAGTCACTTAACATTATACACAAATCTAATCGAGCAGAAATCCAGGTGGAGAGAGTTTCTTTGGACATTGGAAGGCCTGGATTGTTTGTACCAAATGTACCTGCATTGACCAATGCGCCTCTTTCCATGCTTCCTCCCATGCCAGCCCTAGAATTGGTCTCCGGCATCGAAGGTCCAGTATCGAGGCATTCCGATGCCGACTTCGATTGATACCGGCGACAAGCAAAACGAGAGCATCCAGCCCGTAGATACTTAGAGTCCTCCGATTCCGAGGACTCTGTCGGTACCAGAGTGGTTGTTCCGGAAGATCCCTTTCCTTCACCACAGAGTCGGATGTCTCCTCCGGAGGACATGTCCTTTCAGGACTTCATACATGATATAGCACGGGGACTTTCGATCACCGTGACCCCTGAGAAGGAACCGAGAGCTGAAGAATTAGAAATTCTTCAGTATCTGGCAGCTCCTAAGGAGGCTGCTACCTTCCCATTCACCAAATTTTGCATGACCTCATGCTTAGGATGTGGGAAACATCCTTGACGGTGTCTCCACATTCTAGGAGACGTGATACAATGTACCGGGTACCGCAGTGTCCCAGTTTCCAAAAAACACAATTACCACACCATTCCATGATGGTGGAATCGGCAATGTGCAGAATCAAGAGTGCTAAGACGCATTCTTCCAACCTTCCAGGTCATGAGGCGAGGACGCTCGATGCCTTCGGGTGTCGATGCTTTCAGTCCTCGATGCTATTGGCCAGAATAAGTTCTTACATACTTTATATGGGTATGTTTCTTCGGGAGGTTGCAAGAGATTTTGAACTCATGGCTCCACTTCTTCCCAATGACAAGAGGGCCAACTTCCTCACTCTGGTCAAACATGCCCAGAATGTTTCTAAGTTCATGAACTGTGCAACCTTTGATTGCTTTGAGTGCATTAGCAGAACCTCTGCTATTTCCATCGGTGCACATCGCATTGCCTGGTTACAAGCATCTGATTTAGAACAGTGGGTGCAAGACAAGCTGGGGAATATTCCTTGCACAGGAGAAAACCTCTTTGGCAAGGATTGGCAAGACAAAGCTTCTCAGCTTGAGTCCGAAAACACCACCTTGAACAGACTATCAAGGACCACAGCCAGCCCAGCTAAGAAAAAGACAGCTAAGAAACCCTTTTTCAAAAAGAAAAAGAAATTAAATCCTTCTTACACCCAGGCTGTCCACTGCCCAGTCCATGCTCTCCAAAAGGGGCAGCAGCAACCTAAACAACAGAGGAAGACCCAAGTCTCCCAGAGCTCAATCAGCTCAGCAGGCACAGCCTCCTCAGGGGCTTTGACTCCTTCCTTGAGAACCTAGCCATCCTATCTCTAAAGGGTCCAGAGCCTCTCATCATTCCAGGCAGACTCTGTCATTTTGACGAGAGGTGGCAACAGATAACATCAGAGCAGTGGACTCTTTCCATTGTAACAGAGGGGTACAAACTCCATTTCCACAGTATGCCCCCTCCCACCATCACAAGACAGTTCAATTCTCGGGCCCCCTTCACCACTCTCTTGTGTCAAGAGGTGACCTCACTACTTGCTCAAGGAGCAATAGAGGAGGTACCTGTGTCCCAACAGGGCATGGGTTTCTATTCCCCCTACTTTCTCATTCCAAAGAAGACAGGGGGATACAGGCCCATACTGGACCTCGGAGAGCTGAACAAGTATCTGTTCCAAGAATAAGTCAAGATGATCTCTCTCGGAACACTTCTTCCTTACATTCAGAGTCAGGATTGGTTATGTTCTCTAGATCTAAAGGATGCATACACACATATCCTCATCCATACAGAGCAAAGGAGGTGTCTTCGATTCCTCTTTCAAGGAAGACATTACCAGTACAGGGTTCTACCCTTTGGATTGGCTTCTGCCCCAAGTCTTCACAAAATGCATGGCAGTAGTAGCAGCATTCTTGAGAACTCTGGGGATATTCGTCTTCCCCTACTTAGACGACTGGCTCATTAGAGCATCAACAGCTCCAGAAGCCAGCTCCGCTCTCTCCTGTAAAATGCAAATCCTGCAATACTTGGGACTGCTCATAAACCTCCCAAAATCTCATCTCACCCCTTCTCAGTCCCTAGGGGCTCTTCTAGACACAAGGCAGTCAAGGGCTTTCTTGCCACAACCACGTTGTGCTCGAATACTCTAGCTGGCCTCTCAAGCAGCTATGAAAACATTTCTAACTGCTTGAGAAATGCTTCAACTGCTGGGGAATATGGCATCCACTGTTCATGTGGTCCCCTATGCTTGCCTACACATGCGGGCAGCCCAGTGGACCCTGGCCTCTTAGTGGACTCAGGCGTCGGGTCGCCTGGGGGACAAAATCAGAAACTCTACATGCCTCATTTCATCCCTACAGTGGTGGCAATCGCTGAAAACCTTCTCGTAGGGTCTCCTTTTCAGCAGCCAGTACACCAAGCTACCTTGACAACGGATGCATCCAAGTTAGGTTGGGGGGCTCACATGGACAATCTCTACACTCAGAGTCTCTGGACTGAGCAAAAGGCTTGTCTTTACTTAAACCTACTGGAACTCAGAGCCATCTTCTATGCTCTTCAAGTATTTCAGGACCGCCTGAGCTACAAGACAGTACTTGTCCAGACTGACAATCAAGTAGCCATGTTCTATGTGAACAAGCAGGGTGGGACGGGCTCTCAGGCATTGTGCAACAAAGCTCTACGCCTCTGGGCCTTCGCCAGAGGCCTTCAAATTCACCTACTAGCGGTGTATCTTCCAAGCGCACAAAATCTCTTGGCAGACAAACTCAGTCAAGTACTACTGCCACATGAGTGGTCACTTCATCCAGAGCAAATTACTTGAATCTTTCGGATCTGGGGAACTCCAGATATAGACCTCTTTGCAAGTCCTCAGAATGCCAAACTTCCCCGGTTCTGTTCCAGAATTCTGGCTCAGAACTGTCAGGCAAGGGATGCCTTCCATCTCCATTGAGGTCAGGACTTCCTCTATTTCTACCCACCCATTCCCCTCGTTCCCAAAACTCTGTTCAAGCTTCAGAGGGACAGGGGCCATATGATCCTCATAGCCCCATGCTGGCCACGACAGACGTGGTATCCACTGCTTCTACGTCTCTCTCAAGCCAAGCCTCTAGAGTTGGGATGTGCTCCAGATCTTCTATCCCAGGAGAACAGGACGCTATTGCACCCAAATTTACACCTGATGGCGTGGCTGCTGAGAGCCTAAAATTCCAGGATATCAACCTTTCTCAACAGGTTAAGGGTATCCTATTGGCTTCAAGATAAACCTTCCACAAGGCGGGCCTACGCCTTTAAGCGGAGGAGGTTTTCTATCTAGTGTTCAAAAAATGAACTTGATCCTTTTTCAGTTCCAGTGGAGCCGTTACTGGAGTATCTCCTCCATTTATCATTCTCTGGTCTTAAGACCAATTCAGTGAGGGTCCACCTTAGTGTCATTGTGGCTTTCCACAAGCCCTTTCATGGACCACCTATCTCCTCTCAACCACTTGTAGCGCGGTTTATGAGAGGCCTACTCTTAACTAAGCCTCCTATTAAGCCACCACCTGTGGCATGGGATTTGAACCTTGTCCTCGGGCAGCTTATGAAACCGCCCTTCGAACCCTTAGCCACTACATCTCTGAAGTTTCTTTCTTGGAAGGTAATCTTCATAATTGCCCTCACTTCTGCAAGGTGCATCGGTGAGCTACAGACTTTAGTGGCTGATCCTCCTTATACAAGGTCCCACCATGATAAAGTAGTTCTTAGGATTCAACCTCACTTTATGCCAAAGGTGGTTTCGCCTTTTCATTTAAACCAGTCAGTTTACCTTCCTGTCTTCTTCCCTAGGCCTCATGCCTCTAGTGCAGAAAGGAATCTTCACACTCTGGATTGTAAAAGAGCTCTAGCCTTTTACCTTCACAGAACTAAGCAACATTGAAAGGCTTCACAGCTTTTTGTTGCCTTTGACTCTAGTCATCTTGGATTACCTACCCTCGATGCCAGAGATCCTTGGGAGGAAGCATGACCCATCTCAACCCGGGTTTCGCAGCTTTCTGGGGTCATCTCCATGGCATCTCTCAGCTTGGGAGTCCCCATATGTGAAGACTACATTCCTGCTTGTTCCTGGAGATAGCGTAGTTACTCACCTGTAACAGGTGATCTCCCGGAACAGCAGGAATTGAGTCTTCACAACCCACTCACCTCCCCTGGGAGTTGTATCTCTATTCTCTCTTTTTCTATCATTCTCTCCTTTTGTCTCAGCTACAAACTCAACTGAAGAGGGAGAGTTGGAAAGGTGGGAAGGAAGCGGCGAAGGCACAGTGGGATGCTCCCAAAAGATTTCCTATTGGACGCTGGGAAGCATTCCCACGCGGGCTCCGTCGGTACCAACGATACCCATATGTGAAGACTCAATTCCTGCTGTTCCCGGAGATCACCTGTTACAGGTGAGTAACTAAGCTACATATGTAAATAAAAATTAAACTGCAACCCCAAGAAGCCAGATTCTACATACAGTGCAATACCAGAGCAATAAAAATAGATGCATTTCCCTGCACTATATAAAATATAAAGATAGCACCAAGTCCAATTACTAAATTGAAAATAAAATACTCTTCTACCTTTGTTGTCTGACCATTTTATTCTTTGATCATGCTGGTCCCCATCTGAGGTTTCTGCTTTTTTCCATCTCCCAATGCCCCCCTGTCTTCTCCCTCCCCCCCCGGGGCAGCCTGAAGGTGATGCTGGGCCATGTGCAGAGACTCATTGCGGCATCATTTGCATAAATTTAGTATACTTTATTTTAAAATGTGTATGCCACCCATCTAAAATCCTAGGTGGCTTCCAAACATACACATGTAATTTAGTAAAGCAGATGTTACAATAAAACAAACATAATAATAAACATTAAATTTGATTAATGAAAAGAAACTTACATAGCCCCCCTCCCCAAAATCAAACCATTACAAGTATCTTCACATCAGATTTATTTTGCTATGACCATATTATTGATAAGGAGGAAAGATATAAAATGAGAAAAATTAATCCTGGTAACCATGAATTCAAAGGCTGGATTAGATTGTGCTAGAGCTGGAAAAGTCCAGAACTCAGTAGTGGTGAAGCTATCAGGCTACTAAACAAAATTAAACTGAGACATTCTCTTAAAATGTGAAATTTCATTGAACCTGAACTGATAAAATATTTTAAATTTCAGTCTGGCAGCATAAAGAACGCAAAACTACAAATCTCAAAGACAATCCATATTCCAGTACCCCCACAACCAACACCCTACAGTTGACTAATACTAATAAGAGAAGATATTTTTTCACTCATTGTGTAATCAAACTCTGGAATTTGTTACTATTCCATAACAGCACTAACTTCCGAAACTCACACAACATGGAGCGTACTCAGAAAAGGGCAGCACTATAATTCTCCAGGAACGAGCAGGAAGTCAGTCCTCACATATGGGTGACGTTGGCATCGAAAGAGCCCGCACAGAGCATTTCCCCAGCTTTCAAAGAAAGCCTTTGGGAATACCACCACACATGCGTGGTCCCCTTCCTGCCCAAGTGTGCCATCTTGATAAGTCTCCCTTTTTCCGCGGAGACCTTCGGATGCATGTCCTGTACCTCGGAAAAAGTCTTCAAAATTTCTCTCTCTAATTCTGGTTTCCCGGTCTTCTTCCCACTGTCCCAGTGTCCTTGCTTCGGCAGCGGGCCCCAAGACTTTGTTGTTTTCATTTTTTCTTGACCAGCGCGTTTTCGCGTACTTTTTAACCGCTGGCTGAGCCGAAGGTCTTCGACCTTGCAGAGATTCTTTTTGCCCCCATAGCCTCTGGTTTCAAAAGGTGTGACAGATGCTCCAAGAATATGTCACTCATGGACATCCATGACTGTTGTCCTAGGTTCCTAGGAGCTGACCACAACCCAGAGCTCTGCTCCCTTTGTAAAAAGATGTCCTCCAAGGCCATCCAGAGCCGTAAGCAGAAACTGGATGACATTTTTCTGCAAGGCAGCCCCGGTGTTCCTGATAGCTTCCCGCTCCACTGACCATCAGCCCCTGGATCCCCCACACTCTGAGCAAGGATCCCCCAAAAGGGAGCAGAAGAAGAAGAAGGCCTCGAGGACCCTGTCGGGGGCTCCAGGCAAGCGTGAGCATCTCGCGCTCAGTTCCTCAGCCCTGCTCAGCAGTCCCAAGAGTCAGAGAAGGAGCAGCTTCGAAAGGTACCTCTTATGGATACGGAGGCATCCGGTGATGGCGCCCAGCCTCCTGAGGATCATCTCGGCGAGAGCCCTCTCTCCTCCTCGACTCCCGACCCGGTCACTCCATCATCAGTGTTGCAGGGCCCCACTCCCGAGTGGGAGGCCTGAATGCTGGTATTGGAGCACAGGTGTTTGTGCCAGGCCCCGCTGGCTTGCGCCATGAGACCTCGAGGGCGACGCCTGTGATGGCTCCCCAGACCGTTGTGACAACCCCCGAGAGCCAGGGGCCTCATGAGGAATCCTAACAGAGGTCTCTATCTCCATCCCAGTCTTTGGGTTCAAGATCTTCTCGAGCTAGCGCCTCCGACTCCAGGCGGGCTTCGACCTCGAGTTCCCAATGCAAGGCACAGGCTCTGCTTGAGCAGCCTAGCTCCATGTCTTCCTTGGAATTCTCGGGCTGGGAGTCCAAAGGGAACACTTTCCCAGAAATCCCAGGCTCATCGGGACCTCCCCTCAGACGCTTCCCCACCAGTCCAGAAGCTGCGGTCTCCTCCTGAAGACATCTCCTTTCTGGAGTTTGTGCGGGATATGGCTTAAGCCCTAGCGCTCTCGATGCAGTCCGTGAAGGAGCCCCGTGCAAAAGAACAAAAATGACTTGCTGCCCCAACACAGTACTTCCTACCCTCTGAAAAACAAGAGAGGCTCAGTGGCCCCTACACTGCAGTTCCCACCCTCTGAAAAACAAGAGGGACTTTGTGATCCCAACACAACAACTCCTACTCCAATATAAACACTAAGAAGGGCTTGGCAACCCCAGCATAACTCCTGAAACTGCGCACTGGACCAGCATGGTGTTAATCTAAATATATATTCTGCAAAGGAAATGCAAGATGCATGCAGACCAAGGAACTAAAAAAAAAGTGAGAACCACAGTGTAGTTTATAATACCAAATTATAAAATTATAACTCATTTTATTTTGTTATAAACCGTGTTATGATTCTCGCTTTTTCTTTTTAAATATATGTTCTGCATCCATAGCAACCACTCCCTCGACAATGGGTGCAGAGCAGAAGTAGGGCAATCACCCACAGAACTCAATATATTTAAAAAAAATCTGATTTTGGTCATCTCACTAACAACATCATAAACATTCTCCAGTACCAGGCATATTGTGAACTGATATAAAACCTTACAAAAGTCACTGAAGATCTCTAAGACCAAATCTACCATACCATACTAGCATAAACTTCCAAAACTCATACAACTAGAGGCCTACTCAGAAAAAAGCAAGCATTATAAATACTACAGTGGGCCCTAGAATATCCATATACCTATTTGAAAAGCTAAACAAATCAAATTACTACAGTACAGGTCCCTACGTACAAACTTTGCGTTAACAGAATGCCTGCTTCAGTCACTCAGAACAGAGACCCTCACCAGATACATAATAAGTGACCAGAACCTAAAATAAAAATATGTAGACAAAAATTAAGCTAAAACCCCAAGAAGCCAGACTCCACATGCAGAGCAACACCAGAGAAATAAAAGAGATGCGGTTTCCCATAGTGTGTAAAATATAAAGATAGCACAAAGTACAATCACTAAATTGAAAATAAAATTATTTTTTCTATCTTTGTTCTCCATTTTATTCTCTGATCATGCTGGTCCCGATCTGAAGATTCTGCTTTCCTCTGTCTTCTCTTAGCTCTCTTTTATAGTCTGTAGTCCATTTGCCATTTCTTGTCTTTCCTTTTGTTTTCTTCATTTCCTTCCATCTTGGATATTGATTTTTTTCTTTTCAGGTTTCTTCCATTTATTTTTTTCTCTCTCTCTCTCTGTCCACCCAGATTTCATTACTCCTTACTATCCAGTTCTCAATCTCCCTCTTTTTTTACGCCATCTCCCTTCTGCTTTTCAGTCTTCACCCAGTTCTTCTGTGGTAGGCTATGGCCTATGATAGCCTGCAAATATGAAATGCCTGTAAGTTAGGCCCTGATCCCAACCCCCATCTGAGAAAAACCAAAGTCTGTAAAAGTTTGGGAAAACTGCTTTAAACTGCTTAACAAGAAGTTTTTCATGAATTCATAAATCCTTTATTATTCTCTTGTGTTCTGATGATAGAAATGTTTCAATACTTGCATTCCTGGAGCTAGAAACGACCTCACAGTAGAATTGTATCAATACCTAGAAACTGTGCCATTGTTAGAACAATCCTAGAAGGGGGAACCGAGAGCTAGGCCCATAAAGTGTCTCCGATTGGACAAGTGCAGGGGGCGTTGGGGCCAATAGAAAGTCTGCATGTATCAAACTGAAAAGAAATGTATAAAATGAGTATGTTTCTGTAAAAACTTCGCTCAGTCCTTTTTTGGATGCTTTACTGTCTGAGCCTTGTGCACAATAAATTGGCTTGGACCCTGCAATTGACTCCTGGATTTATTCATTGTTTGCACTTCGCTGCTTCATATTCTTGGTGCATTGGCCAGGAATGTGCGAGTAGTGGATGGTATTCAAGTGAATATTCCACGTATTTCGCCTCCAGGTTTGGCCCGGTTGGAACCGTGTCTGTCCGACCGCAGGGGAAACCTCAGGCGCCACTGGTCCTCTTGTATCGGGGAGGGTTCCGCCTTGCCTCGGCGGACCACTGGGTCCAGCTGGCCAACACCTCCGAACCTGAGGGGAGTCCAGGATCCAACCCATGAACTGGTTTTGTATCGGGAACCGGATCCGGTGAGTAGACATTTTCTTGTTCAATAGTCAGTATGGCCTGGGGAAAGTCTTGCATGAGTACGCGAGACTAATTTGGTATAGACTAACTGGGAAAGTCTTGCATGAGTGCGCGAGACAAGAGAGCTTGATCACCTCTCATAAGGGCGGTCCTAGTACGCTCTGCATGAGTTCGCGGAGCAGAAGCCACTGACCCTTTGGTTGGGTTAGTCAGTAAGACCTTGGGCATTTAAAAAATAATTTCTTGTTGCTGGCATGTTTGTCTGTGTGACTGAGAGGTCTTGAAACATAGACCAAGTGAGAGCGGACTCCTGAGTAGCGCAGTTCCTGGCCGGGCGACCGTGCCCAGGTCGCGAAAAGGGTGAAGCATTTGGTGTTTGTCCCCCCCATTGTTCTGTGGGCTGTACGGACCCCTTACCTGCAGCCATACTACCTACCCTTACTGTCTGTTGTCGTGTACGTCACTACGATTATGGGAGGGGCGGAGTCCACGCAAACTCCGTTGAAATGTATGATCAAGAATTTCCGTAAGGGATTTTCCGGAGACTACGGAATAAGAATGTCTCCGTCTCGATTAGAAATGCTCTGTGAGAGGGAGTGGCCGGTGCTAGCTACTTCATGGCCCCGTGAGGGCACCTTTGATATTGGTGTAGTCTCCCGTGTTCATCAGATTGTACAAAAAATGTTCCCTGATCAGTTCCCCTACATAGACTCCTGGCTGAGTATTTGTGAGAGGCAGCCCTCGTCGATGAAGCGTTGCTACGAGGAACAGTGTAGAATATTAGTAGCAACCACTAGGGGGACCCGGAAGTTTGAGGAAGGGAAGCCACCTGTGTATTCTGCCTCAGAGTCCCCAGAAATCCCAGCCCGTTTACCCCAGTATCCATATAGGCTAGTTCCATCAGCTCCACCACCTGAAGCAGAACCTAATGAGGTAACCCAGCAATTACTGCTGCAGCGGCAAAGGAAGCCCACTTTCCCGAGTGATAGCCTCGAGTCTGGCCCAAGTACATCAGGAGGACCAGGGTCCTCCGATGACACTGGGAGCGGAGGATCTCCTGCCAGTTCAGGGTCACCTGCCAAGGAAGCCTATACCCGGAAACCGTATGATTTAAGAAGTGTAACCCCGAAGAAGAAGAAAGCAGGGCGCCTAATGCCATTGCATCAAGTACCTGGTCTACCTATCTTAAATGAACAGGGCCAGATGGCGCCAGGACCAACCAGCCTAATCTACGTACCTTTTTCCACTACTGATTTATTGAACTGGAAAACGCATTATGCGTCCTATACTGAAAAACCCCAAGAATTGGCGGAGTTAATGTCTAGTATAATGCAAACTCATCAGCCCACCTGGTCTGATTGCCGCCAGCTCCTGTCCACTCTCTTTACTACCAAGGAGCGAGCGCGAATTGTGCAAGCAGCTATCCGCTGGTTAGAAGAGAATCCCGTAGAGGGGGGGGAAATGAATCTCCTACAAGCAGCCGCCGCAGCTTTCCCAAATGAAGATCCTAGATGGGATCCGAATGACGAAAGGGGGGCGACGGCCCTAACTCGATTTTGCCAGGCCTTGTTGCAGGGCCTGAGGAAGGGAGGCCAGAGGGCCATGAATATCAGGAAGGTATCAGAAGTTATCCAGGGTCCGGATAGCCCAGCGGCCTTTTATGAGCGGTTGTCTGAAGTCTATAGATTGTATACCCCATACGATCCAGCCGCCCAGGAAAATGTGCGTATGGTAAACGCAGCTTTTGTCAGTCAGTCCCAGAGAGATATAAAATGAAAGTTACAGAAACTGGATGGATTTGCGGGCATGAATACAGCACAGTTAATGGAAGTTGCTCAGAAAGTGTATGTGAATCGTGAAAATGAATGTTAGAGAAAGTGAACGTAAAATGAAGAAGAAAGCAGATCTTCTTGCTGCCGCTTTAGTTGAACGACGTGGAGGAGGTTTTCCTAGCCAAAGGAGTAGAGGATGTGGAAGGGGCCATGAAAATAATCGGACCCTACTGGGTGCGAATCAGTGCGCCCATTGCAGAGAAGAAGGACATTGGAAAAGTGAATGCCCGCATCTTGACTCCACCCCCAGGAGGGGAGGAGGGAGTCCCTGGAGAACAGGAGGTCAATTTCAGAGTCGTGGAGGAATGAACCGAGCACAGTTCCAGCGAGAGAGGGAAGAAGCTATTGAGGGAGTGGCAGTTGCAACGGGCTATGACATGGATGAAGACTAGGCCAGACCGGGCTCCAAGTTCACCCTGGGTCCCCAGGAGCCTATGGTCAGTTTGAAAATATATGGGACCAATATGGGACCAAAATATATGGGACCAATATATGGACTTTATGGTGGATACAGAAGCCGAACATTCAGTGGTGGCAAAGCCGGTGGCCCCTCTTTCCTCTCAATCTGTCACCGTTGTTGGGGCCACTGGGGCTAGGGCCACTAAGCCTTTCCTGCAGAACCGCACATGTGAACTAGGGGGACAGAAAATAACGCACCAGTTCCTGTATATGCCTGAATGCCCTATTCCACTCTTGGGCCGAGATATGCTTGCCAAGCTCCAGGCGCAAATATCCTTTGCTGAAGGAGGAGACATGCAGATGACTGTAAATCGAAAACCTGCTGGATTGATGGTGCTGACTGTCCCCCGGGAAGAAGAATGGCGATTATACAGTGTAGCTCCAATCAAGTCAGCTAGCTCCTGTATACCCCCCAACCTTTTAGCCCCGCCTGAAGTATGGGCAGAAGATAATCCACCTGGCCTAGCGAAGAACATAGCCTGTGTCATTGTCACCCTCAAGCCAGGAGTGGAACCAGTGCATGTGAAGCAGTATCCTCTTCCTCGACCAGCCATTGAAGGTATCCATTGCCATCTGATGAAACTGCTGAAGTATGGACTTCTCAAGGAGTGCCAGTCACCTTGGAATACCCCCCTTCTCCCAGTCAAGAAACCTGGGACAGGGGATTACCGCCCAGTACAGGATCTGAGGCGAGTGAATAATGCAGTTGTAACTATACACCCAGTGGTACCAAATCCTTATACTCTCTTGGGACTGATCCCCGCTGAGGCTACTCATTTCACTGTCCTGGACCTGAAAGATGCCGCCTTCTGCATACGCCTCGCCCCCTTCAGTCAACTTTTGTTCGCTTTTGAATGGCAAGACCCCACAACAGGAAGGCGGGGTCAACTTACCTGGACTCGATTACCCCAAGGATTTAAGAATTCACCTACTCTCTTCAGTGCTGCTTTAAATCAAGATCTTTCAAGCTACTCTGTGAACCCAGGACAAAGTGTTCTTCTCCAGTATGTGGACGACCTGCTCATAGCCACAAATTCAGAAAGTGAATGTCTACAAGCCACCAGTGAACTCTTGCACCTTCTAAATGTGGCTGGATACAAAGTCTCAAGAGCCAAGGCACAATTATGTCAAACTGAAGTTAAATATCTAGGATTCCAGTTGTCCTGCGGAATTCGACGCTTGGGTCCGGAACGCAAAGAAGCTGTATGCAGTATTCCCACTCCAACCACCAGGAGGCAAGTAAGAGCCTTCCTGGGGGCCGCAGGGTACTGTCGTATATGGATCCCCAATTTCGCTCTGCTGGCAAAACCATTGTATCAAGCTACCAAAGGAATGGAAAGGTCTCCATTGGAGTGGGGACCTGAACAGGATGCAGCATTTCAATCTCTAAAGGCTGCTCTGATGTCATCACCAGCTCTGGGTCTACCAGATGTTCAGAAACCTTTCCGTCTCTATGTTCATGAGTCGCAAGGTAATGCTCTAGGAGTGCTGACTCAATCTCTTGGATCTTGGCAATGGCCAGTAGCCTATTTGTCAAAACAGTTGGATGTGGTTGCAAAAGGCTGACCCCCTTGTTTGAGAGCTGTTGCAGCCACAGCCCTCCTAGTGAGCGAAGCAGACAAGCTCACTCTGGGACAAAATCTTCAAGTTACTGTACCACATTCTGTTCTGACCCTTATGGAACACAAAGGAAGTTTCTGGCTCACAAATTCACGAATGTTGAAGTATCAGAGTATGCTGTGTGAGAACCCCCAGATACAATTGATGGTCAGTCAAGCTTTGAATCCTGCTACGTTGCTCCCAGCTGGTCCTGGCCCTCCTGATCATGACTGTTTAGAAATTATGGACACTGTATTCTCAAGTCGCCCGGATTTGACTGATGTCCCTTTGGAGGACCCTGAATGGACTTTCTTTGTGGATGGAAGCAGTCTCGTCATCAATGGGCATTGTTGTGCCGGGTATGCAGTGGTGACCCTTGATCTGGTAGTTGAGTCCTCAGCTCTGGCCCCAGGAACGTCAGCACAGAAGGCTGAACTGATAGCTCTCACTAGAGCACTGACAATAGGAGAAGGGCTCCGTCTAAATGTGTACACAGATTCCAAGTATGCCTTCACAACTCTACATGCACATGGAGCCCTGTATAAAGAACGAGGGTTGATTACCTCAGGAGGTAAATCCATTAGGTATGGGCCCGAGATATTGATATTATTAGACGCTGTGTGGGCCCCTAAGCAAGTTGCAGTCATGCACTGTCGAGGTCATCAGGCAGGAAAAGGAGAAGTTACTCGAGGGAATAGGTTTGCCGATGCCACTGCCCGAAAAGCAGCCACAACTGGATGAGTTTTGACCCAAGATACTTCGGTTCAGGCAGCCTTATTCCCTGTGCCCCTTAGCTCATGGGTCCCCCGATACACCACAAGAGAGTTAGATTACTTCTGTGAGAAGGAGGGGGGTGTTCTAACAGAAAAAGGTTGGATAGTGCTGCCACCTCCAGAAGGTAGCTCACCTCCAGGTCCCACAGTAATCCCTGAAGCATTAGGACCAGCCTTTTTCCATGCTTTTCATCAGGCCACACATTATGGGAAGACTGCCATGGAAAGAGCCCTAAAACCTCATTTCTGTATTTCACTATTAGGACCCCTGTCCGCCTCAGTGGCTCATCAATGTTTAACATGTGCTAAGAACAATGCTAAGCAGGGTCCCAATCCACTCCCAAGAGTTCAGTCAGTAGGAGTTACCCCTATGAGTAATGTTCAGGTGGATTTTACTGAAATGCCACGAGCAAATGGATATCACTACCTGTTGGTCTTAGTTTGCACCTTTTCTGGGTGGGTAGAAGCTTTTCCCACCCGAACTGAAAAAGCCCGAGAAGTCACTAGAATTCTGCTCCATGAGATTATTCCACGATTTGGAATACCATTGACTATAGGATCAGATAATGGACCCTCATTTGTGTCCCAAGTAACCCAACAGTTAGCCCGAGCTCTACAGATACAATGGAAATTGCACACTGCCTATAGACCTCAAAGTTCAGGAAAAGTAGAACGTATGTATAGGACCCTGAAATCTCAGTTGTCCAAACTTTGTCAAGAAGCTCACCTGAAGTGGCTCTAGGTTCTCCCTATAGCTCTTCTCAGGATACGTTCTGCTCCAACCAAGTCTTTAGGAGTTTCCCCTTTTGAGATTTTGTATGGGCGACCCCCACCCATTGTACAGGGAATAAAAGGAGATATGAAACAGATTGGATCTAAAATTACTAGACAAGAACTATTGGCTTTAAGTTCTGTTTTGCAGAGTCTTCACACCTGGGTACAAGATCGATTGCCCATCAATCTGACGGAACCTCTGTATCCCTTCAAGCCTGGAGTGTCGGTGTGGATCAAAGAGTGGAGAAAGACACCGTTGGCACCACATTGGAAGGGACCTTATGTTGTCATCCTATCGACCCCAACTGCAGTAAAAGTCGCAGAGCTTGAACCCTGGATCCATCATAGTCGAGTAAAGCCAGCAGCCGCTCCTGAACTTGGTCAATGGACTTCAGTAGATGACCCTGAAACTCCATTGCGGCTTACATTATGGAGACAACCGGCATTGTAAGAGTCTTTAGAATCTACAACCCTACTCCTGTCACACAGCGTGGCAGTCGATAGGTCTACATACAGTGGGAGCAGAGAAGAAGAAGAAGAAAAAGACTCTACAAGTTCAACGTTCTCAATATTTCAGTTAATCTCTAAAGACTGTAGTCATGATGTTCCTCTACTACTGTTTTATGGGGGCGGTAGCCCTGGGATCCCTGGAAAAGACTTTTGCCCTACCCCCTTGTGCAGCCTGTATAACTACCACCCGAACTGGGATAAAGGTCACTCAAACTTTACTTTATCATTCCTACTATACTTGCACTGGTATAGTTAGCCGATGCGTGTATAATGGGACAGAATTAAATATCTGTACAAAAGGAAAGAGTAAAACTTGTTTCAGTCCTCGTCAGAACCCCTCTTATTATGTACTGGAGTTGCGCTGGAATGATGAGGAGGGGGTCCTCATAAATGCCACATGTCAACTGTCCGATCCCACAAGACCCGTTATCCTGAATTTTGATGCCTGCGATGTGATAAATAGGAATTCTTACTACAAGTGTGGGTCTTGGGAACAAGCCTACTATTATGATGATAAATATATGTGTCCTGAAGGAGCATACGGATGGGGACAGTGTACTGGAAAGTATTCCCCAACCGTCTACAGCAAGTCATCTAAAGATGCCTACTTCTGTCCGAATGTGTGTATTATGCTACTTGGTCTGGTGGGCCTACGGGACAAGATGGAGATAATCGCAAAGCCAGCTTAGAAAGATCATTACCTGAGCCTCAGAAGTGCAAGAAAGGTGCCTGTAATCCCCTACAGCTCCTCATACTTAACCCTAGCCAGTGGAAGCAGGGGTTCAGATTTGGGTTACGTATAGCAGGAGGAGGCACAGATGCTGGAACCTTTATATATATACAGCTAAATACTAAGACCCATGTAGCCGCACCTTATCAAATACATCACTCCTTTTATGAGGCCATGCAGGCGGAATTTGCAATCCCTCACACCTCCCAAAACTTGTTTATTGAACTCGCTGGGGCAGTAGCATCTAGTCTCCACATTTCTGATTGTTTCTTCTGTGGCGGAACTAAGATGGGAGACCAATGGCCCTGGGAGGCGCAAGAAGTGAACTATTCCATCCCTTATAACCAGATTGCTCTACATAACACTACTAGTGAGTGGGTACTGGCTCACCCTGTTGTTGGTAACTTGTGCTTTGCCCGTACAGGACCACAGTTTACTCTGCTAGTCGGACAGCTGGTCTGTCTCAATCAGAGGTTTTACAACAGTACCACTAAGAAGATGTCCTGGTGGTCGGGGGTAAACACTCCAGAACCCTCCAACCCTTTAGTCCTCTTTCCTACTCTTGCCAAGATCTGGACTAATCTGGCTTCTCATAGTACCTGGCAAGCTCCACCCGGACTATATTGGATTTGTGGAACTCGAGCATATGCTAAGCTCCCTCACAATTGGGGAGGAGCATGTGTATTAGGAACTATACGACCTTCCTTCTTTCTTTCTTCTGCCCATTTCCCATGGAGAACAACTGGTTTTCCCTGTATACAAGAGTCGACAGAAACGAGAGGCCTTGAAAATAGGCCAATGGGACAAATGGGATGATGAGGAGTGGCCACCTGAGAGAATCATTTCGTACTATGGACCCGCCACTTGGACACAAGATGGGACATGGGGATACCGCACTCCTGTATATGATAAATCGTATTATACGCTTACAAGCTGTTGTTGAAATAATAACGAATGAAACCAGTAAAGCACTAACTCTTTTAGCTAAGCAGAGTACACAAATGCGTACAGCTATTTATCAGAATCGTTTAGCTCTAGATTATTTGCTAGCAGCTGAAGGTGGAGTATGTGGAAAAATGAATTTAACTAACTGTTGTTTGCAGATTGACAATAATGGACAAGTTGTTGAAGATATAGCTACTCAAATGCGAAAACAAACATATGTGCCTGTTCAGACCTGGCATGGTCTGAAGCTTGATGGGTGGTTTGGTTCAGCGTTTTCATGGCTAGGTCGTCTGAAGACCCTTGTGTTTATTGTATTATTCATGTTGGCTGTATGCTTGTTGCTCCCATGCCTATTACCCCTTTGCTTACGTATGATAACCTCAGTTATTGATAGCACTGTAGAATGGAAGGCAGCTACAAACGTTTTAGCTATATGGCAATATTACCCTATACCCCATAATGATGCTTTTACGCAAGTATAATGTGTGATTTAATTCCCACCCTTTTAACTTGCAGGTGAGAATAATCAAAGGGGGGAATGTGGTAGGCTATGGCCTATGATAGCCTGCAAATATGAAATGCCTGTAAGCTAGGCCCTGATCCCAACCCCCAACTGAGAAAAACCAAAGTCTGTAAAAGTTTGAGAAAACTGCTTTAAACTGCTTAACAAGAAGTTTTTCATGAATTCATAAATCCTTTATTATTCTCTTGTGTTCTGATGATAGAAATGTTTCAATACTTGCATTCCTGGAGCTAGAAATGACCTCGCAGTAGAATTGTATCAATACCTAGAAACTGTGCCATTGTTAGAACAATCCTAGAAGGGGGAACCGAGAGCTAGGCCCATAAAGGGTCTCCGATTGGACAAGTGCAGGGGGCATTGGGACCAATAGAAAGTCTGCATGTATCAAACTGAAAAGAAATGTATAAAATGAATATGTTTCTGTAAAAACTTCGCTCAGTCCTTTTTTGGATGCTTTACTGTCTGAGCCTTGAGCACAATAAATTGGCTTGGACCCTGCAATTGACTCCTGGATTTATTCATTGTTTGCACTTCGCTGCTTCACTTCCATTCTCCAGCTCTTCTTCCCTGGTCCATTATTCCCCAGTCTTCTGCTCACTCTCTCTCCCCCTCCATATCTAATATCTCTCACCACCTATCCAGTGTCTTTCTCTCTGGCACTCTCTTTCCCTCCATCCAATACCTCCACTCTCTCTTTCCTTCCATGTCTGCTCTTTCCCTTCCTATCCCCCTGCAACCAGCATCTACCCCATTTCCATACCATACCATTCCCTCCCTATTACTCCCATGTCCAGAATCTCTCCGTCTCTTTCTCAATCTGTTGTTCATCATCTCCCCTTTCTCTTCCTATTACCCCCATGTCCTGCATTTCCTTCTCCCCTTATTGCCCCATGTCCAGCATCTCTACTCTGATCCCCCTCCCCAAGTCGAGCATTTTCCCATAGTCTCCCTATAACCCCCTGACCAACGTCACCGTTCTATCTCCCCTCCTTGCTTCTCCCAATGCCCTTTTCTATGTCCAATATCTCCCTTTATTTCCCTAGCTCCCACCTCAATCTTATCCCTGCTGCCTCCCTATCCCCCCCCCCCCCCCGCACGCAGCATTTCCCTTCTGGCTCCCTGTGCCCATCCACGTCCACCTCACAATGCCCCCTCATGTCCATTCCCCTGCTTCCCAATGTCCCACCCCGGGTCCACTCCTTGTATATTGTGATAAGGAGAGCTGTGTGGATCGAATGGAATGGGAGAAAAGTGAGGAATAAACCTTTAAAAGCAGAGGTAAACAAGGTTCCCATAGAAACCACAAGCTACCGAAGCATGCAGTAGCTAGAGCTAAGCCCTGCCCTAGCAGTGACGTAAGAGCTAGTTTGAGCCCTAACAAATCTCACATGTGCAGCAAGGAGGGTGTGGCTGGAGAGAAGCACCATTTTAAAGCTGCTTCAGAGTTTTGTAGGGAGGAGCCCGGCAGAGACACAGGTACAGACTCTGAGCTTACCAGAGACATAGTGGAGAGAGAAGGAGAAGTGGAGACTGCTGATTCTTATTCTCAGAGAGCACTGGAACCAAAGCTGAAGCTTCTGCCAAAGCACCCCAGAGAGGAGAAACGGAAAGGTTTGATTCCAGGTGGGGAAACAGCTCTGATAGCAAGGGAAGCAATATACGTTGGGAAGGTACGTTTGCTTCATTTCCTAGCAGGGGCTGTGCTGAGGACGTTGTCAGGGAGCTGAGGTTAAGCTCTGAACAGAGTGCTGGCAGAAACGCAGTGAAAGCAGCTCCAAGCAGAAGTAAAAGGAATTCAAGTAAGTCCAATGAGACAGCACTAGAGGCTGTGGAAAAGCTGTTGCAAGAGAGACAGGCTCATTCCCTAAGTAATGTGGGTGCTGACCAGAAAGAACGGTTTTTAGGAAAACTTCAGAAGCTTCTGCACAATATTAAGTTTAAACCCTGTGATAAAGGCTCCCAGGAGGACAACCCAATTGAACCTTGTGAAGACATGCAAATAGATGTTTATGAGACACCTCTTGATAATGACGTAATTGAAATGGATTGCTCGTTTTGTAAAACAAACAGCTTGAACATGTGTTAGGCTCATGCGGTGAGAAGAAGTTTGCATAGCCTGTGTGTTAAGTTGAAAGGGAAAGAACTGTTGCTGAAAACTTTAAGTGTACGTGATGTAATAACCAGCCATAGCTGTGAAGGACATTTATCTAGGAGGAGCCTGAGAACAGCTGCTGTGTAAAGAATACTTCTGAGTTTGATGTTTCAGCCTAATTTGTTCCTGATATCCTTTACTTTGGAGAAAGAATCCTTGTCTTGTGTTGCGCTATGAATTTGATGCAAGGGGGAAACCCAGAATAAATATCTTTGTTTGCCTTGAACACCCTGTGTGGTCAAACTACTTTGTCTGAAGAGTGATAGAAACTACAAGTTCCAGCATCCATTGCTGGAAACCAAGTCTTGGGACATTACTTAAAGGCAAATAAGGCAGCCCTTTTGCCTACCAGCCCTTGGCCTAGGCAGGGGGTCACGACAATATACAGTACAAGGGGCAAAGCCTGCCTACGGAGCAGCATGTCCCATGTGCAGGAGCTGTGCAAGCCATGATCTCAGCCCAGAGAGACAGAGCACAATTGGCCTTGCACAGCCTCTGCCCACAGGACATGCTGCTCTCGTGGGCAGGATCTGCTTCTCTGGGCCATGATCGCTGCCTCCCATACACTTCTGCCTGCAGGAGCAGCATAACCTGTGGGCAGGAGCCCTTTAAGCCTTGACTGTGACCTAGAGAAACAGAGACTGTTCGTAGGAGAGGGCACCATCGCTGGCCGTCTGCCCCCACTCTCCATTCAGGATGACCTGTGGAGCACTGGTGGCATAATGAAGAGCCTGCTCGCAGGATACGCTGCTCCCGTGGGTAGAAGGCTATGAGTAAGGATTGCGGCCTCTCACAGCCTTCTGCCCTCAGGAGCAGTGTGTCCTGCAGGCAGGTTCTCCACTAGGCTGCCGGCACTGTAAAGGGCATCCTGAATGGGGAGTGGGGGGGGGGGGGCGACTAGCCATGGCATCCTCCTAATGTTGGCACCCCCTTGCCGCGCTTACCCAGCTTACCGGGTAGTGCTGGCCCTGGTCCAGCATTTGCTTCCCTGCTTCTCATTGTGCAGCATTTGTCTTCCTACTTCCCCCTCTCTGTCCAGCATTTGTCTTCTTGCTTCCCCCCCCCCCACGTGTCCAGCATTTGTCTTCCTGCTTCCCCCTGGTGTCCAGCATTTGTCTTCCTGCTTCCCCCATGTCCAGCATTTGTCTTCCTGCTCCCCCCCCCCATCCAGCATTTGTCGTCCTGCTTCCCCTCTATTGTCCAGCATTTGTTTTCCTGCCCCCTCCCTTAATCCCCCCAACCATCAGCACCCCCCTCCGGAACAATGCTAACATCATACCAAAAGATAAAACCCCCAAACATCGGAAGACCAGTGATTCAACACAGCTCGGCCCTGTTGCTGTTCCTGTGTCAGGGTCGGCAGCAGCAGAAGCAGGCTGCTGAAGCTGAGAATTTGAAAAAAAAGCAAACAAACAAAAAGCACGGGCCCATGCATCATTACATTCATGTGAGCAACCTGGACAGTCCCGCCGCCTCTGATGTCGCGTTAGGGGGCAGGACCGGCCATACCACTCACATGAGTGGAATGATGCAGGGACCCGGCTTTTGGTTTGTTTGTTTGTTTTTTATTTGAACTCCCAGCTTCAGCAGCCTACTTCTGCTGCCGCCAACCCTGACACAGGAAAAGCGGCAGGGAAAGGCAGAGCTGTGCCAAATCGCTGATGATCTGGGATTTTGGGTTTTTATTTTTTGGCAGTGTGAGGTGGCCAACGCTGGTGTGATTTGAGGCATTTTTTTGCAGCCCCCAGAAATTTGCTACCTGAGTGGCTGCCTCACCCCGCCTCATTATAGAAACGCCCCTGTCTGTTATCTTGGTTCCTTTATTTCACTTACTTTGCTAACAATGTAGAATGGGAAAATTCCAATGGGCAGTTCCATATGCTACTCTGAAGCTTTTCCGAGGATGCCTTTAGATAGTAGTGCAGGAACTTAGAACTTGATAGCAGTCTACACTACATACCCTTTGAAAACTTTTCAAGATGGTTCACAGTTTTCTTGAGTAGAATGTAAAATCCATAAATCTTAGGTGGTTTATCTATTCACATTTCAAATAACTTGCAGTGTTGGAAAGTTTAATCTTAAATTGATTGCCAGCTCATATTTTATTGAAAAAAAGTTTTCATGTGAAACTTTAACTAAATATTGTTTTAAAAGGGTACTGTAGGCGGTGGTGGTCCTGCTGGATTTCCTGGGCTAAGAGTGAGTATCATTTACAGTTTTCTTTTTACTGTTGTTTCTTTCATATTTTCATAGCACTAATGAAATGCCTCCTTGGATTCTTGATTTAAATCCTTAATCTTTCCCTATAACTGAAGAAAACCCCGTGATCTGGCCACAATACCACGGCTCTTTCGGTCTCTGGTTCTGTGTAACCGTCTTTAAAATAGTCTGAAACATTGTTAAAGCAAGCATAAAGGGTAAACATAGGCTATGAACTGTGCAACCATAGTTCATTGTACAGTCAACTATAGGTCCCTGCTGACACAACATAATTTTTGCAACTTTTGCAATTATAAATAATTTTGTCATAATCAAGTAAATTTCATCTAATACACTGTAATCAGATCTTACTCTGTAAAAGGAACTTTGGCGACACCTTGTGTTATTTCACGTTTATAATAAATGACTGTTACTTCCCCTTTTTCTTTAATAAAAGGAGCATTTCAGGAGGAAGAATTTGAATTCTGCAGGCGTGGAACTATGCGTGTCCATAGACCATCTGTGGTTTTCCCTCTGAGCTCAAAGAAAGTAGCACTTGTGTGTGTAATTGTGTTCTGTATTACTCTCTGCCTGTTTCTCACTGCTTGAGGACCAGAGACCGAAAGAGCCGTGGTATTTTGGCCAGATCACGGGGTTTTCTTCAATAACAATTGTGAAGAATTTACATACATCCAAACAGAAAGCAGATTAAGCTTTTTTTTTTCAAATAAAATAGGATGGATATTGTTAATTATCCTGTACTGGACTCGCAAGGAGATTGTAATTAAGAGCTGGAATAGATTAGCAGTAGAGGTTAACCAAAACACTGGCAGAATTGCAGCAAGCTTGGACAGCAGTAGAGGGCAGAAGTACAGTTGTGGTCAACATTATTGGCACCCTTGCATTTTAGGTATGTTGTGTACAATATTTTGAGAAATAATTGGAAATATTCCAACTGTAAGAACATAAGATATGCCATACTGGGTCAGACCAAGGTCCATCAAGCCCAGTATGTTTCCAACAATGGCCAATCTAGGTCACAAGTACCTAGCAGCTTCCCTAAAAGACACCGGTACCTCAATGCTTGTATTGGGGCAAGAAGTGGATATCTCAGGTCCCCTTTAATAATGGTTTATGGACCTTTCCTCCAGGAACTTGTCCAAACCTTTTTTTAACCTGGCTACACTAACAGTTTTTACTACATCCTCCAGTAATGAATTCCAGAGTTTGATTACACATCTCTTATTAGTCTTAAATAAGTTACCCTGTAGCTTCATTGCATGTCCCCTAGTCTTTCTATACTTTGATGGCATATCTCATCGTAATATTTTAATATTATGTTCAAAGGTATACAAAAAAGAAAAAGATGTCTGTATAACTTAGATGTAGTCATTTCTGAGAAAAAACTAAAGATGGACCTGGACACTAATATTTCATTGCATAACCCTTGGCTATGATGTCAGCCTCCAAACATTTCTTGTAGCCATATAGGTTTTGTACATCTGTCTGCTGGCAGTTTTCCCACTCTTCAACTGCAATTTGTTCCAGCTCATGAATGTTTCCAGGATTCCTTTTACCAATAGCAGATCTTTCCAAAGGTTCTCAATTGGATTAAAATCAGGACCCATTGCTGACCAGTTTAAAACAGTCCATTTGTTACTTTTTAAACATTCTTTTATACTTTTGATATATGTTTTAGGTCATTATCCTGCTGGAGGACTCTTGAGCTTCGATCCAGATCTAGCTTTCGGACACTAGCAGAGTCAAAGGGCAGTCTCCCCCACCACCACTCTGCCTGCCATTGCCCCACTGTCACTTTTAGGGCTCCCTTGGCAGCGGTGGTACCTCCAATTGGAAAAGAAAAAAACATGCGGATCTCTCCGACTCCGCACTTGCATGCTGGCATGATCCCCCTCTTCTGACGTATGCTCATGTCAGGGGAGGGACCAGACCAGCCATTCAAACTCGGATCTTTGCAACTCTGCATTTGAATGGCTGGTCAGGTCTCTTCCTCCTCTGACACGAGCATACATCAGAGGAGAGAGATCAGGTCATTACAGAGTTGGAGAGATCCGCATGTTTTTGTTTTTGTTTTCATTTGGAGGTCCTGCCACTGCTGCCAAGGAAACCCTACAAGTGGTGGCAGGGTAAGGGCAGTCCAGGTGGTGAGCTAGCGGGAGACATGGAGAGATGCTGTGCATGGGGCAAAGGACAAACCTGGGGGGAGAGGGGGGCGCCACCAAATGTGCAAATTACACAGGGTGCCTTTATGGCTTGGTACAGTCATGGGCACTAGGTAGCACTTTTCACTCCAAAATACCTTGGTAGTCCTTTGACTTCATGATTCCTTTAATACATTCCAGGCCTTCAGTTCCTGAGGCAGTAAAACAGCCTCACAACATTATGGAACCTTCACCATATGTAACTCTAGGAAGGATGGGTTTTCCTTATAAGCTTCATCTCTTCAACTGTAAATGTATTGCTAGTCTGCATTGCCAAAGAACTCGTTTGGTTTCATCTGCCCACAGAACATTTTCCCAGAAAGATTGTAGTTCTCAAGGTGGATTTGGGCAAAGATCAGGCGTGCCTTTTTGTGTCTGTCTTTGAGCAGTGGGGTCCTCCTTGGCCTTTGCCCTTGAAGTCCTTCTTTGTTTAGTGCATGGCGTATGGTGCAGGTTGAAACCACCACTCCAGATTGCTCCAGGTCAGCCTCAAGCACTTTGGATGTTGAATGTGGTGTTTTTCCAACAGTTTGCCCTAATCTTTGAAGACTTCTTGGATTAATTTTTCTCTTCCCAACACGTCCTGGGAGGTCCTTAACTGTTCCATGAGCAGAAAACTTCTTAATAACATTGCGAACTGTAGACACAGGAATCCCAAGGTCTTTGGAAATGGCCTTGTACCCCTCTGAAGTTTGATGTTTGGTGATAATGGCTCTTCTGACGTCTCAGGCAGCTCTCTTATCTTCACCATTCTTAAAATGAAACAGGGAGTGAATGTGGCCATTTTAAACATTCGAGCTATCATTCATTGGTTGATTCAAGTCATGTGAATACTGACAATTGATCATAGGTGCGTCTAATTTTACTGCAGTGGGAATGTGGTTCTACTGTTCAAACTGATTTGAATTGTTTATAAGGGTGCTCCTGGCAATGTCCCAGTTTTTATGCTATTTCCTACTATTTCCTTTTTAAATTGGTCTTGTTTTATTTGATACTTTTATGTGTCAAACATGAATGCATACGAGGTGTGACAAAAAAGAAACGAGACTGTCCCATAAATGTATTTTTACAAAATCTACAGAGAAATTACGTATTGCCACATCCCCCCCCCCCCCCCCGAGTTAATGCACTTCTGCATTCGCTTCTACACACTTGGTAAAGTCCTCCTCCTTGAGGTCCCTCAGCTCCCTCATCACAGTGGTCTTGATCTCTTCTACAGAGGTGAAATGAGTTTCTTTGAGCACAGTCTTCAGCCTGGGAAAGAGCCAGAAGTTGCACAGTGCGAGATCTGGGCAATAAGGAGGGTGGTTGAGAGCTGTGATCTGTTTATTGGCCAAGAACTGCCTCAAACTGAACACGGTGTGCGCGGGCGCATTGTCGTGGTGGAGCAGCCACGACTTGTCTCTCCACAGAGGCCGCCTACTGCGCCAAACCCAGTGATGGAGGCAATTGAGGATCTGCTGGTAGAAGTGCTGGTTCACTGTCTGATCCTCAATCACAAACTCATGATGGACCACTCCCTTCTGGTCGAAGAATGTGATCAGCATGACCTTGATCCTTGATTTGGACATGCGCGCCTTCTTGGATCTGGGTCACAGTTGAGTCTTCCACTGCAGGCTCTGCCTCTTGCTTTCAGGGTTGTACTAGAAGACCCGAGTCTTGTCTCCTGTGATGACTCGGCCAACGAACTCTGGATATTCTCTGATCTTCTCTAGCAAGTCTCGACAAACATTGACCCGGTGCTCCTTCTGGTCGTCCGATAAAAGCTTGGGCATCGTCTTGGAGCACACCTTCCGCATCCCCAGCTCCTGCACCAAGATGGTCTGCACTGACTCCCTGTTTAGGCTGAGCGCCTCAGCTGTCATCCTCACCGTCAATCTGTGATCACTCCGTACCAGCTGGTTCACTCTGTCAGTGTTCTTAACCATCTTTGTCATGGAAGGCCGTCCTGACTTGGGGTCATAAGAACATAAGATATGCCATACTGGGTCAGACCAAGGTCCATCAAGCCCAGCATTCTGTTTCCAACAGTGGCCAATCTAGGTCATACGTACTGTCATGCTGCCGCCCCAGAGGCCAAGGTTGGTATGGGCAGGTCAGATGGACATGAGAGTTTTTTATATATTTTGAATTTGGTCCTTCTGTAAGAGGTCTTGGTAATGTTCCCAAGACCTACCGGGGGCCAAAGTTCAAGAGAACACACTAGCCAGAATGTAGGGAAAATAAGGCTTTATTCCCCTTTAAGCACAATGGTTCAAATTATGGGAGACTACTTCAACCAACTGAAAGAAACCTTGCTTCAGGCAACAAAAAGAAAATATATTCACACTTGCTTTGTTTAACTGTTGCTTCACAGTGCTAGGCATAAACAAACTTTACAGGCATTCGCTACTGTTCACTATTTTATGTTTCATGCACAGACCTTAGGCTACCTGCCTGACAGTAGCTACAGTCCATCGGGGTTTCAGGTGGGTCTTCGTTGAATTCCACCTGCATGGGCTGAGTATCAGACAGCTGTGAATCAGTGTCAGTAAACTCTTGAGGAGTGTACTGAGGTTTCTCATATAACACATTTACTAGCTTCCAATGTTCAGCATTCAAGTCAGGGCCGCGCCCATGTGAGTGTTTGTTATGGCAGTTACTTCCCCTTGCAGGCTGCCTTATGTTATACAGTCTTTTTACCAAGGGCTTGTGCTTGGTTTCACAAACAGTTTGATAGGGAGGATATACTCCAGTATCTTGTGTTTCCTGTCTTCTTAACTTATATTGCTTATCAGAATAAAAAGGTATTTTACCTTGTTTAGTTGAGTCCCACGGCCTGGTCCTGCTGTAGTTCAGCCTGTCTTGAGCAGTAGGCTTTTCACACTCCAGCTGGCCTTCATGCAGAGTCACCACTCTCTCACATTCACACCTTTTACCATTTGAATAAGGAATATTACCATTTGCAGCAAAGACTTCATCCTTGCTCAGATAATGCTCACTGTGTCTTGCATTTACTGCTGCCGGTTCTTCACACCAAACTCTGGGGTTTATTTCTCCCCTTGTGCCTTTCTTTCCAGTACCTCTCAACCAAGGACTCCTGGAACTCTGTGGCCTCGGATTCACTATGCCCTCCTGCCAGGAACTCCTTCCTCTCTGGTGCTCTGGACACTCCTTATGGTGCTCTCCTTCTTGGTTCCTTTCCAGAAGCTCTCTGTGGTGTGACTCTCCGTGGTCTGCTTTTCCTTGATAAGCCTCTTCTTGATATCCCTCCTTTTGGTATGCCTCTCCTTGGTCTCTCTCTCCCTGGTCTCTCTCTAACTTGTCCTAGTTCCTCCTTTTCAAGTTCCCAGCCTTTCTTCAGGGGAACTCCCCCTTTTCTCCATTGGCTGTTAGGTTGCATTACCTCATCAGCTCTGAGGTGCAGTTCTCTGGGCCTTGGAAGGTCACTCCTGCTCCCTCTATTGGGCTCCTCATAATATTGCAGCTGATGATAAAATCTTTTTTCAGGATTTAAAACCCTTTTTTCTCCATGAATAGGCTCTGCGGTACCACAGTACCTAGCAGTTTCCCCAAGGGACACAGGTTCCACAATGCTTGTACTGGTTCAAGCATTGATATCCTGGGTCCCTTCTTAATAATGGTTTATGGACCTTTCCTCCAGGAACTTGTCCAAACCTTTTTTAAACCCAGCTACACTAACAGCCTTTACTACATCCTCCGGTAACAAATTCCAGAGTTTGATTACACGTTGAGTGAAAAAATATTTTCTTTTATTAGTCTTAAATAGTTTACACTGTAGCTTCATTGCATGTCCCCTAGTCTTTCCATATTCTGATAAGGTAAACAATCGATCTATGTTTACCCGTTCCACTCCGTTCATTAATTTATAGACTTCTATCATATCTCCCCTCAGCCGTCTCTTCTCCAGGCTAAAGAGCCCCAACCTTTTTAGCCTTTCTTCATAGGAGTAGCCTTCCATCCCCTTTACCATTTTGGTGGCTCTTCTCTGAACCTTTTCTAAAATCGCTATATCCTTTTTAAGATACGGCGACCAGAATTGCACACAATATTCAAGGTGCGGTCTCACCATGGAACGATATAGAGGCATTATAATATCTTTTGTTTTATTTTCCATTCCTTTCCTTATCATACCTAGCATTCTATTTGCTCTCTTGGCCGCCGCTGCACACTGGGCCGAGGGTTTTAACAAGGTATCCACAATGACGCCTAAATCTTTTTCCTGGGTGGTGGTTCCTAATGTGGAACCTTGCATCGTGTAACCATAGTTTGGGTTGTTCTTCCCTAGGTGCATAACCTTGCACTTGTCCACATTAAATTTCATCTGCCATTTTGATGCCCAATCTTCCAATTTATCAAGATCCTCTTGCAATTTTCCACAATCCTCCTGGGTTTTAACAACTTTAAATAGTTTTGTGTCATCTGCAAATTTGATAACCTCACTTGTTATTCCACTTTCCAGGTCATTTATGAATATGTCAAAAAGCAGTGGACCCAGCACAGATCCCTGGGGTACACCACTATTCACCTTTCTCCATTGGGAAAATTGGCCATTTAGCCCTACCCTCTGCTTTCTATCTTTTAACCAGTTCCTGATCCACAGTAGTACACTGCCTCCTATCCCATGACTCTTTAGTTTTGCCAAAAGTCTCCCATGAGGGACCTTGTCAAAGGCTTTCTGAAAGTCCAGATACACAATATCAACCGACTCACCTTTGTCCACCTGTTTATTCACGCCTTCAAAAAAACATAACAGATTAGTAAGACAAGATCTTCCTTGTCTAAAGCCATGTTGGCTGTCTCCCATTAGGTCGTGACTATCTACATGCTGAGTAATTTTATTCTTTATGATGGTTTCTACCATTTTTCCCGGTACTGATGTCAGGCTCACCGGTCTGTAGTTTCCCGGATTACCCCTCGAACCCTTTTTAAAAATTGGTGTTACATTGGCGATCCTCCAATCCTCAGGTATTAGAGATGATTTTAATGATAGTTCACAGATTACTGATAGCAGGTCTCCACCTCCTCGCAGCCTGTCTTGAAGCATTTGTGCCACTCGAAGACTCGCGGCCTTGACATTGCATCTTCTCCATAAGCCTTTTGGAGAAGTTGGAGAAACTCAGTTCGGCCCTTCTCCAACTTAACCAGAAATTTCAAGTTGATTCCTTGCTCCATATTTCTGCCACCTCCAGTTGCGTGACAAAGCAATGGAGAAGTGTGCTACAAAAAAACCTGAAAAAGAAAAACAGAGTGAGAGAGATGAAAACTGTTATAGCTGAACAGTGGCGAGATGTTGCACAACAGTGACATAAGCGGTTAGCCAATTGGCATTGAGTCATGGGCATTGCTGCCACAGTCTCGTTTCTTTTTTGTCACACCTCGTATATAATTCAAAGCCATTTCACTGGTCACTTTCTTTTTAGGAGATATTAAACATTAAGGGGTTGAACTGCAAGGGTGCCAGTAATGTTGACCTCAACTGTGATAGCAAGGAAGGGAGAGATTGTAGTCTTAATAGGTACAGGCAATTGGGATGGTTGGGAGGGCCAAGAGGTCCTTATCTGCTGACTACTCCTATGTTTCTGTGTTAACTACCTCCATAAATGTCTCTTCCTTATGGAAAGTGGTCTCCTTAGCAAGATATTGATTGCACTGAAAAATTAAGTGCATTTGATTGTAAATGTTTTATTATTTTAGAATTTACACTAAATACTGCATTTGCTTATTGACGTCTGTCTCAGAACTGATAGTTGGTGATGCTGATTGAAACCTGTAGAATCAAGTATATTCCCAGCAGGCAGAACCATCCAAAGTTTCTGATTCCCTAGGTGAACCATTGTCATTGTTTTACTGTTCTTTGTAAACTGCCCCTGATCTCTGGAAGGGGCGGTATAGAAAAGTTTCCAAATAAAATAATAAATAAATAAATAAATAAATTCTCCCTCCTGCAGGTCTTCAACATCTCCCCTTCCCTACTCCCAACCCCCAGGTTTCCAGCATCTCTCCCCTACCCTTCCCCCGCCATCTCTTCAGCATTTTTCCTTCCCTATCCCGCTCCCAAAGTGTCCAGCATCTCTTTTCTTGCCTTCCCTCTCAGGTATTCTGCATATCTCTTTTCTTCCCCCCTCCCTCCACCAGGTATCCAACATACCCCCTCTTCTCTAAGATGTCCAACATCTCTCCCTCTTCCTTTCCCCCTACCACCACTGCTGTCACCCCCACCACTCTGCCTCTGTGGGATGCCAAATAAAATCAACTTTTGATGTAGCAATGCAGTGCCAGCACAGCCAGCAGACAGCACTGGGGAAGTCCTTTAAAACCATTGTCAGTGAGGGGCCTTAGAAAATCTGCACGCATGTGCATGTGTGCCCAAAGCCTCCTACTATAATAGGGGCGGGACATGGTAGGCCTTTAGCATGCATGCACAGACATTCAAAGGCCACCACTGACAGCAACTATAAAGGGCTTCCTCTGTGCTGTCACCCCTCCCCGCCAAGCCTACTACCTTAGGCAAATGCCTAGTTTGTCTAGTGGTAGGGCAAGTTCAAAATGACACCCACAACATCTAGCGGTAGGCTCGCAGTACTTCTGCTGTGGTTGACCCCTAGTGGTAGTACCACAAGACTACCACTAGAGATAAAGTGTGACAATCTGAACCCAGCACTGGTGCCAGCAGGAGCATGAGGTGGGGGGGGGGGGGGTTTCGCCTCTGCCTTACTACTTCTAGATCATTAGAACCTTTTAAAAGGTAGTTCTAGGTAGCCTTTGAATCAGGATTCATGTGGATGGGGCTCTTTTGGGAGGATCTTCTTATGGGGGTTTGAGGGGGGGTGCTAAGGTCTCCGTGGGGAGGGCAGATTATTTGGATACATTGATACATTGGTGGTGCTGGAGGAAGGGACCCACAGACCGCTGATTTTATTCTGTGTTGCCTCTCTAAAATTGTGGCCTGAAGCATTGGCAGTGTATTCATGGCCCAATGTTCCTAGCAAGGAAAAATAATGCCAGCTGTGTTAATTCTCTTTGAATACTAATGAGGTTTTTTACATGCATTTGCATCTTTGCATTTCAGTATTCAATAACAGTTGCAAATTGTGCTTTGTAGTAAAATAATGCACATTATTGCCCTTTAACATACGTTAAATTGTTGAAATTGTAGAGATCCAAAAGTACCATATTTTAAAAGAACATAGAATAGGCAGAGATAGTCTTTAGTTGTAGGAAAGTGAGAGAAGGCTGAAAATCAAGAAGGGCTTGTGGTAATGCAGCAAGAAGAGATAACTGGCAGCCTAGATGGGTCTTATGTCTATATTTATACTCTATATTTCTATGAACTGGATGTAGAATTTATATTCAGTCATAGCAGTTCAGTGAAAACAAAACCTAAGGCAGGCTCCATTTTGACAAGGCAGCCATCCACTATCTCTGTCAGGAGCTCTGCCATTTCCACCATACCCAGCGGCCAGCCCACGCCTGTCCATCTCAAGATAACCATGGCTTTGCCTTCTTAGCAGTCAGCCATTTCTCCAGGACCAAGCAGGAAGTCAGTCCTCACATATGGGTGACGTCGGAGCCCCCGTGCAGAGCATTTCCCCAGCTTTCAAAGAAAGCCTTTGGGAATGCAGCGCGCCTGCGCGGTCCCCTTCCCGCCCAAGGGTGCCATCTTGCTTAGTCTTTCTTTTTCTGCGGAGCCCAACGGACGTGAGTTCGTGTCACCCAGGAAAAGTTGTTGTTTTTTCTGCGATTTTCGCATTGTCTTATCCGGTTCGACGCTGGTTCCCCTTCCTGCCTGGGCTCAGTACACAAGTATCGAGTCCGGAGTTCTGATTTTCGGTTTTTGTCCTTCGTGACTAGCGTTCACGCTCTTTTTGTGTTTTCACTGGCAGCCCGGTCTTTTGACCTTGCAGAGGCCCTTTTTCCCCCGATGGCTGCCAGCGGGTTTAAAAAGTGTGATCGGTTCAAGAAATGTATGTCTCTCACCCACACACATGACTGCTGCCTCTGATGCCTTGGGTCCGACCATGACCCGCTGGCCTGTGGCCCATGCGGCAAAATGTCCTCGAAGGCGCTTCGGAGCCGTCAGCATCAACGTGAGAGAATTTTCTCTGACTCTGCATCCGGCCAGGCCCGGATTTCGTCAGAGGCTTTGACATCTCGGGAGTCCGACCCCAAGTGTCGTCAGGGTTCCTCTGAAAGGGAGTCTCCCTCCTGGGAGCACAGAAGGAAGAAAAAGCTCGCGAGGGCGGTGTCGGTGGAGGCTCCTGGTTCCTCGAGGGCCAGGTTGCGTAGCCCTGACAGCCGCCCCGGGCTCTTGGAGTCAGAGAGGCCTTCCAAACTACCTCATGTGGAGCCAGCGTCCCCGAGTCACGTAAGTGCAGTTGTCCTTGTGGACTCTCCACTGGGGGAGCCGCCGCCGGGGCTCGAGTCGGGGGCTGCTGAGTCTCCTGAGCTTGGACTCAGGTTGATGGCCTTGGAGAGCAGCTTGGCTGCCTTCATGGAACAGCAGCGGGTGCTGATCGCTGGTCTGACTGGTGCATCTGCCCCGACCACCAGGACCTCGACGTCTAAGTCGACCCCGGAGACCGAGCCAATCCTCTAGTCGATGAAGTCTTGAGTCGATCCTCGGTCAAGGTCCCCCTCGACCTCCCGTGCAGGGCCAAGGTCGTCGACGCCGATACCCTCAGCATCGGGGCGGGTGGCACTGAGGCCCACACGGCTGGAGCCGCTCGATTCCTCCTCGGAGGAGTCGGAGTGGGAGACGGAGGATGAGGAGTCCCCAGACACCTTCTGGACCCGGTGCGTCCCTTCGGACCCACCGGAGTCCGAGCCTCGGAGACGGTCTCCCACGGAGGATACCTGGTTCTCGGACTTCGTGAGGAACATGGCCAAGGCCTTGGCCTTCCCTGTGGATGCCGCGGAGGAGCCTCGAGCCAAGGAGCTCGAAGCCCTCCAGTATGATTTTCCTCCGAAGGAAGCCTTTACTGTACCGGTTCCTCCGATGCTGGAACGGCTGCTCTTCCGTATGTGGGAGGCACCGGCCTCGATGCCGTTTCTTAGCAAATGGGTCGATTCCATTTATCGAGTCCGTAAGAGCCCTGGGTTCCAAAAGGCGCAGCTACTGCACCACTCCATGGTTGTGGAATCGGCCATGCACCGTCTGAAGAGTCAGAAGATGCACTCCTTGGTGCCCCCCCGGCTGGGAGGCCCAGAACCTGGATGCCCTCGGTAGAAAGTGCTACCAGGGCTCTATGCTATCTTGCCGTGTCCAGACCTACCAGCTGTACATGGGCATGTACCTACGAGACCTGGCAAAGGAGATTGCCGGGTTCTCAGCTGGCCTCTACGAGGAACCTTTGCAGAGGTTCAAGGCTTTGTCAACAGGGATTCGAGAGTGCTCGAAGTTTATCTCTCGAGCAGCCTATGATGGCTTCGAGGCTTCGGCCCAGGTAGCCACGGCCAGCATCGGTGCACGCCGTCAGGCCTGGATACAGTCATCAGACCTGGAGCCATGGGTACAGGACAAGTTGGTCGATGTCCCTTTCCGAGGTGAAAACCTTTTCGGTAAGCCCATGACTGAAAAGGCTGCAGAAATCGAGACTGAGACTCTCACCAGGACAAGGCTGTCCAGGAAGACCTCTGACCCTTCTCAGAAAAAGAAGGGCTCGGGAAAGAAGCCCTTTTTCCCGAGGAACGGTGCTGCCTACAAATCCTACCCTCAATATCAGGCCTCTTCAGCTCCCCAACAGGGCCAGCAGGCCAAGGGGCAGGAGCTTGGGCCCCGTAGGCAGAAGACCCCCAAGCCGCCAGCTCCGGCTCCTGCACAGCAGGGAGCGGGGTTTTGACTCTCACAGCATAGCCTCTTCTTCACAGCTGGCTCCACTCAGCACAGGAGGTTGTCTGACCCTGTACGCCTACAGGTGGCCAGCCATCACAGGGGATACCTGGGTCCTCAGCATAGTCCAAAAGGACTACATGCTCCACTTCCACCATATACCCCCTTCCTACTTCCCAGGGGAGCCTCCAAGACTCCCTCTGCACAGAAACCTCCTCCTTCAGGAGTTGACAAGTCTTCTAAAGGAACAGGCGGTGGAACCGGTGCCTCACCACCTGAAAGGGCAAGGCTTCTACTCCAGGTACTTTCTGGTACCAAAAAGGACAGGAGGCCTCCAGCCTATCCTAGACTTGCGAAACCTAAACAAGTTTCTGGAGAGGGAAAAGTTCAAGATGCTTACCCTTGGGATACTGCTGCCCTACCTCCAGCAGGGAGATTGGCTATGCTCCTTAGATCTAAAGGATGCTTATATTCTCATCCATCCAGACCACAGACAATATCTCAGATTTTTCGTGGGAGGAAGCCATTTTCAGTACAGAGTACTTCCCTTTGGCCTAACTTCCGCCTCCAGGGTTTTCACCAAATGCCTGGTGGTGGTGCAGCCTATCTCAGAAATCAGGGAATTTTTGTCTTTCCATACCTGGACGACTGGCTCATCAGGGGTCAATCTCTACAAGAGGCCAGACAAGCCACTCTTCGCACTGTCTCTCTTCTTCAGCATCTGAGCTTTGTCATAAACTACGCAAAGTCCACTTTGCTCCCCTCACAGAATCTAGAGTTTATAGGGGCAAGATTAGACACCCTGCAGGCAAGAGCTTACTTGCCTGAGGACAGGGCCCACAGACTGATGGTCTTGGCCAACCAGTTCCAAAGCAATTCTCAGGTCTCCGCCAGACATTTCCTACGGCTCCTAGGCCACATGGCATCCACGATACATGTGGCCCCGAATGCCCGTCTTCACATGCGGGCAGCTCAGTGGTGCCTCAGAGTTCAGTGGGCGCAGGTCATAGGCGACCTTCGAGACAGAGTAAAGGTGTCCAAACCACTCTTGGACTCCTTGCAGTGGTGGCTACATCTCCCAAACCTTCTCAGGGGGTACCCTTTCAGGCCCCAGCACACACAAGGGTGCTGACGACTGATGCTTTCTTAAAGGGCTGGGGTGCACATTGCTAGGGCAAGTGCACTCAAGGCCTCTGGTCTCCTCAGGAGGCTACGCAGCAGATCAATCTTTTGGAGCTGCGAGCAATCCGCTTGGCTCTACAGACTTTTTCTCATGCCCTCTCTCACCAGTCTGTCTTAGTTCAGACAGACAACCAGGTAGCAATGTTCTATGTGAACAAGCAAGGGGGCACAGGGTCCAGACTCCTATGTCAGGAGGCGCGGGCTCTTTGCTCCTTTGCAGTCAAGCAAGGCATCTTTCTCAAAGCAGTTTATCTACCTGGTCAGGAGAACTTCTTGGCAGACAAACTAAGCAGGATTCTCCAGGCTCACGAATGGCATTTGAATCCACTGGTGGTCCAGCAGGTCTTTCTACGATGGGGACTTCCATCCATCGATCTCTTTGCAAGTCCACTGAACCATCAGCTGCCCAGGTTTTGCTCCAGACAGCCACATCCCCTGAGAATGGCAGCAGATGCGTTCCTGATCTCTTGGTCTACGGGCCTCCTGTATGCGTTAACTTCCACGCCCCTGGTGGCCCGAACTCTGTTCAAGATTCTACGGGACAAGGCCTCGGTGATTCTGGTAGCCCCCAGATGGCCGAGGCAGCCAAGGTTTCCACTTCTTCTGCAGTTGGCAGTGGAAACTCCATTCCCTCTGGGGTTGCAACCCGATCTCCTGTCTCAGGATCAGGGTTCCCTTCTGCACCCCAATCTCAGGTCCCTCAATCTGATGGCCTGGCTGCTGAAAGGATAGTGCTAGCTCCTTTACTTCTACCCAGGGAAGTTGAGGAAGTGGTCTTGGCCTCAAGGAGGCAGTCCACCAGAAAGTCCTATGCCCTCAAGTGGCGTAGGTTCTCAATATGGTGTGCTCAGCGCAATCAAGATCCTTTCTCCTGCCTGGTGCCTGTAGTACTACAATACCTACTTCACCTGTCAGACCTAGGCCTTAAGTCCAACTCTGTTCAGGTCCACCTCAGTGCTCTACCAGCATACCACTCACCGGTGGAGGGCCAGTCTCTGTCGGTTCACTCCTTGGTGTCCCGTTTCCTCAGAGGCCTGCTTTTGCTCAAACCTCCGATTCATCCACCTGCCACTGAGTGGGATTTGAACGTGGTCTTGCAACAACTTACTCGGCCACCGTTTGAGCCGATGGTTACTTGCCATTTACGCTACCTATCTCCAGGAACAAGCAGGAATGAGTCTTCACATATGGATATCGTCGGTACCGACGGAGCCTGTGCGGGAACGCTCCCCAGCGTCCAATTAAAGCTTTTGGGAGCATCCCACAGCGCCTGCGTGCTGCCTTCCCGCCTTTCCCAACTGCCTCTCTCCAGTTCTTCTTTTTCTGCGGAGCCAGCAGGTTGTGTTCCTGTCACCGCAGAAGAATTTCTTTATTTCTTTATTTCTTTTGTATCGCATCTGCCTTCTTCGACGCTCTACCGGTACCGCCAGTCTTTCTTTTCTTCTTTTCAAAAAAAACAAAAAACCTATTTCTTTTTTCTTCAGGTGCACTTGCGTTTTGGGCCTTAGGCCCAAAATCTTTTCCTCAACATGGAAAAGCCTACCTCAGGGTTTAAGAAGTGCACAAAATGTGGCGGTACCATTTCCGTCACCGACACCCATGACTGGTGTCTAAAATGTTTAGGTCCTGACCATCACAGATTGTATGTCCTGTACTATGATGTCTAAAAGAGGTCAGCAGAACCGAGCAGCCAAGCTCAGTACCCTGTTTCCCTCTGATGCGGCTTCGCTGGCATCGACGTCTTCCAGGGCTTCTTCTTCCTCCCATGGATCTCAGGTAACTAAACATAAATCTAGCCGGTCCTCGAAGGGTAGATCTCCTTCTAAGCATCGAGATGCCTCTGGCGTTGCCCTCGAGGATTCTGCACCGTCAAAATTACCCCGGCAGGAGGCTTCGGCCTCCAAAGCATCATCATCGGGGTTCCAGGATGATCTCGATGTCTTGGCCTCGACAGATCACCTGGTGCCATGCTCTGGGGCTACCAGTGGCTTCCACCGGTACCGACTTCCAAGCATTGGCGGCGTCAATGGACCAGAGAATTCTGTCCATGGAACGCAGTCTGGCGGCTTTCCTTGTGGCATCAACGCCCCAGGTACCACAACAGACTACTCCACCGGTACCGGCTCTAGCACCGCCATTGGTACCGGTCCCGGTACCAGTGGCATCGACATCAGTGTCTGCTATACTGGTACTCTGTCCTCTGAGGCCATCCGGTACCGATACCCCGGTACCGGTTATTCCCGATACCGATCCTTGTCGGTACGGGTATCGGGCTTTGCATGAGCATCCGGACAGACGATACTTCGATTCCTCTGAAGAGTCTGAGGATTCTGACGCGTCTGTCGATGCAGCGATGCTTATTCCACATGAGGAGTCCTCTCCTAAGCGAAGGATGTCTCCTCCAGAAGACTTGTCTTTTCAAGACTTCATCAGGGAGGTGGCTCGGGGCTTATCCATCACGGTGGCCCCTGAGACAGAACCCAGAGCCAAGGAGTTAGATATTTTACAATACCCTAAAACTCCTAAGGAGGCAGCTACCTTGCCTATTCATGAGATTTTGTATGATCTCATGTTGAGGATGTGGAAAACACCTCTTACCACCTCTCCTCATTCTCGCAGGTTAGATACCATGTATCGTGTCCCTCCTTGTCCTGGTTTCCATAAAACTCAGCTTCCTCACCACTCTATTGTGGTTGAGTCTGCTATGAGAAAGATTAGAAGTGCTAAGAGACATGCCTCTAATCCTCCAGGACGTGAATGTAGAACCCTGGATGCTTTTGGACGTAGAGTCTTCCAAGCTTCCATGCTTGCTGCAAGGATTAATTCCTATAGTCTTTACCTGGGAATGTCCTAAAAGAGGTCACTGATCATTTGCAGACTTTGTCCTTTCATTTCTGAGGATAAAAAAACAGGACTTTCTCACTTGGCTCAAACATGCCCAAGATATCTCCAAATTCTCCAACCGTGCAGCTTTTGACTCTTTTGAAGGTGTAAGCAGAGCCTCGGCTATTGCCATAGGTGCACGTAGAATTGCTTGGCTTCAAGTATCTGATTTGGAGATCTGGGTCCTAGATGAATTGGGAAATATCCCTTGTACCGGTGAAAACCTGTTTGGTAAAGATTGGCAAGCAAAGGCCAATCAGAAGGATGCTGAAAATTCCGCCTTGGATAGACTATCCAAGTCTACGGCTGCTCCTGTTAAGAAGAGGTTGTTCAAAAAAGCACCTTTTTCTAAAAAAGGAAGATTTTATCCTGCTTATAGTCAGCGGGCATCTTCTGCAGCTCAGTTCGCTATCAAACGTCAGCAAACATCCAAACAGAGCAAAGCAAAGGCTGCTAGGCCTCCACAGGCCCAGCAACCTCAGCCTCCTCAGGGCCTTTGACTTTCCACTAGAGAACTTAGCCTTCCTGGCTCTGGAAGGACCAGAGCCCCCCACCATTCCAGGAAGTTTATGTCATTTTGTTCCCAGGTGGGGACAAATTACAGCAGAGCATTGGACACTCTCCATCATAAAGGAGGGGTACAAACTTCATTTTTCAAGCTTGCCCCCTCATACAAGAGTGAACCAGTTCAATTCTCCGACCTCCCTCCTCAACCTGTTGGGTCAGGAGATTGCCACCCTTCTTGCCCAAGGGGCAATAGAAGAAGTGCCTCTTCATCAACAGGGCACAGGGTTCTACTCCCCCTATTTTCTTATTCCAAAGAAAACAGGGGGCTACAGACCCATTTTAGACCTCAGAGAATTGAACAAATTCCTAGTCAAGGAAAAATTCAAAATGATTTCTCTGGGAACTCTGCTGCCATACCTTCAGAGTCAGGATTGGCTTTGTTGTCTAGATCTCAAGGATGCGTACACCCATGTTCTCATCCATCCAACTCACAGAAGGTTCCTTCGGTTCCTTTTTCAAGAGAAGCACTATCAATACAGAGTGCTTCCTTTCGGTCTGGCCTTTGCACCAAGGGTGTTCACGAAATGCATGGCAGTGGTAGCTGCATTTCTGCGCACTCTGGGAATATTCGTCTTCCCTTATTTGGACGACTGGCTCATTCGAGCTCCCACTCAGTCCTTCAGTATTTAGGGCTGGTAATAAACATCCCAAAATCCAATCTAACCCCTACTCAGTCCCTGGAGTTTATAGGGGCATTGCTGGATACCACAAGGGCAAGAGCCTATCTCCCCCAGGCCCGTTGCCTTCGCTTGGTGCAGTTAGCTTCTCAAGCAGAGTTAAAGCCCCATTTACCTGCTCGATAAATGTTACAGTTACTAGGCCACATGGCGTCCACCGTGCATGTGGTACCATATGCTCACCTTCACATGAGAGCATCTCAGTGGACTTTATCCACCCAGTGGACCCAGGCATTAGACTGCCTGTCAGACAAAATAGCAAACACAAGTCGCCTCATTTTGTCCCTCCAGTGGTGGAAGTCCCCTCAAAACCTGTTGCTGGGGTCCCCCTTTCAGCAGTCTCTACCCCAAGCAACTCTCACAACAGATTCTTCTCCAATGGGTTGGGGAGCTCATCTGCAAGACCTCTCCACCCACGGCATATGGTCTCCACAGGAGAGTGGTCTACATATCAATCTCTTGGAGCTCAGAGCAATCTTCCTTGCTCTACGAGTGTTCCACACCCTGCTCAGCTACAAGACAGTCCTTATCCACACGGACAATCAAGTAGCCATGTTCTAAGTGAACAAGCAGGGCGGAACAGGCTCTCTGTTGCTCTGCAACGAAGCTTTGCGACTGTGGGCCCTCGCCAGAGAGCATCAGATTAATCTTCTGGCAGTTTATCTTCCAGGTATTCAGAACTCTTGGGCAGACAGGCTCAGTCGAGTTCTGCTTCCACACGAGTGGTCCCTGCATGTGGACCAGGTGGCCAGGACTTTTCACATTTGGGGAACCCCGGACATAGATCTCTTTGCAAGTCCGTGGAATGCCAAACTTCCCCGGTTCTGTTCCAGGACTCCGGCTCAGGCCAGGGATGCTTTCCTCCTTTATTGGGGTCAAGACTTCCTGTATGCCTTTCCACCCATTCCCCTAATTTCCAAAACCCTATTCAAGCTTCAGAGAGACAGAGGTCGCATGATCCTCACAGCTCCTCATTGGCCACGCCAAGTGTGGTACCCTCTGCTTCTACATCTCTCTCAAGCTCCCTCCCTGCAGTTAGGGTCTGCTCCAGATCTCCTATCTCAGGAGGATGGAACATTATGGCATCCCAATCCCCAGTCTCTGCATCTCAGGGCTTGGTTGCTGAAGACCTAGATCTCCAAAATCTTGATCTTTCTCAGCAGGTGAAAGATATTCTTCATGCTTCCAGAAAGCCTTCCACTAGACATTCTTATGCTTTTAAGTGGAAAAGGTTTACAATTTGGTGCTCGGAAAAGGGGCTTAACCCCCTTGCGATACCTCTGGAATCTTTACTAAAGTATCTTCTTCATTTATCTAATGCAGGCCTTAAGACAAATTCAGTAAGAGTCCATTTGAGTGCTATTGCAGCTTCCCTTAAGCCTCTCAATGGACAACCTATTTCCTTTCATCCTCTTATAGCAAGATTCATGAGAGGCCTTCTTTTAACTAAGCCTCCCATTAAACCACCACCGGTGGCATGGGACTTAAACCTGGTTCTTGGGCAGCTCATGAAGCCACCTTTTGAACCGTTAGCTATTACTTCCTTGAAATTTCTTTCTTGGAAGGTTATCTTTCTCATTGCAATCACCTCAGCACGCCGCATTAGTGAGTTGCAAGCACTAGTAGCTAATCCACCTTATACAAGGTTCCATCATGACAAGGTAGTCCTTAGGACTCATCCACACTTTATGCCTAAAGTGATCTCACCCTTTCATCTGAACCAAGAGGTATACCTACCTGTCTTTTTTCCAGGACCTCATGCATCAAGTGCAGAGAGGAATCTTCATACCTTGGATTGTAAAAGAGCTCTAGCCTTCTACTTACAAAGAACACAGCAACATAGAAAGTCCTCTCAACTCTTTGTTGCTTTTGATCCTTCTCATTTAGGACTTCCAGTTTCCAAAAGAACACTGTCCAACTGGATTGCTCAGTGTATTTCTTTCACCTATCAGAGTAATTTATTATTTTATTTATTTATTTAGTAAACACTTGTATACCGCTGCTTCCTACGATCAGCAGCGGTTTACTTTACAGAATCATAATGTATTGTACGGTACATTGAGATTTCAGTTTTACATTTTGATTAGTCAATGATTACGTAACAAGGGACAAGCATTTGGATACGATACACATTTGATTAAAGCACACAGATCAAGGTATACATTTGATTTCAGTAGATTGGGGGGGGGGGGCCCATATATACAATTTGTACAGAATTAGTTGCCAAGGTGTACAGGCTATACATGGTTATATACAATTTGTACGGAATTAGTTGCCAAGGTGTACAAGTTATACATGACTATATAATTGGATTATATGCTGCCGAGTGCGGCAGAGGAGATCTGGTTGAGATAGGGTATTGCAGTTAGATCAAGTTGTAGTGGGTTTGAAACAGATAGGTTTTCAGTTTTCGTCTAAATTCGTTCAGGTTGTTTGTGAGCCTTAATTCATGCGGTAGTTGGTTCCATTGGGTTGGCGCTGAGTATGTGAACGCCCTATTGCTTGTTTCGGCCTTGACAGATCTTATGCTGGTCGGGATACATAGGGTGTTGAGATTCATAGTTCTCCTGTTCCTGTTGCTAGGTTGAATAGTGATTAGGTTATTGAGGTAGGATGGTGCGATGCCATTGATGAGTTTAAATGTTGTGATGAGTAGTTTGTAGATGATGCGTGCGGCCACTGGGAGCCAGTGCAGATCCATTAGAACTGGGGTTATGTGGTCGGTGACTTTCTTTTCCATGATGACTCTTGCAGCCACGTTCTGAGCCATTTGCAGGATGCTTAGTGTGCTCTTTGGAAGCCCTTGTAGAATGGCATTGCTGTAATCCAGGTGGGGAATGATTAGTGCTTGAGCAACAGACCTAAAGTCGGATTTCTTGAGGATATTGCGGAGTGGTTGAAGGATTTTGAGTTTGTAAAAGATGGCTCGGTTAACTGTTCTGAGGTGTTTGTCCATCTTGAGGTTGCTGTCAAGTAGGACTCCTAGATACTTTATTACAGGCTTTGTATCGTATATGTTTTTGTTTATTGTGACTGTGGTGGGCGGGATGAAATTGGCTTTCTTGGACATGAACATGACCTCTGTTTTTTTGTGATATATTGACATGTTGTTTTGCTGAAGCCATGATTGGAGCATGTCAAGGCATTCTTCTAGTGGACTGAAGTTAGGCTGTGTTATGTCAAGCTGTGTGTATAACATCACATCGTCGGCATATATGTGGTAATTTATGTTGTATTTCTGGAAAATACTGCATACCGGCTTTATATACAAATTGAACAGTAGGGATGAGAGGGCAGACCCTTGAGGGATCCCTTGGGTTTGGGGGAAGGCATCAGCTCTGTCGTTGTTGAATTGCACTTGTTGCATCCTATTGGATATGTATGATGTGAACCATTTCAGGGGGGTCCCTGTTATACCTAGCGAGGCCAGTTGGTCCAAAAGGGTGGTGTGATGTACTGTATCGAATGCCGCTGAGATATCGATGAATATGAGTATGAACATGGAGTTTTTGTTCTCGAGGCCCCTAAGTAGATTGTCAAGGAGTGCCAGTAGTAGTGTTTCCACTCCGTGATTCTGACGGAATCCGTATTGATGTTCATCTAGGGCTTTTATCTCGTCCATGTGGTCCTGGAGTTGGTGCTGGACCGCTTTTTCAATCATCTTTGCTAGGAAAGCTATGCTTGAGATTGGGCAATATGATGCAGGGTCACTTTTGTTGAGCGACTTGTTTTTTAATATGGGTCTAATAATCGATTTCTTGAGATGAGACGGCATGATTCCTTGTTTCAGAGACTGGTTGACAATGTGCGCAATGGGTTTTGCGTTGTCTTTCTTGGTTGCTTTCATCCAAGCGGCTGGGCATGGGTCGAGGGGGGAGGTAGTGGTGTTTAAGTTGGTTATGATGTTTAAGATTTGTTGCTCACCTAATTGCTGGAAGGTGTTCCATTCTGTTTCTGGGTCTGCTTGAGGGGCAGTTGTGGTTTCTCGAGTGGTGAGAGCTAGTGGCATGCCTTTGGTCATGCTTGTGGGAAGTTTCGGATTTAGTTTTTGGCGTAGTGGTCGGCAAGCGTCTGGGCCTTTATAACGTCTGCAGAGATGGAGTTTTGTGAAGTTTTGGTCAGAGATTTTACGAGTTCAAAAAGTTCTCTGGGTCTGTTGAGCGCTTTGTTGAGTAGATTAGTGTGGTGTGTCTTTTTAGCGAGGTTTATCTCATTCTTGTATCTTGCGAGGAGTGTTAGGTATAGTTGCTTGCATTCTTCGGTTTGCTTTTTCCTCCATTTCCTTTCGAGTTTGCGTAGTTCTCTCTTCATTTTAGATAGCGTGGGAGAGTACCATGGTTCGGTTCCTATCTTTGTTACAGCGTTTGTGTTCTTCCATGTTGGACTTGCAGCTGCTTCGATCCCTGAGTTCCATTGGTCTACCAGCTTGTCTAGGTCTGTGGTGGTGTACTCAAAATGTGTAGATATAGAAGTTACCAAAGCTTCGCTATTGAATTTTTGGAATTTCCTCTGTTGATGTGTTTTTGGGTCGGCTTGAGGCTTTACCTTTTGTGGAGGTAGGTGGATTTCAATTTCGACTAGGAAATGGTCGGACCATGGGACTGGGGTTACTCGAGGTTTGGTGTATTTTTGGATGTTGTGTGATAAGAACACCATATCAAGGGTGTTACCTTTGTTATGTGTGGGTTCTTGTATGATTTGTGTGTAGCCGAGCTGATGCATGGCTTCAAAGAATGCGTCTGCCTGTACAGGGGGAATCGATGGGAGATTTAGGTCGCCCAGAATGATGCGCAGTTTTTTGGTTGCAGAGGTTGAGATATTTTCTAGTGCGGTGGCCAGGGTTTCATGATGGGCTGAGGGGGGTCTGTAGATTAAGCAAAGTATTGATGTTTTGTTTTCGATCTTGAGTATATCAATGCCTTTGGATTCAGTTAGGGAGGGGCTTGAGAATGTGAGGGAGGTTTTGGCAATGACAAGTACTCCTCCTCCTCTCCTGTTGTGACGGGGGCAGTTAAATACTGTGTAGTTGGGATGGGGTAATTGGTTTAGTATTGCTGGGTCAGTGTCAGTGATCCAAGTCTCGGTAAGAACCTTTCTCTGGAGGGCCATGTCACAGCTCACAATGTGAGAGCCATGGCAACCTCAATGGCTCATCTACATTCTGTGTCTATCGGCGACATCTGTTGAGCAGCCACTTGGGCCTCGGTTCATACCTTCACAGCCCATTACTGTTTGGACAAGGACTCCCGCCGGGATGCCTTGTTTGGTCAGGCTGTTCTCAATCATCTGTTCCATACCTAGTCAACTCCTACCCACCAACCCTGGTTGGATGCCAGAGATCCATGGGGGGAACTGCAGCCCTTCTTAGGGACACACAGCTCTGGGGTCTCTCCCTGGCATCAAAAGCTAGGGAGTCCCCATATGTGAAGACTCATTGCTGCTTGTTCCTGGAGATAGCACCGTTACTTACCTGTAACAGGTGATCTCTGGGAACAACAGGAATAAGTCTTCACAACCCACCCACCTCCCCTAGGAGTTGTATCTCTCTATCTATCTTTCCTTTCCCTCTCTCTCTCTTTGTCTCAGCTTTAAAACTCGAACTGGAGAGAGGCAGTTGGGAAAGGCGGGAAGGCAGCACGCAAGCGCTGTGGGATGCTCCCAAAAGCTTTCTGATTGGACGCTGTGGAGCGTTCCCGCGCAGGCTCCGTCGGTACCGACGATTCCCATATGTGAAGACTTATTCCTGCTGTTCCCAGAGATCACCTGTTACAGGTAAATAACTGTGCTTTCTTGGAAGGCGTTCTTCCTGGTAGCTCTTACCTCGGTCAGATGTGTGAGTGAACTACAAGCTCTGGTTTCTGATAGACTGTACACACGGTTCTGTAGGAACAGGGTGGTCCTACGGACCCATCCGAAGTTCCTTCCAAAAGTTGTCTCCTCCTTCCACCTCAACCAGGAGGTGGTTCTTCCAACATTCTTTCCCAGGCCGCATACCAGCCGGGCTGAAACAATCTTGCATACCCTGGACTGTAAGAGGGTGTTGTCCTTTTACATAGAATGTACGCGGGGGCACCGAAGGCCTACTCAGCTCTTTGTCTCCTTTGACCCTAATAAATTGGGGTTACCTGTTTCCAAGCATACGTTGTCCACTTGGGTAGCAGATTGTATCGCCTGGGCCCTTGCAGGGTCGAGTCACGGCCCACCGTGTCAGGGCAAAAGCCGCATCAGTAGCTCATCTCCGCTCTGTTCCGTTGGCAGACATCTGCCAGGCCGCTACTTGTTCTTCAAGCCAGACTTTTGCGGCCCACTACTGCCTCGAGAGAGAGTCCCGAAGGGACAGTGCTTTCGGACAGGCGGTACTCCGCAATCTCTTTGAGGTTTAGGCAACTCCTACCCTCTGGCCCTTGTGTTGGGCTACCGTACGGGGGCGTTCTCAGAGGATATTCTTATCACGGATGCTGAGGCCCTTCAGAGGGAGCCATGTTTTGCAGCTTTGGGTTCCCGGTAGCCTAGAGCTGGGTAGTCCCATATGTGAGGACTGACTTCCTGCTTGGTCCTGGAGAAAGAGTAGTTACTCACCTGTAACAGGTGTTCTCCAGGAGCAGTAGGAATCAGTCCTCACGACCCTCCCTCCTCCCCTGGAGTTGCGGTCATATACTTTTATTTTGTTTTTTTGCTGTCTTTTAGCTATGTCATCAGACTGAGCAAGATGGCACCCTTGGGCGGGAAGGGGACCGCACAGGCGCGCTGCATTCCCAAAGGATTTCTTTGAAAGCTGGGGAAATGCTCCGCACGGGGGCTCTGTCGGCGCCGACGTCACCCATATGTGAGGACTGATTCCTGCTGCTTCTGGAGAACACCTGTTACAGGTGAGTAACTACTCTTTCCAGTCTGTGTTTGCTGCCATGGCAGGTCTCAGCCAGTTTACAGTATCACAGTGCATCTTACAGTTCCTGAGGGCCTTCCTAACCCACACAGCTGACTATGTAGCCTTCCCACAGACAGTGCAGCAGAGGCAACAAACAATGGTACAATTCCATGAGGTGGCTGGATTCCCATCAGTACTGGCTTTGATAGACTGCACAGATGTGGCCCTCAGGCTCCCACGATGGAGGGAACTGACTTTCTGGAAGAGAAAGGCATTCCACTTCCTCAACATAAAGGTCGTGTGTAATGCGCTAGGTGAAATAACAGATGTGATTCCCAGATTCATGTCATGATGCCTACATCCTCACCCACTCAGGAATTAATGAGCGGTTTGAGAGTGGTGAAATAACTGGTGCATGGCTCCTAGGTAAGATGTCTCATAGGTCCCCTTTCCCCCCTCCCCCCACACCTTTCCTAACTACTTAGCTAGGTGACTGGAAGATATGACACCTGCCCTACAGAGATCTGTTCTGCACTGTGGTACAACAGAATGAGGCTGACAGGCCATTAACCTGACTTTTGTTCCATTTCTCCAGTCCATGCAGGTCACAGAGGACATCTTTTGAGAACAAGGCTCCTTACCCCCATAGTGGCACTATGTTCACAACAAGGCACATAGGCTCACAAGAGCTATAATAGAAAGAACTTTAGGCCAGCTGAAGAGCTGCTTCAGGTGCCTGGACAGGTCGGGAGGAGAACTTCTGTATAGCCTTGCAAGGGTATGTGAGATATTTCTGGCCTGCTATATGCTTCACAATTATGCATTGTGGTGAAGATAGCTCCTGCCAGAATCACAAGACATATTGCACTGGAAGAGACAGATGCAGAAGCACTGGTACCAGGGCATGGAGACACAGAACAGGCATATTGATGGGGTTTGGCAGCTAGCAATGACTTCATATACAGACACTTCATGTGAAGGTGTGTGTTTATTTTTAAAGCCAGTGAAAGTGAACATAAAAGTGCAATACAAACCCCAGCGCATTCCCCTCCCCCACTACCCAGTGCAGGAGCCATACATCCTCATCCCATCAGTCCCCTCCCCCTCACACCTCCTTCCATCACACCCACTCATGTCCCTTCCCCATATACACCCCATACCCTCCCTTACCGCCCTTCCCCCGTACATACACCCCCACATATATCTCCTCATACACCTCAACACATCCCCAAACACCCTCCACTTTCACTAATGCCGCACAATGAGGCTCCTGGGGATATGCCACTATTGCATGGCTCATCCCCATCCCATGACCGCTGCCCCTCTTCTCCTTATGCAATAGCACATGCACTTGAACCAGAGTTATAATAGCAGTCAGTATGCTAGGTGGAGTTCCACTGGATTCTGAAGAGCTACTGGAGTGATGACCTAACAGATCAGGCTGCTCAAGAGCTTCATGGAAGGGGGAAGCAAAGAGTTGGTCCCCATTTGTGGGGAAGCGGCCCAACAGAAAGGGTGAAGGTGACAGAGGGATGGCTGAAGCCTGTGCATGCAAAGTCTTCTGCTGCTGCTGCTGGTGGCAGTGGCAGCAGCAGGAGTAATGGGAACTAATGGTATTCTTGTGCATGCATTCCTGTAGAGAGGCATTGAGTTGACAGATGGAGGTGTCCAAGTGTTGTGTGGCCTCCAGTTGTCATTCTTGTAGTGCTGCTATAGCAGTAACTCTATCATTTCTGCCCTTTGGGTTTGGTGGGCCCTATTCTGCTGTAGCAGCTCTTTGGCATACTGCATAAAACAGACTGCTGGCATGCATGGCACCTCTCCTGGGCCTCACCACTGCTGTCACAATCAGGATGACATCTTGCACTATTGGAGATGGTGGTGAGAACATTATATTGAAACACAGAAATATGACAGCAGAAAGAGACTACACTACAAGCAGCACTGCAGAGACAGGAGAGAAGAAACAATGGTCACCAAGCAGTCCAACTTCAGTTTTGCAGAAAGCCTGCTCTTTATTGATCTTAGAGGAGAAAGAAGTACTTTTCCTCCCACATCAGTGCAGGCCTCCAGATGCTGCAGCAAGAAAGATCTGGGAGCACATCTGCACCAACCTGGCACAGTAAGTTAACATAGGATACACCACACTGGGAAACATATAGCAGCAGGACAGTGCACAGTAGGCAGGCTGGGAAGTGTGTCAGAAAGATGATAGTAAAAAGAAGGGCTATGAAGACTGGACTCTCTCTAAGACACCACTGTGGTATCTTGCAGAGCCACTGCAGCCGACTGAGAGGCACATACATATAGAGAGATGTATGCATGGACAGGTTGAGGTATGAAAGCACACAGGTAGGGAGTGGGGACATACATGGGCTTGTTATGTGGTTTCATGGGATCAGGGGGCAAAATGCTGACATGCTATGTTAGCAACAGTTGCATGGGAAGGGTATTTCCATGTGATAGCTGGAGCATCAGGGTAATGTTAATGAGCAAACCTCTTCCAAAGATAGGGAAGCTGTAAAACTAAAGGGCATAACATGAAGTTGCAAGGGGGTAAACCGAAAGACAATGTCAGGAAATACTTTTTCACTGAAAGGGTGGTGGATGCTTGGAATGCTGTCCCGATGGAAGTGATAGGGGCAAATACAGTGAAAGAATTCAAAATGGCATGGGACAGACACAATGGATTACTTTATATGAACAGGATAAAATCAAAATAAGCATAACAATCTTTTATCTCAACAAATAGGGGTGACCTACACGGAGCGGTGGGTACACCCTTAAACAAAGGCATGGGGAGGTGTGATCTGCATGGAGTGGCAGGTGCACCTACTCTTGCTGCCTTGCTGGGCAGACTAGATGGACTGGTCTTTATCTGCTGTCATATACTATGTTACATGTCCATGCAATGACAATGGTATGTGTGTAGTCGCACTTTAGAGCCGAGGATGCCATACCCCTACTGATGCCATGGCACTGGATAATGTGCTCATGGATGGAGATAGAAACAGTACACAAAGTAAGCACATTGGTCCAGCAGCGATAGTGTGGTCAAAGAGTGAACATAAAACAGACATATGCATTGCAACTTTTTCTACCTCCCTGATGTACACAGAATCTAGAGGCTGTGTAGGCACTGCAGGACACATGCAGGGGCGGCTCTATAATGAGGCAAAGTGAGGCGGCTGCCTCAGGCGGCAAAGTTTTGAGGGTGGCAAATGCCCCCCAAAACAGCCGCCTCACTTCGCCTTCAAGTTTAAAAAAAAAAAATGCGCACAAGTTGTTGCCGCCGCTGCCGAGTCCGCTTCTTGGCAGCGGCAAACTCACCACCTAACTTCTTTTTCTGCAGCCGTGGCTCCCTGCCTCTTAGGGAACCGTGGCTGTGCTGGTGAAGCCGGTGCGGAGCCTTCCCTTCTCTCGGAGGGCTCCGTGCAGCATTGTCCCCCCCAAAGGAAGTTGTTACCACTTTCTCTGGGGGCGGGACAGTGCTGTACGGAGCCCTCCGAGAGACTGGAAGGCTCCGCACCGGCTTCACCAGCACAGCCGCGGTTCCCTAAGAGGCAGGGAGCCACGGCTGCAGAAGAAGGAGGCACAGGAACTACAGTGGGGGCAGTAGCAGGCAGACATGGGGAGATGGGAGGAGGGAGCAGGGGACAAGGGAAAGGTGAGATCTGCAATGGGGCTGACGGGAGGGAGGGAGGGAGGGGGCTGACATGAGGAGGGAGGGAGGGAGGGGGGCTGACATGAGGAGGGAGGGAGGGAGGGGGGCTGACATAAGGGGGGAGGGAGGAGGCTGGAAGGGAATTGACAAGGGAAAGATGGGGTCTGCAACTGAGCTAACGGGGGGGTTGGAAGGGAATTGATGTGAAGGGAAGGTGGGGTCTGCAATGGGGATGACATTGGGGGAAGAGGGGCCTGACACTGGGGAAGGAGGAGGCTGGAAGGAAACTGACAAAGGTTCCCTCTCATCCAGCAGGAACAACTGGAGTGCTGCCAGCATCGAACAAATCAGCCTGATCGCTGCAAGCGATCAGACTGATTTGTGTGGTGGTGGCACTCCGGTTGTTTTAATTTTAGATGTTGCTGCCTCTGCCTTCTCGCCACTTTTTTTTTTTTTTTTTTTTTGCTGCAAGCATTCTTGAGGAAAAAAACGCAGCGGGAGGGCAGAGGCAGCAAAATCTAAAATGAAAACAGCCAGAGTGCCCCCACCGCTGCCGGATGAGAGGTGCAGGTGGAGGGAGTGGGGACAGGAGGACGACAAGGAGAGACAAAGGTGAGAGATGGGGGCCAAAGGAGACAGGGGACAAATACTGGACAAAGGGGGAGATGGAGACATACTGGACAAAGGGGGAGACAAGGGGACAAGTACCAGACAAAGGGGAGAGACAGGGGGACATACTGGACAGACAGCGGATAAATGCTGGATAGCGGGGAGAGACAGTGCGGGTTAGGATTATAATGTGCTGATGGGGGGGGGGCTAGCACTGGTAATGGACAGATCGGGGGGGCTAGGACTGGTAATGAGTTGATTAGGGAAGTCTGGGACTGGGAATGAACTAATTGAGTTAGGGGCTAGCACTGGTAATGGGCTGGGGGGGTAGGACTGGTAATGGATTGATGGGGGGGGCTAGCATTGGAAATGAGCTGATTGGGGAGGTTAGTACTGGAAATGGGCTGATTAGAGGAGGCTAGGACTGGTAATGGACTGATGGGGGATAGGACTAATAATGGGCTGAGGGGGGACTAGCACTGGGAATGAGCTGATTAGGGGAGGCTAGGACTGGTAATGGGCTGATGGGGGGGGTAGGACTGGTAATGGGCTGACTAGGGGAGGCTAGCACTGGTAATGGGGTTGAGGGGGGATTAGCCCTGGAAGTGAGCTGATTAGGGGGGCTTCAACTGGGAATGGGCTGATGGTGGGAAGGGGAGCTGCTGGCTTTGGAAGAAAACTGGGGGCTAGGGCTACAAATGGGCTGATGCGAGGGGATGGGAGAATGGGACTGGAAGGGAGTGGATGCTGAGAGGGGCTGCCATGGTATTTGGACTAGAAGGAGCTAGACAGTGGGAAAGGAGGGGGACTGAAAGGGAATGGACACCAGTGGCAGTCATGGGAATGCAAGTTGACATTGGAAGGTACCAGGAGGGAGGACTGGAAAGAGGTTGATATTGGGAAGGGTTACGGGGACTGGAAATAGCCTGATGGAAAGAAGTGAAGAGAACAAAAGAAGAGATAAGAAATGGCAGATGTACCATAGACCACAGAAAGAGAGCTAAGAGAAGACAGGAAAACAGAAGCCTCAGATCGGGACCAGCATGATCAGAGAATAAAATGGGCAGACAACAAAGGTAGAAAAAATAATTTTATTTCATTTTAGTGATTGGACTTTGTGCTATCTTTATATTTTACACAGTATTGGGGAACTGCATCTCTTATTTATCTGATGTTGCCTGCATGTGGACTCTGGCTTCTTGGGGTTTCAGTTTAAATTTTGTCTACATATTTTTATTTTTATTTTAGATTATGGTTACTTATTCTGTACTTGGTGAGGGTCAATGTTGTGCGTGTGTGACTGAGGCCAGGTGTTCTGTTAACATGGAGTTTGTACATAAAGATCTATATTGTACTGTAGTAATTTGACTTTTTCAGCTTTTCAGATATGGGTATGGATGTTCCAGGGCCCACTGTAGTATTTACAGTGACACTTTTTTTTGGATGGGCTCCTTATGTGAGTTTTGGAAGTTTCTGCTGATATGGTATGGTATGGTAGGTTTGTTCTTTGTTGTAGGGTTTTGTATTAGTTCACTATATGCCTGGTATTGGAGAATAGTGGTGATTGTTGTTGTTGTTAGTGAGATGATCAGAATCAGATATTTTTTTTAAATATTGAGTTTTGTGGGTGAATGTCCTGGTTCTGCTCTGCACCTACTGTGGATGTAAAATATATGTTGAAAAAGAAAAAGCAAGAACCATAACCGCTGGCAGGACAATAGCAGGCAGCTGAAATGCGCCCCAAGCCTTTTTGCAGCACTTTAAGTAGTTCTGGTCCCTCCCTCCCTCCAACGCGATGTCATAGCAGAGAGGGACAGGTCTACTTAAAGTGCCGGCGCCTTTCAGATCAGGCTCATGCCCCCTCCTCCTCCCCATACCTCTGTCCAGCGCTGCCTGCTCTTTCCCTGCTGCCAGTGCTGCTGTGAAAAAAACAGAGGGTGGCAGCAGCAGGGAAAGAGCAGGCAGCAGTGGACGGAGGAATGGGGGGAGGAGAGGGGCACGCGCCCAAGCTGCAAGTCGCACAGCTTGGTACGACCCTGTCTGCAAACATCTTGCATTCTCTCCATATAATCTAATTGGCTTTTTGGTTTGGTTCAGTCCCTGATTGGAGTTCTGAAAAAGCCCCGCCCCCTCTAAGGGGGGGGGGGCGCCATCTCATTCTTTGCCTCAGGCAGCGGATTGCCTTGAGCCGCCCCTGGACACATGTACTTCACATAATCAACACCGGTTTCCAAACTGTGCTTTGGGACCGCAAATGAGAGCTGTTCTCCCTCTCTGTAGAGCTCAAGTGTGACCTGCACCCAATAGTGTTAGTCCAGAAGCTTCAGACTGAATGTTTACAGACACCTACCTCCTTACCTCTTGTGGGTTTCGTGTTAGACAGTAGACCCATGCATGGTACCAGAGTCTATGAGCATGCACTGACACAAAGGACCATGTAGCAACTACTATATTGCTATTGTAGCCAACACTGATGCCACAGATACCTTTGTACTTTGGATAGGTAGGGGGGAGGAGGCTATATGAGAGGGGTGTCTACTATTTTGTTATTATCATCTGGGGGTGGGTCCATGGAAGACTTATATATAACAGATTGAGAAATACCGGACAATAGTTTGGGAACCACTGCTGACCTATGACCTAAAAGGCCAGTGCCCCCAGTCCCTGTGTACATAGTTAAAACACGCAGTGAAGGCTCAGCAGGCCACATATAGATACAGTTTAAAAACATCTAATATCCTTTCCTAGAGTAACCCTCCCTTGATGCTCCTGTATATCTTCTGCAGAACAGAGAACACAGTGTCAGCTGCAGGCATATGAAAATCAATACAAGTGCACATATCTTCAATGCCTGCACTTCTCACAACTCTGCTGATAGTTCCAACTACAGGTGGGGGGGGGGGGGTCCCACTGACAAGCATCTGTAAGTGTTGTGCTTCAACACAAACATCCCTCCCATATACCTGCTATGTATATCCTACACACGGTTGACCTCATATAGGATATACATAACACTCATATCCCCAAGGCAGCAGGGAGGATCCTGGGGTCGCTGGTATGGATGAGAGAAGCACTCTAAGAAAGCAAATACCTGGACATTTCCAATACCCATATATATATTCAATGCACATGTCTATGTCAACAGAAACATCTACGTTCACGGGCCAATTCAGAAACTTAGATGTTCCCGTGCCACTCTTGTAAACATGCATATAAGGGCTGGTTGGATGTGCATACCCCAATTTTACAAACACCATTGGTATAGTTGACATATACCTCAGGATGGCACCAAAGGCAAAAGTTCTTACCACAAGGGTAACTTCTGTAATGCAAAGTGCGAATCCTGGCGCAGGAAGTACTAGCAAACCAGGGGGTGCTCCTGGGCAATGACAGTGAGTGCATAAACACATATCAGAAGCAGAGGCAGTGGCTGGATATCTGTCAGAGGATAAATGTCATATACTATTGCAAAAGGGACATTGAGGATGTGAAAAGAAATGACGTCAAGCCCACAGGGCCACGTGCAGGAAAGCCAAAGCCATTGGACTTGATGGACTGCCTCTCCCACTCAAAAGCTCAAACAGCAGGTGCTCAGCACCATTGATGTTGCCACTGTGGAGGGAGTAGGGAGCCTGGACACATCCAGGGCCCCCCAGGATCAGAATGAATACATGCAGACTATCCAACAGCTTCTACACCTTGCATGTCTTTTCATCTGTGATGCCTACCATGCCCATCCATCCTCACCCTGTGCTTGCTTGGAAACAGTCAGACATGGGCCTGCTAAGAACATAAGATATGCCATACTGGGTCAGACCAAGGTCCATCAAGCCCAGTATCCTGTTTCCAACAGTGGCAAATCTAGGTCATACGTACCTAGCAGTTTCCCCAAAAGACACAGGTTCTGCAATGCTTGTACTGGGTCAAGCATTGATATCCTGGGTCCCTTCTTAATAATGGTTTATGGACCTTTCCTCCAGGAACTTGTCCAAACCTTTTTTAAACCCAGCTACACTAACAGCCTTTACCACATCCTCCGGTAACAAATTCCAGAGTTTGATTACACGTTGAGTGAAAAAATATTTTCTTTTATTAGTCTTAAATAGTTTACCCTGTAGCTTCATTGCATGCACAGCTACTTATTGTCATATATGAATAATATATTGCTGCACAGCTACTTATTGTCATAATTGTCACTTCCACAGCTACTTATATGAATAATATATTGCTGCACAGCTAATATATTGATGCACAGCTACTTATTGTCATATATGAATAATATGCTCAAAGGTCAGCATTGGGGTAAGGATGGACAGGGTTGCAGTCACATGAACTCTTAGCAGCATGCAACTGTATGTGATTCCACCTTGCATGCCTCTGCATACCACATTCTACCCTACCCTACCCTAACCACTACACATGCTGTGCATGTCCAGTACTTCCATACCCCCATCACATGTATATGCTATCTGTACCGTGGACTGATATTCCAGGTCTAATCTCCATATAGCATATCTAAAGTTATAAAACAGGGGCCATCTAGGGACAAATATCAACTTCTGGCTCCTTTACTATAGCGCTGCATGTGCAGACTGCTACCATGCTTCCCCCTCTTAGAAGTCTGTCAACTAGCAGAGCTGCTTGCTGTATTGGTCAAACAGCTGATATAAGATTACATGTACTGATTTAAAGGGCTTGGTCCTGTTTTGTTCATGACCATTGGTGTGTGTGCCCTTGGAGAAAAGATCATTACAGCAAAGGGTTGACGGCAGCTATATCAGTGGTGAAGGCTGGCCTATCCAATGTCCCAGAAGTCATGAAGGAGGGCAATGCTGCCCATGATACAGCTGAGTGTAGCAAGGTCTGGAGTTAGTAGATGCTCACTGATACCATACCAAAAACCATTTGTGGGTGGTGAGCACATGAATATGTGTGTTGAAGTGACCTGTATGGAGCCATGGGTGTTAGGATGGCCATTGTTGGCTCTGTGCTTGGTGTGACTCAAAAAAGGGCTGCCAAAGGGTCCAGAGGTCATTATTTCATCATGCACATAGATGGATGTGAACATCCATCCATGGAGGGGAGGGGGGAGATGGGAATGCATGGTTCCACAAGGCTGTTGGGCTGGCAGGAGCCATCCAGAAGTCAATGCCCTGGTGAGCCTGGTGTGGGCTGGTGACATTTGTGGCATGCTGGGTAGCAGGGCTAGCCTGTCCACTAGGTGTTTGCCTAGGGCAGCAAACATTGGCAAGCAGCACACCATGATTTTTTTTAAAGTGCTGGCCTTATGCCGCTGCTTTGGTGCCTGCGGCAGGCCATGCATTTTGGCACTTATGGTGCAAAAACCATGGTCTGCCACTCCTGCCCCCCTCCAACACAACTTCCTGTCAGAAAGGGGTAGGAGTAGCAGGCCATGAGTGTGCGTGTGGGCGCTGAAGCACATGGCCTGCTGGTGCATCAAAGCGGTGGCACAAAGTCGCCACTTTCAAAATGAAGAGGCATGCCGTTGCCGCTGCCCCTCCTCCCACAAGATGAGAAGATGAATTCAGACAGCAGCACAGCATGGCGGGGGCTTCTGCCTGGGATGGCAGAACCCCTCAGGCTGGCCCTGTTGGGTAGTGTTCTGCACCCACTTTGCTGTGCTCTGATGAACTATTTAATGTTGAAAAACTGCTGTTTGTTTCACCAGGGCTAGAGGCATGTCATTTTCTGCTGTTTAACCCAGTTTAGGAGTGCAGATACAGGACATGTGATAGCAGCTACTGCTAGCATAATAGGTGCTATCAGCTAGAGGGGTGCAAACTCCTCTTACCGGACTCCCCATGTAGTCCTATCTACCCTAGGAGGGTCACTAGTTCCCCAGGATTCCTGATAAAATATTCACATAGGCATCCCTTGAACCAGCAACCCTTGCATCCGCAGGCATGTGTCCGGCTGGTGGCACCAGCCAGATCTCAGGGTGGCTGTTGTGATGCTGCCACCTGATCCCTGTCTGTTTATGTCAGCTGCTATGTCAATCCAGAGCTACTTGTATGCAGGGTTGCTGCCAACTGATGAGCATGTACACACCTACATGCAATGTGTGACATGTGAACCAGTGTCAGCATGCCTTGCTGTCCTTTTCCTGAGGCTTTGCTGTTGTACTGGCAGGGTGTATAAGATAATGTTCTACACATACATATAGCCTCTGGGCTTCTGTGCAAGTATCATGATGGGACATAGCAAACTTGGAAGAGATAATATCTTCTGCATACCACCATGAATTGATGTGTCACACATTCAGTGAGGTGCCGTCTGTGGTGAAATGAAAATGACTACCATGGAACACACAGAGCACTGGACAGAGTTAGCAGCTGCCATGGTTGAAGACATGAGCACAGTCGTTAAGGGTGGTAGATGCTTGGAATGCCCTCCTGATGGAAATGGTGGGGGTAAATACAATGACAGAATTCAAAAAGGCATGGGACAGACACAGTGGATCCCTTTATAGCAACAGGATAAAATCAAAATAAACTTAACTATCTCATATCTCAACAAATAGGGGAGACCTGCATGGAGCGGTGGGTACACCCCTAAACAAAGACATGGGAAGGGGTGACCTGCATGGAGCACAGGTGCACTTACTCTTGCCACCTTGCTAGGCATATGAGATGGACCATGCTGGTCTTTATCTGCTGTCATATATTGTTACTATGAATCTACCAGTAGAATGCCTATTTCGGGAGCAAAGGCTGCAAGTTTGCAGCCCACCTGTGGAAAAATAGAAAGCACATAGTCTTTTTGGCTGTAATGTCTTGTATGCAGTCATTGTGGGCATTGGTGAAATGCTAATCATGGGTCATGTAATTCAACCCCAGTAGCCATAACATCTTCCATTGCTTAGCAGCTTAGCACTGCACTTTATATGAACACAGTTTGCATAAATAACAGTTCTTTTCACCTTTTATTTTGAAACAGATACATACTGAATACTCAAATATGTATACACATATTTTCCAGCACCTCTTCTTACTTGTGGCCCTCCCTCCCTGCCTGCCAGAGTGCCTAAGGGGGGGGCCTCATAGGCATGCATCTGTTCCAGATGAGTGCTGTGCTGCACTGGCTGCACATCTATGTGCTCCTCATATTGTACATCTAGTGCACGTAGCTTCCCTCCATCCCCTTCCAACCCCTCTACTGCACCCAAACCCTCCTCTCCCTCCATCCCCAGGCACCTTCCCCCTCCCCTTCCCACATCGACCCCTGCATTTCCACCTTTCTTACCCCATCCCCACCAACCCCCTCCTCCAATATTTCACTCGTGTCAAAGAGTGGTTGATTCTTGCTGCCAGACCCTCCTCTGGCACCCTATGATGGGAGTCCAGTCAGTTCTTGTGTTCCAGTCTCAGCAAGTGCTGCAGCCATGTAAGAGAAGGCTGCCTCTCCCCCTTGGCCATGGTCCTGCATCCAATCCCTAGGACCCTGCTCCTGCTGTAGGATGAGGACCACATAATTGAGAAGGTCCACTACCTCTCCTACCTCGTTGGGTGATATGGCCAGCAACCTAGCAGTAGATAAGCAGCTGGAACTGCTTTGGCGGCTGCTGTCACTGCTGCTGTTGTAGTCTGGCCAGAGTGGGGTTCTTCTGATGTCCTACTCCTGGTTCATCTGATCGTGTGCCTGTTGCTGTAGGTACAACCTTTGGGGTGGTGGTGGCTCCATCCTGGTTGGTGGCGGGGGGGGGGGAGGGGGGTGCTGGAACACCTCCATTTGCTATCTGGCTGACTGCTGCTCCTCTGCTTGATGATGTTGTGGAGGCTCATGGTTTGGTGGTGGAGGCAGTGGCTGCTGCTGCTGCACATCAGATTGGGGGAGGTGGTCATCCTCTGCCGCTGCTCATGTGAGAGAAAAATGTCACACATTTGGCATTGCTGCCAGTCAATCTCAGGAGCATTGCTACTCAGTTTGTTTACAGATGCCTGGGTTCCACTGCCCATTGTTGGTGATCGAGTAAAGCCGTGACTGGTGACCACGCATACTTTGCCTATGCCTGTGTGTGGGTACAGACTATAGCACATGTACATCTTATGTGTGCTGGCATCTCCTGCCTTTGCCATGTGCTCACTCATTCTCTCCTTGGCTCTCACAACTGCGCTCTGTGTTCTGGTGACCCAGACTGTTTATATCTTTGCCCCATGTTGCTTTTCTAACCACCCCCCCCCCCAATTTAACTCCACAATTCCATGTAACATCCTCTCCATATACTTCGCTGCACACATCCACCGCTGTATGGCCCTGTACTTTGGCTCTTTCTGCAGCTCTGGAGGTCTCTATGCTTCACCATCCTACTTATGCTGTGAGCAATGTGGCTTTTCATCTGCTAGCCTTGTGTACCATACCCTGGTGTTCATGCCAACTACTGACATGCATTTTTTGTACAAGTGCTGCTCTGATGACATGCCAGGGAGAGCCCTCTCTCAGTGCAAACTGATGCACCATGCATTTTGACTTACGATGCTCCCCTTGGATCTGCCAACGGCCAACATATCCACTGCAAGTGGGGTCTGGTCCACCGCATGTCACGACACCAGACCTTGATCTCTTCAAGGTTCCTCAGTATGTGGAAGCATCTGGGGAGAGAGGGAGAGAATGTAACTTAGCATTTATTACTTTCTGTCTGTTCAGCCCCCATGTCATGCATCTGATTCCTCTGTCATGCATCTGGCTATGTGACATTTCTTTGGAGGGGGGAACAGGTCCTACCATGCACCTTTCAACAGCAATCTGTAGTTCCCCCTTCCACTTCCATATACTGCCCCTATCCTCTTTCAGTCCCTGCAGACATCCTCGTCCTCTGCACATTCCCAGCACAAACTGTGCCCATAACTGAGGGCCGCCATCAGTTGATGTTCACTCTTTGACCACACTATCGCTGCTGGACCAATTTGCTTACTTTGTGCACTGTTTCTACCTCCATCCATTGTCCAGTGCCATGGCACCAGTAGGGGTATGGCATCCTGAGCTCTAAAGTGTGACTACACACACACCATTGTCATTGCATGGACATGTAATATAGTATATGATAGCAGATAAAGACCAGTATGGTCCATCTAGTCTGCCCAGCAAGGCGGCAAGTGTAGGTGTGCCTGCTGCTCCATGCGCACCTCCCCATGCCTTTGTTTAAGGGTGTACCCACCGCTCCGTGTAGGTCACCCCTATTTGTCGAGATATAAGAGATAGTTATGTTTATTTTTATTTTATCCTGTTGCTATAAAGAAATCTACTGTATCTGTCCTGTGCCATTTTGAATTCTGTCACTGTATTTGCCCCCATCACTTCCATCGGGAGGGCATTCCAAGCATCCACCACCCTTTTAGTGAAAAAGTATTTCCTGACATTGCCTTTCGGTTTACCCCCTTGCAACTTCATGTTATGCCCCCTAGTTTTACAGCTTCCCCGTCTTTGGAAGAGGTTTGTTGGTTAATTAACATTACCCCGATGCTCCAGCTATCACATGGAAATACCCTTCCCGTGCAAGTGTTGCTAGCATAGCATGTCAGCATTTTGCCCCCTGATCCCATGAAACCACACAACCAGCCCTTGTGTGCTCCCACTCCTTCCCTGTGTGCTTTCATACCTCAACATGTCCATGCACACATCTCTCTGTATGTATGTGCCTCTGAGTCAGCTGCAGTGGCTCTGCAAGATACCACAGTGGTGTCTTAGAGAGAGTCCAGTCTTCATAGCCCTTCTTTTTACTATCATCTGTCTGACACAAATCCCAGCCTGCCTACTGTGTACTGTCCTGCTGCTATGTGTCTCCCAGTGTGGTGTATCCTATGTTAACTTACTGTGCCAGGTTGGTGCAGATGTGCTCCCAGATCTTTCTTGCTGCAGCATCTGGAGGCCTGCATTGATGTGGGGAGAACAGTACTTCTTTCTCCTCTAAGACCAACCTGCAGTGGAGCAGGCTTTCTGCAAAACTGAAGTTGGACTGCTTGGTGACCATTGTTTCTTTTCTCCTGCCTCTGCAGTGCTACTTGTAATGAGGTTCCTCATGTGGGCGAAAGAGGAGGGCAGGTTACATCTTGTTTCCTGATACATGTCTACTCTCTCTTGTGCAGCATGTACAGCCACATCTTGAAACAACATGCACTTTTCAAGCCATTGGTCCATCAGCAAAATTCTTGCATGTCCCCAATGGCACATTTCTGTTGGTGTTCACATCTATTCCCCCCGATCAACTTCGCCATCTATATCTCTGGACAGCTGTGTTGCTATTTTGCATGTGCTGGGCATGCTTATGGGCATGTTTATGAAATCTCTCCCCGGGTAACATTTATAGTTGCACGTCTCCTGGATGGCCTACACGGCCTTTCTAAAATGTACCTTCACATTAATTTTTTGCTTCAGTCTTTACTGAAGATATAAGGGAGATATCCATGCCTGAAATGAGATTTATAGGTAATGAATCAGAGGAATTGAAACAAATCTCTGTGAACCTGGAAGATGAAATAGGGCAATTCGACAAACTAAAGAGTAGCAAATCACCTGGACTGAATGGCATACATCCTAGGGTGCTGAAAGCTCCAAAATGAAATTTCAAACTTATTATTAGTAATTTGTAAACTATCATTAAAATCATTTATAGTACCTGAAGAATGGAGAATGGCCAGCGTAACCCCAATTTTTAAAAAGGGTTTCAGAGCTGAGTCAGGAAATAGACCAGTGAGCCTGATGTCAATACCAGGCAAAATGGTAGAAAGCATTATAAAGAATAGTGTAAACTGATGTTAAGTTGAACAAATAGTTTCAAATGGCAGCATTTTAATGTTATTATAATGAACCAGATTATAAATTGAAGTTTCTTTGTGATCCTTCAAAATAGGTCGGACAAAAATATTTGGTAGTACAGTTTGGTGTGAATTTGGGGATACTTGGGCTCAATGTTTGTACAGAGTTCTTCCAAATACCTGCACACCTTTTTATTTACCTCCTGAAATATGCAAGATCTGAGAGTCGTCTTTTTTCATTATAAACATATAAATATTGTGTACTCCCTCTCCAAATATCTTTTGATCATGAATTTTTCACTCAATTCTGGGCAAATTGAGCCCAAAATGATTTATTTATATCCTAAGTAGTAATTCTAAACCTCATCATGCATTTGTTAAAAATCCCTTCAGTCCAATATTCAGCCAACTTGGTCACCACGTTAAGGAGCAGATTTTATAGTCCCAGATTTAAAGGCCTTACACACATGAATAGGCACTTACATGGACTCTTTGGGAAGTCGCTGTTTTGGGCATGGATGGGGTGGAGCTTTGGTGGAGCATAAATTTAAATGCTTAGTTATAAAATATTATGACTTATGCGAGTTTCTTATCAATCTAGGTGCAAGCCCTTATGCCTGTTCTAGAGCAGGTGCAACTGCTGCAATTAGATTGAGGTATGTCTTTACACCCTTATTTTAAGAACATAAGAATATAAGATATGCCATACTGGGTCAGACCAAGGTCCATCAAGCCCAGTATCCTATTTCCAACAGTGGCCAATCTAGGTCATACGTACCTAGCAGTTTCCCCAAAAGACACAGGTTCCACAATGCTTGTACTGGGTCAAGCATTGGTATCCTGGGTCCCTTCTTAATAATGGTTTATGGACCTTTCATCCAGGAACTTGTCCAAACCTCTTTTAAACCCAGCTACACTAACAGCCTTTACTACATCTTCCGGTAACAAATTCCAGAGTTTGATTACACGTTGAGTGAAAAAATATTTTCTTTTATTAGTCTTACATAGTTTACCCTGTAGCTTCATTGCATGTCCCCTAGTCTTTCTATATTCTGATAACGTAAACAATCGATCTACGTTTACCCGTTCCACTCCGTTCATTAATTTATACAGTAGACTTCTGTCATATCTCCCCTCAGCCGTCTCTTTTCCAGGTTAAAGAGCCCTAACCTCTTTAGCCGTTCTTTATAGGAGTATCCTTCCATCCCCTTTACCATTTTGGTGGCTCTTCTCTGAACCTTTTCTAATAGCGCTATATCCTTTTTAAGATACGGTGACCAGAATTGCACACAATATTCAAGGTGCGGTCTCACCATGGAACGATATAGAGGCATTATAATATCTTTTGTTTTATTTTCCATTCCTTTCCTTATGATACCTAGCATTCTATTTGCTCTCTTGGCTGCCGCTGCACACTGGGCCGAGGGTTTTAACATGTTATCTCCAGGAACAAGCAGGAATGTAGTCTTCATATATGGGTATCGTCGGTACCGACGGAGCCTGCGCGGGAATGCTCCCCAGCGTCCAATTAGAAAGCTTTTGGGAGCATCCCACAGCGCCTGCGTGCTGCCGTCCCACCTTTCCCAACTGCCTCTCTCCAGTTCTTCATTTTCCGCGGAGCCAGCAGGTCGATTTCCTGTCACTGCAGAAATTATCCCGTATTTTTTCTTTCTTTTTTGTGGTAGCGTCTGCCTTCCTCGACGCTATACCGGTACCGCCGGTTCTTTCTTTCTTTCTAAAAAAAAAAAAAAAAAATTCTATCTTTATCTGGATTTTCCAGCTTTTTTCTCTCGGGTGCCATGCGCCATTTTGGGCACTAGGCCCAATTTTTTTTCCTCAACATGGAAAAACCCGCTTCGGGTTTTAAAAAGTGTTCCAAGTGTGGTGGTACCATCTCCGTCACCGACACTCACGAGTGGTGCCTCAAATGTTTAGGTTCTGACCACTCCATCTCGGAGTGTGTTGCCTGTGGGATGATGTCGAAGAGGGGTCGGTAGAACCGAGCTGCTAAGCTTAGCACCCTTTTTCCCTCCGATGCAGCATCTGTGGCATCGACGTCTTCCAGGGCTTCGTCTTCCTCCCATGGATCTCAGCTAACCAAACATAAATCTCGCCGGTCCTCAAAGGGTAGATCTCCTTCCAAGCATCGAGATGCCTCTGGCATTGCCCTTGAGGAACTTGTACCGGCAAAATTGCCCCGGCGGGAGGCTTCGGCTTCCAAAGCATTATCGGGGCTCCAGAATGTTCTCAAGGCCTCAACCTCAGCAGAACTACTGGTGCCATGCTCTGGTGTACCGGCTGCTTCGTCCGGTACCGACACCCAGGCATCGGCAGCGTCAATTGACCAGAGATTCCTGGCTATTGAGCGCAGTCTGGCGGCTCTCCTTGCGGCATCGGTGCCTTCGGGACCGCTTCAGACAGTTCAACCGGTATCGACTCCGGCACCGGTACCGACAGCATCAACATCGGTGAGTATGCTACCAACACTGAGTCATGCTATTTCCTCTGGTATGGACAGGCCGGTACCGGACCCCTCCGGTACCGACTTCAATTGGTACCGGTATCGTGCTTTGCAAGAGCACCCGGACAGAAGATATTTTGAATCCTCCGATGACTTTGAGGACTCTGATAGCTCTGTCGATGCCGGAGTACTTCTCTCTGAGGAGCCTTCTTCTCCGAAGCATAGGATGTCTCCTCCAGAGGATATATCCTTTCAGGATTTCATCAGAGAGGTGGCTAGGGGTCTTTCCATCACAGTGGCTCCTGAAACAGAGCCCAGAGCAAAGGAGTTGGAGATTTTACAATATCCTAAAGCTCCCAAGGAAGCAGCTACTTTGCCTGTTCATGAGATTTTACATGATCTCATGTTAAGAATGTGGGAAACACCTCTTACCACCTCTCCCCATTCCCGTAGACTGGATACCATGTATCGAGTACCTCCTTGTCCTGGATTTCAAAAAACTCAGTTGCCACACCACTCCATAGTGGTGGAGTCAGCTATGAGAAGGATCAAGAGAGCAAAGAGACATGCATCTAATCCTCCAGGACGTGAATGTAGGACTCTGGATGCCTTTGGTTGTCGAACCTTCCAGGCCTCTATGCTTTCTGCCAGGATTAGTTCCTATATTTTATACATGGGAATGTTCCTTAAGGAGGTTACAGGAGATCTCGAACTTATGAGCCCTCTCCTTCCTGATGATAAAAGGCAGGATTATCTTACACTTGTCAAATATGCGCAGGATGTTTCCAAGTTTGTTAATCGTGCAGCTTTTGACTGCTTTGAGTGCATAAGCAGAACCTCTGCCATTGCCATAGGTGTTTGTAGGATTTCCTGGCTCCAGGCATCTGACTTAGAACTCTGGGTACAGGATAAACTGGGGAATATCCCTTGTACAGACGAAAATCTCTTTGGCAAGAATTGGCAAGAGAAAGCTAATGAGCTTGATGCTGATAACAACACTTTGGATAGACTCTCCAAGGCTACAGCTGATCCTGCAGGGAGAAAATCCTACAAGAAACCATTCTTCTCTAAAAAGTAGAGGTTTTATCCCTCCTATACCCAGCAGGTACATTCTGCAGGTCAGTCCGCCTGAAAGGGACAGCAGCCCCCAATGCAAAGGAAATCAAAGACTGCTAAGCCTCAACCGGCCCAGCAGTCTCAGCCTCCACAGGGGCTTTGACTCCCATCTAGAAAACTTGGCCTTCCTGGCCCTAAACGGGCCAGAACCTTCCACCATCCCAGGAAGGTTGTGTCATTTTGCCCCCAGATGGGGGCAGATAACAGCAGAACAATGGACTCTTTCCATTGTAAGAGAGAGGTACAAGCTTCATTTCTTCAATATGCCTCCTCCTACAGTGGTAAGACAGTTTAATTCTCAGGCTTCTCTCAACACTCAGTTGTGTCAAGAGGTCAGTTTACTTCTTGCCCAGGGGGCAATAGAAGACGTACCCATTTCCCAACAGGGTACAGGGTTTTACTCCCCTAATTTCCTTATTCCAAAGAAAACAGGGGGACACAGACCCATTCTAGACCTCAGAGAACTGAACAAATTCCTGTTCAAAGAGAAATTCAAGATGATTTCTCTGGGAACTCTGCTGCCATACCTTCAGAGTCAGGATTGGCTTTGTTCTCTAGATCTCAAGGATGCGTACACTCATGTTCTCATCCATCCAACTCATCGAAGGTTCCTTCGCTTCCTGTTCCAAGGAAAGCACTACCAATACAGGGTGCTTCCTTTTGGCCTAGCCTCAGCTCCAAGGGTGTTTACGAAATGCATGGCTGTAGTGGCAGCATTTCTTCACACTCTAGGAATATTCGTCTTCCCCTACTTAGACTGGCTCATTCGAGCCCCATCAGAGTCAGAGGCCAGAATTTCCCTATCTTGCACAATGCATATCCTTCAGTATTTGGGCCTGGTCATAAATATCCCAAAATCCAGCCTAACTCCCACTTAATCTCTAGAGTTCATAGGGGCTTTGCTGAACACCAGAAAAGCAAGGGCCTATCTCCCACAGGCCCGCTGCCTTCGCATTGTGCAGTTAGCCTCCCAGGCAGTGTTAAAAATTCATCTCACTGCTCGGGAAATGTTACAACTCCTAGGCCACATGGCATCTACCGTGCACGTGGTTCCCTATGCTCACCTCCATATGAGGGCAGCCCAGTGGACTCTATCCACTCAGTGGACTCAAGCATCAGGCTGCCTATCAGACAAAATAGCAAACACAAGTCGCCTTATTTTGTCTCTACAATGGTGGCAGTCAACCCAAAACCTGTTGGTGGGGTCCCCTTTCCAGCAACCCCTACCCCAGGTCACTCTAACAACAGACGTCTCACAAGTGGGATGGAGAGCTCATCTGCAAGATCTCTGTACCCAAGGCACCTGGACTTCACAGGAGACCCACTTACATATCAATCTCCTAGAACTCAGAGCAATCTTCCTTGCTCTTCGAGTGTTCCATACCCAGCTCAGCTACAAGACAGTCCTAATTCAGACAGACAATCAAGTAGCTATGTTCTATCTGAACAAGCAGGGAGGAACAGGCTCTCTGTCGCTTTACAACGAAGCTTTGCGACTATGGGCCCTCGCCAGAGAGCATCAAATTAATCTCCTGGCGGTGTATCTGCCAGGCATTCAAAACTCTTGGGCAGACAGACTCAGTCGAGTTCTGCTTCTGCACGAATGGTCTCTCCATGCAGACCAGATAGCAAATTTTTTCAAATTTGGGGAATTCCGGACATAGACCTCTTTACCAGTCCGTTGAATGCCAAACTTCCCCGGTTCTGTTCCAGAATTCCGGCCCAGGGTTCTCAGGCCAGGGATGCTTTCCTCCTCCATTGGGGTCAGGACTTCCTATATGCCTTTCCACCCATTCCCCTAATTCTCAAGACACTATTCAAGCTTCAGAGAGACTAGGGCCACATGATTCTCATAGCTCCACATTGGCCACAGCAGGTGTGGTACCCTCTACTCCTGCATCTCTCTCAAGCTCCATCTCTGGAGTTAGGATCTGCTCCAGATCTCCTGTCTCAGGAGGACGGGATGTTGTGGCATCCCAATCCCCACTCTCTGCATCTCAGGGCCTGGTTGCTGAGAGCCTAGACCTTCATGGTCTTAACCTTTCTCAACAAGTAAGGGATGTCCTTTGTGCTTCCAGGAAACCTTCCACAAGACGCTCTTATGCTTTCAAGTGGAAAAGGTTTTCCATATGGTGTTCGCAGAAGGGTCTTCACCCCTCTGCAATACCTCTGGAATCATTATTGGAGTATCTCCTGCATTTATCTAATGCAGGACTTAAGACCAACTCAGTAAGAGTCCATTTAAGTGCTATTTCAGCTTCTTTAAAGCCTTTAAATGGACAACCTATTTCCTCTCATCATCTCATAGCGAGATTTTTGAGAGGCCTTCTTCTGACTAAGCCTCCCATTAAGCCACCTCCAGTGGCGTGGTACCTGAATCTGGTTCTTGGGCAGCTCATGAGGCCGCCTTTTGAACCTTTAGCTACTACCTCCTTGAAATTCGTTTCCTGGAAAGTTATCTTTCTCATTGCAATCACATCAGCACGTCGCATCAGTGAATTGCAAGCATTAGTTGCTGATCCTCCTTACACGAGGTTCCATCATGATAAGGTAGTCCTTAGGACTCATCCACACTTTATGCCAAAGGTTGTCTCACCTTTTCATTTAAACCAGGCAGTTTACCTGCCTGTATTTTTTCCAAGGCCTCGTGCTTCTAATGCAGAAAGGAATCTTCATACTTTGGACTGTAAAAGAGCTCTTGCCTTATCTCCAGGAACAAGCAGGAATACGTCATCACATATGGGTACGTCGGCACCGACGGAGCCCGCGCGGGAAAGCTCCCCAGCTTTTCAGATTAAAAGCTTTTGGGGCCTCCCACTGCACATGCGCGCTGCCTTCCCGCCTTCCTGACCAGCTCTCGTCAGTTTCTTTTTTTCCGCGGAGCCAGCAGGTCGTGTTCCTGTCACCGCTGAAGAAATTGTTGATTTTATTGTTTTCTTTAGACCGCGTACCTGCCTTCCCCATTCTGAAACCGGTACTGCCGGTCTCTCTTTCTTTCTTTTAAAAAAAAAAAAAAAAAAATATTTTTCTTTTCTTCAGCACAGCTTGGTACTTTGTTAGGCCTTCAGGCCTACACAAATTCTCCTCATGGAGAAGCCAGTTCCTGGTTTTAAAAAGTGTACCAAGTGCAGTGCTGTCATTCCTCTTACAGACACCCATGAATGGTGTCTTAAATGTTTAGGACCTGACCATTCCATACCGGACTGCCCATCCTGCTCCCAGATGTCGAAACGTGGATTGCAGAACCGGGCCAACAAGTTCCATGTGCTGTTTCCTTCAGAAGCATCACAATCATCCAGGTCTTCCTCTCCGGATGGATCTCAGGTAACCAAAACTCCAGTGGGCAAATCCTCTAAAAGCAAATCTCTTTCTAAAGATCGAGAGGCTCTCAATTCTGAGTTCGAGGATTCTGCCCAGGCCAAAAAACCCCAGCGGGAGGCTCCGGCCTCCAAAGCAATCATGGGGTCACAGGTTGACATCGATGGCGCGGCCTCGACAGATCACCTGTTGTACTGCTCTGGGGTACCGGCCCATACCGGTACCGACATCCAGGCAGCAGTGGCGTCTATGGGCAATACTGTCCAAGTCATGCAGCAGGCCATTCTGGCTTTTATTAATGCTGCTACGCCCTCGGTACCGCAGCCAGCGGTACCGGGTCCGGTTCCGGTAATGGCTTCCATACCGGAACCGAGGCCATCGTCTTCCAAACGCAGATCGGTTCCGCATGCCGGATCCGGGCTTTTGCCCGGTACCGATCCCATACCTGGTACGCCCGATGTCGATACCGAACGGTATGCGTATCGTGCGTTGGAAGCACATAGAGGATACTCTGCTTCTTCAGAGGATTTTAACTCCTCTGATGATTCTGATGAGTTCTCCCTTGATCTTCCTGAGGAGCCTTCTTCTCCTAACAGGAGAATGTCTCCACCAGAGGATTTGTCCTTTCAGGACTTCATCATAGAAATGGCTAAAGGTCTTTCTATTGCTTCATCCTCTGAAAAGGAACCCAGATCAAAGAAACTGGATATTTTAGGATACTCTAAGTCTCCTAAAGAGGCAGTCACCCTGCCTATCCATGAAATCCTTCAAGAACACTTAATGGACTTATGGGAGGCTCCTCTAACATTGTCTCCTTCTTCTCGCAGGTTGGACACCATGTACCGTGTCCCCCCTTCTCCTGGTTTCCAAAAAACCCAGTTGCCTCACCATTCTATTGTGGTGAAGTCTGCAATGAAGAAGATAAAGAGTACCAAAAGGCACTCTTCTACTCCTCCAGGGCGAGAATGTAAGACTCTAGACTCTTTTGGCAGGAAAATTTTCCAGGCTACTATGCTTATAGCCAGGATTAATTCCTATAGTCTTTACATGGGCATGTTTCTCAGTGAAATCGCTCTAAAAGTTCGGCATTTTGCCCCCTTTATCCCTGAGGATAAGAGGGGGCAGTTCATTTCCTTAGTGAAACACCTTTTGGATATTTCAAAGTTCTCCAACAGGGCAGCTTTTGATTCCTTTGAGGGTGCTGGTAGGGCTTCGGGCATTGCTATAGCAGCCCGACGTCTTGCTTGGCTCCAGGCTTCTGATCTAGAACCTTGGGTCCTAGATGGCTTACGAAATCTGCCCTGTACAGGTGAGAACTTATTTGGTGAGGAGTGGCAAATTAAGGCCACTCAAATGGATGCAGAAAATGCCACCTTAGATAGACTTTCTAAGTCTACCTCCACTCCTGCCAAGAAGAAGTCTTTTAAGAGGCCTTATTACAAGAAGTCCAGATTTTCTACAAATACTGGCCAACAATCCTCTCAGCCTCGTTTTGCTGCTAAACGTCAGCAACCTAAACAGGCAAGGTCAAAGCCTGCGGCGTCTGCTACGCCTCAGCAGGCTCCACCCCCTCAGGGGTTTTGACTTGCCACTAGAGAACTTAACTTTTCTGGCTCTAGAACAACCAGAGCCCCTCACCATACCCGGAAGGTTAGCTCACTTTGCTCCCAGATGGGAGCAAATTACATCAGAGCAATGGACCCTCTCTATCATCAGAGAGGGTTACAAACTCCATTTTTCCGACCTTCCTCCTTATACTATGGTGAGGCAGTTCAATTCTCCCCCATCTCTCCTGGCCCTCTTGGGTCAGGAAGTCTCCTCCCTCCTTGCCCAGGGGGCAATAGAGGAGGTCCCTCTTCTTCAACAGGGGACGGGATTCTACTCCCCTTATTTTCTAATACCAAAGAAGACAGAGGGCTTCAGACCAATTCTGGATCTGAGAGAATTGAACAAATTTCTTTTCAAGGAGAAATTCAAAATGCTTTCTCTGGGCATTCTCCTTCCATACCTTCAGAGTCAGGATTGGCTTTGTTCTCTAGACCTAAAGGATGCGTATACACATACTCATCCACCCATCCCACAGAAAATACCTTCGATTTCTGTTTCAGGGAAAACATTTCCAGTACAGAGTACTCCCCTTCGGTCTAGCCTCTGCTCCAAGAGTGTTCACCAAATGCATGGCAGTCGTAGCTGCCTTTCTAAGAGGCCTGGGAATTTTCATATTCCCATACCTGGACGACTGGCTCATCCGAGCTCCCTCTCAGTCCCAGGCCCAAATTTCCCTGGACCGCACAAGGCGTCTTCTGCAGTATCTGGGACTGGTAGTAAACCTTCCCAAGTCTCAACTAATCCCTACTCAGTCTCTCGAGTTCATAGGGGCCCAGTTAGACACCATCACTGCAAGGGCCTACCTGCCTCAGGTCAGGGCCCAACGCCTGCTGAGTTTGGCCTCCCAAGCTCAGTCCAGCAGTCATTTGACAGCCCGGGAAATGCTGCGACTTCTGGGCCACATGGCCTCCACGGTACATGTGGTGCCCTACGCTCGTCTGCATATGAGAGCAGCTCAATGGACCTTGGCCACCCAGTGGACTCAAGCATCTGGAGCGCTCTCCGACCAAATACTCACCTCAAGCCGTCTATTTTGGTCCCTCCAATGGTGGACATCCACCAAGAATCTGTTGTTGGGGGCCCCCTTCCAACCTTTGTTGCCCCAAGCAACCCTCACAACAGATGCCTCCCAAACAGGGTGGGGAGCTCATCTTCAGAACCTCTCCACTCAGGGCACTTGGTCTCCACAGGAGGCCACCCTTCATATCAACCTCCTGGAACTGCGAGCGATTTACCTTGCCCTCAAGGTCTTCTATACCCTCCTTGTCAACCTGACTGTCCTAGTTCAGACAGACAATCAGGTAGCCATGGTCTATATAAACAAACAAGGAGGGACAGGCTCTCTGTCGCTTTGCAACGAAGCTCTCAGAATATGGGCCTTCGCCAGAGAGCATCAAATTCACCTTCTTGCAGTGTATCTTCCAGGAGTTCAAAACTCTCGTGCAGACAGACTCAGTCGAGTTCTGCTTCCACACGAATGGTCCCTACATATGGACCAGATACGCAGAATCTTTCAGGAATGGGGGACCCCGGACATAGACCTCTTTGCAAGTCCGTGGAATGCCAAACTTCCCCGGTTCTGTTCCAGAACTCAGTGTCAGGGAGCTCAGGCCCACGATGCCTTCCTCCTGCATTGGGGTCAGGAATTCCTCTATGCCTTTCCACCCATTCCTCTAATATCCAAGACTCTGTTCAAGCTCCAGAGGGATCACGGGACTATGATCCTCATAGCTCCCCGCTGGCCACGCCAGGTGTGGTTCCCTCTACTTCTGCATCTCTCCCAGGGATCCTCCCTGGACCTGGGAGCTGCGCCAGACCTTCTGTCTCAGGAGGAGGGGACTTTGTGGCACCCAAACCCCAAATCCCTACATCTCAGAGCTTGGTTACTGAAGGCCTAAGTCTTCAAGACTTTAATCTTTCTCAACCTGTGACAGATATCCTTCATGCCTCTAGGAAACCTTCCACGAGGCGTTCTTATGCTTTCAAATGGAAACGTTTTTCCATTTGGTGTGCTCAGCAGGGTCTTGACCCTCTAGCACTTCCTTTGAATTCCCTCTTGGACTATCTCCTGCATCTTTCAAATGCAGGCCTTAAGACGAATTCAGTAAGGGTCCATTTGAGTGCTATTGCAGCATCCTTAAAACCTATAAATGGACAACCTGTCTCCTCTCATCCTCTTGTTGCACGTTTCATGAGAGGCCTGACTCTAACTAAACCTCCCATCCGACCTCCTCCGGTAGCATGGGATTTGAACCTCGTTCTAGGTCAGCTTATGAAGCCACCTTTTGAGCCTTTGGACTCTACCTCCTTCAAATTTCTTTCCTGGAAGGTTGTTTTCCTTATTGCAGTCACTTCGGCTCGCCGCATCAGTGAACTGCAGGCTTTAGTGGCTCATCCACCTTATACTAGGTTTCATCATGATAAGGTGGTCCTTAGGACGAATCCACACTTTATGCCCAAAGTGGTCTCGCCTTTTCAACTTAATCAAGAGGTATATCTACCTGTCTTTTTCCCTGCTCCTCATGCATGCAGTGCAGAGAGGAACCTTCATACTCTGGATTGTAAAAGAGCTCTTGCCTTTTACCTCAACAGGACTCAACCACATCGAAAGTCTTCCCAACTTTTCGTGGCTTTTGATCCTTCTCATTTGGGACTTCCAGTCACCAAGCGTACACTTTCCAATTGGATCGCTCAGTGTATTTCTTTTGCTTAACAGAGTAAGAACATTTCTATGGAGGGCCATGTCACAGCTCACAATGTGAGGGCCATGGCCACTTCTATGGCTCATCTTCACTCTGTGTCCATAGATCAGATCTGTCGAGCAGCCACTTGGGCCTCGGCTCATACCTTCACAGCCCATTACTGCTTGGACAAGGACTCCCGCCGGGATACCTTGTTTGGTCAGGCTGTCCTCAAACACCTGTTCCATACTTAAACAACTCCTGCCCACCTTCCCTGGATGGATGCCTGAGATCCATGCGAAGATGGTTTACCCTTGGAGGGGGATCTCCCAGGCATCTTAGCTAGGGAGTCCCCATATGTGATGACGTATTCCTGCTTGTTCCTGGAGATAGCACAGTTACTTACCTGGAACAGGTGATCTCTGGGAACAGCAGGAATTAGTCATCACAACCCACCCACCTCCCCTAGGAGTTGTATCTCTATCTATCTATCTTCCTGTCCTCTCTCTCTATTGTCTCAGCTTTAAACTCGAACTGACGAGAGCTGGTCAGGAAGGCGGGAAGGCAGCGCGCATGTGCAGTGGGAGGCCCCAAAAGCTTTTAATCTGAAAAGCTGGGGAGCTTTCCCGCGCGGGCTCCGTCGGTGCCGACGTACCCATATGTGATGACTAATTCCTGCTGTTCCCAGAGATCACCTGTTACAGGTAAGTAACTGTGCTTTACTTGCAGAGGATACAGAAACATAGAAAGTCCTCTCAACTCTTTGTTGCTTTCGATCCTTCACATTTGGGACTTCCAGTCTCCAAGAGAACATTATCCAACCGGATTGCACAGTGTATTTCATTTGACTATCAGAGTAAGAACCTTTCTCTGGAAGGCCATGTCACAGCTCACAATATGAGAGCCATGGCAGCCTCAGTGGCCCATCTACACTCTGTGTCTATTCCTGCTGTTCCCGGAGATCAGCTGTTACAGGTGAGTAACTATGCTATCCACAATGACGCCTAAATCTTTTTCCTGGGTGGTGGTTCCTAATGTGTAACCTTGCATTGTGTAACCATAGTTTGGGTTGTTGTTCCCTAGGTGCATAACTTTGCACTTGTCCACATTAAACTTTATCTGCCATTTTGATGTCCAGTCTTCCAATTTATCAAGATCCTGCAATCTTGGTTAAATTTGGAACCCAGCAGAGAGCTGTAGTTTAAATTTAATAGTCACTCAGGGCCTAGCATCAGCAAAGTACTTTTAGTTTAAATTTAAAACACAGAAGAGAGCTTGCTGGTTAAATTTAGAACCCAGCAGAGAGCTTGTAGTTTAAATTTCATAATAAGTTAGAGCCTAGCAGCAGCAAAGAGCTATAATTTAAATCAAATAAGAATATAGCTTACCTCAGCAGCACAGGACAGGGTACTGTGTAGCAGCCCTCTTTTAATAAGTGTTATTGGTTAAATTTGGAACCCAGCATTCTATTTGTTCTCTTGGCTGCCGCTGCACACTGAGCGGAGGGTTTTAACATGTTCACGATGATGCCTAAATCTTTTTCCTGGGTGGTGGTTCTCAATGTGGAACCTTGCATCGTGTAACCATAGTTTGGGTTGTTCTTTCCTAGGTGCATAACTTTGCACTTGTCCACATTAAATTTCATCTGCCATTTGGATGCCCAGTCTTCAAATTTATCAAGATCCTCTTGCAATTTTCCACAATCTTTTTGGGTTTTAACAACTTTAAATAGTTTTGTGTCATCTGCAAATTTGATAACGTTACTCGTTATTCCCTTTTCCATATCATTTATGAATATGTTAAAAAGCAGCGGACCCAGCACATATCCCTGGGGTACTCCACTATTCACCTTTTTCCATTGGGAAAATTGGCCAGTTAGCCCTACCCTCTGCTTTCTATCTTGTAACCAGTTCCTGATCCACAACAGTATATCACCTCCTATTCCATGACTTTTTAGTTTTGCCAAAAGTCTCTGTTGAGGGACCTTGTCAAAGGCTTTCTGAAAGTCCAGATGCACTATATCAACCGACTCACCTTTGTCTACCTGTTTATTCACAACTTCAAAAAAACATAACAGATTAGTAAGACAAGATCTTTCTTGTCTAAAGCCATGTTGGCTGTCTCCCATTAAGCCCTGACTATCTACATGCTGAGTAATTTTGTTCTTTATGATGGTTTCTACAATTTTTCCCGGTACTGACATCAGGCTCACCAGTCTGTAGTTTCCCGGATCACCCCTGGAACCCTTTTTAAAAGTTGGTGTTACATTGGCGATCCTCCAATCTTCAGGTATTACAGATGATTTTAATGATAGTTCACAGATTACTAATAGCAGTTTAGCAATTTCATATTCAGTTCTTTCAGCACCCTGGAATGTATACGATCCGGTCCAAGTGATTTGCTACTCTTCAGTTTATCAAATAGTTGTAATACATCTTCCCGGTGTAGCAATATTTCTTTCAAGTCTTCTGCAGCATCACCTTTAAATACCACTTCAGTCATGGGTAACATCCCTACATCTTCCTCAGTGAAGACTGAAGCAAAGAATTCATTCGGTCTCTCCGCTATAGCCTTGTCCCCTTTTACTGCCCCTTTTACCCCTCTATCATCTAATGGTCCAACTGACTCTCTCACAGGTTTTTTGCTACGAATGTACTTGAAAAAGTCTTTATTATGCGTTTTTGCTTCCACCGCAAGTTTCTTCTCAAATTCTCTCTTTGCCTGCTTTATCAATGCCTTGCATTTAACTTGCCAGTGATTATGCTGTTTCCAGTTTTTGTCATTTGGCTCTTTTTTCCAGTTCCTGAAAGATGCTTTTTTGGCAACAACAGCCTCTCTGACCTCACTTTTAAACCATGCTGGCAGTTCTTTGGACTTCCTTCCACTTTTCTTAAAGCGTGGAATACAGCTGGTCTGTGCTTCCAAGATAGTATTTTTAAACAACACCCAAGCTTGATGTAAGTCTTTAACCTTTACATCTGCTCCTTTTATTTTTTTCTTAACTATTTTCCTCATTTTATCAGGAAAATAGTTAAGAAAAAACTAAAAGAAGCAGTTGCAAAGGTTAAAGCTTGGGTGTTGTTTAAAAATTCATTCATGCCACCTGGCAGAGACTCGAGGACACACAATGCCTTTGGGTATCGATGCTTCCAAGCATGTATGTTGGCTTCCAGAATTAACTCTTACATGCCATACATGGACGTGTTTCTGAAGGATGTCACCAGGTATCTGGAAACTTTCACCCCTTTGCTTCCTGATAAGAGGAGTGGATTCCCGACACTCATCAAGCAAGGCCAAAATACCTCTAAATTTCTTACCAGGGCTTCTTTTGATGCCTTCGAATCAATAAGCAGAGCTTTAGCAGTCTGCATTGAAACTCACCGGATGGCCTGGTTACAGGCATCAGATCTTGAACAATGGGTCCAGGATAAATTGGCCAATATACCATATACTGGGGAAAACCTTTTTGGCAAAGATTGAAGGGAAAAGGTATGGGAGAATGAAACAGATGATCTTACCCTAAAATGCCTTCCCAGGAAAACAGCTGACCCATCCAAGAGGAAGGGTCTTCCCAAGAAATCTTTCTGTTCTAAAAAGAAAAGGTACTATCCTTCTTACCCACCTTCTGCTGCCTATCAACCTCAGCGTCCTCAACATAGGCAGTGATTCCTCGCCAACCCAAGAAGCCCAAGGCTCTTAAATCTCAACCAGCTGCGCAGGCAGAGCCTGCACTTGGTTTTTGACTCCTTCCTAGAGAGCATTGCCAGTCTGCCCCTGGAGGGCCCCCAGCCATCCACATAGCAGACTTTGTCACTATGCCCACAGGTGGCACCTCATAACATCAGAACAGTGGACATTCCAGATTGTCCAAAGGGATTTTCAACTTCACTTCAAAACTTACCCCACACCAGCTTAACAGAAGATTATCTCATGCAACCCCTTCAAAGCACTCTCTTAAAAGAAGAGGTAGGGGCAAGATGGCGGTATGGAGTCTCCACAGCAAAGGCACTCCTCGCGTACCTCTTTCTGACTGAGTTTGCGGCTCCTTTGAGGAGATGGGGCAGAGGAAACACAAGCAAACCAGCCTACCCTCAGGCTCAGCTGAAAATAACATCCCCATTCAGAAGACTTTTGTAGCGTGTGGGTTTTCCTCAGCTGTGGCTGGAATGGCGTCTTTAGTGGGGCCGGTAGAGATGTTTCCTGCAGCTCTGGGCACATCCGGGGTATGGTTGTCCCCTGAACAGCGAACCCCTTGCCTCGATCTGGAAGTGCAGAGTTACCTTTTGGAGTGCTCCCCTCCGGGTTGCTGAAGAACTTGCCGGTGTGTGGGCATGAAGAGGGCTCTAGGACAGTGGTAACTTCTTTTCCTTCCTCTGCTGTGACTGTGTTTGGCACTGGAGGTTCAGTGGGGTCAGTTCCCCTTGGTGGGTTTTACTCAGCTTCGAGCGGTGGAAGTGGTCTGATTCCAGCATTGGGGGGTTTGATTAAACCTGCTACAATAATATTAGAAGCGCTATGGGACGCTGTTGCAACTATGAATACCTCTCTAATGACTGTTGTGGGAATGGTTTGTGCTGAATTGCTGTCTTTGAAAAAATCTGTTTCTGAGGCTACACAAATCCAGGAGGAACAGGCTGGTCAACTAGCCAGTGTGGAAGCAGAGCTGGGTCAGCTTTTGAGGACTGTGTGCTGTCCATGTAAAGGACAAGACTTTGCTTATTAGGAAAGCAGAATACTTGGAGAATCAAGTTTATAGGAATAACTTAAGACTGTTGAATTTTCCTAAGTCTCCTATTGTGTCTGCTTCTGAGATGGTGCACAAGTATTTCTAGGAGGTACTTAAACTTCCTGAGGATAATTTTCCCCCCATTGTAAGAGCTCAGTACTTGTCCTTGGGCACCAGGCCTTGTGGCTCTGCTTCAGGGAGTCCACCTCAGGGTCCCGGGGACCTGACTGTGTTTCTGGAGGGTTCCCTTGAGGTGGTCACTAAGAGGACCACTTTGCTTGTGACCCTGGTCTTGAAACCGGATAAGTCTCTTGTTCTACTTTCGTATTTCAGAAATTTCAATATATCTTTTCTAGGTTCTAAAGTGTATATTTTTCGTGATCTCCCAGAGGTTACCCAGCTGCAGAGAAAGGAATTCCTTGGTCTTCAACCTAGGGTCCTTTACCTTAGTGGGACTTTTGTTTTGAGGTTTCCTTCTCTTTCTTCTACACTACTCTCAACCCAGTATCTCAACCCCATCCACCATTTACCTCAGCGGGAGATAGTAAGTAGCAAACAGTTTCTTGTGAATGTTGTATATAACTATATATAGCTGTAGATAGTTTTTCCCAGTTGATTTCCAAGTTGTATTGCCCCATTCCAATGTTAGTGCTTAACAGATCAACTGTGACGCACAAATTATGTTATAATGTAAACCACACTGATTTTAAATAGTGTGGTATAGAAAAGCAATAAATAAAATAAATTGTATAAATACCTATAAGGATAAGGAGTTTCTCTTTTTTGAGCCAGGTCAATTGTTGGATTTTCTAGTGGCTAGAGAGGAGATTGTGATTAATATTGCTTCCAGTATGGCTTACTCATAAGGTCTCACCCTACTATATATTTTGTTTTCTTAGGGATAAGTATTTATTCCCTTCTTTGTTATTTCCTGGAGCCCCCTTTTATTTCATGTATTATGGTCTAAATTGATGGTCAGGATTATTGTATGTTTTTTTCCTTATTAAATTGAGATATCATCTTTTTTCTGTCATTCTTGTTTGTACTGGGATGTATAGTTTAAAATCAATAAAAACTTTAAATTTAAAAAAGAAGAAGAGGTGATCACCCTGTTGTCCCAGGGTGCCATAGATAGAGTTCCATCTCAAGAAAGGATGGGCTTCTACTCTCCTTATTTTCTCATTCTAAAGAAAACCAGAGGATTCAGGCCAACCTTACTGTAGATATCAGAGACCTAAATAAATTCATGGTCTGAGAAAAATTCAAGATGATCTCCTTAGGAATTCTTCTCACAATTGGCTATGTTTTCTAGACCTAAAAGAGGTACAGACAGTATCTGCACTTCATGTTTCAAGGAAGCCATTATCAATACTGGATTCTCCCATCTGGTCTGGCCTCTGCCCCAAGGGTCTTCTCCAAATGCATGGTAGTCATCACTGCCTACCTATGCACCTTGGGGTATTCGTCTTTCCCTACTTAGACAATTGGCTGATAAGGGGAGAATCCCCTCAAGAGGTAAAACTCTCCCTTCATCGCACCATCATGGTGCTCCAAAACATGGGCTTTGTCATAAACTTCCCAAAGTCTCACTTCTCTCCAGACCAACAACTGGAGTTCATCAGAACACGTTTTGACACTCAAGAGGCCCAAGCATTCCTCCCACAGGATCGCTGTGCCCGCCTCATTGAGCTGGCAAAAGAGGTACAAATGCAAAGCTGATTACACATGCGACAAGTGCAATGGACTGTGTCTTCTCAATGGACACAAGCGAAGGGGCATCTCAGAGACAAGACCCACATCATTCCTCAACTGATCAAATCCCTTCAATGGTGTTCCCCTCAAAACCTACTCAATGGGTCACCTTTTCAGATACCTGCACCTCGATGCACCCTGACGGATGCTTCCAAGCTGAGTTGGGGAGCGCATCTGAATGACCTTACCACACAGGGCTGTGGGCACCTCAGGAATCTACCTTGCAGATCAACCTGCTAGAACTATGGGCACTGACAAATACTCTTTGGGGTTTTCAACCCCAACCTTTGGGGCAACCTGTTCTAGTCAGAATGGACAAACAAGTTGCCATATTTTACTTGAACAAACGGAGGAACGGGGTCCCATCCCCTCTGTGAGTAAGCAATTTGCATAAGGTCGCAAACCATCACTACATTCACCAAGGTGGAGTTCCTCCCAGGCGAACTCAATGTCCTAGCAGACAGGCTAAGCCATATACTTCGTCCACATGAATGGACCTTTCATCGGGAGACAGCTGTTTAGATCTTCCAAATGTGGGGAACCCCACTCATAGATCTTTTTGCCATTCTGCAAAACACACAGGGCCCAATTCTGAATGGGGAATGTCCTGCTTGCCCAGACGTCCAGGATCTGGATGGGCTGGTCTAGTCCTCGATTCTGAGCTCGCGGGAGTTATTCGTTTCTGCGGGATCAGAATTGGGTCTAGATGGCCGGCCTTTGCCTGGACGGGCAGGCCATCCCCCGATTCTGTGCCATCAGATGTCCAATTGTCTCTCCACACAGGCCTGCTCCAGCTCCTGCATGGAGCCGCGGTGCCGTGGCTTCCTGTTGCCATGGCACTACAGCTCCATTAAGGAACTGCGATCCCGGCCACTGCCACAAAGTTCATTCCCTGCAGCTCGACCCCTGATGCAACCTTCAAAAGGCAAGGTCGGACTGCAGGGAAGCTCTGCGCCACCGTTCCCTGACGTACAGGGGGACTTATTCCACCTCCAAGGTGGAATAAATCCCCTGTCCATGTTGCCGACCCCAGACGTACAGGGTCAACCTCATGATTGGCCCTGTACATCCGGGGTCACATCCCCGCCCTCTGCCTGCCCTCGCTCCTCCCTCAGCCCACCCCCTCCCTCCCCCGTCCAGAGCTCCCCATACATCTCCCTTTGTACATGCAGAGAGCTTTGGGCAGGGGGTACGGTCCCGGTGTTTAGCAGGGATGGACATCTGACACGGATGTCCATCCCCGCTAAATGCAGCTCGGAATGACCCCTACAGCTTCCTATCTTCTGCTCCAGGATTCCATCGCTTCACCGGCAGACTCTGGATGCCTTCCTTCTCCACTGGGGACAAGGACTGCTCTATGAATTCCCTTCCATCCCCTTGAAATCCAAGACGCTGTTCAAACTACAGGCGGACAGGGGCTCAATGATTCTCATAGCCCCCTTTTGGCCCCATCAACCATGGTTTCCTCTGCTTCTTCACCTAGCACAGACTCAGCCACTCAGCCTTTGATGTGCACCCAACCTGCTCTCTCAGAACAACGGGACATTCCTCCATCCCAATCTTCACTTCAATCATAGAATATATAGCACTAAATGAGAGGTTAGATATGATTGGAATATCAGAGACATGGTGGAAGGAGGACAACCAGTGGGACACTGTGATACCTGGGTACAAACTGTATCATAATGATAGAGCTGATCAAATTGGTGGAGGGGTTGCGCTCTAGGTTAGAGAGGGCATTGAGTCAGAAAGGATTAAAGTTTTGCAGGAAACAAAATTTGCTATAGAATCTCAATGGATTGAAATTCCATGTAAAAAGGGGAAGGTGATGGCAGTGGGGGTGTACTATCGATCGCCTGGCCAGAATGAACAAATGGATGATGAAATGCTCAAAGAAATCAAGGAAGCTAACAAAATTTACAGCACAGTAATAATAATGGGTGATTTCAATTACCCCGGTATCGACTGGGTCAGTGTCACGTCAGGACATGCTAGGGAGATAAAGTTCTTAGATGAAATAAATGACTGCTTCTTGGAGCAGCTGGTTCATGAACCGACCAGAGGGGAAGCCATATTAGACCTAGTCCTTAGTGGAACACCAGATCTAGTGCAAGAGATAAGGGTGTTGGGCCACTTGGCAATAGTGACCATAGCATGATTGCATTTGATTTAATTAGTGGAAGAGGGATAGTAAGGAAATCCACAGTACTACCTTTTAACTTTCGAAAGGGAGACTATGATAAAATAAGGAAAATAGTTAAGAAAAAACTAAAAGGAGCAGTTGCATAGGTTAAGGACTTACATCAAGCTTGGGTGTTGTTTAAAAATACTATCTCGGAAGCCCAGACCAGCTGTATTCCATGCTTTATGAAAAGAGGAAGGAAGTCCAAAAAACTGTCAGCATGTTTTAAAGGTGAGGTCAGAGAGACTACTGTTGCCAAAAATGCATCTTTCAGGAAATGGAAAAAAGAGCCAAACGATGAAACCTGGAAAGAGCACAAGCACTGGCAGGTCAAATGCAAGGCATTGATAAGGCAGGCAAAGAGAGAATTTGAGAAAAAGCTTGCTGCGGAAGCAAAAACGCGAAATAAAGACTTTTTCGAGTACATTCGTAGCAAAAAACCTGTGAGAGAGTCAGTTGGTCCATTAGATGATAGAGGGATTAAAGAGACACTAAGAGGCGACAAGGCAATAGCGGAGAGACTGAATGAATTCTTTGCTTCGGTCTTTACTGAGGAAGATGTAGGGATGTTACCCATGACTGAAGTGGTATTTAAAGGTTCGGAAGAATTGAAGGAAATATCGATACATCGGGAAGATGTATTACAACTATTCGATAAACTGAAGAGTAGCAAATCACCTGGGCCGGATGGTATACATTCGAGGGTGTTGAAAGAACTGAAATATGAGATTCCAGACCTGCTATTAGTAATCTGTTAATTTTCATTAAAATCATCTGTAATACCTGAGGATCGCCAATGTAGCGCCAATTTTTAAAAAGGGTTCCAGGGGTGATCCGGGAAACTACAGACCGGTGAGCCTGACATCAGTACCGGGAAAAATGGTAGAAACCATCATAAAGAACAAAATTACTCAGCATGTCGATAGTCATGGCCTAATGGGAGACAGCCAACATGGCTTTAGACAAGGAAGATCTTGTCTTACTAATCTGTTATGTATTTTTGAAGGTGTGAATAAACAGGTGGACAAAGGTGAGTCGGTTGATATAGTATATCTGGGCTTTCAGAAAGCCTTTGACAAGTTCCCTCATCAGAGACTTTTGGCAAAACTAAAGAGTCATGGGATAGGAGGCAGTGTACTATTGTGGATCAGGAACTGGTTAAAAGATAGAAAGCAGAGGGTTGGGCTAAATGGCCAATTTTCCCAATGGAGAAAGGTGAATAGTTGTGTACCCCAGGGATCTGTGCTGGGTCCGCTGCTTTTTGACATATTCATAAATGACCTGGAAAAGGGAATAACGAGTGAGGTTATCAAATTTGCAGATGACACAAAACTATTTAAAGTTGTTAAAACCCAAGAGGACTGTGGAAAATGCAAGAGGATCTTGATAAATTGGAAGACTGGGCATCAAAATGGCAGATGAAATTTAATGTGGACAAGTGCAAAGTTATGCACCTAGGGAAGAACAACCAAAATGTGGTTACACGATGCAAAGTTCCACATTAGGAACCACCGCCCAGGAAAAAGATTTAGGCATCATTGTGGATAACATGTTAAAACCCTCAGCCCAGTGTGCAGCGGCGGCCAAGAGAGCAAATAGAATGCTAGGTATCATAAGGAAAGGAAGGAAAATAAAACAAAAGGTATTATAATGCCTCTATATCGTTCTATGGTGAGACCGCACCTTGAATATTGTGTGCAATTCTGGTCGCCATATCTTAAAAAGGATATAGCGTTATTAGAAAAGGTTCAGAGAAGAGCCAATGGTAAAGGGGATGGAAGGATACTCCTATGAAGAAAGGCCAAAAAGGTTAGGGCTCTTTAACCTGGAAAAGAGACGGCTGAGGGGAGATATGATAGAAGTCTGTAAATTAATGAACGGAGTGGAACGGGTAAAAGTAGATCGATTGTTTACAATCTCCAGGAACAAGCAAGAATGTAGTCTTCACAAATGGGTATCATTGGTACCGACGGAGCCTGCGCGGGAATGCTCCCCAGCATCCAATAGGAACGCTTTTGGGAGCATCCCTCAGCACATGCGCGCTGCCTTCCCGCCTTTCCAACTGTCCCTCTTCAGTTCTTCGTTTTCTGCGGAGCCAACAGGATCCATAACCCTGTCACCGCAGAAAATTCCGTCTTTAAAATTGTTTCCTTGTGGTCGCGTTTGCCTCCACACGACGCTTACCGGAACTGCCGGTTCGTTTCTTTTCTCTTCCAAAAAAAAAAAAAAATCTTATACTTTGAACTGTTTCTCTTCGGAAACTTTTCTTTTGTGGTGCTAGGCCCCATTTTGGGCACTAGGCCCCATATTCCTAAAACATGGAAAAACCAGCTAGTGGTTTTAAAAAATGTACTAAGTGTGGGGGTACCATTTCCGTCACTGACATCCATGATTGGTGTCTTAAATGTTTAGGGCCTGAACATTCTCCATCTGAATGTCTCTCCTGTATGGGGATGACTAAAAGAGGAAGACAACTGGGCTGCAAAGCTCGGTACCCTCTTTTCTTTGGATGCCAGATCCATTGCATCTTGTATAAATACAACCAAATGAGGTCTTGTTTTCTGAACGAATTACTTTAGTGCTAGAAAATAGTTCGTCCAATCTGCTCTTCTAGAATAAGTTCGACATTCTCTATATTAACACTGATATTAGGTCTCAGATTCGACTAGCACTCTTTCTGGACTCGCGTCCTTTCTTGCGGTGCTGTCAGTAACATCAATGACCTCAGTGCTTCTTAAATTCCAGGTGTAATAACAATGTTGAGTTTATTGATAAATATATCGTGACTTAACTTAAAAACCGCAGCCCTTTCGTGCAGCTTAGGTGAACCGGATCCCGACGCTCTATTGTGGCGCCGTGTCGGCGTTTCAAACTATTGCTTTCTTCAGGAGATCCTGCCCCAAACCTAAAAACACAAACAACATTCTAAGAACCTGTCCCTTCCCCCATGTTGCTATAACTTATTCTGATATAACCACACTCTAAAATTGACTTACTTTAATTGATGCTTCCCACGCTCTCATGTATCTCTCTTCCAAAAATGGCTCAAAAAGTTCTAAGAGACGCCGCACATGCGGGGTGGAACTCTCCTCCCCTATTTAAACCCCTGCTACTATCTACCGGTGCAAGCAACTTGTCTTCTATTGGGTACCCTCATGGTCACATGAGTAGACCAAATTACTGTAATCTTATTTCAGAGTTCTGAATTTGTTCCCGTCACTACTAGAGACTATTCCCTATCTTGCTGTATAATAGACATGAATTTATGTACAAACCTGCCAGTCTATAGTTAAGTTAAGCCCATTCGGGGTAACTGTATCTAACCTATATATCCAACGTTGTTCATTCAAAAAGAGGGTTTCGTCTAGTGTTCGACCCCCATATGGACGTACTATCTGCTCTATGACAAAACAACTTAGCTGTTCGAAAGTATGTCCCTGAGAAAGGCAATGCGCTACTATAGGAGCTTCTAGTCTATGGCATTTCAAGCGACTGCGATGTTCCCGTACTCTAACTCGTAAAGACCGAAGGGTTTTACCTACATACATCAAGCCGCAGGGACACTGGAGGCAATATACTACTGCTTCTGAAGCACAGTTAGTGCTAGTTCGAAGAGTGTAATTATTGTCATGGTAAGTAAATCGTGTGCATTCTGACATCACTGTGCAAACATCACAATGTCCGCACCGCTTGTGTCCCGCCTGTAGTTTGATGGAATTTAATTGTGGAAGTACCGTGGGGCTGAGATGATCTTTTAAATTCTTCCCCCTCGTTCACACGCATCTAATCTGTCTGCCGCGTAATCCCGGGACCACTGTTCCCTCTAAGCTGTGCGCATGTGCGCGCGCACACACCTTGCCGAGCGAGCGCACATACTTTACAACAGAGCGCACAAAAATTACAGCTCTGATTCTGATAGAAAACAACACAGACGTCTTAAAATTTAAAAGTTATGATTGTAATTACTAGAAATTTCCCGCTTCATTTAGTAATCGTCTATTTTCATTTAATTTGATTAAAATCAATGTGGTGTACATACTGTATTCTGACGTGTAGTCAAATTTTAAAGTATATAACTCCGAGTGTCGTTATGTGGCGCACAAAAATTTAACCTTCCTTCAAAAGCTGCACACAGCATTTTATGCGCACACAGCCTACAGAAAATTAGAGGGAACATTGCCCGGGACCACTGCCAATACGTTACTATGTCGATCCATTGCATCGACATCGTCAAGGGCCTCCTCTTCCTCCCATGGATCTCAGGTAACTAAACATAAAACCGGTCCTCAAAGGGTAGCTCTCCTGCTAAGCATCGGGAGGCCATTGGCATTGGCCTTGAGGGAACCACACCGGCAAAGCAGCCCCGGCGGGAGGCTTCGGCTTCCAAAGCATCAGTGGGGCTCCAGGATGTTCTCAAGGCCTCAACCTCCCAAGAACTACCTTTGCCATGCTCAGGGGTCCCGGCTGTTTTCACCGGTACCGACACCGACACCCAGGCATCGGCAGCATTGATAGACCAGAGGTTCCTCGCTATGGAACGCAGCATTGCAGCTCTTCTCTCAGCTGTGGTACCATTGGTCCAACGGGCACTGGTGCCGACATCGATACAAATGCCGGTACCTACACCGGTACAGACACCGATACCGGCCCCGGTGGGAATTCTTCCAACGCCATCTTTGGCTGGAATCTACAGATCAGTATCGGATCAACTCGGTACCGACTTCGATCGATACCGGGACCGTGCTTTGCATGAGCATCGTGGTCAAGAATACTTCGAATCCTCCGATTCTGAAGACTCTGACAATATCTGCTGGTACTAGAGGGTTTCTCCCAGAAGATCCCTCTTCTCCCCAACGCAGAATGTCACCTCCAGAGGACATGTCATTTCAGGATTTCATCCGTGATATGGCCAAAGGTCTTTCAATCACAGTTGCTCCTGAAGAGCAACCCAGAGCAAAGAAATTGGAAATTCTCCAATATCCTAAAGCTCCAAAGGAGGCAGCCACTTTGCCCATCCATGAAATTCTGCATAACCTAATGCTCAGGATGTGGGAGACACCTCTGACTACATCTCCTCATTCTAGGAGACTTGATACTATGTATCGAGTTCTGCCATGTCCAGGATTTCAAAAGACTCAGCTGCCTCACCACTCACTGGTGGTGGAGTCAGCCATGCTAGGATGAAAAGTGCAAAGAGGCATGCATACAATCCCCCAGGTCGTGAATGCAGGACTCTGGACGCTTTTGGGTGCCAAACTTTTCAGGCTTCCATGCTTTCAGCTAGGTTCAGTTCATATATACTATATATGGGAATGTTCCTAAAGGAAGTTACAGGAGACTTAGAGCTTATGAGCCCATTTCTCCCAGATGACAAGACTTTCTTGCTCTAGTTAAGCATGCCCAAGATGTCTCCAAGTTTGTCAATTGTGCAGCATTTGACTGCTTTGGATGCATCAGCAGAACTTCTGCTATTGGCATTGGCGCACGACAGATTGCCTGGCTTCAGGCATCAGACTTGGAGACTTGGGTACAGGACAAGTTAGGCAACATTCCTTGCACAGGAGAGAATCTCTTTGGCAAGAACTGGCAGGAGAAGGCTAACGAGTTAGATGCTGACAATACTACTCTAGATAGATTGTCGAAATCTACAGCCACTCCAGCCAAAAAGGAGCCTTATAAAAAATCCTCTTTCAGCAAAAAGAGGACATTTTATCCTTCCTATACGCAGGAGAGTCAGACTCAGGGTCAGGTTGCCCAAAAGGGACAAACTAGACAGCAAAAGAAGCAAAAAGGCCCGAGAGCCCAACCAGCTCCACAGGTTCAGCCCCCTCAAGGGCTTTGACTCCTTCCTAGAGAGCTTAGCCTTCTTGCCTCTGAGGGGTCCCCAACCCCCCAATACCCCAGGCAGGTTATGCCACTTTGCCAACAGATGGCATCAGATAACAGCAGAAGATTGGACTTTGTCCATTGTAGGAGAAGGGTACAAGCTTCATTTTCACAGTATGCCCCCTCCTACAATTCTAAAGCAATTCAATTCTCAAAGCTTCGCAAACCATCTGCTAGATCAGGAGGTCGCAACACTTCTTGCCCAAGGGGCAATAGAGGAGGTATCCATTCTTCAACGGGGTGCAGGGTTCTACTCCCCCTATTTTCTTATTCCAAAGAAAACAGAAGAACACAAACCCATTTTAGACGTCAGAGAATTGAACAAATACCTGTTTCGAGAGAAGTTCAAAATGATTTCTCTAGGAACTCTTCTGCCATACCTTCAAAACCAGGATTGGCTTTGCTCTCTAGACTTAAAGGATGCATACACTCACATTCTCATCCATCCAGATCACAGGAAATTCTTACGATTCCTTTTCAAAGGAAAACATTTCCAATACAGGGTTCTTCCCATTGGTCTGGCTTCAGCACCAAGGGTATTCACGAAATGCATGGCAGTAGTAGCAGCATTTCTGCGAACGCTGGGGATATTCATCTTCCCTTACTTAGACGACTGGCTCATTCGAGCCCCTACAGTTGCATAGGCCAGCACTGCACTGTCTCGCACAATGCGAATCCTCCAATCCTTGGGGTTGGTAATAAACTTCCCAAATTCCCAACTTGTTTCTTCCCAATGCCTGGAATTCATAGGGGCCTGTCTAGATACCAGACAGGCAAAGGCTTTCCTTTCACAGGCCCGGTGTCTTCACATAATGCAACTAGCTTCTCAATCAGCGGGGAAAACCTCCCTAACTGCTCGAGAGCTACTACAATTGCTGGGACATATGGCATCCACAGTTCATGTAGTCCCATATGCTTGCCTCCACATGCGAGCAGCTCAGTGGACCCTATACACGCAGTGGACACAGGCCAGAGGTCATTTATCAGACAAAATAATGAACTCTCATCGACTAATTTTGTCCCTCCAGTGGTGGCAATCACTAGAAAATTTGACAGTGGGGTCTCCTTTTCATCAACCCCTCTTTCAGGCCACCCTAACAACAGATGCATCACAGGTGGGTTGGGGAGCACTCCTGAATCATCTCTCTACCCAGGGCACCTGGACTCCACAGGAGGCTGGTCTACACATAAACCTCCTGGAATTAAGAGCAATCTATTTAGCTCTTCGAGTATTCCACGCCCAGCTCAGCTACAAGACAGTCCTAGTCCAGACGGACAATCAAGTAGCCATATTCTGTGTGAACAAGCAGGGCGGGACAGGCTCTCTGTCGTTATGCAACAAAACTTTACAACTGTGGGCCCTTGCCAGAGAGTATCAAATTCACCTTCTAGTGGTATATCTTCCAGGCATTCAAAACCTTTGGGCAGACAAACTCAGTCGAGTACTGCTGCCTCACGAGTGGTCCCTCCACCTAGACCAGGTGGCAAAGATATTTCATCTCTGGGGCACTCCAGATATAGACCTCTTTGCAAGTCCACTGAATGCCAAACTTCCCCGGTTCTGTTCCAGGATTCCGGCTCACAGTTGTCAGGCAAGGGATGCCTTCCTCCTTCACTGGGGTCAGGATTTCCTTTATGCCTTCCCACCCATTCCCCTCATCCCCAAAACACTCTGCATGCTTCAGAGAGACATGGGTCACATGATTCTCATAGCGCCACGATGGCCACGCCAAGCGCGGTATCCCCTGCTTCTACATCTCTCTCAAGCTGCACCTCTGGAGTTAGGACATGCTCTAGATCTCCTTTCCCAAAAGAACGGGACGCTATGGCACCCAAATCCCCAGTCCCTGCATCTCACGGCCTGGTTGCTGAAGGCTTAGACCTCCAGGATCTCAACCTGTCCCAACAGGTAAAGGATATCCTTCAGGCTTCTAGGAAGCTTTCCACAAGAAGATCTTATGCCTTCAAGTGGGAACGTTTTACTATATGGTGTTCCAAGAAGGGATTAAACCCCCTCGTCATACCTTTAGAATTGATACTAGAGTATCTCCTTCACTTATCGAATTCTGGTCTAAAGACCAATTCGGTAAGAGTCCATCTTAGTGCAATTGCAGCTTCTTATAAGCTTCTGAATGGACAACCAATTTCCTCTCATCCACTCATATCCAAATTTATGAGAGGTCTTCTATTAAGCAAACCTCCCATTAAGCCACCACCAGTGGCATGGGATCTAAATCTAGTTCTCGGGCAGCTCATGAAGCTGCCTTTTGAACCTTTAGCCACTACAACCCTTAAGTTTTTGACCTGGAAGGTTATCTTCCTAATTGCAATCACCTCTTCACGTCACATTAGTGAACTGCAAGCTTTAGTGGCTGATCCTCCTTATACTAGGTTTCATCATGATAAGGTTGTTCTTAGAGCTCATCTACACTTTATGCCAAAGGTGGTTTCGCCTTTTCATTTAAATCAATCAGTTTATCTTCCTGTATTTTTTCAGAGGCCTCACGCCTCTAATGCAGAAAGAAACCTTCATACTTTGGATTGTAAAAGAGCCTTAGCCTTTTACCTACAGAGAACACAGCAATATAGAAAGTCCTCGCAACTTTATATAGCTTTTGACCCTAGTCATTTGGGACTTCCATTCTCCAAAAGAACTTTATCTAAATGGATTGCCCAATGCATATCCTTTACTTATGAGAGTAAGGGTCTTCCTCTTTAAGGCCATGTCACAGCTCATAACGTGAGAGCCATGGCAACTTCCATGGCTAATCTCCACTCTGTGTCTATCGATGACATTTGTCGAGCAGCCACCTGGGCTTCGGTACACACCTTCACAGCCCACTAATGCCTGGATAAAGCCTCCCGTCGGGATGCCTTCTTTAGCCAAGCTGTTCTTCAAAATCTCTTTCAGACCTAATTCAACTCCTACCCACCAACCCTGGTGGAATGCCAGAGATCAATGGGGGGAAGGATTCCCACCTTTCTAGGGTGGCACCTTCCTGGGGATATCTCCCTGGCATCTTCAGCTAGGGAGTCCCCACATGTGAAGACTACATTCCTGCTTGTTCCTGGAGATAGCGTAGTTACTCACCTGTAACAGGTGATCGCCGGGAACAGCAAGAATTTAGTCTTCACAACCCACCTACCTCCCCTAGGAGTTGTCTCTCTATCTCTCTGTCTCTTTCCTCTCTCCCTCTATCCTTTCACTCAGCTACAAACTTAACTGAAGAGGGACAGTTGGAAAGGCGAGAAGGCAGCGCGCATGTGCTGAGGGATGCTCCCAAAAGCGTTCCTAGTGGACGCTGGGGAGCGTTCCCGCGCAGGCTCCATCGGTACCGACAATACCCATATGTGAAGACTAAATTCTTGCTGTTCCCAGAGATCACCTGTTACAGGTGAGTAACTACGCTTTATCAGAATATAGAAAGACTAGGGGACATGCAATGAAGCTACAGGGTAAACTATTTAAGACTAATAAAAGAAAATATTTTTTCACTCAACGTGTAATCAAACTCTGGAATTTGTTACCAGCGGATGTAGTAAAGGCTGTTAGTGTAGCTGGGTTTTAAAAATGTTTGGACAAGATCCTGGAGGAAAGGTCCATAAACCATTATTAAGAATGGACCCAGGATATCAGTGCTTGACCCAGTACAAGCATTGTGGAACCTGTGTCTTTTGGGGAAACTGCTAGGTACTGTGATACTGCAGGCCCTCTGACACAAAGAAAAAAAGTTTTAAATCTTGAAAAAAACAAGATTTACCCGCAATTACATGAAGGTACACATAGAGGGAGCAGGAGAGCAAGCCTGGAAGCAGAGGAACCACGCCTCTATGGGCAGGACCCAGAAGCAGCTGGTCTCGATTTAAGCAGGGACAGAGCATTACAAGAAGGGAGGCAAGGAGCTTGGCAGAGAGCTTCACAGAGAGCATTACAGGAAGCAGTGCCAAGAGCAGCTCCAGAAGCCGGAGTCAGAGACCGGGGTGAAGTCACTGACAGACCCAGAATAACTCAAGGAGTGAAAGCTACTGGGAGAGCAGGCCGAGGTGAAGGCCCAAGAGCAGGCCTAGAGGAAGGCCATACACAACTGCAAGGGGCAGTATTACAGAGTGCAGCCAAGGAAGGAGGTGCTTACCCTTCCAGCTGGAGAGGAAGCCTTGTCCAAGGAGAAGGACGGGGATACAAGCAGAGGAAGATATATCCACTGGAAAGGAACCTTCAAGGAGGAAAAGGTACTTCTAAAAGTTTTTATAAAGGTGACCTGAAAGATGAAAGAAAGATTCAGAGGCATGGGGAAGAGGACATAGCTGAGAGGGCGCGGCCAGTAGCCAACTGCCACAGGGGTGGAGGTGGAAGACAGGCGCCTCAGCAGCAGCCCTGCCTCAAAAGAGTTATACCCTATTCTAAAGCAGGAAAGATATCTTGGGATCACTGGAAACTGCCTGAAGCGGAGGACATTCAGACTAGGCCTCAAGCCTCACACAAAAGGGATTGCAGGAAGTTTAAAGGGGAAACAGTTGGTGCCTGTAATTGTCTACCAAGGCCTAGACCAAGAGAGAAACAAAGGACCAACTTTTATCTGGATGATAAGGACAGTTTTAAACCAGAAATACCAGATAATCTTTATAGGAAAAAGGTTAGTGCTGCCAAAGACTGGACTAAGCAAACTTTTAATCCTGTAACAGCAGAAAATCCAGGGTGTTACAACATACCTAAAAGCCGACGCCCCAAACTGTCAAGCCAACACTGGGATACGGTATGGCATGCTTTTAGAAAGTCAGATTTTAACATCCCTGAGACATCAGATTCGGACCCCTCAGAAATGGAATGGCTGCCAGGGGAATCTGAGGTTATGGAAGCCATCGAACCGATGGACTGTAATTATTGCACAATGAGATGTGTTTAAGTTAAGGGAAGCAAACCCAATGTATGAAAAGTATACAGGAGACCTTATGCTTTAAGTTTGTGAAGGTTAACAATGTTACTTTGAATGTTTTGCTGATTTACATTTTGATACAAGGAAAGTTATCGCTCTGTTACTCATAACCGCCTATTTTGAACTTCTTTTTGCGCAAAGGTGAAATAAATGCCTTTTCTTTACCCTACACTTGGCTAAGAGTTGCTTTTTGGGAAGTTGACCATGAGGCTGACACAGAGGGCTGCTACCTCATTGACCCTCACAACAGGTCAACCCTAAAACCCCTATTTCTTATGCGCTCCCCAGCCCCGGTGGTACCACTACGCCGCCACCAGAGGGGGCTGAGGGGGACAGTACATATGACCTAGATTGGCCACTGTTGGAAACAGGATACTGGGCTTGATGGACCTTGGTCTGACCCAGTATGGCATATCTTATGTTCTTATGTTCACTCCCTGTGCTGTACAGCATGGCTGCTGAAGTGCTAGTGTTCGCCGACCTCGACCTACCACAGGTTGGTAAGGATATCCTTCTTGCATCTAGTAAGGATTCCACCAAGTGATCTTATGAGTTCAAATGGCATAGAGTTGCCCTCTGTGCTTCCCAAAGGACATTGACCCTTTTTTTTGCCCGGTGGATTCGCTTCTACAATATCTCCTCCAGTTATCCTTGACAGGTCTTAAAACTAACTCAATCAGCGTTCACCTTAGTGCCATTGTGGACTCTCACAGACCACTCGATGGACAGCCCATCTCCTCACACCCCTCAGTAGCACACTTCATGTGGGGTCTTCTGCTGTCCAAGTCACCCATTAAGCAGCCTCTGGTGGCCTGGGTTCTGAATGTGGTTCTGGTGCAACTTCTAAAGCTACCTTTTAAACCTTTAGTCACCACTTCACTGAAGTTTCTATCTTGGAGGTTCATCTTTTTTATTACCCTCACTTCAACTTGCCACCTTAGTGAGCTGCAAACTCTAGTAGGGATTCCCCCTGTACTCTGTTTCACCATGGCAAGTTGGTTCTCTGTAGCCATCCACAGTTTCTCCCAAAGGTGGTGTCCTCTTTCCATCTAAACCAGTCGGTAATCCTCCCGATTTTCTTCCCTAGACCACATGCATCTTAGGCTAAAGCAGCACTACATACATTAGACTGCAAGCGAGTGCTGGCCTACTACTTGCATAGAACTAAAGATCTTTATCTTTATCTTTATTTGCACAATTTGATAGACCACCCAGGCCGAAGCATCAGGGCGGTGTACAATACAAAGGTAAGGCTACTGGAAACAAAGTCGGAAAGGAACGCCAAAAACCGACAGGACAGGGAGAGACAGATTAAAAGACAGAGAGCAGAAAAGGCCCAAGAGGGGCCGGAGGATGGGAGGAGGGGAGAAAGAAAGGAAAAATGGGGAAGAGGGTCAATGGGGGTAATTATGAGGGTTGAGGAGCGCGACTGGGGGATGAGGCACCATCAGCAGAGGAGGGGAGATCGAAAGCCTGACAGAAAAGATGAGTCTTAAGGAGAGATTTAAAGCGGGGATAGGACGATTCCGTACGAAGAGATAAAGGGAGCGAATTCCAGAGAGCGGGACCTAAAAAGAAAAAGGCGGAGTGATGGGTAAGTTCTAGATGGGCCTGGGCAGGGGGAGGGAGAAAGAGGCGGTTACCATGGGCTGATCGGAGAAGACGTGGGGAGGGCTGGAGGTGAATAATGTCCGACAGGTATTGGGGAGTGCTGGTGTAAAGAGCCTTGTGTGTGAGAATAAGCACTTTAAAGATGAATCAAAACTTAACCAGAAGCCAATGTAGAGTAAGAAGGCAAGGAGACACGTGAGAGTGAGCTGGGGAACAAGTGATGAGACGGGCAGCAGCATTCTGTACTAATTGGAGACGCCGGAGCTGGGAAGAGGGGAGGCCTGCATATATGGCATTGCAATAATCTAACCGGGTCATTACCAGAGACACGACGAGGGTGACAACAGAGGAAGGGGAAAGAGACGATTGGACAGCCCGAATCCAACGCAGATGGAAGAAAGAGGTACGTACGACAGAAGAGATGTGATGGTGAAACGAAAGGGAGGAGTCTAGAGTGACACCTAAATAATGAAGGGTCGGGACCAGTGGAATGGAGCGAAGGGACATAACAGGAGACAAGCTGGGAGAGGGAAGCCCAAAGGAGAACCAAATTGCGGAGGATTTGGTGGGGTTAGCGTGCATAAAGTTAGAATCGAACCATGAAGCGACGGAGGACAGACAACGGTTGAGTGGAGCAAGGTTTGGGGCGAAGGAGGAAGTGTGATGAACCAAAAGGATGTCGTCGGCGTAAATGTAGGTGGAAATACCAGTCTGTTGGATGAGCAGGGCTAGGGGAGCAAGAAAGGCATTGAAAAGTAGGGGGGCAAGAATAGAGCCCTGAGGAACACCGCAGGTTGAGGGGGATGGAGGGGAGGTGGAGTGGCCAGAGTGCACTGAGAAGGTGCGTGCGAAAAGAAAGGAACAGAACCACTGCAAAACAGTCCCACGAACACCAAAATCAGATAGACGGGACATGAGAGTGCGGTGATCGACAACGTCGAAAGCAGAAGAGAGATCCAGAGACCCATGAGAGAGAGATCACCACGGTCGTGAGCACGGTGAAGCTCAGAAAGTAGTGCTGTAAGAATAGTTTCAGTGCTATGGTCTACACGAAATCCAGATTGACGGGGGTGGAGGGCAAAAGTGGAGTCAAGGTGGGTTGCAAGTTGGGAGAATACAAGTCTCTCGAGGATTTTGAGAGGAAAGGGAGATTGGTGACTGGTCGCCAGTTTGCGGGGGAAGCGGGGTAAAGAGTGGGCTTCTTCAGGAGAGGGCGGACAATGGCGTGTTTCCAGCTAGAGGGAAAGAGACCGGAGGAGTGGCTAGTGTTAAAGATGGAGAGAATATAAGGCACAAGGGCAAGGTCTGGGTCAAGCAACCAGGTCGAAGGCAAGGGATCAAGGGGACAGGTGGTCTGGTGAGCAGATGAAATGGCCTTGATGATTTCAGGTGAGGAAACGGGCGAGAAGGTATGCCAAGTGTGGGGAAAGACATGAGAAGGGAGCGGAGAGCCGGCGGTGGGAAAGGTATAAGGGGAAGCAGGGGGGAGGGGGGGAGAGAGAGGGAGAGGGGAGGTAGGGAAGGAGGAGCGGAGGGAGAGGACCTTGTTGGTAAAAAAAGGAAGCAAGAGTAGAAGGGCTGGGAGCAGAGGGAGGGGGGTTGGGAGGAAGGGTAGAAGTGGAGGAGAGAGATTTGAGGACGAGAAAAAGGCATCTAGAGGAGTTGGAGGAAGAAGCTATGAGACGAGAGTAATAAGACTGTTTGGCCGAAGCTATCAAGGAATGGTAAGAGAGATGAACTTGACAGAAAGCTAAGTAGGAAGCAGTAGAACGGCGCTTCCTCCACAGACGCTCCGCACGACGGAGGTGTGAGCGGTGAAGGAAAAGCCCGGGGTGATACCAGGGGTGGTGAGATGAGGGGCGGGAAGATCCAGGACGAAGGGGGGCTAGGGTGTCAAGGGCGGTAGAAAGGGTAGAGGACCAAGTATCGGCCTGTTGGTCAACAGGGAGAGAGGGAAAATCCGGAGGGAAAAGAGAACTGGCGGGGGGAAAAGAGTGGAGGATATGAGGGGTAAGGCGCCGTCTAACGGATGAAACGGGGGGACCAGGAAGGGAGGGGCCTACCGGCCCGGAGGGGGGGAAGGGAAGGAGAAAAAAAGACAATGGTGGTCAGACCAGGGGACGGAAATAGAGCGAATATTAGACGGTAGATGGGGAGAAGGATCAAGAGTGAGAATAAGGTCCAGTGTCCGACCGGAGGCATGGCTGGGGCAGGTGACGTGTTGGGTAAGAGACAAATCAGAAAAAAGAGAGACAAGAGCCTTGTCGCAGGAACGCGAAGGGGAGACCAGGTGGGCATTGAGATCACCTAGGATGACTAAGATCATAGAAGATCCTCTCAATTATTCATTTCCTTTGATCCTATTCACCAGTGTCTACCAGTGACGAAACATACTCTATCCAGATGGATAGCAGATTGCATTTCTTTTGCTTATGCACAAGCAGGACTCTCTTTGGAGGGTCATGTCACTGCTCATAATGTTTGGGCTATGACAATCTCAGTAACCAATCTCCATTCCGTAGCCATTGAGGACATCTGCTGGGCAGCTACCTGGTTCTCCATTCATACTTTTGTTGCACACTACTGTCTGGACAGAGACTCCCATTGGGACACTGTTTTTGGCCAAGCTGTACTCCAGTAGCTCTTTGGAACTTAAACTCAACTCCTACCCTCCATCCCAGACTTCTGCAAGATACCAACTATCATTGGGGAGTATCCCCTCCTGGAGTCCAATGGCCCTCAATTCGTCGAGACTCTTCGGCTACAAGTTTTTTACCTCGAATCGCACTGCTCTCTCCCCCCCCCCCCCCCAATACAAGTCTGATACTTGGGAGCTAGTGAGTCCCCCCATATTTGAATACTGCATTCCTGCTTGTTCCTGGAGATAGCGTAGTTACTCACCTGTAACAGGTGATCTCCGGGAACAGCAGGAATCAGTCTTCACAACCTGCCCACCTCCCCTAGGAGTTGTAGGGTTCTTTATTTTATTATTTTTCTCAGCTATAAACTCAACTGAGGATAGGAGTTAGGAAGGCAGGCATGTAGGCTCAGTGGAGTGCTCCCAAAGGCTTTCCTATTGGATGCTGGGGAGCATTCCCATGTGGGCTCTGTCAGTGATGTTCACCCATATGTGTAGACTGTTTCCTGCTGTTCCCGTAGATCCCCTGTTACAAGTGTGTAACTACGCTTTGTGCTGCGATTGATTGAAAAAGAATGGGTTGACAACAAATTTCTCTAAGAAACATGAGAATTTCAAGACTAAAAACATTTTTATTCCCTATGTCTTTGTTGATGGAGGACAATGAGATCCAGGTTTTTACATAAGTTAAGTACCTTGGAGTCTGGTTGGACATTGAATCATCATTTCAGAGCCATGTGAAACAAACTGGGAGAACAGTGTTTTTTTTAAACTGAAATTCTTGTGAAAGCATAGAACTTTCCATGTGATTGATGATTTGCATTAGTACTAACTCCATTTTATTGCTGCAACTCTATCCCGGCAGGTCTGCCAATTAATGTTGTTAAGGCATTGCTGTTAGTGAAAATTCTGTAGCACGTTTAATGATGGGAGTCCCATATAGAAAGCATATCACTCCTGCACTAGTTTGCTCACATTGGTTGCGCATGCAAGAATGTAAAAAGGAAATGTGTTTGGTTTAAATTTTTACTATTGGTTAATAAGATACTACAGTCGGCATGGCCCCTGTCATTACAGCAACCTTTGATTTTCTTGAGTACCAAAAGCTCTTACTTAGTAACCTAGTAAATGACAGCAGATAAGGAATATAATCAACTCCCTCTATGAAGGAAAAAACTAATATAATACTATAAAATATTTCTTCACCACTACTTAAACACCATGAGAATATTTTTCACAATATTCCATTCAAAAAATAGGATTCAAGAATGCAAATAATAATAATAGTGATAAAAAAAGGAAGAAGATGACAAAACTGTCAGAATAGTGCTCTGCATTTGATATAATCATTGCACTTCATGCCTACCATGTCAGTCATCAGTTCCCTATCAATGGTAAATCCTTTATTCAGAAATCATACTTAGAAGTTTAAAAAAAAAAATTAAAACTTCAAAAACATTAAGTTCCTCGGGTGCATGTTAATTTCGGCATTGCTCCATTGCTCATACGCTCACATTCCATTACTTGTATTGCTCATATGCCGATATATCAGTCTTCACAAGCTGCTTAAATAACCTCTATGGGAATGCACAGCAAAGCCAGATTCAACTTTTAAAACGTCATAGCTTAAATAATATTTGTTCCTAGCAAACACTCTACACTTATCTGTTTCGGCAATGTCTAGCCATTATACCTCCAATCAACAGATACTCTGCTCTAGCTTGGCTGCCCAGCATACCTCCGCATTACACCTGACTTGGTCATAACAAATTAAAAGGGGTCGCTAAATAATAGTGTTCCATTCAGTAGCATCATTCAAATCCCCCCGTTTGATAGCATTATTCAGTTGGGCACATTGAAACCATGGGGGCTTGAATGATGCTATTGAATGGAAAAATATTATTTAGTGACCTCTTTTGTATTGCTGTGCCATTGAACTATAAAGCTTGTTGCTTGTTCTGGCATCATCATGTTCAATTGTGCTGGGGCAGCTGATTGAGGAAGTACTTTAAATGATGCCCTGATGCGGTATAAATTGTAGCTGGTTTTGAGGACAAAATGGTTGCACAAATCTGAATGTTAGTTGCATTTTTATTGTGTTGCAGGTGGATGCTATAACCCCTGATGCAGATCAACAATGATTGTGACTAGGTTGGGCGTAGTGCGACAATCGCAGGGCAGCCAAGCTAGAAGAACTGAGTATCTTTTGATTGGAGGAATAACTTATTTGCTGAAACAGATAAGTGTAACTTTTTGCTTGGAACAAATATTATTTAAGCAGTAATGTTTTAGAAGTTGAATCTGGCTTTGCTGTGCATTCCAATCGAGGTTATTTAAGCAGCTTGTGAAGACTAATATATCAGCATATGAGCAATACGAGCAATGGAAAGTAAGCGTATGAGCAATGGAGCGTGAGCACAGAAATTGATATGCACCTGAGGAAGTGAATGTTTCTGAAGTTTTTTTTTTAAAAATGTAAACTCATAAGTATGATTGAAAAATGACATTGACAAAATTTACCATTGCTGTAAAGGGAACTGATGACTGATATAGAAGGTATGAAGTGCAATGATTATATAAAACGCACAGTCCTATTCTGATTGTTCCTTGTCACCTTCTTCCTTTTTCATGAGTATTATTATTTGCATTCTTGAATCCTATTTTTTGGATGGAATATTGTGAAGAATATCCTCATGGTGTTTAAGTAGTGGTGAAAGATTTTTGTATAGTACTGTAGCATATAAATACTAGCATTGTACATCTAGTCTGACCAGTAAGATGGCTAGAGGACAATCTCCAGGAACAAGCAGGAATGTAGTCTTCACATATGAGGTATCGTCGGTACCGACAGAGCCTGCGTGGGAACGCTCCCCAGCATCCAATTAGAAAGCTTTTGGGAGCATCCCACAGCATCTGCGTGCTGCCTTCCAGCCTTTCCCAACCGCCTCTCTCCAGTTCTTCATTTTCCGCGGAGCCAGAAGGTCGTGTTCCTGTCACCGCAGAAAATTTTTTTCCTTATTCTTCTTTTTGTGGTCGCGTCTGCCTTCCTCGACGCTTCACCGGTACCGCCGGTTCTTCTTTCTTTCTTAAAAAAAAAACCAATAAAAATAATATTCTTTTTTCCAAATTTTTCTTTTCCAGGTGCACGCGCAATTTTGGGCCTTAGGCCCAAAATTTCCTCCATCATGGAGAAACCCGCCTCGGGTTTTAAAAAAGCACCAAGTGTGGCAGTACCATCTCCATCACCGACACCCACGAGTGGTATCTTAAATGTTTCGGTCCTGACCACTCCATCTCCGAGTGTATGGCTTGTGCCATGATGTCCAAGAGGGGTCGACAAACCGAGTTGCCAAGCTCAGCGCCCTTTTTCCCTCCGATGAAGCTTCGGTGGCATCGACGTCTTCCAGGGCTTCGTCTTCCTCCTATGGATCTCAGGTAACTAAACATAAGTCCAGCCGGTCCCCAAAGGGTAGATCTCCTTCTAAGCATCGAGATGCCTCTGGTGTTGCCCTTGAGGGTTCTGTACCGGCAAAATTGCCCCGGTGGGAGGCTTCGGCTTGCAAAGCATTATCGGGGCTCCAGGACGTTCTCAAGGCCTCGACCTCGGCAGAACTACTGGTGCCATGCTCTGGGGTACCAGCTGCTTCCGGTACCGATACCCAGGCATCGGCAGCGTCGATAGACCAGAGGTTTCTGGCTATTGAATGCAGTCTGGCGGCTCTTCTTGCGGCATCGATGTCCTCGGAACCGCGTCAGACAGTTCAACCTGTACCGGTACCGATGCCATTGACATCGGTGTCGGCTGTGCCGGCACCCAGTCATGCGATGCCTTCCGGTACCGATACCCCGGTACTGATTCCCCCCGGTACCAACTTCAGTCGGTACAGGTATCGGGCTCTTCAAAAGCATATGGACAGAAGGTACTTCGAATCCTCAGAGGACTCTGAGGATTCTGACAGCTCTGTCGGTACCGGAATACTTCTCCCGGAGGAGCCTTCCTCTCCTAAACGTAGGATGTCTCCTCCAGAATATATCTCCTTTCAGGACTTTATCAGGGAGGTGGCTCTTGGTTTGTCCATTACTGTGGCTCCTGAAACAGAGCCCAGAGCTAAGGAGTTGGAGATTTTACAATCTCCCAAAGCTCCTAAGGAGGCAGCTACCTTGCCTATCCATGAGATTTTACATGATCTCATGTTGAGAATGTGGGAGACACCTCTCACCACCTCTCCTCACTCTCGCAGACTGGATACCATGTATCGAGTCCCTCCTTGTCCTGGATGCCAGAAAACTCAGCTCCCTCACCACTCTATTGTAGTGGAATCAGCTATGAGAAGGATCAGAAGTGCAAAGAGGCATGCCTCTAATCCTCCAGGATGTGAGTGTAGAACTTTGGATGCCTTTGGACGTCGTACTTTCCAGGCTTCCATGCTTTCTGCCAGGATCAGTTCCTATATCTTGTATATGGGAATGTTCCTTAAAGAAGTCACAGGTGATTTAGAGGTTTTGAGCCCTCTTCTTCCTGAGGATAGAAGGCAGGATTTTCTCACACTGGTCAAACATGCCCAGGATGTTTCTAAGTTTGTCAACCGTGCAGCTTTTGACTGTTTTGAGTGCATAAGCAGAACCTCTGCCATTGCCATAGGTGCACGTAGAATTGCCTGGCTCCAGGCATCCAATTTGGAGCTCTGGGTGCAGGACAAACTGGGCAATATCCCTTGTACAGGTGAGAATCTATTTGGCAAAAATTGGCAAGAAAAAGCCAATGAATTAGATGCTGACAACTCCACTTTGGATAGGCTATTCAAAGCTACAGCTGATCCTGCGAGAAAGAAGTCTTTCAAGAAGCCTTTCTTCTCAAAAAAGAAGAGGTTTTATCTCTCTTATTCCCAGCAGGGACGTTCTACAGGTCAGCCTACCCGGAAAGGTCAGCAACCACATAAACAAAGGAAAGCAAACTCTACTAAGCCTCAACCGTCTCAGCAGTCTCAGCCTCCACAAGGCCTTTGACTTTCATCTAGAGAACTTAGCTTTCTTGGCCCTCAATGGACCAGAGCCTTCTACCATTCCAGGAAGGTTATGTCACTTCGCCCCCAGGTGGGAGCAGATAACAGCAAAGCATTGGACACTCTCCATTATAAGAGAGGGGTACAAGCTGCATTTTCTGTGCATGCCCCCTTCCACAGTGGTAAGACAGTTCAATTCTCAGACCTCTTTCATCAACCTGTTAGATCAAGAGGTCACTATGCTTTTTGCCCAGGGGGCAATAGAAGAAGTACCCATTCATCAACAGGGTACAGGGTTTTACCCCCCTATTTCCTTATCCCAAAGAAAACAGGGGGATACAGACCTATCTTGGACCTCAGAGAATTGAACAAATTCCTGTTCAAAGAGAAATTCAAGATGATTTCTTTAGGAACTCTGCTGCCATACCTTCAGAGTCAGGATTGTCTTTGTTCTCTAGATCTCAAGGATGCGTACACTCATGTGCTCATCCACCCAAGTCACAGAAAATTCCTTCGGTTCCTTTTTCAAGGAAAGCACTACCAATATAGAGTGCTTCCATTTGGCCTGGCCTCAGCACCAAGAGTGTTCACGAAATGCATGGCTGTGGTAGCAGCATTTCTCCGCACTTTAGGGATATTCGTCTTCCCCTACATAGGCGACTGGCTCATTCGAGCCCCATCACAGTCAGAGGCCAGGACCTCCCTATCTTGCACAATGAATATCCTTCAGTATTTGGGTCTTGTCATAAACATCCCAAAATCCAGTCTAACTCCCACTCAGTCCCTAGAATTCATAGGAGCTTTGCTGGATACCAAAAAGGCAAGGGCCTATCTTCCACAGGCCCGTTGCCTTCGCATGGTGCAGTTAGCTTCTCAAGCAGTGCTAAAACCTCATCTCACTGCCCGAGAAATGCTACAACTACTAGGCCACATGGCATCTACCGTGCATGTGGTTCCTTATGCTCGCCTTCATATGAGAGCAGCCCAGTGGACTTTATCCACTCAGTGGACCCAGGCATCAGGGTGCCTGTCGGACAAAATAGCAAACACAAATCGCCTTATTTTGTCCCTCCAATGGTGGCAGTCCACTCAGAACCTGTTGTTGGGGTCCCCATTTCAACAACCATTACCCCAGGCAACTCTCACAACAGATGCTTCAACAATGGGTTGGGGAGCTCATCTGCAAGACCTCTCCACCCAAGGCACTTGGACTCCACAGGAGACTCATCTACATATCAATCTCTTGGAGCTCAGAGCAATCTTCCTTGCTCTTCGAGTGTTCCACACCCTGCTCAGCTACAAGACAGTCCTCATTCATACGGACAGTCAAGTAGCCATGTTCTACATGAACAAACAGGGGGGAACAGGCTCTCTGTTGCTTTGCAACGAAGTTTTGCGACTATGGACCCTCGCCAGAGAGCATCAGATTCATCTCCTGGCAGTGTATCTTCCAGGCATACAAAACTCTTGGGCAGACAGACTCAGTCGGGTTCTGTTTCCACATGAATGGTCTCTACATACAGACCAGGTGGCCAAGATTTTTCAAATTTGGGGAACCCCAGACATAGACCTCTTTGCAAGTCCGTTGAATGCCAAACTTCCCTGGTTCTGTTCCAGAATTCCAGCTCAGGGCTCTCAGGCCAGGGATGCTTTCCTCCTTCACTGGGGTCAAGACTTCCTTTATGCCTTTCCACCCATTCTCCTAATTCCCAAAACCCTATTCAAGCTTCAGAGAGACAAAGGCCGTATGATTCTCATAGCTCCACATTGGCCACGGCATGTGTGATACCCTCTGCTTCTGCATCTCTCTCAAGCTCCCTCCCTGGAGTTAGGATCTGCTCCAGATTTCCTATCTCAGGAGGATGGAATGTCATGGCATCCCAATCCCCAGTGTCTGCATCTCAGGGCTTGGTTGCTGAAGGCCTAGATCTTCATGATCTTAACCTTCCTCAGCAAGTAAAGGATATCCTTTATGCTTCCAGGAAGCCTTCCACAAGACACTTTTATGCTTTCAAGTGGAAAAGGTTTACCATATGGTGTTCGCAGAAGGGTCTTAACCCTCTTGCAATACCTCTGGAATCATTACTGGAGTATCTCCTTCATTTATCCAATGCAGGACTTAAAACTAACTCAGTAAGAGTCCATTTGAGTGCTATTGCAGCTTCTTTCAAGCCTCTAAATGGACAACCTATTTCCTCCCATCCTTTTATAGCAAGATTTATGAGAGGCCTTCTTCTAACTAAGCCTCCCATTAGGCCGCCACCGGTGGCATGGGACTTAAACCTGGTTCTTGGTCAGCTCATGAAGCCACCTTTCAAACCCTTAGCTACTACCTCATTAAAATTCCTTTCTTGGAAGGTTATCTTTCTCATTGCAATCACATCAGCACGTCGCATAAGTGAGTTGCAGGCACTAGTGGCTGATCTACCTTATACAAGGTTCCATCATGACAAGGTAGTCCTTAGGACTCATCCACACTTTATGCCAAAGGTGGTCTCGCCTTTTCATCTTAACCAAGCGGTCTACCTGCCTGTGTTCTTTCCAAGGCCTCATGCATCAAATGCAGAAAGGAATCTTCATACTTTGGACTGTAAAAGAGCTTTAGCCTTTTACTTGCAAAGAACACAGCAACATAGAAAGTCCTCTCAACTCTTTGTTGCTTTTGAACCTTCTCATTTGGGACTTCCAGTCTCTGAGAGAACACTGTCCAACTGGATTGCTCAGTGTATTTCCTTTGCCTATTGCTCAGTGTATTTCCTTTGCCTATCAGAGAAGAATCTTCCTCTGGAGGGCCATGTCACAGCTCACAATGTGAGAGCTATGGCAGCCTCAATGGCTCATCTGCACTCTGTGTCTATCGACGACATCTGTCAAACAGCCACTTGGGCCTCGGTTCATGCCTTCACAGCCCATTACTGCTTGGACAAGGACTCCCGCCGGGATGCCTTGTTTGGTCACGCTGTTCTTCAACACCTGTTCCATACCTAATCAACTCCTACCCACCATCCCTGGTTGGATGCCAGAGATCCATGGGAGGAAGTGGAGCCCTTTCACAGGGACACACAGCTTGTGGGGTCTCTCCCTGGCATCTAAAGCTAGGGAGTCCCCCTATGTGAAGACTACATTCCTGCTTGTTCCTGGAGATAGCATAGTTACTCACCTGTAACAGGTGATCTCCAGGAACAGCAGGAATTTAGTCTTCACAACCCACCCACCTCCCCTAGGAGTTGTATCTCTCTATCTATCTCTTTCCCTTTCCCTCTCTTTGTCTCAGCTTTAAAACTCAACTGGAGAGAGGCAGTTGGGAAAGGCTGGAAGGCAGCACGCAGGCGCTGTGGGATGCTCCCAAAAGCTTTCTAGTTGGACGCTGGGGAGCGTTCCCGCGCAGGCTCCGTCGGTACCAACGATACCCTATATGTGAAGACTAAATTCCTGCTGTTCCCGGAGATCACCTATTACAGGTGAGTAACTATGCTGAATGTTACAATTACCATTGTTTTGGGCAGCAAGAAAGAACTGTAACAGAAATCTAGCATTCTTGATTTATGGTCCAAGGCTATTTATTTATTGGTTTTTATATACCGCGCTATTTCACATTCAGTGTGGTTTACAGAGAACAGAACAGAACTTACATAGAACAAGTAGATAACATATTAACTTATTAACTTACATGGACCAATCATATGAGCAATTAAACAGAGTAAATAGAACAAGTTTGGTTCGGTAAACCTATATAACTTAGGCGGGTATAACTTGGATCATAACAAGAAAACTATATACAATGTAACTATACATAATGAAATTATGTATAATAAAGCTATATAATGTAATGAGCATTGTAGAAGGTTTGAGGTTCTTGGTAGAGGGGTTTGACGGTATGTAGTAATTTAAATTACATGTTCATAGTATAGTTGAAACAGACGTGTCTTTAGATGTTTTCTAAAGGTAGAAAGATCAGAGATGGCACGGATGGTGGGGGGGGAGGGAATTCCAGAGGGTTGGTGTATATAAGTTGAATGCTCACCCCTTAACAAATTGGGGACTCTTTCTTACTACAGAAGGGACCATAAGAGTATTTGACATGGTAACATAGTAAGTGACGGAAGATAAAGACCTGTATGGTCCATCTAGTCTGCCCAGTAAGATGGCAAGAGCAGGTGCACCTGCCGCTCCATGCAGGTCACCCCTCCCCATGTCTTTGTTTAGGGGTGATCCCACCGCTCCATGTAGGACACCCCTGTTTGTTGAGAAATTAGATAGTTACGTTTATATTGATTTTAACCTGTTGCTGCAAATGGATCCACTGTGTCTGTCCTATACCATTTTGAATTCTTTCACTCTATTTGCCCCCACCACTTCCATCGGGAGGGCATTCCAAGCATCCACCACCCTTTCAGTGAAAAAGTACTTCCTGATATTGCCTCTCAATTTACCCCTTTGTAGCTTCATGTTATGCCCTCTAGTTTTACAGCTTCCCCGTCTTTGGAAGAGGTTTGTTTGTTCATTAATTCTCTTTAAGTATTTAAAGGTCTGAATCATATCTCCCCTCCTCTCCTCCAGAGTGTATATATTTAGGTCTTCAAGTCTCTTCTCATAAGGCTTCTGATGCAG